>CM057843.1:24618429-25818429 GCA_030068075.1 Paguma larvata
GACGGCCCGGCCCCCGAAAGGGGTCCCCGCCCGCCATTTCTGCGCTGCCCGTTCCGCGGGCCCGGGCCGGGTCGGCTCCGGGGACGTCCCCTCGGGCCGGACCCGGGTGCTCACCGTGCGCCGCTCCGGCTCCCGCTCCGGCCCCGGCTCCTCGCTGCCCGCCGCGCTCTCGCTCTCGGGTCGGCGCCGGCTCCGCTCCCGCGCCTGCCGCGCGCAAACTTTCCGGCGGCGACGCTGGGTGGCGGTGGCGGCGGAGGCGGAGGGGCGGGGGCGGGAGCGGCCCCGCGGGGGGTGGGGTGGGGGGAGGGGAGCGGCACGGAGGGTCCGCGCCCGCCTCCGCGTCCGTCCTCCGGACGCGCCCGGGTCCCCGGACTCCTGCCCCACGCACGCCCACCCCTTGGCCGGGTCCGCAGAGACCGGGCTACGACGGGTCTGCAGCTCCCCGGGGCGCAGGAGGCGCGGGGAGACGGGTGGAGGAGTGCGCGGGGCGCTTGGCCGCGGCGGGAGGGCGGCTGTGACTCGACGTCCCCTCCTCTCGCGTCCCCACCGCTGCCTCTCTCCCGGGCGCCACGCCGATTTGCTCAAGGACCCGACCCCACTTACCCCCACCGCGGCCCTAGGGGACATTTCTAACCAGCGCGCCGCGGAGCAGGCTGGACCGGGTGGGGGCAGGGCGGCCCCCGGGGTGTCCCCTTGACCCGGGCTCTCGGGGCCCCTCCGGCACCGCTCACTCGACAGTCCCGCCGACCGGACTCCTACCGGCCACTGCCCGCCGACGCTCCTGGTGCCTGGGGGACATTCTGCTCCTCCTCACCTCCTCCTTCCCACCCCTCTGCCCTCTCTCACCCTCCTGAGGGTGCCCCCTTCTCCCGCATTTCTCCCCACCCCCGTCTAAAGCCTGGAGCCCCTGCTCTGTGCCCAGTGACTTCAGGGTCACCAGACCCCATGGACGTCGAGTCTTTCAGCATCCTGGGACCCTAACCACCCTGTCTTCCTTCTAGAACCTTATCTGTGCTGTGGCTTCCAGGGTGGCACTCCCCCTCCCCCTCTGCACCCCCTTGCTCTCCTTCCCTCTGCTCCGTGGCCCCTGGGGCTCCAGGTGCCCAGCCCCCCTCCCCCCCAGGCACTCTCCCCCCCCAACTGCTCGCGCCTCCCAGAGGCACTTCCTCTGGCCCACTCGCCTCTGGACACAGGGCGGTGTCCCAACGCCTCCTGTCCACCAGCAAATCTCAGTTCTCCTTCTGTGCCTTTCTGGAATCCATCCGGGTCTCCTTTCCACTGTCAACCCCTGTCCGGCCACCCCCTGGCACCCAGGATGTCCTCCCTGGCCCAGCTCCTTTTTTAGATGCTGTGCTTTGTCCTTGGGACCCTTCTCTCGGCTCTACTTCCGTTTTGGGGGGCATGGGAACCTGCGGGCCACCCGGCCGCCCCCCCCCCCCGCCACCCCCAGAGCAGAGTTAACGCTGGTCCCGCTGGGCTCCAGGTAGCTGGTCTCTAGCGCATCTCTGGGCCCAGCTGCTGCCTAAAGACTCAAGAGGAGGTGTTCCCGGGGTGGGGGTGTCCTCCAGATCCCCTTTCTTACCAGCCCACCAAACACCCTGCCCCCAGAGGTAGCCTTCCTGTGTTGGTTCTGGGAATGGGCAGAAGGCAAAGGTCAGAGGCAAAGGTCAGAAGTTCTGGCTCCGCATGGGGGCCGAGGTGTGGCAGGGCACCGGTGCTGGGGGGGGGGAGCTAGCCTTCGCTTCTGCCTCTGCCCTCCCCCTTCCCCTTCCTCTAGATCCCCCCTACTTTCTGGGGTGGGCACCCATATGGGCGGGCACAGATCTGGGTCGGAGCCCCTTCCATCCCCGAGGGAAACTGTGCCCGCAGCCCTGGTTGGGTCCCAACCTAAAGAGATGGGGGGTAGGATGGGGGGGGCAATGCCTGTGGTGTGTGGACAGGAGGGGGGTCAGAAGGGGATGGAACAGATCGGGGCGGGGGGCCTCCCAGGGCCGGGCCACCTCTATTTAGTAACTGAATTCGTAAGACATAAACAGAGCAGGAGCTGGGAATGGAGGGGGCCGGGCCTTCCCACACAGCTCACGCGAGGACGGGCCTGCCCTCTGCCGAGTCCCCGAGGGTTCCGATGGGAGTGGCTGTCCCTGGAGGTATGCTGGCTCAGTGCTCTGGGGACGGCCAGGGTGAGGACTGGAATGCGGGCTCCATCTGTCTGCACCTCGGGTTCTGGAGAGAACCCCAGCAGGGCTTAACTCCGTGCTCCCCCGGCTTAGGAGCTGCTGCCTCCCACGAGGCCCAGTGCCCGCTTGCCTGTCCGGGGAGAACCAGACAGGGGCCCACCCTCATGTTCGAGGCTGGCCAGACCGGTGGTCGGAACAGAACAGAAACCCAAGGCAGAGGGAGCCTGGGTCGGGAGGGGCATCGGGGCTGCAGGAAAGAAGGTAGATCGAGAAGGGTGGGGGGCGGGGCTCCCACCGGACGGAGCCGGTATCGGCAGCGTGGATCGTCTGTTCCAGGCGTCTTCCCCGGGCGGGCACCGGCGCCTGACCTGGGACGTGGTTTTGTTCCCGGCTTTGTACGCCTCACCACCACTTGTCACGTAAACATCCCTTCTATCGATCGACAAGAGGAGGCCGAGCGCCTATCCGAGCGCCCCTGAGCCTGGGTGAGACCCGTCGGACCTGACCGCCCAGGCTGTGTCCCGGCGCCTCGCTCTTAGGTGTGAGTGGAAAACCAAGGACGAGCGGACGTACCGGAGAGACCGAGAGCCGAGGGCCAGGAGGACGCTGAGAAGCGGAACGAGACGTCGGGAACATCGTGGCCACGCTGACCACCCTGCAGCGACAGCAAAAGACGAGGTGCCCCTGCAACTAGAGCAGGATGTTTTGGGAACCAGACGGGGACACAAGAAAGCCATTCCTGAGGGGCGCCTGGGTGGCTCAGTTGGTTAAGCATCCGACTTTGGTTTTGTTTAATGTTTATTTTATTTTTTGGAGAGAGGGAGAGAGCGGGGGAGCAGGGGAGGGGCAGAGAGAGGGAGACAGAAGATCGGAAGTGGGCTCTGAGCTGTCCGCAGAGGCAGACACAGGGCTCGAACCCATGAACCACGAGATCACGACCTGAGCCAAAGTTGGATGCTTAACTCACTGAGCCACCCGGGGCCCCTCGTAGTCCAGCGCTTGATTTAGGCTCCGCTCGTGGGATGGAACCCCATGTCAGACTCTGTGCTGATGGTGCGGAGCCTTCTTGGGATTCTCTCTCTCTCTCCCTCGCTCTCTGCCCCTCCCCCACTCGCGTGCGTTCTTGCACACTCCCTCTCTCTCAAAATAAACAACATTAAAAATATATATGAAACATTTCACGCACAAAAAAGTACAGAAAATATCAGTCGCCTGAAGAAATAAAATGTTAGGGGCACCTGGCTGGCTCAGTCAATCCAGCGTGGGGACTCTCCATCTCGGGGTTGTGAGTTCGAGCCCCACGTCAGGCTAGAGATTACTTAGAAAGGGAAAGAAAACGTTCGAGCGGCCCCTGAGGTGCTGATTTCCCACGTCCAAAGCCCCCCAGCCCTGCATTTGGTGTTTCTCCTGGACTTCCGGTGCATGTGTAAGCGTGTGCGTGATGCACGTGCCGGGAGCGCGTTCCGGAGGCGCAGGGTGTAACCCGCCCGCGAGCAGGCGGCGCTTCCGTTCAAGGTCGTCCGTCTGAGGCTCGCGCGAGTCCCGCGGTTTATCCCCTTCCGCACGCGCACCCGCCGGAAGTCAGGCTGACGGAGGCCTGATTCGCATACGCGGAAATCTGCCCGTGAGAAGCGTGCGGTTCGGGGAGTCTTGACACACATGCGGTCACGTAACCTCCACGGTCAGGGTACACACAGCCCAGCCCCCGCAGTCCCTGCCGAGCCTTAGCCAGAGCGGCCCGCGGCCCCGGCGGCCCCCCGACCTGGCTTCCTCCCCGCGGCCCTGCCCGCCCAGGACTCCCCGCGCTGAGCGTGGGGCCCTCCGTGCCCGGCTCCTTTTCACTGATCACGAAGCCTTTGGGGTTCTTCCCCGTCGCGGGACGAGACAGTAGTCCCTTCTGTCTGTCGCCGGTTGGCAGCCACAGCCGTTTCTCCACCCTGCAGCCGGGGGACACCCGGCTCGCGGCCAGTCTTGGGCGCTGCCGATCGGCGGCTGCGGGCGGACGAGCGCGGGTCGCGTGTGCCCGGCAGGCGTCCGCTGCCCTCCAGAGGAACCGCCCGGCCACTTCCGGAGCGGCCGCCCCGTCCCGGGTTCCCGCACCCTCCGCGGGCCCCGGCTGTCGGGGCTTCTTCCTGTGTTTGTTTTTGTGGCCATTTTAGTAGATGTGCAGTGGGACTTCGGGCGTCTTCACTTGAACTTCCCCGGGAACTCCGCCCCGGCTGCTGAGCCATCAGCACAGAGCCCGATGCGGGGCTTGAACCCATGAACTTCGAGATCATGACCTGAGCCACAGTCAGACGCTTAACCGACTGAGCCCCCCAGGAGCCCCTCACTGTATCTATTAAAGACATTGAATTTGTTCAAGGCCTTCCCACGAGAAGACAGCTCCAGGCCCAGATGGCTTCACTAGTGAGTTCTACCAACTTCTAAGGAAGTAATAACGCCACTTCCACAGAGACTTCCAGAAAATAGAAGAGAAGGGCACACTTTCCAGCTCATTTTATGAGGTCAGCATTTCCCTGATACCCAAGTCAGACAATTTTCTTATTACACAAAAAATAAAATGAAAGATTAATACCGTTAATTAGTACAGGTGTGAAAATCCTTATTAAAATGTTAGCAAATCAGGGACACCAGGGTGGCTCAGTCAGTTAAGCGTCCGACTTCGGCTCAGGTCGTGATCTCACGGTTCATGGGTTCGAGCCCCGCATCGGGCTCCGTGCTGACAGCTCAGAGCCTGGAGCCTGCTTCGGATTCTGTGTCTCCCTCTCTCTCTGCCCTTCCCCTGCTTGTGCTCTCTCTCAAAAATAAATAGATAAACATTAAAAAATAAATCAAATAAAATTATTGTGCTGATCCTCACCCCATGTAGGATTTTGGAGTTTCTGTTGGTAATCTTCGCCAGAACGAGGCTCTTTTCCTTTTAAATGTTGTGTTTTCTTGAAGTAAAGCGCCAAGATGTCAGGTCACTGCCCTGGTGGCAGGTGCATCCAAGGTGCTGGGAGGGGGCGGGGGGAGAAGATCCCATTCCTCCTTCCTGTGTGGGACCCGGCTCTGACCCAGCCGGGGGGGGGTCCCCAGGCAAGGCTCCCTCCTTTCGGAGCCTCACCCAGCTCTGTGAGACACCTTCAGTTGTGCAAATGTCAGCCGGGGCTCCGGGCTGCTGCGGGCTGCTCACTGTGGTGGGGGGTGGTGGGGGGTGTTGGGGGATGGTGGGGGGTGACGGGGTGGGGGGGAAGCTGCCCTCCCACTCCTTTCCTGGCTCCTGGTCTTCGCCTAAATCCAAGACATTGAGGGCTTCTCCGTGTCTGCCGACTTGCCTGTTTGGGCAGAGAACGTGTTTGCCTGTACGTAGGGGTGTGCACGTGTGCGCGCGGGGGGTGAGTGTGTACACATGCGCAGGTGCTCACCGCCCTCTCGGAGTCTCCAAGGAGACGGTCGGGAGCATCGGGGTGAGGTTGCCAAGGAGGGGCTGCCGCGCGCCCCCGGGAAGGCTCCGGCTGACCTTTGGCCCCGGGTCAGGCACGGGGGCGGCGATCTGCGTCCATCCACACAGATCCAGCTGTGGGTAGGAAGGACACGAGCCTCCGTTCCGCCTACAAAAAAAAGACTGTGTCACCAGAGAGGCACTGCCCTGAGGTGGCAGGTGGCAGCCCGAGCACTGGAGGTTGGGGGCAGAAGTGCGGGGTTTGTGCGTGTGCCTGGGGTGCGGCCCTGGTGTCAGCCCAGGGATGGCCTTGGCCCTCCAGCCCCCTGCCCCTGGGCTCCTTCCTGTCTTCCTCCCCCTGACCTGCTTTCTCCCCCCTCCCCCCCACCTGATTGTGATTTTTGGTTATAAAAGAAACATCCACAGGCGGCCCTCTTCCTGCAGGCTGGACGCTGGCCCGGGCACCGTTTCCGAGAAGATAAACTGAGGCACAGAGGAACTGAATATTGCAAGCCTGCCCAAGGACCCTCCAGGAGGAGGCAGCAGCTCAGCCCAGAACCCACATACTCGGCCTGCAGGGGACCCTGGTCCCCGGAACCAGCCTCTGTGGAGGGGGAGGGCTGTGGTCTCTGCCCCCACTTTGCAGATGGGAGCCCGAGGCTGCGGGGGTGACCTGGCTGCCCGCAGGGCCTGTCCCGGGGAAAGGACCCAGGCCCCCGCTGGCAGGACAGGGGCAGGACCGAGGAGAGTGGCCTGCCCCTCCACGGCCATCGTTCTCTCCCCGCGTGACCCCCATGCTCTGGGAGGACACCTGGGTCCTGGCCTCGGTCTCACCGGCTGCCTCGCGCCCCCCGGGGCCACCATCAAGGTCATTAGGCTCTGCAAAGTCACATTAGGTGTCATTCTGTGCGGCTGGATCAAATCAGGCCGCTTAGAGGGATGATGGCGGCTGTAAGGGGCCCTGGGGCCGCCGGTTCCAGATGGGGCCAGGCTCGGGTCAGTGACAAAGCGGGGGGGGCTGGGGGCCGATGCCACTGGCGGGAGGGCCGGGGGCAGGTGGGCAGGGGCATGGAGGAGGTTGTGAGGCAGGCAGCCCCTGACCCAGGAGCTCAGGGCCCCCCCATGTGGGTCACCCCTCCATGGCCCAGGCCACGTAGGACAGGAGGAGGCATGGCCCCTGGGCTCCTGCAAAATGAGCGAGGCCAAGTGGGGTTGGGGGACAAGGAGGAAGGACGGGGTGAGGACTGGGAAGGCACCGGAGAGAATTAAGGTAGGTGCCTCTTGGGGTCAGGCCCACCGCCTCCTCGCACACCACACGGCTGGAACCCCACCGTGGCTCCTTGCGCCCCGCGCCCCTCTCAGCGGGACACAGACTGGCCTCCGCCTCCTTCTGGTCTCAAACAGGTGAACTGGTGGCACCCTGGGGACGCTGGGGGCTGCCGGCCACTGGTCTCGTGGGCTGCTGGCGGTGAGGTGTTGACCGCCGTCGCCAGCCTGCCCTGGTCTGGGCCGCAGGTGGGCAGGGACGCGCGGCCAAAACTTGTCTCCAACATCCAAGAGGTACAGGGGTGACAGCAGGGCTAAGGACGGGGCATCGGGCAGTGTGGCCCCAGAGACGGCTGGGTCGGCAGAACCCGGGGCCTGTGGCGGGACCCCGAGGCGCCCGTTATGGGCTGAGTGGAGCCCCTCCCGATTTCTAGGTCAAAGTCTTCATCCTGGGCACCGCGGCTGTGACCGTAATTGAGGTAAGATGAGGCCCTGTGGGTGGCCTGCAGCGCGAGGAGCCGGGGGCACAGACTCGCCCAGAGGGACGACCGCGTGGGGACGCGGGGAGAAGGGGCTCCGAGAGCCCGGGAGAGACGCCTGGGGAGGACCCAGTCCCGGAACCAGGCTCCAGACCGTGTGCCATCTGGGTCCCCGGTCGTGGCATGCGCCGTGACAGCCCCGGGACCCGCCGGCGGCCGCCGCAGCCCCTCTCAGAGCCTGGATTCCTGCAGCCAGGGAGCGGATTGTACTGGAGGTCAGGCCGAAGATTTGACGAAAGGGTGTTGGGGCCCCGAAGGAGGGGACAGTGACGCCTCAGTCCACCTCCCGTGCTGCAGCCCGGGCCCCGGGGACGGAGTGGACCCCACCCCCCAGAGGCAGTATCTTCGGGAATATACCAGGAGCCAGCAGCCAGGGGCCTTCGGGCCAGCTAAGGGCGCCAGCCTCCCACGTCCCAGGCCGAGACCTGGGCCAGCCGTCCCTCTCAGGACCTCCCTGCCCGGCCTCTGAGCTGCCGGCCTGAGCAGGAGGCTCCGCGGGCCGTGGGCGGGGGCGCCCCGATGCACAGGGAGCCGGTGGCCAGCAGGGAGAGCGGAGGGCAGCGAGGCCGAGGCTGCCGAGGGATCGGACCCGAGTTTACACGAGGCACTTTCCAAATCCCTGCCAGAACGTGCGACAGCAGTGCTGAGGTACCGCGGGGGCGACCCTGGAGGCCGGGCCACGACAGGCCCTGCGGTGAGTGGGATGCGGGTGCCCTGGCTGCCTCGGCCGGGTCTCAGGGAAGGGGTGAAGAGATGGAGGCGGGAGGGCTGGTGTGGGCTCGCCCTGCGAGATCGGAGCCCCCGCACCCGCCCGGTCCCCCCGAGAGGCCCAGAGGGTAGTGAGAGCTGCTGTGTGAGGGGCCGTCTGGGTCCTCCTTCGGCCAGCGCTGGTGGTGAGCCCCACCAGAGCTGGGGTCCCTCGTGCCCCTGTGGGATGCCAGGGCCCCGGACGGCCCAGCGGGCAGCAGGCGGGGATGGCCCCCAGGGAGCCATGGCCCACGGGAGCCTCGGACATGGCGTCCCGGCAGACAGCGTCGGCTATCTGCTGCTGGGTAACAAAGGGGCCCGTGTTTAGCGCTGACAACAGCCCACAGTGACTGTCTCTCAGTTTCTGTGGGTCAGGACTCTGAGTCAGCGGTTGGCCGGGGCTGTGGGCACCTCGAGGTTCAGGGGACCCCCTTCCCAGCTCCCCCATGTGGCTGTCACAGGCCTCAGGTCCTTGCAGGCTGCGGGCCGGGGCCGACGGTTCCTTCCTCGGTGGCCTCTCCAATGGGCAGCAAGCAAGCCGGTAGGCAGCCCCTTTTGGAGCAGGGCAGAAGCCAGTCACGTTGCAGCGAATTGGGGGAGGGACGGCCCGTTACTTTTGCCACCCCCCCCCGTGGGTCAGAGGCAAGCCAGCGAGTCCAGTCCCTGCCCACGGGAGGAGGCTTCCCGGGGCACGGATGCCAGGGCGGGGGCGGGGGGCAGCTTAGAAGCCACCACTCCAGGGAGAGACAGGTATTGCTTGACCTCGACACCCCCAGAAGCTGGAGAGTGGGTGACCCCCTCACAATATTTCGGACCTAAGACTGGTCTCGGGCAGCAGCACGCTGGAGAGAGGAGGCCACGCAGGCCTGTCCAGGACAAGGGTCTGGGCCAGCCCTGCACCGGACACTCCAAGTTCCACGAGGCTTCCCTGGGGCTTGGGGGGCTGCAGGAGCGGAGACTGGTGTCACCCTCAAAGACACGGGGCGCAGGGCAGGCTCCTCTGACAGGTAGACGTGGAACGGCTCCGGGTGCCTGGCCGGAGGACTCGAGAGCGGGACTCAGACACGTGCACGCCCACCTTCCCGGCGGCGTTACTGACAGTCATCGAAAGGTGGGAGCGAGCCATGTGTCCGCTGATGGGCGAACGGAGAAGATGTCGTCCATCCACGCAGCGAGACGGGGCTCGAACCCACGGAACCATGAGATCATGACCGGAGCCCCACCCAAGAGTTGGCCGCTCAACCAGCTGAACCCCCCCAGGCGCCCCGGTTCTTCAGTCTTTAAAAGGAAGGAAATTCTGGCAGCCGCTGCAGCATGGACGGCCCTGGACGGCGTGCTCCGCGAAATCCCAGGGGAACAGATGCTGCGTGATTCTATTTAATGAGGTCCCTACAGGAGTCAGAGTCCTGAGACAGAACGAGGCGGGCCAGGGGCCAAGGAGTCCGTGATTCACGGGACAGAGGTTCAGTTTGGGAGGACGCAGGCGTTCTGGAGACAGATGGGCGTGGGGGCCGCGTAGCAGTGGGACCGTGCTTTACACCACTCGCCTGTCCCCGCAAGCGCGGTACACGTTCGTTACGTGGCATTTACCACGACACGATATTTTTAAAGACTTACAGTGCAGGGAGCGGCGCCCAGCCAGCACTGGCCGAATCGTGGACTGGGTGAACTCAGCCACGTGGGAGCCCGGGACGGAGGCACAGATACGCCGCTTCGGTGAGGGTATTTCTGGTTTCCAGTCATTGGAAACTCAACTCGAACAGTACATGGATCACGACACTAAATGACTGAGGGTCCCTGTGGTGCCCTGGGCGGGGGGTCGGTCAGTTAAGCATCCAACTTTTGACTTCAGCTCAGGTCATGATCTCACTGTTTGTGGGATTGGGCCCCAGGTGGGACTCTGAGCCTGCTTAGGATTCTCTCTCTCTCTCTGCCCCCACACTCTCTGTCAAAAATAAGTGAACAGGGGTGTCCGGGTGGCTCAGTGGTTAAGCATCCAACTTCAGCTCAGGTCGCCATCTCGCCATCCACAAGTTCGAGCCCTCAGAGCCCGGAGCCTGCTTCGGATTCTGTGTCTCCCTCTCTCTGCCCCTCCCCTACTCATGCTCTGTCTGTCTCTCTCTCTCTCAAAAATAAAGATTAAAAAATAAGTAAACTTAATTTTTTTAATTAAAATTTTTCTTCAATGATTGAGGGTCCAGCTTCAGGAGAGGCTTGATCAGGGCTGTGGCCCCGCCTCTCTGGGATTGTCTATTCTGCTTCATCCTCCGGCGGCCTCACCACTCTTGCCATCTGACCCGCACGCCACGCACACGTGCAGAAAGTGTAGGTGCCTCAGTGGAGACCAAGCCCTCTCCCCTGGTGCCTGGTCCCCTGTGACCTCAGCTCTGACTCACCCTGGGGAAGGCGCGAGCTGCCTGGCCGGAGCCCAGACCTCCCTGGGGCCGCCCTTGGCCTAGAAGAGTGGAGCTGGGCCCCGCCCGCGTGGGGAGCTCGCCTCGGGGACTCAGCCTTGTGGGAGCAGACGGTGGGCCCCAGAGTCCTGCTCGACCCTGATGCCCTAGGAGGGGCGGACTCACAGAGCCTGCAGCGACCAGGCTTCCAGGGACCGAGCCTGGGCACAGGCACCGGTCTCGGGAGGTGGGGCCCTCTTAGGTGCCAGGTTCCCCAAAGAACGATCACCGATCTCTCTGTTGCCAGGTGTGGCCTCCGTGGCGGCCCTCGACGGCAAAGCAGGCCGTAGTGGCTGGTCCTCCAGTTCCCTTCACGGGGGTCCTTGGTGTAGGGTGCTGGGAAGAGAGGGAGCCCCGTGGGAGTCCTGGGATTCCTGGTAACCCTCCGAGGGTCAGGGGCCGTCACCTGGAAAGGAGCCTGTGCTCAGTTGGCCCCCGCGGCTGAGGAAGGACCTGGGGGCACACGGGGCGGGAGGGGCGTGTCGGAAGCCTGAGCGGGTGGTGCGGAGACCCCGGGAGCCCACGCTGGAAACAGCCCCGCTCCACGGCCCCCTCCTGCACCTGCGTCAGGCGCCCCCAAGGCCCGAGATTACACGACCCCCTGCACCCTGTCCCTCCAGCCCCCTCTGTCCCGTTTGAACCCAAGACCACACGCCCCAAACCATTCACCCGAGGCAGCCAGGGCCTCCCTTGCACACTCTGCCCCCATCTCTGGGGTCGCCCTCCCGCTGTAAACTCCCCAGTGTCCCCAGCTGGGACCCGGACAGACGGGCTGGCCATGCGGTCTGGCTCATCTTCGTCCTTCCCCCAGGTGGGCTCGGGCCACCCAAATGTCCCTCACCCTGCCCACCCTCCCTCCTCAGGCGGCCCCTCTGTGGTCCGGTGCTGGCGTCTGCACGGGGAGCACAGAGGCACCCCTGGGGCACCGTCCCCGCTTGGGGGCCGGGAGCCTGCTCGCACCCTCTCCCCAAGTCTGCCTAAGTCCCGAGGAGCCAGCAGGTGCGGGTAAGGCACCCCACCTGGGCCCAGCTGCTCCCTCGGGACTCCTGGACCCCCTCCGCTCCCGGTTCTGTAGTTTCGTATTTTCCAGACGGCTGCTGTTCCAGGCAAACCCGGAAACACTTCCGCCAGCTTTTCCTTGTCTGCTCACCTCCCGCCCTGGAAGGCCACGCCCTCGGCAGCCGGCCTGGCGCAGGGAACAGGGAGCTGGGGCCGGCCCTGCGGGGGGCAGCACCTCGCCCCAGCCTGCCGGCCAGCCGCACCCTTCTGGGTCACCTCCCGAGCCTGGCCTGCTCCCCTCCTGGGCCTTCCTGGCCGTCGGCACCACGTGGCTGCCACCCAGCGGCCACTCGGGGGGTGGCGGGCCTGCTGAGTCGACACACTCACCCCCAGCTCCGAGCTGCTTGCTCGTCCACCCGTCCATCCATCCCTAACCCTAACCCTAACCCTAACCCTAACCCGTCTGTCCGTCCATCTGTCCATCCATCCATCTGTCCGTCCACCCATCCATCTGTCCATCCATCCACCCATCTATCTACCCGTTCACTCAGCAAACAACGGTGACGTCTGCGAAGCCGGGCCCCGGCGGGCCTCATGGCTGGAGGGACACAGCCAGAGGAAGCACTCGGTCCCTCTGCTCAGGGACCAGCTTTCTAGCAGGACACAGACGATCCAGACAACTTCGCACGTTGGGCGGTTGGCACGTGGGACGGAGGGACGGACGCGCCCTGCCCACTCTGCCCGGGGCCGCGCTCTGGGTGCCCCGACCTCCCTTCTGTGGGGGTGCTGGACTCCCCTCGGAGGGTGTGCGGCCCAGGGCACCAGTGGACGCTCTGTCCCCGAGGGCCACCGGCTCCGGCCAGTCCCTCTGTCCTTCGTGCACTTGCCACAGGCGCCCTTTTCGTTCTTTTCCTCTTTTAATGGCTTTATCGGCGCTCCACGCCATTCACCCCCTCGAAGCGCACAGTCTGTGGGTTTGGGAGCCTGTGGTCGATTCCCAGAGACCCCCTGCCCTTGCTGCGCCCACCCCCCCGCACCGCTGACACACCGTCCGGCGAACCTGCCTGTTCCAGGGACCCGCTGTCGTGGAGTGTCTGCCCCCCTGCTTGGCTCGTTCCCGGGAGGAGTGTCTGCAGGTGCACCTGGGCCGTGCCGTGCGTGCCGCGATTTCCTTCCCGTGGACGGGCCTGCCGCGGTTTGTCTATCCGCTCACCCGCCAGGGACACTCGGCTCGTTTGCACCTTTTGGTGAGAGAGAGCGGCTTCGGGCCCCTTGGTTTCCCCGAGGAGCCGCCAGCGGGGGGCCTCCAGCTCCCAGACTCGACCACCGCGGCCCCCATCCAGGCCCCTACAGCCCGTGCCACGCAGCTGGGGCCCCGTACCCTCCCTGCCCTGCGGGTCCTAGGCGGGTGCTCCCCTCCCTTCTGCTGCTCCCCCTAAATCCTCTCCAGCCCCTTTCCTGAATTGCTCCCACGGTGTTTGTGCAGTCGGTTCTCAGTTCCGTAGAGTCCAGCCTGGAGGCTCTAGGAGGGTGAGTGTTCTGTCTTAAAGCACATAGTAGGTGCTCAGCTTAAAGCACAGAGTAGGTGTTCACTTCACCCGATGAGAACAAGCTCTCTGCGCAGGGGGGCATCCAGAGATGTTTTGATTTCTTTTTCTCCTTCACTTTTTCTTTTTAATTTTTTTAACGTTTATTTATTTTTGAGAGACAGAGCATGAGCAGGGGAGGGGCAGAGAGGGAGAGAGGCAGACGCAGAATCCGAAGCAGGCTCCAGGCTCTGAGCTGTCAGCACAGAGCCTGATGCAGGGCTCGAACTCACAGACCGTGAGATCATGACCTGAGCTGAAGTCGGCCGCTCAACCGACTGAGCCGCCCAGGTGCCCCTTCTCCTTCACTTTTTAAAAAAATGTTTATTTATTTATTTTGAGAGAGAGAGAGCAGGGGAAGGGCAAAGAGAGAGGGAGAGAGAGAATCCCAAGCAGACTCCTCACTGTCCGCACAGAGACTGATGCGGGGCTCGATCTCGTGACCCTGGGATCGCAACCTGAGCTGAAATCAAGAGCTGGGCACTCAGCCGACTGAGCCGCCCAGGTGCCCCTCAGGAGTAGAATCTAGAGATTCATCACTTAGTACAACAGCCGGTGCGCGTCACGACGAGCGCCCTCCGCACTGCCCGTCACCATCTAGCCCGTCCCCCACCTGCCTCCATCAGCCCTCAGTTCCTTCTCTGTAGTCAACAGTCCATGTCTTGGTTTGCCTCTCTGTTTCTCCCGCAGCCCCCACCACGTTCATCTGTTTTGTTTCTTAAATTCCACAGGGGGTGAAATCCTAGGGCCTCTGGCTTTCTCGGACCGACTCCCCTCGCTCAGCGCAGCGCTCTCCAGCTCGGGCCGCGTCACTGCGGGAAAGGGTTCACTGCTTTCCGTGCTGAGTCCCGGCCCACCGTGGTTTTACGTCTACGCAGGCCGCGTGGGACAGAGCTCCCTTTCCCCGAAGACCCTTCTCCGCCCCTCCCTGCTGGTCTGTTCACAGCATCTTGCTGTTCCCTCGGGGACCCTCTCCCCGCTCTTGGGCTGAGGGAGGCTGGAGACCACGATTTTCTTTTGCACAAGTCGTTTTGAACCTTTTTTCTGTACCACGTAGTCAGAGGCCTCCCAGGTAATGCGAAGTGTATGAGCCACAAAAGATGGACAACTCGGCCTATTCTCCCAGGCTTCCGAGTAGAGTAATTCGTAAGCGCAATTAGTGTCGTAGGGACTTGTTATCACAAACTCCGCAAACATGGTCTCTGATTCATTGCTTGTGTGCCCGTTTGTACATTCGTTCATGAATTTTTTGCCATGCACAATTTTAATGTTTTTTCATGTTTACTTATTTTTGAGAACGAGAGAGAGCATGAACAGGGGAGGGCAAAGAGAGAGGGGGACCGAGGAGCTGAGAGAGCTCTGTGCCTGACACGGGGCGCGAACCCATGAACTGTGAGGTCGTGGCCTGAGCTGAAGTCAGACCCGTAACCGACTGAGCCGCCCAGGCGGCCGCCATGTGTAATTGTAGAAGATTGTTAGACAATCCAACGCCTAGCTCTCCTTCTAAATGTATGTTTTACTGCTGCTGTGTGTATTTAAGGGGAGGCCCTTTAGCAGATGAAGGAATTGTTTTTCTACCCCTCGGTTGCTAAGAGGTTTTTTCTCATCACAGATGAGTGTTAAATTACATGACGTGCTCCTCGTGCAGCGACTGGGACGATCGTGCGCCCCCCCCCCCAATGTGTAATGAACGCTCCCCCATTTCCTGGCACGGGGGCTGAAATCCCGCTGCGGGTCCGGTGTGGTCTGAGGGCTTTGTTGACACCCAGCCGACTTCTGTCGCTCACCAGCGTCCCCGGGCTCTCTGCAGCGCGGGTGTGACCCGGCCGGCTCTGACCTCCGTCGTGCAGCCGAGCCCCCCGCTAGCCTTCTGCGAACGCTGTGAGATTGGGGTGTTTCTGGTCCGAACACAGTCCCTGAGCGTTTGGTAAGCTTCACCCGCGACACCAGCTAGCTCCGGGGCCCCGGCCACGCGTCCGGGGGATCCACGAAGGGCACGGGGGCTGCGTCCGCGGAGGGAGGCAGCCCCACGGCCCAGAGACTCAAGGCAGGTGGCGGCGGAGAGGGATGGGGCGTGGGGCGAAACGAGGGGCACCGGGGCTCCCCAGCTGGGGACCCGCGGTCTCTGCCCAGCGGAGCGCCCCGGCCTCTCGGCTCGGCCCGAGTGGGAAGCTGAGGCAGAAATGAGGGCCGCTGGCCGTTATTGACCAAGTCCTGGCCGTTTGGGGCCCGCGTTGCATTGGCATCTCGCCACCGTCCGGTAGTGTGTTCCGTCTCCGTTCTTCTAGAACGTTATCTGTTCCATCTTATCTTCCAAACGCTCGAGCCGTTGGTAGTCCTCGCTTACAGCCCTAACCCCTAGGCTGCCTGTAGGGCGCTGGCCTTCGCCGATGGTTCCCAGCCTCTCTCGCTCCCCCCCCCCCCGCCGGTCCCCCAGACGCTGGATGATTTCATTCGTCTTTTCGAAGGGCCGGTTGCGTGTTTCCGTCCATCGAGTTCTCTTCCGTCCGTTCTGTTCTCATCTTAGCGTCTCCTTCCTTCTGTTCCCTCTGGGTTTCACCCTGTTCTTTTTATTCTTGCTGCAGCTGGATGCTCGGAGGGCCTTTCAATCCGTCACAAACGCATTTCGGGCCGAAGCTGCCCTTTCGGAGGACGGGCCGTGGCCGCGGCTACGAGCCGGACGCGTTTCCCTCGCAGCGCTGGTCATTCTTGCTTTTTCGCGGTCCCCCTCGTCACGGCCTCCCCAGCGGCTGAGTTATTGAGGGGTATATTTTAGTTTACGGGCGTATGCTACTCTCTTGGAAAACCTCTTTTTTTTATATTTAAACATAAAATTTAGTTCTAGGAGGATGGCTTTTTTTTCTTTTGTAGATTCTTTGCGGTTTTCCAGAGAGAGCCACGTCACGTGGGAATGGTGGTGGTTTTTTTTATTCCGTTCTCTGTGTGCTGTTTGTTTATATCCACGAGTCCCGCCCTGGGGGGACCGTGTGGAGCCAGCGCAGGAGCGGTGACAGCAGGACCCGCCTCCCCGCCCGAAGCGCGGTGTCAGCCGCAGTTCCTTATCCCGTTGAGATAATTCCTCTTATTCCTGCTTTTCTGAGAGTTTTTTTTTTTTTAAATCATGAATAGGTTTTGTATTTTGTCAAATTTTGTCAATTCTTCTTCTTCGGTCAATGAATTACACCGAGTTTTCACACGGCGAAGGCTCTCTGCGCCCCCGGAGTAAACCCCACGCGATCGCGGCGTGTGCTTCTCTTCGTACACTGCCCGGTGCAAGTTGCCAATGTTCCGTTAAGGATTTTCACATCCGGGTTCATGAGGGATGTTGGCCCGCAGTTCTCTGATTTCGTGTTGTCTGGGTATGGTATCTGGGTAATACCAGTTTCAGGGCACCTGGAGGGGGCTCAGTCGGTGGAGCGTCCGACTTTGGCTCAGGTCAAGATCTCAGAGTTCGTGGGTTCGAGCCCCAGGTCGGGCTCTGAGCTCGCAGCTCAGAGCCTGGATCCTGCTTCGGATTCTGTCTCCGTCTCTGTCCCTCCCCCACTCACAACCTGTCTGTTTCTCTCTCAGAAATAAATAAACATTAAAAAAATTAAAATTGTTGGGGTTTGTTTTCTGGCTCAGGTGACGGCCCGCCGCGGTCTCGGCTGCTGTGGGGGGAGCACCCTCCCGGTGCCAACTAGATGCTGCCGGCCGAGGCTGCCGAGGTAGTCCACATCCCTCGTGATTTTCTTCTTTTCTAAATAATTTTTTTAACATTTATTTGTTTTCGAAAGAAAGAGACATAGTGAGAGTGGGGGAGGGGCAGAGAGAGAGGCAGACACAGAATCCCAAGCAGGCTCCAGGCTGTCAGCATAGAGCCCGACGTGGGGCTCGAACTCATCAACTGTGAGATCATGACCTGAGCCAAAGTCGGATGCTCAACCGATTGAGCCACCCAGCCCCCGGATGTAGTACTTTTGTATAGAATATATAAATAAACATAAAAAAGAAAGAACTTCTAGCGGTCTTTTGGAACACTCCCCTTTGGGGAGGCCACTTGTGGGCA
The DNA here is from genome assembly GCA_030068075.1 of Paguma larvata. NCBI lineage: Eukaryota > Metazoa > Chordata > Mammalia > Carnivora > Viverridae > Paguma > Paguma larvata. The sequence goes on from CM057843.1 coordinate 24,635,672, forward strand.
CTCTGGCCAACAGGCCCAGGGCCCCCAGCCCGCAGAGGCCCGTTCTCGGGAGCCCCGGTGGTGACCGTCGCCTCGGGCCCAGGTCCGGCGGCTGTAGCACCTCGGTGTGCGCGGAGGGGCGGGGAGGCCTCTGCTCCCAGGCAGCTGATGTCTGGCTGTCGTCTGTGGGGTCCGGAGAAGCCCGGCGGCAAGCCACCTTGGGGCATGACCCTAGGACCGGGGGACAGGGAGCAGCACCCTCTCTCCAGGGAGCCGGAACCCCAGCTTTGGGCGGAGCACGGCCGGGCTGGAAGGCAGCTCCCTGCTCTGGGCCTCGAAACGCCCCAGGCTGGGGGGTGGGGCAGCGGGGACCGTGCATGGGCAGCCGTGTCCCCGGAACCCTGGGAGGTGCAGAAGTGAGCAGTGCCCAGAGAAGGGGTGGAGGGGGTGGGGGGTGCAGAGGGAGAGGGAGAGAAGGGAGGGAGGGGACCAGAAAGCACAGGAAAGCAGGGGGCAGCCTGCAGGGATGAGTCAGGTGCCCCATCCGGGGAAAGGAGCCCCAGGAGGGAGCCGCGGGCATTCAGAGAACGGGAGGGAATTGCTCAATTAACCGCCTGCTCCCAAGGAGCAGAGACAGAGCCAGCCAGGGGTTGAGAGCGAGGACAGCCGGGGGAATCCTGGGGACAGCCCAGCGCGGCCCCTGGGGACACAGAGGGGATGGAGGTTCCAGCAACCTGGGAACAGGGACGGGTGTGAGGCACGAAGGCCACCGGGGGAAGGTGTTTCTGGAGTGAAGCCCTGGAACTAAGGCAGAAATGTTCTAGAAGGTGCAACGGAAGCCGGGGTCGGAACGGGGAGGAGCTCATGCGTGGGCCCAAGGCACACTTGCTCCAGGGGACGAGCCACACCATAGACCTTGGGACGCATCAGCAGCATCATGGTGGTTCCTGAGATTACCGGGGTTGAAGGATCGCGCAGGTCCGGAGGGTAAGGAACAGAGTCTGCGTTTACGAAGGGGCGGAGGGCGCCCCGGAGTTTTGGTCAGAAGGCAGAGAGCAGACTCTGGGGCTGAAAGACCCCAAGACTTCCAGCCCCCACCCCAGCTTTTGAGACCCCCCAGCAATGAAGCCCGCTGGAGGGGACCCCCTGGGGATCCGGGGGAGAAGGCAGAGTGGGGTCTTCAGAGGCCTGGGGGCGCCTCCCACCCATTGTCCCCCTGGGTCCAGGCCCCGCGGGAGGCAGAGGGTAAGGGCCCTGGAGACCCGGGGCAGGGTCTAGCCTGTTGGGGACCCGGGAGCACCTTCAGGGACGGGCCAGAGGCAGGCTGCCATGCGGGAGAACACACTGCTGGAGAGCCGCGTTCCAGGGTTGCAAGGAGAGGGGCCCCCGACCCTCAGAAGTGGCCCTCTAGTCCTCTAGTCTGGGCCCAGGGACAGACCCCTCTGGCTTGGGGCACCAGCAGGACAGTAACTGGTCTCAGAGGACAAGTTGACCACTGGGTGCCAGGTGGTCAGGTGGTCTGGGGAGCAGGAGAGGAGGGGTAGGAGGAGGAAAGGAGGAGGAGAGAGAGAGGGGAGGAAGGGAAGGGGAAGGGAGGAGGTGGAAGGGGAGGAGGAAGAGGAGGGAGAGGGAAGGAAGGGGGGAGAAAGGGAGGGTAAAGAGAGGAGACAAAGGGAGGGGGAAGGGGGAGGAGGAGGAGGGGAAGGGAAAGACAAAGGGAGCAGGGAGAGGAGAAGGGGGAAGACAGTGGGGAAGAGAGAGAGGGGAGGGGAGGGGAGGGGAGGGGTAGAGGGGAGGGGAGGGGAGGGGAAGGGGGATTGGGAATGGGGGAGGGGAGGGGGGAGAGGGGAGGGAGGGGAGGGGAGGGGAGGGAATGGGAAGAGGGGATTGGAAATGGGGGAGGGGAGGGGAGGGAGGGGAGGGGGGAGGAGGAGGAAAAGCGCGTGACTCCACTTTCCACTTTTCCGTCATTTTCCGGGAACTAGCATCTCTCATGGAACATGTTTCCCTGAGGAGTGGAGTTTCCCTGAGGCGTGTCTGTCTGTCCCCTGCTGTCACAGCCCAGCGACACGGGAAAGTACCCAAGTCGGGCAGGCGGGTGGTTTCCGGAAGGGTCTGGTTGGAGGAAGGGGTGTGTACCGTCCCAAGAAAAGCCTTCCCGACTGTGCGAGTTCCCGCTGTGGCGCAAGCGTCACTTAAAACGCCCTGAATACGCAGACGAACTGACTGGTTGGGGGAGCGGAGCCGGAAGAGGCCGATGGCCCAGGGCGGTGGCGTCGGGGGCCAAGGCTCTCCCTGCGCAGGCCGCCTGCCCGCCAGCCTGCTCCTCTGCGCTCCTTTGGGCTGATTTCAGGGCTGGACCTTTGTCCCCAACTGCCCACCAGCCTGACGCTGGGATCCAAAATTCCCAGCGGGGGCGGAGCGGGGCGGGGCGGGGCAGGTGGGGGCGGGGCGGGTGGGAGCAGGGGAGGGGCTGGGGGGGCGGGCAGAGTGTGTACCTCCCGAGGCCGCGCTCTCAACGCCCCCGGGGTCCCCAGCGTCCCCCACATCAGCGTGGCCCTTTGCGGGGTGCCTGATCCATCACTTAGCGAGTTCCCGTGAGCACCGGGTGGCTCAGTCAGTGGGGCTGTGACTCTCAGCCTCGGGGTTGTGGGTTTGAGCCCCACGTTGGCTGTAGACATTACTTAAAATCTTTAAAAGGAAATTCTCTGTTCACAGTTAAATATAATTATCTCCCTTCTAAGCACAATATGAAATGGACATCTTATTTAATGTTTCTCTATAGCATTATAAGCGATCCCATATGTTATGGTCCCATACAACAGATGGTTTCGTTTCTGTGTCACCAACACTGCAGCTGCGGAATGCGCGGGTGGGGAGGGCCGCTTCTGTTTGGCTCTCTTTGTAGTTTTGTGTATTGCTTGAGATTTTTTTTCTCCTTTTTAGCATTTTATTTATTAATGTTTATTTTTGAAAGAGCACAAGTGAGGGAGGGGCCGAGAGGGGGACAGAGGATCCGAAGTAGGCTCTGTGCTGACAGCAGAGAGCCCGATGGGGGGCTCGAACTCCCAAACCCTGAGATCATGACCTGAGCCAAAGTCAGATGCTTAACCAAGGGAGCCACCCAGGCGCCCCTAACATTTTATTTTTAAGCAACCTCTACGCCCAGCGTGGGGCTTGAACCCACAACCCAGAGATCAAGAGTCACATGCTCTACCCACTGGGCCAGCCAGGTGCCCCTTTCTTTTTTAAAACAGGTTTTTTTTTTAGTTAAAAAATTATGGAGCGCTTCACAAATTTGCGTGTGTCCTGGTGCAGGGGCCACGCTAACCTTCCCCTGTCGGCTCAGGCTCCTCTCCGTGCAGGAGGCTTTACTCAGTAATCACCCGGTAATTTCCCCCTGTTGCAAAAGTCCAGGGTGATCCGGCCTCCACCACCCTGGGCGCTGCGCTGGGGGCGGGGGAGGGGGTGGCCGGCGGGGTGCAGACGGGGAGACCGGCCTGAGGGCCTCTGGTCCTCTGGTGTCCCCGGAGCACACACTGGATTCTCCTGGCTGTCTGGACAAGTTCGTCCCTTTTTATGGCCGAATCACACCGCATTGCACGGACGCACCACGCGTGGTTCCCCGTTCGGGTGGCGGACACCCAGTTATCTCTGCCCTGGGGTTGGTGTGAGGAGATCGGCGGTGACCGCTCGTGCACAAGTGTCGGTGTGGACACATGCTTCTCGCCCTTTGCCAGAGCGAGCAGGGCCATGGCGGCAGCTGTGACACTGGGTGTAGGACCCACTGGCGGGTGAGATTGTGGAGGAGCGAGGGGAGGGTCCGGCCTCGCGCCTCAGCACGTGGACACCCAGCTGCCCCGCGGTGCTTGTGGACAGACTGCCCCCTCCCCACTGATTGGTCTCAGTCCCCTTGTTGAAATTTCTTGACAACAATACTCATCACATAACTTTTTGTAAATTATAAGGTGTTTCTTTAAGAAAAAAAAAGGCTGAGGCCCTATCCTCAGGCCCAAGTGTGAAATTAATCGGCTTGGGGCCAGACCCCAGGTGGGGCTCTGAGATCGTGGGGTTCAGGCGTCCCCCCTGGCCTTCTGCCCTGAGCTCCGGCCTGTGGGGGGTGGACGGGTGGACGTCCGGCCCGCCGCCCATCCCTGCGCCAGGAAAGGTACCGTCCCTCCCTCTGCATCCTGCCAGTCCCTGCCAGGCCTGTCCTGTCCCTACCAAACCAGTCAAGGCACTTTCTCCCCTCGTTCCCGGGAGGCGGCTGGTGACATGCCAGCTTAACCTAGGGCCTTCCTGTGCTCCAGTCCTAGCAGCTTTAAGGAGAGAACTCGCCCCTTAAGTGGACCAAACTCGCTGCCTTGTTAACTCCCCGGGGGTCCGAGAGAAGCAGCAGAGTCTTCCCAGTGGCTCCTTCACTCCCCCCTGGCTGTCCTGACTTATTGTTTGGCCTGAGGGGTTCTAGTTCCCTCCATGGGGGCTCTGACCTGGGCATTGGGAACTGTGTGCGAGCCCCCCGCCGGCCGCACAGTCGGGCCGGGCCAGGTGTGCCCGATGCGCCCTGCAGGCCCCATGCACGGCCAGGGCCCCGCTTCCATCTGTGCGTTTCAGGGAATGTGGCTGCTTTGGGCTGACCCCCAACGTGGCCAGACCCCCTGGCAAGGATGCGGCAGGAACCACACCCCACCTGAAGTTCTCTTGCCCTGGATCCAGGTCTGTGGCCGGCTTTAGGAAAGAGCCCACAGGCGGGTGTCTGAGAAGGGCAGGGAGCGGACACCGTGGGCCCCCGCCGGGTCCCGCCGCACACGAGGCCAGCACAGCGCAGCTGGGAAACCCTGGGGTTGTGAAGGCTGACCGTGAGTTTTTACGTTGGACAGATTACCACCGTAGTGATCCTTTTGAAAGACTACTAAGACACAGATGCCCAAGTATTTATCTACGAATGACTCAAAGTCTGGAATTTGCTTCCGAATAATGCCGGGGGTGCGAAGGCCACGGACGGCCCGGCGCGTGCTCACCGCAGCTGGGGTGGACAGTCTCGTTTTTTGCGGTAACAGCTTTATCAAGATGTAGTGGGTTTTAGTACATTTACGGAGCTGGGCAACCCTCACCACTAACGTTTCCTAATACGCTTGGAATGTTCCAGAACCAGAGTCGGAGGCCCTGATGTCTGAACAAGCTGCCAGCGGACCACCCGTCCGCCGTCCCTGGTGAGCAGACAGCCCCGGGGCAGCGCCCATGGGTTCTGGAACACTTTAAGGCCTCGGGTGGCACGCACGCCAGCTCCTCCCCAGCCTGTCTGTCCAAAGGTCTGCAGTCTCGGAGAGCCAGGGGGTCCCCAGCCCCTCGGGGCTTGCCAGACCATCGGGCAGCGCCCAAGAGCCCAGGACTCCGACTCAAGGGGCTCCCCCACAGCCAAAGGGGGGCTCCCAGGGCAGCCAGCCGGCCCAGCGGGGGACTCGCGAACCATGGCGCCCAGGCGACTGCTGAGAAAGGGAAACCCGGGGGGCCCTTTGATCCGGAAATTCAACACTGACCAGACCCCCAACCTGCACACCCTCCCCATCCCCCAGCTTCACCCCTTTCCCCTCTCCTCCCCTGGTCTTGGGTGCTGTTGGCCCAGTGTCTCCCAACCCCTCTGCCCACAGGCTGCCCCAGTGTGTCTAGGGCTCCTTCCCCCCGCCAGGCCCTCAGCCTCGCCCCCGCCCCCGGACACTGGGGAGCCCTCCTTGGAGGGTGCAGAGGGGGTTTGTTGCCCCCGGACCGGGTGGGAGCCCAGGAGAGGCCAGACTCGGAGTGCTTCACGGTCGTTTATTAGCGTCCCTGCAGAACGCCCCTTGCTGGGGCGGGGGTGCAGCACCCAGGGGTCCTGGGGAGGCAGACGGACGCAGTCCCGGCCCACTTGTTGGGGGACAGGGCTGCTTGGACAGAACCCAGGTGCTGGCATTCTGGGTCTCAGCTACGGGGAGCTTGCGGACAGCTGCCGTCCACACGGAGAGGGCCCCCGAGGGACACTGCGCAAAGGGGGCTACGCGGGAAGTGGGGGGCAGTGCGGGCCGTGTGCAGACACCGCAGGCTCCCTGAAGGCAGCAGGGCCTCCTGGCTCTGAGGTTCTGACGAAACTACTTGTGAAAGCAGCCGGGGGCCAGCTGGGCTGGTGCCTGCGGGCCATGTGGTCACCTCCCTCCCGGGTACGGTGCCGTCTGCCCACCCGCCCGGAGCCACCGGGGCGCGGCCGCCTTTGCGAACGTCGGAAAAGCTGTGGTCCCTCTCCGCGGTTAAAGTGCGTGTACGCACACGGTCTGGTGAGCAACGCCGGGGGTCCGCACCCCACGACTCTGCCACCCAGGTCCTCGATGGAAGCTGCTGGAAGATGGTGCTGAGGGCCCCAGGCAGTTGCTCAATGAAATGAAGAAACCTCAGGGGCCAAAGGAGAAGGGGCAGGGGACCCCAGCCCCCAGAAAGCCCAGACAGCCCAGCTCTCCCTCCGCGAGTGCTAACCACCTGCTCGGGGAGGACAGAAAACCAAACCCGGGGCCTGGCACCTCCCCTCCGCGTGAGCCACCGTGTGCAGGGGGCAGGCTGGGGCGGGCAGGCAGGGGGGGCAGGGGGCGAAGGTCGCTGGAATGAGCCCGCTGGGAAAGGACGCGGTGGGGGTCTGGGGCCAGGGACGAGGGAGGCCGGAGCAGGTGCTGGGCTCGGGGCGGCGCTGGGCCCACCAACCCTCCCCGCCTCTGGGAGAACCTGGCGCCGGGGGCTCGGCCTGGCTCAGCCCGCTCCCCGGCCCATCAGGAGAGCACTTTGATGCCGAAGTGTTTGCGAAGCTGCTCCAGGAAGACGAACGTGAGCACGGTGTGCGGCATGAGGCGGATGCCTGCCGGCACGAGGCCCTGGGCGGAGGGAGGGGAAGCAGGAAGTGAGAAGACCCCAGAGGGACCCCCGGCCCTGCCCAGCCCTCCCCAGCCCTGCCCCAGCCCTGCCGTCCCAGCCCCCCTCAGCCCTGCCCAGCTCTGCCCTGCCACCCCAGCCCTGCCCTGCACCCCCAGCCCCGGTCCCAGCCCTGCTGCCCCAAGTCCCTACCCCAGCCCTGCCCTGCCACCCAGCCCTCCCCTAGCCCTGCCGCCCTAGCCCAGCCCTGTCGTCCCAGCCTTCCTCCAGCCCTGCCCAGCTCTGCCCTGCCACCCCAGCCCCTGCCCAGCCCTGCATCCCCAGTCCCGGTCCCAGCCCTGCCACCCCAGCCCTGCAGTCCCAGCCCCGCCCCAGCCCTGCCCCCCCAGCCCTGCCCAGCTCTGTCCTGCCACCCCAGCCCTCCCCAGCCCTGCCCTGCTACTCCGACCCTGCTGCCCCAGCCCTGCCCAGCCCTGCCACCCCAGCCCTCCCCCAGCCCTGCCCTGCTACTCTAACCCTGCTGCCCCAGCCCTGCCCAGCCCTGCCGCCCCAGCCCTCCCCCAGCCCTGCCCAACTCTGCCCTGCCACCCCAGCCCCTGCCCCAGCCCCTGCCCCAGCCCCGCAGTCCCAGCCCTGCCCCCAGGCCCCTGCCCCAGCCCTCCCCCCCAGCCCTGCCCAGCTCTGTCCTGCCATCCCAGCCCTGCTGCCCCAGCCCTCCACCCCACCCCAGCCCTGCCGCCCCAGCCCTGCCCCAGCCCTGCCCCAGCCCTGCCGTCCCAGCCCCCTTAGCCCTGCCCAGCTCTGCCCTGCCACCCCAGCCCTGCCCTGCACCCCCAGCCCTGCCGCCCCAGCCCTGCCACCCTAAGTCCCTACCCCAGCCCTGCCCTGCCACCCAGCCCTCCCCTAGCCCTGCTGCCCTAGCCCAGCCCTGTCGTCCCAGCCTTCCCCCAGCCCCTGCCCAGCCCTGCCACCCCAGCCCTGCCCTGCACCCCCAGCCCCGGTCCCAGCCCTGCCGCCCCAGCCCCGGCCCCAGCCCCTGCCCAACCTTATAAAATGCCAGCGGCCCGAGCTTTGCTGTCTCTACAGCGCAGTGGAAAACACCCTGCAGAAAGCATAAAATGAAACAATAAAAGGAAAAGCTGCTTTTCACTTGGGAGGCACAAACCAAAATCCCCTCCCACCCTCAGCACTAGCCGGTGGCCCCGTGCAGAGAGCTGGGACCGGTCAAGGTGACAAGAGCTGGGGGTGCATGCGGGCGGGAAGGTGAAGGGCCACCCCGTCTGCTGACACGGCAAAACCGGAACCAGGGCAGGTGACCCGCCGGGCACCACAGCGCGCGGGGAACTGTTAATGGACGCGGCAGGGCTGGCATGCAGCAGGGCGCCGTGACGACCCAGGAGACGCCGTGCTGCGGGTCGGCCCCGGCGCCTCCCGCAATTTCACTGACTACAGTGAACCCGCTGCCTCTGTGAACACATCGAGGAATCGGATTTAAAAACACACACGGGGGGCGCCTGGGGGGCTCAGTGGTGGAGCCTGAGACTTGATCTCAAGGTCGTGAGTTCAACCCCCATGTTGGGCGTGGAGCCTACTTAAAAAAAAATAATAATAAAACCTTTAAAAGCACACACAGCACCAAGGGCTGCCCCAGGGCTGGCCGGGGAGGACGGGCGAGGATGTAGTCACGGGGGGGAAGAGCCTCATGCGCCTGCCGGGGCGGGGCGGGGCTGGGGCGGGGCGGGGCTCGCCCAGCCCCCGGGTCTCCTAGGAGGGGCAGCCCCTCCCCCCACTCACCTGGTACTCGCCCTTGGAGTTCATCAGGCGGGTCTTCAGGACGTCGAGGGGCTGACACAGGACGGTGGCACATCCACCCTGGGTGGAATGGGGGCGCTTATCGCCACGGGCCTGCCAGGCAGATGCGCGAGCATCCTCGCCCTCCCCTCCCAGCCCCGGCGGGGGTCCCCAGGCGCATCCCGAGGGACACAGGAACCAACCAGGAAGTGTCCTGGCTTCGCCAGCAGGGGGTCCGGGAGCTCCTCTCCAGGGCCTCGGTGCCCACTTACACGACCCAGAGGGACCCCCCCAGGTCTGCCCCAAGCCTCCTGCCTTCTGGGTACCCTCGGCTCCCCAGGCCGGCCGCGGAACCCCGCACTCACGGCGATGAAGCTGGCGATGAAGTGAGTGAAAATGCTGTCGGACAGGTACCCGGTGCTGAGGACCAGCTGCTTGGCCTGATCGTAGCAGGACAGCTGTGGGCGGGGAGGGCGTCAGGGCCTGGGGGAGCGCCCCAGCTCCGGGGAAAGGAGACAGGGGCCCGAAGCGCCACCACCTGGGCTGACCGAACCCCGCGGCCGGCAGAAGCCCCACCTGGCCCACGGTGACGAACATCCCTCGACTGGCTGCCATGCTCGCGCCAGAGAACAGCTTCTTCAGGCCCTCTGCCGGAGAAAGGGGGTGAGGCGCCCCGCCACGCCCCTCAGGCCTCTCCCACGTCCTGCCCCTTAGCTTCCTTGGACCCCCTCCTCTTACCTTCTCGGGCCACGCGGTACAAGCCATCCAAGGCATGGGCGTAGCTGCCAGGGACACAGAGTGGGCGCCGTGAGGCTTTCCCTGACCTCCGGCCCCCGAGGGAGGGTCCTCCCTGGGAAAGGGTGCCCGAAGATCCCCCCAAGTGCCACCAGAAAAGCCTTGGGCGCCAGCCCCTCCGGGGGGCGGCCGGCTCTGGGGCTGGTCTTGTCTGCCCACTGTTACTGAGGGTGAGGAGGGGGCCTGCCTGACCTGCTTCCGCCCCATTCCCTCAGTCCGCTCTTTTCTGTGGCTCACATGCTGGCCCGAGAGAGGACAACGGGCTGGCCTGGGGCCCCGCTTCACCGCTGAGCTGACTGCAGCCCGTGTCTGCACCTCGGTTACGACGGCAGACCACACACAGCCTTGGGGTCAATGGGAACGCAGACTTTATGAAAAATGGCTACTTATACCATTAAAAAAAAAATCCCAGCTTCCAAACCTGTTTGAAGGCCCAAACCCAAACTTCTCAACCACCCTCCCTGTGAACAAGTAGAGGCGCAAGCCTCGGGGGGCCCCGGGAGCCCAGCCCCCCCAGCCCGGACTCCCCCCAAGGAAGAAGCCCAGGCCTCTGACTCAGGACGGACGTGCACGGTGTGGGTTCCCCAAAGCCGTCGGCCGCCTCTGCTGGCTCCAGGTGACACCACGGGCAGCACGGCTCTTTGGGGTCCCAGCTGGCGCCTGGCAGAGCTGCTCAGGTCTTCCCGCTCGGCCCTCTGCACCCACTGGGAGCCCCCGCGAGCAGGACTCGGCCCCGCTACTCACTTCCGGCGCTGACCGGGCGGCAGCTTCATGTCGTTCTGCATCCTGAAACGGTGCACGGGCTCAGGGGGCGGCGAGCAGCTGGGCCCGCCCGGGCCTGCCCCCCGGTGCCCAGGACCCCAAGGCGCGAGCAGCTTGTTCTGGGCTGAACACGCCGCAGGCCCAAGAGAATGAGGCCCCGACCTGTCAGGGGACAGGAAAGACCCTGACCCTGGGTGGGCGTGCATACCGACCTGACGTTGACCATGTCTGCAGGGGTCCCCACGAAGCCCCCGATGCAACCTGGGGCGACAGACCGAGTCAACATTTGGTGACTGGCGAGGACCACTCGCCCCCACCCTCCCCTGCCCGGCCGGCAGCTCACCGCTGATGGAGCCCAGCAGCACCTTCTTGTAGAAAGGCAGGGGCCCCTGGCTGCCCTTGGTCACTTGGTCCCGCACGGACTCATAGATGGCGAAGCGGGTCAGGGAGTAGGTCATCTGGGGGAAGAGACCCAGCTCGGAGGGTGCAGGTGGAGGGCGCGGGAGGCGTGCCCAGCACCTCTCGGCCCTCCCCGCCCCAGCCCTCCTGGTGCGCGGTCATCACCAGATGGGCCACGGGGACATAGGGACCTGCTCAAGGCCACACCGAACCAATTTGCAAATCTGGGGCTGGCGGAGTCCAGAGCGCCACACTTTCCTCGTTCTCTCCCTGGCCTCAGTTTCCCCAAGCAGAGGTCTTGAGCCAGCTGTGATGGGAGGGCGGGCCCTGTAGAGGCAGAGTGCACCCCATCCCACCGCACGCTGTGCCACCTGGGGGTGGCCGTCCCTGGGCCTCGTGGTTCCTTTCTCTTAACCACCTTGAAGAGGAGGAGAAGTGCCCCTCGGGGCACCACAGAGGGCACCACAGAGGGCACCACAGAGGGGAGCGCGGCTGCACCTGAGTCCAGGCCTGGGGGGCTCCAGCCTTCCCTCCCACCTGTGGGCTCTGGGACCAGAACCCAAGGAGGCCCTCGGCTGGGAGGCAGAAGTGCCCCGGCCATGCATCCCGCCCGCCGTCCTGGGAGGGGCCCCAGGGGCACCTGTCTGCACAGGGAGGCACTCAGGCCGTTGTAGAGCGCCAGCACGCCGTCGGAGCGCACCACCTGCAGGGCCATGCCGGTCATGCGCATCTTCACCTCCTGCTGCGTCTGCAGATGCACCTGCGGGGTCGCACCTGCTCAGAACGCCCAGTCAGCTCCGCTCCGAGCCCTTTCCCACCCCCGGCTCCCACTTTACACCCTTTTGAAGTCCCCATGGGCTGAGTGCTATCAGCACTCCGGTTCAGAGATGGGAGACTGAGGTGCGGGGAGGCAGGGAGGTGTCCTAAAGGCACCCTGCTGGGGTGCCGAGATGGGACTCCGTGTCCACACCTGGCCCCTACCTCTATTCCACCCTCTTGCTTTACAAGTGACAATACCAGCTAACATGGGAGCCCACCAGGCCTGGGAGAAATCTTCCGCGTGTGTGTCTGAGTCCTCGTGGGGCCTGCTGCAGGGACGGGGGCCATCAGTCCCATATGACAGATGAGGACATGTGGACGCCCGCAAGGTACCCACAGGGCCCCACTTCTCAGCTCTGCCACTTCTCAGGAGGGACCAAGAGTCACGCGGACTCAGAGGCGGTGAAGAGATCCGGTGGGCTCGGAGGAGGCGGTGGGAGTTTGGCGAGGGAGAAGGGGAGAGACACTCCTGGGAAGGCCAGGGCACGGCCACCTTGGAGTGTCCCCACACCCCCCGCTCTGTCCGGCCCCGGCGCGGTTCTGGCTGGGCCTGCTCGGGCAGGTTGCTGGCCCTCCTGCCTCGGCTTCCTCAGTGCTGTGAGGATTAAGTAGCTCAATGGACGTGCCCTTGCCTTCGCTCTCTGTCACTGTCCAGGGGCTCGGGTGGTGGGGCAAAGGTGGGCTGGGGCGGGGAGGGCTTCGTGCTCAGCTCAGCCACATCAGCCAAGCTGGACGGGACAGAGGGCACTGGGCCCGGGGGCAAGGTGTCCACGCAGGCAGCAGCCCTCGTCCAGGCCAGAAGCAGCCGTGAGGGCTGAGCCAGGGCACGGGGCACAGGGAGAGACCGAGAGCCGCGAAATAACTTCTCCAGGGACCACGCGGCCAAGAGGCAGCAGCTCAGCCAGGGCCTCCCTTTGAGGCCGGCCTCCAGTGCGGTCCACACTGCCTGCTGCTCCGCAGCAGGGGCCAGACAGCGCTGTAGCTGGCCTGCTTCTCTCCACCCCCTCCTGCGGGATTTTGTGGCAAAACAGGACCTGGGGGCAGGGCAGGGGGCCTGTGGACAGATGCCTGTAGGCTGCCTGCAAGGGCTCCAAGGGCCCCTGGGAGCTGCGTCCACCCACAATCCGACGAGAGCCTAACCCTCCAGGGCCCCACAGTGGGGACGGGGGAGGGGACACTGGGAGAGCAAAATAAAGCACAAGGAGGGGTTCCTGCCACTCTCTCGCTCTCGCTCTGGTGGTCAGGGCTCTGCTCCTCCTGGCAGCACTCAGGCCCCGGGGACTACTAGGAGCCATGCAGGCCTCTCCCAGGACAAGCCAAGGGGCCACCAGCTTCAGCCCTCCCCCCCCCCCCCACATCTGCTAATCCTGCCTTGAGGTAGGGGGAGCATTTTTCCTAGAGAACTCAATCTCCTTCATTCAGCAAAAACGTGGCTGGAAGGAAGATGCCCTCAGGCGGAGGGTGGCCTGGGGTCTGGCTGGGCCGCAGGTCAGGCTGAGGTTTGGGTCAACAGGGCCCCCGTGCCAGTCCCTCCCAGGAGGTCAGTGCAGGGACCAGGCTGCTCTGGGTGGGGGCGGGGTGGCTGCCCCTTGCCCCCTTGCGCCCGGGTCCATGTGACCCCAGTCCAGGCCTCCCGGGGAGACCTTGCTTTGCATCGCTGGCCCTTTCTTTGTTCTTTGTAGGGAGAAAGGGGCAGAAACACCCCCACCCACACCGCTGGCTCTGGGAGACAAGAGAAGTTCTGTCTTCTACTGCTCCGTAAGCGTATTTTCCAAAAGAAGTAAAATGAGTGTGAATGCTTCTTGCTAACACTCCCAGGGCAGGACCCGCGTGGGTGCAGGGTCCCCGGCTTCCAGGTGCCCACCCAGACCAGGAGGAGGAAGCCACCTGCAAGTCCACACTCCCTCACTGTGTGCTGGGTCCCCACCAGGCAGGGAGGCCACTGGGCCATGCGCTGGGTGTGCTGGAGTCAACTTCCGTGCGCCTCACAGAACCACCTCCTCAACTTGCAACCGGGCAGAACTGTCTCAAAAGTGCGGGGTAGAAACTGGCTCAGAGATGCCAAGTGACACACAGGTAACCCAAGGTCACACAGGTAGTACGGGGGAAACGCGGCCCGTGAGCTACGACAACGGGGCGCCTCTACCTGGGAGTGCGTAGAGTCTCCGGGCGGGAGCGGTGAACCGATGGCCCTCAGGCCCCGTGCCAAGGCCGACCCAAGTCCGAGGCCCTCCCGGGCAGTGCAGGGCCAGGCTGGTCAGCGTCCAGGGCGTAGCGGGGGACGAGGGGAAGCCCTCGGCCCCCCCGCCACACCCCCTCGCCCCTAGCACTTATCACCCGCCCCCGCCCACCTCACCTTGAGCAGGTCCAGCGGGTGCGTGCAGCAGGCGGCCCCGCACGAGGCCAGCCCCCCGAAGTACCAGCGCGACACGCGCGCCTCGGCCGCCATGGTCCGCGCCGCGGACGCCCAGTAGCGTCGGCTGCCGGCCCGGGCTCGCGCCGCCCAGACACCGGCTCAGGCCCAGGCCCCGATCGGACTCCGCCCCGGCCCAGGACCCCGGCCCGCTTAGCCGCCCGCTCCGAGTTCAAAGTACCGTCCGCCACCCGCGCCCCGCGCAGCCAATGCGCCCGCGCGGCCCCGAGGGCGGGACCACTTCTGGGGGCGGGGCCACCGAGACTCCGCCTCGAGCCGGGGGCGGACCCCGCGCCTTAAAGCGGCCGCGCTCGGGCTAGCCAGCGGAACGGGCCCCACCGAGCCTCCTCTCCTTGTGCAGGAGGCGGGGTGGGGGGGGGGAGGGACGGGCGCGGCCGCGCGGACCCCCGGGATCCTGCTGAATGGGCTTGCTCCACTCTCCCCGCGAACCTGGCGTCCCTCCCCCGCCCTGCTCCAGCTCCCCCGGGGCCACCCCCAAGCCTAGGGCAGGTCTCCGAAGGTGACCGCTGAGGAGTGGCCTAGGCGCTCAGCCAGTCCCCGCCACTCCCGGAGCCCGGCCTCCTGCAAACACCCCGCCCCAGCCGTGGCCCTGACCTTGCACCCTGTGTCCCAACCCCACCACACAGGCCCAGGGACATGTGTAGCCGTAAGAGGTGGCACAAAACCTTCTTGGAGCCAGCCGCGGATTACATGAAAACTAGGGCCAAAAGACAATCCACCCTCCGGAGCCCCCAGCCAAGTCCAGCCCCAGGTCTGCTTTGTCCAGACAGCCTCAGGAAGCCATCCCAGAGGACAAGGAGGCAAGGTTCTGAGCCATGGAGGTTCGGGCTCCTGGGAGGTGGCAATCAGGAGCCTGCCTGTCCCCACGAGACACCCGCCAGAGTGCGGGTTCCCATTCTCATCCCAACATCTGGCAAACAGCAGGCCCAAGTGTGCTCCTAGGCCAAAGATGCACCCGCTGGGCAAAATGGAAATCGGAATCCCTGGGGCCACATGGACTCAGGGGCTCTCCGCAGCTTGTCCTCTGAGAAGGCAGAGCCAGAGACCCCTTCCCCAGGGAAGGGCCTACATCTCGCAGTCCCAGCTTAGCCGCTGCAGGCCCCACCCCAAGGGAGAAGTGCGAGGGGCATTAGGGAGACAACTCTGGGCCCCCTGGACCTGCTGAGAACCCTGAGTAACAAGTCCCGGCTGGCCTCTGAGCACCCAGCAATTATCCAGCTGTGTCAGACGCAGAAGATGGGCCAGCAAAGCTCCCTATTTGCTTAATGTGGCCACTTGAAGACTAAGGAGACTGCCTTCTAGAACACCAGGAGGCTTCTGACCCTGAGGTCGTCAGCTGGGGAAACGAACAGCTGCAGAGCTAGAGCAGAGCCCAGAAACGCTGCGGACCCCGGGGGGGCGTCGGCCACACAGGCACCCTGCTTTATCCCAAGTGGGGTGGGGGTGCAGGAGAAAGACAGGAGCTGCATCCGGATGAAAACAGGCGAGCGGGACACAGAGGGGGAAGGGTCGCAGCAATTCTCTGAAGAAACCAGAGAGGGGGTGCCTGGCTGGCTCAGGCAGAAGAGCTTGACTCTTAATCTCAGGGCCGTGAGTTCAAGCCCCACGGGGCGCGCTGAGCTTACTTAAACAAAAATTCAATTGTATTTCCACACAGCAGCAATGAACAATCTGAGAATTAAATTAGGAAAAATGATCCCATTAAAGAAAGAAAAGAAACCAGAGAGGACGCGAGGCACAAAGTTCCATGGAAACGTGGAAGCGTGTCACCAGACGGCGAGGTGGCTTTCACGGCTGAGAGAACCCTTCGTTCAAGAAAAGAGAGCTACCAAACGGGCCTGGTAGGCTGCAGAGGAGGGGCCTCCTTGTCCAGGGTCCCATGGGAAGCAGGAGCACCCTCAAGCCCACTCGCTCTCCGAGACCCAGGCCAGCACAAGACCTGCCCCCACACCGGGTCTCACTCAGCATCAACCGAGATGTTGGAATCCTCGCTCGGCCAGAGGGCAACGTTAGCAGCTCCTGACCACCACAAGAAGCAAACAAGTCAGTGGCGTGGAGAAGGCAGCCCAGCAGGTGAGGGGCCGAGGGGCCAGTGCTTGCTGTGTACAGAACGAGGGCGGCCCCGTAGCACGCTGCGATCTGTGAAGGCCCCTAGAACCGGAAAAGCCCCGGAAACTGGAAGTTTCCCTGGAGGAACCCCGGAAGATGGGGAGCGCGCCAAGTGTGGGGCACCTTTTCAAGAAATAAAGGGGACTTGCTTTTGGCTTTCTGCTCAGAGGCGGCAAAGGTGCAACTGTCTTCGGTCGTCCCGAATCCGGGTATCCGACAGTGGTCGCCTCCACCATGTGGCGTAAGTTCCACCCCAAGACGAAATCAGAGTCCTGTAACCTGAGGTGCACCGGTGGAGAAGTGGGCTGCCCCAGCCCCGAAGCTCTGCCCTACCGGTCTGTCTCCAAAAAAGGTTGGTGATGACATCACCAAGGCGACCAGTGATGGGAAGGGTCTGGGAGTTGCAGTGACGCTGACCATTCAGGGCAGGCCCAGACAGCGGTGCCTCCTGCTTCTGTCTTGCTCATCGAAGCCCGCGAGGAGCCGAGGAGACAGAAAGATGCACCAAAACATTACGCACAGCGGCAGTGTCGCTTTGGATGAGACTGTCAACATTTCCTGACAGATGTGTCACTGATCTTTAGCCAGAAAAGTCTCTACAACCATTAAGGACATCCCGGGGGCAGCCAGGTCTGCACACCGGGGGCCACAGCGGGGGCCACAGCGGGCTGGCAGTGGTGCAGAGGAATGCGCCACTCCCTGAAAACTACAAAGGAAAGTATTTCCATAAAGGATCATTTGATAACCAAACAAAAAAAAAGGTGGGACTTTGCAAGCTGTGGTCAGGGAAGGTCCCCTGCTGAAGTGTCAAATGGCTCACAAAGACTTGTGCATGAATCTGTCTGACACGGGGAGGTCGGGTGAGGTCTTGAGAACGAGGCTGCCTGGCCATGTCTCCAGAGGACCTGCCCGCTCCTTGGCGTTCCTACGTGGAGCGCAGGGAGGTAGGCCGGCACACGCTGGGGCTCCCGGAAGGGGCAGGAGCCAGGGGTCAGCTCCAGACCTCCCTCTGCCACGCCCTCTGTGACCATTTCATCAGCCCGGACAAAGACACGGCGTGCGGATTCCAACTGGGATCTGACGGGGCCTCCTAAGGTTTTGTGCTGGTACCATCAAGCCAACTCGGGATGCAGAGACCTGCTTCCTTGCGTTGACCCCAGGGGCCAAGGCCAAGTGGCCTCCAGGGACCCAGAGCACACCCCACCCGCTGCCAGGTCGGAGACACTTGGCCAACTGCACCACAGCAGGCGGAGGCCAGAGCTGGGCGTGGGGGTGGGACCGGCAGGGACCGTGAAGTCAGGTGGGGGGCACCGAGCGGTGCCCGATGTCAGGGGAGCGGGACGGGGATGCCCTGAGGTGCAAGGTGAACTGCGCCTTTGAGCCGTCACGCCGGCACGTCCAGCACAGGGCGGAGGGCAGCGGCGTCCCAGGAAGAGGGGAGGGGAGAAGAGTCCTGATCCCCACCCACGAGTCCCTCGGAAAGACGAAGGGGCTCAGGGCACACAGTCGCCAGCCACCAGTGCGAGGCTGAGGCCGAAGGCCGTCCCCGACTTTAGACCACCCCTTCCCCAGGGAACAGACAGCTGGGCCAGCAGGATGCCTGGTCAGTCATACCCGCCCCCGGGGGCCCAGCAGTCACCTCTGCTGAGGGCAGGCCGGCCCGGGGATCTGCTGATGGTGGATCACTAGACCCCGGGGCTGGGGGGGGGGGACCAGGCCGGGGCAGCGCTCTGGGTCGGGGAGCAGCCTTCTCACAGGGGTCCGGCAGGATCCTCCGGGAGGGCCCGCAGGGGGCATCCGGGTGCTGCGCTCGCCCACCTGGGGCGCACGCCAGCTCCCCAGACCTGTCCTCAGGGATTCTACCCAGAGCTCGGCATCCCGGATCCTATGTCCCCTTCCGGGCCGGCAGCCCTGTCCGTGCAGGCCACTCTTCCAGCATGGCCAGGGAGGGGACACGGGGGCCTGCCATTCTCAGGTACATGCCTGGCCTCTCGCCTCAGTCTGTAGGCCAGTGCTCCGCTCCCTGCCAAAGACCAGCGCGGGCGCCCCATGCCCACCGCCCAGGGGACATCTGGCATCAGCCTTGCGGCAGCTGCCACCACGCAGGCAGGCTGGGCGCTGCCCCAACCCCCTGCTGAGCTGCTGACCTCCAAGGTCAGGCCTCTGCACAGAGAAGACACGAGGACCGCTGGCCAAGCCCCACGCGCCCGGCAGGGAGTGAGCCCTGCCACCCCCGGGTGGCCTCCCCAGCCAGCTGAGCTCCGAGGCAGCCCCGCACCGCCCCCCTGGCGGCTCGCCCAGACACACCACCGCACACACCGGGCCGAACAATGTATTTTTCTCAGTGGCCACCAGGGGGTGCATGTCGACTCCGGTGCGCTCCGGAGTCCATCTCCCTGGTGCTCACACAGGAGCCGCCCCCATCTCGGCAGGTCCGTTCGTCTGTCCCCGAGCAGAGCTGGCCTCGGGGCGCCAGTGCCAGAGTTCTGCCCTGAAGCCGCTCCCACCGCGGATCCCAGATGCTGGGGGTAGAGCGGGGGGGGGGGGGCTGCCCCCAGGTCAGGTCCCAGGGACCCCGGTCCACCAGTCCTCAGAGCTGGCCTATTCTAGAACCACGGTGCCGCCCACCGCCTCCAGGGCGGCCTTGATCTTCTCCGCCTCGGCCTTGGAGACATTGGCTTTGATTTCCTGGGGCAGGGACTCCACCAGCTTCTTTGCCTGCCAAAGAGCAAAGTCAGAAATGGGGCCCATGCTGCCCCCAAAAACCCTGCCCCGCGAGGGGCCGGTCCGAGTACTGTCGGCGGCGGCGCGCGGCGAGAGCGAGAGGGCGGGGCGAGGGCGAGAGGGCGGCGCGAGGGCGAGAGGGCGGGGCGAGGGCGAGAGGGCGGGGCGAGAGGGCGGCGCGCGCGGCGAGAGGGCGAGAGGGCGGCGCGCGGCGAGGGCGAGAGGGCGGGGCGAGGGCGAGAGGGCGGGGCGAGGGCGAGAGGGCGGCGCGCGGCTCACCTGGACGAGGTTTATGCCCTGGATGTAGCCCTTGATCTCCTTGATCAGCTTCACCTTGTCCACAGGCTTCGCCTCCGTCAGGCGGACAGTGAAATGCGTGCGTTCCTTCTGTTTGGGGACGTCTTCTTCTGCCTCCTGGGGGGGGGGGGCGGAGAGGAAGGGTGGGGTAAAGCAGGCACGTTCGGTCTCCCCCAGAGTGGCCGAGACAGCGAGGCCTGCAGTTTTCCAGCAGGCGAACCGGTCCGCCTCGTCAGCACGGGGGCCTCCCCTCCCTCCTGTGCTCCTGAGAGAGACCGGGCGGCAGCGCTGAAAACCCTGCCGCCTCGCCGTCTCTCCGGAGGCTGTCCTGAAACCGCCTCCCCACCCCGCTCAAGTTCCCTCGTCCTCGTCCCTTAAGAAGGGTCACTTGTGGGACAGGCGGGGTGACACCAACAGTGCTCACCAAGTAACGTTTCAGGGAAGTTGCACTTGTCCCACCCTCGGGCGAGCCCCAAACCACGTGTAGACGAATTTAGAGCTGCACCGTCACCAGGTGCCTGACAGCGGAGGACTGGGATGGACAGAGCCCCTCGGGTCACGTGACTGCCAGAGAGCAGGGGCCACGTGGCCCGGCAGCCTGGGGCTGTCCTGGCTTGCACCTGCCCCGTCATTAACAGCATCGCTTCGTCCCCCAGAGTGTCCCGGTTTAGACGACAGATTTCAGAGTAATTCTCTGTCCTTGCCCCAAACATTCAGGCTGAAGGTAAAGAGCCCGCAGAGCTACCACTTGGTGGCCGGTGGGGGAGTGGAGGTGGCACCAGGGGAGCCGCAGCCACGTCTGTGCACTCTACAGGACGCCTGCCCTGGTTTCCGTAGTCGAGGACGGATGGCCAGGGAAAGGAGATGAGGGACAGCAATCCAGACTCCAGACCCAAAGCCCAAATGCAACTCACAGACCAACCGTTATAAACCACCCGCTGTAAACTCTGGGACCATTAGCTAAATCTAAATAGGCCGAGATAGAAAACCATTGCTAATTACGCCCGCTGTCCGGACGGCTCCCGGGTCCGTCAGCACCTGCGTTCTCACAGACGTGTGCTGAAGCGATGTGCCCTAAGGGGCGCCTGGGGGGCTCAGTCGGTTAAGTCGTGGTTTGTGGGTTCGAGCCCCGTGTCGGGGTCTGTGCTGACAGCTCAGAGGCTGGAGCTGCTTCAAATCCTGTGTCTCCCTCTCTCTCTGCCCCTCCCCTGCTTGTGCTGTCTCTATCTCTTAAAAATAAGTAAATGTTAAAAAGAAATTAAAAAAAAAAAAGAAATTTGCCTTAAGCCTCAAAAGACAAATGCGATAAATATCAAAGCCTTAATAATCATCGAGACTGAGACAGATACGCGGGTCGTTATTTGCGCTTGCAAATGAAACTTTGAAACTTTTCGTAAAAATTGCAACAGCCCCCAACCAGACCAGAAAAACCTAGAAAACAAAAAACAAAGCCACGTGTGGCCTCGAGTCCGCTGGTTCCCTTGCGGACACCCCGACCCGTCCATCGAGTCCCCGACTCTCCGCGCTGGCCTCGGATGCGCCCCCGTGCCTCTCTCACCCGTGGTCCCCTGCTGGGGACGCCCTGCCCGCCTCCCAAATTCCTCACGTTGCGCCTGTAACCCTCCCTCCCCTGCAGCTTCTTCCCTACTTTTTTCTTATTACGTTCAAGTCCTGCTAGTCCTGCTACTCGGTAAACATTTTCTTCTTCTTCTCGCTTGACTCATTGTCAATTTCCCTCCACGAAAGCACGGTCTCCACACGGGCAGCGGCCTGCACACCCTGAGCAGGGAGGAGGTCCCAGGGAGGCTGCAGGGGAGCCCACGGCCAACACACACGGCTCTGCAGGACGTGCTGACTGATGCAGGGCCTGGGCATTGGGCCATGTGACGCGAGGCAAGAGGGACCCTGCCCTGGGCTCACCTCCGGGGCTGCTGCAGCAGGGGCGGCACCAGGCACCGTGCCACCCATCGGCATGAGTCCAACATCCTGGATCTTCAGTGTTTTCTGCAGGGAAAGGAGAGAGCAGTCTCAGGAGCTGCCCACCACACCCCAGATAAACACGCAGCGAGCCTCGCGTGGTCTTCGCGCTTGGGAAGCACGCTCTTGACACCTTACTACACACCCCGAACGCACCAGGAACGAGACACGCCCGGGCCTGTGGTACCTTCAGGAGCTCGTTGAGGTCTGAGATCTCCAGGAGCGTGAGGCTGGCGATGTCCTGGACCAGCTGCTGGATCTTGGGGGGATACTCCTTGGGGGCGTTATCCAGGGGTGCACCGGCCAGGGCCTCGCCCCTTCGATGGCTGCTGCATCTCAGCAGCCGCACAGCGCAGACACGGGGCACCTGTGGCCTAGCCCCCCCATTCAAACAAAGCTGTCAGCCTGGAGTGACACAGACCAGGCAGGTTGAGGCTATGAGCGCAGTTCTAGCTCCTAGGTCCTAACCCAGGGTTCTCAGATTTCGGGGTCCACGCAAATAAAGAGAATTTCCCAGTTATCTCAAGTTCTTCTAAGAGCCGTAGAAATGCACGCAGTTATTGCAGACATGCTACCCACATCGTTAAGTTTCTGTGTCGGAAAACTCACTAACAACCCGCGGGAGCAGGGCAGTAACTCGAATGCATTTCGCTACACTAAGAGGTTCAGAACCTGGGGCCCTCGGACGGCACAACGCCGGACCCGCCGATGAAGACCTCCAACGTCACTAGGGCTGCAGGGGAAACTGAGGCCCGGGGCAGGCAGGGACCTGAGGAAGCTCATCTGGGACCACCCTTAGCACTCTCCGCGGCCCGCGGAGTTAGGGGGCCGGTAAGTGGGGGACCTGGCCACCCCGACCTCCTCCGGGCTCCCCGAGTCGGCGGTGGTATCTCGCCCGCCGCGCGCGGACACCGCCCCCAACCTGCACTCTCAGTTGCCCGCCGAGGGACCCGACTCGGCCGCCCCGCCAGCCCTCGGCGGACCGCGGTACCTGGAGAGACAGAGCGCAGCGCCCTGAATCCTGAGACACGGCCCCCAAAGGGGGCGAGCGGCCGCCAGCAGCATCAGTCCGCGGGCAGGAAGGTCACACGCGGCTCTCCAGGAGGAGGACGCTCTAGCTACATCGGCCGTCGAGCATACGAGCTGCGTGAGGACGCTCTAGCCGCCGGGGCCGCCGAGCATACGAGCTGCGTGAGGGCGCTCTAGCCGCGGGGGCCCGATGGGCGAAATGGTTGGGGACGGGCTCTCTAGCCGACGAAGTCGCCGGGCAAACGAGTTGGAGAGGACGCTCTAGCCGCACCTCGCGCTTGCCTCCTCTCTCTTCCTGAGATTACCCACTAGGCGGTTCGCGGCGCAGGCGCAGAGTGTCGTTGGTAGCGGCCGGGGGCGTGGCGCCGGACGGTGATGGGCTGGGGGCCCTCTCCCCGCTGCGGGAATGGAGGCCAGAGAAAGCCAACGCTTGGCGCCAGACTCCGTCCGATTCGGGGAGGCGGTCCCGGACCCCGGAGAGCCCGGCCGGGAGAACCTGGGGAAGCCTTGTGGCGGCCGACAACAAATTTCCGCCGCCGCGCGGCGGGCAGGGGGATCCCAGGTGCCCTTTATACGCAGGTCCATGCTGGGGGCCAAGCCCGCCCTGGTCGCCCGCAGCCGGGGATCACCTAGCGCGGGGAGGTCCCGCTGCCTTGTAAGCAGCCTTTTTCTTGGTTTCCTCCTCCTCCTGAAGGATTGCCTTTCCTGCCCGCACGGTCCTCGCAGCCCCGGGAGCGCCTCGGCAACTGAGCTCGGGGTTCTCTGCTTACAGCGTAGCCAAGGGCTGTGATTGAGCTCGGAAGGGTCGAGGGATGGGGTCCTGAGCGGGAGGGCTAGCAGTTCACCTGGCTCCGTCTCCAGCTGCCTGCTTTTCCGTTCAGCGCCCAGACCTTCCGCACATGCTCTTCAGCTTACGGCTGCCCGGAGTCCCCTCTTCCAGCTCATTTTGTAAGAGCCCGGCACGCAACCGCACTTTTGATAAAGAAGGCAGAGCTATCCTCTGCCTAGCAACCTCTTGCTCTCCTGGCCCTGCTTTTGACCTGCACTCAGATTGCCTCTCGGCCTATTAGTCCATTCCTTCAAAGAAGAGCTAATGCTGGGGTCACCTAAGGGATTTGCTACTTAAGGTGTTAAATGGTTTGAACTCTAGATGCTAAGGGCTGGGAGTCTGCATTCTTGAAATATTTTCTTCCAGACTACGACTCTGGTGTAGAATCTGACGAGATCCTTGGGCTTTGCAAGTCTTGGAGGAGTCAGGGCAGAGCAAGGCGGGGTGGGGAGGGCCGCTGCTGGGCTCCCTGAGAGCACGGCTCCGTGGCGCCCAGTCCTGGGGAGGGAGCAGATCTGCAGCTGCTGCCGGGGCAGCGTCCGCCCTCGGACACTGCCCGCGGAGCTGGTCCAGGCTCGGACAGGCTGGCTGACGGACGCGTGCCCGCACGCCCCTGCCCAGAGCTGGTCCAGCTGCGCACCACCTTCCTTCTCAACACACACTCCCGATACTTGTTGAAAGACCTTTTATTTTCAGTGTTCCATTCCGTCTACTCAGGGCACTGGAGGAGATGGCAGCTCAGAAGCAGAGAAGCTGGAGACGACCCCCCATCTTCCTGGAGGGCTGGGAGCGCCTGCCGACCGCCAAAGACCACAGGCCGCACAGGCTCACGGTGCAGATGGGAAGGCATGGGCTGCACGGGACGGAGAGGCCCCACTCCAGCAGCCCTGACAGGACCTGACACACTGGGCCGGGGTCTCCCTCTCGGAGAAGGTCCTTCCCTCCCACCTCGGAGGCTTGGCCCTGAGGAAAGAAGTCAGAGACCCAACTCGGGGAGACAGGGATGAGGGTGGGGCCTGGAGCATGAGGAGTCGGCAGAAGAGGACAGAAAGGGGGAGGGGGAGGGGGCCGGGGTGAAGGGCCACCCCCTGCCTGTGGCAGGGACACTACACGGCGGTAAGAGGAGAGCGAGGCAGGACGACGCTAGTTAGAGACGGAGGCGGTGGTTTCGGAGGGCCGTAGTGTTGGTGTGGATGGCCGGCGCCCGGCTGGGGTCAGTCAAAGGAGATGAGCTGGGCCTCGCTGCCCTGTGCCGCAGGGCCCTGTGCGGGCGGCTGCTGGGGGGGTCCCCCTGAGGGCGCCATCTGGGGGGGACACACAGGAACCATCGGCCCCGCCTGCCCACCCTCTAACGGTCCTGGTCTCGGCCCCAGTGAGGCCCCCGACTCCCTCCTCCCGGCGCGTGGCCCCTTCCCTGTTCTCTTCCTGGCCCACCACAGACCCCACAGTTCCCAACCAACGTCTGTGGCCTTGAGCTTTAAGTAAACGCGTGGCTTGGGTATCTGTGGGTGCCACGGCGCGCGTGTGGGTGTGCCGATGTCCTCGCCGCTGGGCAGCAGGCCCGGCCCGCGCTGTCTGTCCCGCCCGGGGCAGCCCGGCCACCGGCTCACCTGCTGGTACACGGGCTGCTGCCCGGGGACGTAGGGCTGCTGCGGGGGCGGCATCGGCGCGTCCTGGCTGGGAAGGCTGGTCACGAGGTTCTGTGAAGACGAAGGAACCCCACGTTAGGGAGCCCTGACGGCAGTAAAGGGGGGGCCCTTCTGTCCTGAAAAATCACATGCCCACCAGCTAGGGGACCCGAACGGTGGGGAAGGGGGTGGTAAGCAGAATGACAGGACGCCCCGGTCTCTCACCTGCATGCCGTACGGCTGGTAGCCCAGGGACACCGACTGGCTCCCCATGTAGCCCACGGCGCCGGGCTGCGGAGGCTGGGAGAGGGCCGGGAGGCTCTGTGGGGCCTGGGAGGCCACGTTCTGTGGAAGGAAGGCCGTGAGGGCAGAAGGGCGGGGGGCCCTCTCCCCAGGCGAGGGCGCGGCCCCGCCTGCCTACCTGATAGCCCTGCGTGGGAGTGGGCTGGTAGGAGGAGTAGGCTGGGCTGGCGGTGGGTCCGGCCGGGCCCTGGGGGGCCGCCTGCGCGCCGGCGGCTCCTGCCGGGTACATGTAGGCGCTCACCATGCCGGGATCTGCGGAAGGAGAGCCAGCTCGCCACCCCGCGGGGCGGGTGCGGGGAGGGGAATCACTTCTGAGTCTCCCTTTCTGTCCTGACTTCTGGAAGCGAGGTCACGTTTCACGTTCTCGCAGAAAGAGAAGAAACGAAATCGACGAGAACAGGAGAGGAGCTCAAACGAAATGACCCAAACGGACAGTGACATGAGGCCACGGGAGTGGTGAGAACGAGCCCTCCGCCCTGCTGACACTCAGCGTCTGGACCCTGTGTCCTTGGCCGAGACACAAGGGACCGCAGACCTAGTGAACCTGTCGGCACGCATCTTCCCCCAGTGGCGTGGGCTGGCATTCCCGGAGCCACTTTCTGTGTATTCCAGGAAGGAACAGCAGCACACATGAAGTGGGCAAGAGGCAGGAGGTAGAGACGCGGCCAGGGGCTGCACCCGCCGTGCACACAAGTCGCATGTGTGCATCCACGCGTCCCAGCGGTCCCCCGAGCTGGGCACACCCAGGCCCGCGCTGCCAAGCAGCCTCCGCTGCCAGGCCCAAGGGCTCGCTGGATGGGGGCCGACTGCAGGGCGGAGAAGCAACAGGAGCGGAAATGGGGCAGCCAAAGGGGTTTCCCGGAGCCACACCTGTGACAGTCTGAACGTCCAATTGTAAAATTTGAATAAAATGAGCCTGCCCAGACGAAAGCATCAACAGGAGAGAAAAAAAAGTGCCTCCTTACTTTGGACAGACCTCCGACCAACGGGAGGAACGAGGCAAAGCCACCACCTGGCACACATTACGACAGACTCAGACAAGATTAGCAAAAACACTGAAACCAGGAGCTAAAACCTGCAGAAAAAAGGATGTAGTGTCCTCTCCTGGCTAGGCGCTTGTGGATTACGGGAAAACCGTCCCCTCCAGGGAGGACCCTTGACAGACCGCCCGCACACCACTCGGCCAGTGGCCGGCTGTGCCTTCCTGCTGAGGGCTGCGTCCCCCATGACATCTGGTCCAAACACAGCCATGGGACCACCGTGCTGAGCGAGACCAGACAAAACCCACTGAGGATGGTCTGCAAAACAGGCCAGGGCTCTTAGAGAAGTCCCCGTCATGAAACACACAGAATAGGAACATTCTAGATTAAAGGTGAAAAAAACAACAGGTTAACGACTGCTACAGGATTCCTGCTGCCACAAAGGGCGTGACTGGGACGCGTGAGAGCTGAGCCGGGCCGTGGAGGGCGTCACCCCACAGATCAAGCTCTCCTAATGTGGTGTCACAGCCCAGGCTGTGAGGAAGGGACCTGGACTTATGCTCAGACCACTGGGAGTGAAGGGCACTGTGCCTGCCACTCACTCTAAAAAGGTTCAGGGAAGAAAAGTGCACGAAGGGAGAGAGCAAACGTAACGAAACATTAATGTTGGGGAAACCTACAAAACTCTCCGTGCCTTCTTTTTACTTTTCTGTAATTCTGAAATTACGCCAGAACGAAGAAGGAAAAGATGGTGGCCCAGGGCTCGAGGGAGGTGCCCCCCGCCCCGTTACCTGCTCCGGCCCCGGGCATGCTGGGGTACGGGGCGCCGGCAGCGGGCGCCGGCTGGCTCATGTACACCGTGTGCATGGGGGAGCCCTCCACGGAGCCCGCTGGGCTGAAGGTGCCTGGGAAGCTGGTTGGGCCGGAGGGCTGGTAGAGCACGCCCCCGGCCGCGGGCATGGCCTGGAGCTGCGGACAGAGAGAGGCGGTGGTCAGGGCAGGGCGGGACTGGGTCCCCGAGTCCCCGGCTGGGCGAGGGGCCGGCGGTGGGCGCGTGCCTGGGCGTAGGGCAGGGAGAAGGCGGGCATCTGGGCCCGCATCTGGATGGTCTGCTTCTGCTGCTCCAGGCGCATCTGCCGCTCCTTCTCCTGCTCCTGCAGGCGCTGGATGGCCAGCTGCCGCTGCACCTCCAGGTACTCCTGCGGGCCGGGGTGGGGTGGGGGGGGTGTCAAGGCCGCCCGCGACCTCGGCACCCCCGCAGCAGGGCCGACCGCCGCACCTGCTTCTTCTGCCGCATGATCTCCAGCTTCTGGGCCAGCTGGATCTGGCGCTGGCGCTCGGCTTCCTCCGCCGCCCGGCGCAGCTTCTCCCGATGCTCTTCCCGCAGGGCGCTGAGGGCCCCCCGGGCGTCGCGGATCTGCGCCAGCTTGTCCTGCAGCCCCTCGTAGTACACTGTGGGGGGAGGGCGGAGCCGGGAGCCCTTGGAGTGGGAGGGAAGCACTGGCCACCCAGGGCTGACCTCCTGCTCCGGACGGTGGCCGCCGGGCCTGCCTCTGCCCAGCCAAGTGCTTGTCCCCGGGCAGGGCCGGGGGTGGGATTCCTCCTGGAGCTGGTCGTCCTATGCTCAGTGGGCCGCTTCCCGTTGCCGGGAGCACTTCCCCAGTTGCCTGTGGCCCGGCCCCGCCCCCACCCCAAGAACCTTTGCCACGCCCACAGCGACCGGCTGGCACAGGAGGCGCTCGCAGGGCACCACTCCGAGGGGGCGCAGCGGGGCTGCCACAGAAGGTCCCCCGCGCGCCGTGGCACCTACGCCTGCGCTCGTCCAGCTGGTTGAGCAGCTCCAGCAGCTGGGGGTGCATGCTGTTGATGGACTGGAACAGGGACAGCACGGCCGAGTCGTTGGTGATGCTGCGGCCGCGCACGTGGTTACTCTTCATGCGGTTGACGAAGGTGGTGACGGCGTTCTGCAGGGCCTTCAGAAACTGTGCGTGGCTCTCCTCCGACTCCCCGTTCTGGAACTGCTGCTGGGGACATGTGGGATCTTGCTGAGCAGCTGCGGCTGCAGAAGCCCCAGGGCGGGACCCGCTGCTCCCGGTGCTAAGCTTCCAGCCTGCTGTGTGTCCAACTTGATCCCCCCAACGGTGCCACTGAGTCCCAAGGAGGTTCGCCTCCTGCACTTGGTCTCCACGCTGGCCAGGACCGAGCTGGCTACGCTTGGGTGGCCTGGCTCGCAGCCCTTCTGCCCCTCCCCTGTAGATGGCCTGCTGCCCTTGAAGAGGCCCTGGTCTCTTAGTCAATGACCAACAGCCCTGAAGCCCCAGGACAGAGCAAAGATTCATCCAGGTGGTTCTGGCTGCCCTAGGATATTCTGATCCACTCTAGGCAGGAAGTGGCCAAGTTCTGGACCACAGCTACCCAGCGTGCAGAGGTTCCATGTAGTTCTCAGCTGGAACGGCTGGCTCGCCTCCGGGAGGTCACCGTGGGCAGGGCCCCGGCCCCACCAGGAGTAGGGCCCGTATGGGGCCCGCGGAGGGAGCCGCAGCTTACCTCGCCAAAGGGGCCGCTGGAGGGGGCCACGGGCTGAGAGTCTGTCTCCGGGAGGGGCGTCTGGAAGAGGCCAGAGGGTAAAAGGGGCATCTGGCCTGTCCCAGGCACCTCCCTCCCCAGGACCACGGGCCCAGAGTGCCGAGAGCAGCCCACCTCCAGCGTGCTGGCTGGGACTGCGTGCCCCTCTGCGGGTGGGGCCGCCGGCTCAGTCAGGGGCGCAGGCGCGGACGGCGTGGGGCTCTTCCGGGACTCCTCCTGCTTCTTCTCCCAGTAGTTCCGGTTGAGGTACCGGGCGAGCTGCATGGGCGACAAAGGTCACTCCCAAAGGCAAGGGAGCGGCAGGGGAAAGCACTGCGGGCAGGGGCGCCCTCACCTCAGGGTCGATGTCCTCAGCCAGAGGTGCCGACGAGGTCTGGGGAGACACAGGCCAGACCAGCAGTGACCCACAGGCTCCCACGCTCACCCAGCTCCTCCCGGACCATCGCTCGCGACGCTCCAAAGCCGCAGCAGCCTGGCTCACGTACGCGGTGGGTGCTGGGCACCGGCCAGTCTGTCCGAGGGGTCCCCGGGGCTCTGGGTGCAGCGTCCCCACGCTCCTCCCCAGAAACCACACTGTATATCCAAGGCAGGCGCGGGGCCATCCTTAGGCCTTTGTCCAGCCGGCCCCCCTGCTTGTGCAGCCCCACAGAACTCGCGATGACTTCCTACATCTTCTGGTCCACCTGCCACCCACCACTGTTTACAGAGGGAGCTGAAGCCAGAAAAAGGCATGCCACCTTTGACCCCAGGGTTCACCCATCTCCTCGTTCTCTGGAGGGGGTGTGCCTCCAGCCTACCCAAGTCCTCCCCTTACAGGGGACCCCTGGCCAGGGGCCGGAAGGCCGGGGAGGGCCGGCTGGGACCTTGTGCTTCATCTGCCCCATCAGGTGCCATCCTTTGTGGGGCGGCCCACGAGCCCGCCCTCCCACCCCCTCACACAGAAGTGTGGCCCAGCCTGGGACGGGCTCACCACTGGTGAGGAGTACAGGCTGCTGGCAGGGGGCGCTGACGAGGCCACGGGCGCAGGCTCTGCTTTGGGGTACGTGGCAGCGGCGTAGGCAGACTTCTGTCTCTGCCAGAGAGCAGGGAAGTGTCGGGGCGCAGGCGGACTAAACCTCCATGCTCCTTGGCCCTCCCCGAATGTTTAGGGGCGTTATCCCCTGGTGCCCCCAGACCAGGGGCGCCTTCCCTCCAGCTCACCATCCTCTCCTTCTCCTCGGCCTCTGACTGAGACAGGGCCAGGGCCAGCTGCAGCTCCTCCTCCTCCTGCAGGGCTGTCTCGTCCCGCTTGGGGGGCAGCTGGGGACAGACAGGCTGGTGAGCGGGGCCCAGGGCCCAGAGTACCTGGGACTTCTGGGACAGGGGCTGGTGAGCGGGGCCCGGGGCCCGGAGCACCTGGGACTGCTGGGACAGGGGCTGGTGAGCGGGGCCCGGGGCCCGGAGTACCTGGGACTGCTGGGACAGGGGCTGGTGAGCGGGGCCCGGGGCCCGGAGTACCTGGGACTGCTGGGACAGGGGCTGGTGAGCGGGGCCCGGGGCCCGGAGCACCTGGGACTGCTGGGACAGGGGCTGGTGAGCGGGGCCCGGGGCCCGGAGTACCTGGGACTGCTGGGACAGGGGCTGGTGAGCAGGGCCCGGGGCCCGGAGTACCTGGGACTGCTGGGACAGGGGCTGGTGAGCGGGGCCCGGGGCCCGGAGTACCTGGGACTGCTGGGACAGGGGGCTGGTCAGGTACTCTGGGGGCAGCTCCGCTGTGGACGACGCCTTTCCTTCTGCTTTCCTGGAGGCGAGAGGACGCTGGGTGGCCGGGCACCTTACTCTGCCCCCCTGAATCCCCACAGGATGACGACAGGAGTGCCACAGGCCACGCTCTTGAGAAAATCTGGCCCCTCAAACCTGGGCTGTCGCCTTTGGGGTGTGGGACCCTGGGCAAGTCACCGGCCTAAGCCCTAACCCCTTCTCCTGGAAATGAAGTTCAAACACAGAAAAAGAAGTTTCCAGGAGAGCGACCTGCTGACACCGTCGCAGATGCCGGGAGACGGACAGCAAGGGCCTCCAGATGGGCCACCGCC
Organism: Paguma larvata; assembly: GCA_030068075.1. Classification (NCBI taxonomy): domain Eukaryota; kingdom Metazoa; phylum Chordata; class Mammalia; order Carnivora; family Viverridae; genus Paguma; species Paguma larvata. Next base: position 24,666,076 of record CM057843.1, read on the forward strand.
GAGCGGGACAAAACCTCGCTCCCGGGACGGCGCGAGGAGCGCAGAACTAGGCTCTAACCGGGACACCTCCAGCCCAAACCAAGGGATGCGGCACCAGAGCCCGGGCCCTTCGGAAGCACTCGCGGCAGGCAGAGAGGGTAAGGGAGCCGAGGCGGCGGGACGGCCACCTGCCATGTGCCGCAGACCCAGACGGGCCTGACAGGGACCCTGTGGAGCCAGAATGCGAGGGCGCAGTGGGCGCTGGCCCCATGCCGACGTCATGTGCTCCTGCCTACAACTGTGCTGGGCTCCCGGGAGAGCACGCACTTCTAGGGAAACACGGGGGGGGGGGGGGGGTCGGGTGCGGCGGGGGACCACCCGCAGCTCGCTCCCAGCGGTTCAGAGTGCACACAACGTGCGTGAACACACGGGCAGATGGGGAAGGGGGACGGTGCCCTCATGCCGACGTGGCAGCGTCAACGCCGAGGGAGCCGGGAGGAGGTGCGACTGCCTACCTCTGCCGCATCTCTTCCCTGAGCTCTGCTTCCAAACTAACAAGTTGGGGTGCAGACAAACCCTAGCACCCGGCTGGCGGGTCTGAGACCGGGGCCGGTGCCAGCCCTGCTCCGGGGCGGCCGGGACGCAGGAGCCCAGCGTGCCGGAGCGCGCGGGGCCCCCGGGGCGGCCGGCGGGCACTCACTTGTTCAGCTGCTCGTAGCAGGGCTCGCACACGCGCACCTCCTTCTCGATGCCGAACTTGGGGATGGTGGAGGACTTGGAGGAGCACTTGCCGCAGAAGATCTGGCCGCACGCCCGGCAGTGGTGCTGTGACACGGAGCGGGTTGGCGTGGCCTGGGGCAGGCTGCCGACCCCTCGCGGCCACCCTGCCCACCTCCGCCCGCTGTCCAGTGCCCCGGGCCGGGCCTCCCAGGGCGGGCCGGTCCCAGAGCAGGCAGAAGGCAGGCCTGAGTGGCCACAAAGACCCTTGGGATACAGTATGCTTCCAGGCTCTCAACTGCAGTCACCGTTGGGGGGAAAGAAGTCAAATTAAAAAAAAACCACACACGAGCTGTGCTCGGGGATGAGCGTTTGCAGGACGGTAGGTCTGGGGCGTCGGCTCGGGCCCCCGGGCCCCAGCCTGCACCATCGCGGTCTGTGCTTCGGCAGGAGGAGAGGCGGCAGCTGGAGGGCCGGAGCGCACAGGCTGTCGGCCGTGAGGTGCAGCCGAGGGGGGTGCAGGCCCAGGTGACAGGCGCCCGAGCCTCCTGCAGCCCTGAGCCCGCGGCGTTCTTGTGTTCCCTGCGGGACGCAGCCTCCCCCAAGCTTCCTCCGACAGCACAGGCCATCAGACTCGGGACCCTTGGGTGCCCACGACGACCACCCGGCTGGGGGCGGACATGCCCCCCGCGCCACACGGTCACAGCCCAGAGGGAAAGGGCCTCAAGTGGGTGCGGTGGCCTCGCGGCAACAGCGGACACACTCACCTTGCGGGTCACCACTCCGAACTGCACCCGGCAGCGGTGGCACTCCTCGGCGTCCACCCAGTCGGGGGCCTGGAGCACGGGCAGAGTCAGGATCACATGCCCCCTGCCGTCCCCGCTGAGATCCCCGCTTCCCACAACTAGGGGAAAGCCCCGGAGAGGGCGGGGGCTGGGGCCACGTCCGCAGACGCGAGGAAGGAGCCCGCTCCGAAACGCCCTCTTCGTTCTGAGGGCGTGACAGCAAGGCTCCCTCCGGCTCGTGGGAACGTAACCATGGGTCTGAACTACGTCAGCCCGTCAGCCAGTCCACAGGCTGACGAGAACCACCCTCCTATCTCGGCCTGATGAGACACAGCCGCGTGTTCTGCTTGAGACGCCACCTCTGAGATGACAGCTCCCCACCAACAGTTCCTGATGAGCCGGCACCCCCAGAGCATCCCTTCCGCGTCCCCGAAGCCGCCTGACTCCTAGAGCCCCAGCGCCCGGGGAACTCACTCTCTCTGCGGCAAACATGGCGTCGCTCTCCTTAAACTCCGGGAAGACGTGTCCTGGAGAAAAGAGGCCGTGGTCACCACCGGTGCCACCCCGGCACGCGAGGCCCCGACCGCCTCACCTGGCCTTGCCCGGTCTGCCCCGAGACCTCTAGGAGCCACGTTCTAACTCTTGGCGTCCACCTCCCCGAACAGAAGCTCGGAACCCCTGGATGCAGAGCGCAGCGACCCGGCGCCAGGCGAGGGTGCCTGGGTGCACGGGCGGGGCTGCCTGGTACCCACGGTGGCTCCCGACGGGCGGCTCCGTTCCCGGGCCGTGGCATGGCACCTGGCCTCGCTCCCGCCACGCCACGGCCTCACCGATCCTCCCGGGACCTCCCATCTGGCTCCTGGCCCCGCGCTCCAGCCAACTGCACCTCTCAGGACTCTTAAAACCGATTCCCAAGCTTTTCTGAGACGCAGATCCCTTGGGAATTCACGCTTCGGACGCTCCCCTCAAGAAAATGAATTCAAGCACAGACCCACCATCCCAGGTCTGAGGTCCAGGGACTGAAGGCCTGAGGCCAACTCACCGACGTGGACAAGACCCACACCACACACTCTCCACAGGGTCCTACCGGCCCATAGCCGCCAGATGCCGCCCCTGCCCGGGGCCTCGTTTTCAGGGCCAGAGGACTCTGCACAGGTGGGGGACGCCCCCGCCCAGCCGTGGTGGCCGAGCCCCCTCATTCACTGCCCTGCGTGAGCCCTAGCAAGCCGTCTGGACGCGGCCTGAATCTGCTGCCCTCCTTGCCAGACCCCACCAGCTCGGCGCGGCCGCCGGGAGGAGGCTCAGCCTTCACGGCCCAGCTCGAAGCCCTCCTGGGACCTCCCGCCGTCCCCAAGGTGCCCCAGCTCTGCCTGAACTCTCCGGCAGGCTGCCACCTCCCGTGCCTCCCCACCAGCCCGCCGCAGCCCCGGGGCCTCGGAACCGAGCCCTCTGTGGGATCCCAGGGCCCAGCCCTCTCACTGCCTGGCCTTGCGTTCAGGTCTGGGGTGTGAGCCGCCTGCTCCCCGGACCCTCTCCAGCCCTCGGGCTCCCCCAGCCCCCAAGAGGCAGGGCTCCCCGACTCGACTTCCTTCCTAGAACCTGAGGCTCGGGAACTGCCTCCTCTGCTAACGCTTCACTTGGGTGTCACCTGCGCCGTCGCCCCGGTCCCGCCCTGACTGGGCGCGAGCTCCAGGCTGCCCGCTGGGGACACCACCCCAAGCTCCCTCCACCGGTCACGCAGGACGGTGCCCCGCACGCGGTGCGCCCAGCCTTCCTTGGGGCAGCCTGGTGCGGAGCAGCCCCTCGGCTCCTAGGGGCTGCGTCCCGGGCCTGGGACCCAACAGACCCCGCCCAGCTCACCTTCCACCTTCATGATCTGGTACGTGTCCTGGACCACCTTGTACTTGGGCTCATTCCGGAAGGCATGCGCCCAGGCCTGGATGAGATACAGGATCTTGTTTCGGACGTTCACTTCCACCTGCCGCTGCAGGGAAAGGGCAAGAGAGAACACGGGCTGCGGGACGGGAACGCCACGGAGGTCTGCGTGAGACAGCGGCAAGACGGCACCACTCGGAGCGCACGGCAGCACACGGGCCGGCAGGGGTGGGGGGGGAGACAGCAGCACTCTGAGCACACGGCCCAGCAGGGGTGTAGGGGGGAGGCCCCCTGGGTGGGACGCAGGGGCCATGCTCGGACCCACTCCCCAGGCCCAGCGCTCCTCCGCGCACCTCCTGCCCCGAGCACAAGCGCCTCGCAGCCGGCTGCCGCCCAGGACCCGACTTGTCTTCAGTCCCCCGGGAAAAGCCGGGACCTCCCCGAAGGCCAGCTCCCCAGAGCCAGCCCCCTACAGCCACCCGCTTCCTCTGGCCTGGCCCCGCGGCGCCCTGAGCAAGCCCCGAGGCCCCTGGGTCTGGAACCCGCTGCGGCTACAGGCAGAGCCCGGTCGGCCCGCGCTGCGGGAGCAGGCGCACAGCCGGCTGCCTCCCCTCTGCGCCCGGCGGGCCTGTGCAGGTGGGCGACGGCCACTCCAGGAACCTCCCCACACGCAGAGCCGCCGCTTCCGCCGGGTTCGAGCAGGGCCAGTCACATTTGCGGAGCGCTCGCGGGGACGCTCAGGAAGATGAGGGGCGAGCAAGCTGCCTCCTGGAGACACTGACAAGACTCGCACACGGGGCCTCGGTCCTCCCCCAGAATCTGCGTCGGTGAGCGTACCCCACTTTCCTACGGCCTCCCTCCCTCTGCAGAGCGGGGCTAACAGGCTTAGGCCACGTGTGGTACACACGAGACGCGGCGTGCCAGCACGAGGGGGCGGGGCTCACCCTTCTGACCTTGGAGCCCAGCCACCCTAAGGACCGCCTGGGTCACCAGTCAGGGGCCGTCTCAGGCCCCGGATGGGCTCCTGGCCATGTGAGCCCACCCACGGGTGCCCATGCAGGCCGGAAAGCTGCGGCCCCGCCCACCAGTGGTGACGGACTCGGTGCTTCCCCCCCCACCGTGGCCTCACCCCTGTAGGACGCCTCAGAGAATGGCTGTACCGCCCGCTCTGCCTCACCCAGCCTCCAGCTGTCACCACCCACGTCACAATCCCCGCAGCTGGGCGGCGGCTCTGGGGGACTGTCCCTCCTCTACAAACGGAGCCTGTGAAACCCCTCCCAAGGTGGCCGCCTCCTCCGGCTCTCCCTCTCCACACACGTCAGACCCTCGCGCCTCCCCGTTCAGAATCTTGGCTCTGCACGTGGGACCCCCGGGTGCCCTTTGGGGCGCCCCCCCACCACCCGCAAACCCTGCCCGCGGCCACTCCCGCACACGCAGCTCCTTCCGCGCCACCCAGTGAGGCTCTGGGCCCTGCCCCCAGGAAGCCTTTCCCCCAGGAACAGCGGGGTCGCCTCTGTGTCCCCAGACACAGCAGCCCAGCTCACTTCTGGTGACGCCCCGACCTCACCGAGCTCGGATTCTCGAGGTGCTCCCCTTCGTGTCCGCGGCTCTGCCTGGCACCGCTCCCGCCCCAGGTGCCAGCAAACACCCAGAAAGGCCTGGCCTCGGGGTCACTGTGCGCTCCCCACGGTCTGGACCTCACCGACCCCCTCCGAGCGCCTACCTTCAGCAGCTCCTTCAGCTCCTCCATAGTCTGCTTGTTGGCCACCTCGTCGTGGACCGTCTGGCCGCAGTTCTTCACCACAGACTCCATGACCTGTGGGACCCACGGAAGGGATGGGCCAAGCCCCTGGTCAGGGTAGGGACGCCCCTCTGGGACAGGCCCCTCAGGCAACCGAGCCCCTCGAGGGATCCACGTGGCAGCTCCGGGTCCGGGGGCAAGCGACGCTACATGCACCTCTTCTGACTGCGGTTTTTATCACCAGGGACAGAGTCTAAGGGCCTAGAATCAGCCTCAGGGCCCGAGGTCGGCCAGCCGCAGGTGGGCGGCTAAGGCACTGCCCTCACCCCCCAGGCAGGGGGGCAACGCCCCAGGCTCAACTTGTCTCTGCCTTCCCGGCACCGGCGGTGGGGACCGTTGAGGTGGCCAGAGTGCAGGAGACTAGTTACCTCTAGGGCGTACAAGGCCACGTGGGGATTCTTGTCATTGACTTTCTTCTTGATGGAACTCACGGCATACTTCGCTCTGAAAGAAAAGGATGTCGGTAAAAGAAAGAGAAGGAAAAACCAACCATCTCGGAAACTAACGTGAAGATAGCCAACCCACTCTCTGGTCCTCAAACCCCCCAAGCAAATGTTAAGAGTCACGCACCTCCAGACTGTGCAGAAAAAACCCTTTCACTGTCCCCCGCGGTGCTGCCCGCCTCACTTACTGTGTGTCCCCCTGGCGGATGAGGTCACAGATCTGGAGGATGGACTCCCAGTCAGTCTCCAGCAGAAGCTGGCTGGTCGCTTTGTCTAAAGCAAAAACGCATCGTTACTGGGGCTCGGCCTTCGTCTGATTCCCCAGGTGGCCCCAGAGCTCCGCGACGGGGAAGAGAGATGGACTCCTTCCCGTTTAAGACCTTTGGACAGAACGGGAAACCACACGAAGATCCTCTTGCCACCTGATAATGACGAGAGAGCTGTCCCTCTCAGAGAAAGGACAAACTGCCTAAAAAATAACGGTAACGCCCCTCCCGCGCTCGGGGGCCAAGCGCTGTTCCAACCGCTTCACGTGAACGCCGAACTCTTACGCAGCCTCGCGAGCAAGGGCCTGTTTCCACCCTCTTTACCGACAAAAACAAGGAAGCGGAGAAGGGAGGTCACACGGCTCCCTGGGGCAGAGCCAGGCGGGGTTCGACACTACACTCGGCCACCTCATCCCGCAGAGTGCCTGGTTCTCCCCAGGCTTAGCCCGGCTGGTGACATCCCGGGAGGGGCAAGGCTGGAGAAGATGCAAGTGTTTTGCGGGATGCGGACAGGACTGACCCCCGAGAAGTACTCTCTGACTGACACCTTCACACCTGCTCTGCTCCTCCAGCCCCTGCTGGCTCTCCTCCGGGGACACACAGGTGACCTCACAAGGTGCGCCCACTCGTAGTACTGGTCTGGCGGTAACTTGGGGATTGACCTCAGGAGGGCTGGGCCACTTCTCAGCCTGCGTGTTCTCACAACAACAAAGGTGCCCTGTCTGAGGTCTTCTCCAAAACCATACTCAAGAGGAAAGAACGTATGACAAGCTCAGAATCACCACTGCAGCACCGGCCCCAAACAGAGCCCACACAGTTTCACTGGGGGCAGAGGAGGACACGTCCATAAACATTCATTTTCCTTGCTAAAACTTGTGACCTCCAGGAGGCTCCCAAACGATCAGCTCCACCTCCGGCAAACAGAAAAGCCGCCTTCCTAAACCACCGCGGCCTTCCGGGAGCCCAGAGGGGACAGATAGGGCTGGCCTGGCTCCCCAAGGAGGCAACGCTCATAGGAGCGTGGCAGGTCCCAGGGAAGACACTACTGGTTCCGCCCTTTGGAGCCCAATGTTTGGGGCACCCTCGAGCCCGATGAGACCTAGGTTTTCTGGGGGGGGGGGGGAGCGAGTCTATGTGACCAGGTCACCCGTCTCCGTGACTCAGGACTTGTGGCCCGCTCAGTCAGATGCTTGTGGCTCCGGCAGTCGATCGTTTCCCCGGGACCGGCCCGCTCCTGGTCCAGGAGCAGAGCCCCAAGCGCAGTCGCTGCGGCGCGAGCCCGGCCTCCTCCGTGGACCTTCACCCACTCGGGTCGGAGCCCGCGCCCAGTGCCCGAGGCTGCCCGGTCCCCATAGCGCGGGCGCGCCCACCCACACCCCGGGGGCCCGGGTCGCTCGGCGGCCGCCTCCCGGCTCAGCTCCAGGACGCGGGCCGAGCCGCGGGGGGCGGGGGCCACGTTACCTAGGAGACGTTCGAAGGTGCCGCTGCCGCGCCCCATGGCGCCCCCGGACCCCGACCCGACGCCGCTGCGCTCCCCGCTGCGAACCGGCGCGCCCCCGACTTCCGCTTCCGCCTTTTCCTCGGGCGCGCGCACGCGCGCGTCGCCGGGCCGGGTCGCGAGCCGCGAGGAGGCGGGCTTTTGGGCTCGCCCCAGAGGCTGCGCCGATTGGCACCAGGCCGTGAGCGTCGCGACCCAATGAAGAACTCGGACGTGAGGCCTATCCAATGAAAGCGGGGTGGAGGGCGGGACTTGCGCGAGCTACGGATGCCGGGTGAAGCCGGGGTCCGCGATGTGTCTTCTCCTGGGGGCCACTGGTGTTGGGAAAACGCTGTTGGTGAAAAGGCTGCAGACTATCCTTCCGCGCCGGGCGAGGGGCCAGGGGTGGGAGGTCGGGAGCCTTGTGCGGGGGTTGGGCTGCACCCGGGGGGGCGGAGCTGGGGTCACCGGGGTCGGGGGCGCCCAGGAGGGAGGTTGCCCCGGGCGGGGTCCGGCTGCCGCCCGCCTTCTCTGCCTGGCTCTTGGGATCCTTGACCGCACGCACAGCTGAGCTCCGGGGATGGGAAGGGCGACCTGGGCGATGCTCCCCCGACGCGGCCCACGGTAGGCCCCCTCCCTGTCGCGGGGCTAGGAGAAGCGGGTACCCTTCGCCGTTTGCAAAGTGCTTTCGGCTGTTGTAAGCGGATGCTGGAGTCGGGCCGGTCCCTGTATTAAACCCAGCCCTCGGGAAGTGAGGAAGGTCATGGGAAGGAGCCCGCCTCCTGGGACACAGCTGCAGGGGCGGTGGATGCTTGCCAGGGGGGCCCGAGCCGCTCGCCCCTCACCACTCTTGAGAGCGTTCTCTGGTCGCCGCAGAGGGCGAATCCCCCTGATGGGTGTGGGTGCTGCGGCGAAAGCCAGCTCTGACGGATAGGGCGTTGGACCCTTGGAAGCCAGTTTAGTCTTCCTTGCGTAGGGTTGTGCTTTAGGGGCTAAGCCCTTGCCAGGGGCTTTGGTGGGGTTTAGATCGCAGTGTAGAAAGCTACCAGCCAGGAGCTCCCGAGGGAAAGCGCTTGTGTCCTTGGTGCAGCTCGAGTTTTTCCACAGGTGGGCACCGACCTTACTGATATCGTCGTCCAGAGAAAGATTACCATCCGGGAGCTGGGGGGGTGTATGGGCCCCATCTGGTCCAGCTACTTTGGAAATTGCCATTGTCTCCTGGTAGGTGGAAATCCTTTCAATTTCTCTTCAGTGTTGTCTGGTGCGGGACCTCACTCTGCATAGGCTGGAGTTTGGGCTCCTGGGCAGTCACGCGAAGTCACGGAAACATGACCCAACTTTGAGTAGCTTCCTTTTCGGAATCCAGCTTGACCCTGAACGCTCCTGGTTGGGAGCTGGCAGACAGCTCCCGCAAGGCTTGCTGAGAGAGTGTTTATTCTCTGCCGGTAATAGGCACTTGCTCTCCGCCCTGTCGCTCCGGGTGTGTTTTCACGCTTGTGTTTGAATCCCACATCTCTTGGGTTTGTCCCATCCTAGCGAGGCCTGGGCCCCAAATTCCAGGACCCTTCCTGGGAGAGCCGATGGCCACGTGAGTAGAGAGACCTCCTTGTCGGTGAAAGCAAGTGACCTCAGGTCATTCTCCTGCAAGTCATTTCCCCTTACTTCTGCCGTCCCCCAAATCCTTTGTTTAAAAGTCATTTTGCTCTTCCTGAGCCAGGTCTTGCTGCCCCAGGGAGGGCATTTGGGAAGGACTGTCCCCATCATGGAGTGGCCCCGTTTCCGTTTTCTTCCTCCCCAGTTCATGATGGATGCCGCGAACCCCACTCAGTTGTCGGCGTCCTGCGTGCAACTTCTGGGTCTCCTCTCTGCAGAGCAACTCGCAGAAGCATCGGTCTTGATCCTCTTCAACAAGATGTATGGCCTGTCCTCCTGGAGCAGTGCGCGGGCGGGGGTCCCGGGACGAGCTCCCTTGGAGTGGAGCCAGGAGGGCGGCTCATGGCTGGGGAGGGGGGGGGGATGGGCTCGTGGCAGCCTGCCGTGACAGGACGCTGCTTTTGCCGTAGTGACCTGCCCTGTTACATGACCGTGGAGGAGATGAAGTCACTGATCAGGCTCCCAGACATCATTGCCTGTGCCAGGCAGAACATCACCACGGCCGAAGTCAGCGCCCGGAAGGGCACTGGCTTATCAGAGGTGCTGCGCTGGCTCCAGGACACCCACAGAGCGGACAGATGACTGCCGGGAGGAGAGTCGTGCCGGCGGCTCTGGGGAGGAGGCAGAGAGCGGCACTGCTCGGCCTCCGGGGATCTGTTCTCATCAGGGACAGGAGGACCCAGCGTGGGCCTGGGAAATGGGCACGTGTCCTGAGTCGCAGTGGTGGGTAAACTGGCCTCTGAACGAAAAGATCGTCCCCAGGGCTGGGGGAGGAGGACAGGCTTGCAGGGTGGCCGAGTGTCCTGCTGTCGTCCCCGGAGGACGCTACTGGGACGTGTTCCCCTCCCGTCAGGAAAGCGGCCCTACTTTGCCGAAGGATTTGGACCGCCCGGGACCAGAGACTTGCTCTGCGGACTGTGGTACAAACCGTACCTGTTGAGTCCCCGATGTGCTGACGGCTTGGCCTCCGTCGTGCGAGGCCATTGTCTCAGGAAGAACCCAGCCAGAGTCAGAACGAGAATGGTGTTTCCGTTTGTCCAGTAAACGTTTATCACGCTGAGGAGGGCACAGGGCTCCCAGGGGTCAGCGAGCATGGGGAGCGGCCCTGCTAGAGGGGTACCGCGCTCAGCTCAGGGGGCTCCCGGGGAAACACTACGGACTGGTGTGCTCACGTCCTAGAGCCTTGGCCACAAAGGACCACAAACCCGGTGGCTTAAAACGAAAACTTCTGCAGACAGCCCTGGAGGCCAGAGCCGAAGTGGATGCGGCGGGGCAGAGGCTCTGAGAAGGCATTCCTTCCCTTCTGGCTTCCAGCCGCTGCTGGCAAATCTTGCTATAACTTGGCTTATCACTCACAGACCCCGAATCCCTGCCTGGCTTCATGCAGCTGTTGCTCGTGGGGACACCTGTCACTGGGTTTAGGGCCACCCCCAATCTCCTCTTGAGATCCAGAATTCCGTGTGCTAAGACCCTTTCCTGAAATAAAGCCACACTTGCACGTCCCCGGGGTCACAGGGAGGCCTCCCCTGAGGGCTGCAGCCAGGTGAGAAGCCTCCACTCACGGGCGTGGTTGCGAGCTTCTCCCCCTCCGCTGGCAGCAGGGGCTGGCTGGGCCACCAAGGAACACCAGGCATCTGTCGTCTTGCTTCCCGCGTGCAGGGCACCAGGCCCAGGGCCTCTGCCTGCATGCTGTTGCCTGTTGGCTGCTGTGTTGGGGTGCTCACTGAGGGTTGGGCATGGTGCCTCAAAAAGGCTCTTGCACAGACTGCACAGCAACTTGGGCTCAAGTCTCCCCCACCCCCGCCTCGGGAAAGCGACAAACCCTGCAGCCCTCCTCCCCGGGAAGGGCGCCATTGTCCCAGGCACCGACATTGTCCAGTCCCACCGACAGCTGTAGGTGTGGGTGGAGTCCGGGCAGGTGTCATAGACACCTTGGCGTCCAGGGTGAAGAGGCCCTCCCTACACCCCACCTTCAGAGCACTCCCAGCGCTCAGGACACATGCGCTTCATTCTGACTCGGGGCGACCCCAGTCTGGGTGCCATCTCCGAGGGGCAACCCCCAGCTCTGGGTCCATCTCTGAAATTTGGGCCTGGCGATCTGTCACAGTGAAGTCAGCCTGGGGCAAGTTGGGGAGTTTGGGGACATTGACAGGCCTGAGGAAAGCTGACATGTGAACTTGGTTTTGAGAGGCTAATTTCCTTCAACCACAACCAGTTAACACTTCCTGCTTTTGTGCCGTGCTGGGTGAGGAGTCCAGGGAGGTGGGTGTTTCTCAGGGACCGCGTTCACCCCTGGTCCTGCCCCTGCCCAACCCCACTCCCCCTGCGATCTGGGGGGAACCCCGCCTACAGCAGTGGCAGCCAGCACCCCTGTGCAGCCCATGCAGGGGACGGGCCCCCGCCACACAGAAACACACTCCTGAGAAGGTAACAGCCCTGATCTCAAATACAGCTTCCACGAAAAAGTTCTTGATTTGAAAATAAACATTGTAAAGGAGCCAAACTTTGGGAAGGGCAAAAAAGGACCCGGCAGCGGCATGCTCCCCACTGTGCAGGACCACCAGGGCCGAGACATCCTTCCTGAGCTGGGGAGCCCGAGGGCGGGGCCAGGTGCCCTCACAGGGACGTGAGCAGGACTCCCCTTAGTGCTCGAGCGCCCCGCACCCCGTCCTGCAGCAGAGCGCAGCCCTTTTAACCACGGGAGTCGTGGGGCCAGGTCCTGTCCTTGCCGTCAAGCTGCTTCAGCCCTGCTCTTCTCTCCCCAGAGACCTTGGTAACAGAAGGAACACACCTCCTCAAACCCGCTCTGTGTGGGGGTGTGGCATCAGGGACACGGCACCCAGAGCAGGGCCAGGTGGGGAGCAGGGCCAGGTGGCCGAGGCGCTGGGCCCACCCCCTGGCCCCTGCGGCGCTGCTGACCCCAACGGAGCCGGAGTTGCCGGCCTCGCTGGCCACGCCTGCAGTGTCTTCAACTAACTGGCGTCTACAGACAGGATTTTGGGACCGGTCCTCCCTGAAGCGGCCGTGGTCCTCGGGCTGGACCTGCGTGCTCAGAACAAAGCTGTCCATGAGGCCAGGTTCAGGGGAATGATGCTGGGGTGGCCGACTGGCTGCGTCCCAAACAGGTGCCGGCCTGCCTGTGGGGACTTGGGATGGACACTGTCCCGTGGGAGATGGCCCAGCAGACGGTCAGTCATGAAAGAGCCCTCTTAGGGGAGGAAAAAGACGAGAGAGCAAAGACCTGGCGCCCCGTTCTGCACTTGAGAGCTGGTACATGGGGGCCTGGGAGTCCCAGTGTGATCCTGGGAAGGGACCCTTGTCTACAGGCCATCCACCCGTCCTCCCTGACCCAGGTGTGGAGGCCCCAGCTGCGCCGTCACAGACACGTCTCTGCCTTCTTTCTGGAAGCGGGGTGGGGTGAATGGGGCGGCTGTGGTGACTGAGCCGCCTGCCGCTGCCGCTTCTTTAGCGCCCTGTAGGCCTGCACAGCCCGCTCTCTCTCCTCCCCAACGATCCGCTGTCGGGCCAGTGACGTGGTTGGAGGCTGGGACACAGCACCAGGGCCCAGAAGCATCCGCAGCATCAGCGATTTCTTCCCTGGCTAAAGGACAGAGACGGAAGCTGAGGCACAGGTTCGGGAAGGAGGGGAGAGGACAAAGGGCCCATGTCGATCCAGCAGCTGTATGCCCGGTGAGAACGAGGCGTTCCGTCTGCAGGCTGGGGACCAGGCAGCGCTGGGGGACACGCAGGGCAACCCCCCGCCCTTGCTCACCTGGCCCCTGCTCGTGCTCCTCCTGGGCTGGGCGGTCAGCTCTGGCGGCTGCAGGGCAACCTCGCCGAAGGGCACCGTGTCTGCAGGGGCAGAGGGGCACAAGTGAGGGCTCTGCCCTCACACCCGCGGCCCCGTCCACTGACCCCAGGGAGACCGCGGTGCCCGAGGCCGGCGCAACGGCTTCCGGAAAAACTACCTCGGAGCAGCTCCTGCTCCAGCCTTTCTGCTGCCTTTTCCTCCTTTCTCTGCCGGACTCTATCCAGCCGCCGTTTCTGGAACCTGGGGAAGAAAGCACGATGCTATTCGGATTCCTAAACTCTCACTTCACTGGACTCTGAAGGCAGAGCTCGCCCTGCCCAGGAGGGATACCCTAGAGCGGACGCCGGCGAGCTGCCACCATGTCCCCGCCGTGTCCCCACAGCCATGCGCCGGGGAGGGCTCCGAACGGCGGGCGCCCAGAGTTCTAAGTCAGCGGTTCTTGGTGGGGGCCACGGTGCCCCCAGGGCACATCTGACAACGCCCAGAGACGTTCCAGTTGTCACAACGGGTGGGGACACTCCTGGCACCTCGGGGGGAGGCCGGGGACGTTGCTCCCACACCCTGCGCTGCACAGAACGGCCCCCGCCCCAGAGATCGCCGGCCCCAAGTGTCAGCCGTGCGGCTGCTTCTAAAGGGACTCGCAGAGCAACCCTGTGTCCGGGGCATCGCCGCAGCTCCAGACGGTGTGGGGAACGGGTTTCCTGTGATGGGCTTCTGGTCACCTGACCTGACGACAGGCACAAAGAGCGCTCAGACGGGAAGCCCTACCTACGAGGCTGCAGCCCATCCCCGATGCTCACAGCCGGCGAGGGAACTGCGGACGAAGGCTGGCTGGCCTCGAAAGCTGCAGCTAGGGCGGAAACCTCTCAAAGCGCCCTTGTTTGTCGAAACCACCTTCCAGCTCCTGCCCGCAGGCCCAGGGAGGTGGCGCGTGGCTTCCTTCCCAGACTTCGGGGCCGGGAGGCAGGGGAACAGAGCAGGCAGCAGGCTCCCCCTGGCGCCCGATGCTGCCTGACCCCCCGCTGAAGATGCTGGTATCCCTACTTTACGGTTGGGGCACCAGAGCTGAGAGAGGTCACAGGGCTTGTGCGCACGGCACAGCTGAAGGGCCTCAGAGACAACGTGGAGTCCGCCAGCCAGCGGCAGGGGAACCCGGCGTCCTACATGTAGCACTGATCTCTGGCGGGGCAGGTGTGGTCCCCCGGTTGGCCAGCAAGCCTTCCCGAGGGAGCACCAACCCTCATCTTTTTTCCTACCGCGACTGGCCAGGGTGGATGGCTGGCCCTTGACCTCAGCTGGCTCTTGAGTCCTCTTAATGCTTTTCCAGAGAAACGCAAAGACAAAGCTAGACATTCAGAGTTCCGTGGGTTCTGAGGCTCCCTGAACCCCCAAGGTGAAGAGGCTGTGGCGTAGAGAAAACCACTCACCGACTGCCCAGCTTCCCACTCCTTCTGTGCTCCCCGTTCTGATACTGCAGGAGACAGTCGTGAGGCCCCGGCCCTGCCCCCGCCCCCACTCACGCCTTCTTCCGCTCCGATTTCTCCTTCTTGGGAGCCACCTGCACCTCGGGCTGCCGGGCCACCTGGTTCTTGCTGAGGAAGAGCACGTGCTGGGCCTCCTGCTCCATACGCCGGACGTAGGCCCCGTCAGACTCCCACTTCCTCTGCTTGAATTTGGGGACGGCGATGTCCGGCTCCACCCCCTTTGCCTCCTTCTCCAACGTCTTCCTGAAGGCCACCTGGGCTGAGGAGAGAGGGGGTGTGGCGTGAGGGGCAGGAGGGAGATGGTGCCAGGCGGGCTGCACACTCTCGTTCCTCTGCCCAAGGCCATGGGGAAGGGAGACCAGACCCAGCGGGAGCAGCCCAATCACAGCAGCTAAAGAGGATTCATGATGCCCGGCTCGGGCACCCGTGCGGACGGGATCCCCGCAGCCACCGCTCCGGGTCACAGATGTCCACCACAGCCTGGCTGAAAACCAAAACAGGAAATAACCTAACCTAAATGTCTATGGAAACATGGCTGGTTGAGTAAACGCCCCATGTTCGTGCGAAGACTTTATCACACAAATCAAGGTCAGTGAGCAACGCGTAGCTTTCCCGCCAGAAGCACGAGAAACCAAACACGTGAAAATGTGCAGAACGTCTCTCTTGGGAAGACATCTGAGATCGACAGCGCTTTCCCTCAAAGGGTGACGGACGGATCCAGAGACAGGGAGCCAGGCCAGGCCGTACGTCGTGCCTTTCAGAACTGCTCGACTACCGTGCATGTGAGCGTGGATCGCTCACACGAGCCACACAAGTGCCGGCTCAGCGGAGCACGGCTCGAAGCGCGCTGTCTGCCACTGGGGCCGGGCGTCTCCTCCTATTCTCCCTTCCGTGCCTCTTCCACGTTCTCTTTGGCAGCCACACAGCCCCCGTGAAAAGCGGGAGGTTTACAAAGAAATTATAAAACAGCGCTGCTGCAAAATCGATCTCGCGTTTGGGAAAACATTTCCGTACACAGAAGATGCTGGACTCCACCCCCTCCCCCCAAATGCCCTGAGTGTTATTTCTGGCAGACGCTGAGTGGGGGGGGCGGGGGTGGCACCCGCCTGGCCTTGAGTGACGGTTGGAAACGTAGGTTTCTCAGGGGATCTGATCAATTCTCTCCTTAACCTCCGGAAAATGTCCACTTCTCTCCACGTCCTTTCTGCACGCCAGTCCCAGGAACCACCATTTCTCACTTGCAAGAGCTTCACTGGCCTGTCGTGTCCACTCCCTCCGTTGTTACCCAGTGATCTCTTCTCAAAGTAAACTGAAACCCTCCATCCCTTCTGATGGGTCTCTACTACTTCTGGGAGGGGAATTCACAATTCTTACAGGAGGCCCCATGGGGTGTTTTTTTTTTTTTGGAGCCTCAACTGGAACCACACTACCACCTGCTGCCAGCCCCCTCTTTGGCCCTGGTGACACCAGCCTTCAGTTAGTGCCCCCAATGTTCCCACACCCTCATCAAACCACTGGGTCTTGGCAGATTTCTTCTGCCTGAAACGTGGTAAGTGGATTCGAACACACAAAGCCTTACTGCCACGCAGCGTGGGCCTCCGTGTTACCTTCTTTCTTTCTCTTTTTGTTACTGATGGGCTTTTTCATCTCCTGGCGGCTCCTCATGATCTCTCGGAGCCCGAAAGGGATTTCTTGTTCATCCTGGTTCTTGGGCTTGCAATTTACTTTCTTTTTTTCTTTGCTGAGAGCAAGAACAGGAGGGTGAGACGAGACTTAAGTTTGGCACAAGCAGACTCAGAGAAACTGAAGCCGGGCCTGGGACGGGAACCTTGGCTGCTGGGGTGCGTGCCAGGCAAGGAGACATCCTCCCCGCAGACTGTCCCTGCGCTGGGTTCTCGCAGGACGCCAGGGTGAGGGCTGCTCCCAGAGCCCCAGGAGGGCTCGTCCCTGACCTCCTATAGGATAGCATATACTGCACCTCGGAAGGTGGCTAGTGCCTCCACGCTGGAGACCCTCACGCCTTCGCTCACCCGGCCGGTCCTCCGGCGCGCCCATGGCATGGACACAGCGGGGGTCGGGAAGAGACCCACCTGCGCGGTCCGGGCCACGGCGCTGAGCGCTGCTTCCCGGGCAGTTGCTGCCGCCTCCCCTGCGTCCGCCCCGGACGCCCCTGCCCCGCCGTCCCCAACGGGGTAGCCCCTCTGAGCCCGGCTCCCGCCATTCGCACGCCCGGCGCTCTAGGAAGAAGCCACTTCCGCCCTTCCGCACAGTCCCGCCCCACGACCGCCACTTCCGCTTCCTGCGCTCAGCCCCCGCCCATTGGGAAGAAGTGCTGCTTCCTGACGGGCCGGGATTGGCCGGAGCGGCCGCCTCTCATGCCTAGGAGGGCGGGGTGAGGCCGCGCGTGCGCGGGGGTTCGGGCTGTGGGTGATGCTGCTCCGGAGCTTGGCCGGGGGAGGCCGGGCCGTGGCCGCTGCTGCCCGGCGTCCGGCAAGTACCAGCGAGGCGGGGGCCGGAGCTGGGCGCGTTCGGGAGGCCAGGGCCGGCAGGGACTGGAGACGCCCCGCCCTCCCCGCCTGCAGGAGCCCGTGGCTGCCTGCCCTGGCTCCGCGGGAAAGGCCGCCCTGCGCTGGGCCCACCCGCTCGGCAGTGACACTTGCGCGCCCCCTTCCCTTTGGGGAAGCCGCGGTGAACAAGGAGCTGATGCTCCTCGCAAGAATTAGAGGAAATGGATAAAGTAGACTCAGGGCCGCGTCGGTCAGTGCCGAGGGCCCTGGAGACAGTGGAGAGTGGAGGGGACCCTGGGGCCAGAAAACAGGGGGCGGCGGGGGGGAGGGCGCGGGAGGGCTGCCGACGGAGGATGACTGGGCGGGGGGAAACAGGGATGAAGGGGCGGTACCCGCAATCAGGATGGTCGGAGGACAGGTGAACCGCTGCGCTGGTGGGAGAGGGAGAAGCTGCTGTGTGCCCCCGAGCTCGCAAGCTCCCACCCCGCCTCCATTCTGCCAAAGGAGCAGAGCCTTCTTAGGCGGAGGTGCCAAGGTACCCCCCACGCCACCATCTGCTGGAGTGCGCACCCAGTGCCTGTCCCTGAACCCAGCATTTCTCACGAATCGTGCGTTATAGCAGCCCTTGTGTCCACTTTACAGAGGAGAAACAATCTAGAGGTGAAGAAACTTGTTAAGGTCTTATGGAAAGTAAGGGAGCGGAAAAGCACCTGGGGCTCCCTGCCAGTGACGGGAGGCTGGGGGCAGGCAAGGCCTTACCAGCCTCTGTCTTCTTAGGGGCCACGGCGACTCTCCATCTGGGGTTGGTGCCGAAGGCTTCCTGGAGGCAGCAGCGCTCTTCATCAGCACCGCGCCCGGGTCCAAGCCCGGGAAGGCCACGGAGAGTTCGGGAAGGACCGCATGGACGTGGGCTCTCAGCCCGGCGCAGAGGGCACCAGGCAGCACAAGTCCTCCCTGCCCGGCGGGGGCCCCTCGGAACCCCCGCATCCCCCGCCGCCCGGGCTCGAGCCCCCCACGAACTGCTGCATGAGCGGCTGCCCCGAGTGCGTGTGGGTGGAGTACGCGGAGGCGCTGCTGCGGCACACCCGGGACGGCGGGGAGCGGGCCCTGGCCGCCCTGGAGGAGCACGTGGCTGACGAGAACCTCAAGGCCTTTCTCAGGCTGGAGATCCAGCTCCGAGCGAGGAGCGGAGGCTGAGCCGGCCGGCCCGACACCCGCGCCCGGACAGGCCCCCCGCCCGGCAGCTCCTTCCTCCTCGGGAAGCAATGCGGAGCTTTATTCCCGGCCCTCCACGAGGCTGGTGGCAGACAGGAGTCGGAAGGAGTATTTATTGACTTCAGCTGAGAATAAATAAGTTCTCTGTGGGGCTTAGACAGGAGGCTTCTGTGTGGTCTGTGGGGCTCATGTTGCGCCGTCACAGAAAGACGGTACGGGTCGCAGTCGAATGTTCATTGAGAGCCGTAAGGGTAACCTAAGCTCCGTCCGTGCCTTTGAATAATCCTGTGGCAATGACCCCAGGAGCCCCCTTCGTCTCCCAGCATCCCAGAAGTCCTGCCCCAAGGTCAGCTCTGGCTACGCTCGGTGCCGCCGCAGGGGGAGGACCGTCTGGCCCCACGAAGCTGCTGTTGGCAAGGCCCGGGCAGGCACGAGCGCCCGCGGGCAGCCTGGGAAGGGCCCCTTTCTTCTTGCTGCGGGGACCCTCGGGGAGACACGCACTCACCGGCCAGGGGGAAGGCTCTCGAGCAGCCGGCGGGGGCCCGAGCCGCCAGTCCGTCCAACCCACCTAGCCACGAGGATCGAGGTGATTTCAGGGCTTAGCCCTAGAGCCGGCCTCCAGGCACCAGCCCAGGCGGGACCTTGTCGTAGCTTCCCCCCTCCCCGTTCCAGTCTGCTCACCCCCCAGCGCGGAAGTTGTCCCAACCTTCTCTCCCTCCCCCAGCATTTCCAAGCGCTGAAACCAGTGGCCTGGACGAGGCAGGGATTAAAGGGATTTTTGCCTGTTTTTCTCTCCTCACTTAAAGAAAAGGCTAAGATTGTACTAGAATTTCATGAGGGTGTAGAGCTGATGGGCCGGCCTTCCCAGGTAGGGGCCTCGATGGAAAGCCAGCGTATCACAGCGGTGTGTGGGCCAGAGAGTGGGAGCAGAACGTGGCGGCTAGTGAGACCCCCGTGGCGGAGGCTGTCCATCTGAGCAGCTGGATGTCCAGAGACAGGATGTCGGTCGGTTCAGGGAAACCCGATTTACGGCGACACGTTTGTTAGACTCTCTTAGAGCGTCTAATTTAACCGCGTCTCCTACAGATTCCAGAACGGCCCAGGAAGGGGAAGACTTGCCCAGAGACAGCAGCACAGCAAAGCTTGGTGGGCTCCGAGCCTCCCTGAAGGGGCGGCTCATCTCAGAGACATAGAGGCTTTCTGTGTTTTTCTCAACAATTTATGGGGCGCTTGGGCTTTCTGTATTTTTCTCAACAGTTCAGATTTATGGGGCGCCTGGGCTCAGTCGGTTAATCAGTCGGTTATAGCTCAGGCTATAATCTCCTGGCTCCTGGGATCAAACCCGACGTCAGCGTCGGTGCTGACGGTGCAGAGCCTGCCGGGGATTCTGTCTCTCTCTGCCCCTCCCCCACGCTCTCAAAATAAAAAAGTAAAAAAAAAAATTCGGAGGTAGAAGAGGTTTTGCGCACGTGCCCCTGTGTGCGTATGCGTGCACGCCGAGCGCGCGCTACTGAACGGGCCTCGCTGCGGAGGTCCGCAGTCCTAGCGCAGGCCCGTGCGGTGTGAGGGTCCCCCCCCCCCAAGAAGCCGCCGGCGTTGCCCCTTGCAGCCAGGCGGCCTCCTCCTGCACGCAGAACATGGCGATCCGGGGCGCCAGGCTTGCGGAGACGCCCGCGGGCACGGATCTTTGTTCCTTCGTTTCCCAAGTACTTGTTGACCATCTGCGCCGTTCTCGCTCTGGGCTAGACGCCGGGGGCCAGTAGAAACGTGTGCCCAGCTCCACTGTAACGTGGAAGATGGAGGTTAACACGAGCATTATTCACAACTACGTGCATGTGATGAAGGAAAGTTCCAGCTGCCAGGAGGTCCTGTGAAGCACGCATCCTGCTCTAGTCTGAGGGGTCGCCCTAAGGAAGGGGTCCTGGTGCAGAGCTCTGAGGAGGGAGCTAGGGGAAAGAGGACAGGTGCAGAATCCACCAACGGAGTGGGCAGCAGGTGCAAAGATCCTGGGGTAGAAGGGTCTGGGAGCATGGAGAGCAAGGCGAGGAGATAAAGATGGTGGCCAGAGAAGTGGATGCTGGCCAGACTACACAGGACTTTGGGGGCCACGAAGGCAGGTTCTTTTCAAGTCAGACGATGGAAAGTGGGGGAGGCCCAGGATGGCAGCTAGTTTCTTGTTCGAAGATGAGCACCTTCAGGAGAGCATCCTGCCCCTCCCCAGCTGTTCATGATCGCAGGTCATATCCCTTGTCCTCGCCCCATCCCTGGCTCATCCCTTGGGCCCCCGGACCACACCCAAGCCCCTTCCCTGTCTCCCTCTTCCTCAGAGGCGGTGCCCTCCCTCTGCCCTTCTAAATGGCCCCGGACAATCTCATTAGTGTCGTGTCAAGGGACAATCCTAATCGGTTTAGCCAGAGACGGGATAAATTTCCAGCCAGCACCCTGCTGAGGGAGGCCTGGCCACTCATACCCATGGCCCCCTGAGACCTGCCCGGTGCGTGGTGAGTAGCGACCTTCCCGGATGCCTTTCTTGGTGGCCCCTTACCCAAGGGTGTTGGGGAGGATCTGCCCGAGGGGGGGAGCTGGTGGGCTTTTTACCGCCGCGTTGAGGACCGGGGCCGTGGGGGTCTGCCCACTGTCCTCTTCAGAGAGGTTACCCGGCCCATCGTTTTCAGCTCCCCCATATCAAACGGTGGTTGCGGGCAGTCCCCGAGGCCAGCGATGGCCGCTCACTCCCAGCCAACTTGGGTGGGCATCAGCCGCAGGCCGGGCTGGGGCCGGGACAGCTGGGAGAGCCCGGACAGCGGTTTCCATCAAGCCAGCATCCGATAGGAGGTCGGTCCGGCTCAGGGCTGCGCGCCAGGCACAGGGCCCGGGGCTGGGGAAGGGGTCTGGCTGAGCCTACACCATCCAGGCTGTGAGGAGTGGGCACCGCGGGGTCTGAGCAGCCAGGACCGCCGGGCCCGCTGCCGTCCACCTCAGACCCCGCGCATGTCCCCTTGGCAGAGGCTGAATCTTAGGGAGGAAAGGTCCGTGATAGGGTCAGCCTGGTACCAAGTGCCTACACCCACCACTCAGCCTTCCAGGGGGTGGGACCGCCTGTCCTCGCCTGCCGCTCAGCCTCAGCCCAGACGCTGCAGCAGGCAGCTGGCGGTGGCCCAAGGCTGGGTTCAGGCGCCGCAGCCCATGATAGCAGGGCTGAGCCCCCAGAGGTGGTGCCTGTGCTATCCAGTGCCAGGGGCTCCTGTCTGTGTCACGTGCTTAGCCCCAGAACCTTCCGGGCTCACAGTGGCCCCTGAGGGATTAGAGTCTCCCTCTGGTGCTAATAGGCTTAGGGGAAGCTGAGTCGCCCTTGAGCAGGGTCAGAGGGGCTTAGGGCATCCAGGGAGAGGTACTGGAGGAGGGGCAGAGGGGAGGTCACCCTATGCAGTGGGTTCAGGGACACCAGCAGGTGACACAGGTGCCCGAGCAGTCCCTAAGCACAGCAAGTGGCCGGGGGTGGGAGAGGGGGATGGAAGCTTCTACCAGTTGAGGGAGGAAGCTGTGGGGCGGAGGGTTGCACAGATGAGCTCTGGACTTGTCCTGAGACAGGCCCCGCCCTGGCCAGCACCCAGCCCTCCCTCAGTCATTCTTCACCGGCATTGCTAGCTGCCTGGTGTGCCACCGGCAATGAAAGGGAGTGTCCCCATCCACCCGAGGGGGGTGCACCTGGAGGGCCACCCAGGACTGTCACTCCCTCTGCCTGACCCAAGCTGGAACCCCGCCTGGAGATGAGAGGGGGCTGCTGCCGGGGTCACACTCAGGATCTCGTGTTTCAGGATTTCCTCTGTTCTTCCGGGTCGAGACCCCCACCCAGCCTGGTGTGCCCTGAGCCCACGGCGTGAGGAAGCCTAGAAGCCAGAGGTCTCCGTGGGGACTCTGCCATCCTGGCCATGAACCTGGAGCCACCCAAGGCCGAGATCCGGTCGGCCACCAGGGTGATGGGGGGGCCTGTCACTCCCAGGAAAGGGCCGCCCAAATTTAAGCAGCGGCAAACCAGGCAGTTCAAGAGCAAGCCCCCCAAGAAAGGGGTCCAAGGGTGAGCGAGGCTTGGGGAGGAGCCCAGCCCCAGGTTACACAGGAAGGAGGCGGGGCTACACTTTGAGGGGGTTCTCAGCCACCGTGTCCTGGCCAAGGGTGGTCCCATCGTCCTAGTAGGGTGGGGTGCTTCCCAAGGGCCTGAGGGTCTCCCTCAGCTTGGGGGCGGGCGGGCTCGGGGGCTCCGGTCACCTTTCACCTGCTACTGCTAAACGGGTGTGGAGGCTACACTCACTGCCACCTAGGGATTCAGCCACAGCCCACCCACGGGCGTGCGTCCCCGCACACACACAGCCAGGGCACGCCGGGCGACGCGGGGGCCTGCAGTCAAGCGTGTGAGCACCCCCACCGCCCCCACTCCTCTCTTCCCGGCCACTGGCCCTGACCGTTCTGTCCTGTAGGTTTGGGGACGACATCCCTGGAATGGAAGGCCTGGGAACAGGTATGACGGCCGCAAGGGTCTTCCAGCTCCCCCCTACTCCCCCACCTGTGGACCTGCCTGGCGCCCCCTCCCCCCTCTCCTTTCTCTGGCAGAAACTTCCCTAGGGCGCCACCCCAAGCCTGTCCTTCATTCTCTGCCCCAACATCAAGCTTTAGACCTCACTGAGGTGGGGCTGCTCCCATTCAGTGGGTTCACCGTGGCCTTGGAGGGGCGGGAAAGGCACAGGGAGCTCTCGCTGTCCCCTCTCTCCTCCTGGCCTGCCGCACCCACTGTCTTCCGCTTGGCACCCTAGAGCCGGGATGCCCCGGGGGGAGGGCTCTGCACCCAGGGCTTCAGCTCTCACCACCATGGGAGGGGGACAAAGAGGCCCTGAGGGGATGGTGGCTCCGGGGGCCCTGACCCTCCTGGTCCCCCTGTCCCTTCCCCTGCAGACATTACGGTCATCTGCCCATGGGAGGCCTTCAACCACCTGGAGCTGCACGAGCTGGCCCAGTATGGCATCATCTAGCACCCCAGCCCGACCCGGAGCCCCAGGGCCATGCCCCCCGCCGCCCGCTCCCACCCCCGCTCGGGATTCCCGTGAGGAGGCCCATCCCCCTGAGGGTGTCTGGATTGTCCAGTTTGTGTTTGGAGACCCTTGCAAGGTGACAGCCTCAGGACCCTAGATGCTAGTTGCCAGAAGCCCGCTGTCTCCCTGCAGGACACCTCGGGGCTGGTCAGGCCCTGCTTCACTTCCACAAGCCTGTGCGTCTTTTAGGGCCGGCAAGCCAGGACAGGGGCTCCCTCACCCCCTGCTCCTGTCCTGCTGTCTGGTGGTGAGGACAAGCCCCCTTGCCAGTCCTTCCCCGCTGGTGCCCTCGGGTTGGGTGGGGGGGAGTCCTGGCGACATCAGCAAGAGAGCAGCACTTCCCCCCCCAGCCCATCACACCAGCAGGAAACTCGACCCTTCCACCACGGCCCACGCTTGCTGTCCGCGCTTGCTGTCCTTGTCGCAAAATAAAGTCAGCATGCCTCCAGTCGCTCGTCTAGAGTGTGTTGTGATGCGGGCAGGGCCCGAGTGTGGGTGTCCAGCGGGAGTGCGCGGGTACAGGTGCAGGCCGTGGGGGCAGCAGGGGCCTGGCCGGGCCGAGGCGGAAGGGGGCCCATGAGACGCCGAGCCTGGGCCCGTGGTGGCTGGGGGTACGCGCAGCAAGGACAGACGGGCTGTGCATGGCCAGCCGCCGGGGCCTGCCTCGCCGAGGAGGTGAGTGAGGCCCAGCCACGGCTCCTGCCGGGAGGAGGGAACGCTCGGCCCTGCCCCACAGGGGAGGAACCTTCTCAGCGGCCCAGCCAGCCTGTCCTCAGCTGTCCACGGAGGCTGGACGGGCGCCCACCTGTGACCCAGCAGCTCCGCCCCTGACACCACACCAGGGGGGAAACGGACACACCTGCACACACACACACACACACACACACACACTTGTGTGAAACCGTCCCCAGCAGCAGCCACCGTCCGGAAGTGTGTGTCCACATGGGCCAGGTGCATTTGTGCAGGTCCGGGCACACAGCACAGTGCAGATGTGATTGCTGGGAAGGGCCCTCTGTGGTCCCATCAATGTGAAAGCAAGAAGAAACCAGGGTAACCGAAGGTGATGAGGTGCCATCAGGGTGCCCGCAGGAAGGGGGCAGAGGAGTCGGCCGCGGCCGGCTCCTGACCTGGCAGCCAGCCCGCAGGTGCTCAGATAGGTGAGGGTTCCCCGCGCTGCCCACTTAACACCGGCGCTATTTATTGTGTGAATGCTACATCTCACTAAAGCTTATTCCCGCCTGGGCCTCACCCTCGACTGCCACAGTGGGTAGGGAAGGGTGAGGTGATGCCCGAGGGAGCAGGTGCCAGGCTGCGGTGAGAGAGCGAGGCCTCAGGGCTGGGATCCCGGATGGGGGGTCGCAGGTGGCATCCCAGGCAGAGCCTCAGAAGCAGGGTCAGAGGAGAGGTCGGAGGCCGGGTTTGGAGGTAGGCATCAGAGGTGGTCGGAGGTGGAGGTTGGAATTGGGGGCTTGGTGGCAGGATTTCATCTGGTCTCCGTCCTCCATGTTCTCCCTGCCTGCCAGGTGGCTCTGCCCGGCATCCTGGAAAAGGCAGACCCTGGCCCGGAGCACCCGCCAGGCTCAGTTTACACTCAGGTCACAGGGGGAGGTCACTCAGGTCACAAGGGAGCAGGCGGCACCCGACTCAGCGGTCGAGAACAGAAGCCCCCAAAAGACTGTGAGCTCAGGGGGCGGCTCAGGGACTCATTCTAGCAGGGCCAGGAAGGAGGCGGACGTGTTCGGGCCTAGGGGAAGGGGGGCCTGGGGGGCTGGATGCACAGCGGGTGGAGGAGGCCAGGGCCTCTGGGATGCAGTAGGACACCTTCCCTGGGTGTCCTCCTGGGCCGTCCGCCCTGGGCCAGTTTGGCAGGGGCCGCTGCACGGAGCTCGAGGCTCGGGCGGACAAGCCCACCGTCCCTGCAGCTCCGGGGTTGTCGGCCACCCCCTGGCGCACAGCCAGGGCGCTCACCAGCCGCTTGGCCAACAGGAGCTCCGCCCCTTGGACCGCCACCACCACGATCGCATAGGCGCCCGCGGCCCGGACGCTCCTGCGCAGCCACCGTCGGAGAGGAGGCCCACAGCCCTCCAGGTGCACCACCCTCCGCGCCGCGTCCTCCTCCAGGCGCAGGGCTCCGGAGCCACACTGCTCGTTGACCGAGGCTCCCTCTTCCCCGGGGTGCACGCAGCAGGAGGCAGGAAGGCTGCAGGCCCGGCGCCCCGGGGAGCTGCAGTTAAAGTCCCTGTAAGGGCACACCTGGCCGTCAGTCTGGAGGGCGCAGGCAGACACACAGACACGGACGCACCCGCACACCTGCGTCCTCGCCCATGCACGGTACCCAGATCCCTGTAACTTACCCCAGCACCAGGTACCCTGCGCACAGGCAGGCACACCTAAAATCTTGGCTTGAAGGGATGTATTTGGTGACCAAGCTCGTGATGAGGAGTGGGAGTAAGGCCGCCTCACTCAGCGGGGGCTGCCGAGTTGGTCTGAGCAGTCAGGACTGGAGGGGGGGCGGGGGGGGCGGAAGCCTGGCAGCGGGTCACGATGGGGAGTGAGGGACAGCGACCAGGGGGGAGGCTTGGGAGGAGCTCGCAGGGCGGAGGAAGTTGCTCTTCTCACAGCCCCTGACTCCAGGCAGCCGCCAAGTGTCCCCGGCCTTTGACTGGGGTCCAGGTCCCGCCCCTGCAGACTCCTCCCCCTTGCCCTCCCTCATGGGCTTGGTCTCATCTCCCGGAAGAGTGGGCCTCACTAAGGCAAGGACTCAAAAGCCAGCAGGATAAGTGGCACCGTGACCCCACAGGGGCCCTCCACCAATCCAAAGTCCAACACAGCGCACGAGCGAGAACGCCCACGTGGATGCTTCTGGAGCGCCTGGCATGTTTGAGTGACTGTTGGCTACAGATGGCTGGTTTTCAAGTCTCTGTATGACGCCTCGCGCAGAGTGTAAACAGTACACCTCACTGCGTTCCTAAATCCACGACGCTTCACCGCACGCACACGCGGTGGCGCACGCGCACAGACACGCACACACAGAAGCGTGCTCGCACGCGCTGTCGAGGGAGAACTGTAGAGTCCAGAGCCGTGTCCCCACGTAACCCAAAAGTTATTTTCATTGGACACCGAGATGTCCTGTATGACGACCTCCCCACAACACCCCCAACGTGACTTTCTGAGTCTGCCCGCGTGATCCCGGGCCAGCCGGTCCTGGTCCAGGAGGGGGGGGCAGAAACACGGGCCCAAGAGTGTGCACGCGCACGTGTGCGTGTACATGCGAGCGTGTCCACGGGAGTGCGCGTGCGAGCGAGTGAGCCCACGCGAGCGAGTGCGTGGCCCGGTCTGGTGGCCGCCGGGGACCGTCCCTCCCCCCCGGGCCCTGGGACTCACGGGTTCCACGTCCAATCCCGGTAAGAAGACGCCCCACAGCACTGCAGCCCAAGCTGGACTTGGTCGATGAGGAAGTGCAGGTCCGGGTCATCCCGATAGTGGGTGATGGCCGCACGCAGGGCGGGCTCCAGGCCGTCCTGCAGTGGGCCCCAGAGGGCCGCCAGCAGGGCGCCCGCCACGGCCTCCAGCAGCAGGAAGGCGACGAGACCCCCCGAGAAGCAGCGGAGCAGAAAAGCGCTCTCACACAGGGCGCCCAGGCAGCCCGCCAGGCTCACCGCGCTGACCGCCAGCCCCCCCAGCACCAGTCCTAGCATGGGGTCTTCGGGCAGGGCTGACCCCCAGCCGCTCCCCAGAGACCCCTTGACGGCCAAGCCCCAGAGCCCGGCGGCCAGGGCCAGCAGACCCAGCAGAGAGAAGAGGAAGTTGAGCAGGAAGGTCAGGCACTTCAGGCAGCTGATTCCCACGGGGAGGGAGGAGGCCGGGTCTCCCCCGGCGCCTGTCCTCCAGACCTGGTCCTCTCGGGGTGCTGGATCCGGACGGCGTGGGGTGAGCGGCCCCTCCTGGCACCCAGCGTCCTGTGGAGGAGGGAGGAATGAACGGGGGGACTTCGCAGGCACCACAAGGTAACCAAGAGGGAGGTGCCTCCCCCTGGTGGCCAGGGATCAGAGTCCGGCAGCGGGGAAAGAGGCCGGACAGCGCATGGAGAAGGGAAGACTCAGAGAACCTCAGGGGCCAGGGACACCGCAGGCTCCGGGCTTGTCCTGCTCAACCGGGCGGCAGAGGGGACGGTGAGGGCCCACCTTTCAAACAAGGGCTGCCTGTGCCCCGCCGGCTCACGGTCCAGACTGAGCAAGGCAATCCGGGGAAGTGAGTGTTCCGCCAACACCCACCTGCCCTTTATCTCCCCCCCCACCCCCTGTGTGACGAAGGATGTGGGCCGGGACCCCGGACTTTCTCGCAGCGCAGGCATGGGGCGGGCAGCGGTCACCCCGGGTTTGGCACAGCATCCGCGTGGGTTGGTCCGTACATGCCGCGGAGAGAGGGGCTTCCCCTTCCCTAAGCCCGGGGGCTTCCCCACCCAGGGGGGTGGGGGGGTGGAGGCCTGTCAGGCAGAAGGGCTGGTCCAGGGGACTGCCCTTTCTGCTCTCCGCTCTGACACCAGCCCCACTGTCCCAGGACCTGCTCAGCGGCCCCGAGGTCGGAGCGCAGACGCGGTGCCGGGCCCACAGCTGTAGGAGGCTGTGGGATGCAGGGCCCTCCGGCAGGACACTCAGCCACGCTCCGGGGCGCTGGCCGGGCCAAGCCTGAATGGTCAGGAAGAGCCGACCCCTCCCCTACCCCCGGTCCTCCCCCAGGCGAGCAGCTCATCGATTATGGGGTTTGGAGAAGCGGCTAAGTCTGTCCCACGTCCTCCCTTAGTGGGCAAATCAGTGTCCCATCTGCCGCCCCAACCTTCTCCACCTGCAGGCTGGTGTTCTCTCTCTGCAGGGGGGAGTCTGGGGGCAGAATTAGGATGCCGCGGCCCCACGCCTGGGCAGGGCTCCCATGCCAAACCAGTCTACCAGGAAGAAGCCGTCCTCCACCCCCCACGTCTGACTCTGCATCCAAACCTCATCCATTATGAAATTGGAGCGGAGGAAAAGAGAACTATTTATCAGCCCCTGAGACCCCAACAATCAGTAGGACCAAAGGGCAGGCTGCTGGCGCCAGGCTTTGGGGGGGTGCTGGGGGGTACTGGGGGGTGCTGGGGCTGCCAGAGGCCACGGGCGCGGGCCAGGAAGTCATCCTGCAGCTCCCTGACCAGCCCAGAGGGACCCTGGCCTTCAGCCCCTCCTATGCTCCGAGCCAATGGCTGCTGTCCAGATCCACAGGGTGGGGGGGTGGAGGTGGGGGGGGTAAGAAGGCCAAGAGGCTGGGGGGGCAGTCACAGGTGGAGGTGGAAGAGCAGGACATGAGGAGGCCCCGAAGGCCCCAGTGGACACTGTCCCCTGGGTGTGTGCCTTTCCCAGAGCGTGGAGCAGCCGGCACCACGTCAAACACAAGGGCAAGAACAGGAAATATCCCAGAGCTGGAGCAGGTGTGGGGTCAGGGTGAAGTGCCCGATGGGTGAAGCCCCATCCTAATCTTAGCTCCTCCCGGGTACGCACCTCCTGGCTGGTCCCAGCACACAGCGAGGCTCAGGTTGGGGGTGCACCCAGCCCGAGGTCCTCCCAAGAGCCTTCCGGTGGAGACATGTCCAATCCGGGGCTGAGGCCGACCGGGCACTGGCTTACCTGGGTCAGCAGGGGGCTCCTTTCCCCCTCCTCCATTCTCTAGCAGGACAGGTGCGCTGGGCCCCCGCCTGGCCTTTCTCGCTGGGACACAGAGCTGGTGCTGTGTCCTCGGCCGTTTTCTGAGCTACGCAGTACGGGCCGGTCGAGCTGTGAGCCGAACTAGGAGGCCACAGTCACGACCGGATCACGTGAGGCATCACATTTTAGGGCTTAAGACGGCCTCTGCCTGTTAAGACGTGGGCCCTCTGAGGATTCCCTGAAGCTCTCTGCAGGCATGATGTGGGCGGGGCTGCCACCTCGCTGCGACCACTGCAGACCCCCAGGGCGGGCCTTGGCCTGGCAGGCCTGCTCTGTCTGTTCACCCAGGAAATCGGGCCCTCGAACCGGTTCCCAGAAAGAATCCCAGGAGACCTGCCAGCAGCTAAATGCCAGGAAACCCCCGGTTTGTTCACTGTAAGAATGAGGCGGTATCCGCTGGCCAGACTGCATCCCTCCCAGTTGTGTACACGGGCTCCCCGCTCCCTCCCCGAGTTTGTCTTCTCAGAGGCAGGACTGCGTTCACCGTCTCCACCGCGCCCTAGAGCCTGGAAGGACACGGGCCACGCGGCTGCCGCGCAGACAGGGGCTCAAGGCTCCGCAGCCCGGTACTTCCTGGCCTCCCTCCCTGGCTCGGAGGGCGGTGGGAAGGAGGGCTCAGAGCGGGTCCCCACCCGCTACCAATGCTCTGAGAACACGGGCGCATACCCCTCCACGCCTCCCCCCTTCCCTTGTGATGTGTGAGGTTATGATAAGAATGAGGGTCGTTGACTCGCAGGGATCTCTGGAAGTTGGGGGGGCACACATGCTTCCATGGCAGGAGAAATGGGGGGCCTCCTCTTGGGCAGGTATGACGCATGCCCAGTTGCCTCCACCACCCTCTCCTCTGGTGAATTTTGGCTGCTTTTGCTTGATATCCAAGCCCCAGCTTCCCCCCCCCCTCGCGGTCCCCCCTACAGCCCAGCACTCATGTGCCCTCCATCTTCGCTGCCCCCTGAAATCTCCTCCCCATGTCCAGTTCCAGACCACATCCTGCCCAGTGAGCGGAGGCCTCCCCTCTTCTGGGCTTTTGGGGGGGCACTTTCCACTTCTAATGTGCTCGATTTTGCTTCGTTTTGTAGTTATCTGTGTTCTGGCTTCGTGTTCCCATGTGACAGCCACGCAACTGCGCCCAGGCTACGTTCCCGACCTGCGGGGTCGCGAGGCAAGCAGGTGGTTGTTGTTTGAAGCCACGACATTTTGGAAGAGTTCGTTTCGCCCCATTTTCGTCCCCGTAGATTTACAATAGGTACACGATTCCACGACGGATACCTGGGGAAGAGACCGCCGACGTGTCAGGGACTGTGGGAACCTGTCAATCCCTAGTCAGCAGGAAGAGGAAGTCCTAAAGTAAGCAAACAGACACGTGAACATACGTGCTTTTATATGGCGGTCAGAGTTACGAAGTCAGGAGAGGAGGGGGAAGAGCTGGAGGAAGGGGTGTCGTCTTACGTAAGGCGGTGAGGGAGACGCTGTAAGGCGTCTGGCTCCCAGATGTGTCCTGAACTGAAAACAGGGGCTCAAACAAATACACACACACACACACACGGTCACAGAGCATGGTTCACAACTGCCACAAGGCGGAAGCAGCCCGGGCGGCCATCAGTGAAGAACGGATGATGGAAATGTGCTCTATCGCCCCAACGGAATGCTACCCGGCCACCGGCCACGGGAAGGAGTGGCTCCGACACCTGCTGCAACACGGATGGACCCCGGAAACCTGCTCAGAGGAAGAAGCCAGACGCCAAAGTCCACACGCTGCAGGGTTCCAGCATACGAAATACTCAGAACAGGTGAATCTGTGAGTCCGGAGTGGAGGTCAGCGGCTGCCAGGGGCTGGGGGCGGGGAGTGGGGGCTGCAGATGAACGGGGTGGGGCTTCCCTTCGGGGGTGCTGGAAATGTGTGGGAACCACAGAAGACGCGGTTGTACCGCATTTCGAAACCACTAAATGTCATTGAATTATTCACTCTAAAATGGTTCACAGCATGTTATGTGAATTTCATCTTTATTTCATTTCATATTTTAGAGAAAGAGAGTGAATGAGGGGGAGGGGTAGAGGGAGAGAGAGAATCCAAAGTAGGCTCCACATTCTGCACGGAGCCTGACGGGGCTCAATCCCATGACCCAGGGTCGTGACCTGACCTGAAATCAAGAGTCGGATGCTCAACTGACTGAGCCCCCCAGGCGCCCTGGATTTCATCGCCATTTATTTTTTATACACTTTGCCCACCAGCACATTTTTTTAAGGTTTATTTATTTTTGAGACAGAGAGAGACGGAGCATGAGTGGGGGAGGGGCAGAGAGAGAGAGGGAGACCTTGAATCCGAAGCAGGCTCCAGGTTCTGAGCTGTCAGCACAGAGCCCAAAACGGGGCTCGAACGCATTAATTGTGAGTCGAAGTTGAACGCTTAACCGACTGAGCCACCCAGGCGCCTAGCATCCTAATTAAAAAAAAGAAGAAGAGGAGGAGGAGGAGGAGGGATGCTGGGAAGGAGGCGAACAACCAGATGGACTCGTCGGGTTGAGTCCCGTCGGAGTCCGAGGCAGATGGGTGTTGGGTGACGGAGCGCCACAACCCGACTCGCCCTGAACGGCGCTGCTCGGGCTGTCGCGTGGCAGGCAGAAGTTCAAGGCAAAGACAGAAGCAGCAGGCGCGACCTGGTGCGGCCCGGCCTTTACTCACCTCTTCCTCAAGGTGACAAACCCAGGCCTCCTCAGGTGACGCGCCCAGCTCCAAAGCCAGGCTCCCAGGGCGGTGGCGGTCGCCTCCCTGGCTCCACCTTGTGCCTGTCCCAATCTCCGGCAAACCTGAATAAAATTACGGCTACCACCCCTGTTATAGGCTGAATCGTGGGTCCCTCAAAACCCCTCTGTTGAAGTCCCAACCCCCACTACCTCAGCACGTGACTTGGGGAGAGCGTCTTTAAAGAGGTAATTGAGGGGCGCCTGGGTGGCTCAGTCGGTTGAGCGGCCGACTTCGGCTCAGGTCATGATCTCGCGGTTGGTGGGTTCGAGCCCCGTGTTGGGCTCTGTGCTGACAGCTCGTAGACTGGAGCCTGCTTCGGATTCTGTGTCTCCCTCTCTCTCTGCCCCTCCCCCACTCATGCTCTGTCTCTCTGTCTCAAAAATAAACAAACATTAAAAAATTTTAAAAAGGGCGCCTGGGTGGCTCAGTTGGTTAAGAGGCTGACTTTGGCTCAGGTCATGATCTCACGGTCTGTGAGTTCGAGCCCCGCGTCGGGCTCTGTGCCGACAGCTCGGAGCCTGGAGCCTGCTTCGGATTCTGTATCTCCCTCTCTCTCTGCCCTTCCCCTGCTCATACTCTGTCTCTATGTCTCTCAAAAATAAATAAACGTTAAAAAAATTAAAAAAAAAAAAAAAGAGGTAATCGACATAAAGCGAGGCCGCTGTCCTCGTATGAAGGGGAAACTGGGGCGCGCAGCGGGACTCCAGGGGTGCTCGAGCCCCGAGGAGACGCTGCCGTCTGCCGGCCGAGGCGGGCGGCCTCAGAAGAAACCAGACTTAGTCACCTTGATCTCAGACTTCCAGCCTCCAGAACCATGAGAAAACGGATTTAAGTTCCCAGGCCTGTGGGATTTTGTTACAGCAGCCCTAGCAGAACGATACGACTACCGTATAACTTTAAAGAGTCAGTGTGATAGGGGCACCTGGGTGGCTCAGGCGGTTAAGCGTCGACTTCAGGTCGGCTCATGATCTCACGGGTCATGGGTTCGAGCCCCACGTCAGGCTCGGAGCCTGGAACCTGCTTTGGATTCTGTGTCTCCCTCTCTCTGCCCCTCTCCCACTTGCTCTCTGTCTCTCTCCCATGAATAGACATTAAAAAATTTTTTAAGTTTTTTTTTTTTTACGTTTTTATTTATTTTTGAGAGACATAGAGACAGAGTGTGAATAGGGGAAGGGCAGAGAGAGAGGGAGACACAGAATCCAAAGCAGGCTCCAGGCTCCGGAGCTGGCAGCACAGAGCCCGACGCGGAGCTCGAACTCACAGACCGTGAGATCATGACCTGAGCTGAAGTTGGCCGCTCAACCGACTGAGCCACCCAGGCGCCCCTAAAAAATTTTTTTAATAAATATGTCTGGATAGAAGAGAAGCAAAAAGATCAGAGGCCGTTCTGTAAAAGAGCAGGAAATAGACTAGAAGGGAGTGCGTCGGCAGAATCAACCCAGCACCCTGATCTCCCAGGCGACCTATCGGCTCTTCCTCCGGAGTCCGTCTTCGCTCTGGGCACCTCTCAGCCTTTGCTGCCACCACGCTGTCCTCTGGACTATGGCATCAGCCTCCTCGCCCGTCTCTCTGCTTCTCCCCGCTGTCTCTTGTCCATTCGGCTTCCAGAGAATCCTTCTAAAACATAATGAAGAGCATGTCTTCTTTGCTATCATCCCTCCAAAGGCTTCCTAACTTCCATATGGAATAGAATTTAAAGGCCTTTCCGCGTCTCGCGTGGTTCTTCCTGACCCAGCCGTCCCCTGCCCTCACTCATGGTACTCCAGCCATACTGGCTGCTTTGTTGTTCCTGGAGCACCTGCACTTCTCGGGTCGCCGGACCTTTGCACATGCTTTCCCCTCATCCTATTTCACTCTTCCCTCAGATACCCGTATCGCTCGCTTTACCTAGGACCTGCTCACACCTCATCTCCTTAGAGAGGTCTTTGTTGACCGGCTTACTTCAAATAGCCTCTGGGCACCTGGGTGGCTCCGTCCATTAAGTGTTCAAGTGTTGATTTAGGCTCAGGTCATGATCTCACAGTTCATGATTTCGAGTCCCGCATCAGGTTCCGCACTGAGACTGTGGAGCCTGCTTGGGATTCTGTCTCTTTCTCTGCCCCTCCTGTGCTTGTACTCTCTCTCTCTCTCTCTCAGAATAAATAAAAAAACTTAAATGAAATAGTCTCTGTCACCCTCCATCCCCTCCCTGCTTTGGTTGTCCATTACTGGACATTGTATACCTATATGTTGATGTCTTTACAAGCTGCCTCCTGTCGGTAGACTCCACAGGGCAGCGATCTGTCCCATTTCTGCTCCATGCCCAGCATTAGCTTAGCCATGCCACACACAACGAACACACTCGATAAATTACCTGTTGACAGAATGAACAAGACAAGTGCAAATAACTGTTGAGACTGAGATTATAGAACAGATTGTGTTGTAAACATTGATATTGGAACAGTAACAACAGAGCTGGGGAAAGTAAGAGGTGCGGACGGGGAGAAAAGGAGAGAGGTGGTCTCCTAAACTTTTCAGCACGAGGGATAAGTAAATACAATCTGAAGCTGAGCCATGGGGTTGAAAAACATGAATTTTGGCCTCTTAGACGTTTTCATAACTTTCCTCCCCAGTCATGGGCAAGGTGCGCCATGATTTTGCAGGGCCCCAAGGAGGGGCTCCTAGCTGAAAATTAGGAAGGGTTACAAGCCAGTGGCAGCTAAGCCTTGAACCCAGCACGGGGCCCTTCTGGACCGGTGGGTGGCGCGGAGGCTGGCCGTGGCGGCATATTTTAGAGCATTACATGTCTGTGGCGGAGAAACGTTGACCTCGAATGCAGTTTAAATCCAGTTGTTTCTCTTCTGTCGGATTCCCGACAATACCTTCTTCTGTTTTTCATAGCATGAAGGTGTGATGTCACCTTCCTGAAATTATTTCTGTGTTTGCGTGTGACCGGCAAGTCGGAGGGCACGCTATTTTCCTCAATTATAACGCAGCAGGGATCGTTTCTGGGTGAGATTCGGAGCTTCCCCGCACCGCCTGCACTTTCAGAAAGCCGCGCGTCCCCGGGGCTTCTTTCCCGCGTGCGGGGCGGGGCCCTGGGCTCCGCGCGCCGCGCCGAGACGGGCTCGGGGCGGCGCGCTTGCGCATGCGCGGGCCGTTGAAGGGCCGGAACTCAGTTTCGGGGCTGCGCGGCCGGCGGAGCGCGTTGGACGAGGCGCCGGACGTCGCGGCGGTGGCGGCCGGCGGCGAAGCTGGAGCGGCGGTGGCGGCGGCGGCGGGAGGCCGGGGCCGGGGCTGAGGCCGGGGCCGGGGCTGCGAGGCCCGCGGGGCGGCAGGCGGCGGCGGCGGCCCGGGGCTCGAGCCCGGAGGCGGGAGCGGCCGCCATGGCCGAGAGCATCGTGAGTGCGGCGGCAGCGGGAGCGGGGCGCCGGGATGAGGCAGCAGATTTACCGGCGCGGCCTGTGGGTGGCGGAGCCCTCCTCCCGCCGCCGCCTCCCGGCTGGGGGCTCGCGGCCTCCCCGCCCGCCGCTCCCCGGCCGTTGGCGACGCGGGCCGTCCGGGCTCCGCTGGGCTGGCCCGGGTGTGGGGCCGCGGGCCTTCCGCCACCACGTCCCCAGCGCGGGCCGGGCGGCGGGGCGGCGGGCCCTCGGATCCGGGGCGCGCCTCTGCCTGCGCACCCGGGCCGCGGAGGTGCCGGGTCAGAGTCCCCGCGCGGAGAGAGATCCGTGTCCAGAGGGGCCCTTGCGGATGCAGGGTGCTGGGCGGGGGGCGCTCGGTGGCAAGGACGGTTGACAGCTACCTGTTTGGGGAACGTTACAAAGGTTGACTTCACTTTTGACCAGGAATTAGGAATTGGTATGCCCTCCCCCACCGCCCCCCGCCGCGTGCCCCTTAAAGTAAAAGAAGTCAGTGGAAAAGAGAACAAAAAACGAAAAACAAAGCAGTCCTCCCTTTACTTGTGGCAAGTTTCCTTTCAGAATTAAATGTGGCTGGAAAAAAATCAACAGACCAGGTGGACAGAAGAATTTTGGTTAACGTTAGGAACATTTGGGATTTGTGGGGGAAAGCAAAGCAGTGTTGGGTGGCAGGTAATATTCCTGCTTCAGTGGAGTGATGGCCTCTGCAGTGTTGCTGAGGGGTCC
This sequence comes from Paguma larvata, assembly GCA_030068075.1. Taxonomy (NCBI): domain Eukaryota; kingdom Metazoa; phylum Chordata; class Mammalia; order Carnivora; family Viverridae; genus Paguma; species Paguma larvata. Next base: position 24,701,780 of record CM057843.1, read on the forward strand.
GGACTGGCGCGGATTCTCCCGTCTGGATGTCTTGGGTCTACTGGAAAGAGCTCTGGAGTTCTAGGCTTTCCTCTAGCCCTCCTCACCCCGCTCGCCATCCAGGGACCCTGGTGTCTCCTCCGTGTCTCCCAGCCCAGAGATGAGCAGAAGGAACGCGTGGCCCAAGAGAAACTTAAGGGAAATTGACTCCTTTTTTTTTTAATGTTTTTATTTTTGAGACAGCGCCAGCTGGAGAGGGGCACCCGACTCGGCTGGGGCTCGAACTCACAGAGCGATGAGATCATGACCTGAGCTGAAGTCAGACGCTTAGCCGACTGAGCCCCCCCAGGCGCCCCAATTGACTCCTTTTAAAATAAGATTTACTAATCATCAGTGACTTCTAAAAAAAGGATAAGAATTAGCATTCAGATCTACTTTCACGCTCTCTTTACTGTAATACTTTTAGTTCAAATAGCCCTGGACGAACACGTTTTAGAAAAGGGCATTTCCGCTCGAGGGTGTAAGGCTAGGTGAGGAACTGTGGGCGTAACTAATTTTTTTCTTGCTAATTCTTGGACTCTCCAAGAAGTGCTCTGGGCTCATTTTCTTCTAGATTGTGAAACCTAAGTTACCAGGAGGGTGTGTGTGTTTTATTTTGTAGCCTGTGTCAGGGACCAAGCTAGAATTCCCTCAGTGCAAATCATGTTTGTCTGTTGGAGTTAAAACTGCTGGGCTTAGTTGAGAAACCTGGACTCTTCTGTGCCCCGTTGCGGATGATCAGATAGAATGGCTTCTTAAGCTTCGGAACTTTCCAGAACCATGTAAGCCTGACCTTTAGCTCCTCAAGGAGTGTCCTGCTCTTGTTCCCAAGTGAACAGTCAAAGGGAGGGTCACAAAATCTCCCGCAGAGAAACAGAGCGCTGGTTAACACGCCACAGTGTTGCAGACCGATTTCAGGAACAAATGGAAGTATTGGTGTGAGGCCCGTGCTGTGCGTTATGTATGAAAATCTTTTTCTAGGTGTTCAATCCAGAGCGAAGTGGAGTAGAAACCAAAAGTCTAAAGAATTTGTATTTGCACTCCTCACTGATGAGTGAGAAAGTTAAACAGATGTAGTTAAGCAAACAGATAGAAAGTATTTTATGCTCTTAACAATTGAGATTTCATAAGAATTACTCAAAACAAAATCTTCAAAATTGAGAACAGTATGGAGGCAAAGCCTTTTCATTTTCAGTGAAGTCAAAGTAGAAAATGAGAAAGACAGTCCAGCTATTTTAGGAGAAACTGGATTGTTCTTATTTTGTCCGATAGGAGCAGGCAGTAAATCAAAAGCCACTGTGGCATTTTGTGCCTCAGTGAAAAAAAATTTTTTAATGTTAAAGATGTTATTTTGAAATGATCTCTACACCTAATGTGGGGCTCGAACCCACAATCTCAAGATCAAGAGTCACACGCTCCTCCAACTGAACCAGCCAGGTGGCTCCAGTGAAAACCTTTTCTGGTATTTTCCGTGTGTAAAGGGTTTCGTTGTTGTTTGGTGTGTGTGTGCACGAGTGTGGTTCTCTGTACGGCCACAGTGCAGTAGTTGCTGGGAGGGGAGTCTGCACCGGGAGCACTGGGTGCTGTGCTCCTGCCCTCCTTTCCTCCCGTCCCTCAGGCGGTGGGAGCGCTGTCTGTCTGTCTGGTTCGTGGCAGGCATGTCCTTTCACGCTCCCCGGCTAACGCAGGAGCTCGTGCAGTGGGCCGGGCATGGCGGCTCCCCTCCCGAAGGACTTTGATCAGCATGAAAATCCAGTCCTAGAAACGATGCTCTCTGTGTGGCGTCCCAGGCCTGCCAGCCGTTTCGGGCCTGCCAGAAAGATATTTTTTAAAAACCCTGCAAAGTTTACTGTGGTGTTAAACACCTTCATTTCTTTTCTTTTAGTCTCTTTATTAAAGTTAACAAATTAGAAGATTTCTTGTGATTCTTTTAGATCGCTTTACTTTTTGTGTAGATTGTGTAGATTTTTGTATAGGTTCTGGAACAAAGTGAGATCTTTTTTAAAGAACCGGGTTGTTCGTGGTTCATGGAGGAGTTTTTTTCTCGTTGTTTGTTGTTTTTGTAAATCTGAAGAGAAAAATGTTAAGTGTTTAAATATCTTCCTTGTAAGTAGTGGGTAAAAATTGAAGTATTTTTCTGAGTGAAATGGTAAGAGTTGCGAATCAGGGCAGTACTCTTGGGATGTCTTCCCTCGTGTTGATGAATCTTTTCTACCTGGACTTCACCTCCTAGAAACACTGGGTGGGGCGTTGCCGTGGGAAGGGCGAGGTTTGGCTGTAGGTTTCGGTGACCCAGGTGCTGAGAGACTGCAGGTGTTAGTCTCAGTAACCGGTCAGGAGCTTACGGGCCTGTGCGGTAACCACCTTGTTTCATTTGTGACAGATAATCCGCGTCCAGTCCCCAGATGGGGTGAAGCGGATCACGGCCACGAAGAGAGAAACAGCCGCAGCGTTTCTGAAAAAGGTAGCCATGGCCTGGGCGTTTGCGTCCTCCCCTGCTGTTACCCACTTCCCTCCTGTACGTCTTCTTTTTTCTCCTTTCCTGATTCCGCCCGCTCCCTCGGGCAGTCTCTGGACTTGCTTTTCTCTGTCATGACGGATTGGATCGATCCGGTGTCAGATTGTGTCACGGCTGACCATTGCTCACACTGGTAGGACCAGGGGGCCGAAGGTGAGTGGGAAAATGTTTCACGAGACTAGTATTTATGGGAATGAAAAATTGGAGAGTGGAAGACTTCAACTGTCCATCCAAGGAGAATTGTTAAAACCACGTATAGAAAGATCCACTTTGTGCCTGGAGAGTTAGAGCCGCCTACACGAGGGCGTCGTGTGAGCACAGAACATGATGGGCGCAGCCCGACTCCGTGAGAACCCGGCGAGGAGAGGGGCTCTCGCTTCCTGCCTCGTACCGGGGATCGGCAAGCCGGCCCGCCCGCTCGGCACGCTGACAGCGTTTCCCTGACCTCCTATTTCTAAATTTTTTTTTTTTTAATTTTTGAGAGAGAGAGACAGACAGACAGACAGAGCATGAGTGGGGGAGGGGCACAGACAGAGAGGGAGACACAGAATCGGAAACAGGCTCCAGGCTCTGAGCTGTCAGCACAGAGCCTGACGCGGGGCTCAAATTTGGGAATGGTGAGATCATGACCTGAGCCGAAGTCGGACGCTGAACCCACTGAGCCCCCCAGGCGCCCCCTGACCTCCTATTTCTGTAACTAAAGTTTTGTCAGAACACAGCCACACTCACCGTTTATTGTCTGGCTGCCTCTGAACTCCAGCAGCGAGCTGCGCAGTTGTGACAGAGACTGGGTGGCCTGCAGAAATACTTACCGTCCGGCTCTTTACGGAAGAAGTTTGCCCACCGGTACTTTACACGTTATCATTTGGATCTGTTGCAAACAGGTGTTATCTTTGTAATAATAAATATTGTTTCTCATTTTCATAAACAAAAAAAGTTGCAGGGTTACAGACTTAGAGCCGGGGAAAATCTTAGGTGTCACGTAGTCTAATCTTTCATTTCTCACAAAAGTGGAAACTGAAGGCCTGGGAAGTGAGGAGATTTGGGAGGGTCACTTGGCTGTCATCTGTTAGTGGGGCCACAACACTCCTTTGGGAAATTTTTTTTTTTAATGTCTATGTATTTTTGAGACAGACAGACAGACAGACCGAGCATGAGTGGGAGAGGGGCAGAGAGAGAAACAGAACTACTGGAGTAGGCTCCAGGCTCTGAGCTGTCAGCACAGAGCCCAATGTGGGGCTCGAACTCCCGAATAATGACCTGAGCCTAAGTCGGACACTTAACCGACTGAGCCACCCAGGCGCCCATGGTTTTTTTTTTTTTTTAATGTTTATTTTTTTTGAGAGAGGGAGAGGGAGAGAGTGTGAGTGGGGGAGGAGCAGAGAGGGAGACATAGAATCCAAAGTAGACTCTGAGCTGTCAGCATGGACCCTTACGTGGGGCTCAGACTCAAACTGTGAGATCATGACCTGAGCTGAAGTCGGACGCTTAACCGACTGAGCCCCCCAGGCGTCCCCGGGAAGTTTGGGTTCTAAAAGGGAGTTGGCATCATGATTGCCATAGCCTGTTTGCAGAGACATATTTGTAAGATTAAAAGGAAAGAGAATTAGGGGCAATAGACACCAGAGAGGAGAATCTCTGAGTCTTTAAGAAATTTCCGATTTCCTCCTCTTTGCTCTTTTAGTAGCAGCTGACTGTGGTCAGCTTGCTCCTAGGGGCGGTGCTAGGGTACGGTGCTCGCTGGAAGTCTCGAGAGATCGTCCGAGATAGGTTAAACATTAGGTAGCTGCTGCTTAGGCGGTAGACACCGGCCATTGGAGTCCTGCATGCAGTTCCTTTTTCCTTTGAGGCTTTGTGGTAGGGACATTTCTTAACTTTATATAACCATGTAGGAATAGGATTTTGATTTTAACTTGAGGCTTTTGTGCCCGATAGCAGGGGTAGAGTAGTCAGACAGGTTACGTTCCGAAGATTTCAGAGAAACCTAAAAATATGACAATGTGGTTTTAGTTTTCACTTTAATTTGCCTCAGAAATATTCCTACAGTGCTAGTACTTCCCTCTGGGTAATTCATCGTCGCCTCACACAGGGAGACACAGAACGACAACCAGTCACGGGGGGCGGGGGTTGGAGTTGGGGGCCGCAGGTTAGCTTTGAGTGCTTGGTCCCTGAAGCCGTCGTCTGCACAGTTGTCACCGCCTTGGGGAGACTTTCTCAGGGATACTCCAGAACAAACACACTTCCTACTCTGCCATGTATTTCCCCTTAAACGAAAATCCTTTCTTCTGGTTAGAAGAATAATATGGATTAATTATAAAAGGCTCAAACAGTACAGAAAAGTATAAAGAAACAAGAATCGCTCAAAATTCTGCCGTTCAGAAATAACCATTACCATGGCGTGTCTTTAGTGCACACGTGTGTGCACGTATCTTTATGAAAACGGGACCGTGCTGTCCTGCCGCTGTGTTTCGGCAGATCTGGGACGTCGTTGACTCTGAGGAGGAGCATTTATGTACCAATAGGGAGGAAAAATGCTTTCACGCCTGCTTTCTCCTGCCGTTTAGATTTTATACTTACATAAAGTGTTCTTCTAGACTTATTTGGAATTTACTTATTAAAAATGTTTATTTTGAGAGAGAGGGAGCGTGGGTGCCCGCACTTAAGGGAGGGACAGAGAGGGAGAGAGAGAATCCAAGCAGGCTCTGCGCTGTGAGCAGAGCCCAACGCACAGGGCTCAGTCTCACGGACTATGCGATCGTGACCTGAGCTGAGATCAAGAGTTGGATGCTTAACTGACTGAGCCACCCAGGCACCTGGAGATTACTTTAAAAAATTGGATTGGGGCGCCTGGGTGACTCAGTAGGTTAAGTGTCCGACTTTGGGTCAGGTCATGAGCTTGCAGTTCGTGGGTTCAAGCCCTGCATCCAGTTCTGTGCTGACAGCTCAGAGCCTGGAGCCTGCTTCGGATCCAGTGTCTCCCTCTCTCTGCCCCTCCCCCGTTCACGCTTTGTTTCTCTCTCAAAAAATAAACAAACATTAACAAAAAATTTTAAAAAATTGGTTTAGATGGTAAATTTTATATCATGTTATTTTCTTTTAAGAGTTTAAAGTTTATTTTTTTGTAATCTCCACAGCTAACTTGGGGCTCGAACTCATGACTCCAAGATCCAGAGTCGCACGCTCCACTGACTGAGCCAGACAGGCACCCCCGTCTAAACCGTTTTTAAGTGTACAGTTCAGTAGTGTTAAGTATACGCGTATTGTTGTGCAGCCATTACTACCACCAATTTCCAGAACTTTTTCATCTTGCAAATCTGCAATTTTACCCATTAAATAAGTAGCTTCTCTTTTTTCCCCCGCCCTCACTCCTTGGTAACTCCGGTCGTACGTCGTGTCTTTAGGAAGGACTATCCAGGGATCTTAGGAAGTAGATCGTGAGCAATAATCAGTAATTTGGCTGTGCGTAAGTGGCCTTGAAGTGGCTTTCCTGTTCCCTCACAGACGCGTGTGTCGGCCACTGTGGCCGTTGCTGGCTCCAGCCTGCTGTCCCACGTTGGACAGCCTTGATCCTGCTTTAGTGTGTGGCACGATGCCCCGTAGGAGCCGCGGTTTGCGAGTACGAAGGGATGGGTGACGCGCAGCGATCCTCACAGAGTCTTAGAGCAGTTGGCTCTTCTGAGACCACCTAAGGCTTGTTCTGTGGGTCCTCGGACCGTAAACCCCTCTCGGCGCCGTCCCGGCCGTCCTGCTCAGCGGCAGCGCCCCTCCTCACCCCTCGTTCTCCTCAGCTCCCCCCGCCGGGCTGCCACTGTCCCCCCCCCCCCCCACCTCCCTGCTCGGGCTGGCGGACGGCTCCGTTCTGTCCTGACTGACTGACCTCCGCAGCCTGTGACCCGGTCCTTTCTCCTTATATTTTAACCATGAAGTAAAGTACGTACTAAGGAGTGCTTGAAAATTCCAGACAGCCAAGTGACTGACGGCGAAGCAGACACTCGGGTCAAGGAGGGGCACTGCCAGCGCTCCGGGATCCGCCCGCCGGCCCTGCCGCTCCCTCCGCACTTGGCGGGGCGGCCTCCCTGCTCCTCCGCGTTGGCTCACCTCAGCGTGCGTTCCTAAGCCCTGAAGTTTAGGCTCGCCTGTTTCCGAACTTCACATAAACGGAGTCATTCATTTCATACCGTACTGTGTCTCTGGTTTTGTTACGGTAATTATACATGAAGTTTATCTCGGGTGTGAATATAAGGCTTTTAAGATTTTGATGATGCTCTTGTGAGACTGTGTGCAGACTTTGGCTTTTAATGGTCAGTGCCCTGGGTCCGATTCCTGTGTCTTTAGATAAAGAACTCAAGAGTTCGCAGAAGCAGTTCATTAGAGCAGCGTAAAAAGTCCTCCATATCTTCCCGTGTCTCTCAGAAGCGGGATTCCACGTGTGTGAAGTGCCGTGGCTGTGGCCGGTTGGCATGGTTGGCAGCGCAGCTGTATCTCGGTCCTGGCGGGCAGCGTGAAGCTCTGGTCCTGTGGTCCTGGGGGCCACCTGAACACAGAGGGCTGGCTCTCCGGCAACCCCGACCCCAGTTTGGAAATTCCTTTTCCTCCCGGGAGCGTTCGCTGGCTCTCACGCGCTCACAGCTGTGGCGAGGCCTTCTCCCCTTGGGGCGCGGCTTGCAGGGCCTCGTGTGCAGAAAAACGCGGTGTGTTCGCAGAGAAGCTGAACTGCCACAGTCGGTTGGTTTCAGTTTATAGCTACGCTATTTTAGAGAAAAGTCAAACTAAAGACATTATTTTTAGTCTTCAGTCTTTTTTTGCAGTTAGGAATGCAAATTTCATGGTCTTACTTTGCTCATGCTTTATTAACGCCACTTTTATTTTTTATATTTTTAATATTTATTTTTGAGAGAGAGCAAGAGAGGGGGACAGAGGGTCTAAAGTGGGCTCTGTGCTGACAGCATAGAGCCCGATGCGGGACTCGAACTCTCTGTGAGATCATGATCTGAGCCTTAGACACTTAACCTCCTGAGCCACCCAGGCGCCCCTTACTAATACCGGTTTTAGCTTGGAGAAAACCATATGGGTGGTATCAAATACTTATTGTAAGTTTGTCTGTTAGAAAATCTTGTTTGCGTGAAGACCATTTCTTATCACTTTGAGAATTTCAGAATGACACCGTGGAGTTACTGGCAGTCCATTTCTTTAAAATGAGTAGAGGGGCACCTGGGTGACTCAGTGGGTTAAGCGTGTGACTTCAGCTCAGGTCATGATCTCAGAGTTTGTGAGTTCGAGTCCCACATTGGGTTCTGTGCGCTGACAGTGTGGAGCCTGCTTGGGATTCTCTCTCTCCCTGCCTCTCTGCCCCTCCCTAGTTTGTGTGTTCGCGCTTGCTCTTGCGTGTGCGCTGGCTCTAAAATTAAGGAAACATTCAAAAATAAAATAAAATCAATAGAAAATAAGGCTAATATGTAAAGTTAATCATGAAATTAATTCTTTTTTTCTCACAGTGAATAAATAGTAGGTTTTCGTAATAATTCCGTATATTTTTAAAATATTTATTTTGAGGGAGAGTGAGCACACCCAGGCACAAGTGGGGGAGGGGCAGAGAGAGAGAGAGAATCTCAAGCAGGCTCCGTGCTGTCGGTGCAGAGCCCATCATGGGTCTGGATCCCATGAACAGTGAGGTCATGACCTGAGCCAAAACCAGGGTTGGACGCTCAACCCACTGAGCCACCCAGGTGCCCCTGCAATTCCTCTTTTAAAACCAGTCATGGGGGGCGCCTGGGTGGCTCAATCGGTTAAGCATCTGACTTTGGTTCAGGTCGTGATCTCATGTTTGTTCAAGCCCCGTGTCGGGCTCTGTGCTGACAGCTCAGAGCCTGGAGCCTGCTTCAGGTTCTGTGTCTCCCTGTCTCTCTGCCTCTCCCATGTTCGTGCGGGCACTTGCTTTCTCTCTCTCTCTCTCAAAAATAAATAAACATAAAAAAATTTTAAACCAATCATAAACATTTAATGTGGTAGTTTCCTATTGTGTAGTTTAGAGTTTTTGTCGTCATCCTTTCTGCCTTACTGTTCTTCTGGCGTGTTTTTCCAGGTGTGACTTGCACCTGGCGGCACCTTCTTCAGTCTGGAGAGCACCTCCTGGCGTCGCCTGTGGTGGAGGCTTGTTGGTAACACGCGCTCTCAGGTTTTGGCCTGAAAACGTTTTCGGTTTGCCTTTGTATTTGAAGGGTATTTTTGCCAGACACAGAATTCTGAGCTGACAGATTTTTGTTCCCTCTCAGCACTTTGAAGGTGTCCTTCCGTTGTCTTCTGGTCTCCATCGATCTCCGCTGTCAGCGATTCCCGTGTGAGGCACGCACCCAGGGGTGGTTTTTTCGTGCATCCCCCTTGGGATTTGCTGAACTTCCTGGATTTGTTACTCGGTTTTGTCACATTTGAGGTTTTTAGCCATTCACTCTTCAAATACTTTGCAGTTCTAGCCCTATTTTCTTTTCTGTAGGATCATTAATTAGGTATTGTCCCAGGAGTTCTGAAGGTTCTGTTCATTTTTCTGGCAAATCTCTGTCTTGAGGTCGTGCGGGCTCTGGTAATCTGTCTTCAGGTAAATGGACGGCTCCTTCTGCGACCCGCTTTGGCTGACAGGCCCGGCCGGTGTTTTCCATTTCAGTTACCGTGTTTTTCTGTTGTCGGATTTCCACTTGATTCTGTTTTATTGTTTGTTTCTCTGCCGAGACTCCTGGTCTGTTCGTTTGCCCCCACCTTGCTGTCCCCTGAGCGTCGAGCCACAGCCCAGACTCTCCTCCTGGCCGGGTCCGCCAAGGCCTTCCCCAGGGCACCTGGGCGTCAGAGGGAGGGCCTGGCTTTCCCTTCGGTCCTCTTCCACCTCGGCTCTCTTCCTCGCTTCCTTAGAGGTGTGGCTCCCCCCCCCCCCCCGCCCCGCTCCCAAGCTAGAGTGTGAATACCCTTCCTTTCCCTCCCTCTGTTCTGCCCCTCATCCCAGCCATTAGCAAGGGCCGTCGATGATGAGAGCTGGAAGGCACCCCCTTCCTTCCCCAAGTCCTGGCTGTGTCTGAGGCCATCTCCTCTGAGCTCTCCTACCTCTTCGGACTGTCGATGGCTTGGCAGCCCGCTGCCCTTGGCCGCTGCGGTCTGTATGCTGGCTCTTGTCTCCCTTTCCGTTCTTGTCTGTTTCCCATTCCCTTCCTGCCTCTGTGCTGCTCCTGCTGGGTGCACCCTTCTTTCTCAGCTCTGAGCAGCAGCCTTTGCCTCCTCCTCAGACGTGGTCCTCACAGAGGCCTGTCTGTCCTCCCGTCTAGAGTGGCCTCTCCCATGCTTCCCTCTTTTCCTTTCCTGCCATGGTGCTGACCTCGACCTGTGCTTCTCATCTGTTAACTTTCTCTCCCTCTTTTGATGCTGACGTCCTCGATGGCAGGAACCTGGTCTTTGTTATTCACTGCTGTGTTCTGGGCGCCCAGAGTGGAGCCCTGCTCCACGTAGGACTGCTTACTGGTTGGTGAGTGAGCAAGTGAGTGTGGTCGGCACCCGCTGAGTGCCTGGCATGGGGGCGCGCGCTACCGTTACAGACGCGGGAGCATCATTCTTCACTTCGGCTTTCTTCTGCGAGGCTTCAACATTGGAATTGATGTCAGAAGTAGAGATGAACTTTCCAGATAGGGCCATGCTTTTTACCTGCGTCCCTCTTACATGTGTCGTCCAGTCTTACCATTTACACGAAGTTTTGCTGCTTCTTGGCCACTTTTCTCATTCTCCTTGACATGTGGGTAGGCAGTACAGACTTCCTCCCAAGAGAGCCAAATAACAAAAGAAGTTTGGTTCCTGAGGAACGGTTTCTGAATTTAGTGAGTGTCGGTCTAACATTATCTGATGTCTATGTGGCCCAAGTAGTGATACTCAAAATTTTTTCAAATTTCTCTTGTTTTCGGCTTGTTTTAGGTCGCAAAGGAGTTTGGCTTCCAAAATAATGGCTTCTCGGTTTACATCAATAGAAACAAGACTGGAGAGATCACAGCATCATCTACCAAATCCCTCAGTCTGCTCAAAATCAAGTACGTGCCGCGGGGTGCGCCAGGGAGGGGCGGGAGGGACCCCCTGGGGCCCGCCGACTGCTCATTCTACCGTTTCCTCCTAATGCCACCGTGCGCCGGCCGGAGCGCAGGTGAGCGTGTTTCTTGCTGGGATTTCCCCAGTCCCACCGAATCTGCTGTTCCTTTTGCGCCGAGCTGATTGATTTGCAGGTTCCGAGCTTTGTGTCCCTGGAGAGAGAGTTATGGGTCTGGGGCTTGCGTGCAGCCGCACACTCAGCTCCTTCTCTGCAGAGAAGGACCTTGAACGTAGCCGTGTGGAGTTCCGCCTCAGGACTGCCTGGTGGGCAGGAGGGGCTGTATTTCTCGGTGGCATGACCCCCTCGAGCTCCTTAGCGGTGGTCTGTCATGTCAGTAGGGTTTCCAGGATGTGAAGACCTCTCACTGCGGCTGCTGCCTCTTCTTGTAGTTTAATCAGAGCCCAGCCACATCCATGTGCCGGCGCGCTCTTACGCTACAAGGGTAGAGCCGCGTGGCCGTGACAGACGGCATGGCCCGCGAAGCCGAAAACATTTACCGTTTGGCTGTTTACAGAAGAAGTTTGCTGACTCTGGGCGTACCTGCTCCTGTGTCGGTGATTTCCGTCCTCAGTGGGAGCTCGAGGCCCTCCTGTCAGGGCTGCTGTGGTGACGGGGCTGGCTTCGCCGGCAGTTGGCCCTGTGTCTGTGCACCAGTTAGAACGATAGGCTGTTTTCACAATTTGTGTGATCATTTTTAGGATCACAAATTAGCATGTCTAGGAGGAAAAATATGCGATGATAGCATTCATTCATTTGTTCCTCGGCAAATATTTGTCGGGTACCTGCCACTTGCCTATCTCTGTAATTAGCTGAAGCCTTTTGTTGTTGTTGACGTCCGTCCCCCGTGGGTGAGGCCATCCTTCCTCTCAGCTCGTAAAGGACTTGCGCATCTTGAGAGTCACTTCTCGTGAGTGTTCGTTGTCTGTGTTCATCGGGGGAAGTTACTCAACCCCCCGGGCCTCGCCACCGTGGTCCGCAAGTGGGTAGCCGTGCTGCCTTCACGTGGCTGCGCGGTGCCTGCCCACAGCGAGCATACGGATGACACCTGTGTTATTTAAAACTATTTTGACAGTGGATACAAGCAAAGGAGGTCACAGAGTGAAATGCCTTTGAGAGAAAGCCCTCAGACTGTCGGGTTGTCATAGTAGTGCTGTCCCAGAGGGGTGGGGCCCCGGCGTGGGACAGCTCGGCCATCCTGAGGCGGCACTCAGAGGGGATAGCTTTGTGAGTCACCCTTGAGTATCTTTCGTGATAGTCATACTGCTTATTGTCCGGCTTGGGTCTGACCTTGAGGGCTACGTTCTGTCTTACCCGACGCGTTCTGTCTTACCCGACGCGACGCGGGTCTTCGGGCTGGAGTGACAGTCCCCTCCTTGCCCTTGGTGTTGGTCTCTCTCGGCTGCTTCTGGTCTCCGGGGGTGTGGTCCAGGCTGCTGGATTCTGTTGTTTGTTTGTAGGCGATCCTTTTCCCCTCTGGCTGCGTTTAGGGTCTTCTGTTTCTCAGGGTTACTAGTTTCTGTCCGACCTGTCCAGGTGTGGGTTCTTGGTTTGTTGAATCCTACCCAGTGTACGTTGTATTTCCTATACCTGCAGGTAAGGTCTGCAGAATTTGTGGCCATTGTCTCTTTAAATATCACTTCTCCCCAGTTCTCTTTATTATTTTAGTGATTATGTTTTTCACTTTTAAAATACTTGCTTTGATTTCTTTTCAGACCCAGCAGTAAGCAACCTGAGCTCGGGGCTGCGCTCTCACACCGGCCTCCAGGCTTCTGATGAGGAACTCTGGGCTCCTCCCTCGGGGGCTCTGCCTTGGCATGTCACGTGTGCGATGCTTCCCCTCAGGTCTTGGGGTTCTGTGGTCTGTCTCCCCTGCGTGGAATCGGGGTGCACTGTTGTTGGAGCTGTCCATTGCTGGGGTCCTTGTTCCAGCGAATCTGGGGGTCCACGAAGGACGGAGGGTCAGGCGAAAGGAAATGAGAGAGTCACGAGAAAAGTGTAGTCTAATGACCAAGCAGTCTGGTGCCTTCTCAATTCTGACGTCCTCTATTCTGGCATCTCCGCCCTGCTGGTCTGTGTCTTTATTTAAAAGGTAGTTTGATCTCTTTAACAATAATCCATTTTTACCAACAAAGTGGCAAATCTCCTTAATCATCCTGTATGTTGGTTTTAGGATAAATTTAGGGTGGGGGGAGAGAGCAGGTGTTTCCTTAAGGTCTTATAAATCCATCAAGGCAACTGCTCCCGGCCCTTCCCCTTTACATTCCTTGGGGCCAAGGAGAGCAGCTCAAGAAATCCAAGACGGCCATTTTGGCTAGCGGGAGCTTTGCTTTAACCACTTTTCTACACTGGGAAGGGTCTCAACCTGTGAGCCCAAAACGGCTCCCAACAGTCCATGGTTGTCTGGCCTGTCTGTATGAGGGGGATTCGGGAAGATTTACCAAATCTGCGGCCCCTGCCACCCTGCTTCCCTGAAGCCCATGTTGTTTGGGCGGCCTGTTGTTGCTTGTGCTTGTGTGTTGCATTTCTGTTGAACATTCTGTGGCAGTTTGTATTCCAAGTTGTGTAATTCCAGATTTGAAGTCCTCGGTCCTAATTCTGGTATTGTTGTCTCTGCCCACTTGTGCGTGGTGGCTGGGTTCTCTCCTGCATTTGGTGACCCTTTTTTGAGAGCTGTAATTGACCAAACTTGGTCTTGGGGAGTCCCGGAGGGCTGCAGGAGAGTGGCTTTTCTGTGGAGAGAGGCCCGCACTTGCTTCTCTTGGCACAAGGGGGCCCGTGCACCTGGCGGGCCTTCGAGTAATTTCTGTCTTTGGGCTTCCTGAGACAGGTGGCATCCCTAATCCCCGCCCCAGGTTCGTGTGGCAGAGCAGGCCTTTGGTTTCAGACTCTCAGAGTGACTACAATGTACACTACTGCGTAGAGGGTGTGCTGCGTAGAGGGTGCAGGAAGACAGGATTCTTCCTTGGTTCCTATTTTCAGATGGTGATTTCTCCCAGCTGTTGAGATGTCTGGCTTTACGTGGCCTTTCAGGCTGGGTGGCCTGCTCTGGGCAGGAAGGCTCGAGGCTTCGCCTCCTGCTGCCCAGAGAGTGATGGTGTAAGCGAAGCTCAGGGCTCCTGTCGTGCAGCGTTCTCTCACTGTTCTTGTTTGAGCTACTATGGGTTCTCGAGACCCTGGGGGAGCTCCGCACTTTGTCCAGAGCTCCGCAGTGCGTGTCGTCGGAGCAGATCTGTTAAAACCAAAGCAGGGGCGCCTGGGGGCTCAGTCGGTTGAGCGTCCAACTTCGGCTCAGGTCATGATCTCGCTCATGGGTTCGGGCCCTGCGTCAGGCTCTGTGCTGAGAGCTCGGAGCCCGGAGCCTGCTTCGGATTCTGTGTCTCCCTCTCTCTCTGCCCCTTCCCTTCTCCCACACACTCTCTCTCTCTCAGAAATAAATAAACGTTTAAAAAATTTTTTAAAAATGGAGCTCCTGGGAGGCTCAATTGGTTAAGTGACCAACGTCAACTCAGATCATGATCTCCCAGTCTGGGAGTTTGAGTCCCGCGTCGACTCCGTGCTGACAGCTCGGAGCCTGGAGCCTGCTTCGAATTCTGTGTCTCCCTCTCTCTCTGCCCGTCCCCTGCTATTGCTCTATCTGTCTCTCAAAAATAAATAAATGCCAAAAAAAAAAACCCCAAGAAAACCCGAAGCAGCAGTGGAGCCGAGTATTCCGCAGCTGGGGGTGTTTAGGAGCCTCCAGTCCCTCATCAGAAACAGGTCTCTAGTTGGAGTTGGGCAGGTTTCTAGCCCCTGAGTTTGGGAAGGAGGCAGAGGGGAGAACAGGCCTCCCGCAGAGCTGTAGCCAGACCTCTTAGTGGCCTGTGTCCCTGGTGTCTGTGCTCGAGGCCTGCCGCCCCTCCTCCCTCGGTCTGTGGGGTCAGGGGTGCGGCAGGCTGTCCCTTCCATCTTCCGAGTGCGTGTCGTTGACGGCAGTTTGGTGTTTACCACACGTCGTGCCGCAGCTCTTCCTTCAAGACTGGGGCTGATCTTCTTGCCGCAGGCCCTCCGTGCTCGGGAGCCCACGCTTTGTCTGGACGCTGTGTGTGAGTGGGGACGTCTCTCGCCTCAGGTCTGGGGGCTTGGCTGTGCTAACTGGGTCCCGCAGTGGGTCAGCAGTGTGAGTGAGCAGAGAGAGAGCATAATTTACGTGGAAAATGACGGACCATCGAACTCTGCTGTTCAAAATGCGAATCGTGCAGCCTCTTTGGAAAGCAGTAGCATCAGTGACTTTTTTTTTTTTGATGTTTGTTTTCGAGAGAGAGAGACAGAGCACAAGGCGGGGAGGGTCAGAGAGAGAGGGAGACACAGAATCTGAAGCAGGCTCCGGGCTCCGAGCTGTCAGCACAGAGCCCGATGTGGGGCTCGAACTCATGAACTGTGAGCTGAAGTCGGATGCTCAACCGACTGAGCCTCCCAGGCGCCCCACATCAGTGACTTTAAAAACCAACAGAAACCCTCCTCAAGGGCCACCCTTGGACACGTGCCCTGTAGAGTAAAATCACAGCTGCCCATCTGTGGTCATTTCCTCAAGTGACGTCCGTGGTGGCAGATACCCGGCGGTGCGCGTGCTGTCAGTGTGGGAGTGACGGGGTGCGCTCGGAGGCAGGCTCCCCGGGGAGTGCAGCCGTTAGACGCCGTGATCAGACACAGACCGTGTTTGGAGGGGTCTCGGGTGAGGTACCGTTGAATGAGGAAAGCAAGTGCAGGAAGCGTGTCTTCGGTAACCTTGTTTTTATCGAGCAGCGACATACGTGTCTGTGCACGCGCGTGGGGGGGCCAGTGTGAACACAGAGAAGGAGATGGAAGGCGGCGTGCTAGGCGGGCGAGACGCAGAGGTGCTGCATGGTAGACGATGAGGAACGGACAAAGAGAAGTGGGAGCCAAGCCCAGCGCGAGCCAGGGAGCGTGCCGCCCACAGGCCGAGTGTGTGTGTCGTGCCCGTGTTTCATCTGCGAGGAGTCGGGCGGGCATGTGGGTCGTACAGCCGCGCGAGAGAGGAAGTCGGGTTCCCGAGCGCCCGCTCTGACCTTTGGAATGCCAGGGAGCCCGGGCGCTGTGCAGGGAGAGCCCTGGGCTCTGAGAATTAGAAGCCTCGTCGTTCGGGCTTTCAGGGAGGTCGGATGCCAGAGACCCTCACATCCGAGCAGCTCTTCTGTCGGCCTGGGTCGTGGGAGGAAGAGAGGCAGGCCCGCCCTGTGTTTGTCGCCCGACAGGCATGGGGATTTGCTGTTCCTGTTCCCCTCGAGCCTCGCCGGCCCCTCGTCGGAGATGGAGACGTCGGCCCCGCCGGGGCTGAAGTGCGGCGCTCCCAGCGTGGTGGAAGACGAGATCGACCAGTACCTCAGCAAGCAGGACGGGAAGATCTACAGAAGCCGCGACCCGCAGCTGTGAGTGCGCCGCGGCCGCCGGGCCGGGGAGGGACGGCTTCGGACGGGCCCCGCGTTAGAGAGCGGCTGCCGGAGAAACGCGCCTTCTGAGTTTGACCCTCTGTGTTCGGGTGAAATTTCACTCCAGGGTATTTTGGAAGCTTTTCTTACCGTGTGGACTCCAGCGTGTTGCCACACGTACGTTACAAGTTTCCCACGGTGTGGAGCCCAGAGATCTGGACGGGGGTGGGAACCGGCCCCGGGTCTTTCCCGTGACCGCTCCCGCGACGCTGGCTGCACAGCGGGTGCGGCGGGGCCAGCGTCGGGAGAGGGTGGTGACGCCGGGGCACCTGGTGGCGTGAGGTCCTTGTTCAGGTCCCCTCACTGACTTCCAGTTGGGACATTTCAACAGCGCATCACACGGTGCGTTCTTCCCATCTTTTCGGCGGGTGTCCGTCTGCCGGAGACGCTGCTCCTTGTCCACGTTTCCCTTCCACCCGGGGTTACAGGGGACGGTTATGCTTGGGTGCAGTTGTGTAGTTTTGATTTTTTGCAGTTCTTTTAAAGAAGCCGGTTAGAGACCTGCGAGCTGACCCTCAGCGATGTGACGCCGTCTGGGGGAAGGTGGTTTGTCTCCACACTAGCGCCCCTGTTACCGCACCGCTCCGTAAACGTGACGGGGTGCTGACATGGAGATACCGGGGTTCTCAGTGCCGCCTTCGCACTTGCGGGTCCTCGAGTAAAGAGCCCCAAGCGGTGCTCAGCTGCACCTGGCACGGAGCCACTGCCCAGCCACAGCCGCCGGCCCGCGCGCCTCTTCCACTCCGTTTCCTCCCGGGGAACCTGCGCTGGCTCCCCCCGCGGTCTGTGTCTCCGGGGGCCTCCTTAGGGGTCTTTCAAAGGGTGCTCATGTGCACGTGTGCCTGCGGTCTGGCCTGTCGTCTGTGAGAGCTTGCCCCACAGGCCGCCTCTGCTCTGAGACGTGGAATGCACGTGCGTCCAGGAGTTCCGAGCCTGTTCGGAAACGGTCTGGTCGAGCCCAGGGGGACGGCCGCTTGACTCCCACCAGCCCCTCCCCGCCCTCGTCGCTGGAGTGCGCTGTGCTGTCACTGCGCACGTGGGGGTCTCCTAGGGCTTCTGTGACTGAGATGGAGGAGAGCTGTAGAGCCAGGCATCCTCCGTGCGTTTCCCAAAACTTAACCAGAGTGGGCGTTTTCCAAACCGGGCTGACTTCCGTTCCTCTGAGAAGGGTTTTGCCGTATCTACATCCCAACTTTGTTAGTATTTACTTCACGTCTGTCGAAACCGATTTTAAGTCCATTCACTTTAGTTTTTATTGCATGTCATTTTAGGCACTTAATGTCCATAGAATCACAGGTTTGATGTCCTGGTGAATTTTTTCTAATAACACATCCAAATAAGTACTAACCTATTAGAATAAAAATGTTCACATATCATCTAAAATAATTTTGGCTGACTCAGTTGGTAGACCGTGCAATTCTTGATCTCAGGTCCTGAGTTCAAGCCCCATGTTGGGTGCAGAGTTTACTTTAATAAATAAAAAATAAAATAATTCCACGCAGGTCAGGAAAAACTTTTATTAAGTATGGCGTGCACTTTAAATATCAAAAACGTTGAAAGGCGGCAACAGTAAAATAGGCCACTAATCACTGCGTTTCTCTTGCTCTCTGCTCTCAGGTGCCGACACGGCCCCCTGGGGAAGTGCGTGCACTGTGTTCCGCTAGAGGTGAGGGCGTGCGGCCTGAGTTCCGGGCTGGCGGGTGGGGCTGCTTCCCAGAGCCTGTCCGGCGCTTGCTCTGCGCCCCCGCACCGCGCCGGAGCGGGGAGAAGAACTTAGCTGTTTGTTGCCCTGGGCCTGGCGTTCCCGCTGCTGCAAGCCGCGTGAAGAGGGCCGGCCTGTATTTATGGGAGTGACCTTCCGGGTGGGTTATGAATGGCCGGCGCGTTGGTGTTGCTCTGATGGAGGGGCAGCGCTACGGCGGGCTCCCCGGACGATGCTTCTAAAACCTGACACGCAGCTGGGGCCGGCACTTTCTGTGCTCAGCGGGGTTTTGATTTACTTTTCCCTGCGTCTCCCGTCCTCCTCCTGATTTGTCCTGGTGAGATTGAGAGCTACCATAATAATGCTGACCGGTAGCCGGTTATTGCTGGATTTACAGCCGCAAGGCCAACCTGATTTTCTTCGTGAGCCGCCTCTTCATCTTGTAGCTTCCCGCGCCCCAGATTTTCCTGATGGTTACTAGGCCGAGAGCATTTTGTATTTAATAGAGATTTATTTTAAACTCGGGAAGGTAGCTGGTACACGAAGAAACCTTTGGTTCTGACCTAGATCGATAGATGAGAAGCAGGCCCTCGGCCTGGCCCCTCGCCCTCTCGCCCCCCCTCCCCTGCACAGCAGGAGCGCGGTGCCCGCCTCTCCGCGCCCGCAGGTGCCGGCGGTACTGACCGTGTGTGTTTTGGCAGCCGTTCGACGAGGACTACCTGAACCACCTGGAGCCTCCGGTGAAGCACATGTCCTTCCACGCCTACATCCGAAAGCTGACCGGGGGCGCCGACAAGTAAGCGACCTGAGCGCGGTTAGGCTGTGCCGGCGTGCCTCGGGCCTGGCGCTGGCGTGGCTGTGGCGTGGCTCCAGCGTGTGGAAGCTCCTTTTGTGTCTCTCTGGCAGGTGTTGCTTAAAGCCCATGAGCACATGAGTGAGAAAAGTAAAGGTCGGGGTCTGGGAACAGAACTTTTGAATATGTGGCTTTTGCCCCAATTCTAGAAAAGAAACAGATGGGTGGAGCCTCTGATGCCCTGTTATAACCCGTGCCCTGGCCGGCGGGCAGGGGCCAGGCTGGCAGCGGTCCCTGTGGAGGCCCCCGGGGCACGTCCCCAGCTTCCCCCAGACATGTGGTGTGCCGGCAGCTTAGTTGTACATGAAGACAAACGAGATAAGGCGGCGTGAGGGGGTCCGTCCTGTGGAGGGTGGGCTCATCCTCTGCTTTTCAGAAAACAACGAACCACCCCCTGGTTATCTGGGCTCGCTTGTCCCACAGCCCCCATCGGCCCTTTGCCCTGGAGCCCGCCTCTTTATCAGCTTGATTGCCCGGCCGTTGCGGGGGCTGGAGCAACGGTGCCTCAGCGGGCGCTGGCTGCAGGCTCGGCCGGGTGGGCAGTGGGGCCATCTCCGGGCTCCCCGAGTGCAGACTGTGACAGTGGCTGGAGAGGGGTTAACTGAGAGCACTTTGATTTCTTTTAAGCCACGTCAGGTATTTGCCTGTGCGGCCCTTTTCTGTTGACTATATGTTCACCTTCCCAGAAAGTAATGGACTTCATAGCATGATTTTATAATTCCCATCAGTTCAGCAGGAGGAGATGGTGGCGGAACCCAAGTCAGCAACATTTTGTGAAGAATGTCATGTTGGCCTGATCGTAATTTTTTCTTGACAACCTGCTGACATTCTAAAAGTTTTTAAAAAAGTTAGACCAGAAGGAAAAAAAAGTCCAACCAGACACCCATTCTTGGCTGTCAGTGGGGTAAACCATGGAACTTCCTGGACTGGCAGTGAGTAGATTTTGTCGAGCTGAAATCCGTCAGCCTTCCGCACGTTTGCAGCTGTCGGTAGCATGCAGACTGGCGGCAGTCACTAGGGGCCCCTGGGCCAGCGAGCTGTTGGCCTGTGAAGACAGGAGTGAGTGACTGGATGGTTTGTGAATGGGAAGCTGGCAGAGGCTCAAGGCACGTGTGCACGTTCCCCCCACATCCGGGTGGGGCCCTGGCTGCCTCACCGGATAGTCTTTATTCCACCCAAAAGTCGGGGGAAGATGTCTTTGTTACGTACCCTCATCCAGGTTCTTGTCTGTGATTCAGAATTTTTTTACAGCATCCGAGTACTGGACTCGTGACGTGGATGCTGCTGATGAGTTAATGAAACTGAAAAACTAGCTTCCTTTCCTCTCAGTGGCACAGGCCGGAGCGATAGATATTTAGTAACGTCCTTGAACATCTTCCTGGGCATTAGTGACAGACCTGGGCGATGGGTGTGTTTCCCGCGTAGTCCACACGTGCAGGACGGAAGCTGGAACTCCACGAGGGCGATTCTTAGCACGTTTCCCCTCCGCTGCCCCCACATGCTTAGCTCTTTAGAACTCTGGTCAGGAGGGGTGGGATATTTGTCACATGATTTCCAGTCTCCTGCTAAACTTTTCACTCTTGGAATGTTGAGTTAAGTTGCCTCTTCTTGCTCAGGGGGAAGTTCGTTGCCCTGGAGAACATCAGCTGCAAGATTAAGTCAGGATGTGAGGGACACCTTCCGTGGCCCAACGGCATCTGTACTAAGTGCCAGCCAAGTGCCATCACACTGAACAGACAGGTGAGATGTTTGCCGTGTCCATGTAGACAGCCGGAAGCAGTGGGTTTGTTGTCACGGCTCAGAAATGAACATTTCCAGAAGGGGCATCCTTGGAGGGAGCCACCAGTAGCAGGGTGCAAGTTCCAGTGCACTTTGAAGTCACACGCTGGAGGCGAGGCGTTCGTCGTTTGCGAGGTCTCTAGCTGCTTCAGGCGGCGGGGGGTGGAGGTCTTTAGTTTTCTTTTTGTGTCAGCTTGCTTGGAAGTAGAATTTCCTTGGCGACTGTTTGAAATGCTCCATGGTTGCAACTTTGCCTTCTGGGAGCTGGTGACCAAACTGCCCTGGAGCCCCTGGGAGCAGCTGTGCAGGCCAGGGAAGAAGGGAGCCGTACTCTGGACAGGGGAGGAGACCAGCGAAGGTGACATGCAGTGTCCTCCGTGCTCGCCTGGCCCTCCCCGCGCCGGCTGCCCGCGCGCGCTTCCTCCTTAGGGAGCTCTTCACGGCCTTCGCGACTGTCTGGGAACGGCTTACTTTCTCCTCTTTCTTCCCTCCCCCCCCCGCCCTTCTCTTTCCTTTTTGAAAACTAATTTTTTTGTCAGAGATTGTGAAAACCTGCATTTTAGGTGAAATCTCAGTAAGATTAATTTGAATTAGTTTATTGAGGAAACCCATCTCTACCCCTCCACCCTCCAGGGCAGAGCAGTCTTTTTTTTTTTTTTTTTTTTTTTTTGATTTTTGAGAGAGAGACGCAGAATCCGAAGCATGTTCCAGGCTCTGAGCTGTCAGCACAGAGCCTGACGTGGGGCTCAACTCCACAAACCGCAAGATCACGACCTGAGCTGGAGTTGGACACTTGACCGGCTGAACCGCCCCCCCCCCCCCCCCCGGCGCCCCCTCAGAGCACGTTGTTAGAACGCGTGCGCGTGTGCGTAAGGGGCTAGGTGAAGGAAATTTATGAATGGCTTAGACTAGAAAAATAAGTTACTTGTTACTGAGAAGTGTTTTCATTAGTCCGTTGTTCGCTCTACAGAAATACAGGCACGTGGACAATATCATGTTTGAGAATCACACAGTTGCCGACCGCTTCCTTGACTTCTGGAGGAAGACCGGGAACCAGCATTTCGGGTACTTGTACGGACGGTATACGGAGCACAAAGACATTCCTCTTGGCGTCAGGGCCGAAGTGGCTGCGATTTACGAGCCGCCTCAGGTAGGCGGGCGCGGGCTCCTGTGGCGCTCTGCTCTGAAGGCTGTGAGGGGCTCTCAGTTCGGACTTCGTTCCACTCCTTTTTTTCTCTAATTTTTTTTTTAGCGTTTTATTTTATTTTATTTTATATTTGAGAGACATAGAGACAGAGTGTGAGCAAGGGAAAGGCAGAGAGAGAGGGGGACACAGAATCCGAAGCAGGCTCCAGGCTCTGAGCTGTCAGCACAGAGCCCGACGCGGGGCTCGAACTCACAGACCGTGAGATCATGACCTGAGCCGAAGTCGGCCGCTTAACCAACTGAGCCCCCCAGGCGCCCCCGTTTCACTCCTTTTGCTTTATCATTTCCCGTTCCGTCTCCATCTCTGTCTCCACAGACACAGACGCAGACACACTGTATTTATTTTCCGAATTTTCAGAGGGTAAGCTCATGATCCCTCAATGTTTCAGTGTGCCTTTCCAAAGCATAAGGATGTCCTCTTACCTAATAATCACTTTTGTCAGTTTCAGTAAGTTGAGTATTGATGCGGTATTGTCACTTGTGCCCTGTATTCCACTTTTGTCGGTTGTCCCCAAGTGCCACATGGCTGCTCTCTCCCTTGTAATTCTGTAGCTTTTTCACTCATGCCTGTGGTCAGTTGGCTCAGAAATGATGGAACCGGAGGGTCTGTATCTTGTGCCCCACACACAGCTGTCTTAGAGGGACAGCACCAAAGTCACTACCAGTATAGGACTGGAAGCTTTGTTTTTTGGTGGAAGGAGGGGGGGCCTTAGAGCATGTCTCACGAGGGACCAGCAATCAGATACTGTTTTCATGTCATTTGGAAAGTTCTCTTTTAAGGACTATGTCATCAACTAGGTAACATTTGTTTCATTTATGCTCGTTTGTTTTATTTGCAGTATTTAAGGATTGGTTTTTACGTATATGTACTTTTAAATATGTTGTATGGTTGTATGAAGTACTTATATAGTGTATTTCATTGTATGTAATTATTATAAAAGTGAGAACTTTAAACATGGAACTCAAGTGCGTGATACACGTGCTGGAATACTTGGGGAGGGCGTGCTTGTGTCTGTAGTTTCCTGTGACGTAAAACAAAAAACTAAGATGGCTTCAGAGCTGGCCGGGGCACGGCAAATGTCAGCGGCCGCGTCTAGTGGGTGTATGAGTCCTCACTGCGAAATGCTCTAAGCTTTGCTGGATGTTTGAAAAAAATTTTTGAAACGTTTGTTTATTTTGAGAGAGAATGAGTGAGCATGTGAGCAGGGGCGGGGCAGAGAGAGAGAGACTCCAAAGCGGGCTGCACACTCAACTTGGAGCCCGATGCATGGCTCGATGCCAACCGTGAGATCATGACCTGAGCCAAAATCAAGAGTCAGACACTTGACCAACTGAGTCCTACCCAAGCGCTTTGAAAATTTTAATTAAAATGTTGGAAAAGAAAAAAAGTTGCACATTTCCAGAGATCTACAAACAAGGCACTCCTTTCGTCCTATTCCTCTCTTTCCTAAATATTTGGTTTAGACTTCTGAAATTTGAGTTTTTAAATTTAAGCAAACATACAGATATTCATACTATTCTTCTTTGGGTACGTGCCTAGCACACTCACTGTTGTCACCATGTATTGTGTTCTGTCCATTAGTCCATGACCCACTTACGAGTTTGTGGTTTTTTTTTATGTTTATTTGTTTTTGAGACAGACAGAGACAGAGTATGAGCAGGGAAGGGGCAGAGAGAGGGGAGACACAATTGGAAGCAGGCTCCCTCCAGGCTCTGAGCTGTCAGCACAGAGCCCGAGACCCACCGACTTCTTAAATAAAGGTCTGAAACCGCAGGCCCCGTTGCCACAGGTGTGCAGGTGCATGGCTCTTGCACAAATGTCGTTGTTCCCCTGGCTGTGTTGATGTAGATTCTGAGTGTAGTCTACACCCCTTCGTCCATTCCGTATTTACTGAGAGCTGCAGAGGAAGTGTTTGAGTGAGCCTCCTGGGGTGACTCCTTGATCGAGGGGTCGCTAGGTGGCGACAGAGGCCCTGACCAGGAGCCGAGATTGCGGGATCACCTAACGGCCGGGGCACCAAGTGTGCTCTGTGATGGGGGGCTGCCTTTGGAGGCACAGCGTGTGCAGGCTGGGTTGGCGCAGGGGCTCCTCCGTGAGGAGTTTCAGCAGGTCTCGTAGGAGTGTGACCGAATTAAAACCGGACACAAACCTCTGTTGTCCAGGCTACTAACAGCATCACCCTGGAGGTGAAACCATTGACCTCCAGTAACCTCCAGTTCGTCAGAAGGTGAAGCTCATGCTGTGACAGGTCACGAAACCAGATCCTTAGGTTTGTCCTGAGTTCGTAACGTGGCCTGTGCTCTGGAGGCGTCGTGATCTCCGGATGCTCGTGCTCCGCAACCGGTAGCTCTTCGGTTGTTTCGCCAGAATGTGACTAATTCACAAGGATGTACCGAGTTGGTGTAACTTGGTTTGGGATTACCTTCACTCTTCTGTCCCTATGGATGGGGTTCCTGCTGGGTAGGATAGTTACTAATGACCACTGAGCTGCATTTCAGTTCAAGGAAGTTGGGGTCCCGTGGCCAGCTTAGGTTGCGTGTGAGCCAGCCAGAGACTGAGCCCACCTGCCGCCCCGAGCCAGGTGCTCTGCCCACCACCCAGCGGGCTGCTTTTTCCTTTCCTCAGTGTGTGCGTGTCTGTCATTGTTCACTTGGTACCTTGCCTGCGAAGCGGAGCACTGTCTGTGCAAAACGGCACACAGATTTTCCTCGCCTGTTTTCCGGGGACATGTTACCTTTCAGCTCAAGTCTTGCCTAGTCTGGCCAAACCTATTTGGAAGGAAACTGTTTACCCAAGGGACTTTTGAAACTGACTTTCCCAGTGAAGGAACCCCCCAGAAAAATGTGTACAGAGCCTTTCTCATCCCTGAGAGCAGCCACATACTTGACAAGGGACTGTGATGGGAGCCACCTTCTTGTCCTCTTGGAGTCTGGATGGGAAAGCACGTACAGCCTGAGGAGGGCACGGCCCCGGGCTGGATGTTAGCTGGATGTCCACCTGCTGCTGTTGCCGCCATAAGAGCAGTGGTCCCTTGGGACTCCTGACCTGGAGCGGGGTGGCTGTGGGCTCCTCTGACTTGGGTCTTCTCCCTTTACCCAACAGATTGGCACACAGAACAGCCTGGAGCTTCTGGAAGACCCGAAAGCTGAGGTGGTGGATGAAATTGCTGCCAAGCTTGGCCTGAGGAAGGTACGGAGGCATTCTGCTGGCCTTTGATGGGGGATCGGGGCTCTGTTTTGGGGACATTCGGGCAGGTGGCATGGCCAGGTCCTGTCTGGGACCGAGCCCCTTGCTGCTCAAGGTCAGGGGCAGGGCCCAGCATGTTTAGTGGGCGCTGCTGTCTTTATGTTCCTCTAATTCAAAGTGAAATGAGAACGTTTCTCTGACTTGAAGTGAAATGAAAACAGATGACCCCGTGCTGGGGCTTGTGTGTAAGTCTGTAGGCCCCTCTTCCTGAGGACAGCTCAGAGAGCGGAGGAGAGAAATGGCGGGAGCCAGATGCCCTCTTCTCGCCGAGGAAGGGGCCTCAGTGCCGGGCTGTGTACCCACCACCCTGCACGCTGCAGCCCGGCCTCCTGGTGTGAGCCGGTGACAGACGCCTGAGCACAGGGTTCAGTTTCTGTCCCACATGCTTGGAGCCTCTGGCGCTCCCTCTTCCGTCATCACTGGACTTCCTGGCTCTAATTTAGGTGTCTGAGCATGTGAGGTTTCCTGAGTTTGCTGGGCAGTTAGAAAATAGGGAAGAACTTTTGTTTTGAGTCTGTTTTGTTTTTTTTTTATTAAGTTTACTTATTTTTGAGAGAGAGAGTATGTGAGAGAGGGCACAAGCCGGGGAGGGGCAGAGAGAAAGAGGGAGAGAGAGAGAATTCCAAGCGGGACTCGATCCCGCAAACTGTGAGATCACGACCCGAGCTGAAATCAGCAGTCGGATGTGTAGCTGCCTGAGCCACCCAGGCTCCCCAGGTCTTCATTATTGTTTTTAATTTAAAATTTTTATTTAAAAAATTTTTTATTTTAGAGAGCAAGCACATGTGTGAGCAGGGAAGGGGGATAAGGAGAGAGAGAAAGAGAGAGAGAGAAAGAGAGAGAGAGAATCCTAAGCAGGCCCCTGTGCCCAGCGTGGAGCCTGATGCAGGACTTGATCCCATGACCCTGAGACATGACCTGAGCCAAAACCAAGAGCCGGACGCTCAGCCGACTGAGCCGCCCAGGGGCCCCATCCTTAGTTTCTTTTTTTTTTTTTTTTTTAAATTTCTTTTAACGTTTATTTATTTTTGAGAGACATAGAGACAGAGTATGAGCAGAGGAACGGCACAGAGAGAGGGAGACACAGAATCCGAAGCAGGCTCCAGGCTCCAAGCTGTCAGCACAGAGCCCGACGCGGGGCTTGAACCCACGAACTGTGAGATCGTGACCTGAGCCGAAGTCAGCCGCTTAATTGACTGAGATACTCGAGTGCCCCAAATGTTTATTCATTTTTGAGAGAGAGCATGAGAAAGAGAGGCAGACACAGAATCCGAAGCAGGCTCCAGGCTCTGAGCTGCCAGCACAGAGCCTGATATGGGGTTTGAACTCACAAATCGTGAGATCATGACCTGAGCCGAAGTTGGACGCTCTACCAACTGAGCGCCCCAGGTGTCCGGAGAAGTTGGTATAACTTTTGACCCATGTTTGTCATAGATGTACTGTCCCCATGGCCGTAATTATGCTGGGTCTTGAAGTCACTCAGTCTGTCTCGGAATCCGTGGTTCCACTGCCGTAGCGCATCTCTTCCTGACTGTGGGTCTGCTTTCCCTCCTGCTTCCGTTCATCTGTGCTGCAGGTTTCCTCTTCTCCAGTGCATCCTTCACGGGATTTTTTGATCGTTTGGGTGGGTTTTTTTTTTTTAATTAAGAAAAATTTTTAAGGTCTATTTTTGAAAGAGAGAGAGAGAGACAGAGCATGGAGGGAAGGAGGGACAGAGAGAGGGGGAGACACAGAATCCGAAGCAGGCTCCAGGCTCTGAGCTGAAGTTGGATGCTCAACCGACTGAGCCACCAGGTGCCCCGTTCGTTTGGGTATTTTTGAAGAAAATGAAATTCTCCACATTTGCCGGGTCCTGTGCGCAGCAATGGACTTGCAGAGTTCTGTGTCAGGGGTGTGCTGGGGAGTGTCATGGGCACCGCGTCGCTTCTCCAGGGGAGGCGTACTCGGCTTCCAACCCCTCTCGGAAACCTCCCAGCCGCATTCTGGTTCAGGAAGGGCAACCGACTGTGAGGTGCATGGGCGCCGTAGGTTCAGGGATTGCAGAACACACAGGCCACCGTCCAGGACTGGTGTGTGGATGCCCTAGTTACGGGGCTCTCAGCTCCTTGTACCCCCAGATGCTTTCTTCAGCCCTGCGGCGGAGCGCACGGGAGCAGCTGGGCAAGGTCTCCGCTGGAGCGCTCCGTGTTTAGAATGCCTTCTCTGTGGGGTTTGTTCACTTGTCTCACAGAGAGAGAGAAAGCCATAGCCTCTCAAACAGCATTGTCTCTAGTTGCTTATTCGTTGTGTGTCTTCCTCTTTGGAGTGTAGGCCTTCTGTTCATTTGTCCCCCACCCCCACCCCCCCGGCGTCTCCCTCAACACCCAGGACACTGCTGGGTACAGAGTTGGTGCCGTGGGGCTTGTAACAAATGGGGGAGCACTGCTCGTGTGCTCTCCCCTCCAGCCCAGCAGTACCAGGGGAGAGCGGCCGTTTTCAACTGAGTGGAGTCTGAAAGCTGCAGTAGCTTAGTTGAGGAACTGGCTTGTAAGCCTCTTACCGAGAACATCGTTTTTTTTTTTTTTTAATTTTTTTTTTAATGTTTATTATTTTTGAGACAGAGAGAGACAGAGCATGAGTGGGGGAGGGGCAGAGAGAGAGGGAGACACAGAATTAGAAGCAGGCTCCAGGCCTGAGCCGTCAGCACAGAGCCCGATGCGGGGCTCGAACTCACGGACTGTGAGATCATGACCTGAGCCGAAGTCGGCCGCTCAACCGGCTGAGCCACCCGGGCGCCCCTTTTTAAATTTTTTTTTTTTTAATTTTTTTTTTAATGTTTATTTAAATGTTTTTTTTTTTTAATTTTTTTTTTTAATGTTTAAGAGAACATTGTTCTTAAGCTCTCTGGGCAGAGGCCAGAGAAACATTCATCGTCCGTTTCAGGGAGAGACTCAGAAGATACTTTCCTTTTTCCTGCAGGTTGGCTGGATATTTACGGACCTCGTCTCAGAAGACACCCGGAAGGGCACAGTGCGATACAGTCGGAATAAGGTGAGGCGGGACGGGCGGGCCACTCGGCTAGGTCACCAGCCGGCTCTGGTCCTGCCTGCGGGGTGGCCTTACACGGCTCGTCCCGGCTTCTAAACCAAACGATCTCCACACCGCGGATAGATTAAAGATGGGTCTATTGATGTGTCTTCTAGAGCAAAAGCCCCTGGCCTTTACCCACCAGTGCTTTCTGGAGGTTAACCCATAGGGCGGATGCCTGATGCTTCTGGCCTTTGTAGTTATTTGCAGTGGGAAGGACGTGCCCGTGACAGCCAGGGACTGTCGGTGTTGACTTCATGTAGCCTTTGACAGGGCACAATTTAGTTCTTAATGTTTTCTAAAGAAGAAATAGATGCTGTAAAATCAATATGCTGTTTCTCTTCTCTTAGGACACATATTTCCTGAGCTCGGAAGAATGTATCACGGCAGGAGACTTCCAAAATAAGCATCCCAACATATGTCGACTCTCTCCAGATGGCCATTTTGGATCCAAGTTTGTTACTGCAGTGGCTACAGGTATGTGTTTCGTTCTTCTTTTGGTAGCTCTTCATCCTCAGCTTAGTTACAATCTATTTTCTTAACTGTGCCTGCGAGACGCGGATTCCTCTTTTTGTTTTGTGGTAGAAATCCAGAAGTTACCTGCATCGCCCACAAAACCGCTGGAAACCACTTGGCTCTTCCCTCATCCGCTCCCGTTCCAAGTCCAAGTTCACTTGGTTCTGGGTCTCAGAATGGGGCTGCCTTTGCCCTTTCCAGTAACCAAGAGTGACTCTGGTCACGCAGGAGAGATTCTTACTGTGTGCTGTTTCTCTTTGATGTCGTGAATAGGAGTCATTTAAGACGCTGTTTCCCTGCGCGCACGCGCATATGTGAGATATTTTCTCCTGTTCCGTGTTACGTACGTCGTAAGTAGATAGTAATAGAAAAGTCGGGGCCTGTATAAAAGTGCCAGCACGTCTCCTGTAACGTGCTTGACCTACGCTGTCCCAGGAAGAGCCAGCGCAGGATGTACGGTTTGAAATGAGTAGGAACTTTAAACTTGGAGAACCAACTCCTAAGGCATAATCTGTTTGGTCAGTTCGATCCCGTCTAACCCGGACCCCAGGAGACCTGCTTTCTGCTCTCTGCACAGTTGATAGTCCAGCTTGTTCACGGTGGCCGTCCTTCTCCTAGTCCTTCCCCTGGTCCTTCCTACAGGAAGAAGCACCTTCAGGTCCTACCAGTGTACAATAGCGCAAGCACATAAGTCACTGGATCCCCTGCTAGTCCAAGTTGAGGCTGTCGTGGGAACCGGGAAGGAAAAAGATCCTTTGGGATCGGTGGTCACCTTTTAGAAATGAACGTGCTTTCAATGAGCGAGAGGCAATGGCAGCGTCTTTCACATGCTAGTGTGAATTAGTTGAGTTGGATTTATTTTCCTAACCTGTTGTTGGGCCAGATACTTAAGGGAGTGGAGGAGAGTGTTGACTGGGGATACAGGAAACCAGTTCCCCAGCGTAGGGTCCTTCCGTGAGGGCAGCTTGGCCACGGGCTGTCACGGTGAGTGCTGAGCAGGAGCAGAGCAGTTCAGACTGGGCGCCCTGGTGGGGAGCAGGACTGCCACGTCATTCCGAGTTTTGCCAAGCCAGGTCCGTGTTTGACCAGGGGGGGTACCGCGTGACCTTTTCACTCCCCAAATCCCATGACCACTCCCTTTCATTAGGCTAACAGTACGGGGACAGTGGCTTAGACCAGTCGTCCTCAAACCTGTCAGACACCCCCTTTTGGAAACTTGTTGTCGAGAGTAGTTTGTGATACCCTCTCCTGTCCAGAGAATAACGCTCAAAGATCATACATTTCCCCACACACAAAATTCTAACAGGGAAGGCCTAGTAGTAGCCTGACCGTAGCACAGAACAGTGTATTTTGGCACGTCGGTGCCAGGGGAGTGACACGTGACAGAATGACACAGTGAAGGAGCCGGAGCTGCAGCCACGTGGGGGCGGGCCCTGTGCAGGCTGGGCCGCAGGCCGCCACCAGTGACGTGGTTTCCGGAGATGCTCGGCCACTGTCCTTGAAGCTCTTGAGCTGGGCGGTGCCCTTCCCCCAGCTAACCCGGTATCGCGCTCCCCGAGAACGCACCGTGGGTTAGCACCGTGGGAATTTGTTTTTGCGGTATGTACAGAATGCAGTTGATTCTCACCTGAGATCCTAAGTGGGGGTTTTGCCTGCAGGAGTGTGCGGGGGACATTCAAGGTCACGTGGGGTGTGGACCATTCCTTTGGTGTGTGGGGCTGCTCCAGACACACAAGATGTCTGACCCCTCCCGCTCTAGCCAGCAGCACCCCCCACCCTCCATGCCACGCTCCATGCAACCAAATTTCCCTTCGCGGATTCCAGAACTGCTGGCTTAGGCTTCCACAGGCTCCCATGGTAACCTCACCCTTTTAAGTAATTTGTCCGTGGGGAATTGTTCAGCGGGCCAGAGGCCCCCTTTTCCCTTGGGGGCTGCCTGTACCTTCAATTGTGGATTCACACCTGTTATCGGGAGACTGGATCATAGGCCATCCGTGGAGTTTTTGCCTTCAGAATTGACACTTTACTGAAGGGCTTTGGGACCGTGAGACAATAAGTAATTTGTACTAAGATTGCGATTAGAGTTCCTGCATTTCTGTGCTGAGTTGGCCTTTCATCTGACACTATGACCTGTGCAGACGCCCGGCGCTCTTCCGCTCCCAGGAGAGCGGGGGTGGGGGCGGGGCAGCTGTTTGAAGCATCACACGTCTTCCAGCTCCCAGGAAAGCGTGCCCTCCCCCCGCATCGGCGGTTCCTGACCGGGGATGTCACTGCCCCATGGAGCCGTTAGAGCTGACCCGTGGCGCCCCATCCTGAGTCCCCGGTGGGATGGGAAGGAGCAGGCCTGTGTGTTTGTGGCCTTCTCCCCAGAGACTGCCCGCTGCATCCGGGCTTCATGGTGCTTCTGCAGGCCCCGTGCCCGCGGCCGCCCCTCGAGCTGCTGCTGAAGCTCTGAGCTCCCCCCCCCCCCCCCCCCCCGCCAATGGTGATCACGTGTGGGGCGTGCTTGTGAACACAAAGGAGCTGGTGGAAGGAGAGTGCTTCGTCGGGCCCCAGTTGAAGCTCCCTGCTCTAATGCTGGCTTCTCTGTGTCTTGTAGGGCTGCCGGCCACACTTTGGGGCTGTGAGAGTCCCTTCCTGAGGCCGGGTCCCAGGCACAGGATTCTTCCGCCACAGGCTCTTTCCTCCCACGTGCAGGTTGACTAGGGAAGGGAATGAGAGAGCTCGTCCCACCCCCCCACAGCTCAGCCAGGTTCGGGCCTCCTGCAGGCCCAGAGAAACCCGTCAGAGCTCGACGTCTTGCTCCTCCACGTGGGAATGGGAGCATGTGGTTCTTCTCATTGAATCTACCTTTGGAGACTATCCACATGGACTAATATTGCTTTGTTTTAAATAGCCTTCAACTTCACAAATCCTGTGTTCTGTTTTTCGCTGGTCCTCAAAGGCCAGGTTTTTTTCCTCTCTAATGATCCATCTAAAAGCCAGGGTGGGTTTATGATGCCCGAAGAAGCATGATAGCCAACTGCACACACTGAGGGGGCCTCACCACGCTCCTTCCCACCTTCCCCTCTGCTCCTCCTAAACCAGCGCACTCCTTTTTGGTGCGATGGTGGCGTGCCTGACCCCGAGCACACTGCACCAGAGGGTGAAGGGTTTGCATCTGCTGCCTTGACGTTAGTGAGTGGTCGCGGCCGGCTGTCCCGAGGATGCGCGTCAGGGCCTGCAAGATGCTAGCCTTGGCTGTCCACTGGGCCTCTGGAGCCCAGTCAGCTCCGCTTTTGGAAGCCAACTGCTGTGGTCCTTTGGGGTGCAAGGTTGAACAGATGGCGGGTCCCCAGCTTGTCCCATCTAGGCTGGTTCTGCCCGTGTCCTTCACACTTTGTGATTGTTTGGCCATCAGGTCTGGTTTCTGGTAAATGTTTGAAAGCCAGATGGAAAAACATTTTTGTTCCCTGATCAGTAACTTAGTTTCTGTCAAAGAAACGAAAATAGAGATATTGAGAGGTTTTTGTTTTAATTTTTTTAATTTTCCATAACCGTAGGCGGTAATGGACACTAGAGTTGTCGGAACATCGCCCGGTTATGGAAGTGCCCGTTGTGTAGCCGTAGAAGTCGGCCGCATGCACGGCCGGGTCTTCCTTCCTCCAGAGGCTCAGGGCCCGCTTTTGATCGGATGCCCGTTGATGGGATGCCCGTCCTTCTCTCCAGGGTCTCGTCTCAGCCAGGTTGCTGCTTGTTCCCACTTCACTGGATGGCCCTCTCAGCAGCTTTTGCACTAGCCTCGTCCCTAATTTTAAGACTTACTGGAGGTTTTACGAAGTGATGATTGAGAAAGGAATGGGGAGAGGCATGCAAGGCTGCACACGGCACAGTGAAGCCAGCGGCCTGCGCTGAGGGCCCCTCCGTGCTGGCCCTGGCTCTGTGGCAGCGTCCTTGCCTCCCGAGTGTGGCACTAGATGACAGTGTGGTGGCCGTGCAGGTGTCTGTAAGGTAGAGACCACGGTACAGACCCTATGTTGTCTTCCCTGTTTGTCCCGTTCATCTCGGTCCCCCTCCGCCCACTCAAGAACACAAGCACGCTGGAGGCGGGGCCCTGGTGTTCCTAACAACGAAGAGTCCAGTACTGGGTGACAGCACGCAGAGTTTCGGATGGGATTGGAGATTTTTTTTTTAAACATTTATTTATTTTTTAAGGAGAGAGAGAGAGAGAAAGAGAGCGCGCACGAACATGCAAGTTGGGGAGGGGCGGAGATGGGGCGACAGAATCCGAAGCAGGCTCCAGGTTCTAAGATGTCAGCACAGAGCCTGATGCGGGGCTCAAACTCACGATCGTGAGCTGAGCTGAAGTCAGGCGCCCCGGGATTGGAGAATGTTCAACAGTCCTGTTTTCAGGTTCTGATTTCTGAGAGAGCGTGTCATTGGTGGGAACCGCTTGAGAAGCTGTGCAGCGTCTTCGTGCCCTGTGCCCATAGCCGTGCGCTCGAGCCGCTCGAAAAGTTGCGGCGGGATGGTTTTGAATTCTTACCCGAGACAGACTCTTTGGAGTCGATTTGTTCTGTTAGTCCAAAGTGAAGAGTGGCCGGTACGGACGGGGTTTGAATCTCCTTTGTGGATTCTCACTGAAGGGCTCTCTCTTGCAGGGGGTCCCGACAACCAGGTCCACTTCGAAGGGTACCAGGTGTCCAATCAGTGCATGGCACTGGTCCGCGACGAGTGCCTGCTGCCGTGCAAGGACGCCCCTGAGCTCGGCTACGCCAAGGAGTCCAGCAGCGAGCAGTACGTGCCTGACGTGTTTTATAAGGTAAAAACACCACGGGGCCGGAGGAATCGCCAGGAGTGGTGCGGATGCCGCTCCGTGGTGGATGCCGAGGCCCCGCTAGCCCTGTGTCCTCTGTTGCTTGTTTAGGACCTGCCTCGTGGGCGGCAGCGCCCCGTAGCGTCTTCAGGGCTGAGTATTCAGCTCCTCACGCTTCTGACCAGAAGTAGACAGCGTTCACGGGGCTGGGTTACCTGACACCACACCAAAGCCCTGCAGCACAGGGCCGTTTCCGTTTCCGTTTCTAAAGACAAGAAGGCGGTACATCACCAGGGGTCAAGAGTGGGTCTGTGTGCTTGGTGATTAGGCCCTCCTCAGGGCGCCGGCCTGGAAGCTAACCAGTCGGACAGATGATCGTCCATTGGTAACTCCTGTTTCTTGGAAAAGCTATAAGAGCTGTATGCATGGAAAAAGGTCCCGTTGAACATGTAGGAGTCAGGCGCTGCCGTGGGAGCTGGAGGCCCCATCTTCCTCTCTGCTTGGGGCTCGCTCTTGGGTCCCGGTCGGGTGGACTTGGGTCCCGTCTGCACCGTCCTGCTGCCTGGAGGGCTTTCTTGAGTTCGGTCTCTCGGTGCAGGGCAGCCTTGTCGTGTCTGAGGTCACTGTCTCTGTTTTGAAGGATGTTTTCGCCACAGAAAGAATTCTAGGCTGACAGATCAGCTCCACTGTCCCCTGACGTGGTGTTTCTTACAAGAGGCCTCTGTGCCCCTCCTCCATCCACAGTGTCTTTCCTGCTGCCTGCCTGTATGTTCTCTCATCACTGGTTTTTAGCCGCTTGACCTTGATGTGCTTGGGTCGTCTTCCTCGTGTGTCCCGCATCTGGGGGTGGTTGAGCTCTCAGGTCTAGGAGTTGTGTCAGGTTTGGCCATCGTATTTGTTTTATGTTGTTGCCTAACAGACGGCTGCAGACGTGGCGGCCGCGAGACCACGCTCGTATGTTACCTCACAGCCCGGTGCTCAGGGGTCCGGGCAGAGCCCGCCACGCTCTCTGCGCGGAGTCTGTCCAGCCCACGGCGGGGTCGGCTGGGGCTCTGATGTTCTTTGCGGTGCGAGGTGTTGGCAGCAGCGAGTCCCAGCAGGGCCATCCAGCGCTCTTCCCTGGAGGCCCGCCAGGGTGTGCCCTCTCGCCCCCTCCCCCCCCCCCCCCCCCCCCCCCCCCCCCCCCCCCCCCCGCTGGTCCAAGGTCATCTCCCAATTTTAAGGTGTAACCTTCATCACACCTGCGAAATCCCTTTGCCATGTAAGGGAACAGATCCAGGGCGTGCGTCCTCCTCCCGTTCACAGTCCTGGGCAGGAGGCTGGGAAGTATTCCAGGACCATTTCTAGAATTGTACAGGTGCTAGCCATTCAGTACCTTTTTGTGTTTTGGTTTGGGGTTTTGTCGTTGTTTGGTTTTGGTCACTCCTTCTCTGGGGACTGCAGTCACACGTGGATCTGGCTGCCTGAAGCCCCACTGCTAACTGACTCTACCTTTGTCGTGTTTCTTTTTTTTTTAAATTTTTTAAATGTTTTTATTTATTTTTTATTGAGAGACAGAGACAGAGCATGAGTGGGGGAGGGGCAAAGAGAGGGGGAGACACAGAATCTGAAGCAGGCTCCAGGCTCTGAGCTGTCAGCACAGAGCCCGACACGGGGCTTGAACTCACAAACTATGAGATCATGACCCGAGCTGAAGTCGGACGCTCAACCGACTGAGCCACTCAGGTGCCCCTACCTTTGTCGTGTTTCAGTCTGCTTTCTTTCTGCATCTCATCTTGGGCAGTCTGCATCGTCATTCTTATGTGACATCTGCCCTGCTGCCGCTCCCATCCAGCAAACCAGCCCACCCGCCTGCACACATGGGGTGCCGTTACTAATGAGTATTTTCCTGTCCTGATCTGTTCAGTCTGTCATTTCTGGGTCAGTTTTGATTGGTTGATTCTTCTTTTTTCCTTTCTAATTGTGGGTTGTAATCATGGTATCTTAAGGTCCTTGTGTCCAGCATTTGTATCCATCATCTGTGGGTTTGCAGCTGTCGTCTGTTTTTTTGGTGTAATGTCTGTCTTTTCTCGTCATGTGTTTGGCAAGTTTTTGCTATGTGCCGGTCGTGGTATATGGAGAAGCCAAAGACCCCGGAGGATCTTTGCGTCAGGGAGGGCCGCCCCTTCGCCCGGCAGGGCCAGAGCAGTACGCTCGGCGGGCCAGGTCTGGCTCGTGTTTGTGGAAAACTGTCTGCTGCTGATTCCTGTCTTTTTATAGCGTGTAGTCCAGAGTTCCTGCTTCGTAAGACGACAGCCTGCTTCCGATCTTCGGCCCCTTGGCCATGAAGGACCGGGAGATTCAGTCTCCTCCTGCAGCAGGTTTCAGCTTGGCTGCTGCATCGTGCGGTTTAAACACATGGCCACTCCACGGCATACACTTCAAAACTTTTGCATTATCTTGACTGGGAGAAGGGCTCTGTGTTCGAAACCCCCCAGGGTCTCAAATGTGGTCACTCCAGACCTGTGCAAAGCCAGTCTCTGCCAGGTTCTCTGTCTGCAGCCCTGGCTCCCCCGCCAGTGAACTGAAACCCCAGCCCTTCGTGCTCTCGGGAGCTGGGGAGCCTCCGTGTCAGTCATCACTCTGTCCGCGTGTTCGCTGCTCGGCTCTGCGGTCTCCAGGCTCCTCCTGCCCTGAGCACAGGCCCGCTTCACTTCGGAGGTCTCGCACATTCAGTTCCAGACCTCTGCAGTCAAGCAGGTAGTGCGATACCACGAGTCAAACGCATGCTTTGGTTTCTCGGTGCATGCCGAAGTTCTGTGTACACTGTAGTCTGTTCAGCGTGTGGCACAGTCATTTCTAAAAAACAGTCTTTTCAAAACCTGAATTAAAAAACACTTCAGTGGGGCACCTGGGTGGCTCAGTTGGTTGAATGTCGACTTTGGCTCAGGTCATGAACTCAGTGAGCCCCCGCATCAGGCTCACCACTGTCATCGAGGAGCCCCTTGGGATCCTCTGTCCCCCTCTTTCTCTGCACCTCCCCCACTCAGTTTCTCTCTCCCTCTCTCTCTCTCTCTCTCAAAAATAAACATAATAAAAATGCTTTATTGCCAAAAAATGCTAATCGTCATCTGAGTTTTTGGCAAGTTATAATCTTTTTGCCTCGATGTGGATGGCTGCTGACCAGTCAGGGTGGTGGCTGCTGAAAGTCCGGGTGGCTGTGGCACATTCTTGCCAGAAGACAACGGAGAAGTTTGATGCAGGCTCGTCCCCTTCGCGAACGGTTCCTCTGTAGCAGGCAATGCTGTTTGATCGTGGTTTACCCCTAGGAGAACTTCCAAAACCACAGTCCGCCCTCTCAGCCTCTGCTGTCGCCTCATGCACGAGTTTGTGTGACAGCAGAGGTCACTGATCACGGGTCACCGTAACAGACGCGGTCATAACGAGAAGCCCCAGACGGGACGCGCAGACGTGAGGTGAGCAGATGCTGTGGGAAAGTGTTGCCTGTAGGCCTGCCGGACAGGAGGGTGGCCACGAACCCCTGGGTTCTGAAGGCGCACGCACTGGTGGCGCCCAGTAAGATGAAGCGCAGCGAAGCGAGGTGTGGCTGCTCGGGGGCCGTGACCCGCCCTCCGGGGCCGTGACCCGCCCTCCGGGGCCCGGCCTCCGCGCGCCTCAGGGCAGAAGGGCATGTCGGGGAGCCAGGCATGCGCTCTGGGGCCTCCAGTGTCCAGTTTGTCACTGCGGCACTGCTGCGGGCCCTCCGCCCTCCCCGGCTCTGCACATGCCGGACACCCGAGGACGGCCCCCCGCACAGTCCCGTCCCCTTGCCACCGCACGCCCACAGCTCTCTAGCAGCTTCTCACATGCAGCTTTAAGCGTCTGTGTTTTCCAGCTGTTTGTGGGGCCTGTTTGGCCTGTTGTGTGGGTGTCTCTGGGTCCCTGCAGCTGGCGGGGTGCCCAGGCATGGATCCGTGGGGGGTGGGATTTGGGGCTCTCCTTTCCTACCTGACAACTGTCTTTCCCGTGGACTGTGGCTTTCTGAGAGCTGCTCCCCACCACGGCCACTGGGTTAGGTTTCGTTCCAATTGTGGTTGCCGCCCTCCCCTTTCTAGTTGGGGAAACAGAGGCTCAGAGAGACTCGCGCAGCCACTAGGAGGGAGAGGCACAGGCGGGGACTGACCGCAGAGTCGGGGCGGCCAGCACACTGCCCGAGAGGGAGCCTGTCATCCCTGGAAACACTCAAGACTTGTGATGCTCCTAGCACATGGAGAGTTCTAGAACGGATGAAGGATACCGCTTGGTGAGCCGGGTACCCCGCCCGGCGTGAAACCTGGCCAGGAGGCTTCCCGCTTCCCTCTCTTCCCCGTGCAGAGCCCTCTGGCTGTGCACAGAGCTTCGGCGGTGATGCCCTTTCCGGAGGTTTTCGATGCCGGGGTGTGTGTTCTGAAGTGATTTGCTGGGAGAGGCCTGGAGGCAGCACTCCTGGAATGGGACTCGTTCCAGTGCTGTACGCTCCGTGACGCCTCTGACACCCTTTTCTCAGTGAGCAGGTGTCCATGTGGAGGGAGATTTTCTTTTTTTGTTTTCAAATATTTATTATTTTTTTAATGGTTATTCATATTTGAGAGAGAGAGGGCGGGGGTGAGCATGCTCAAGTAGGGGAGGGGCAGAGAGAGGGGGAGACAGAGGATCTGAAGCAGGCTCTGCACTGACAGCAGGGAGCCAGCAAGCCTGATGCAGGGCTCGAGCTCACGGACCGTGAATTCATGACCTGAGCCGATGGCAGACGCTCAGCCTACTGAGCCACCCAGGCGCCCTTCAAGTCTAAATTTTTAAAAAAATTTTCGATGTTCATTTATTTACTTTTGAGAGAGAAAGAGAGCGTGCACAAGCAAGGGAGGGGCAGAGAGAGAGGGAGACACAGAATCCAAAGCAGGCTCCAGGCTCTGAGCTGTCAGCACGGAGCCCGACACGGGGCTCGAGCCCACGAACCGCGAGACCATGACCTGAGCCGGAGTCGGCCGCTTAACCGACTGAGCCCCCCAGGCGCCCCGAAGTCTAAATTTTTAAAACACTTTTCGCAGACGTAACTCACAGGCAGTACAGTCACCCATTGAAAGCGCATGGTTGGCTGGTGTGTAGGATGTTCGCAGGGTCGTGTGGCCGACACCACCACCTCATTTAGAACCTTTGTCCCCTCGACAGAAACCCGCAGAGCCGAACCTTCCATCCTAGTTGCTGGCGGTCGTTCCTCTGCTTCCTGTGTGGCTTTGCCTGATGGAATTGCACACGCGGGGTCTATTGTGACATGTCCTTCATTGCTTTCCATCGCGCCTTCAGGGTCCTGCTGTGTGTATGGGGCGCGGTCCTCAGTCCACCGTGCCGAGTATGGTCAGTGCACCAGGCAGCCCGGCGGGGGTGGCGGGGCTGAGGCCTGGCGAGGGACTTTTGAAGCTGGGAACGACCCCACTTGTAACAAAGAGTTTACTTCCTCACTGACCAGAAGGAAGTAGGGGCTGAGTCCCCCCTGGAATTGCTTCATCTGTGTGGGTGTATCCATGTTACCGGGTGGTGGACAGAGGTCTCCTGGGCATGGGCGTGGGGCAGTGACGGGGCAGAGGGGCAGCCGACTCGCCCGTGCTCTGGCTCCCAGCACCTCCTGGCTCCGTTCCTCTGCTCCTGAGTGCGCACAGCTGCCGCTGCTGCAGGGGCGGTGCTCTGGGGTCCTGGCTGGAAACACAGGGTCCGTCCCAGCTGGAAACACGGGGTCCTGGCTGGACACGCTGGGCAGCCAGCAGGGCGTGTGTCCTGAGGGACGGGCACGCTTTTCCTTGTTGGCTGCGTGTCTGGAAGTGCCTGCGAATGAAGGCCCACGGCTCTGCCGCCCCTGCTCCTTCCAGACTGGTGCTATTGAGGGACAGAGTAAGGCTTTCCTGTGACCGTTCACTTGGGTCTGGGGGCAGTTTATTTTTGAGAGAGACAGAGCACGAGTGGGGGAGGGGCAGAGAGTGAGGGAGACACAGAACCCGAAGCAGGCTCCAGGCTGTCAGCATAGGGCCCGACGCAGGGCTCGAACTCACAAACTGTGGGATCATGACCTGAGCCGAAGTCGGACGCTTATCCCAGTAGGCTCAGTGTCTTTTTAAAATTACATTTTTAGCACTTACATTAGCCTATAATTGGGCAAAAAAAAAAATCAGGTTTTCAAACTGTTGTTTTAAATTGGTAAATGTGTGTTTGTCAGCTTTGCTGTCTGTTATTAGTTCCTTGAATTTATTTTATTATTTTTATTTTATTTTAATTTACATCCAAGTTAGTATATGATGCGACAATGATTTCAGGAGTAGTTTCCTTATTGCCCCTTACCCATTTAGCCCAACCCCCCCCCCCAGAACCCCTCCAGCAACCCTCCGTTTGTTCTCTACATTTAAGAGTCTTTTATGTTTTGTTCCCCTCCCTGTTTTTATATTATTTTTGCTTCCCTTCCCTTATGTTCATCTGTTTTGTATCTTAAATTCCTCATATGAGTGAAGTCATGATATCTGTCTTTCTCTGACTAATTTCACTTAGCATAATACTCTCTGGTTCCATCCACGTAGTTACAAATGGCAAGATTTCATTCTTTTTGACTGCCGGGTAATACTCCATTGTATATATACACCACATCTTCTTTATCCATTCATCCGTCGATGGACACTTGGGCTCTTTCCGTACTTTGACTATTGTCGATAGCGCTGCTGTAAACATTGGGGTGCGTGTGCCCCTTCAAAACAGCACACCTGTGTCCCTTGCATAAATACCTAGTAGTGCAATTGCTGGGTCGCTGGGTAGTTCTATTTTTAATTTTTGGAAGAACCTCCACACTGTTTTCCACAGTGGCCGCACCAGTTTGCATCCCCACCCGCAGTGCGAGGGGTTCCCGTTTCTCCACATCCTCGCCAACACCTGTTGCCGCCTGAGTCGTTAATGTTAGCCATTCTGACGGGTGTGAGGTGGGATCTCCTTGTGGTTTTGATCTGTATTTCCTTGATGACGAGTGATGTTGAGCATCGTTTCATGTGTCAGTGGGCATCTGGATGTCTTCTTTGGACAAGTGTCTATTTGTGTCTTTTTCCCATTTCTTCACTGGATTATTTGCTTTTTGGGTGTTGAGTTTGATAAGTTTTTTATAAATTTTGGATACTAACCCTTTATCTGATATGTCATTTGCAAATATCTTCTCCCATTCTGTCAGTTGCCTTTTAGTTTTGCTGATTGTTTCCTTCGCTGTGCAGAAGCTTTTTATTTTGATGAGGTCCCAATAGTTCATTTTTGCTTTTGTTTCCCTTGTCTCCAGAGATGTGTTGAATAAGAAGTTGCTGTGGCCGAGATCAGAGAGGTTTTTGCTTACTTTCTTCTCGAGGATTTTGAAGGCTTCTTGTCTTACGTTTAGGTCTTTTGTTCATTTTGAGTTTATTTTTGTGTCTGGTGTAAGAAAGTGGTCCAGGTTCATTTATCTGCATGTCGCTGTCCAATTTTCCCAGCACCATTTGCCGAAGAGACTGTCTTTATTCCATTGGATATTCTTTCCTGCTTTCTCAAAGATTAGTTGGCCATACATTTGTGGGTCCATTTCTGGGTTCTCTATTCTGTTGGATTGACCAGAGTGTCTGTTTTTGAGCCAGTACCATCCTGTCTTGATGATTGATTACAGCTTTGCAGTACATCTTGAAGTCCAGGATTGTGATGCCTCCAGCTTCGGTTTTCTTTTTCAAGATTGTTTTAGCTATTTCTGGTCTTTTCTGGTTCCATACAAATTTGGGGATTGTTTGTTCTAGCTGTGAAGAATGCTGGTGTTCTTTTGATAGGGATTGCATTGAATATGTAGATTGCTCAGGGGAGTAAGTTCCTCTAATTTTTATATATGTTCTTTTGGGTTTTCTGCACAGATGAGCATATTGTCCAGAAATGGCAGGTGTTTCTCTTTTCCTATTCATTTCGGCTCCCCATGCGGGTAGGGCTTCCAGAACAGTGTCCAGGGACCAGCGCTATTATCTTGTTTGTGACCACAAAGAAAGTGCTTTCAGGATTTCATCATTAACTGTGAGTCTGTCTTTCTGGTGGTACTCTTTGTCTAGAGATTTGCTTTTTACTTGCGTGTCTTGTAAGTTTCTTGCACTTAAGGAGTGCGCTCCCTTCTGTCACGGAGCCTGTGTTATTTATTTAACCCTGCTGTGGTCTCCCTGGATCGCTCACTCGCTTGTTAATGAGAGCAGGCTAGCAATGCTTCCTACAATTGTTTACAGACTTTTCAGAAACGAGACACTCATTTCTCATATGTTTTAGGAAAATATCAGTTTGAGCAAAGAGACCTCCGCAGGCAAACATCGAAATAATCCTCTTGGTCTTCCTGTGGGCTGTGGGCCGTGGGCTTACAGACGGGACACACACTGATGCCCGTCTAAGGCTATGCATCGTGTTGTTGGACGTGGTAACAAAAACAAGAAGCAGTCTACAAGTTCAGTAACAGGGCGTTCAATTAGAATACGTCTCTGGGGTAAAATACTATGTGACCGCTAAAGGCACGTATGTGAAAATTATTTAAAAATCGGATAGGCACGCCTGGGTGGCTCAGTCAGTTGAGTGTCTGACTCCTGATTTTGGCTCAGGTGGTGGGATTGAACCCCACATCAGGCTCTGTGCGGAGCATGGAGCCTGCTTGAGATTCTCTCTCCCCCTCTTCCCCTCTCCCCCTCTTCCCCTCTCCCCCTCTTCCCCTCTCCCCTGCTTCCCCGGCTTGCACTTGTTCTCACTCTCTCTCAAAAATTAAAAAAAAAAAAAAAACAAAAAAACGGTCTGGGATAAAACTCATAACGTAAAATTAAGCACGTACCTGTGCATGCAGGTAAAGATACACGTGTGCGTGTGTGCACACATCCGTATGTGCGTTTGTACAGAGGACGGGGCTGGAGAGCTCGGGGGTCCTGTGGGAGGGTGGTGCTTGTCCACGGCTCCGATCTGTATGTCCTGGCAGTCCTGGCTCGTACTGTGCAGCCAGCGAAGAATGGCTGGGGGGGCGGGGAGAGGTGTACTCAGACCGAGACGCTGGAGGAGGAAGGACCGTGAAGACCTGCAGGACGGCCGGGGCGTGGTGTTCTGTGCGCTTCTCCTGGAGGAGTCCCTGCCTGACATGGGTTCTCTTCGGGGGGCGTTCATGGTGGAGGGCACTGCGATCTCTTCTGTCTTCTGTGCTGCTTTGATGCTACGTGGGTGTTTCTTTTGTAACATAAAGCAAGAGTGGCCCGTGTTCATGGTCGCACACTCGACCCCTACAAAAAGACACGGGGAAGGCATGTTCAGCGATAGCCCCTTGTTTGCGTCTCGCATGTTTTCTTGTCATTTCTGTTATTTTAGAGCAGATTTTTTTAAAAGTTTATTTTGAGAGCACATATACATGGGCAGGGGAAGCAGAGAGAGAGGGAGAGAATACCAAGCAGGCTCCACAGTGTCAGTGCAGAGCCCAACGCAGGGCTCGATCCCACAAACCTTGAGATTATGACCTGAGCTGAAATCAAGAGTCAGACGCTTCATCAGCTGAGCCCCAGGTGCCCCGTCAGGTTTTTAAATGGCGATTATAAAGATAAGGGGGCGCACTGTTGATCATGCGAGTGAATCAATGTATCTAACAACTGATGCCTGCTCAGTTGCTCCCGGATGTCGTTCAGATGCCCCTGGGGTACTGCTGTACCTCGGTGCGGCTCTGCACAGGATGCTGGTGCCGGTTCCTCCATCGTCAACCTGGCCACGGGGAGGTGAGGGTGCGGCGTGGGACAGTGATGGTCCCTGGGGGTTCCCTGGGCGTGGATTTGCAGGCGTGGTGTTGGCCTGGTGTTCGGGGCTGTTGCCTGGATGAAATCATGAGTGAGTGGAGGTGGCGACGAGCATGCAGGGCCAGCCGAGGCCTGGGCCCCCGACACGGACAGGCGGGCTGCCGCAGGGGCTGAGCATGCACCCCCAGGGCGCCAGGGAACACCTGGACGCCAAGCAGAGAGAGTTCTGTGGTCAGGAGGTACCAGGGAAGCCAGAACGGGGGTGCCGTGGGCCCCACGTGGCCGTCGGGGGCCTTGAGCAGCTGGCGTAAAGAGCTCAGGGCGGGTTAGCAGGTTCAAGGAAGAGACCAGGGAGGAGCCGGTCTGCTGGGAAGGCAGGCGGGGCCGTGGCCGGTGCCGGTGTGGGAAGTGGGCCCAAGACCCCTTCTCGTGCGGGGTTTTGTTAACGTGAGAGAAATGCCTCGTGCGCGTGTCTTGTGGGAAGGGGCAACTGGCCGGGAGCGGAGGAGACCGCGAGGGGGGTCTTTGAGAAGGCAGCGTGGGGGAGAAGGTGGTGTGGGGGCGCCGGCTCCGGGGTGTTCAGAGACAGGGCGATGCCGACCAAGGTGGGTGTGGACCCCGAGCTCCCGAGCCGGCCGGCCGCTGCTGA
The DNA here is from genome assembly GCA_030068075.1 of Paguma larvata. Taxonomy (NCBI): domain Eukaryota; kingdom Metazoa; phylum Chordata; class Mammalia; order Carnivora; family Viverridae; genus Paguma; species Paguma larvata. The sequence continues at coordinate 24,745,519 of CM057843.1, forward strand.
AGGGCTGGGACTGGGAGTCTCGGGGGACCGGCTTGCACACGGGAAGCCAGTCATCAGCCGAGAGCCAGGCCACAGGTAGGTGGGGCTGCTGGAAGCTTGCAAGTGAGCATCTGGGCAGCAGGACCGCGGAGGCACCGCAGTTGCAGGTGATTTAGAGGTCGGGTCTGTGTCTACGTTAACATATGGGTCACTTGACTAACAGGAAATCAAACGTGTGCTTACGGAGAATTCAAAGTTCTAGATGATGGGGAGGTAGGCTCCCAGCACCAGCCCTCACCTGCACTTTCAGCACCCACCGTGCCTGCGGAGGCAGGAGAGCCTGTGACCGCATCGCCAGGATCTGCAGCCTCTTACTCAGGCCAGAGCTAGACCCTCTGCCAGGTGGGACACCTGGGTCCTGGGATGGTGGCGGTGGGCAAGTTGTACTGGTGCCCTCCTCCCAGGCAGTCTGTGGGGCGACTGGGGGGGCTCCCAGTGTGGCGTGGCAGGGCCTTCCAGAGCCTGAAGAGTGGGAGAGTTAGCCAGGTGGAGAGGGGCCCATCCAGGGGCCACAGGTCCCCAGGGCCCGGCGCGCCTGGGGTCCGAGGCTCTGTGGTAGGTGGAGTGTGCTTGAGGTGGTGGGAAGACCTGGACGGAGATGGAAGGTGCTTCTGGAACGTGCCTGCTGGATGGGATGTGGAGGGGGGCGGATTTTGCAGCAGGCAACAGGAGCGTCACATGCTGGCTGCCACGCTGGGACAGGGCAGCGGCGGGGGTGGGGGGGTTGGGGGGGTGGGGGAGGGGGCGGGAGGTGTGAGGTGGGCCTGAAATCCGGGAGGAGGCAGGGTAGGAGGGGGAGGGAGGTCACTGTTGTAGAAGGTCATTGTGGGCACAGAGCTGGGGGCCCAATGAGGAGGCTGGTGCTGTCATGCAGGGGACGTGTGTCCACTGGCTGAGGCCTTAAGTGGGGAGAGGGGGTGCCAGAGCCAGGGCTCCAGGGACCTCTGGGATGGCAGGGAGGAACGCGGGCTAGAGCCAGGCCTCTGGTTGGGGTGGGTGGGAAGGCACTGGAGTCATGAACTTCTGCAAGTAGCACGGTGAGCGCCGGGGGCTGGTGTTTGTGTTTGAGGTCTGGGGTGGCTGGGCAGCAAGGCAGCCGAGTGAGCCATCTTTGGCGTTCTCTGCACCGGAGGCCCTGGAAGGGGGAGAGGGGACAGGGAAGCGGTGGGGCCTGAGGGCGTGGAGGCAGAGAAGGGGCAGCTCTCCTGCAGGAAGCGGCCGTGGGGGTTCTCGGGGCCCGTGGAGCCCCTTTCTGTCTCCGCCATCGTCCGGGGGCCGTCCTGGTGCCTGGCGCTTACCCAGGAGTGCTCTCTGGGGCATCCCTGCCTCACCCCTCCACGTGCTCTGCGCCGGCATTATCTGTCGAAGGAGAAGTGTGTTTCAGGGGTTTTATGCATTCTCCCAAATCTTGGAGAAGGTGGCGCCGTCTGCGCCTGCAGGCTGGTGCCCGCGGGGCCACGCTGTCGGGACCCTGGCCCACACACCTTTATCCCGAGAGAGTGTCTCCTGTTTCCTTGGGGAATCGCCTCGTGCTTTCTGCGTTCAGTCGGCGTGTCTTTGTGTATTAACCTGTCACGTGCTGCACACACATGCCAGCTGCCATTTTCCTTCTTTCTTTCTTTTTTTAAATGTTTGTTTTTTTTTGAGAGAGACAGACAGACAGAGCACAAGCAGGGGATGGGCAGAGAGAGAGGGAGAAACAGAATCCGAAGCAGGCTCCAGGCTCTGAGCAGTCAGCACAGAACCTGACGTGGGGCTCGAACTCAGGAACTGTGAGATCATGACCTGAGCTGAAGTCGGCCGCTTAACCGACTGAGCCCCCCAGACGCCCCTGCCATTTTCTTTACAGTTTCATACAGAGAAGCCAGAATCGTTTCTGTTCAAAACGTCTTTTTCATTAGAACGTCTGCCCATTTCGTTGTATTTAGAAAACAATTCTTTATCCCAAAACTGTATATTTACTTATGTTTTCTCTTGGTGATTTTATCTCTTAAATTTACATTGAGATCCATAACCCATTTATCCATTATTTATTAATTAATTTATTTAATTGTTCTGTTCTACATTATGTATCTGTCAGGGTAGGACCCTGCACTTGTTCCGCTTTTTTTTTTTCTTGCTTTTTTTTTTTTTTTAATTGAGTTTATTTTGAGAGAGACAGAGAATCCCAAGCAGGTTCTGAGCTGTCAACACAAGCTCTGGGCTCGATTTCATGAACCACGAGATCATGACCTGAGCCGAGATCGAGTCAGATGCTTAATCAACTGAGCCACCCCGATGCCCCTCATTTAGCTTTTTTGAACAAATGGGTGTTTTTTTTTTTTAATTTTTTTAATGTTTGTTTAATTTTGAGACAGAGACAGAGCATGAGTGGAGGAGGAGGAGAGAGAGAGGGAGACACAGAATCCGAAGCAGGCTCCAGGCTCTGAGCCGTCAGCACAGAGCCCCATGCGGGGCTCGAACTCACAAACTGTGAGATCATGACCTGAGCCGAAGTCAGACGCTCAACTGACTGAGCCACCCAGGCGCCCCATGTTTGTTTATTTTTTGAGAGAGAGAGTGAGCACAAGTAGGGAAGGGACAGAGAGAGAGGGAAACACAGAATTTGAAACAGACTCCAGGCTCTGAGCTATCAGCACAGGGCCTTATGCGGGGCTTGAACTCACGAACTGTGAGATCATGACCTGAGCCACAGTCAGATGCCCAGCGGGCTGAGCCACCGAGGCGCCCCTCCAAAATGTTTTAATTACAGGAGATTATGTTTGCTACCAGTGTTCTTCAGGAAAACTTAGCAATTAATCAAGAAATTGCCAATAAGAGAAGAGATTCTGAACATGTTAAGCATAATGTCCAGTCTAGGAAAAACGATTTTGTGGTACCTGAAATCCCCAGGCTAGGTTTTCATTTGAGTCTGCTGTCAGGACCGGGGTCTGTGGCCACAAGGTCGCCACAAGGGGAGGAATAGGGTTGGAATGTGCAACCTTATGGCGCCAGCGCCTTGTGGAGCAGAAATTGCCAAGTTCTGATGCAGAGATCCTGAGTTCTGATGTGGATGGACCGGTCTCTGACGCTCTCCACCCCTCCCAGCCGTTAGATCTTGGGCAGGTTAACTCCCCTTGGTCACCCTTCATGTCCTCGTCGTGTGTTGGGGACCCAGTGGTTGTATGCATGCGGTATCTAGCCTGGACTGTATACTTTCAGCACCTAATATATGCCAGCTACCGGTTTTATCTGCATCTAACACTCTGTAGGTGCTTGTCGGCAAGACTGTTTCCTACACAGTGATTCTTTGAGAAATTTTGTTCTGAGAACTTTGGTTGTATTTGTTTTGTGTTTTTTTTTGTGCTTTATCCTGTGAAGTCTCAGATCAGGGTGCTAGTGTCACTTGTTATCCTTCTTGCCTGTTTTTTAAAGAGAAAAGCAAAAAACAAGTAAACTTAAAAAAATAAAAATAAAAGCGGCCCCCCGGGTGGCTCAGTCGGTTAAGGGTCCGACTCGACTTCAGCTCAGGTCGTGATCCCTTGGTTCATAAGTTCGGGTCCCACATCGGGCTCTGCGCGGACAGCATGGAGCCTGCGTGGGATTCTCTCTCTCCCTCTCTCTGTGCCCCTCTCTTGCTCTTCCTCCGCCTTTGTCTCAAAAATAGATAAACTTAAAAAAATAAAAATAAAGAGAAAAGCAATACGTTAAGGATTTCATTCACCTTTTCCGAAGCAAGATTGTGCCACCAGTCAGTGGAGTGTGCCCTGCCCTGGCTCAGAGACGGACATCCCCGGACTCCCCCGTGATGTCGCAACTCTGGTGCTGCAGCCAGCGCACGTGGCCGTTGTGGGTGGCGGGGCCCTGGGGACCCCAGCCCCTGCCTCTCCTGGAGGCTTCCTTCCCACGGACGTGAAACCGCTGACCCTTTGTTGGCTGCCGACCTGGGAATTGAGAGGCCCTCCTCCCCCAGCCCGACATCTGCTGACGCCCATAAAAAGTAATTGGTTTTGTGATGCCGTATAGGGCTGGGGACTGGCTGGTGAAGCATCAGCGTGGAGGCATGTGGGAGAGACAGAAGTTACCTGTTTCCCCCCCCCCCCCGGGGGAACAGGGGGGATGCAACACCTTTATTTTCTTAGGGAGCAGAAAGGTACAGTTGGGCAGTTAAATTTGAAAGAGAAGAGCATGACACAGAAAAAGGAGAGAGGGGCATTTAGCAAGAAGAGTCCCCAGAGGGGACGAGGAAAGCGAACAGGTGCTGGAGGACTGTGTCTGCAGATTGGAGCTCAGTTAGACGCGAAGCTGCGCTCCAGATGGGCTGATCACGGATGAGGTGTCGCAGGTTATTTCTTGTAGGGGCAAGCGCATATTTTTGGAAATAGTGATTTAGTTTGATTGGATTCAATTCCCACCTCCTACCGTATCTCCTCCATCGAGAAACCGCCACCTCTGGGGCCCCAGGACCCACTCAGCAGTCTCCTGTCTCGGGCTGCCCCTGTGAAGCCGGTAGGGCCGCAGGAAGCTGGGCCCAACCTGATTGCTGCACGGATGGGCCCTGGGCAGCCACCTGGCACGTGGCAGGACAAGTGACTCTTACCCGAATGCAGTGGAAAGTCATCCCGACTTCAGAGGAAGGCGGACAGACAGAGCGTGTGTCATTTCCGAGATTGTGTCCTCTGACGGGTGCTAACGCTGCCTGGATAGCTAGCTCGTCAGATCTATTTGGACCATTTGCTGGGAGAACAGAGGGACAGGCTCTGGCTGGCGGCTCTCTCACACAGTGACCGGAAGAAAGGGAGGGAAAGCCTGGATAAAGGGAGACGTGCTGCAGGCGAGAAGGTTTAATTTCTAAACGAAAGGATCTGGGCCATATAGGATCCCTGGTCTTGCCATTAGGACGATAGACGTGGGTCACCCGAGGAACAACCGACGTGGATTGTCTGGAGAGATGGTGGACACCTCGGCTGTCCCCGGGAAGGCGCAGGTGTCCTGGGGTGGCCCCGCATCATCCTTCAGAGGGAGCCCCTCAGGGGGACCTGCTTGGCTTCCCTCCGGGTCTGAGAGCTTTAATAAGTGTAAACTTTTATGTAAGGCCTCGTAATTGGAAGTTATGAATATATAATTTATGTGTGACTCAGAGAATGATTTATATGATGTTAAGTGATGATTTAGATAGAAAATACGACCCCCTCTCACAGAATCTTTAATGAAAAGTGTTGGTTCTTATGAATTTATTTCTAGAGCTCTGTTTGAACTCAGCATGTTTGACATAAATCAGATATAATTGTCATTTTATGATTAATGAACATATGCTGGCCGTTTTTCCCCATAATTAAACTTTATGTTCTGTGCATCTGACAAAGCAGAACAAGTTTAGACTCTGACAGATTGGTGGCCGGGGTTTTCCACGTCTGCATATTTGTGTGTACGTGTGCTCATTTGCGTTCGTATTTATTTTATTAATGTACACGGGTGAACTCGGGATTTCAGAGGTGTGAGGAGGGTCGCTAGGAGCTAGCATTCAGATCCGAGGCCGGGGAGCGCTGGTGCCGAGTAGAGACACAGGGGGAGCGTGTGCGGCGGGCTGGGGCCCTGGGCCTGTGTCCCGCAGGGCACAGCGTGAGCGCCAGGCCTGGTGTGTGTGGCGGGGTGGGGGGCTGGAACACGCCCTCCCAGTGGAGACCCCCGATTAACCCAGAACACGGCCGCTCTTTCCTGTCGTGGCCATGATAACAGAAGGCGGGTGCGTAGCAAACACATGCCCGTTTTCCTCTGTGGTGCTCGTACACTTCCACCAGCGTTGTAATAACTGACCAGGTACGACCAGCATGGGAAAGGCCAGCCGTGTCACCGGTCAGCGGACCTCTGCTCACACCCGTCACTTTTGTTTCCTGTTTCAGGACATAGACAAGTTTGGCAATGAGATCACCCAGCTGGCCCGGCCCCTGCCCGTGGAGTACCTGATCATAGACGTAAGTGTGCGTCCTCCGCCACCCCGGCTGCTGGGCGGGGGCTGCGTGCGGCGGCGGCGGCGGCGTGGACGGTGGCCCCTTTCCCTGGCCCAGGACAGGCTCCCAGAAAGTGTGTGAATCCCTGAGCTCCTGTCATCCCTGACAGATGTGATTTCAAGGGTTTTTTTCTTCTAGTTGGTTTATTATTTCCTTAAAAACAACTTAGGGTTTACCCTCTCCCTAATGAAAATATACCACCAGCCCAGCGACCTGGCCAGGCGGCCTCTGGGGACCAGCCAGCCCGGCGTGGCTCTGCGAGGTGTGCGCAGTGCTGCCCTGGTCACAGTGTAGCTGCCGTGGCCCGGTTCATGGTGGCCCGGCTCACCTGAGTCAGTCCCGGGGGAGACACGGCCGTGACCGTCCTCGAGGGAGGCGGCATGTGCTCCCCTGCGCGGAGCTCCAGGAGCCCAGAAGGCAGCTGGCTGCACCGGCCTAGTCTCCACTCCTTGCTGGAGGTGTGGCCCCGGGCCAGAGGACCGAGGAGGGCTCCAGTGCCCGAGGCATCTGTGGGTCAGCTCTGTCCCAAGAGGATGGGCGGTGGCTCATTTCCTGACCGCTTCCTGCCAGGATCTCTTCGGGCCGGGCCGTGTGTGGACTCCACAAGGGCATGTGACTCAGGCTGTAAAATATCATTGCATTTGGAGCAGCAGGCTCCCGCGAGCCAAGCCCATCGGCGCTCCATTCCAATCGACAGCTCCTGAGAACATATTTATTACCTAGGCCGTAAAGGCATCTGCTTGTTAGACTACCTAGGGTGTAATTAAGGCGAAAACAGATTGATGGGACACACACTTAGGAGGAGTCGGCCTGATTTAAAGCCAGCCTTCCGGGGTCTCCTCTCCCCATGGCCTCCCCACCCCTTTCCTTTTAGAAAAGAATCGAGTTCTTGCTTTGTGTGCCGTGTCAGTGAGCCTGGCTGTGAGGGGACGTTGTGCCGCGGCATACCCGAGCTCTCTGTTCCTGGGGCAGGCTGGAGCAGTCTCTTGAGAGCAGGTGTCCAGAACAGAGTGCCGAGCTCCTTCTCCATCTCCAGCCCCACGGCCTGACCAGGGTTGTCTGATGTCCTCAAGCCTGTGACCAGGCCACTATGTCAACGCAAGAGGAGGGATGGGCCTTGCTACCCAGACTGCCGTGGATGTGCTGTGGAGGTGTCCGGGCATTGGCTAGATGACCTGAAACTGGCTGGGTGGGGGGCACTGAAACAGGAGACGAGATGCCGGACGTCCTGCACCCCTCTCCGGGAACGGCCTAGGAAACTTTGGTTCCGTCACGCTCTGTGGGGAGGCTACACGTCTAAGAAAGATACCTCTTAATTACATCTGTGGCCTGGTGGGCATTCTGTTGCTGGTCCCCCACTGTCTCTGCCATCCCGAAGGGAGAGCGCTGCGCGGTCCACAGACCTTTGTCTCTGCAGCGTGGACAGAAGCCGAGACTAAATTATACAAGGTTGCATGTCTGAGCCTGGGTGGGCATAGGCATTCGGGGCTATCTGTCTTGCCGAGGGACAGAGTGAGGCCTGCGTTTGTCTGCAGCTGACAGGGGCCACGCAGCCAGTACACGGCACTGGGGCTGGAGTCCACATGGCAGCAAGGTCTCGTCAATTAAAGATGAGCAGGCCAGGTGCCAACCTGCTTCAGATGGTAGAGTGTGTGGCTCTTGATCTCAGGATTGTGAGTTTAAGCTTCACATTGGGTACTGAGATTATGTAAAAATAACATCTTTAAACGGGGAGCCTGGGTGGCTCAGTTGGTTAAGCATCCAGCTTTGGCTCAGGTCATGATCTCGAGGTTCATGAGTTCGAGCCCCATGTCGGGCTCACTGCTGTCAGCACAGAGCCAGCTTCAGATCCTTTGTCCCCCTCTCTCTGCCCCTCATCTGCTTGGGTGCATGTGCTCTCTCTCTCAAAAATAAAGATTTAAAAATAAATAAAATCTTCAATCGGGGCACCTAGGTGGCTCACCCGCTTGAGCATCCAACTCTGGATTTTGGCTCAGGTCACAGACTCACAGTCATGAGATGGAGCCCCGCATCGGGCTCAGCGAGTTGTGGAGCCTACTTGGGATTCTCTCTCTGTCTCCTTTCTTTGCCCCTCCCCTGCTTGCTCACTCTCTTTCTCGCTCTTTCCCAAAATAAATACACTTAAAAAATTTTTTTTTCTTTTAAGTAAAATAAAACCTTTCAGACCAGCAGGGCTCGGCCTCAGATGCTGCTGCTGGCACAGAAACAGCACGTCGTGGGCCAGCCCCAGACAGCCCGCTGCCTTCGCTGATGCAGAACAGACCAGAACAACACTTTCCTTCTCTAGAAATAGTCCCGAAGGAACCAGAACAGCTACTCTAAAGCTAGACGGGGTGTAACCCGCTGCCGCTGGTATCACGTTGCAGTCGAAAAGCTGCGTCACCCAAAACGTGGCTGACGGCTCGCACTGGGGCGCTTTGGGGGTGGGGGGCATTTGCCCGGAGGAGTGAGAACTGTATTTGTATTGATTATTGCGCATTTACCACCGTCCTGGAGTTTCTATCGATCATGTGCTAGATTTAAAACGCGCTCTGTCGTTCGTAAAGCATGTTGGAGCCGAGCGAAGAGCTTGGGCTCCCCTCTGGACACACACTCTTGAGTCCCGCCCGCCCGGCGGGAGAGCAGGAGTGCTGTGCGCCGCGCCTCGGAGCCAGGAGGTGGCTCCCTTGCCGCCCAGACGTGCCCGGCTCCCTGCCGTGGTGCCGTGGTGCCGTGGTGCCGTGGGCTCTCTGGAGGTCACCGTACCTCTCAAGCCATCACGGGCCGCCCGAGAGTTCTCCCGGCCTCGTCCATTGCGCTCCCACAGCGCCCCCTCTGGTTCATCGTACAGAAATGGTGTGATCCTAAAAATTGTCAAAAATGATTCTTGAGTTTGCTTCCCAGAGTCCTGAGTGTCAGGGTTTTCACTTAGGGGTGTCGCTAGCGGGTGACCGCTCCGGACAGCGTGGAGCAGTCGGGCCTCTCCGTTGCTGTGAGTGACTCGGAGCTTGGGGGAGGGTGTTGTGCTCAGGACTGCTTGGGGCACCTGAGGCCGCCCTCACCCCTGTTGGCAGCACAAGTGATCATTGGTTTGTGTTTGTGTTTATTAGATCACAACAACTTTCCCCAAGGATCCAGTTTATACTTTTTCTATTTCGCAAAATCCATTTCCTATTGAGAACCGGGACGTGTTGGGGGAGACACAGGTAAGCCCTTTGTCTTTAGAGACATGATTTAAAGTAGCTCCTGCTTGTTTATCTAGTGTCGGTGTTGTTTTTTCCGGAAAGTACCAAGCCTTTACACTCTCCTGCTTGATTCTTGTGGCAAAACCCAGCTAGGACTTTTTTCGAGACATTGTTGGTCCCCGTGACGCCTTCCCCGGAGTGGGGCCGACGAATCCCCACAGAGGCAAATCTCTGTAAGGCCCCAGGCCTGGGGATCTGCCGGAAGAGCCATGGTCGCCGGACTTCTTTTTTTACCCGGACTAATTCGTCACTTGTGTCCTTTCCTAGCAACTTTTGTATCATTTGTTTGTTGACCAGCGTCATCTCTTTGTGGAGATGTCTCTCTTTGCTCTGGCTTCCTGCCCTGTCACCCTGCTGCGTTTCCACGCACCATCCAAGCCGTGTGGGCCTCAGGTGGCCTGGCTGCCTGGGCTTTCCAGCACGTCCTGTGCGGTGGCCCCTGCTCTGAGGCGCAGGGGAGACCGTGCAGAATTGCTATGGCTGCCTCGGGCCGCCGCACGGTTGGCCCAGGACACACGTCTGTTCCTAGGTGCAGCTTCTCTGTGCAGGGACCTAGGGTGCTTGTAGAGGTGCAGAGCCATTTCCTGGGCGGCTCTCTTGAACCTCCTGTTTTAGTTTTGCTAAAGCTGTAGTGTCGCGTAATCCCCCCAATACGCACACGTAGTTCCTCCTCCTCGTGGTCACGATGCCCGAGTCGGCAGTGCAGCTGCACAGCGAGCACAGACCGGTCTTCTCGCCCCGAAGTGGGCCCTTCCCACAGCCCCCTCCACCTGGAGGTGTCTCTCTCTGACTGTGTCTCCCAGCTGGGTCAGCTTTGTGAACGCGCTCTCTGACACCTCCCTCAGCGCGTCACATGTGCTGAGAGCCACAGCCTGTGCCGCAGCCACGTGTGTCCCTGTGGTCTGGGTCCCCATCACTGGCTGTAGAATGGGCTGGGGGAGGTGCATTCGGCTGTGTCCCGGGCGGGGACGGACGGCTGTCTGGGCGCTGGGGTGGCCGCGGCAGGCTCCTGTTCACTGCGCCCTTCTGCCTCCCCTCTCTAGGACTTCCACAGTTTGGCCACCTATCTGTCCCAGAATACCTCCTCCGTGTTCCTGGACACCATCTCGGACTTCCATCTCCTGCTGTTCCTGGTCACCAACGAGGTCATGCCTCTGCAGGTACGGGCCTTGAGTGCACCTGCCCGTTGACCACCTGGCTTGAGTGGTCCCCAGCTGGGGTTTGGCTCTGAAGAGACGCTGCCTTTCCTCTCTAGGCAGTGTGGCTAGGAAGCTGGGTCGCAGTCCCCCTTATGTCCTGTGGCTTTTCGCAAGAGGCTTGCTGGTAGAATGGTGGATTTTGGACATGAAGCATTTGCAGGGAAACAACTTACATGTCTGCCCCCCGTGATGGAGGACAGCTTCGTCTGTTATAATCCCGTGGGAGGCAGGGGCTACTGAGCTCTGCGTCCTCTGGTGTGGAGTCTTAGAGACCAACAGTTTGCAGACTTTCTGTACTTCTAACAATTGTAGAATCCTGGCCTCTGCTTCTCACCGATCTCTCCCTTCCTCCTGAATCAACTCTGCTTTTATCGGCAAGGCCCAGAAGGTTGGCCAGCGTCCAGACCCTGAGCGCACAGCTGCATAGTTGGCATTTTTCAGGCACACTGTCAGAGAGAAGAGGGCATGTGTCACCGACATGCTGTCTAAGCAGTGCGGGGGTAGGGGACGGCGGGCGGTGGTCAGTGGGTCCAGCCAAGAGTCCTCTATTTACTTTATGCCTTTTTCCTGTTGGAGACGCAAGGACCACCAGAGAGAGGGAACAGATTCTTTCTGAGCCACTGACTCAACACGTTCCGTGCAGGTTACAGTGGAGTGGAGCAGCCCCTCCCTCCCCACTGCTCCCCCACGTCAGGTCGCCTGTAGCCATTGTTGGGTCCTGCTGGGTGTTTCTTGTGTCTGTATTTTGTCCCTAAACTGCCCACTTTTGATACTTGATATCAGGCACCCTGAGACTGTTTGCTGGCTTTGCCTGCAAAGCCCAGAGAGTGGACCCTTGGCCCCAAGCACAGCCACTGCCCGTCCAGTTGGACAGGTGGCGAACGCCTGGGCTCTCTCTTCACGCCAGGGCCTCCTGGCCAGTTGACATGTACTGTTTGGTAGTCATCTGTTGGAAAACATTTTTCTAAGGAGCCCCTGAGACACCCCCCCCCAAAGCTTTAGTATAGCTTCTTACTGTATGAACTATTTTAATTCTCTGCACTTTGACCCTGGAGGCCTAGGATCTAGAGAGCATTTTTACAGACAAGGTTGAGAAGGTAGAGACCCTCCAGGGAGAGCGTGAGGGTGGAAGGCGGACCTCGTGACCACGGGCGCCTGTCTGGGCACCCGAGCCCTCAGGTAAGGAGAGCGAGCTTCAGTGTCCCGTGGTTGAGCGCGCTGGACGGCTTATGACAGAGAGCAGCACGGTAAGGCTCTTTGGGAAGAACTTAAATTTTAGCTCTAAAGTTGAGCACGAGGTGTGTGGCCTGTTAAGGAGAAGCAGCTTACCAGCCAGAGCGTGCCCGCCGCCGGAACGGCAGCCTGGAGCCCTCGGTTTCGGGTTCTTGCAGGACAGCATCAGCTTGTTGCTGGAGGCCGTGAGGACCAGAAATGAGGAGCTGGCGCAGACGTGGAAGAAGTCCGAGCAGTGGGCCACCATCGAGCAGCTCTGCAGTGAGTGTCCTCCCTTTCCTCCATCCCCGGGGTCCTGCCCTCGCACTCCCAGCCCCGGAGCCCAGGGAACCCGACACGTACTCTGCAAAGCTGCTTACGTCCTGGGAGCCGGACGCCGGTGCGCTCTGGTTGCCATCGTGGGCCATCCCATGAGCACAGGCGTTCTCGTTGCTGTGACATGCGTGCTGGAAAGGCACCCGCGTCTTTGGGGTACAGCTCCGTGCACGCACCCGCACGTGTGTGGGGGATATGCTACCCGCCCAGCATCTTAGGAGCAGGTCGAAAGCCCTTGCTTTAGATAAGCAGGACCCTTACATTCACGTAAGTGCGGGAAGGCCGGAAACCCCTGGTCTCGGGCTTATCTTTCTCCCTTCTTCCTACCGGTCCTCGGACTTTCTCGATGGATAAGGAGGGAAAATGTCCAGAGGAGAACGTGGGGGCCTGTGTCTCGGAGCCTGAGTCAGCACGCTGCCCAGGAGGAGCCTTCTGTCTGCGGTTCCTCCCAGGCAGGTGCTGCTGCGGTGTGGCTGACCCGTCCGGTCGAGCGCTTGGCGCGGCGGCCGCGGCGCCGCCCTTTGCCCTGTGGCTTTGGGAGGTGCTGGAACGCACTCGAGACAACTTGGCAAATACATACAGAGGCGCTCATGCCGTTTCCTCGACGTGGGGGGAGATACTAGAGCCAAAATGAGTCAAGAGAAACCTCAGTGGCATCTCAGTCGTGATGGAGCCGAGGCGCAGAGTTCTCGTTCTCTCTTGATGCCAGGGTCCCTGGGGACTCGGGTCCAAAGGGCCTGGTGTTTGTTGTGCTGCGCTGCTTGTCAGATTTTCTTCCTGCACGATTCCAGCAGACCGCACCGCGGCCGGCTCCATGGGCCTGGCCCTCTTGCCGCGGTGTTCTGGAACACTGGGGGCGCTCCGGGGCAGAGGACCAGGCGCACCCGCTGGGCTCCCTAAAGTGAGGGCCTGTGGCCTTCCGTCCTCGGGGGAGGACAGTGGTCTGGTGCTGGCCGGCGGCGCTCAGCCCGTGGTGGAAGTCTCTAATACCCACGGCCCCCACACCGGCACTGTTCTGTTTGAATCCTTCGCACAGAAATGTCGATGGCAACAGCCTTAGTATTCCGGCGCCCTCTGCGTCAGGCCAGGATTGCGCAAAGAGACTGCGTGCAGGGTCACCCAGCACAGCGCGGGGAACGGTGGGGGATGCCGTAATAAGGTGGGGGGAGCAGCCTGTAACGTACAAGGCTGTCGAGTCACCGTGGTGGGCACTGAACCTAGTAGACGGTTATATCTCAACCATACTTGAATTAAAAAAAAAAAACCACGAGGTGAGACATTTCACAAAAAGAGGGGATAGCAGTGGTCACCCTCGTCAGTCATCAGGGAGCCACAAGGTGCGGCAAGCGAGAGACCATGGCCCATGCGGCAGAGTGGCTGAGGCGAAAAACCGGCGGTGTTGCGTGCTCGCGAGCTCGCCCACACTGGCGAGGACGGAGCCGTCTGGCCACGTTTTGTAAACGGTCCCTTCTCTGGGATCAGCACGCTGCTCCTAGGTTTCCACCCGAGATGTGACCACACAGGGCCACGCGGAGGCGTGTGCGAGCATATTGATGGCAGCTTTGTTAATAATGGTTCAAAAGTGTCAACGACCCAGAGGTCCATCAGGAGGGAAGTGGGTAGCCAGCCTCGGTGTTCTCGCGAAGAACCCACGCGCAGCAGTAGGAAGGAGGACGCCATGGGCACAGCACGCGAGGAGGGGGGCGGGGGGGGCGTAGAGTTGGTCACGGGTGACAGCTTCAGGTTCTGCAGATGACAATGTTGGCTCTTTAGCGGGATTCTTTGTGTGAGCAGGGGACCCACAGCGAGGGTCCTGGCACCCTGGCCGTCCCTACCTGTGGTGGTGTCTTTGAGAGCGCCCGTCTGCTCTGGGGCAGCACAACAGGGTTCTCGGGCGGGTGGGGGCATCCTCCCCACACCCCACCCGCAACCGATGAGCGACGATGAGTGGCCGCTTCTCTCCCCTCCCCCCACAGGCACAGTCGGAGTGCAGCTTCCAGGCCTGCAGGAGTACGGAGCCGTGGGCGGCTCCACGCACGCTGCCACAGCCGCCATGTGGGCCTGTCAGCACTGCACCTTCATGAACCAGCCGGGCACCGGCCACTGCGAGATGTGTAGCCTCCCTAGGACCTAGGGCCCCGGCCCCCGCTAGCAGGACTCGGCCCACCGCAGCCCTCTCTGAAGCCGGGATCCTGGCAACCGTCGCCCCGCGGTGGGCAGCCCTGAGGACGGGGCAGGGGTCCGCCCTCGGGTCTCTGACCCGTGAAGTTTCTCGGCACCAGGCTTCCGTGGAGGGAGAGCCAGCCTGGTGCTCTGTGGGCCGACAGCAGCCTCCTAGCGAAGCGGCACGGTGGTCCCCCCGGACGCCCCGCACCGGCCCCGGAGGTGGTGGAAGGCTCCGGGCGCCGAGGCCCTGCTGCCCCCATCCAGCTTTCTCCTCCCTTCCTTTTGGATGCTTTTTGTTCTTGCTCCTCCCGTGGTTCCAGTTGGCAGGGTTGGCGGCCGCTGTACCTGTTGCTCTGGGCAGACCCCGCCTGTGAGGCCACTTCTCCCCCTGCCAGGAGCCGTCGTCTGGTGGAACCGTGCGCGGTACTGGGGTCACCGGCCTACCGTCTGCTTGATCTGCGGCTTAGTTTGCTGCCTACCCTTCTTGCTCTCACCAGACATCCAGGTGGGACTTTTTAAAGTCTGCGTTGGTTGTAATAACAGTTATCAGTAATTTCTGCCCAGAAGACTTTTATTTATTTCTTTTTAAGATAAAAACGACATCAAAGGGGAGTGAGAGAGACTAGTTTCCACTTCCTGCCCTCCTGTACTGAGTCCCTGGGAGTGGGCACCGAGTGGGCACAGGGTGGGCGAGGGTGGACAGGGACCCACAGTCAGTTCTTGGAAGTAAACCTCAGTGCCTGAGACTTTCCTGCCAAGCCACACAGCCGCCACAGCTGCAGACTCGGTGGCCAGCAGGAGAGCAGCGGTGGCTGTCATCAAGCATCGGCACCCCCCGCAGAGACCTTGGACCGGGCCTGCGTGGGGCGAGCTGGGCCGTCTGGGACCAGCAGCCCTGGCCCTTTGCCTCGGACGCCGTTCCCTGCCACTGCCCTGCCCGCCCCCACCGCCTGTGCGGTGATGTGGCCATTGGGGCAGGCCCGTGTGTGAAAGAGTAGGGGCTCGGCCTGTAGTGAGGGCCGCTGAGACTGCCGTGGGGGGCCCAGGACAGGGGTCAAGGTTAGACCTTGCACATGTGCTCCGGGATCCCCGGGGACTTGTGGGCGGCACCCTGATGCCTCTTTGCCTTAACGAGGGCCACGTCTCTTAGCTGCATGACGCCCATACGAGAGGCCGGCCCGGACACGGACCGTGCTGAGGACTTCCTGTCTCTGCCCTGGGGGTGGGAGGCAGCCTCGGTGACCTTCCCTGACTCGTGGCAGTGTGGACAGACAGCCTCGTTCCCTGCGTGTTGGCTTCTTTTGTGGTAAGGGCTGTGCCTGGCACCTCCAAGTCCACCTGGCGTGGGGCACACAAGCCTTGTCTGCTCTCCAAGCCAGGAGCCAGTCGGGGCGGGTCTGGCCTCAGCAAAGCCATCAGTTGGGGCCGGGGTGGGGGGTGGGAGGGAGGCGGGAGAGGTGCAGAGCAGCAGGCCTGAAGCATAGAGTCCCCGCCAGTGTGGCCCCGTGTCGTCCGGCCCCTGTGATCCCACGTGAGGCTGCAGTGGACCCTGCTCAGCCTGTGCGTCTCCCCGGACCCTCTCCCTCCAGTCCTGGTGTCGCCTTCACCTACCTGCCACTTTCCGTCTCTTCAGCCAACAGTCTCCTCGCTCTGACGTTCTGGCAGATGCGGAACTCGTTTCCTTCCGTCTCTTAGCTGAAGGAAAAGTTGTGATTTCTCTGCTTCTGACTTCAGGTCACTCTTTGTCCAGTAACGCACTTTATTGTCCAAATAGATGGACTCAGAGCTCAGCATGAGGGTGTGGGGGGCACCCTGCCAGAGGCCTTGGCCATGGGCATTGCAGCCACCTCCTCTTGCCCAGGGGAGGGTCCCCCAGCCCTGCCTGCATCCTCCTTGCCCTTGTGTGGACACACCCTCTCTCGTCACCAGGCGAGGGGTGACCACGCAGCCGGCCGCCCCGGCCTCCTCCGACCAGTCCGCTCCTGGTGCTCGCGCTCCAGCTCCGCTTGGGGCTTGTAGGTGTGCGTCAGTTGGGTTTGCGTTAGCGTTACCTGGACTCCGGCCCTGCCGTGAAACTAATAAAACACCTGAAGAAGCGACCCTTGGGCTCCCTGTTTGTCATTCCGGGCCCTAAGGCCCCTCCCTGTGCGCTGAGCTTCTGTCTGCAGGTTGCATCCGACTCCGCTTCCTGTTATGTGACTTCACTTTTCTCTGCACGTCACTGCCTTGTGTGGCGCTCTCCTCCCTGCCAGGCTCCTTGGCACTGGCGTCCGGGGTGCCATCGGGTGGAAGAGCAGAGCGTGGCCTCCCTCAGGCACTTCCCTGTGTATCAGCCACATGGCTGCTCCCAGGTCTCTCTGGGGACAGGTGCTTGCGTCAGGCAGCAGGTGAAGGACACAGTGTGGAAGCCCCTACACTGCACAGGTGTGGGGGTGTCAAGCCCGGAGGTGACACGCTGCCTGTCCTGAATCGTCGCATGGCAGCCAGGAGGCATTCCCTTTTGGGGTTCAGGTGCCCGCCCTCACACATACCTTTCCACACCACCTGGTCCTTGGGCCGTGTGAGTCATTACTCCCTGGACAAGTATATGGAAAACGCCACCTGCTGACGTCGGGGGGCCCTAGGTGCCTCTAGGCCTGGCTGCCCCGAGCAGTGCGCTTCGCACACTACCAACCGCCGCCTCCGAGTTGGGGTCACTGCCGTACCCTTTGGTACCCCTCAGACTGTTGGACTTGCTGGATCTGAGGGGAGCCACCCGCACCTTGGGAAACCAAGCAGAGGGGACATGCTGCCTGTGAGGAGGGCCCAGCAGGGCCTGGTGCTGCCCTGCACACATCTGGGCTGCTTCCCCTGGGCTGGCGGTATCATTGACCTTAGGAAGATTACAGTGCCCCCAGATTTGGCATAGGGCGCACTGACGGGAGCGTGCACCTTGCACACCGTGAGAGGCTGCCGGCCTTCAGCCTGTGTTTGTGTCGGTAAACCAGGGCTCAGCACCCAGGGCCCCCTGTGCCCTATGTTTAGATAGGCCATTGCTCATAAATCCTCACCTCACAGTGTGGGCTTCCCGGCTTGGGGCCAGGAGCCTGCTAGCCGCCCCCGAGCGGGAGAGAGGGGGACAGTGTGACCCGGCCCTACAGTGCCTGCAGGGTTGTCCTGTCCAGCAAAGGGCTAAACCTGGGGGGTGAGGCCTGCCCAGCTCAACCCACTCCTAGGTCCCCTTCCCCACGTGCCCATTTCTCTCGTACAGCCCCTCGGTGTTGGGGAACAGCCTGGGAGGACTCAGATGGGAGTTCATGTGAGCGGGTAGTTCAGGAGGAATGGTGGTCAGACTTGGAGAAGACTTGGGTCCTGGGGCGCAGGAAAGGAGCCTGTCCCCACTTCCCAATTATGAAGGCCTATGGGACACCTGGGTGGCTCACTCCAACTTCGGCTCAGGCCGTGATCTCGAGGCTCGTGAGTTCCAGCCCCACATCAGGCTCTCCACTGTTCTCGAGGAACCTGCTTCAGATCTTCTGTCCCTTCGCCCTGCCCCTCTGCCCCTCCCCAGCTGGCTCGCAGGCTCGCTTTAAGAAATAAACAAAAAAGTAATGACCAACAATGAAGTCCTAGCGGGAGATGGTCTTTCTCATGTCTGTAGCCCTCCTGTACCAGCATCCAAGGCAGTGTTTCCAGCCCAGACTTCACTGGGAGCAAAGAGGGAGAACCACAGACTACAAGGGCCACATTCATGTTGTGTTCAACCAGCATCCAGAGGCCGAGGGGCGGTGGCTGTCCACTGCCCTGGGGGTCGTGTGCCCACCTCAGCAAGGCCGGTTAGAACTGCTACCGGTTGTGCATTTGGGCAGACGCAACAGCCTCGGTGACGTCAGTTTAACTTCCAAGCCCAAGGAATAGTTGGCAGCCGGCCCCTTCACCATACTGTGCTTGTCCGCACCCCGCAGATGCCTCTCTCACTGCTGGGTGTCTGGTCTTGAAGATTTTCCCCTTGGCAAGTAGTGGCCATGTACTTGACCTCCTGTCTGCAGGCACCTTTCAGGGACTCTCTGGGTCTCCTGACTCATCCAGAAGAGAGCTCTTGGCTTTTCTCTCTAGCACCTCCAAAACTCCACGGAATTTGAAGAGCGCAGCCAGCGTGGTGGGGAGGAAAGGTGTCTCACCCTGGCTTCACCTCACCCCCAGAACGATTTCTGGTTAGCCATACACTCTTTTGCATGATCCCTTGCCCCCATTGTCCAGTCAAACTAGCACACCGCCTGAAAAGCTCGTGGCCAAGCGTGGGGAGAGGGGCACCTCTGTCCATGTTTAGCTCAAATCCTGTGGGGGTGGGGGGGAGGAGATGGGCTCAGAGGGAGGTGACCCATCCCCGGAGCCTGGAATGCCTGGGCTGTGGGAGCCCTGGACTCTTCCGCGGAGTCCAACCGCTCCCTGAAACCCCACAAAATCGCTTTAGGAGCGGACCGCCTGCCCGCAAGAGGAGGCCCACAAGAGTTCCGCTGGCCCCGAAGGTTCCCCGGGGTTCTAGCCCCGGCCTGGGGAAGCCCGAGTACTAGCAGAGTCCCGGAGCCAACGCGGCTCCAGGGCGTAGAGAGGAGGCGCGACGCGACTTCGGTCCCGGCTCACGAGCCCCGAGGCACCGCACCGGCGTGGGAGGTGCCGCGGGGTTCCCCCACTACCAGGGCGCCTGGGGGCGCGCGGCGGATGGGATTCTCGAGGGCAGGCCCTGGGGTTTCCCGCGTTTGGCTTTACACACGCGGGCCCTTTGCCAAACCGCCGTGTCCGCTAGCTTCGTCGTAGGGGCGCAGCCTTCCAGCCTGCCACCCAAGCTGGGACCCCAGCACCCGGCGCGGAGCCGCCCCCGGGGCCCCGCCCCCACCTCCGCGCACCGCCCCCGTCCGAGCGCCGCTTTACGGCGGAGGTCGCGCCTCCACGTGAGCGGCCGTAAAGCGCCCCGCGCCCCCCGAGCCTCCGCCGGCACCATGGCCGGCTTCGTGCCACGGGTCCAGTACTTGGCGGGCTTCCGCAGCCCGCTCGGGGGTCTGGCAGCGGGCAAGCCCCGCGTGCTGTGCCACGGGGCCGAGATCTTCGTGTCCACCGGGAGCGAGCTTGTCTCCGTCTACGACCAGGAGGGGAGGCTGCTGACCGTGAGCGCTGGGCGGGGTCCTCGGGCCCGGGAGGGCCGGGGAGCGGTGGGCTCTCGGGCGGAGGGGTCGACGGGGATTCCGGGAAGGGAAATGGGGGGAGGAGTCCGGTGTCTGGAGCCCAGGAAGGAGCCCGGGGTCCGGCGAGGACACGGGAGACGGCCACCCGGGGCGAGGGGGCGGGGCGAGGGGACAGGGTTTAGAGGGTGAAGAGACTTGGACGTGGGGAGTCCTGGTTCTTTGGAAGGGACCAGCGCTTTCGAGGAGCTTGAGGACTGGGTGCTGCCCTCCGCCTCCCTCGGTCCTTCTCGCGGCCCTTCTCGCGGCCGGCCTGACGCTGGCTTCTCCCCGATCTCCAGGCTGTGTACAGGTTCCCTGGTCGGGTGTGGCACCTGGAGCTCTCGGCCCTCCGCGGGGTGCTCTACGTGCTGTGCGCCCAGAAAGGGGTCTACTGCCTGTCGTTGGACCAGGCGAGCAGGTGAAGAGCGGCCACCGGGCAGCACTCCTGGCGGAGGCTGACACGGTCTCAGGTGGACTCAGGTTGTCTGTGACCGTGGCCTCCCTCCTCTGTCTTCTCAAACACGCTTCCGAACGTGCTGTGACCAGTACCTTCTCCTCGCCCCTGGCTCAGGTTCAGAGTGAGCACCCGCTAGCCCTCGCCTGTAGGGCTGGCGGGCCCAGGGCGCTTCCAACCCCCAGCGTGTACACTCTCTAGCAGGCTCCTGCTGGAGGAGAATCCTCCCTAAACGAGGTTCGGGCTGCAGAGTGTGCGGCCTGAGGTAGGATACTGTCCCTGCTGGCCTGACACACCGTTTAGGCGAGTCTCTGTGCTTAGCAGTCACGGACAAAGCACTCTGAGCCCTGAGTCCGTTAGGGCGGCCCAACGTTGAGGAGTTAGGCCTCTCCCAGGTCCCAGTGCGGAGCCTGGACGCACGCACCTTCTCATCGCTGGGTTGGGACTTAAAAAGGTGGGGCTCTCACAGTTCTGCACTGATGAGAATTTTCCTTTGGCATCCAGTTTCTGGAAAGCCTGGCTGCATCCGTCAGGTGTGTGTGTCCCTGGGTGACTGGTCAGAACCCGCGGGCGGGCGGGCGGGCGGGCGGTAGTTGGCAGGCCAGCTGCTCCCTGGTGGGCCCGTCCCACGCTGCCGAGGGTCCGTAACAGCCACCACGGTCTCCACACCCTATGTTCTCACCGGCAGTTTGTTGGGAAGAGAGCTTATGAACGTTCTGACCAATCGTTCCCTGGTTTTTGAAGGTCTGTGAGCCAGGGAGACGGGGACGGCAGGGACAAGAACGATGCGGATGGTGAGGATGGTGAGGACAGTGAGGACGGTGAGGACAGTGAGGACGGTGAGGACGGTGAGGACGGTGAGGATGGTGAGGACGGTGAGCCCCCTTGCCCTGTGATCTCCGTGGACCCAGAAGCCTGCATCCTCCCAGATGCCACACTGTGTGCTTTTGTTGTGCTCGATGACATGCTGGTCACCCTGGCACAGGGCCCTGCCCGGTGGAAGGTACAGCTGTTCGGGTGTCCCTGCCCAGGGGAGGACACCAGACCCCCAGGCCGGATCGGCGAGGTGGAGTTGTCCACTTCCAGCCCTCTGGCTGGGAGCCTCGGGCAGCCCGCAGCCCCCCACTTCCTCCCAGTGCTGTGCTGCGCGTCACCGCCGGGCTGCGGCGAGCTGCGGGGCCGTGCGCCGGGCTCCGGGGGCTTCACGCTGGAACGGGCCCTCTTTGGGCTGCTCTTTGGAGTCGACGCCTCCCTTCTGGAGTCACCTGTGATCCTCTGCGGTCTCCCCGATGGCCAGCTCTGCTGTGTGGTCTTGAAGACTCTGGTCACCTCCAGGTTGGCCCCTGGCGACCCAAAGGCCCTAGTGAAGATCCTCCATCACCTGGAGGAACCTGTTGTTTTCATCGGAGCCTTGAGGACAGAGTCACTGGTCGAGGACGCGGAGGACACACACCCTGACTGCCTAGTGGCGCTCGGTCACCACGGCCGGGTGCTGGCCATCAAGGCCAGCTGGGACGAGGCAGGGGGTCTGGTGCCAGAGCTGCAGGAGTACCGGCTCCCAGGGCCTGTGCTGTGTGCAGCCTGCGGCGGAGGCGGCCGTGTGTACCACAGCACCCCCTCGGACCTCCGTGTCGTGGACCTGGCTCGGGCCGGTGCCCCCCAGGACCCCGTGCAGCCTGACGGGGGCCCGGGAAGCCTGCCCTCCCTGCCGTGTCCAGCCAGCTTAAGCGTGTGCAGCGTCGTCACGCTCTCTGTGCTGTCCGAGGCACCTGGAGGTACGAGCATCCGCTCACACCTGGAAAACCACAGCCTGTCGTGGCGGGGGTGGGATTTTCCGTGTGGCCGTCTTCTCCCCTGCGACCTGGCCCGGCCGCCCGTCTCAGTCCCTTAGCGCCGTTCATAAGCCTGACAGGCAGGCATGTCCCTGCCTGGTGTAGCCTGGGGGTGGACGTTTGTTTTCCTTCGGGGCACCGGGAGCCTGGTCGTGTGTGGCCTGTGGGAGCAGCGGTGGCCGCTGGCCGCCCTCCCTGGGTGGGGTCTGCATCTGGGTGACCCAGGGCGGGAGCGTCTCCCTGTGACAGGTCTCGTGTGGTGAGTGGTCCAGGGAGGGGCAGGTGGTGGTTTTTGAAGGCGGGAGAATGCCTGCCCCGCTTACCGTGTGGCCTGCTGACAAGGCCCCTCTGCCCTGGAGCCAGCGGTGGCCCGGAGCTCTGCCTCTGTTTTTCCCTGATAAAGCCGAGGAGGGTTTTGCTGTGTTTGCCCGGCATTGTGGTTAGCAAAATGGAGGCACCCTCCACCCCACCCCGAGAGCACCCTCTCATTAAGACGGCCCATGAGGCCCGTGACGCCAGCGTCTGTACCGCAGGGAAAGAGGGCCGCGTGGGTGGCAGCGCCCAGCGGCCCCATACCATGCCTTACACCTCAGGCCACGGCTCGGGCCTCCGTGGCATTGGGCTCGGGGCCCCAGCAGACGGTCGCAGGAGGTGGAGCCTGTCTCCTGCAGGCTCCCAGGAGCCCAGGGGTGGGGTAGGGGATGGAATGGTGCTAGAGAAACAGCAGGCTTCCGGGAAGTCCCCTGAGAGACTCGCGCAGCGAGAACGAGGGGCCTGGACGGCACCCTTCAATCCGGAGGCAGCTTTGCCGTGGGCGGCCTGTCGCAAGTAGAGCTGCACCTGGCTGACTCGGTGGCCCGCACGCCGCATGCCTAAGGTGGATGTGGGCAGTGGCTCTGCCCCCCCAGCCCTCCCCCAGCCCGCATCCAGAGCTCTCTGGCCACCCCGCATCTCTTCAGGGCCGTCGCCAGGACCCCCCCCTCACCTGGGTCCTGGCTTCCAACCGCGTTCGTCCTGTGCCTCCAGCAGCCTGTCCCTCCTGACCTGCTGACTGGGCCCCTTGGGTGTCCATCCCCAGGTGGCACCAGGCTCTTGGCCCTGTCTGCCAGCGGCCGTCTGATGACCTGCAGCCTGGACCTTAGCTCGGAGGCGCCCTGCCCTACCCGAGCCACAGTGGCGAATACTGGCCAGAAAATTAAGGAATTGCTCTCGGGAATTGGTTCCGTCTCTGAGAGGTGAGCGGCTGGGCTGCCTCACTCGGCGGAGGCCCGTGCTGTGTCCTCGGGGTGTTGATGTCCTTGGGGCGACGACGTTCTCGCGGCGGTGTTGGTCCAGGCCACGCCCATTCCTTTGCCTCTGTCCCCAGTGAGAGCCCCAGATGCCGTGTTGGGTGGTCACCTCGGAAGGTAGAAGGGCTGTCCACTGTGTCCTGGACCTGCTAGCAGGGACACTGTGCCGACTCCTCAGCTCCCCCAGGGGACCCCTCCCCTAGGAGGTCTCTGCCCCCCGTCTCAGTAAAGGCCCCAGCCGCTTCTCCCTCTGACCCTTTCAGAGAGAAAGTGGGCTCCCCTCAGCCCTCGCCTGCCCTTCTGAGTGGCCCTGGGTGACTGTCTGTAGGCTCTGGACCCCTGTTGTTTAGGGCCATTCCGTAGTGCGTGCTGTGTCCTGGGCTGTCACGGTGCTGCGGAGGAGGAGCAGAGGGGCCCGCTCGGGACATGCCCGGGAGCGCAGCGGCGAGGCCCGCCCTGCTGCTGTGGCAGCACCTGGCCCCTGTGGCCCTGATGAGGTTGGCCATGACCGTGAGCCTGGTGGACCAGGCCCGCCCAGTGGGGCTCCATCAGCTGCATCCTCTGTCCCCTGTCGTCCTGCCGCCTGAGAGGAGGGCTTTGGTTAGATAGCTGGGGGCACCTTCAAAAGGGCCGGCAGGCATGGGACCAGAGAGCTGCCCCCTAGGCAGGGCCTTGCTCCTCACTCGGCGTACGTCATGGAGCAAGGTTCTGGTCTCTTCCAAGCGCGGGAGGAGGGGATGCAGCACCGGCCACTGTGCTCCCTCGCCCGTCCCCGGGGTGCCATGTTCGTTCTTTCCAGAGTGTCTTCTCTGAAGAAGGCAGTCGACCAGCGCAACAAGGCCCTCGTGTGCCTCAACGAAGCCATGAACGTGAGCTGCGTCCTGCTGGCAAGCCGGGCGGGCCCCAGGCCCATCTCGTGCACCACCACCACTGCCTGGAGCTGCACGCAGCTGCAGGACGTGCTGACAGCCACCTGCCGGCTGCAGAATAGCAGCGGCTTCAGCCTGGACCGGGGCTGGACTTGGTGCGTGCAGGTGCTTACCGGCTTCCATGCCTCAGACCCAGACCTGGCCGGCTCGGCCACCACCTACGCCATCCCTGTGGACCGGCTGGGCCCTGGCGACCAGCGGGAGGTGACGCTGCCCCTGGGTCCCAGGGAGGACGGCACGCTGGACCTGCCTGTGACAGTGTCCTGTGCGCTCCACTACAGCCTCAGGGAGGTTGTGGGCGGGGCCCTCGCCCCCTCGGACTCTTCCGAGGACCCCTCTTTCGACGGGTGCCCCCCCGACATGTTGCCGGAGCAAGAGGGCATCTGCCTGCCCCTGAGCGAGCACTCCGTGGACGTGCTGCAGTGCCTGCGCTTTCCGGGCCTGGCCACGCCCCCCACACCGGCCCCCGGCCTGCTCGGCCCCGCTGGCAACCCCGTGGACGCCTTCTTGGGAGTTTGCCTTGGGCCAGGCAGCGAGCCGGCGGGCCCCGCCTCCCTGCGGGCCAAGTTCCTGCCCCCATCGGTGGCCACCATCAAGGTGTCAGCAGCGCTTCTGAGGGCCGCCTTGGGGGACGGTCAGCCAGGTTGGTGTTGCTGATGGCCTGGCTCCGGCCTGTGGACTCGGGGCTCCTCCCCCCTCCAGGACCCTCGCAAGCTCCCCGCGATGCCTCTCTCCACCAGGCGTGTCCCTGGGCTGTGCCACCCTGCAGTGGCTGCTTGCCGAGAACAGCGCCCTGGATGTCGTGAGGGCCCGACTGCTGTCCTCCGTCCAGGGAGTGGCCCCCAACGGCACTGACCTCCACCTTGTCGTCCGAGAGGCAAGCCAGGGGTCAGCTCTCTGGGGAAGTAGTGTCGAGAGAGGGGTTTTCAGAGCAGCGCCCGCAGGCCCGCAGCGTCTCCGGGCTGCTCGAGAGGAATCAGAGTCTTGGGCCCGCACCTTCCAGAGGTTTCTGATGTGCACCGCGTGATGCATGCTTTGCCGGAACAGCCTTGGCAGGGCCGCTGGCAGCGTGGACCGCCCATTTCAGGCCCCCGTGGGGACCGGCTTGCACGCTCCTGGAATCCGTGGCCAGGTGCCCCCGTGTTGCTTGGCAATGTTTGTACCCCGGGAGTAGCAGCCCCCGACCTCAGTCCCTGAACGCTAGCCCCTGCCCTAGCGGGGCTGTGAAGCCGGAACGAGCTGCCAGCGCTGTTACGGCCCCCCTGCTCGTGCACACCTTCCCTCCCGGGCGGTCCTGGTGGCAGGCCCAGGTCACGTCCAGCAGACTCTTACAACCCAGCTGGAGGGTCACAGAGTGACCCAGGCCGCCAGGACACCTGTCCCTGAGGTGGCAAGCTGCCCACCGCACACACAGCCTCTCAGGCCAGACCGGCATGCCGAGGTCGGGGCACCCCTGGGCCGATTCTGGGCCCCGATGGTGGCGCCCCAGGTGGTGGGAAGGGGCGGTGCTCAGCTTGGTGAGTATTCATGCCCCAGCACGTCCCCAGCCTGCAGAAGAACCACCAGGAACAGTGGTTCTGCCCCTGGGGCATTGGGTCCTGCGCGGGTCTGGGGGGCGCTCCTGGCTGCCAGCTTGCCTGTGCCAGGCTTTCTTCCTGGGCTCGGTGTGCCTGGAGCTGCCTGGGGGTTGCTTGGCTGGCTTTGGGCACCCAGTCTGCTCCCAGTTTCACATCTGAAACCGTGGCCCTGCTGCCAGGTGACCCAGGATGCCCAGTGTGGGCTGTCCACGGTGGAGTGGGCACAGAGCCCTGCTCTGTAGACTCCCCAAGGGAGCGGGATGCTTTCTGGCTGGCTCTTCCTGACGGGCTGCGGCTGGTCGGGCGGCGGCCGGCAGGCTCTCAGGTATAAGTTAACGGGCGGAGAGACCCAGGCCCGGGAGCCCTTCTGCACCTCACTCTGCTTCCAGGGTGCAGAGGGGCAGACCGGATAGGGAGGAAGAGCCCTCTTGAGAGCTGGCCTCGGGATGGGGCAGGGCCGTGCGTGGGCAGCGAGGCTCCTCGTGTGTTGCAGGTGACAGTGACCCACCTGTGTGCAGCAGGGCCCATGCAGGCCGTGGAGATCCAGGTGGAGAGCTCCTCTCTGGCCAGCCTGTGCCAGGCACACCACGCCGTCATCGGGCGTCTGCAGGTACGTGGGCCCGCTCAGGAAGTCGGAGCGTGGTGGTGGGAACCTGGGACCGTGGCGGGCCGTGGCTGCAGGCTCGGGGCTTGCGGGACAATCCTCCCTCCTCTCTGCTTGCGTGTGTTTGTGCCTCGCGGGTGAGCTGTGGGCAGCCGAGGGGGCGAGTAGGGCAGCTTTGCTGATGACACCTCAGTAACACTGCCATCTGGTGTGCCAGCGGTCCCCCGCCATGCCCGTGAACCCGCGAGGGCACTGCGTCAAAGGAGGACAGTCCGTGTGCTCCCTGTCGTGCTCACGTGCAGGCCTCTGCACCTGCCGGGCTGCACCGAGAGGCCGTGTCCCGGGGCCAGATGCCCCGAGCGTGGGTCCCGGGACAAGGTGTCTGCACTCTGAGCCTCCACATCTCTGCCAAGAAAGCGGGAGTGGTGGCCAACCTCTCACGTCTCTGGGGCCCATTTTGCCACCTGGCTTGGGAGGAAGCGGTCACGTCGCTGTCCTTGGGTTCCAAATGAAATCTGTCACGAGGTGTCCTTGGCGGGCCAGAGCCCTGGCCCCGAGGTTGGCCGGCCCATCTCTTCCCACCTGTTCTTAACGTGGCCTTGGCGGTCACAGAGGAGCCTGCAGTGGTAGCCATCGGCTGGTTGTCGCGGCTCTTGGGTGTGGCTCCGGCACCAGCCTCACCGGGGAACTTACCAGTGCCCGTTCCCAGGCCTCACCCCCGACCCGGGAATCAGAGAACCGTGGTCGCGGCATGTGGGCTCTGACGAGGACCTGCGCGGCGCTGTGCTCGTCGCCCCGGGGAGCCAGGGGCCCTTCCCAGCCCAGGCAGGGGGGCGCCGCTTAGGAGCCCGTGCCCAACGGCAGGTCACCCCACACAGCACTGACGGGCCCACCGCGGCACACGTGGCTCAGAGGTCTAGTCCTGAGTGCTTCAAGTTGTCCAAGGGGTCTCGCCCGGCGGGGACACCGGCCCCCAGATTGGTTCTCGTCCCCCCTGCCCAGAGGGGAGCCTCTTCGACTGTCCTCTCCCTCCTGCCAGGCCATCTCCAGACGTGCCAAGCACAGGAGGTGGACGGTTACTGTGGTGCCGGGGAAGGAGCGTGCTGACCCGACCACGGGCAGGGAGGGGACGTCAGTGTCCGGTGCTGCCGTGACAACCACAGCCCGGGCACGAACGGCAGGAATTGGGGCCGGAGGCTGAGGCCCCTCGGTGGTGCACAGACAGCCATGTTCTCCCGTGTCATTCCGCGGCCGCCTCCGTGGATGTCTGCACGCTTCTCACAAGGACGTCACTCACACGGGCTTAGGGCCCGCCCGCGTGGCCTGCTCTGACCTTGTCCGTTTGCAAAGACCGCGGCTCCGAGTGCAGCCGTGTGCTGAGCTGCTGGGAGCAGGACTTCTGTGTATGAATTTGGGGGGCAGGGTTGGCTGCTAACAGGGAGCTGCAGAGGCTCCCTTGATCGGAACCTTCAGGCAGACTGCAGGCCCCAGTCTGTCCTCTCAGCCGACACCGTGGTCCGCGTAACGGGTGCCCACCGGGAGACCCGGCGTATGATCTTTCTGCCGTGCGCGGCTGCCACGGGCTGGCACCTCTCGCCCGATCTCAGGGCCTCGCCGCCCGAGCCTGCCTGGGGGCTTGGATCTGAGCTCCCAGGAGCTGGCTGGGTTCCCCCAGAAAGCAAGACAAGAAGCGGCCCCGAAGAGCTCTTCCAAGCGGATGTGCGAACGGGGCGGGTTGGGTGGCCCTGGGAGGGCAGCGGGCACCAGGCCTGGCACGAAGGACGGGAGAGGGGCGGGCAGGTGGTGGCTCTGTGAGGACAAGGAAGGAGGTGGCCAGCAGAGGGGCAGGAAGCGAGAAGAACGTCACTTCCAAGTAACCTGCTGGGGTCGGAGTGGAAAGTGCAGAGGGGCCCTCGAGGTGATGGGGGGAGGCGGAGGACTGGTGCCAGGAGCCCCGGGCACCCCTCCCGACGGGGGGTGGGAAGTGTCCTCTCAAGCCACCTGCCCCTTGTCCCCCCAGAGGATGGTTGTGGAGCAGGCTGCCCAGAGCTCCAGCCCGCCTGACCTCCGCGTGCAGTACCTCCACCAGATCCAGGTCAACCACGAGGTGAGGCCCCTCATCTGGGCCCCCCCCAGCCCGCCAGTGGGGGTGGGTCCTGGCTGGGCTTCTCGGGGTACACGCACAGGCCTCTGGTGTCCCCAGCACAGTGGGGCCTGCCCGGTACGCACAGCTGAGATCAGGACAGGGGCAGAGCGGGTCCATTCGTGCCGCACCTGGGGAGTGGGGACTGTTCCTCCCCAGTAGGATTTGTGCGTGATGGGCGTCCCCCAGAGGGGTCCGAGGCCGTGCCCAGCAGGGAGGTGGGGGATCTGAGTGCTGCCCGCCACCCCCCCGCCCCAGACACTGCTGCGGGAGGTGCAGACCCTGCGGGACCGGCTGAGCACCGACAACGACGAAGCCAGCTCGCGTGCTGCCGCGGAGCGGCTCCTGCAGGTGTACCGGCAGCTGCGCAGCCCCAGCCTCCTCCTGGTGTGACTCCTCCTCCAGGTGGGCCCCTCCCACAGCTCGGTGCCTTTGTTCTTTCATGGAGAAAGGACTACTTCTGGCGCCTGGCCTTGGCTGCAGATATGCGGGCGGGGGCAGGCGGTGGTCGCCTGCACCTGGCTGCTCTCTCGGCGGCGGGGGGGGGGAGGGGTGGGGGGGACGCTGCTGCGTTGCTTGGAGGCGTGGGGTGGGAAGCACATCATTCCGGGCACCCGAGACGGCGTCTGCCCCGCCGGGCCCTGCGCTTGCTCCCTGCCCGCTGGCCCGAGAGGCTCCACGTCACTCCTCTCCCTTCGACAGCTGCCCGCCGGCCCCACCGCGCGCAGCGTCCCGGGCCACCCCTGCCCTGCGGCACTGGAGCCGGACCAGCGACGCCCCCTCAGCCACAGCGTCTGCGGCCTGCCTAGGCCCCGGGAGGAAGTTTGTGGGGGTGGGACTTGGGGGCGGGCTGCCGGCTCTCAAACCCAAAGACCCTTTGGTCCACCTGTGGGCCGTCAGCCCTGCTTCTCAGGGGCTGCCGAGCTCACCAGCTGGGAGGACGCTCCCGGGAGCTGGAGCACTCCCCCAGTAGACGCGCCCAGCACCGAGCACTGTGCGTTGTTCCCAGGGTCCCTCGGGGCGGGCTGCGGCCCCCCAGCTGCCTCCCTCAGCCTGGGCAGCGGCCCAGCGAGATTCCCATTCTGGTGCTGACTTGTTTAGCAGTTGGGGAGGGTGACCCTCCTTTGGACTGTGACATGGTGCTCTTCTGTGCGTGGGGGGGTCTGCGAGGCACCCCCTGCCGCAAGACAAGTCCACTCTGTCGAGCTGCCTCGGCTTCCGCTGTTTTATTTCTGCTTCCCTTCCTCAGCTGGGTGGGGTTTCTGGGCCCCCCCCGGGTGTGCTTGGGTGAACCCCGTATTGGCCTCTCCGTGGTCCTAGGGGCCAGGATGGAGTCCCCGGCACTGAGGCGAAGTGCCCACCCAGCCTTCAGGGCACACGAGTCCCTCCCGGGGAGGACCGAGGACATCTCTGAGGAGGGAGAGGGGCCGTTGGGGTGCTCCAATCAGAGCCCAGGAGAGTGGGTGGTCGCCCCACGGACCCCACCCTGAAGGCTGCTCCAGGGCAGGAGGGAGGAGGGATGGAGGCAGTGGGCATGCTGTGTGTGGAAAGAGCCCCCAGCACGGGCATTTGCTTGGCTGTCCTGGTCCCCAGCGTGCAGCCTGCTGCCTCTGCTGGGCCCTTCACAAGGGTCACCCTGATGAGGCCTGAGCACGGGGCCTTCCGGGACGGAGGAGCAGCAGTGGCGGTGGCAGGAGGCCCCTGGTTGGGTGGGGTGGGGTCTCCAGAAAAGGAGGAAAACGGCAAGTCCGGCCAAGTCAAGGGGAGAGAGAACGGGACCGGGTAGAAGCTTTGTGGCTCAGCAGAGATCTGCGGGGGGGTGGCAGCCAGTGGACACAGGCCGTGGGACAGACCTCGGCCCAGCTGGGTGCTCCGGGAGCCCCACGTGCCGGGGTGCCTCCTCAGCGCCCCGTCAGGGATGGAACGCCACACTGAGCACCAGGTCCCCTGCACGTGGCTCGAGCCACCAGAGAAAGTCCTCCACCGACTCCACTCTGCTGCTCGTACCAGGGGTGCCGAGGCACCCTCATTGTGACCCCAGCCGGCTCCTCCTGGTGACCCAGGCACTTTCCCTGCCTGCCCTGTCCAACCGCTGCCCCAGGCGGTGTGGGCTTCCTTCAGCAAGTATCTGAGGCCAAGTGTGCCATCTGGCAGAGGCCCGCAGAGGGGAGTCGGGGGACCCCGGGGGTGGTCGTCTCGTGCTGTTACAGTCCTGTTGCCGTCTTGCATGGGGTGAGCCCCCGACCCTCCTGCCCTGCGTGCCACCAGGGGGCAGCGCAGGCTGCGGCTCCTCGCCGCTCTCTCCTGGACTCCGGCGTGTGGTCTTCAAAGGGTTAACTCAGCCCACCGTGGACGAGCGGGCCCACTCGAGTCCAGCTCTTCCCTGTACTCAAGGCCGGGAGCCGGCAGTGAGGCCAGGAGCAGGCCGGGCCCAGAAGGGCCCGGGGGGCAGGGGGAGGGAAGGAGGGTTCCCTTCCTCCCCTCCCTGGTCCAGCACATCCACTCTGCACTGCCTGCCCCGAGTCCGTCCCCAAAGTGCCCCAGGCCCAACTGGGGAGAGGGGGGGG
The DNA here is from genome assembly GCA_030068075.1 of Paguma larvata. Lineage (NCBI taxonomy): Eukaryota > Metazoa > Chordata > Mammalia > Carnivora > Viverridae > Paguma > Paguma larvata. Next base: position 24,776,302 of record CM057843.1, read on the forward strand.
CTTCAGGCCCCCAGGCAAGGGCAGGGGCTGCCCAGGGTCCGGAGAGGGCTATGGGCCTGGGGCAGGGCACCTACTGTCCCCCCCACCCCTCAGGCTCTTGGCCTCCTTGCTGTATCCTACCCCTTCCCCCGGCCCCCCGGTTCTACATCTGCCCCTCGGCTCTCGCCTCTGATGGCCTAGGTCACCCAGCCCATCCAAGGGGAATTGGCCTGGGTGGGGGTCCTGGAGGGCTGAGGAGTTCTGGGTGCTGGCTGGTGAGTCACAGACCTTGTCCCCGGTATCCAGCCTGGTCACAGAGGGGCCAGCCTGTGGGTGTGGCGTCTCCAGGTCTGTGAGTGGGGCGGTGCGGTGGGAATAGGCTGGGTAGCAGCCAGGTAGGTGCAGGGGCTGAGAGGGGCTCTCTCCCCGGGGTTAGCCATACACAGCCCTGCTTGGGAGGGGTGGGGTCGCTTTTGCTTCCCAAAGCCCCTGTAAGCTGCAACATCCGGGCCTCGGACCAGGCCGCCCCGTCCAGCCCAGCGGCAGGGGGGCTCCTCCCTGGGTGTGGCCAACACAAGACGGCAGCTGGGGGGCGGGGTGCCAAGGCGGAGCCAGAGGAGGTCCGGGCTGTGCCTGCCCTGCGTGAGAGGGGTGCCGCTCCATCAGCCGGACCCTCCTCCCGGCCAAGCTCCCCACCCCCCCGGGTTTCCCGCGCTGAGGGACGGAGGCAGAGCGACCACCAGTGCTGAGGTGCAGACCCTCCGCGTACACCCCGCCCCATCCGGTGGCGCCACGGAGCCCGCCAGCCTCTGCGTCAGACACGGTTTAATGGGGGACGGGCGGGCCGCGCGCTCAGTACTCCCAGAGCGCGACCCCGGAGGGCGTGTCCGCGTCCGCGCGCAGCAGCCCCGAGGCGCCGCCGCGCAGGTACTTGCCGCTCCGGGCGCGGATGGCCAGGCGGCCGCGCTCGCGGAACTCGAAGAGGAAGTCCTCGGCGCGCTCGCCGTCGCTGCACACGCTGGCGTGGCTGCCGGTGTACCAGAACCCGCCGCCGCGGCCTGGGGGCGGGGCACGGGGTCGGGGGGCGTCCTCTCGGGCCCCTTCCCGCCCACCGCCGCGCCCCCTTCCCCGCGGGTCGCCGCAGCCCCCGGCCCCGCCCCTCCCACCCCTGTCGCACCTCGGATGTGGTAGGCGCCGTCGCTGAAGCTCAGGTGGAAGACGTCGTAGACTGAGCGGTTGGTGTCCAGCTGGTTGGAGCCACGACGGTGGCAGACGAAGCCGTCCAGGCCCCGCAGCACGAGGATGGGGCGGTTGATGAGTTTGAGAACGAACTCCTCGTCCTCACCTGGTGGGGAGTGGGGGCTGAGGGGTGACCAGCGCCTGCTCCTTCCCCAGCTGGGTAAGGTGGGCGGGGCGTGGGCCCGTCTGCCATTGCCATTGCCTTTCGTGACCTTGGCCAGGGGCCTGCCACCCAGATCCCCCAAATGCACGGTGGAGATCAGGGCTTTCTGGGCTCTGACTGCTCCCTGATGTCTGGGGCGGTGTCTCGACCGGCTGGATGACTGTTACCAAGCACCGTGGCAGCGGTTATCCAGGGGGGAGGAACGGGTTCTTAGTAGGGACGGGGTCTCTGGGCACAGCGCCCAGCCCTCCTTCTCCAGGACAGGTGAGGAGTGCTCACCCACGAAATCGCTGGTGGCCGCCAGCTGTCCATTCTTCTTCATGCACACGTAGCGCCCATTACTAGCCTTGAGTGCCACCCGCCGGCCACGCCACTCCATCTCAAACATGGTGTCGGCAGAACTGGAAAAGGCAGGGTGAGGTCCCCTCAGAGCAGCAAGACGTTGGGAGCTCAGGGTCAGGCTTCCCCACCCCCCTCAGGTCCAGTACCAACCCCCCAGAGGGAGAGACAAGCACTTGCCTTCCACTGTCCCCCCCCCCCCACCATGAAGAGCTGCCCCTCTCCCCAGTGGGCATTCCTTCCTGGCTGGGCTGCTACAGTGGTCCTCCCGGTGCAGGTGGAGGTGACAGTGGTGGTGATGGGTGTGGAGATGGAGGTGACGGTGGTGACGGTGGTGATGGCGGTGACAGTTGTGGTGACAGGTGATCATGGAGGTGGTGGTGGTGACAGTAGTGGTGACAGTGGATCGTGGTGGTGGTGATGATGGAAGTAATGGCAGTGATGCTGGTGACAGTGGTGGTGGTGACAGGTGATCATAGTGGTGGTGACAGAGGTGGTGGTGGTGATGGAGGTAATGGCAGTGATGCTGGTGACAGTGGTGGTGGTGGTGGCGGCGGCAGATGTGGAGTGAGGGCGCTGTGGAGATGGGGACGCACTCACACTTGCGTGGCTGTGGCCTGGATGCCCCCGTGGGTGACCAGGGTCCAGTAGCCCCCGGTGCTGGAATAGAAGGCGCACTTCTTTGTCTCCTGGTCGATCTGCATCAGGAAGGTCTCGTGGTGCAGTTCTTCGTCTTGGTTGGCTGAGACGTTGACCCCTGGAGGGAGGATATGGGAAGCCCCTCGCGCCTCTCCCTGGGTGGGCGGGTGGGGGGCAGAGAGATGGGGAAAAGCATGCTCGGGGGCCACCCCGGAGGCAGAGGGGCTCTCATCCAGAACCCTGTGGGGTTAGGGTTCGGAAGGCGCTTCTCAGAGGCGGGGGCCCCCACGGCCATGTGGGCTCACTGCGGTCTCCTACGTCGGTTCCCTAAAGGTCCCCGGCCTCGCTCCTCCCGCAGCCCCAGGGGCCGGCCCTTCGTGCCAGCAAATCCCCTGCCCCACTAATCGGTAATCTGCTTGCCGCTGCCCTTCCGACCCAAGACTTACCCCAGCCTCTATTTATAACTCGCTCCTAAGCCACTGAGTGGGCACAGTGAGGTCCCTTTCTTCCCCAAGCCATTACTCAGGACACAGCTAGGGCCTGGGGTCCACTCCTGGGCACCGAGCAGAGGCCGGCCCCCCTGTCACCTCCCCAGCCCCCGTCTCACGTGTGTGGTCTCCCAGGAGCCTTGAGGGAGGGCAAGGCTATCTGAGGCTCCTCCTGGGGTTCCTGGAAGGCGGCCACAGGGGACATTCATGCCGGAGTCGGGGGCAGAGGGCAGGCACCGGAGCCTCCCCAGTATCTTCCCATGAACCAAGCCCCTGTTTCCGGACGAGGCTGGCCTCCACGTGTCCAGCCGGTGGAGCCGGGGGAATTGGGGGCCTGAGGGTTGGGGCCAGATCCTGTCCAAGCCTGTCCCCTGAAAGGTAGCGTGGGCATCGGACAGGGCCTGTGCTAGAGAGGGTGAGACCTGGGGTCCTCCGCCAGCTCCCAAGGCTGTTTCTCCAAAGCCCCCCCAGATCGGGGCCCGTCTCCTTACACGGGTCAGTGCCGACCCACCGTCCCGTCAGCAGCGCCGAACTAAGTGAGCGCCTGACTCTCCTGCCATCGGCACTAACAAAATGACCAACAAAGACAGTGTCCAGTGCCTGTGGGTGTTGTGGGCCTTGGCCGGGGACGGCTCCTGGAGGAGGTGACACTGACATAGACCGAGGAGATGAGAGAGCTGCCCGTGCAGGTGCCGAGGGAGGAACGAGGCCGGGGCCGCACGTCTGAGGCCCCCCCTTGGCATCTCCAGTGCCCCCTCGCGCACCCACTCCAGGCAGACCACGGCCGAGGGTCTCCAGCTCACACAGAGGTTGTCAGCAGCTGTCTTATGACCACGAGGGCACCAGCCCGAGGTCAGAGCTGTCCCAGGAGAGTGGCCCCACGAGGAGGAGAGAGCGAAGGGCTTTGATGACGCCGCTGAGCTGGCAGTGTGTCCTGCCTGGGACCCCGCGACCCTGGAGCCTCCAGACTTCCGCTCATACGAGATACTTCATGTCCTTGAGTCATCTGGGACCGTTTTTTTGTTAGCCACACTGTGCGCAGCAGGAATGAGCAGACTCTGGTTGACGGAGGCACAGGAAGCTAGTGGGTGGGGAAAGCAGGCCAGCGGGGTGCTCCCGGACACCCCCCCCTCCAAGGGAAGAAGACGGTTTGGGGCTGCCAGCCGACAATGTCATTGGGACGACAACGTCATCATCAGGATGACAACGTCATCATCGGGACGAAGGCACCAGTGGGACGTGCCACACCCTACTTCCCCAGACCACTGGCTGCCAGGCCAACGTCCCAACCTCTGGACAGGGAGGGGGGGTCACAGGCCCTGAGGCTTATTGCAAAGAAGGCCAGCGGGGAGCCCGGGCGGGTCTGGCTTCTATCCGGAAGGCTGATCTGGGCCTCAGTAGGGGATTCCTCTGTAAAAGGGACAGGCGGGTGCAGGGTGGTCTGGAGACAGAATAGCCCAGCCGGCACCACCCCTCCCCCCACCGCCAGCACTGTCTCTGTCACCGCCTCCAGCGCCACCACGGCCCTGCTCGCCAGCTGAACACGTACAGGTGGCGCGCCCAACACCTCCTCCGACCCTCGCAGAGGAAACTCTTCACACCATCGCCTGCATTTTACGGATGAACCAGCCACGTGGGCCTTACCGCAGGCCAAAGAGCCGTGCGGCTGGACCGTAGGACCTGTGCTGGGAAGGACAGGGGCTGACTGTGCTCCGTTGTGCCGCAGCACCTGGCCCCGGTCCAGACGGGCGCGCAGGAGGAGTTTGCTGGATGCCTGTCCCCACGCAGGACTGGCCTTGGGAAACTTGACTACGGGTGAGGCCCCCACAGCCACAGCAGGGCTGTCCCCCACCCCCCGGGAGGGGGGGCTCGTGGCTGGGCCTCTGCCGGCGGGACCGGGGGCCAGGTCAGGGTGCACACAGCCAGGAACCCAAGTAGGGCCAGCCACAACTGCTGGCCCGGGGCCCAATTAGGGGCCCCTCCAGAACCCCAGCTTCTTCTCAAGGAAGTAGAAATTGCCCGTGTTCACCTCGAAGGTGTGTGATCACACGTGGAAAGGCCCGTGGGGCACACGAGGCAGGCGACCCACGATCCAGGATTCACAGAGAACCGGGCTGCACCCACCGGGCGGGGACCATGCCTTCCACCATTCAGAAGCCCAGGCCCTGGGGAAGGCCACCAGACCGGAGGGACCCCAAGGTCCCTCCTCACTCCACTCCTGGGGTGGTGGAGGATCCCCACTGGTCAGGCACAGGTGCCCTCCCGCTGGCTCCTGGCCCTGTCCTCGGCCCCCTCCCCAATCTCCTGTAAGGTTCAGAAAATGGAGCCATAGACGAGAAGGCGAGGTGTGGAGTGGGGGGCCAGCCCCCTGCCCCTCGCAGCAGCCAGCCTGGGCCTCGTCCACCTCCTGCCGGGCACTGCCCGTCCCCCACTCAGCCACTGCCCAGCACGCCCAGGGCTCAGCGGTCCTGAGAGGGACCCACCCCCTCCTTCCGGCTCTGAAGCCGGCAGCCCTCAGCCAGGACCCCCGCGTGTGGCCCGAGGTGCACCCCCTGCCCTGTGCACTGCCACCCACACGGACACGATGGCACGCCCCCGAGCGAGCCCCCACGCCCAGCTCAGCGCGGCTGGCCGTGCCGCCCCCGCGTTACCTTGCCGCACGGACACGTAGCGGTGGTTGGCGGCCACCAGCACCACCTGCGGGTGACTCTCCTCCAGGTCGAAGAGCTCGTCCTTGCCGGGCCGAGTGTTGCGACCTGCCCTAAGCGTGGCCGCGGGGCCCACGGGCGCCAGGTAGCGGCCGTCACAGTCCTTGAAGGCCAGCTTGCCGGCCTTGAACTCCAGCGTGTAGCAGGCGCGGGCCTCGGGCTCCCAGACGAGGCGGCCGTCGCTGCGCAGGTAGCGGCTGTCGCAGGACCGGAGACAGTACCGCCGGTTCTGGAAGATGAGGGTGATGAGTGCGTCCACGCCCCACGGCGTGTTGCTGTCCGCCGCCATCTCGTCCTCCTGCGGGCACAGGTGCACGTAGCGCCTGCGGCTCACGCTCAGCAGGTGAGCCTGCGGGTGGATGGCCAGGTGCACGGTCCACAGCTCGGCCGGGGAGACGGCCGTGGCGAAGCAGGACAGCCGGTCCTCGGTGCCGCCGAAGAAGCGGCCGTGTGGCTCCGACTGCAGCGCCCAGCGCCCGTCGGGCTGCGGCAGGACCAGGAAGCGGCAGTCGCGACCGGGCCGCTCGGCCTCGCAGGCCACGCGCCCGTCCTCCTCGGCCGACAGGTAGCGGCCCAGGTGGCTGCTGCGGAAGAGCACGGCGGCGCCCTGCCCCGGGTCGGGCTCCAGCACCCACATCTGCTTCCGCTTGAGGCTGGGTGCCGAGGCGTTGACCTTGAAGCCGAAGCTCTCCGCCGTCAGGTAGCGGTCAGTGTCGTTGACGAGGCCGAACTGGATCTTCAGCACCTGGTGCAGGCCGTTGGTGGGCATCTTCGGGGCTGGCCCGCAGCCCCGCGAGGGGCCCGGGACGCTCTCTCTGCACGCTCACAGCCCCCGAGGTCCCCCGGAGGCCTGGCCGGCGTCATGGACCCGCTGCCCTCTGACCAGTGGCTGCGGGGCCCGGGCGGTTCTTACATGGCCTGCGGGCAGCGGAGGGCGGGTGGGAGGGCGGATCAGAGCTGTGCCGGCTTAGGGACAGCGGCTGCCTTTTGTTACCCCAGCTTGGATTTCAGCCACCACTGGACCGCGCGAGCGGCCGGAGCCCCAGGGCGGTGCGGCTGGAGAGCTCCGCCCGCCGAGGGCTGCCCACCTCCTGGTCGTCACTGGTGGCCGCCCAGGCCCGCGGCTCGGGCCCTGCGCCCCGCCTCCTGGCCCCTGCGCCTCTCGGCCTCTCTCCCACGTGTCCCGCACCTCGGGGCCCGCAAACCCACTGCAGACTTGCCAGCCCAGCCCGGCTCCTTCCCGAGGCAGAAAGAGCGGCCTGATGGAAAGTCGCCGCGAGGCCGCAACCCGATCGCGGCCCTCCACCCGCAGCCGCCGCCGGATCCTCGGCCGGATCCAGTTACCCTTCTCTGATTCCTGGTGCCAGGAACCCGGCAAGGCCCCCCGACTCAGGCAGCCTCCAGCCCCGGGCCCCACACCTCTCCCTGGGCGAGGGGCAGGCGGGGGCGTCAGTGCCAGTGAGTGGCCGGGTTCCCCCCGTGCGCCCCCATCCCGGCCCTGTGGCATCCAGGCCCAAGCCAGGGTGCAGGCGGTGTGGACAGGCGGCCCGTGTGGCCCAAGAGAGGCCCCCCGTTTGCCAAGACGGCAGCAGTGTGGTGGAGAGAGTGACGCCCGCCACAAGGACCACATGGAGGGAAGGCCACGTGGGGGGGTGAGCGTGGAGCAGACGGCGTCCCGAAGGCCGTGGGCCGTGGGCCCCCAGGCCAGGGCACCAGGCCTCGAGCCGACCCCTGTGCTGTAGACACCGCAAGGAGCCCAGTGTCCCCCTTCCACGGGGGAGTGGTGGTGCAGCCAGCCCCACCGCGTGGCCCCAGGGAGCCCTAATCTGTTGTTCCTGTTGCTGGGGTGGCTGGTCTGACTGGGAGGTCTTTGCAGGGTCTGGCCCAGGGGACCGTGGGGGCCAAAGCCCTCTCGGCAGTGGGATGTGGCCAGCAGGCTGGGAGAGGCTGGAAGCCGGCCGCCCCTGACCCCAGCACCTCCCCGCCCCAGCCACTGGGACCACCTGGCTAGACTCCCCCCACCAGCCCACAAGGGCCATTTTTGGGGACCTGCGGTGGCCTGCTCAGCCGCACCCGGCCTGTCTGTCTCCTGCACCTGCCTCAGGGGCTGGGAGCCAAGTAGTGAAACCAGAGCTGCCCGGCCTGGGCCTGGGCCAGCCTTGGTGTCCTCTTCCTCATTGTAGTGTGTGACCCTCGGGCCTCCCTCCGGAGTCTTGCCTCAGCCTCACGGGTCCCGGCTGCTCTAGGCAGCACCCCTTCGACCCTCTGGAGGCCGCGACGGGCCCCGTGCTTCCGGGGCTGGGCGTGTGGGGGCCCCAGGGAGCAGGCGGGGCAGACAAGATCAGGAGTCCTTCCTCTGTTCTCCAGGCCCTGGGGAGCAGCCTTGCCAGGGGCACGCAGACACTGGGGAGACAAGGGGACACGTCCCTTCGCTGGGGCCAGAGTGGGGTTCCGGGAAACAGACCTGGACACGAAACCTCACGATAGCTCAGTGCACGCCGTGAGTTGGTCAAATGAGGCTGGTCTTGCCCCTCTCTGGGGACCATGTCTGTCTCTGCAACCCACACGCCTTGATGGGGCACCAGCTGTGTGCCAGGCACACCCGCTGGCAGGGAGAGGTACCCCCGCCCAGAGATAGTGCCTGCATAAAACCCTCCCAAGCCCCAGGGGCCCGGGCCGAGCCTCGATGCCAGGGAAATGTCCGTGGCTTGGGGGTCCGAGCCCGGATGCCGTCCGCACCGGTTTCTCGCTGGGTCTCACTTCGCGCCCCCTCCCAGGGCCTTGGGGTCACCCTGCAGCGCTGCTCAGCTCACCCGTGCATGGGGGCCTGCGGGCCAGCCGTGCGTGGGGGGCTGCAGGCCAGCTAACCGTGGTCCCCCCAGCTCCCAGCTCCGAAGGAGCCTGGGATGCCCGGTTAGCACGAAGGCCTCCTTGGTGCCGACAGGTGCTGGCAGGGTGCTCACGGGCGTCACGTGCCCAGTGGGAGGGAGGCCAGCTGCCAGGCACTAAGCAGGCCCGGCTCCAGGAGGCCTCTTGGTGACAGAGCCAGAAGTGCCTCTCAGTTCTGGGGCCCTACGGCCCGAGGTGGGCGTGGGGTGGGGCTGCCTGGCACGGGCCCAGAGTTCGAGCCGAGGGGTGACCTTTCGGACCCCAAGGGGGACTCTGAGAGGAGGGCCTCGGAGCCCAGGCTTCCTTGGGGGGGAGGTAGTTTGCGTGGATTTACTCTCCACCCCCCGACCTCAGGCCCCCAGGCCTGAGCCCAGATGCCTGCCGGGGGTCACGGGTCCTTTCGCGATCCCCCGTGAGGCTCTGGCACACAGTAGGTGCTGAGAACGCTTGGTGGGGTCTGGATCTCGTGTGACGCGCTGAGACCCTGCAGGCGAGTGAGGCAGCACGCGCGCCAATGTGGACGTGTGTGCGTGCCAGTGTGGACATGTGCGTGCGTGCCAGTGTGGACGTGTGCGTGTGCCAGTGTGGACATGTGCATGCCAGTGCGGACGTGCGTGTGCCAGTGTGGACGTGTGTGTGCCAGTGTGGACATGTGCATGCGTGCCAGTGCGGACATGCGCGTGCCAGTGTGGACGTGCGTGTGCCAGTGTGGACGTGCGCGTGTGCCAGTGTGGCCGTGTGCGTGCCAGTGTGGACGTGCACGTGTGGCAGTGTGGATGTGTGCGTGTGAAGGTGCACACGGACAGACGGGGCAGGGCAGAGAGAACCGTGGGCAGCCTCTGGGCGAGCCCCGGCCCCGGAGATGGTTCCCTGAATCCCAGCCTCAGAGCCCACTCACGGCTGCCCAGGAGGGCGATCAGGCCGTGTGCAGCACAAGGGCGTCCATTTGAGATTCGCTGCGAGAGCCGGTGGTGGGCTGGAGCACCCAGCTGTGCCTCAGGCAACAGGGAGCACTCCTGGGGGGGGGAACGCACGCGATCCTGTGGCCACGCCCCCTGCCAGGGGGTCTGGGAGCACGGGTCCAGGGCCTGGCCGGGATGCCCTCAGGGGCCTCCAGGGTCACCTGACATCACTGACCTCTGACCCTGTGCCCTGGAGGGTGGGGGTGGTACACCCCCCCCCCCCGACCCCACCCCCACCAGTGTGTCCCTTGCCCTGTCTGTCACCTGCCCCCTCTGGACGAGGCCCTAGTCCGCATGGCAGCCTGACCGATGCACCGACTGAAAACCTGTTCCACTCGAGAGGAGGTGCCTTTCCGTCACAGGTACTGAGGGGCCATCTGTGAGCGGCACCCCGGCACCCCACCTCAGGGAGTGGGCCAGCTGCAGGTGGACACAGCCGGACGGGCCCTGCGACGCAGGGGGTGCCTCAGCACTGAGGCAGCAGACACGCTCGGGGCGGATCCTCGGCCGCCGGCCACTCTCAGCGAGGGGACTTCAAAAGTCCCCGGCCCCTGGCGTCGACCCTGGAGCTCTCAGGAAGCCGTCCCTTCCCTGGGATGCGGGGGGATGGGGCTGGAGGGCCTCCCTCCCCAACCCCAGCCAGGCGCCTCCCGGGGCGGCCAGGAAAGGACTCTCGGTCCTACGGATCTAGACCGCTGACCTTGGATGCGAGACGCGGGCCCGGGCTCCTGCCAGCGCAGGGCTTGCTGCCATGGCAACCGGCGTGTGTACCAGGCCGGCTGCCCGGGCAATGCTGATGCTGGTGGCGTGAGCTGGCACGGGCCCCGTGTGTGTGTGTGTGTGTGTGTGTGTGTGTGTGTGTGTGTGTGTGTGTGTGTGTGTGCAGGCTGCGGGAGGGGGTGGATCCCCGCTTCGGCTGGCCCGGAGCCCTGGAAACTGGGAAATGGCCCAGGACGGAGACTGGGGCAGCCCAACCAACCGCGGGACCTCCACAGGCCACACCTGTCCCGGCCCCGGGTCTCGGCCCCTTGCTCCAGCGAGGCCAGCTGTGCCCGCCCCGCAGGGCAGTGGGTCTCTGGGAATGTCTTCCAGGAAACCCCCGGTGCCCCGCCCGGCTCCCCAATGCCCCCACTCAGCCCCGGGCCAGCTGCTGCTCCCGTCAGAGTTTCTGTCACGCTCTGCCCCGGGCGCTGTGCCCTCCCGTGGCCGCCACTCCAGCCAGCCCTCTTCCGGTCCCGGCACCCACCCCCTCGAGGGCGAGGGCTATCCCGCTGGCCTCGAGGCTGCTGGGCCTGGCCCCAGGCCCTGATTTTCATGCTCCCGGGCCCAGCATCTGTTCTGGGGGCGGGGGGGTCCGGCCTGGCGGGCGCCCAGGGCCCGGCCTCCTGCCTGGTTCCTGAAAAAAACAGGCCCAAGGCTTGGTTGCTCATGATTCTTTCATGGCGGAGTTGTGCGGCTCGGCAGCTCCCTTTACACGGCGGGGCCTGGGTTGGTTTACGGAGGCCGCAGGCGGTTTAGGGTGACAGGCTCCCTTCTGCGGGGCGGGAAGGACGAAGAGTGTGGGCCAAGGCTCCCGCATCTCACTCTGCGGGGGTGTGCCCAGCCCGCCTGCTCCTGCTCCTTGTGAAAATCCAGCCCCGAGCCTCGCCCCTCCTGCACCATCCCTACCTGTGCCTCCCCCCCCCCCCCCCCCCCCGCCACGGTCCCCAGCCCTGCTCCCATCCCCACACCTCCTGAAGGCAGGGCAGCTCTCTGCAATACCGGTTTCCACGGGCTTCTCTCAGGCGTGGGCACCGCCCCCACTTGAAGTGGGGAGCCACTGGCTGGGAGGACAGGCCCCGCTTTGTGCCGTCTGAGGAGGAAGCTGGCGTGGGCTCCTGGCTCTTGTCCCTCGTAAAATCATAGAAGTCCTGGGGAGGGGGTAGCTATTTCTGGAGGCGGTGGGGAGAGAGAGACCTCGGGCCCGGCCAGAAGTCCCAGGGTCCCCTCAAGGCTGAGCGTCCCAGAGGGACCACGAGGGCAGGACTGGGGGCATCTCGGCAAGCCCAGGTGCTCTGGGACCATTGCTGCCTCCTGGCACCCAAACCCCAGGGCCTTTGCATATTTCTGGAACAAGAAGGCAACACTCACAAGAATATCTGAGAGTAAGTTCCTGGCTGCCCGGGGCTCAGAATCAGGACCAGATCAAGTCCAAGAAACAAGTCGGCTACTTACCGGCCGCCTGGGCTTCCAGATACACCTGGCAGGGACGGTCAGGAGTCCGAAGGTCCGGAGGTGACCAGGGCGCCTCGCACTTTCATACGCAGCCACGCACACGCAGGCGAGCAGCAGACACACAAGCAGACAAGGTGGCTCCCAGGGGCCTCGGCTCGGGGACTCTGTGCTGGTCTACTTTTTGTAGAACTCTCCGCACCTCCAGGTGATGCTCTAAGTGGCGAGAGAGTAAGACGGGGGCCGTGGGGGCGCACTACCCGACTTTATGGCAACTCAGTGACGTAGGTGCTCCTGGGTTCAGTCACTGTTGGGACAGCCATCATGAAAACATAGACGGCGGCTTAGGTGAATGTGCCCTATTCACGTTAAATCGCCTGGCTGCGATCGCTGCGCTGTAGTTACAGGAGACAGCGTCCCTGTTCTCGGGGAAAACACACTGAACTATGCAGGAGTAAAGGGCGAAACGTCTGAGGCCAACTCCCAAGCAGCTCAGAAATGAAAAGAGATAAAGAACAATGAGGCGAGTGTGGGAAATGTGAAACCAGAAAGTTCGAAATTATCTCAAAACAAAAACATTAAGAACTATAACAACTAGAATAGAGAATTCCATCACAGGGTCAGAAGAAGTCAAAGAAATACCCCGAGGGTTGAGGGGCGGGAGGGGCACCAGAAGCGGGGACATTGCCAAAGGACTCCTCTAAGAGACAAGACGCCCATAGCAGAAATCCCAAAACAAACGCTGGAAAACACCGAGCAGGAAAGAAACCAGCCATGACAGAAGGACACAAGATGCTTCCCCGGAAGTGAAGGGCACTGGGGGGCCAGGGCCTAGAAGTGGTCCAGACAGAGAGACGTCACCAGGAGCACACCCAAGATCTCGGATCAGCGGAAACAGAGAGAGAAGCCCAAAGCCTCACAGAGAAACACAAAACAATCCTAGACATCGGATCGGGATTCAAATGACACTCATTTCCCAAAAACAACAGCATAAGCAAGACGCAGAGAGTCAAGACTTCAAAATCCAAAGGAAACATTTTCTTTATTATTAATGTTTATTTAATTTTGAGAGAGAGAGAGAGAGAGAGTGCGAACAGGGGAGGAACAGAGAGAGAGGGAGACACAGAATCCTTAGCAGGCTCCAGGCTCTGAGCCATCAGCACAGAGTCCGATGCAGGCCCGAACCTACGAACCACGAGATCATGACTTGAACCGAAGTCGGATGCTCAACCGACTGAGCCACCCGCGTGCCCCAAAGGGAACATTTTCAAAATGGATTTCCTTCACTCCCCAAACTACCTTTCCCAGGTAGGGTAAAATAGGCATGTGCAGATACCCAAACTCAAATCCCTACAGGCCCCTGCCTGCCCCGCCCTCCGCCGGGTGGCCCCCCAAACTCTCCCCCCATGTAAGCTGGGCCTGGCGGGAGGAGGTCTGGGAAAGTGGTCAGCACAGTAAAGCTGCAGGTCCACTTTGGGTCCTTATGGGTAGGGGCCCCTCCTGGGGGTGGGCTCCCACAGTCCCCGGGGTTATGTTGGGGCCAACCTATCTGTCACTGAGGGAGGTGGAGGTGTCACCCTGAAAACCCAAGAGCATCATCTGTCTTTCCCCCCAGAATGACTTGACCCCAGCCTGGCTGGCTCTACATACCCCACCTTCAGCATGCTCCCCCATGCTCCCCCACCCCAGGGCATTCCGTGGCTCCCCACTGCCCTGGTGGGGCACTCCAGCACCCCCTCCCATCCTCCTGGGGCTAGCCCAGCAGCTCACAGCCCTGGGACTGCCCCTGGAGAAGCGGAATAAACTCGCCCCCTCTGTCCTCCAACGCTGGCCTCCCGTAGCTAGCAGGGGGAGTAAGAGTTGGCTCTCAGTGCCACCCCTCCAATCCTGGCCCCCCCTTTCCTGCTGTGGGCCCTGGGACCTCAGCCTCTGAGCCCCCATTTCCTCCTCTCTCAATTGCTTATCAGTGGCCATCTGCCTGGGTCGTCTAGCTGTGGAGATAACCCAGAGTGTGCCCAGGAAGCAGACAGGGCACGGCTGCTTGGACGCCTGTGTACCCATTCCCTGGGTACCGGCACTGTGTATTCAACTGATACACCTCACCTCAGGGCCAGGTCTGCCCGCTTTGGGGTCCCCCTGTGGGTGCTGTCCGTTCCTGGACAGAAGGCGCCTGGGCATCATGGTGGGCTGGCCCCGCTCGGCTGAGTCCAGGCCCTGGGTACAGGCTGACCCCAATCCCACCTTCTCTCTGCGTCAGCACTGGTTGAGGTCACCGGCCACTCCCCTCACTCTCTGGCGGCAGTGACTCAGCGGCTGGCCCGCAGTGCCGGACGCCTCCCCAACCCCGTCGGTGGCTGTAGGGGTCCCTCCCTGCGCTGGGGAGGGCTGCGGCCGTCGCGTTGTGGGGAGGGGACGGCGCAGACGCGGGCAGCCTGGGTTTCTCCCCGGGCCCCAGGCAGGCGCCCAACCCCGCTAGCGGGACCCACCTGGCGGCCCACCTGGGAATAACACCGGGCCCGCCTCGGAGCTGGGCGCCATCTCCTGGCCCAGGCCTTCAAGGTCGCTGCCCCTAAGGAGTGTCCCCGTTCCCAGTCCGTGCCCCACCCGGAGAGATGCGCGCTGATGCGGGCCGGGCGCCCGCCCCCTCCGTGCCTAGGAACCAGGGTGCCGCGCCTGCCCGCACCCCGCCGAGGCAGAGGAGATGCGGGGGTGCGGCGGGCCGGTCTGACGCCAGGTCAGAAAGCCGCTAACAGCGGGAGCGCAGAGGGGCTGCAGGTGGCCCCTGCTCGCATCTCCGGAGACGGGGCGGGTCGGGCTAGGTGAGGGCGCCCCGGGGCTCCGGCGGCAGTTTGCGCTGCCCGTGGGCCAGCCTCTTGCGCGCTCCTCGGCCGCCCGCCGGATTCCCGTGCGGGGTCGCTCGCGCCGACCTCAAAGGGCGCGGGGAAGCTCGGGCTGGGACCCTGCTCCCGGGGGCGCGGCTGGGCCCAGGCGCCGCACCCCGGGCAGATAACCACACGTGGCCCCACCAGCCGGGGGTCCCTCGGGTCCCCGAGGCTTCCGACCCTCGCTCCCCAGCCGGACGCCCAGTCCGAGGCGGGGTGGGCGGGGCCTGGCGTAGCCACGCCCACCGCGCCTCGCCGGCCGGTCCCCTGCGCGCCGCGCAGCTTTCCCGGGAAGCCTGGGAGCAGGAGCGAGGGCGCGGCAAAGGGCCCGGTGACCGGTCCGGAGCCCTTGGCTCGACCCTAGCCTGGCCCACTCTGTCCACCCCAGCTGCAGCCCTCGCGACAGTGGCGGGGAGGACGGAGCGCCCAGAGCAGCGGCCTCCTGCCCATGTCCCGCCCCGATCCGCTTCCACGTCCTCGGCCTGGCGTCCTGGGCGTTGGGGACACCTGCCGCGCCGGGCCCTGACCTAGTCAGGGGAGCTCGGCCGGCCGGGCGCATTCCCCACATGCCGGGCCCAGAGCAGGAGGTGCAGGCTGAGCCCGCGCTTTCTCTCTGCCTTGCCCCACCACCTCGGCACTGCCCCCTGCAGCCCTGCGAGCTCACCAGCGGGGGGCAGGCCGACCCTTCCCTCTCAGCCGCAGGGCCATACCCGCTCTTTGCACCCCGGAGTCAGGGTAGGGGGATGGCTCGGCCAGCCCCTCTGTGAGGGCCCCTCCGGGGCTGGGAGCTGCTCCCCTTCATTCCTTCTGCCTACATTCATGCTTTCTGCAGCCACAGAGGTGCCAGGCGCTATTTCAGTGGCAGGGGACACCAGTTTCACCATTGTGCCCTGCACTCTGGAGCAGAGGGTGGGGGCAGACAAACAATGAATAACCAATATTCGGGGAAGAGGTGGGGAACTGGACCTGAGGCTAGGGCAAGGTCTGGAGGCCTGCAGGGAAGTGGCGGCCAACCAGAACTTTACTTGTAGAGGCAGCCAGGCAGTAGCTTGGGGCTGGAGGGCGGTGAGCAGGCAAGGCAGTAGGCGAGGGGGTGGTGGGTCAGGCAGAGCTACCAGCACCAGGGTAAGGGACTCAGGTAGCCCGGGGAGCAGAGGGACAGGATTTGCAACATGAATCCTGGGGAAGCAGGAGGCGGGCAGCCGGGCTGGACAGACGGCAGGGCGGGCACCCTGGTGTCTGGCTTCAGCTGTGCGTGGAGGTGGGACTGTGTTGTGAAGCAGTCTGGACTCCTGGGTCAAATCCCCGGGGTCCCGCTGCAGTCTGGGTGCAGCTCCCGGAAAGTAAGGGCCGTGCGGGGAGCTAGCGGCAATCTCCTGGGGAGGCAGCCGTGAGGCAGGCCCATGCTGTGTCCGTGACGTAATTATTCTCCGCAGTGTGTACAGCAAAGGTGACGGCAGCAGACCACTGCCGGGCCACGGTGTCAGGCCCCGCACCCCCGCCCTGTGGCGTAGGGAGCGCTGTCACTCTGTCTGCTGAGGCCCAGGAAGTGTGGCCTGGAATGTGTCGGAAGCAGAGCCAGGAGCCGGGTGCTCCCGCGGAGGCCGCCGCTCCCAGAATTCGTGGGTCTGACCCGCGGGCGCCGGCTCAGTGTTTCTTAACCAACAACTGAACACCCGGATGTCAAAGCCAGAGACCAAGAAAACAGCAGTGGGGCCTGGGACGGAGGGGAGGTTCCCTCGGCCTCCCAGTGGCCTCGGCTCCCTAGACCTCCCTCCTCCCTCCAGTGCAGGAGGGCCGCCGGCCTCAGGGCCGCTGATGGGCCGCACGACTCGCCCACTTTTTTACAGAAACGGAGGCACCGGGAGGCCACAGCTGGCACAGGCCTGGCCCGGAACACAGGGCCTGACTCCTAGCCCAGTGCTCTTCCGGAGGCCACCTAGGTTCCTGCTGCATCGGGGTGGGGGATGGGAGCCTCTGATCAACTCCATCGGGGCCTGCCCTTGAAAAGCCTGGAACCCTTCTCCGCTGGAGCAGCGGGTGGGGCCAAGGGGGTCGGGCCCAGCGACTCTTGGCCTGAGTGTCTCTGCACACCTCTCTCTCCACACCGCCTGCGGGCAGCGTACCCTGCAAGCCTGTTTTCCCTACCTGCAAAATGGTATGGTTTCGGGGCACACCTCCTCCCCCCACCCCCTCCGGGCATTTGCAGAGGCCTGGTCGGCTTCCGGCTGCAGGACAAGCGGCAGTGATCAGCCCGCAGCACCTGGCTCCGCACACAGTGGTGCACGTGACCGAATGACCAGCGGCCACCAGAAGGCTCTGCAGGGATAGGGTCCGGAGCCCCAACTTCCAGGTGAGCCGCAGCGGGCACAGTGCCGGCAGGAGAACAGCTCCCGCTGGGCACCAGGCCAGAAGTATGCGGCCCTGACCTTGCCCTTTGAGTTGAAACTCAGAGCAGGCCAAGCCAGCGGGAACTTGGCCTTGCCTACCTCGGCAGTCCTCGGGACCACTGTTCCAGACAGACACACAGATAGACAGACGGAGCCCCTCAAGCCTGCCGCCCTCCCCAGGGAGCCTGCCCAGGGCCATGCGGACGGCTTTGGATGGCAGAAGACTCGGCCCGCATTTCATCTGTCCACAGGCCCGCGAGAACAAGACAGTAACCTGAGGGTCGAGAAACTCTGCCTTTACTTGGATTTTCTAAAATGAAGTTTTTATTATAATTTTAGATTTACAGAAAAGTAGCAGAGACCGGGTGAGCTTTGCTGTAACTCCCCGCTCCGTCTCCCTTAAGGTAACGACTTACACAGGCGTGGCTCAGCTGTCACCGAGAGGAACTTTGGCACTTGGTATTAAACTCCAGACTTGACTCGGATTTCACTGCTTCTTCCGCAGCCGTCCCTGTTTCTGTTCCAGGATCCGATTCAGGATCCCGCGTTGCATTTGGATGGAGAAGGAAAGGCATTCTCGGCAGGTGGAACAGCAGGAGCAAAGGCTTGGGGCAGGGACCCATCACTAAGTCACCTGCCCTGTCTGCCTGGCAAGTAATGACTAGCGCGGAGGTGCCTAGAGGTGGGAGTCTAGCAGGGGTGAGTGGGGGCTGCAGGTGGGCTGGAGGCTATGCTACCAAGTTCAGAGGTCCTGGGGACCATCCCGGAGCCGGAGCAGGGAGAGGACAGCGACGTGGGGTTGCCAGGCAGCGCCCAGGACCAGGAGGCAAGGCCTTGAGCTAAGTCTCAGCCCCGCCACAGTTCCCTGCAAGGTGACACCACCTCCCTGCCCCGCTATTTTCTCAGCCATTAAACGCTCGGAAGATAAAATGAGACGCAGCAGTCACAATAAATCGCCCAAAGCCAGCACTGAGCTAGGAAAAAAAAAAAAATCACATCATTTCTCTGAGGCCCAAGTGTCTGTCCTCAAGATGGAAAGGACACACCCGCTTCTGGGCAAGGGCGCAACTGCTGGCTCTCGGTCCTTCCCAGAGCTTCCCCGCTGGCCTGAGCCAGGCAGGGGCTGCCGCGTCCGTGCGGTCCCCTCCCCAGGGACGCCGGGCCCTCTCCCCCTCCATTTGCGGTGGGAGCGGCCCCGAGCTCCCAAGTGCACAGCCCTGAGGTGACCTTGGGCGAGGCCTCTTACTGCCCAGTTGCAAAACAGAAAAATCACGGCACAGGAGGCGGCGCTCCCCCATCCCCCTGCACGGGGTCGGGGGGCCCAGGTTTACCTGGGCCCGGGCTCCTGCGCGTCCACGTCCTCCTGGATCCCGGAGGTGCTTCCCAGAAGGGCCGTCACTCCCCTCCTCCCCCGCCGGGCACCTAGCCCCGCCTCCCCCGCACCCCCTGCCGCCGCCGGATCTTGGGGCGGGGGCGCGAGCACGGGTAGCCCCACCCTTACTCTCGCGGCCGCGCCGGCAGCTGAGCCGTGGGGTCGCGGGGGGCTGGGGCTGGGGCTGGGGCTGGGGCTGGGGGTGGGGGCCAGCCGCTGCCCCTCTCCGCTCCCGCCCCGGCCGCCCGCCACCGCCCCTTTGTTCCGCCGGCCAATCGGCGGCCTCCTTGACTAAATAAGGCGAGGAGCGCGCCCGGCGCCCCCCGTCCGTTACTTCCACCCCCGCCCGGCCGGTGACTCAGGGCCGGCGGCGGGCGGGGACGGGGCTGCCCGGGCCGCGGCTTCCCGGGCGGCGGGCGGGGCTCCCGCGGCGCCCAGATCGCCTAATATGGCCGCACCGCGCCGCGCGCGCCGCCGCCCCCCGCCGCTCACCTGCGGCCGCACCTTGCCGTCGCCCCCTCTGCCGCCCGCCCAGCCGGTGACACGCCGCGGAAGAGGAAGTGGCGCCCCGCCCCTCCCCCCGCAGCCCGGCGCCGTGGGGGTGGCGGGGCGGGGGGAGGGAGACGTCGGGACTCCTGGGCCCCGCCCCACTAACCTCCACAACCCCGGGGCCCGGCACCCGGCGTCCCGCGGACTGCAAGGTGCGGAACGAGGAAGGGGGGCGGGGACCGAGACGTGTGGATCTCCGTTCCCTCCCCGGCTGTTCCCAGAAGTGGCCGCCCCTTAAACACACCAGACAAAGGAGCGCTAGAGGGAACTGGCGTTGGAGGAGGGGCAGGTGCCCCCCGGCCCGAGCCGGAGGCCTGGATGCCGGCGCGGAGTGGGCCGACCCAGGACGTGGAGACCTCCCGTACTCCCCCCCTTCCCTCTGGCCTGTGTGTGACATCTTGGGACCCCCAAGTGGAAGTCATCTTCTCATCTGTGACACCCCCACCTGGGGGTTGAGCAGGCCGTGATCGTGCCCATGGGCGCGAGTAAGGATGGGTTTTACGGAGGGCGAGCCCGGATTCTCTCATGGCTGGGGCACACGCCTGACGGCAGCGGTCTTCACTGCGCCCCCAAAAGGGCTGGGAGTCGGGGACCCAGCTAGGCCCTGTGGCCACAGACAAGGCCTTGGCATTCGGGAACTGCAGTCCTCAGGTGAGCCGGGCAGCTGCCTTACCTTCTGGACCTAGCGTCCTCAGCCACAGATGTGACCACCAGCTCACCTTGCGGGACTCTTGGGGCGCCTGTCCCCGCGCCCGCCCCCCCCACCGTCAGACACCTGCCCGGGTCAAGCTGAATGCCTCGAGGACCTTGTTTGTGTCCCTTGCCTCACTCTGCCTGGCCCCACTGCCCCCACTCTTGGCCTGTGCTCTTCCTCACGCCTCCTCTGATCTTTAATTCTCTACCGAGCAATTCCGAACGCTAACAAATCAGCCCAAAGAAGGCAGAGCCTTGGATTCCCCTCTGGGCATAAAACATTGGCGCCAGCAGGTGCGGCCAAGACCCTGCTGGCAACGACAGCCCTTCCAACTCAGGCTCTTGGAGAAGAGGGCGCGCCCTCGACCCAGGCGAACCCACAATTCCCGGGCAGCTGGGGCGGGGCCGGCCTGGAGGCGACCTGGGGTCGGGGGAGCAGCGGGGCGGCCTGTTCGTGGGGATCCCCAAACCCACTCCCACCCTGGTTCTCTCTAGTGTCATAAAGCAGAGAGGATGGTGTCCACAGAGAGTTGACCGTTCGGGCAGTCAAAACTTCCCTATCTTGCCTTAGTTTCCTTAGAATCCTCACAGGAATTTAAAACAAAACAAAGGCCCTCCTCAGTGCGTGGGGGGTGGCCCCAAACCCCGAGTGTCGCTCGCTCCAGCGGACAGTCGGGCCTGCGGTTTCAGGGGCGGGAAGCTTAAGCTGTGGCTGGAATGAAGCCTCTGTCTCTGCACCTCCAGAGACCCCAGGCAGGGCGCCCCCACCTCGGACGAGAGGGGCCTGCCTGGTGGTTGGCAACGTTGGGGGACACGCGGCTCCTAGCTCTCGTCACCGAGACGAGGTCACGACACCTCGGGGCTCCTCTGGGCCGCGGGGCCCGGAGCACCGCAAAGGCGACCAACGGGGACCCCCCCCACACACACCTGCCCCTCCCCCAGCCCGGCGCCCGCCTTCACAGCCCACGCTCTCAGCGGAGCCTGGGGGGTGAAGCTCGAAGGGGGCGCGCGGGGCTAGGGGCCAAGCCCCCAGTGAGGCCGGGCGCGGAGACACACCCCGGCTTGGGGCGCGGCCCCAGCACTGGGCCAGGCAGTTTCGGGGCGCAGCCGGGCCCTTCCCCACGGCGCGGCACTCCCGGGGCGGGGCGGGCCAGTCGGACCCGCAGCCTTGCCCGCGACCCCAAGCGGGGGGCACCCACCCGCTAGACTCGCGCGCGCGGGTCCGCGCAGGGTCTCGGGCGTGGGGTCGCGAGCGCGCGGGGGTGGCGCGGGCGGGGCCGTTGGGGGCGGTGCGGGCGGGGGGCGGGGCCGGGCGCGAGGCCCCACGTGTCCCGGCCGGGCGAGCCAATGGGCGCCCGGCGTTCGGAAAGATCGCCATATATGGACATGTTCTGGGGCCGCGCGCGCCGCCGGCCGGCGCGCGCGTCCCGCTTCGCTTAAATACCGGCGGGGGAGGCCGCGCTCGGTCTCACTCGCCGCAGCCGGCCCGCGCTTTGCGTCTTTCCGCCGTTCTTCCTCCGAGTCCACTGTCGCCACTTCCACCGGTAAGAGGCCGGCCTGTGCGCCGGGGTCCCTGGTCCCCGAGCCCGACGCCGCAGGTGCGCAGCACGCCTCCTGGCGCAGGGTCCCTGCAACAGTGCCCTGGGAGCTGCGGGGCCTGGGCCGGGGCGGGGTGTGGACGGCCGGTGCCCGGCCGGCGCTGGTGGGGGGGGGAGATCGGGGGGTGGGGCGGGGCCGGGCCGCAGTGCGGAGAGGCCGGGGCGCGCCGCCGCGAGCAAGGCCGGGGCCCGGTTCCGGGCAGTTACTCGGCCGCGGGGCTCGGGGGCAGGGGCCGGCGGGTGCTCCGCGTCGGGGCTCGTCTGAGCCGGCCGCGTCTCCACGCAGACCGCAATGGAAGAGGAGATCGCCGCGCTCGTCATCGACAATGGCTCCGGCATGTGCAAGGCGGGCTTTGCTGGGGACGACGCCCCCCGAGCCGTGTTCCCGTCCATCGTCGGGCGGCCCCGACACCAGGGCGTCATGGTGGGCATGGGCCAGAAGGACTCCTACGTGGGCGACGAGGCCCAGAGCAAGCGGGGCATCCTGACCCTCAAGTACCCCATCGAACACGGCATTGTCACCAACTGGGACGACATGGAGAAGATCTGGCACCACACCTTCTACAACGAGCTGCGCGTGGCCCCCGAGGAGCACCCGGTGCTGCTGACCGAGGCCCCTCTGAACCCCAAGGCCAACCGTGAGAAGATGACCCAGGTAAGCGCTGCCCCAAGCGTCCGCCGTTTATCTGTTTCATTAGCCATTTTCTGTTCGGCTTTATTTTCTGAAATTCAAGTATTTCTTTCGATATTTCCAGGGTTCTGTTCCTCTCCTGGCATTTCCTCCCTGAAGTCTCAAGGTTTCTTATTTGTGTTTCTGCTTGCGACCTTTTTTTCTTTTCTCTACACATCACATTTGTGGCATGCTGGCATGCAGTGTGTGAGCATGGGGTGGCTCCGGGTCCGTGCCCTGGACTGAGGAGCCCCTTGCCTTTTCTCCAGATCATGTTCGAGACCTTCAACACCCCGGCCATGTACGTGGCCATCCAGGCCGTGCTGTCTCTGTATGCTTCCGGCCGCACCACTGGTATTGTCATGGACTCTGGGGACGGGGTCACCCACACCGTGCCCATCTACGAGGGCTACGCCCTGCCCCACGCCATCCTGCGTCTGGACCTGGCTGGCCGGGACCTGACGGACTACCTCATGAAGATCCTCACGGAGCGGGGCTACAGCTTCACCACCACTGCCGAGCGGGAGATCGTGCGCGACATCAAGGAGAAGCTGTGCTACGTGGCCCTGGACTTCGAGCAGGAGATGGCCACCGCCGCGTCCTCCTCCTCCCTGGAGAAGAGCTACGAGCTGCCCGACGGGCAGGTCATCACCATCGGCAACGAGCGCTTCCGCTGCCCTGAGGCGCTCTTCCAGCCTTCCTTCCTCGGTAGGTGGCGGCAGCTGGTGTGAGGGCTGGGCCGCTTGCTTGGCTTTTGGCCTTGGAAAGGGGCGTGTGCCCTCTAAGGGAGAGCTTTGTCTCCTAGGTATGGAGTCCTGTGGCATCCACGAGACCACCTTCAACTCCATCATGAAGTGTGACGTGGACATCCGGAAGGACCTCTACGCGAACACGGTGCTGTCTGGCGGGACCACCATGTACCCCGGCATCGCCGACAGGATGCAGAAGGAGATCACCGCCCTGGCGCCCAGCACGATGAAGATCAAGGTGAGTGCCGGGCGGCTGCGGGCGGGGGCTCCGAGCCCTGGCTGGGGAGACCCAGGCCCGACCTGAAGCCGCGGTTCTGTGTTCCCAGATCATCGCCCCGCCTGAGCGCAAGTACTCGGTGTGGATCGGCGGCTCCATCCTGGCCTCGCTGTCCACCTTCCAGCAGATGTGGATCAGCAAGCAGGAGTACGACGAGTCGGGCCCCTCCATCGTCCACCGCAAATGCTTCTAAACGGACTGCGGGCAGATGCGTAGCGTCTGCCGCACGAGTGAATTCCGAAGTCTAGGTTTGCCCTGGCAAGTGTGTGCGCCTCCTGCTGGCCTCGTGAAACTGGAATAAGCCTTTGAAAAGAAATCTGTCCTTGAAGCTTGTGTCTGATGTCAGCACTGGATCCTAGAGCTTGTTGCTGACCTTGTATCCAAGTTAGCCGTTCCCTTGGTATATGTTTAATACCCTGTACATCTCTTTGATTTAAACCCTTAGTACATGCGGCTCGGTCACTTCGTGGCTGAGGTTGAGAACGTGTTCGTGGAAGAGAAATCCATTGGTTTGAGAACCTTCGAGACCCCGAGGTTCTTCATCTGTGCAGGGTATTAATGTCTGAGAGCTGCCTATTCCAGGATTTCTCTAGAGGCTGGCGAGAGTCTCGAACCAGTTGTCATTTCTGTCTTGCCGGTCTGACAGGGTTGGGAAGGTCCGAGCCTTAGGACCCACTTTCCTTTCTTACCCGATGTTTTCCTGCCAGAACACCGTGGGTGGTTAATTGCCTTGAGTTGGAAAACGGTTTGCATTTACAACTGTAAATTTATTCATCCTTTTAATTTATGTAAGGTTTTTGTACACAATTCTCAATTCTTGAAGAGATGACAACAAATTTTTGGTTTTCTACTGTCATGTGAGAACATTAGGCCCCAGCAACGCGTCCTTGTGCGAGGAAAATAAAGTGCCGCCGTGATGCGCCCTGGCTTCTGTGCGGGGGGCGCGGGGCGGGGCGGGGTGGGGGGGCCTGGGGGGGGCCTCTGCCTGAAACCCGGCAGTAGCTTGGCCTCTGCAGACGAGGCGTTGGGAGTATGTGAAGGAGGTCTAGCAAACAGTTCACGCAGCCTGGGAATTGGGGTCCCCTGCCCCTCCACAGTGGGAGCCGTTGCGTGGAGGGCCCCGTGCAGCGGAACTCCGGGTGGCTGTGTGGGGAAGGACTTGGAGGCCTGAGGGGCAGGCTCCCTCTAGATGCGGGTGATCCTGGGATTGGGGGGTGCTCTTCCGCAAGTTTCAGTGGAGCAGCCATGGGATCCGTGAGGTAATCGGGTTCTTGAGTCCAGGGACTAGTGCTGGGTGTGGAGGAGACTGACTTGCCCTTCGCCCTCCAAAACCTTGGGCTCCTGGGCTTTATTCCCTTTGGCCTCAGTCACGGGTTTAGTGCTTCTGATGGTGCACCTGAGTATCCAGATTTTCCCACTATTGTTTGCAGGTTGGGTCAGGGAAGTAACATTTACCTAGACTGAAAAAGCTCAGGGATTTGGAAGGACTTAGTATTGAAATGGGAGGTTAGTATTCCAACTGGCAGACGAACCATTTTTGCCTTTGCTGCTGGGAAGCACATTTCAAGATGGGGAAGGATGGTGGTGCGTCCTAGCCAGGCCTCCATTGGTTGGGAAGAGGGCTGCAAGATTGGAGCCAAGGGACCCAGGAGCACCTGACGGAGGGCTGTGGAGGGTCTCCGAGCTGAACGCAGGACCTGCCTTCTTTCTGCCTTCCCTCCTGTGACCACACTTGAGAACAGTGGCTGCTCAAGTCATTTGGGGAGGAGGCGGGGGTCGGGGAAGGAGAGACACTGGCTCCGTGCTCAGTGCGAGCTCCAGGCGGGGCTGGATCCCAGGACCTTGGGATCAGGACCAGCAGAACTCTGAGTTGGACACTCAATCCACTGAGCCACCCTGGCGCCCCTCAGTTTACTTTTTAACCCTGGGCTCCTGCCCACTTCCAGTTGGGAGTGGGTGTAACTCGCGGCGTGCTGCATCCCAGGAACGGAACGGACCAGGTTCCATGTGTGTCAGAGAAAGCCTTCTGCTGTGGTGGCCACGCTGTCAAGGCCCTGTCCTAGCGTCACCCTTCTGGTGTCCGGTGGGCTCAGTGACGCCACGTGTGGGTCCCCAAACAGAGCAGGGCCTCCCCACAGATGGGAAGACTCAGTGAGGCCCCTGACACCTAAGCCAGGAGACCTGTCACCAGCCTCACTTCTCAATAGCCCCGAGTCCCCTGAGATGCTCGGCTTTGAGAAGGAAGATGGGGCTTGAGGGGACTTTGGAGACAGTCTGCTCAAAGCAAAGCAAAACAGGGACAGCTTTTGCCTGTTTCTACAGGAGGAGAAGCTCCCCAGGAAGAATGCCATCAACCGAGTCAGTAGACCGGTACTTGGGGTGCAGCATCCCCTAAACGGAGATCCAGGGGTTATATCCAGACTAGAGGAGCCGCGGACCAGCGAGCCCAGGCGGAAAGGCTCTGCAGGTGAAAGGAAGCATAGGAGCAGACAACTTCCGGAAGGTGAAACCTCAGAGGCTGTCTCAAATGCCGTTCAGTTTAATGAATAGAAGCTTCTGGAAGGGATGCCTCCTTGGAGAAGTGTCTTGTGTTTCCCCGGGACTCAGTGTGCCCCTGAATAGCCACTCGGGTGTCCTGACGGGGAGGCGGGTGAAGGACGCGCTGCGTGGAGCGGGAGGCTCGCGGGAGCCCGAGCACCTGCAGCGTGAGGAGTGTCCGCGTGCCTGGCAGATGGTCGGTGACCACTCCAGCCTGGAGTCACTGTCCCCACGCAGGAGATGGACCTCGTGTTCGTTGGCTGCGATTCCAAGTCCCAGGCCCTGTCATCCCCACAACCAGTGTTTTAGTAGAGGATTTGCACTGCAGAGGCTGGTCTTTGGTGAGCGAGAGGCTATGGCTTCCAGAACCTGTGCAGGTTAGAGGCCCCGAACGTCCCGCTCCGAGAGAAGCATGTGGGTGGCCCCTGCTGGGGCACCGGCTACAGTGAAGCCCCCAGGGCCTCCCGGCCTCCCGCAGCGGTGCAGGCCTGCAGCCTCGCTCCCCACCGACCGGGCCATCCAGTCTTATCTCCTGCAGGAAGGTTTCCTTCCCTTTCCGCTCCCTGCTGGGGCCCCTCCTAGGGGTGCCTTCCAGGGAGGCCTGTCACGGTCAGTGATTCCCAAGGGCCCTCTTACATTTTCGGGAGGCTGCCCCTCTCTGGGGACAGATACCCTTCCCACCCCACTGATGGTGGGTTTCGGCACATATTACGTTTTAGACAATGAAACAGGAGTGGAGGAGCTTTAGGAGCTGGTGTGGAGTGGCCCTGCTCCCTTTCCCCTCTGCTCTGGGACCACAGTATTCCAGAGAGAGCCTTCTCCATCAGCCTGGAGGCTGCAGAGATGCCATCAGAGCCCACCTGGGTGGACATACAGGGGGAGCAAGAAAGAATTCTTTATTGCTAGAAGTCCAGGAGGTTGTGGGGTCACTTGTTACGCAGCATAACTGAGCCTCTCCTGCCTGATACAGCATCATAGTATGTGTGAGTGGCACCCTCTGGAGTTGTGCAGTGTACCACCTGTGTGGCCATCCGTGGTATCCCTGCACAGCCCGGTCTGCCCCCTGTGCACCTGTCCCACAAATAACAAATCCTGTGTTTTGTCTCCATCCCTGGAGTATAAGATCGATCGATCTATCCATCCATCCATCCAACTATCTTTGTTTTAATTAACCATTTGTTTTATTTATTTTTTAGCTTTTTAAGTTTATTTTTGAGAGGGAGAGGGGCAGAGAGAGAGGGAGGCACAGAATCTGAAGCAGGTTCTAGGCTCTGAGCTGTCAGCACAGAGCCCAACTCGGGACTCGAACTCACCAACTGTGAGATCACGACGTGAGATGAAGTCAGATCTTTAACCGACTTAGCCACCCGGGCGCCCCTTATTTTAGGGAGAGAGAATGTGCTGGAGGAGAGAAGTAGAGAGACAGACAGTCTTTTTTTTTTTTTTAATGTTTATTTATTTTTGAGACAGAGAGAGACAGAGCATGAGTGGGGAAGGGGCAGAGAGAGAGGGAGACACAGAATCCAAAGCAGGCTCCAGGCTCTGAGCTGTCAGCACAGAGCCCGACGCGGGGCTCGAACTCACGGACCGTGAGATCATGACCTGAGCCAAAGTCGGACACTCAACCGACTGAGCCACCCAGGCGCCCTGAGAGACAGACAGTCTTAAGCAGGTTTCACTCCAAGCTCAGTGTGGAGTCCAACACGGGGCTCCATCCCACGAACCATGAGATCGTGACCTGAGCTGAAATCAGGAGTTGGACACTCAACTGACTGAGCCACCCGGGCGCCCCATCTCTTTTTAAAATTGTGCTAAAATATGCAAAACATAAAATTTATCCTTTTTATAATAGCATCAAAAAGAATAAAATACTTAGGAATTAACTTTACTAAAGTAATGAAAGACTTGTGCAATGAAGACTATAAAACTCTGTAAAAAAAAAAAAAGGAAAATTTAAAACACATAAATAAGTTGAAATATCCCATATTCATGGATTGGAGAATAATATTCAATAATATGTCAATATTATCCAAAGTGATCTACAGATTCAGTGCAATTCCTATAACAGTCTTCATGCTGTTTTTTGCAGAAGTAGAAAAATACATTCTAAGATTCATATGGAATCTCACAGCCCCAAAACAAGCTTGAAAAAGAAAAACAAGGGGCGCCCAGGTAGCCCAGTCGGTTCAGCGTCTGACTTCGGCTCAGGTCATGATCTCACCGTTCGTGAGTTCGAGGCCTGTGTCGGGCTCTGCAGAAGCTCAGAGCCTGGAGCCTACTTCGGATTCTGTGCCTCCCTCTCGCTCTGCCCCTCCTCTTGCTTGCGCTCCGTCTCTCACTCTCAAAAATAAATAAACGTTAAAAAAAAAAAAAAAAAACTACAGTAATCAAAGCAGTGAAGACAGACATACAGACCACAGGAATAGAATAAAGAGCCGAGAAATAAACCCTCACATGTATGTATGACCGGGTCGAGTGACTTTCAACACGGGGGCCAAGACCACTGAGTGGTGTGAGGAGAGTCGTCTTAACAAATGGTGCTGGGAAACCGGGCGTCTACATGTGAAAGAATGAAGCCGCCCCTTACCTCACACCATATGCAGCCACACGGAGGGCCACACAGGTGGTACTGTGTGTACCACCTGTGTGCCTGCTTGTCACCGAGCACACTGCCCTCCTGGTTGCCGTGTTGTAGCGGGTGTCAGGATGCCCTTCCGTGAATAGAACGCCACCGATGTGTGTAGACCCGGTTTGTTTAAGCTCATCCGCGGATGGACGATGGTTGCTCCGGCCTCTTCTGCGAATCGTGCTGCCGTGAGCGCGGGCCTAGAAACGCCTCCCTGCGTGCTGCTGTCCGTCCACTCGGGTTTGCACCGAGGGGTGGGGTAGGCTCACGTGGCCACCCTGACTTGTGGAGGAGCCGCCGGCCGCCAGCCGTGCCGGAGCCCCCGGAGCCCCCGCGTCCCGCACCCCCGCCAGCACTCATTGTCTGTTGCGAGCGGCCGCCCCAGGGGGCGTGGTGCAGGCTCCTCGGGGGCCAGGGCTGTGGGCTCACCAGGGTCTCCCTAGCCCTCGCGCGGGGAGCCTGCCTGGCAGGAGATTTATCGGAGCCAATGGACTTGGTGCCCTGCCCCCAGGGCAGAAAGACCGAGCACTCAGGAGACACTTCAGCGCAGAGTTCGGGGAACAGAGCCCGAAACGTGGCCTTGGGCAGGACAGGGAGTTGGGGGAGCCTGGGGGGCTTCAAGGGCCTGGAGGCGCATTCATGGGCCCACGGATGCCTGAGTTTAGCCCACCCGCCGGACTTCGACCTAGAAGGGCGCGATCTCCGGAGCCTACTGGCCGGCTGCCGCGGGGGCCAGGGAGGGGACAGAGGCGCCAAAGCCCTGGCTACGGACGGGGCCGCTCTGTGTCCCTGACGCCAAGCTGGCTCCACGCACCCAGGGACCTTCCCTCCCTCCTGAGCCAGCCAGAGCCTGGGCACCGAGAGCCGCGGCAGGCACCCCGCCATCTGCCCCTGAGGTGGGGTCTCGTCTGAGGGACAGAATGGAAAGACCCTCTCTCTCCTCCTGCTGTGAGCTCCACCTGCTGACGGCCTGGTACTCGGTGTCACCAGGGGTCTGTCCCAGTTCAGCTGGCGTGCTGGGATCGGAGCCTGTCTGGGATGCCCGCCGTGACCGTGCCCCTCTGACACCTCCTGCCCCGATGGGAGTTGGGGTGGGGACAGCCCTGAGGGCAGCTCGTGGAGGCCCCTGCCAGGCCCCCCGGGCCCTCCCTGGAATGTTCCCCATCTAGCGTTGCCGGCCGGAGGCGCCGTGGTGGTGTCGGGAGCCCCATCGTTCTTGGGTGCTTACGGTGACCGCGACCCTTGGTCACTTTGGATGGGCCTTGTCAGGGCCCCTGACAAGGAGAAGAGCCCGCGGTGTTCACAGGCTCGCAGGGCCTGGATCATGAGGAAATTCTGCACACACACCGCCCCCCCCCCCCCCCCCCCGGGAGCACGTACATTTCTGAATTTACAAAATAACCCCGGCCCCCCGGGGGGCTCAGCTGCTGGAGCATCCGACCCTGGATTTTGGCTCAGGTCACGACCTCACGGTTGGTGCGGTGGAGCCCCGTGTCAGGCCCCACGCTGGGTCTCTCTGCGCCGCCCCCTGCTTGCGGCCTCTCTCTTTCTCTAGTAAACAAACGTGAAAAAATAACACCTATGTCTGAGCGCCAAGGCAAAACATTTGGAAAATATGGACACGTATAAAGGAAAAGGATCGCCGTAAGCTCCGAGGGGGCGCTCGCGAGCTCCGAGGTGGCTCCCCCTACACTTTAAAAGGAAAAGACAAGTTTATATTGAATATTCTCTGCTACTCCCGAGCTGAATTTATCTTTCCATAGTTTTCTTTCTTTTTCCTCTCTCTCTTCTTTCCTTTTTTTTTTGAAGATTTTTTTTAAAGAAATGATTTTTAATTTTTTTTAGTTTTTTTTAACATTTATTTATTTTTGAGACATAGAGACAGAGTATGAGCAGGGGAAGGGGCAGAGAGAGAGGGAGACACAGAATCCAAAGCAGGCTCCAGGCTCTGAGCTGTCAGCACAGAGCCCGACGTGGGGCTCGAACTCACAGACCGCAAGATCATGATCATGACCTGAGCCGAAGTAGCCACTTAACCAACTGAGCCACCCAGGTGCCCCTAATTTTTTTTAATGTTTACTTATCTTTGAGAGGGAGAGAGTGAGACACAGTGTGAGTGGGGGAGGAGCAGAGAGAAAGGGAGACATAGAATCAGAAACAGGCTCCGGGCTCTGACCTGTCAGCACAGAGCCCCACGCGGGACTTGAACTTACAAACCGTGAGATCATGACCTGAGCCGAAGTCGGACGCTTAACCGATTAAGCCACCCAGGAGCCCCTGAAGATTATTTTTAAAGATTATTTATTTATTTTGAGAGAGAGAGACAGAGTGTGAGCAGGGGAGGGGCAGAGAGAGAGGGAGACACAGAATCTGTACCAGGCTCCAGGCTCTGAGCTGTCAGCACAGAACCCGACGCGGGGCTCGAACCAGCGAACCGTGAGATCGTGACCTGAGTGGAAGTCGGACGCTGAACCGACTGAGCCCCCCGGGTGCCCTTCCTATTTTCTTTTTAATCAACTTGTAATTTTAGAACAGTTTCAGATTTGCAGAAAGGTTGCAAAGATAGCACAGACTTCTCATCCACCCCGCCCCCCGCGCCCCCGCTCCCCCCGCCCCCGCCCCCCGCTCCCCGCCCCCCCCGCCCCCCGTCAGCACCTCCCACCAGTGTGCTGCGTGTGTCACAAGTCACGAACTACTGTGGGCTCACTGCTGTCAACCCAAGTCCACACTCGGTTCGGTGTCCTTGGTGTTCCTGTCCTCACGTCTCCCCAGGTGCCTCTGGGCTGAGCCGTCTCTCACGTGCCTGGTTTCGGGTGGCCCAGCAGTTCCGGGGGTGCTGGGGCCGTCCCTCCGCTGGGCTGTGTCTGATGCTGGGTGACGGGCTTGGGGAGGAAGACCACGGAGGCAGAGTGCCCTTCTCGTCACGTCAGGGGTCCGCGCTGTCAACCTGGCGCCATCGCCGTGGACGAGACCTTGGCTGCCTGGCTGCGGTGTGTTCCTTCTCCCTTCCCGGTACCGTTCTCCTGGGGAGGCCGTCACTACTCGGGGCCCACGCTTCGG
Organism: Paguma larvata; assembly: GCA_030068075.1. Lineage (NCBI taxonomy): Eukaryota > Metazoa > Chordata > Mammalia > Carnivora > Viverridae > Paguma > Paguma larvata. The sequence goes on from CM057843.1 coordinate 24,807,323, forward strand.
GGGCTGGGGGGTCGTGCTCCACTAATGCTTCACCTTCTCAAGGCGGGGGGGGGGGGGGAGCCTCCACGTACGCCGTTTAGAATTGCGCATGCGAGATTCGTGCCTTCTCCTCCCTTCCTTTACTCAGTCGCGTATTTACCTTAGTGGATATTTCCGCACCGGTGGGTGCTGTGGATTATAACCCACTACCTTATTTATTCTGTTGTTTAAACTGCTCCGTCTTTGGCCCCGGGAGCTCTTCCGGTGGGAGCGATCCTGTGTCTCTTCGGGCCAGGGCCGTCTGCGTGGATTACTTCGGGGCGCCTCCTTTCCCACCTCACGGGGTGCTCCGGGCTCGGAATTATCTCTGTGACCCCCGTACAGTTCCTGCTTCAGTCCGAGAGTCCGCCGTTTCTCCAAGGAGCCTCGTTCCTTTTCTCGGAGAATGGGATTAGAGACCAAAATCTGGGTGCTGAGTGTGCTCATTGCTCCTGGGATGTCCTTGCTTGGAAGCCCTCCCTGGTGACAGAGCAAGGAGATATATTGTGTGTGTATTAATCTGCACCCGCGCGCGCGCGCGCACACACACACACACACTTATACATCTTACCATCTGTGTTTATATTAAGCTAAACATGAGTTCTCACTGATGTTTCCACCACTAACCCACACCGTGTGGGGCGGATAAGCCCCTTGCTGATCTGCCAACTCCTGCCCCGACGGTGGGAGACCTGGCTCCCAGCCCCCACCACCCCTGCACTCAATCTCTCCATCCCGGGGCGCGAGCCCTGGTTTCAGAACCGCGGACGAGCGCCCAGCGGGAAACAACTCCACCAGCTGCGGTGCGGGCCTCGTCACAGTCCCTCTGCGCCCAGTCTTACAGGCCCCACTCATTTCCAAAGCGTCCTGGGCCAGCCTCATCTCCCCGTCCCCTCGGGCAGGTGGTTTCAGGCATCGGTGACAAAGTGGGATTCTCTCCTGACGGTCCACACTCCTTCCTGGGGTCCCCTGACCTACTAGGCCATTTTTTAAAATATGCATACATTGTGGCTCACGTTTCCTGTTGTAAAATTCTACGGGTTTGGCCGCATGCGTGGCGTCATGCACCCACCATCATCGCAGGCCCGTGAAGAAGTTTCCTCCCCCTAAAAAGTGCCCCGTGCTCCCTCTTCTCAGCCCCCACCCCTACTAAACCCCTGGCAACGATCGATCTGGTCACTCTCTCCACGGTTTTCCTTCTCCTAGAAGATCATAGTCACGGAAGCAACAGCGCGTGGCCTTTTCGGACCGGCCTCTTCTGCTTCAGCGACGCGAACTTCCGGTTCTCCCGCACGGGGGCCTGGGCTCGGGAGCGCCTCCTCCGCGCCGCCACCCGCAGCCAGCGCGCGGCCGCCCCGCGCTTCCGTCATCCGCTTGCCCCCGGGGGGACACGTTGTTCGCTTCCGGTTTTTGGCAACTATGAATAAGGCGAATACGAACATTTCTATGGCGGTTTTCACGTGCACGTAAGCTTTCACATCAGGTGGGTGGAACATTTGGAGCACAATCACCGGACCGGATGGTAAAATTCTGTCCATCTCTGTAAGAGTGTGCCAAATTATCTTCCAACCTGCCTGTGCCATTTCGCATTCCTACTAGCAACGGACGAGAGGGTCTGTGGCTCCACGTCCTTGCCGGCGACTCGGCCTGCTCATTTTCTTCTTGGCAAAAATTGCAATGAAACACACATAACGTAGAATGTACCATCGCAACCACTCTCAAGTGCTCCGTGGCGTTAACTACATTGTTGTGTGACGAATCTCTAGAATTCTTTTTTTTTTTTACGTTTTAGTGTTTATTTTTGAGAGAGAAAGAGACAGAGTGTGAGCAGGGAAGGGCAGAGAGAGAGGAAAATGGGATCCGAAGCAGGCTCCAGGCTCCGAGCTGTCAGCACAGAGCCTGTCGCGGGGCTCGAACTCACGGACCGCGAGATCATGACCTGAGCTGAAGTTGGACGCTTGACCAATGGAGCCACCCGGATGGCTCAATGAATTCTTTTCATTTTGTAAAACCAAAACTCCATCCCTGTTAAACAACACCCCCCCCATTTCCCTCCCAGCCCTGACACCCACCATTCTACTTTCCGTTTCCGTGAATATCTACTCTAGGGACCTCACATAAGAGCTTCCTCACACAGTATCCTTTTGTGATGGCTTATTTCCCTTAGTGTTCAAGTTCCATCTATATTATAGCAGGTGTCAGAATTTCCTTCCTTTTGGGGCGCCTGGGTGGCTCAGTCAGTTAAGTGTCTGACTTCGGCTCAGGTGATGATCTCACTGTTTGTGAGTTCAAGCCCCGTGTTGGGCTCTGTGCTGGCAGCTCAGAGCCTGGAGCCTGCTTCGGAGTCTGTGTCTGCCTCTCTTTCTCATGCTCTCTCTCAAAAATGAATAAACATTTGGGGCACTCGAGTATCTCAGTCAATTAAGCGGCTGACTTCGGCTCAGGTCATGATCTCACAGTTCGTGGGTTCAAGCCCCGCGTCGGGCTCTGTGCTGACAGCAAGGAGCCTGGAGCCTGCTTCGGATTCTGTGTTTCCCTCTCTCTCTGCTCCTCCCCCACTCGGGCTCTGTCTCTCCCTAAGATAAATAAATATTAAAATTTTTTTAAGTATTTCCTTCCTTTTTAAGAACAAACAATAAACAATATTCCATTGTATGGATGGATCCATTTCCTTTACCCATTTATTTGTGACACGTGGGTTCCTCCACTGCTGGCTATTACCAATAATGCCGTTATGAATCTAGGGGCGCCAATATCTCTGTGACCCCGGTTGCAGGTCTTTTGGGTATATACCCAGAATTGGAATTTCAGAATCATATTTATGATAATTCTCTTTTTAATTTTTTGAGACACCGACATGTCAGGGCTGTTTTTTATTTTAGTCCTTCAAACAGTGTAGCTGTATATCGTTTGTTTGAATTTTGCATTTCTCTAACGACCAATCGTGCGAGGCATAATTTCATATCTCTGTCATCTGTGTATCTTTGGTGAGAAGTGTGTTCAGATCTTTTGCCCATTTCGTACCAGAAATTCTTATTATTAGTTTTACGAGTTCATATATTTTGGGTGCAAGACCTTTATTGGGATGGATGATTTACAAATATTTTCTCCAAGTCTGTGACTTATCTTTTCATTTCCGTAACAGTGTCCTTCACAGAATAAAAGCTTTTCATTTTAATACAGTCCAGCTCGATTTTTCCTTTTGCGGACCATGATTTTGGTGTCAGAGCTAAAAGCTGAAGTCTGAGGTTGTGTTTCTCCCGCGTCCCCCCCACCCCCACCCCCCGCCCCGGAAGTCCGGTATTTCGCATTTTCCGTTCAAGCCTGGGGGCTCGGGCTTCCACACGTGCATTTTGTGGAGACACAACTCGGCCCACAAAAACAGTGCGGCTAGAGCTTTATCAAAGTCACTGAGGTTTTCAAAGAGTCAGCTTTTCGCTTTCATTGATTGTTCTCTCTTCCTTACTCATTTTCTATATCGATGATTTTTCTCTTGGTCCTTCCTTCTATTTTGGGTTTAATTTGCTCTTCTTTTTTCTAGGCCTTAAGATAGAAACCTGCATACTTGATTTTGGACATTTATTATTTTCCTTTTTAAAGATTTTTTTTTAATGTTTATTCATTTTTGAGAGAGACAGAGGGTGAGTGGGGGAGGGGCAGAGAGAGAGGGAGACACAGAATCCGAAGCAGGCTCAGGCTCTGAGCTTTCAGCACAGCGCCTGATGCGGGGCTCGAACTCACGACCCATGAGATCATGACCTGAGCCGAAGTCAGACGCTTAACCGACTGAGCCACCCGGGCGCCCCCCTTTATTATTTTTCAATACAAACATCGAAAATTACATATACCCTCTAAGCACTGTTCTGGCTGCGTCTCCGAGTTTTGATATGTTGTGTTTTCCACATAATTTGGATAAAAATATGTGCTAATTACCCTTGTGATTTATTAGATTAAATTTTGAGTGTTGACAGTATGTTCAGGTATTCTGTTCCTTACTAATTGTTTTTTTTAATTGTTCTCTCAATTTCTTGTGATTTTTTATTTATTTATTTTATTTATTGAGAGAGAGAGAGAGAAGGAGAGGGAGAGAGAGAATCCCAAGCAGGCTCCCTGCCGTCAGCACAGAGCCCACAAACTGTGAGATCATGACTTGAGCCAACATCGAGACTTGGACGCTTAACTGACTGAGCCACCTGGGCGCCCCTGTGACTTTTTTTTTCTGTTAAGTAAGCTCTACGCCCGACGTGGAACCTGAACTCAGGACCCAGAGATCAAGAGTCACGTGCTTTACTGGCTGAGCCAGCCAGGCACCTCTGTCCCCTCAATTTCTAAGAAAAGACCGTCGAAATATCCAATTCTACTTGTGAGTATTCGGTGAGATTTTGTCTCGTGTGTTTTGGAGTTTTGTTATAAGGTGTATACACCTTTAGAGTTGATATGCTGTTACCTCTGGTAATACTTCTAACCCTTAAATCTACTTCGTCTGATACTAATACAGCAACTACCTTTTCTTATGATTACTGTTTGCATGGCCTAATATATTCCATTTTAAACTTTTAACCTGTTTATATTTAAAGTGTGTTTCTTGCAGACATCAATTACTTCGGTCTTGTTTTTTCCTCCAGCATGTCAGGCTCTGACTTCCAGCCGGAATATTTAGACCATTTCCATTTAATGCAACTGTTAATCAGTTATACCATTTTGTTATTATTTTTTAGTACTTCATTTTATTTATTCTATTGTCTTCTATCCACTCTCTCTCTCTCCCCACCCCTTCTCTCTGCAGATATACTACAGTCTGCCTTCAAATATGATCTTACTGGTACACATACAATATGAGAGCCTTACAATAATACCCTCCCGTTCCTTCCTCTTGTCTTTGTGCGGCTTTGCCATATAGAGCTTCTACATGCGTTAAAGCCTGACAACGCATCGCTATTCATTTTTGCTTTAAAGTCAACTATACTTTAAAAGAATTAAAAACAGTAAAAAAAAATCTTACATTTCCCATTTTTGGCATTCTTTGTTTCCATTTGGTATCACTTTCTTTCAATTTGTAACTTTTCCTTTTTTTTTTTTTTTTAAGATTTTACTTTTTTAAGTAATCTCTACACCCAGTGTGGGGCTTGAACTTACGACCCCGAGATCAAAGTCGCACGCTCCACCAACTGAGCCGGCCAGGCGCCCCATGTAGCTTTTTCCTTTAATATTTCTTGTACTGCAGGCAATAAATGGTCTCCTGGCAACAAATAATCTCAGCCTTGTTTGTCTGAAGTTTTGTTTTGCCTTTCTTTTTGAGGAGTATTTTCTCTGGATACAGAATTCTAAGCTGATAGGGTTTTTTTTTTTTTTCTCCTTTTAGCAATTCAAACATGTCATTACATCATCTTCTGGTTTTCATTGTTTCTTACGATAAGTTGGTGGTCATTCTGATCTTTGTTTCCCCAAATAAAACATGTCCCCCACCCCACCTTTGGATACTTTTAAGCATTTTCTCTTTTTATTACTGGTTTTCGAAATTTTGAGTCAGATGTGTCCTGGTGTGGTTTTATTTATCTTTCCTTTGCTGGGATTTGTCAAATATTTGGATCTGGGTGTTTATAGTTTTCAACAAATTTAGAAAAACGTTAGCCATTATTTCTTCAAATTCCAATTACAAGATCGCCTGGGTGGCTCAGTCGGTTGAGCATCCAACATCGGCTCAGGTCGTGATCTCACACAGTTCGTGAGTTCAAGCCCCACACTGGGCTCACTGCTGTCAGTGCAGAGCCCAATTCGGATCCCGTCTCCCTCTCTCTGCCCCTCCCCCACTGCTGCTCTTTCTCCCTTAAAAATCAAAATAAAACATTTAAAAATTCCAATCACATATCAGTTAGGCTGATTGCTATAGTCCCACGGGTCACTGAGTTTCTGTTCATTTTTCACATTTTTTTCTCTTTGTGATTTAGTTTGAATAGTTTCTATGGTCATGAACTCAGGCTCGCCAATCTTTTGTTTTGCTTGTCTCTCTGCTTTTAGGCCCCTATAGTTCATTTTTAATTTCGGCTATTGTATTTTTCAGCGTTAGAAGTTCCGTTTGGCTTCTTTTATGTCACCCCTTTTTCTCCTCCTTAGGTTCACGTTTTGTTTAAATTCATGAACATATATGTAACATCTGTTTTTAAATCTCTGCTAATTCCACCATCTCTCACATGTCTTGGTCTCTTTGTATGGACTGATTTCACTTCTAGTTATGGATCACAATTTCTGCTTACACATGTCTCGTAATTTTTCATCAAATTCCGGACATTGTAAAGTTAAATTGCTGAATCTCTAGATTTTGTTGTCTTTTTTTTTTTTTTTTTAATAATGTTGAAGTTTATTTTGACAGGAAATCAACTTACTTGCAAGGCAGTTTGATCTTTTTTGAGGCTTATTTATTCATTTATTTGAAAATTTTTTCACATTTATCCATTTTTGAAAGACAGAGTGTGAGCAGGCAAGGGTCAGAGAGTGAGGGAGACACAGAATCGGAAGCAGGCTCCAGGCTCCGAGCTGTCAACACAGAGCCCGATGCGGGGCTCGAACCCACGAAGCGTGAGATCATGACCTGAGCTGAAGTTGGACGCCTAACCGACTGAGCCACCCAGGTGCCGATATTCATTTATTTTTAAAGATTTTATTTCATTTTTTAAGATTTTATTTGTAAGTAATCTCTACACCCGATGTGGGGCTCGAACTCATGACTCTGACGTCAAGAGTCACATATTCTACTGATTGAGCCAGCCAGGAGCCCCTTTTTGAGGTCATTTTAAAGCTTTGTTAGAGCGGGTCTGGATTAGCGTCCTCTCATTCCGGGATAGGTTAGCCCTGCTGCTAACGGGGCTGTTATGAAATCTCCGTGAACTGCCCTGGGTGCTTAATGAGGTCTGTCGGGAGCCCCAGTGTCTCTCTGTCCCGTGTGAGCCCTGGGACTTGTCCGGCTCTCCAGGCGCTGCTCTTTGCTGAGTCTCACGGGAATTCTGTGTACACAAGCGCAGTTTCAAATTCACCAAAACCTTAAGGGAACCTCTGTGTAGACTTCTGGAGCTTGTTCTCCGCGTAGCTGCTTCCGCGTGGGCCCCCTGCCCTGCTAATTCCAGCCGCGGCGGCGTCTCCAAACTCCAGCCTCTGTGTCTCGACTCACAAGACTTGTGTGTTCCGTGTCTCGGAAGTTCCAGAGTGAACTTCCAGGCAGAAAGGCGAGATCGCTGTACGGCTCCCGTCCCCGTTGCCTTCTCTGAGGGACCGCAGTCCTGGGCTGTCTCTCGTCCAATGTCTTAAAGAAGATGCTACATTATTTTTCTCTTCCCAGTTTCCTAGTTGCTTCTGCGAGAGGACAAATCCGGTCCCAGTTATCCCATGACGGCCAGAGACAGAAGTGCCTTCTATACTTTGTAATGTGTATATTAACGTCTTTTGACACGTAAAGCATATATTCTTCCACGATCTGATTTTTCTTTTTTTTTTCTTTTTTAATGTTTATTTATTCTTGAGACAGAGGGAGACAGAGCATGAGTGGGGGAGGGGCAGAGAGAGAGGGGGACACAGAATCCGAAGCAGGCTCCAGGCTCTGAGCCGTCAGCACAGAGCCCAACGCGGGGCTCGAACCCACAGACCGCGATCTCATGACCTGAGCCGAAGTCAGACGCCCAACCGACTGAGCCACCCAGGCAGCCCTGATTTTTCTTTTATCAACATGCTAGTGACACCTTTCCATGTCACTATGGTTAGACATGCCTTCTTCATGGCTGTGTAGTATTCTGCTGTGGAAATTTACTGCCGGGTAACTACTTCTCACAGACGGACTGAGATGGCTCTGCGTCTCTTACTACCGTCCACGACGTGGTGATGGGAATTCTTATTTCTGTGTCCTTGTGACCTTGTCTGGGAGCGTCCGCTTCTTCCAACCTCTCAGCTAACCAACCTTGAGATTTCTCTGAGGGCATCTGCATTTTCCTAATTTTCAGGGGGGACATTTCTATTTAAATGTGGAGATTCTTCCAAGACTTTCTGCCGCCTAAGCTAAAAGCAGACGGGCCTGGGTCGTTCGTTTTTTGCTTTCAATAAATAGCCCTTCATCAGACTTCGCCAAGACCGCCACAGGTACGCCCTGTTCTTTCCACTTGCCGTTGCGATGTGAGCCTTTCCCCAGATTGTTGAAAAGTCTCTGTAAGACGCTGGGCCACGATCCGCGCCCTCGCCTCGCCGGGCGCGCCAGCCGCGGCCACATGCTACGGCTAAAATCGACCCTGCTGAGACGGTGTGATGGTAGAGGCTCCCCATTCCCACCGCCGTCCTCAAGAGAGATTACCTAACAAGAAGTCGCTGCCCCACAGGGTGTGGCCGTATATGTTGCCAACTTGCTTTCCAAAATGTTGTGGCAACTTACGTCCATTAAGTTAAGAACCTCCTTCTCACGTAAGGTCGGTGGCCCAGGTTCCACCAGCCTGGTGTGTCCACCGCCAGGCTTGAATCCTACCATGAGCAGATGCAGCACAGGACCCGAGACGGCCATGGGTGGTGGCGGAGGTGACAGCAGGGGAGGCAGTGGGCCCAGCGGATGTCTGGCGCGTGGCACCGGTTGTATCCCGCCGGGCCGAGGCGCCTGGAGCCAGCGGCAGGGCTGTGCTCACCCACCCAGCCCAGCAGCAGGGTGTCGGGCTTCCTGGCCAGCTACCCCGTCCTTGATCCTGACCCCCCCACCCCACCCCTGGTAATCTGTGAGCCTCCTCATTTCTTGTTAAAAAAACTCCCCTTCTGGGGCGCCCTGCTGGCTCCTCAGCGGAGCATGAAGACTCTTCATCTCAGGTTTGAAAGTTCGAGCTCCGCATTAGGTATCGAGGTTCCTTAAAAGTAAATTCTTAGGGGCGGCTGGGGGGCTCAGTCGGTTAAGCGTCTGACTTTGGTTCAGGTCATGATCTCACGGACAGTGAGTTTGAGCCCCACGTCGGACTCTGTGCTGACAGCTCGGCCCCTGAAGCCTGCTTCAGATTCTCTGTCTCCTAAAAAAAGAGATTCCTCTTCTGCCTGAATACGCCGGGGTCTGGCCGCCGGCGGCAGCCTGCTGCTCCCACTTCTTTCCTGCCCATGGAATCATTCTTCTGTCAGGGCTGCTGAGGCCCAGGGTGGTGGCATGCCTGGCTAATGCCCACCATGACAACTGGCTCCTGCCTGTCTCCCGCAGGGGGAAACGCAATGAGAAGAGATAGTTTGGCAGAGGACAGCGGGCAGCCCACCGAAGTCACGGGAAGCCTGAGAGCCTTTCCTGGTGGGTGGGCAGGAACCCGAGGAAGCAGGCACCCAGCCCAGGTATACCCAGGGTGCTCCGGTTGTGGGGTCTCCTGGCCTTGATCCTCTGCCGTGGGCCCCAAACTCTCGGTGCAACTGTTAGCGATCCCCCCAAACTGGAGTCTTCTATCACTGCATCCAGATACAGAGTCCCAACAGAAACGTCTGTGTGCTTGGCGGAGGCTGAGCTGCAGGGGCGGGGGGTGTGGGGGGGTCATATCTGGCCATCGTTTTGCGGCAAGCTTCTCGGAACCACAGGCTCCAGGCAGTGTGAACAGGCCCGCACCCGACGTCTCAGCTCTGCGCGCCCCAGAAGCGCACGCCCCGCACCCCCGCGGACCCGCCGCCCCGCCGCGCTCTGCTCGGCAGGATCCCGCGGGATTACACCCGCAGGCGGAGAGAGCCGGGCTCTGATTGGCGGAGGCCCGCGCGACCTGGCCAATCACCTGGAGAGAGGCGGTGGCGTCCGCTGGGCTCGCGGGCGCTGTGCGGGCCCCCGGCCACCCTGCGCGGTGCGGGCGGCGACGTGGGGGACGGGAGCGAAGGCGGCGCGAAGCCCCGAGCGCGGCGGATCAGAGCGGAGCTTCCGAGCCAGGCTGTGGGGTCTGACTCCAGGCTGTGCCGCTTCGCAGCTGCGCCCTCTCAGTCCCGTTACTCAGCCTCCTGGGGCCTCCTTTTGCGCAGGGAGGGGGAGGGCTCCTAATGCATGGGTGCGGGTCCACCCGTCCGCAGAAGTAAGTGCTTTATCCCCTCCTCTCCCTTCCACTTTATGATTGAAAACAGACTGAATGTCGGGGCGCCTGGGCGGCTCAGTCAGCTGAGCGTCTGACTTGGGCTCAGGTCATGGGTTCCGACTCAGAGCCTGTTTCAGATTCTGTGTCTCCCCCTCTCTCTGCCCCTCCCCCACTCAGGCTCTGTCTCTCTCTCTCTCTCTCTCTCTCTCTCTCAAAAAGAAATAAACATTAAAAAAAAAAAACACAACAAAACCAGGCCAAACGTTGATGTTTCATGTCCGCTCACAGCAAACATTCGGCAAGCACCCACTGTATGCCCATCGTGGTGCCGGGTCTGTTGGTGGGCACAGCCCTAGCGGGGTGAGGCCTGCTGCAGGGGCCCCTCCACCTTGGGAGCAGTGCCTGTGTGGGCCGGCTCGACCCCGCGGGATGGGCAGGAGCAGGTGCCCTCTAGTGCCAAGGACGTCTTGGACAGAGGGAGCGCCGGGTGAGAAGAATGCCCGCAGGACCAGACAGCTGGCCAGCTCCCAGGGAATGGGGCCCTGCAGGGCCTGGGCCAGGTCTGGAGAGGGGGCCGTGAGGCTGCGCCCAGCATCTCACCCTGAATTCAGTCCCCCCCCCCCCACCCCTGCCCTTTGTCAGAAAAGGAAACTCTTGGAGCCCCGCCGTTCCCACCTCTCCCATTTTTATGACGGGCTCGAGGTAGGTGCCTGGCTACCCCTGTTTCTTTTGGTGGCCGGTCAGTGTAACAAAGTGCCCCCAAACTTAGCGGCAACAGTATCCAAGGGTCAGGGAATGGCTTACCTGGGTGGTCCTGGTTCGGGGTCTCCCACGAGGTTGTGGTCAAGCTGCGGTCAAGCTGCGGGCTGGACCGGTGGTCTCTAAAGACTGGCTCTGGCTCCTGTGGTTGTTGGCAGGCCTCCTCCTCGCCAGTGTGGAGGGAGTGACCCAAGAGAGGCCTCCTCTCTCTCTCTCTCTTTAAGTTTATATATGTAAGTAATCTCTACACCCGACGTGGGGCTCGAACTCATGACCTTGGGATCAGCACCCGCATGCTCTCCCAACAGCCGGCCGGCCTCTCTGGGCCTCAGATCTCTGACACCCTAATCGCGGAGGCGCCATGGCATCGCTTCCGCCCCACCCTACTGGCCATGCAGACCTAGGCTGGTACAGTGTGGGCGGGGACCACAGGGACTTGGGTACAGGAGCGGGGCCATCGGGGCTGTCTTAGAGCTGGCCCACCACAGATGGCTGCTGGGTGTGTCCGCGTCTGCCACCTATGCGTTTGTTCTAGAAACCAACTAGCAGTTTTGTTATTTGTTTATTTACATATTTCGTAAGAATTTTATTTGAATAATCTCTCTCCCTAACACGCACCTTGAACTCACGACCCCGAGATGGATTCGCAGGCTCCGCCCACTGAGCCGGCCAGGCGCCCGCGCTGGTTTTGCTATTAAGATGCCTCAGGTCCATCCTCGCATCCGCTGAAGCAGGTTGAGGGCCACACCCGGACGGCAGAACGTGGCTCTACTGCTGGGATTCTTCTGGAAAGCCTTCTCGGAGGCCTTCAGACTCCTCTGGCCTCAACCTGTCCAGTTTAGACAAATACCTGCCTTAGATACTTTTCAGATTTCTTTTTGATGAGAACATTAATTTGCTGAAAACAAATCCCTTTCTGTGATTCTCTCAGATCTTGCCTGTCTTGGTGATTTAGGCAAAAGGATAATCTAAACCGTCCCCGCAGCCTCGTCAGGCCAGAGGAGAGGCCAGCACCCTGCCCCCAGCCGGGTCCTGAGACTACCTGCCCCCCTGGGAGGCATGGCCAAGAGAGGCCAGGGGCAGGCGCTGCTGCTGGCGGGGCGCCCTGGATGTGGGTGTCCGCCATCGGCGACACATGAGCCAGCTGCTAAGGACGGCACCAGCCCTGATGAAACCGCACGGAGAATGGCCCAGAGCCAAACAAAGGAGCGTCCGGGAGACAGGAACGGGGCCTTCAGCGATGGGGACCCATTACACCAGCCTTCCGGGGGCAGGAGATAATTTGTCAGCTCTCTGCCCCACGTGGCCCCTGTAGAAATCAAACAAGCAGTCTTGCCCATTTTTAGAGATAAATTAAGTTCATCAATATAAAAAAGTCGGGCAGCGGAGGGGAGAGCGTGGGGAGGTGGACAGAGCTGTGATTTATCGGCCCTTTAATAAGTATTTCTGGGGCCGCGATGGCTGCCTCCCGCCCATCACGTGGTGCCCCTGAGCCCCTCCACTGAGGTCATGAGTGCGGCTACCACCCCGACTTGCCAACCCACCGGCCAGAGAGGCGCATCTTCTCCCAGCCGGTGTCTCGGGAGCATCAAATGCAAACTGCATGGGGAAAAAGATGGAGAAGGAGCGACGGGCTGGCAGGGCCGTCCTCAGCGGGATCCAGGTCTCACCAGCCACCGGGGCCAATTCCGTGCAGCCACCGTGCGGCTGGACACCCCCCTGAGCTACACCTGGGTTTCCACAGCCGAGGAGCCTGGAGGGTCCTCGCCGGCTGTACCTCCTCAGTATGAACCTGCAAGGGCCCTGCAGGGCCCCTGCCCGCCCTCCCACCACGGGCACCTTCCCCCTGCACCCCCGACACCAGCCACAGCCACCCTGTAATGTGTATACCAATCTCGTAGGTGAGAAACGCCCCCCTCCTGGTTATTTGAACTTGCCTGTCTGATTTTGGAGGCCTGGAGCACTTGCTTTTTTCGTCCGGGGCCACAGGGGGATGTCTGTTCGCAGCCATCGCCCATTTTCTATTGAAGCGCTGCTGGCTTTCTCTACTGATTAATAAAGACCCTCTGACGTGCTGAGAGTGTTGTACACAGTGGTCCAGTTTGTTGCTGCGCACTAGTTCTGGGGTGGGGCTGGGAGAAGGGCTGACCTTGATCTGAAAGGTGGTCTCCAGATTTAGAGTGGATTTGTACTCACTACTGTGTTGTCAACCAATACCGAGGGCGGGCCTGGCGAGAAGTGTGCAGGACACAGCTGGAAACACGGTGGGCAGAAAGAACTCACGTCCGAGCTGAGGGAAACAGACTTGAAAACAAGGAAACTGGCGAATGTCGGAAGGGGTGGGAGCTACAGAGAAAAGGCTGGGAGGGGGTTGCAAGTTTACAGAGGGGGAGAAGACAACATTTGAGCGAAGATTTGAAGGAGGACACGGGGCACCTAGATGGGAGGGAAAAGAGAGGTCCCCAGAAGCATGGATGGTGCAAAGGCCCTGGGGTGAGTGCAGGACTGAGTGTATTCCAGCAAGTGCAGACCGGCCAGAGCACGGAAGTGGTCAGATGGAGTGGGGCTGTGGGTTCCTAGGACTCCGGCTTCTCACCTTGGACAGCTGTCAATTGTGCAGCAATGCAGTTTGGGCAGCTGAGTAGGATTCCCATTTGGGTAGAGAGCACTGGGGCTGGGAGCCCTCCGCCCTTGCCAGGACCTGGGGTTTCTGAGGCACACCCAGGCAGCCCTTGGGAAACAGAGGCCCTGGGGGGGCCCGTAGGACATGGCCCCTCAGGGTTCTCTGCAAAAAAAAGGGGAAGGGAGAGGACATGGGGTGGTGCTTGCTGGGAAAGCGCGGCTTCCATTGTGCACAGGGGCGAGGTGTTAACCATACACGTCTCCAAAGTGCTCCCCGTTAGAGTGGGGACAGCACCTGCTTGCCACTGTCACTCAGCGCATTCCCCTTCCTGCAGGCTCGGGGCTGCCCGGGGACCTCACCCTCACTCTCCATCAGCTGGGGCCGGGCCACACGCGGCGGCGGCGGCGGGTGTATGTGCTGAATCTGCGGGTCCGTGCTGCCTTTGTGTCGAGTCCCGCTCCGGGCACCTGGGCAGGCCCGAGGCGGGAGCTGGCCGGCCACGGACGGGGGGCGGGGACCCGAGCGCTTGGCCGCGTGGGCACCGGACCGCCAGAGGGAAAGAGCGAGGTCCTGAGCTGGAGATCCCGGGTCCCCGCGGGCCTTTAGAACCGGGGAGAAGTTCGCAGCCGCTCAGGATTCTATTATTATTCCCCGAAGCAGAGCTGAATTAACGGAAATTCTCCCGAAGCCTCGCCGCTTGGCTGCGGGGCTGGAGCAGGGGGAGGGAGGGAGGCGAGCCCACAACAGGGGGAGGCCGGCCGGCCCGGCGGGGCGGGGGGAGGGCGCACCTGCGAGCCACCGCCTCCCGCGCCCGCCCGGGGGTGGGGCGACAGGGCCCCCCGCCGCTGCGGCCTCGCCGGCCTAGGGACGCCTTTGTCTTCCGGTGAAGGGCCCCCGCCCCCGCCCCCGCCCCGCCCCGCAGAATGCGCAGCCAGATGTCGCCCTCCGCGCTCCGAGGGGGCCGTCTCGTAAATTCTGCGTTTCTCTTTTGTACCGAAGCGCTGATTCTCTTACAATAATGACCTTTCTGGGGCGGAACAGCGCCTCCTCCTCCCACTCCCGGTCGGAGCGCTCGGGCGCCTGGGGCCGAGGAGGGGCGAGCGAGTAGTGACCCCGGGGCAGGCTGGCGGGCCGGTGGGGGAGGGGCCGCGCACCTGAAAGAGCCCCGGCTCGGGCCCCTCAGGAGGCAGGAGCGCGGCCGCACCTCCAGCGCAGGGCAGGGTAGCACCCGGCGCTGGGACCCCGGGCTCCCCGGGGACCGAGGGTCGGACGGGGGCGGGCCCCCAGAGGCGGGGGCGGGGCCGCACGTAGAGCCCATTGCGCACGCGCCTTCTGGCCCGCCCATCACGCTCCCATTGGGCGCTGGGCCGCCGCCCCGCGTGATTGGCCCGGGCTGCCGTGCTCTCGGCCAATAGCGCGCGGCTCCTGGCGAGCCCGGCGGAGAAGGAAGGCAAGCTGCGGTGGCGCGGGTGCGGGGGCCCCGGGGCCTCTCCTTGAACACCCCAGCTGCCGCCCTTCAGTGCGGGTGTGAGGCCGCGGGTGAGCCTGCCGTCCCAGTACTGGATGGACCTGCGCACAGTTCCGCAGTCCGCCCAGCAGGAAGCCCCCGCCCAACATTGGCGGGGGCAGCGCCGGGCGACCCACGCAGGGTGTCGTAGTCGCCCCCGCCACTTGTGCTTACCCCCTTGCCGGCCCAAGAAACAAGGCCTCAGAAAGCAAACAAGCCTACCCTTGTAAAAAAAAACAGCAGTATCACCAAAAATGAGCGGGGGTGGGGTTGGAGGTAAAGACAAAATGTTTTCTTCTTTGTAATTTATAAATTATCTTCAGTGGATATATAATTTGTAATGAAAATATTACTTTTTAAAAGTTAATGCTACACTTTGAGAATAACACTAAGAAGGGGAACGAGTGTTGTGCGGGGACGGTGAGAAATCGGATCTCTCATACGATGCTGGTCCAGCCCTTGTGGAAAACTGTCCACTCTCAAAGCGCTAAAGATAGAATTACCTCCCACTCTTAGCTATGTGCCCAAAGGAATCGAAAATAGGAGCTGCAACAGGCACTTGTATTCCGATGTTCATTGTACCATTAGTCACAACAGGAAAAGGTGGAGTGAAGTCCATCAGCAGATAAACAGATAAACAAAACGTGGTCTCTCCACACAGTGGAATATTATTCGGCCATAAAAAGCCATCCCGACATGGTGCTACTACATGATGAATCTCGAGGGCATTGTACTAAGTGACGAATCAGACAGGAAAAGACAAATATATGATTCCACTTACGTGAAACATTTAGCATAGGCAAACTTTAGAGACAGAAAGTAGATTAGCAGTTACCAGGGGCTGGGCGGTGGACTATGGAGTTATTGCTTAAATGAGTACAAAGTTTCTGTTTGGGATGATGAAGTCCTGGAAGCGGGTAGTGGAGATGGTTGCACAACACTGTACTTTAATGCCACTGAACTGTACACTTAAGAGTGACCAGAAAATGGCAAATGTAATGTTCTATCTATTTTACCACAGTTTTAAAAAGTAATGGTGTGGGTGAGTGTGCCTCTTCGGCTCAGGTCATGAGCTCACGGTTCATGAATTGAGCCCCACATCGAGCTCACTGCTGTCAGTGTATCAGCACAGAGCCTGCTTCAGGTCCTCTGTTCCCCTCTCTCTGCCCCTCCCCTGCTTGCACTCTCCCCAAAATGAATACAAATTACAAACAAACAAAAAAAAGCAATGATGTAATATACCAGAACCATGGAATTGTACACTTCAAGCAGGTAAATTGTATGGCATGCTAATTATATCTAAGCGAAGCTGTCGAAGTATTTAAAGCAGTGCTGCCTCCGCTCCAAAAGTGCTCTTGACCTGGGTGAGGCAGGATTTGAGTTCTGAAGGTGTCGATTACTTCTGGGTGGGCTGCGTGCGCAGGTGTGTGTGGCTCCCTCTCCACCCTAGGGGGGAGCTGCGAACAGGGCTTCCCCAGGAAGCACACCACACTGGAGGCTGCGTCCACTACACAGACCAGGCCCCGAAGCACACGACCTCCCCTGATGGGGCTAAAACAGGACCAGCTTCTCACGCAGGGCTCCCTCCACTTCTCAGCTCCGCCTCCTCGGGGATCTAGGCAGAAACCGAGCAGAGTCATCACAAAAGGTGTCTTGCTTTTTACTCTCCCAGGGCAGCCTCCTTTTCGGTTCCTAAGTTACCTCCCTTCCTATCAGGAACACGGGCGCGGGGGGAGGGGCGGGCGCACTGTCCACTGGGTGCAGCAGGGTCGCCGGGGTGGCGGTGGTGCGGGGGAGATGCTGGAAAACCACCAGCTTCCCCTCCCCGCCCGCGCGTCCAGCAGGTCGGCCGCCTTCCGAGCCGCGACCGCTGGAGGGCGCCCCCGGACCGCTCCTGCCGACGGGCTGGCTCCCGCCGGGAGGGCCCTTGGCGGCGCGGGAGGTTGATCTCCTGGTTCATGCCAGAATGGTGGGCGGAGGGCAGGAGCGGGAGGCCTCCAGAAATCTTTAGACCTGGTCCCCAGACCCGCCAGGCGGCCACTTCCCGCCCCAAGGCTGCACTGCAGCTGGCGAGCTAGCGGCGAAAATGCAGCAAAGACTTAGTGGGCGGAGTAACCGCCTTGCGTTCCTTCCAGGGCCATGTGCCTCCCTGTTAACTGCTTGGTGCTCAGCTCCTCTTGCAAGCAAACCTGGACTGATCCGGCCCTTATGAAGCCGTGGCTGCGACGCCGCCTGAACTCTCACTTCCTTTAAGACACGGGTACTAGATGGCCAAGACCCGTCATCCCTCTTGGGTTTCTCTGGCCCATCTCCAACCCCTCCGGGCCTCAAAACTCTACCCTAGGGAGAGCTGGGGGATCCTCAGCAGGTAACCTGCAAGCAAGAACCAAGAGAGTGACTGTCACCCTCTCCTTGCACCTCTATGCCTTTTCCCCACCTGGCAGGACCTCTGGCTGCAGCAGCTGGGCCTGGAATTCGGTCGCCTGGCTGGGAAGTTGGTGGGGGGCATCCACACTGATACCCTGCTGCCATGGGCTGTGGCGGCTGCAGGGGTCCCCTCTTCCTCTTCCAGGGAACTAGCCCAGCTCGTTCTGGAAAGTGGACCCTTAGCCAAGCCCTTAACCCCAGGGCCCTTTCCCAGCCCAGCCCCGTGGCTCCTGAGCAGATGAAGGTCTCGGCCGACCACTCTGTCCTCCACGGGAGTTTACTGATAAGACCTCATCGGCCTCAGGTGGCCCAGTCACAGTCGCTTGACGTCAAGGGACAGACATGTTCAGGGTGACAGTGAGAGCATCACTGGCGTGGCCTGTGATGAGCAGAAGCCCTTTGGCAAGTACCTGTGGGGGGAATGGCAGGGGACTCACTGGGAGCCTGCCCACATCCCCGCAGCTCCGGGAGAAGCCCACGGCCCCAGGCTCTGCAGAAGCAAGTTCGAGGAGGTGGCGCTGCTGCCCTTGCTGGAATGGAGTCGGGGGGACCGGCGCAGCTTGGGCAGCGGAGCACTCCAGCAGCTGTGCGGGCTCCCAAGCAGTGGCCAGCCCTGGGTCACTGGGTCATGGAGCAGCCAGCCCCTAAATCATTCTGCGCCCGGCCTGCCCGAGGGGGAGGCTTCCGCTCCAGGTGGGTGACTGGGGCCTAGCTATCACCCCCACGGTCTGTTTCCTCTTTCCTGTGCTGGCTCCCTTGGCCTCCTGGGGCAGTCTCCTCTTAGGTGGAGCCTCCCAGCTTCCGGAGGCCTCCGTGGGAGAGCAACAAAATACCTCTGAAAGGAGCCTGTGATGCCCCGAAAGTTTGTAGGGCAAGCAGCCGAGAACCCAGAGTGCCTGAATCTTAGGTGGAGAAGTGGCTCTCGCTCATCATGGGGGGGGGGGGGGGGAGGGGCAGGCACCACTCGCCACTCGCAGTGTCTCCTCCACATCACCCCGGTGACTCGCCCCAGCACCCTTGGGCTGGCTTTCTCTTCCCTCCCCGTGGTCAGCACAGAGGGTCCTTGCCCCCCAAACAGCAGGGGAAAGGGTGCATCCCACTCCTGTGGTCACGCCGAACTCTCACCAAGGAGATGGCCCAAGAGACGGGCGTGCGGTCCCCTTCCCTCTGCTGTCCTTCTTCCTGTGCGCGATGCGCCCAGCCGCCTGGATGGGGCCTGTTTAATTGATTCAATTTGTCCAACAGTAAAAACACTCTGCAGATGTCAGCCTCCCAGCACCCCACCCCCCCGGGAGGCGGCAGACACCTGCCAAGGCCCTGGGGCTGGGAGTCCTTCCAGGGGCCACTACAGCCAGACTGCGGGGGAGGCCCCTGGCTCCCATACTGCTTGTTGGGAGCTGGAGCCAAAGAGCCACCTATGGCTGAGGGACTGTTCCAACAACAGGGGGGAGAGGCGTTCTGAATGCTGATCAGATTAGAATCTTTCTCAGGGAATTAGGGGCTCCCGGCTCCAGGCAGATGACTCCTGTTTTGGTCAAGGCGCTTACTCCCGGGCTCCATCTTCTCCATCCCCTAGGGCTTGGGGGCTCTTCCTGGTCAATGTGGGGTGAGAGGGGGGCTGAGGATTCCCTGGGGCCTGACAGCCCCTGCCCGGCCCCTCTCCCCATGGCTTGGTGGTCTCCTTGGTTGCCACCTGGCGGAAGAAAAGGAGGTGAGCCTCTGAGCTCCCAGCTTGTTGGGGACTCCGGGCCCCTGTGTAGACTTGGTAGCCCTGCGTCTCAGGTCTGGGCAGAGGTGCAGCGCTCTCGCTGCCCTGCCCCTGGGGATGTGTTTGCAGTCACCGCCTCACTGGGAAATGCTTTCTGGCCATTTCTGGGGGGAAGGTGATGGGCTAGGAGGGAGACCTGGACCTGAACCCCTCCCTTCTCTGAGGGCCCCTGACTTCTAGAGCCACCACTTTCTACCCCCGAGGGGGACCGCTGGAGTGAAGATCAGGGATGATTTCGGGAGAGTTTGCACAGCTGGCCAGGCCATGGCAGGGGCTTCTTTCTGCCCCACCCCCCACCCAGCCCCGTCTGGGACAAGAACCCTCAACCATGATTGGGAAGGGGCTGTCACCCTGAATAAGGTCACAGTCACGGTTAGCCAAATCTGGACACTCAGTCTCCCCTCCGCAACCCTCCCCCACATGCACCTTCTCAGGAAAAATCGGAGACTTTCTATCATTCACTTGTTACATTTTACAAAGATCCCAAGTTCATTTTTTATGGGCTCTTCTCCACAATTCCTAGGAGACAGGGAGAAATCAAGGGTAAGGGAACCGAGCAACCGAGAACGGAAAAGGCTCGTCCAAGGTCAGACCCTGCACAGGCCGCGTGTCAGGCGGTTGATTCTTTCCCCTGCGTGTGAACAAGCTGGGGGCTGGGGGAGGCCAGGCCCCCGGAGCGGCCATTTTGGAAGGACGTCGAGCGGCGGCCCGCAGCCCCCCACCGGCTCCCCTGCGGCCCCGGCCCCAGCTCCGGGTGGGGGGAACCCGGGCGGCAGAGACCGGGAGGCGGGGCCCACCGCGCCGAAGAGGAAAGAACAAAAGGGAGCCCCGCCCACTCCCCCGTTAGTCCGCGGCGGCCAATCGTCGCGGCCGCTGCTGACGGCACCCTCTGATTGGCTGCACGGCGACCAATCCGGCGCCGGAGCCGCGAGCCCGTGCGGCCCCACGTGGGGCCGCGCGCGCTGCTGCTCGCTGGCCGCGGCGGGCGGGGCGTGTGACTGGGGGCGGTGTCTCGGGGGACGGGATGGCGACGGTGCCCGCGCTTCGGCCCTGGGACCCCCCCGCCCCAAGGCTCCCCGCGCCGATCCAGCCGTCGCCGAGGCCCCCCGAGTGCCCGGAGCGCGGGAAGTGCTGTGCCGTCTTCTGGGTGATTTGCTGTGCGGGGCCGGGGTGGTGGCTGCCCTCATTGCACACGCAGAGGTGAAGTGACAGCCTCAGAGCCACTCAACCAGTTAGGGAGGAGGCCGCCGAGGACACTGTTTCCTGATCCCGCTGCTCGGCCACGGGGCACCCCTTCCCCTGGGGGCTGGGCGCAGGGCCTCTACACCCCCAGAGGACTGCGCTCACCATGTTACGGGGCTAGGCCTGGGAGGCTGGGGCAGGTGGGGTGGAAGGAAGGATCAGGTCGTCCGCTGTCGGGGGGGTGGAGGGACCTGGTGGCATCAGTTCATTCATTGAGTCAGCTCTTGATGCCTTCTGTAACGTCCTGGGGATAGGAGCAGCAGTGGCCCCAGTGGGGGCTTGGGGGCTAGCCTCCCCCTGGTCTCCATTAGTTACTCCAAGCTACACCAAAAGGAACATACAAGAATGTTCTTTGATAGGAGTAATGACATGGTCTTACATTTTCATAGCACTCTCGGTCAGGGTATTTGAGCTGAGGGTTGAACACACGGAAATCCAATGAATTAAAGGAAAGATGGCTCGTGCAGTACCCAGGGCCAGCAACAAAGGGGAGCTCCGGACCTGAAGGGCAGCGGTAGTCCTGGGAGAGGCACAGCCCGCAGGAGCCGTGACCTTGGGGAGAGGGACACCGCGACCTGGCACGGAGGAGAATGAATATGTATACTGAGCTCACTTTCCTCCCATCCGCTTTTCTTGTCTGCGGGCTCCTCGTTGGCTAAATCCAGCCAAGCAGGGGCAAAGGAGTCCCCGTTACTGTGCCCACTGGACAGCCTCTGACGACTGCGACTGCGCAGGGCAGCTGAGGCAGGAAGATGTCCAGCGCTTGTTCTGAAGTGTGAATAAAATCATCTCAGAAATGTAGCTGTTTTGTTTCCAGCAGTGACATACAATGTAACTGAAACCCACGTGCCTCCAACGCTGGAGGTAGCACCTGAATGGGTGGGGCAGGGCCCGGTGGAGCCGCTCCCTCCTGCAAAGGCATCAGGCAAATGGTGAGTGGAACTCAAGGCCGGGAAGTGCTAGAACCGCACTCCTGTCAGTGCCTGTGGGCAGTGAAGTTCAGGTGCCTCCTCCTCCAGGAGGCCTTCCTGGTTGCTCCATTTTCATTAACAGTTGCCATGGGGGACTAAATCCCGGTGGCAGGGACTGGCCTTGTTCACCGTCTTCTCTTCACGGCGCCTGTGTCTGCTGGGTGCTCGTACACACTGGAGGATGAGTGGACCGTGCCTCTTGTCTGGGGGAGGCCAAAGACGATTCTTCCCTCTGAGGCGGGGGCATTTATTCACCCAATAAACCGTTGCAGGGGCCTTTCTCGGCCCAGTCAGGGCTCAGCCTCCAGGGGCCCCAAGGAGGAAAGGGTGTCTTCCAGGAGCGAAGTCCATGGTCCAACAGCACAGCCTGAGCGTTTAGGATGAGGCAGCCTGAGCCCAGGACTCTGGAGAGGCTCGGGAGAGACGGGGTGGCACTTGAGATGGCCCCGAAGGGCAGGCAGGAGTTGGAGCGGTGGACAAGGTGAAGCAGAGGTGAGATCACGTGGCATCCGGGAGCCTGATCTTTATATTCATATTAATGGAGCCCCCCCCCCCCCCCCCGCCTGTCTTCTGAGGCTGGCCTCTCACTCGGCATAAGCCGCGTGGCTCGTGGCATCACCGCGTCTGTCTGGGGTTCGTTCTGCTGCACCGCTGTGCTCTGTTCCGTTGCATGGGCGTGCCTCGGCTTCTTCTCCCGGTCTCCTGCTAACAGGCATGCGGGCTGTCTCCAAAGTCTAGGAACAGCGCTGCTATGGACATTCTATCGCATTCTTCTGGGTTTGTGCCGGCAGCAGGGTTGCTGGGGAGGCAAATGTTCAGCTTTAGTAGATGCCACAGTCCTTCAAGTGGCGGTCCTGACCGCCATTCCCACCCTGGCCCTGTGCCTGTGCCCGCCCTGGGGATTAATCGTCCTTTACTTTGCCATTTGGGGGCTGAGGGAACACCCTCTATCTCCTGATCGTCTTCGTGCCTCCGAGAACAGGATGTGTAACTGAGGCGAGGCCTCATGTCCCCATTATGGGCTTTTGGAAGCCCAGGCTCCACGCTCTCGGAAAATGGAATGCGGCTGGTGTGGCTCTCCGGGCGGCCAAGGGGCCTGGAGCTCCAGTGTGGGGTCAGGACCGGTGCAGAAGAAACTGAGCTGGGGAGAGGACTCTGGGCTTCGGGGGAGGGCGGGCGGCGGCGGGGGCTGTGGGCGCGAAGGAGGGGCGGTGAGGAGGGCGGTGGTGTCAGCAGGGCCAGCAGCCACCTGGCGGGGCTTTGCTGGGTGCGCGTTTGTGCCCGGACCCCGAGCTGGGTGCCGGGACATAACGGTGAAGGCCCACGGGCGGGGGCCCTGCCCTCAGGTTAACGGCAGTCCAGGGCAGCAAGGCAAAGTCAAAGAAGCCTACAATAAATACCTCATTACAGGCTGTGATGGGTGCCCTGGGCCGGGAGCGGGCTGACCTGGCGAGACATCGGGACTGAGAATGACCTGGCCTCACAGCTCGCAGCATCCCAGGGACTCTTGAAGGGGGTGTCCCAGCAGCATGCGGATGAGGGGCTGAGAGGAAGCAGAGGGCTGGTGGTGGGGGTCCTCGGCTCGGACGGGCCCATGGCCGCGGGAGCAGCCCCGAGAGCCTGGGGTGGACTAAACCATAGGAACAGGAACTCCAAATAACAGCGACTTAAACGAGGGAGACCTTTCTTTCTCTTTCGCTTTTTTTAAGGTTTATTCATTTTTGAGAGAGAGAGAAAGAGCATGAGCAGGGGAGGAGCAGAGAGAGAGGGAGACACAGAATCCAAAGCAGGCTCCAGGCTCTGTGCTGACAGCTCAGACCCACCAACCGTAAGATCAAGACCTGAGCTGAGGTCGGGGGCTTAACCAACTGAGCCACCCAGGCGCCCCCAGGCCCCAGGCTCCTGCCGTTGGCTCTGTCATCCTCAACAGTGGCCTCCTCCTCAGGATGCAGTGAGGCCACTCCAGCCATCAGTGCACATTACAGCCAGCAGGAGGAACAAGGGACGAAGAGGGGCACAGCCCCCTCCCCCCCACTTAAGGACCCTTCCCACTGCACACGGCATTGCCGCTCACCCTCCCTGGCCAGAACTTGGTCCCAGTGCTGCGTCTAGCTGCAAGGGAAGCTGGCCAATGCGCTCTCGACCCCGGACATCAGGGCAGCACGGTTCCTGCCCCTCCCCGTGACTGGGGGGAGGAGACGCTGCCGAAGGTCAGAGATGACCGTGGGTGGGACCCCTGTCCTCCCTGCACGGGAGAGGTCCCTCAGCGCCCGGCGGCAGAGGCCGTGGGGCCACCGGGCACACCGGAGCCTCCACCGACGGGCTGTCCTGCTGGCCTCCCACTTCTGCTCGTTTCCACAGATGAGGAAACTAGGTCTCGGGGGAGCGAGCGGCCTGTCCCAGCGTCTGGAGCCTCGAGGAGATGCCCCGCCCACCCGCCGCCAGCGCCGAGGATCCTGCACGGCAGGAGGAAGGAAGAGGAAAGGAGGAGCAGATAAAAAGCGCTCAACCCGACAAGTCAAGGCGACGTCCTTTCCTCTTCCCACGGGGTCACGAGCCACTGTGGGGGTTTGCGACCCTTCTGCCGCCGGCCTCCCGCGTTGCCCTCGCCTCAGCCGTCCTCGGACGGGTGGGCCCTGTCCCCGCTGGGCCGACCCGACCCTTACTGCTGAGGGCCTCGGGGCCCTTGTGCCTCTTGCCCTCCTGGGGTTGCGAGGGTCCCCCCTTAGCACATCAGCACGCCATGGGGGAACGTTCCCGAGGTTCCCCAGGCCCGCCCGGGTCCTCCCGCCTGCCGCAGGCCGGACCGGTAACCCCACACGCTCTTTCCCCTTTCACTCGGTGTGGCCCAGCTCCTGCTTCCCGGGCTGGCAGGGCCCTCCCCTGAGTAACACGCTGCCGGCCAGCTTAGCTCTGAGGCAGGACAGAAAGCAGAGCCCAAGGCCACTTGCGTGACAGAAGAAGCGTTGCCTGCTCCTCGGCTCCTGGAGCCGTGTCCAGGCTGAGCGAGAGAGAGCCCATCTGCCCGTCTGCGGGCTGCACCCCTGCGGCTGCGTGCGGCCCCGGGCTGGCCACGGTCCTGGCTGTGCCTGGGCTCGGGAAGGAGTTCCTTGGTGGCAGGCCTGGGTTTCCTGAGCAGCCAGAGCTGGAGCAGCGCCGCTTCCTGGTGGGGACGCGCCGTGATGGAAGGACCCGAGGTCACCCCCCCGGCCGCTGCACAGCTGCCTGGTCCCCTGAGGTATCACGGTTGGGATTCGGGGCTCTCGTTGTTGCTGACAACCGAGTATTTGTCAGCGGGGACCCGGGTCAGCTACCAGGAGCAGAGCTTCGTGGCGGGGTCCTTGTGCCCATCCCTCCTGCCCGCCACCCTGTTCTTAGCACAAGCCCGTCCAGCGAGCCCGAGGCTGACGGGGGGAGGGGGGGCAAAGGGAGGGGGGCTGGCAGGCGGCCCCGGGCCGGGTCCCAGGCCCCCCTGACCCTTACGAGCCCTTCTGCCGCGGGCCTCTGATGACGTTCACGTGAGCGGGCAGACGCCCAGCCTCCGGGCACAGCCCGCCATGGCCGTCCTCTCTCCTCCTCCTCTCATCTGTCATTTGCTCTTTCCAAGTCTGGCCAGATGGTCAGACACTGCCCAGGACTCTGTGTAGGCGTTGGCCTTGGATATCTAGGCCTCGGTTCCAAGTTCTGTCCCCTGGGAGGACCGTCCTGTAAGGCGGGGCTGGATGGCACCGCGGTCCACTTGGGGCTGGCACGTGTGTAAACGCACGCCGCTTCTTCCTTAGTCAGCAGATCGGGGGGCTTCACAGAGGCCATGAGTTTGTGGCGGGAGCGGGCTCCGGCCGCCTCCTGTGCCTTAGGGCCTGCCTGGCCTCTCCTGCGGGCACCTTTTCTGCTCCATGATGGACAACTACGGGTGCACCTGCTTATGCTCAGGTGGGCGAGGGAGTACCCAGTTTGACAAACAGTTGGGTTTCAAGGCCAACCCGCTGCCCCACAGTAGCAAATAAATATAGGATGTTGTATAAATTAAAATTTTAGGTGAAGGGTGCCTGGCTGGCTCGGTCAGTAGAACTTGCGACTTTTTCTTTTTTTAAGTGTTTTTAATATTTATTTATTTTTGAGAGAGATAGAGAGACAGAGACAGAGTGTGAGCGGGAAGGGGCAGAGAGAGAGGAAGACACGGAACCCGAAGCAGGCTCCAGGCTCTGAGCTTCAGCACAGAGCCGACACGGGGCTGGAACTCATGGACTGCAGGATCGAGACCCGAGCCGAGGTCAGGTGTTTAACCGACTGAGCCACCCAGGCGCCCCTAGAGCTTGTGACTCTTGATCTCCAGTTGTGAGCTTGAGCCCCACGCTGGAGGGTAGAGTTTACATAAAAAGTTTAGATGGACGGTGAATAATTTTTAGTATAAGTATATCCCTAATACTGCGTGGACCATACTTATACTATTTGTCTGGAAGTCGAATTAAACTGGGTGTCCTGTATTTTTACCTGGCGACCCCTATGGGTCTGGTACGCAGTCCTCACTGAGCACAGCACGAATCCAGGAGACGCAGGTTTCACTCGCGGCTCTCTGGTCCCACCTGGGCCGCGTCGCAGGCCTCTGCTCGCCTCTCAGGCTGGCCTGCAAACCCAGGGGCAGACCCTGATTGGCTCAGCATGGGTCACGTGCCCACCCCAAAGCCAATCACCTTGCCAGAGGGGGCCAGGCACCCTGATTGGCCCGGCTGGGGTCATGTGAGCGAGGGGCGGCATGGCGGCCCGCGTGGCTCTGACCGGTGGCCTAGGGCGGCGTTCGAGGGCTTGGGGCTTTCGCAGGTCCGAGGGGCTGAGGCGGTGTCGTTTCTCCCCCGGAGGCTTGGGCAGAGAGCGTCCCCGTGCAGGTTGGTGTCTGGCAGCGGCCTCGCGTGCGCTTCCCACGGTGAACCCCCGAACCCGCTTCCAGACAGCGGCCAGCGGGCGTCCGGAGGGGAGCCCCGGCCCCGGGTATGTCGTCCAGCATCGGAGGGGCGGCTGAAGGGCGCGGCGGTGAAAAATACAATTAGCCTGTCAGTGAGGGGGCTCCCGACACGGACTCTGCTCACTGCCGGCCCCCAAGTCTGTTTTCTATAAGTGAAAACAGATTTCCTGACAAGGGGCAAGATCTTAAACTTGTTCAAAGGCTCCCAAATAAAAAGGGTGGTTTTAACTTTCCCCTCTCAGCAAACCAAATTGTGAAGAGGCCTCTGAACCCTCCCATCGCTGCGGGAAGGGTTCGGGGTTACCCGCCCCCCCACCGCCATCTGGAGCGTCTCTTTTCAGCGGAGCCCGAGCTCTGCCCGTAGGCTCAGCCGGAGCAGGTTTGTGACTGGTCTCAGGGCCGGCCTCCCCCAGGGTCAGGGACCCGGGCCCAGAGGTTCCACTTCACTATTTTCCGAGATGCTGCGGATGGCAGGTGGTTCCCCCCCACCAGGCCCTCCTGCCCTCCTCTGAAAGCTGCTTCAGCTTGAATTGTCTTCTTTGGACGAAACCGCTTAAAGGAAGCAGCAGCTGAGATGCCCCTAGAGGTACTTTCTGCCAGGGGCTGGGTTTCCCGGGAGAAGAGCAAGATGGCTCCCTTCCTTGGGCTCCTTGACCTGGACTTGGCGGCCTGCAGCGGGTCCTCACTAAGGAGGGGCCCTGCCTGGCGGCCTCGGGCACAGCTCCTGTGCCGGCCTTCTTCCCCACTGGGCTCTGAGCTCCTGGCAGGTGGGGACTTCCGGAAATCCCCTCAGCTCTGCATCCCAGCGCCTGGCAGAGGGCCCGGCACACAGTAGGTCTCCAGCATATACTTGTGGGAAGGACAGACAGACGGATGGCTCAGATGCTAACAAGTTGTGTTCCTGACAGGAGCTGATCACATTTTTTTTTAATGTTTATTTTTGAGAGAGAGACAGAGCATGAGTGGGGGAAGGGCAGAGAGACAGGGAGACACAGAATCTGAAGCAGGCTCCAGGCTCCGAGCTGTCAGCACAGATCTTGGCTTGGGGCTTGCGTGACCTGAGCCAAAGCCGGACGCTTAACTGACTGAGCCCCCCAGACACCTGGGAGCAGATCACTCTTAGCAGGGACTTAGAGACCCCTTTTCTGGTGGGCAGGATGGCTGGTTCCAGGATGTTTGCAGCTTCCCTGCCAGCCCTGGATATCAGTAGGGGCCTGCTCTCCCTCTCCGTCTAGGGAGACGACACCGGTGAAGCTTTTTTTTGGACCGCAGGCATTGGCCTGGGAACCTCGGGTGCCGGGTGAGTCCCTTGCCTTGCCTTTCTACAGACAGGTGCGGTCTGCCTTGGAAGCCCTGGAAAATCAGACAGGAAACGCCCATGGGAGGGGGCCCCCCCGCTGACTGAATTTGGGGCAGCTCGTGATGGAGAGAGCACCTGAAAACTCGGTGTGACTCAGCCGGAGAAGGGGGGCGGTGTCAGGGGAATGCGGAACCTGAGAAAACAATGTTGCAGCCGCGTCAGGTGCCCTTGGCCTCGTGTGCTCCTTACAAGCCCTTCTCTGCGTTCCCGGCACTGGTTCTTCCTGCTTCATTTGGGAGGCCCTTCCCCCCACGGCTGTTGGGACTCGAGTGGGCTGAGTGGAGTCAAAACACAACACGTGTCTGAACTTCAGCCGCTCACATTCGATGTAGACGCTGGAGACCTCTGCTCACGGGCTCCATCCCCTCGGTACCTCGCCGAACACACAGTGGGCAGTTTGGAGGCTGCCCTGTCCCCTTTTTGCCTGAACTGGGCCCTCTCAGGACTCCCAAGGGTGTGCGCTGGGGATGGGAGGCTCTGCAGAGGGGGGTGTCAAGATGACAGAACAGCGGGTGGGGGATCGGAGCAGCTCAGCGGCCCGCCCTCCCCCACGATCCAGTTTGTAGCCTCGATGGTTGCCGTGTTCTCTCGCTGCCCTGGCCCCATGGCCACGTAACCCCGTCTGCCGCACCTTGAGTAACCAGCTGGCTGGTCCGGACTCCCGGGAAGGAGGGCAAAGGAGAGGGTCCCAATGTCACCCAGGGGTCCACAGCCACCCCACCCATCCGAATCCTCCTGGAGTTCTGTCCCTGACCCATCTGATGGAGACTCTCTCCCTGTGGCCGGGTCTAGCCCTGGGGCCCTGTGTCCAGCTGGACACACGTGCGCTGTGTGAGCGCTCCTAACGGGCAGATCCCGGGAACTGGGGCCCAGGGACGCGGCTTCCAGTGCAGGGGGGAGCTCTGACGTCTCTCACCCCAGCTTCGGCTCAGAACCCCCCTCATCTGAGGCTTCTCTGCTCACCTGGCCCGGGGGCCCGGGCGTTGCCTCATTTGGCTCCCTCTGCTCCTGTTGGTCTCCGAGCATTGGCCCCCCGCAGCCACCATGTTTCTGCTCCCTCGGGGCTGGGCAGGGAGCTGCCTGGGGGCCGGGGGGAGGGGGAGGCTTGTCCGGTGGCTTTGGGGCCCCGCCAGGCCGCCCCCTTCACATCCCTGGCACTTCGGTGGCTCTGTGATCATTTGTCAGAGAAGGGGGTGTAGCCCCCCTACGTGCGGCCCCAGGGAAGTCCCTGTCAATCTCTGGGCCGAGCCTCTGGGGAGGCCGCAGGGCCCCCAGGTGGCGTTGCTGTGGCACCTTCCTGGGCCCTGAGGAATCGCCAGGTGGGGGACCGCGGGGCCGCTGAACTGGCTGACGGTAGAGTCTGGCTCCACTGCGTCCAGCCTGTGGTCGGGCATGTGTCCCCAACCCCGAGTCCAGTCACTGCTGGCCAGAGGATGAGGAGACAGTGTGCTTAGGAGTGTGAAGGGCCTCACCCGGGCTCGGCCGTGCTCCTTCCTCCCTGGGGCGGCGGCGTGGGGCCCAGAGGGGGGACCCTGCCTGCATGGGGCTCGAGAAGTCCCTCCCGCCGCATCTTGTGAACCTCACCTTCCTCTCGCCGGTGGGCAAGGGTCAGGGACCCTGTTCTACAGGTGAGGGCTCTGCGGCCCGGGCCGCACCCCTGCCGCTCACCTGCCCACCTGCCCCTGTGCTCTCTGGAGGCCCGAGTCATCTGGCCTCCTGGCGCCCCTGCCAGTCGTGGGCTCCGAGAGGACTCGGCCCTTAGTGACCTCCCAGACTGACTGCGGGAGCTTGTGTGGGGAGCAGCCCAGCTTCTGTCACTCGTCACTGTCCCTGGTCTGAGCAGGGGGCCCGAGTCAGGTGCCCGGAGAAAGGCACCAGAGGCCTGACTTTTAGAGGAGAAGCGGCTTTGGAGACGTGCTGGCTGTCACTGGGAGCCCTGGGGAATGGGACGGGGTGGCAGCAAGGGGGCCGAGACCCCTGGGCTCTGGGCAGGGAGCAAGGGAGCCTTTCAGGGGCACTCTCCTCGGTGCCACTTCCCTCCACGTCCTTAGCTGGCACCCAGGGGACCCCAAGGCAGGTCCCTCCTTGCCTCTCGAAGGGGCTCTTCTGGCCCGCGGCCTGCGGCTGGCTGTGTGCCCCGGTGCCGGCCGGGCGGAGCCGACCTCTCACCTGGCCCCAGGCCGGGGCCGACACCAGCTCCCACCCAGCCCCAGGGCCAGGGCATAAACCATCTCAGCCCCGAGTCCCCAGTTGGTTTGCGGTATTAAAAACGAATCGCCATCAGCCGGGGTGTCATTCCTCCCTGATAAAACGTCACTTGTATTGATCCCCCCACCGAGTGCCAACGTTTATCTTGCTTCTGCGCGTCACGTGACGGCTCGTTTGTCTTGATCAAAGTGTGGTCCTGCGTGTTTAACCCTTGGGGCTCCACCCGCGTCCACCCCTTCCCTGGCTTGGGCCTGTTCTGTGCGGTAGGAGGTTCTAGAAGGCAAGGGCCACCTTGTCTGAGTTAAGGTGGGAAACCGGAGGGGGCAGGGAGGCAGCTGGAGGGGGTGGGGGATGGGAGGAGGTGGCCCCGCTTGCAGTGTCCCCGCAGTCACCTGCCTCCCCGAGCTCACCCCACCTGCCCACATTCTTAGGCCCGTGGCGACCTCCCTCCCTTCTCCTCCCCTGAATTCCCACCCTCAGCCCTCGAACTCCCTGGCCTAACCCCCCTGACTCCCTGGCCCCCACCTCAGACCGTTCTTAGAGCCTTTCTCTGGGCACCAGCTCCTTCCCTAGGGTCTGGGCTGGCTGCTCTGACCCGGACCCAGGGCTGCAACGGCAGAGGCCTCAGTCTGATCGTGGCCCCTCTGCCTACAGCCTTGGGTGCGGCCTGCCGTCCAGTGGATGGTACGGTGCAGGCCCCATCCCGCGCCGGGGGTGCTCGTGGCCTGGCCTCTGCGGTACTCTGGCTCCAGCACTGGGCCCCCCCTCTGCCTCCCGGCCACCGGCAGTGTTCCTCACCTACATTCTCCCTGTCCTGCCCTGTTCTTCCTCCAGAACAGCCCAGGTGCCCCCTCCTCCGGGAAGCCCCCATGCACTGTTCTGGGACAGTGGTTCCTTTCAGTGTCCTTGCATGTCCCTGTCAGTCTGGCTGCAGCAGGGAGCTCGGCGCTAGAGCTACCAGGCCTGGCTCAGCCCTGGTGCTTATCGAGTGGGCCATGGGGGAAGTTGTCTGGGCTGCACGGCTGGTCTCTTCCTTGGCCATCGGCCTCTCTTAAGGGGCCATAGTGCCAGAAGGCCGTGGCTGCTGGTCTGGCATCCCCACCGTGGCTGGTGCACGCTGCTGGCACCTGTGTTGGCCGAATGGAGGATTCGAACCCATGACCCGCCAGCAGGAAGAGCTTTTCCACCCAGCTCCTGGGCCCAAGCCAGTGTGGCCCTTTCTATACCTGGTCACCTCTCCCATCCTGGCCCCTCCCCACTTTCTGGCCCCGTAACTTCCCTTGTGACTTCTGGTGCCCGCTGACCTCCCAGCACTGTGCCCACCGTGCCCTACACTGCCAGGCAGGTCTTGGTGTAGGCAGGAGGCAGCTTGCAAATCCTGGTTCAGGGACAAAAGTCCCCGCAGTGGCCCCAGGCCTTCCTCTCTGCCCTGGCCCTGGTCCCCCGTTTCCTGCCCCTGCCCGTAACCGAAGGTACTAAAGGTCCTGAGTCTGGGGTCTCCTGGTCCCTCCTCCCCTGCCCACAGAGGGTCCCTAAGTCAGAAACCTAGGTTAGCAGGCTCCCCTTCTCTCAGAGCTGCTGGCCCTGTCATGTCAAGTCCCAGCGCTCAGCCTGGCCCCCGCAGCCTTCTCTGGACCCTCTCAGTCCCTCTTCCTCCCGAAGCCCTTAGGACAGTTGGGACCATGGGCTGCCAAGGCGGAAACCCCAATCGACACGTGTAAAGCAGGGGCTGCTGATTCCCGGATGAGTCCAGAGGTAAAGTTGGTTTGCCTCAGGCACAGCTGAATACAGACCATTGAGGCCTGTTCAGAGCAGACATGTGCCCCGACTCTGCGCGGCCCCAGCTCTCCTCCTGCTCAGGAACCCCATCCGAATCTCCTTCGTCTCGTGGGCTCAGACCCGCCGAAGGAAGAGCTTCCTGGCTCTCTCCCATCCTGTCTGCTCAGGGCCCCGGCCGGGTCACATGGCCAGGACCCTGGAGAGAGGTCCTGTTCTCCCTGCTGTCTCTGGCCCAGTTGGTCCAGCAGAGCAGGCTGTCAGCAGTGCTGGCCGAGGGCAGCCCCACCGTGGGTGTGTGTGTGTGTGTATGCATGCGCACGCGTGGGCATTCCATACCTGCAGAGGTGGGGGGCATGTGTCAGCGTCACGGCCCCACTCAGTCGGCTCGCTGAGGTCTCTAGTCCCAGCTGGGACCTCCCTCCCCAGGCATCCTGGAGGTGGAGGGAGAACAGACGTGCCTCCTTCCCAGCTAGGTGGTAGGGTTCCGGAAAGACCTCAGGCCTGCAACCTCAGGGGGGCATGGCTCTCTCTAGCTAGGAGCTTGTTGGGGTGGCTTCCCTGCCTGAGTGTACCCCTCTTCCTGACACCCTCCAGGCCTTGGGACCTCAGTTCTCCACTTGGCACCTCGAGCATTGTTTGTTTCTCACCTCTGTACTCAGCCATCAGCTGAGAAGATGTTCAATGAATAAATCCATGCTCTCCTTGAGGAGGCCGTCTGCTGAGGACAGGACCCCTCCCCCAGCTGGCGTGGCACTTTGGAGACCATCCTTCCCCTTTGGGGGCTGCGCCTCCTTCCTCTCCTCTGGGGCACCTGCCCCGGTCACGTGAACATCTGACTCAGCTTGGGCGAGCTCCGTAAAGAAAGGAACCCTCATGTTGGGGGGTCTTGAAGGCCAAAGCCACCCCAGAAACTGGTAGCACAGCCCTCCCATGTGTCCAAGGTTCAGTGCCCGCAGGGGCTCCGCTCTGGCCAACTCGGGGGCAGACCTGGCCCCGGCTTGGCCGTGGGGCTTGGGTGTGTCTGCCGAGACCCCCCGAGACCGCAGGGCCTCCGGGGAGTCGCCGTGGGAAGTGCACACGGACACCGAGGCACAGGGTTCTGGACCACTGAACACCTGTACAATAGTTCATATATTTATTCTTAAGCAAGTTATCAATAAAAAATTTAATACTAAAATGACTTTACATAGAGTTTGCTGTTCATAAAACCTTTGTGTTTTTTTTTTTGTTTGTTTGTTTTTAGTGTTTACATTGAAAAAAAATCCAACCGTCCTCTTAGTTTACACATGTACAACAGCCGTGCTTCGCCAGGTCTAACCGCGGTCAGAGGGACGGCCGCGCCGCCCGCACGCGCGGAGAGAGGGCGAGGGGAGAGGGAGACGGCGGGGGAGGAGGGCAGAGAACACGAGGGCCGAGAAAAAGGGTTCTCCTTCGCTCAGTGCCTGGGGTTTGAACTTCTGCGGCCGGGCCGTCCCCACTCGGCGCCTGGGCACAGAAGTCCTCTTCTCCACCGAGCAGCCTTCTGCTTCTCCAGCGGCGAGCAGGCCCTCGGGCACCGCCTCCCGGGTGACCGCCAGGAATGAAATATTGCACTCGTGGGGAGACAAAGGGGAGAGTGGGGTGGGAGAGGTAAGCCGGGGCGCAGAGGCCCCCTCCCTGCCCCTGCACTTCCCATGGAGCCAGGAGTGGGAGGTGGGGCCAGGGTGGTTTCCTGGCTGGAAAGGAAGGGGACAGAGAGGGGCCGGGTTGGGGGTGCCGGGCACCTGCCGACATCCCATGTTTCCTGGGGACCTGGGCTGCAGGTCTGTGGTCACACAAAAACTCATCCTAAGGAACAGTGACTGACTTGGGGGGCTTTCCTGGGGGACCCGGTGGGTGTGGTGACACATGGGGACACGTGGCCCTCAGTACGTTTCAGGGACAAGGGTGGATGGGCCACATGTCTGGCTTTGCCCTGTCTATCTCTCTTGGCCACAGGAAAAGTGAGGAAGTGACAAGTATTCTGAGGCTCCTGGGGTGGTGCTGATAGTCTGGGCCCCCCGTTGGCACCGGGAGGCGGGGTGAGCAGCCCCCGAGGGGTGCTCCTTGCACTTGGCTAGGGTGTGGGCTCAGGCGGGCAGGGGAGACCCCTGCTTGCTCCACACCCCAGCCACCAGCCTGCCGCGCCCTCTGCCTTCCCAGGTGGCCACGGAGAAGGCCCAGAAACCTCTGCGTGAGTTGGGTGTGGAGCGGTCCCTTCCCTGCTCTGAGTGGAGGCCGGGCAGACTGGCCATCAAAACGGAAATCAGAAATAACTTGGAATATTCAGGAAATAAAATGGAAACATCACTTTTTTGTAACGATACTTAAAAATATTTGTTCATTTTTGTGTCGTTTTAAACAGAGGTAAGATGCATTTATGGCTGCTGTCACGATCCCGGGCTGGGGGGACCAGCTGATCCTGATTTTTCTCTCAGCTGCTGGAATCCCTTTTCTCCCGAGGGACCCTCCCCATCAACCCCCTCCGCTCCCCCGCCCCCCAATACGGTCTTGCTAGGAGGTGGATTAAAAGGAAATAAGGTCGAGAGTGACCCGCAGCTCACACAGCCCCTGAGCTGAGCGGGGTGACCGAGGGTCCCCCCCCCCCGTGGCCGCCCCCACCCTCAGCTGCCTCTGTCGCCGCAGACGCCCCTGTCGGAACTCAGCTAGGCTGAGCAAAACAGTGCATTTTCAACGAAAACCCCCCCAGAACGAAACCTGGACACACACACACACACACACACACACGCATGCACATACACCCTTGTCACGCGTGTGGGGAAAAAAATCCTTTTCCACTATTTTTTTCCATAAAACTTCCCGCAGAAATACAATATTTACATAGAGAAATAAATAGACGACACACCTGATTTCTGCTTTCCCTGGTGGGAGACAGTCGGAGGTACTAGGGAAAATATGGCTTGGATTCTAACCTCTCGGGAGCGGCCGACGGGGGTCCGGGGCGCCGGCTGGGCCGGCTGGGCCCACGCGGGGGAGCGCTGCTCGCCAGGGAAAGCGAAGCGAAGCCGGCGCCCGCACGGGGTTGGGGGGGGTTGCATATTTGCTCCTGGCTGTGGCGGCGTGGGGGGGGGGGCTCCCCGGCTCCGCCCGCCCCCTCCCCGCCCCTCGGGCTCAGCACAGGATGGGCGCCCCGTCGGCTGCCACCAGCCGCCCCGTGGTGGGGTCATAGGTGCCCGCCAGGTAGTAGAGGTCCCGTGGGTCCTGGTCCCGGCACTTGCGGCTCCGCGTCATCTGCTCGTACTGCTCCCGCCCCACGACCTGGCACTTGTGGGAGATGGTCTGCACGTCGTTTTCGTCCTCGTGGCAGGACTGGTACAGCGCGTTCTGGAGGGGGGCGGGGGGGGTAGGGGTGCTGCGACCGAGGCCTCGCCCCCGGGGGGGTCACTCGGCGTTCTGGGGGAGCAGGGGGTAAGGGTGCTGCGACCGAGACCTCACCCCCAGGGGGGTCACTCAGCGTTCTGGGGGGGTAGGGGTGCTGCGACCGAGGCCTCGCCCCCGGGGGGTCACTCCTGAGCCCGTGGACTGTGCCCACCACCTGCAAACCTGGGCTCCTCCCGGGGAATACCAGAGGGTGGGGGGGGCGCTCCCCCTGGGAGTACAGGGCCCTCGGGACAGGAGGGGCTGCATGCTCCCCACGGTGAATCCATCACCCCTCTCACAAGGAGCCACGGAGGCTGGGGCGGGACCCTGTGTTGTTTCGGGCAAGGCCCTATGGTGGCCCTGGGCTGGGAGGCCCCAAGGTGTGGGGGATGGGGAGGGGGTGTTCACGAATGGGACGACTCCTCCTGTTTTGGCTGCCGCTGCCCTGCCCCCCCCCCCCGCCACCCAGGTCCCTCAGCGGCCTCAGGGCTCCCCCCAGGCCCCCCACCTGCCCCCCCCTGGGGCTCCCCGGCCGCAGGGCCCCGCAGGTCCCCCCACCTCCCACAGCCCAGCACCCCCTGAGCCCCCCTGCCCTGGGCGCCCCCCGCCCCCACCTTCCCGTCGCTCTGCCGCTTCCCCAGCTTGGTCTCCTCCGGGTGGTAGAACCACTTGACCTTCACCACCATGTTGCTGCCCCAGGACTCCCACATGCTCTCAATGCGGCCGATGTAGGGCAGGTTGGGCCGCCCCGCCGACAGGAAGACGGCGCAGTCCCCGACGCGCAGCGTCTCCTTGCCCCGGACGATGGCCTTGTAGAACAGCTTCCTGGCTTTCCCCTTCATGCCCCGCCTCTGCAGGGAGACAACCAGAGGCCGAGGGCAGTGAGGGGGCCGGGCAGCCGCCGGGACAGACGGCCTGTCATGTGTGCAGGCCCGTGTGCCTGGGCGCCCCAGCCCACGGGAGGCACTGTGGCGGCTGGAGGAGGACCAGCGCAGCCGGAGGTCCCGGACGAGGTGGACCCGGGGGAGGGCGGTGGCAGAGAGCAGAGGTGGCAGAGGTGTCCGCTGCCCACAAGTCTGCAAGGACAAAAGGCCCGGGACAACTGTATGTCCACACAGCGTGTTGGCAAAGAGAAACCTTTGCGTCTGTGCAATGGGGTGCTCGACACTACGAGGCTGGCTGTGTCGTTTCCTGACACGGAAAGACGTGCGGCCAAGTGGAGCTGCCCCACGAAAAACAAAACACAGGCCGGGGCGCCTGAGGGGCTCGGTCGGTTAAGTGGCCGACTTCGGGTCAGGTCATGATCTCACGGTCTGTGAGGTCGAGCCCCACGTTGGGCTCTGTGCTGACAGCTCAGAGCCTGGAGCCTGCTTCAGATTCTGTGTCTCCCTCTCTCTCTGCCCCTTCCCCTGCTCATACTCTGTCTCTCACTCGAAGATAAAATAAACACTGAAAAAAAATTAAAAAAAACCAACAGACTGCCCCAGCGCAAACATCTTGTACACGATCTTATGGGCAGAGGCAAGGACTCGGAGGGGACGCAGTGGCTCCGGGCATCTGCTTGTCACATCCTCTGTTTTCCTTTTCCTTTTTTTTTTTTGTTCAGTTGAAATTAAATAGAAAAACCCAAAGACAGAAGAGAGGGAGCAGGCCAGCCTCCTCGGCGCCAGGGGCTCCCCGCTGACCGTCCCCCAAGCTGGGAGACGGGCCCGCCTACCTGCGTGGGGTTCCCCGACCACTTCCAGAGCTGCCGGGCGGGCAGGAAGGCTGAGATCTTTGGCCGGTTTTCCACGGAGGGCAGCCGCTGCCTCCGGGAAAGCTCTTTGGCTTTGGAGAAGCTCAGGGCCTCCTTGCGCTTGAGCTTGGACTTGCTGCCGCTGGGCCCCGTGCCCGCGCCCCCGCCGGCCACCGCGGCCCTGGACAGGAAGCAGCGCTGCGCGTGCGCGTGGGGCCCGCCCCCCTTGGAGCGCAAGGCCTCGGGCTGGGCCAGGAGGGCGGGCACGGGGTGGGTGAGGCAGGTCTGCAGGAGCAGGGCCGGGTCCTCGTCGTCCGAGCTGTAGGACGAGCCCTCGTCGTCCGAGGAACAGAGGCTGGAGGTGGACAGGGAGCCCGAGGAGGAGGAGGTGGTTGAGCCTGAGGAGGAGGAGGACACGGACAGGCGGGCGAGGAAGCGGGAGGGCACGCCGGGGGCCAGCCCGGGACCGTCCTCCTCGTCGTCCGAGTAGGAGCTGTGGCAGTCGCTGTCGCAAGGCAGCGGGAACTCGGCCTGGCCGGCGAACTTGCGCAGCGCCAGCCCCATGGGCAGCGGGTGCACAGGCGCCCGCCCCTTCCTGTCCTTGCCCACGAGGGGCGGGTGCGCGTAGCTGGGGCTGGGCAGGGGCCGCCCCAGCTTGGGCCCGAGGTCCTTGTCACCCACGAGCAGCGCCTTGCAGTTCCTGTTCTTGGGGGAGGTCACGCCCTCGTGGTCCAGCTTGACCAGGAGCTCGCCGCCCGCCCGCCGCCGCGTGCCCTTCTCGGCCTCCGCGCGCTCGGCCTTCTTGGCCCGCAGCAGCTTGTGGGCGCCCCCGGGCAGGCCAGGCCCGGCCCCGCCGACGAAGGGCGCGTAGGAGCTGGCCAGGCTGCTGAAGGAGTCGGCCCGGAAGCCGTTGCCGAACACGGGCGCGGCCACGCTGTGCGCCGGGAACAGCGCCTCGCGGGCCCGCAGCTTCTTGGCGCTGCCGTTGAGCTGGAAGAGATTCTGCAGCACGCCGGGCCCCTTGCTGCCCGCCGCCACCGCCGCGGCCGCCTTCCGCTTCGTCTGCGCCACCGCCGACCAGCTCAGCAGCGGGCTGCCCCGGCGGCCCAGGAAGTGGTCGGAGGCCCCGGCGGGGGGCTTGGCGCCTGAGGTCAGGAGCTCCGCTTTGCCTGGGGGGAGGCCAGGTAGAGTCAGGGGCACCCCCTGCTCCGCCCTCCCTCCCCGGCCCCCCGTGCCTCCTGGTCCCCCGAACCCCGAGGGGACCCCCACACTAGGGTTCTCAGTGGTCCCACGAGTACCAGCTTTGTCTTTGCTGATGGATTTCTTCCCGGGGGTCTTGGAGGCTTCAGGGCCTTCGTGCGCCTTGGGGGACAGGCTGGGGGTGGTGGCCTCGCTGGGGGGAGGGGCCTCAAAGGAGGCTTTCTTGGTCCTCCGGCAGCTGCTGGACACCAGCAGGGCTGGCGAGGGCTCGGTGCCTGCGGAGCGGATGCACGGCCTCAGCGCTGTGCCCAGGGGAGGCCCGGCT
Organism: Paguma larvata; assembly: GCA_030068075.1. Lineage (NCBI taxonomy): Eukaryota > Metazoa > Chordata > Mammalia > Carnivora > Viverridae > Paguma > Paguma larvata. The sequence continues at coordinate 24,845,650 of CM057843.1, forward strand.
GCCCGCCGGCCCTGGGGGTTGGCTTCCACGGGGAGGGGCCCCGCCCCGGCCGCCCCGGCCGCCCCGGGGCTCACACTGGATTTTGAAGTCTGGAGGCAGCAGCCTGATATTGGAGACGGCAATGTGGCCGGTGTCCCCGTCATCAAACTCCACAACCACGGAGTCCAGGTCCCCCTCCTCGTCACTGCAGGTACCTGGGGATGAGGCCCCCGTCACGGCCCATGTGGCTCTGCCTGCCTAACGGACAGCACGGGGACAATTCTGCCCCCCAGCACCTCCGACCTTGGCGGTGCCACAGCAGCCAGGAGACAAGATGGCCCCCTCGCCGCCTCCTGCGACTCGGCCTGAGCGCCAAGAGCACCCCGTCCATCACCCCCACCTGGGGCACACGCGCAGGGACTCAGGTCCTCCCCCAGCCTCCTGCCCGCACACCCGCCTGCCAGACCCCGGGGGGCTCCACATCCCCTGCCTGGGGGGGCTGTCGGCGGCCTCGTGGGGAACTTCCGGGAGGCTTACCTCGGACCACGTTGCCGGGATACAGGCAACGGGACTTCTGGCTCCAGTAGGCACAGACCCTTGTGCCCGGTGGGAGGTAGCGGCTGGACTGCGGCCGGACGTCCAGCACCTGCAGGGCCGCAGGGTTGGGTAGTGGGGCGTGAGGGGGCAGGTGGGGCCACGGGGGGGGGCCCAGGAGTGCAGCCAGGCCCTCCTCCCCCGGGCCACCCCCTCACCGCCTCCTGCAGCAGCTGCTCCAGCGAGTAGATCCTCTGCCGGTTGCCTCTCTCGCCCTCGATGACGATGCTGTAGCTGAGGGGCGCGGGGGGCAGGGGGCGCGTGAGCGGGGCGGGGGGCACGCAGGTCCGAGCCCCCCCCACCCATCCCCCCGCCCTCCCCGCCCCCACCAGGGCCTCACATGTCAGGAGGCTGCAGGGTCCTGACGCTCCCCGCGTACAGCAGACTGTCCTCCTTGGGGACGAGCACGGGCAGCCCGTCCTGCAGGTGCTCCTTGTGGATGGTGCAGGAGCGAGCTGAGGGGACAGGGGGTCAGTGCCCGCCCCGCCCCGCCCCGCCCCGCCTGCCGCCTCCCGGGCGCCTCCTTGTGGACGGTGCCAAAGCGAGCTGAGAGGACACAGTGTCGGCGCCGGCCCGGCCGCCTGCCACTCACCCAGGGCGGCGCTCTGCTCCGCGCTCAGAGGACCGCTGGCCCCTGGTGGCTCTTCCTCCGCTTCCTCCTCCTCCTCCTCCTCGTCCTCCTCCTCCTCCTCAAAGCTGCCGTTGTCGTCAAACGCAAAGTCGCCTTCCACAGCAAAGCTCTCCAGCAGCCGACTCACCGCCCGGCCCTTGCCCTGGGGGGCCAGAGGGGTCAACTCCCTCTGGAGGCGGGGGCGGGAGAGGTCTGCACCCTGACTGGGCGCTCGGGGGGCGGGGACGCTACCTGCTTGCCGACAGCCTTGCTCTTCACCTTGCCCACCTTCCTGCCCTTCCCCAGGACGGCCTTGGCGTTGCGCGGCGACAGGGCGATGGACAGGGCCCCGTTCTTCCGCTGTCGGGGTGGGAGGGAGGGAGCCGAGGTGAGGGGGGGCCCAGCCTCCCTGCTCACAGCCAGTGCAGGGCCTGGCGCCGGCTAACCCTCAGCACGACCCTGAGTGTGAGTCCAGGGGCACGGGGCAGGCTCGCCCCCAGACAGGCCACGGCGAGCAGGGAAGGAGGGCGGGGTGCATCTGGCACCTGCCCGCGGAGCCCAGGACAGCCGGGGTGCCCGCAGACTCTCACCCGCAGCCCCGGCTGGAGGATCGTGCTCTTGCGCGTGGCTCTCTTGAGGCGCTCGCTGGCCAGCTTGCTGCCCTCCTCGCGGCAGGCGAAGGCGCGGGCGGGGCTGAAGAGGGCGTCCCTGCTGGGGGCGGTCCCCGGCTCCGCCCGCAGGCCTCCTTTGGCCTTGCCCTTGGCTTTCTTTTTGCCTGGTGCCCCTGGGGGCCTGCGCCCTGGGGCCCGCTCCAGCTTGGCGCCCACCTTGGCCTTCGCCGCCCGCCTCTTGACCTTGACCTCGCTCTCGGGGCTGGACAGGCGGCAGGCGCCTGCGTGGGGAGAGGGCGGCCGTCACAGGGGTCCCGGATGCTGGGCCCCCAGCCGCCAGGTTGACCCCAGCCCGCCCTGGCCTCCTCGTTACCTAGTAAGCCCTGCCTCTCCTTCTTCTTCTTGGCCTTCTGGTTGGCCTCCATCTTGACCACGGAAGAGGGTGAGGGCCCCAGCACGGCCACACTGGCCCCCGCATGCAGCGCCAGCCCAGACTCCTTGGGGGGCGCCTCTGTCCCCAAGAAAGCTATGCCGTTCTCGCGGTCGTAGCCAGCGCCTGGGGAAGGCAGAGGGTCCAGAGGACTTGGTGTTGCAGCCACGCCATTCTGGGGTGGGGGCGGGGGTCTGCTCATCTGCGTGCACATGGATAGGCTGGGGGCGGGGCCCCTCCGCTGCGGCCTGGCAGGCACCTGGGCCAGCGTCCGGGTGAGGCCGGGTTAGGGCAGGGGCCCCTCTCTGACTCTCTTTTCCCTGTCTCTACTTTCCTTTCTTATGCCCTGGGCAGTGGGGCGCCAGCCTTGTGGGCCTGGGGATCCCCCTCCCCGGGGCAGGCAGCCTAGGCCCCTCATTGCCCTCCTGCTTCCTGCTTCCTCTTCCCTCCCTTTGTTCTCTCTCGGGCGGGAGCCTGGTGGGGGAGGAAGCATCTAGTTTTCCCCGGCTCCGGTCTCTGGGCCTGTGTGCTTGCTGGAGGCCCGATAACCCCTCCAGGTCAGCCTGCAGGAAAGCCGCCTGTGGCCGGCAGAGGGGCTATTTTTAGACCCTTTCCGGGATATATCCTCTTTCTTTCCGGCGGCCCCACAGAGAGCTGCAGGGCTCGGCAGGGCAGGGACTCCTTCCCGGGGGGTAGCGGGGGAGGCTCTCCCTGGGACCCCCACACGCCACAAGCCGCGACCTGGCTCTGACGGTCCTGGCCACGGCGTTCAGACTGACGACTTGCCTGCCTCGTGCGGCACGGCCACTGCCGACTGGGCTGGGAACTTGGGCGTCTCCCGGCTGCCACCGCCGTCCTCGGGCTGCCCGTGCCGGGCGGCCCCAGGCACCTTGGTGCTCTTGGCTCTCGACAGCTTCTTCCGGATGCGTCCCCCTGGGGCGGCCTCCTTCCGCCTGAAGGGGCTGAGGCCAGCAGGCAGCCCCTTGGTCTTGACCTTGGGCTTCAGCTGGGCCACCTTACGGGCCGCGGCAGACGCCAGCTCGCCCTGACCGCTGCTCCTCTTGCACCGGACCTTCTCCTGTGGACGGGAAGGCGGGGGCTGTGCTCGGCCCTGTGGCCTTCAGCCTGCCCTCTGCCAGTGTGGGCTCAGAAGTGGCCCTTGCTCAGCCCTTGTCCTCTGCAGGGGCCGAGGGGGTGCAGGGCTCGTGCCCGTCCCATCCTCTACCCCCAGGACCACCCAGACCGCCCCCCCCTACTTGGGCTTGGGGGACGGATCCGGAGGGCCCAGGCGTCTGTTCTGGGAGGGACGGGCAAGGTGACAACATGTTCAGGTGGGGGGGACAGCTGCCTCCAGGCCACCCACTGCACACGGGGTGCACCTGACACTGGACGCGGCGGGTTCACTGCTGAAGAGCCTGTAACCTTAACACTGTGCTTTTTCTTTCCTCTGGAGTGAGCAGAGGTGGGGGGGGGGCACATGGAGCAGGGCCAGCCCCTAGTCACACCTGCAGGCTCTGGGGCCAGCCTCTGCCGTGAGGCGCCTGAAGCTCCCCGGCCCCCGAGCCCGGTGCTCACCGCGGCGGCCGGCTGCAGGCCCATGTAGACGCCGGCTTCCAAGCGGCTTTGCTTCTTTGCAGGTTCGTCGCCACCGCGCAGCTCAGCACACAGCAGACTCAGGCTGGACCGCACCGCCCTGGGGACACGGGGGTGTGGGTGGGCGTGGGCCAGCTGCAGGCGTGCCTCGGCACCCTGGCCCCGTCCCCCCTCCGCCGTTTCCTGGACAAGGCTGCACTCCCGTGCCAGGCTCCTCAGCGCACGTGCAGTGCTGCCAGGTGGCCCGGGGGCCGAGCCAGTGCTGAGCCCCAGGCACCTGTTTCCCAGCCGGACCTCTCGCTGACCGGGGAGGGACAGCCCAAAGCTCAGGAGACAGGGCTCTGTGGCCAGCTGGACCACTGTGTGGCTGAGCTGTGGCCTTGGTCTTCACACCTGGGAAATGGGGACAGGAACCACTGTGGCTCTCTGCAAGGGTAGGGAAGGCCCGTGCAGGTCCCGGACCTGGCCCTCAGTGAGTGCCAAGGCCAGCTGCCACCACAGTTTGGAACAAGGAGGGTGTTAGCGAGGCTCCTGAGAACGGGGTCCCGTCCCTCCCTCTCTGCCGCTGCCAGGAAGAGAACCAGGCACGGTGGCCAGAGAGACTCATGTCTAGGGTCTGCCTCCCAGCCTCCAGGGACCCCTGCTGCTAGCTCAGATCCCTGCTCTTAATTCCAGGTCTTGAGGGAGGGGAGCCTGAACCCCACCACCCACTTCCCAGGTGGGGCCTGGGCCTGGCACCTGCGCCCGCCCTCACTCACATGGTGTTAATGAAAAGGAGTCACAGACGGAGGCTGAGGACCCTGGCTGTGCGGGGCCAGACGTGGCCTTTCACCTTCCTGCCCAGAGAGGGGGGCCGGGCAGGAAGCCGGCTGTGCAGTGAGGCTGCCCACCCCCCACCCCGACCTGCCACTTCCTGCCTGGTCCCAGCTGTCGGCAGCCACCGCAGGGCCTGGCCCCGCAGGGGGAGAGCCCGCCCGGGACTCAAAGAGGGAGCCCAATCCTCGAGGAGGGAGGGCCCTGGACTCAGCATCCTTCCTTGTCCTGAGGCTGCTGCCCTCCAGCCAGGGCCCGGCTTCTCGGGTCAGTGAAGAAAGTACTAGGATGTAAGTACTAGGACGTAAGTACTAGGAATGGGGTTTCCAGGGCCGGGGGCCTGAGCGAAGCACGGGGCAGCCTCGCCAGGACTTTGTGACACGGCCGCTGGCCAGACCGTGGCCTCGATGGGCCCTACCTTGGCCAGAGGCCCCAGTAGCATTGGCTGGTTCTCAAAGGGAGAGCCTGGGAGTCCCCTGGCTGGGGACACCTGGGTAGTGGGGGGGGGAAGGACAGCTCAGGGAGACCCCCCCCAGCCATATGGCCTATCGCCGCCCACAGGCGATGCGCGCCCCCCTCCCTGTAACCTTCTCTGCATTTGCTAATGTTTTGTGACATAAAGCCCCGAGATTAATTTTTTGCCTCTGTCTTAATTGAAGGAACCATTTAGTGCCGATTTAACTATTATTACCAAATCATCAGGATTGATGCAGCGCGTGCACACGCTCGCCAATCGCGTTTGGAGCAGCTCGCTGGATTTATGCAAATAGGTCTGCCGGGAGAGGCAATTTGTAGCCGAGAAGGACAATTATGCCCGGCCCGGGAGCGTGCCAACGAGTGCGCCGTGCGGGTAATGGATAATAACACCGCGCCGGCCGCGTGCGCGGCGCCGCAGCGTGACCGACGGCGTTACACGGCACCGAGAGGGAGGCTTTTCCGCAAGGCCGCCTGGCACCCGAGGGGGCCGGGCGCGGGCGGGGGCGATGCCACGGCAGGTGTGTGGACCCGGCGTGGCCATGCTCCAGGCCCAGCGTGGAAGGGAAGGGGGGGGTCTGCAGCGGGCTCTGTCCGTGGCTACAGTTCGGGGAGGGAGGCGCGGCTCCTGGGGGAGCTTGAGGGGGGGCCAGCAGCTGGGGGGTGCAAAGAGGGGCCTCGAGGGCACCCGGGGCCCACCCCAGCCCCACCGCATGTGCCCCCGGCCCGGGGCACCCACGGCGGCCCACGCGCCCAGGACTTACTTGACTTTCTTGCCGTCGCCCCTGGGGAGCTGGCCCCCGGGACGCAGGGCGGGCAGCAGGCTGGGGTGCTTGCGCTTCCTCGGCCGGCCGGGCCCCCGCCTCGCGGGGCTACGCGAGCTCTCCTCCCTCCTGCGGGCCGTGGGGGTGGGGGGGTGCTCAGAGGCTTGGGCCCACCCTGGCCCCCTGACAGGGGTCCAGCAGAGGGCACCGGCCTTGGAGGGCTGCAGGGGCAGGGCAGGCCCTCCGGAAGCTTGGGGAGCCGGGCCCTCAAACGGAGGGCTGGTTTCTCTGCTTGGCCCCACACCCCACCCTTCCTCCCACGGCCTCCGGGGGCCATCCTAGACCCAGCCCCCAGCCCAGCTCAGCCTGGTACGCGTGAGGTCGCTCCCTGACCCCCAGGCAGGGGTCCTGGGCCACGCTGCACCAGCCCCGGCCAAGCCATGTGCCCACGGGTGCCCCGCCCCGGCCCGGCCCCTGCTGCGGCGCGCCCCACCCGGCCGCTGGCCCCGGGGCCGTACTCGTGCTCGTGCCTGCGCTGCAGGCGCGCCAGCTCCCGCTGCTTCTCCTTGTAGCGCCGCTGCAGCTCTGCCAGCTGCACTCGCATCTCCACCTCCTGCGTGTCCAGCCGGTCGATGGCGGCCTTCAGCGGGCACACCTGGTGGGCAGGGGCACGGGGGGGGGGGCCTGTGAGCCCGCTTAGGGCCCCACGACAGCCGGCACGGGTGCTCAGGGTTCCCCTCGGGTTGTAGCACTGGGGGCGACCGGGGCTCCCCCCCACTCACGGGCTTGGTCTTGGGGGTCCAGGTGTCCTTCCGCTGCAGGATCTGCATGCGGGGGGTGAGCGCGGGAGCCCTGCCGGGGTCGGCAGCTGGGGGCTGGACGGAGGAGGCGGAGGGGCCGTCCAGGCTGGCGGCCTCCGCCAGGGACCAGGCCGAGGCCAGCGTGGCCAGGCGCTGCAGGTCGAATGCCAGCATGTCCTCTTCCTCTGCGGGGAACGCGGGGTCAGCGTGTGTGCTGGTGGCGGGCACGTACTACCCCTCGAAGAGGCTCTTGTTCCTGGCCTGCCTCCCAGTACGGCCCAGACCCTCCAGGCTGCCCAGCTCCCCAAGACACGAGGACCACGGACCAGGGCGAGGTGGCCAGGAACAGAGAGCCGGGCAGAGGGGTGAGCGCCAAGCCCCCTGCCCCAGCTCTGGGGAGGGGAGTCCCCCTTGGCTACTGCGGGCTGGGCCAGCTGGGATGGCCCAGCCCTAGGGGAGGCCCACACCATCTAATACAAGGAGGTGGCTTATGAAGCGTCAAACAGCACGTGATCATGCGTTTCTTGCCCCCCCGCCCCCGGATTCCTGAAAAGTGGGGTGAGAGCAGAGCCAGTGGAGGGCAGCGTCCATCCAGGGGTGAGGCCTGGACTGGGCAGGGTGGCGGCAGAGATGGGGAGTCAGGCACGCGTGGGCGGGCTGATCCCACGAGGAGCCACAGCCAGAGGAGGGGAGCCGGCCAGGAGGAGCCCCGCAGAGCTAGACGGGATGCCGGGGCTGAAGCCGTCCATGGGCAGCTGTGGTTTTCAGAACACACGGCTCTACCCTCCGAGGTGGCCAGGGAGCAGTGGTACCCCAGTGGCAACGAGCACATCTCGCACCCTGAACTTGGCTTCTAATTCCACCTCCCAGGAAAGGAAGCAGGCTCCTCGGAGGGACGGCCGTCTCCAGGGGCAGGGGTGGCGTGTGGTGAGCCAGGAGCACGGGGGGTGCTCAGAAGATGATGGGGACGCGGCAGTGTGCGCACGGGCCAGTGGCAGGGGCCGAAGCTGCAACAACTCCACCGGCCAATTAAATAGCGAGAGTGGCAGATTACAAGCAGCCGGAGAGGGTAGGAATCCACGACTCATGCTGACACGAACAGATAAACGCAGGAACAGAACGCACGAAGAGGCAGGGAGGACCGCGTGCAAGCAGTAAAATACTCGTTAACCGCAAAGGGGGGAGATGTCACGCGGCCATCAGGGTGAGCCAGCCCCAGCGACGGGACACAGCGGCGAGGCGGGTGCCGGGAGCCGAAACCTCTGGATGCCAGTTCTGAGCTGAGGCGCGGGAGGCTGTGGCCCGGGAGCGGGAGGGAGCAGGAGGGAGCGGGAGGCTACGGGGGCTCTCTCCTCCCAGGGTGTGGGCTGCTCTTCCCACGAGTGGCCAGGGCAGGGCTGTCGGGAAGCCCTGCTTCAGCGGCAGTTCCCACACGGTGTCCTAGCTTTTGGGGTCACTTGTGGTCACTAAGAAGCTCTTTTGCTCCCCTGCCCCTCGGCCCAGCCCCAGTCCTCAGGCTGAGCCCGCTGGGCCCTGCAATCCCGTGGGTGAGCCTTGGTGGGGGGTGTTGGGGTGGGTGTGGGGAGATGAGGTGGGGAGGGCTCTTCTTGGCTTCAGACAACACCCTGCAGGGCTTTGCAGCCCCGGGGGCTGTGGGGCTGTGATAGTCGCACCCCGATGCCTGGGGGGGGGGCGTCTATGACTCCTGTCCCTAGAAGGGCCTGGGGCGAGGCCCTGCAGACCCGGATTTCAGGCTCACTCAGGAAACAAGGGACACCCACACTCGGCGAGGGACAGGGCCTGGACTCCCTAGACATCCAGGGTGGAAGGCAGGCTCGGGTGGCTCTCGGAGGGCGGGACGTTCTGGGTGCGTCAGGGCTGGGCTCCTGCACGCACACCTCCCCATCCAAGGCCAGACGGACACAGAGTCGGACTGCACCCCCTTCTCCCACCCCAGCGCTCAGTCTGGGGCCCAAGTCCTGCATCTAGCACGGAGGCCTGAGGGCCGGGCAGTGCCCCAACGAGGCCCCCCACCCTGACTTGAGCCCAGGTGTGGGCAGGCCAAGGGTCCTGCAGCTGAGGTCGGCTGGGTGGGGCTGAGGGGCTCTGAGAACCCATGTCAGTGAGGGTGCCACAGGCAAATGGCCTGGGGCTTGAACCCCTGCCCCACCACAGCTTGGCCGCAAATCTGCTCACCTGGTCACCCCCACGGCCCAGGGGCCTTCCACCAAACGCCGTGCCCGGCCTGGAGGGGGTTCAGGGAGTCCCTACTGGGGAGGAAGGGGCGGGAGGCTCTGCTGTCCCTCGGGACCCCTGCTTCCTGGGACACACGTCTCCCGCTTTCTCCCTCTGTGAGTTTCGCAGTCATCGGAGACCACAGCCCATCCCTAATTCGTTTCAGGCAAGGCGGCCATTGTGCCCACAGGGAACAGCTCTGGACCCGAGCGTCTGCGCTGACTGGCCGATTAACTGGGACGGAGGACAGGGTGGGGGCTGGGGGCTCCGGGAGGGGAGGGTGAGGGCTGGGGGCTCCGGGAGGACAGGATGGGGGGCTGGGGGCTCCGGGAGGGGAGGGTGAGGGCTGGGGGCTCCGGGAGGGGAGGGTGAGGGCTGGGGGCTCCGGGAGGACAGGATGGGGGGCTGGGGGCTCCGGGAGGACAGGATGGGGGGTTGGAGGCTCCGGGAGGGGAGGGTGGGGGGCTGGGGGCTCCAGGAGGACAGGATGGGGGGTTGGGGGCTCCGGGAGGACAGGATGGGGGGTTGGAGGATCCGGGAGGGGAGGGTGGGGGGCTGGGGGCTCCAGGAGGACAGGATGGGGGGTTGGGGGCTCCGGGAGGTGAGGGTGGGGGGGCTGGGGGCTCCGGGAGGACAGGATGGGGGGTTGGGGGCTCCGGGAGGGGAGGGTGGGAGCTGGGGGCTCCGGGAGGACAGGATGGGGGGTTGGGGGCTCCGGGAGGACAGGATGGGGGCTTGGGGGCTCCGGGAGGGGAGGGTGGGGGGCTGGGGGCTCCGGGAGGACAGGATGGGGGGTTGGAGGCTCTTGGAGGACAGGGTGGGGGCTGGGGGCTCCGGGAGGGGAGGGTGGGGGGCTGGGGGCTCTGGGAGGACAGGATGGGGGGTTGGGGGCTCCGGGAGGGGAGGGTGGAGTGGAGACCCGGCCATGCGTCTCCCTCAGTCCACACACCCCAGTGACTGAGGCGCCTGGCCTGGGCCGCAGCCGCAACGCCCACACGGGACTCACGTGGTCTCCACGTGAGCGTTCTTTGAATGAATGGGCCGAGGTCCAACAGGCATTCACACGCACAGACTGGGTGGCCACACACACTGGGCTGGGCATCCGCTCGGTACTCTCGTGCCAGCCACGCTCACGTGGTGGGTCCGGGCAGCACAGGCCCTGCCCGGGGCTCCCCCCCCCTCACCCTAGAGTCCGGAGCCCTAGCTTAGGCCCTCCTAGGGGTCCGGCTGGGAGCCCACAAGGGGGTGCTCCCTGGCAAACAGCCCTTGCCACAGCAGTGGGCTGGTCTAGGTGGACAGGAGGAGTGACACAGAGGCCTTTGGGGGAAATTAACTTGCGAGAACACTTGCTTTATCTCCGAATAGTACAAGAGGTGTCTGGGGCAGGCAGCAGAGGGCTTATGCATCAGGAGACAAGTGGGCAGGCTGCGAGAACTTGGTTGGGCGCCGTCTATAAACAGCAGGCAGGATGCCTGGCTGAGGGAGCTCCCCCGCGAGGGTTCCCTCAGGGCGCCTTCAGGGCTACTGCTCCAGCAGGGAGGGGGTCTCCCAGCAGAGTGAGAGGGGAGCGGGACCGGCCTGTGCGGGGTCCCCGCGGGCTCCAGTCCAGGGCTCACTGTGGGGTGACGCCAGGCCCCGAGCCCCCACACTGGGGTCCCTCTGGGGGCTGGGAGCCCGGAGGCATCTCAATCTGCAGGTGAGCCCCGGGGCAGAAGGACGGGCAGCCCAGCCCCCAGCCCCGGTGCAGTTGCAGGGGACACGTGGTCAGTCTTGGACCACTTCCCCTGGGCCTGGGAGGCAAGAGCCGACGTGTCCTAAGTGGAGCCCTGGCAGGCCTTGGGCCAGGAGCCACACAGCCTGAGATGGCAGGAGGTCGGGGCTCGATGCCCACAAGCTTTCCTCTGGCCTCCTGGCTGCAAGGCCCCAGTTTAGCCACCCCATCCCACGAGGGGCTTGGCATCCTCGTATGTGACCAGGGGATAGCATATGGGGACAACCGTGAGTCCCCCACAGGGTGCCGTGGACACTGCGGCAACGGGGGGTTCTGGCCCAGACGCTGTCCCTCTGAAACCATAGTCAGGGTGCAGTCCTGGCCCCAGGGGTCCAGCTCCAGGGGCCCCAGAGGGTTCACAGGGTGGTGCTTACCTCGCAAGGCGGGCTCTCTCCTCTGCTGCTGGATCTCCAGGTCGGCCAGCTCGCTGAGCAGGGCAATTCCATGAGTCCCTGAGCTACAGGGCAAGGGGGCTGTGCGCGGGGGCCCAGGGGCAGCGGCGGGCTGTGGGTCCAGAGGGCTGACACCCGGCAGGTCCCCTAGGTCGATGGTGGCTGCCACCAGGGCGTCCAGGCCCAGGAGTGCCCTGGGCAGGTGGCTGTTGTTGGAAGGTGCCCCCCGGCCCTCCGCTTCCTCCAGCTCATCCTCCTGATACTTAGCCCCCTCCTCCGGCTTTGCTTCCCTGGGGGCCTGCCGATTGCCTGGCCCGGCCTCACTGAGGACACCGGGACTCCTCGGCTGCTGCGGGGCCGGGGCGCTGGCCCCTGAGGAGGGCCCCGGCCCCACCTCTGAACCCCTCTCCACCAAGGCCCCCTCCTCTGCAGCCCCTCCCTGAGTAGAATGAGCCTGGCCGATGGCCTCGGGGCCCCCTCCCTCGAGGAGGGCCCCGCATTGCAGTTCTTGAAGCCCCTCCAGTGGGCTGAGGTCTGTTGCCTTCCCCAGGGGTCCCCGCTCGGCAGGGTGGGGGGTGGCGGCAAGGTCCTGGGTGGCCTCCCTGGCCCCCGAGGGCAACCCCGGCTCCTGTGGGCTCTGGGGGCTTCGGGGGGGCAGCTCCCCCGGCAGTAACGTCCTCGCTGGCTCAGGCTGGACCCTGGGGGCTGCGGTTTGCATAGTTTTGGGGTCCGAGAGGTCACGAGAATGCACGCTGGGGGACAGGGAGAAGCCCGAGCTGGCCACGGGGCACGCGTATCCGGGAGGCAGGTCTGTGAAAGAGCGAGTGTTGTCAGGAGAAGGCAGCTGGGGGACGGGCGCCCTCAAACCCCTGACTCCCACCTGGGAGGGAGGGTCCCCCCAGCCTGCCCTCTGCCTCCGAAACAGGTGAGACAGGCACCGGGAACATGGCAGGGCCCCGGAGCCAGGGCCCCGGCCCAGCCCAGGACACTCCCTGGCTGTGACCCCCTCGGCTCCCGCCGTGGCCCCAGCGGTCCACGGGGGTCCGCAGGGGGCCTCTGGGGCACGGTATGGTGTGGCTAACCAAAAAGGGGGTGATTTAAAACAAGATGCTTGAACCAGGGCTTTCCCAGAACCAGAACGAGCTGGCAGCCTGTCGGAGGCATGCCCCATTAACTGCATTAAAAAAAAAAACAACTAGCAACCACCCCCCAAAAAACCCCAACCCCCCCAAAACACAACCTCTGTTGGCTCAGCCTCCTTTTTGTGGGATCAGGGCAGGTTTCAGGTTCGCCACGCGGGTTTGCCGCGTAAATGTGAGGCCTCGTTCGAGAAGAGCGAGAGCCAAGGGCAAGCGGCAGGCGGCGGTGGGCGGCAGGGGCCCAGATGGCCCAGGGCGAGCTCCCTCGTCCCGCTTCGCCGAGACCCAGAGCCAGGGACGGAAGCCGGTCCCCCGGCTGTGCCCAGGTCCCGCTACCGTCCCTGGCAGGCCAGGCGCTCCGTCGTTCCCAGCCCGCACGGCTGGTCAGCTGAGCCCAGTCCTCATCCTGCTCCGTCTCCCAGGAACTGGGGAGGAGGTGATGGGGCCCCTCAGTGCTCACCCCATGGGGCGTCCGGCATTGTGGACGGGAAGGACGAGCAACAGTGCCCCGAGTCCCGCCAGGGGGCCTTTGCAGGTGCCAAACCAGGCAGACCCCTCAGTTCAGCTCTGCCCACCCAGAAGTGGAGAAAAGCCTCTGAGTGGAAGGGGGCGGGCCAAGGTCAGCCGGGCGCTGCCCACTCTCACCTGGTTCCAACGTGCTCAGGTGGGCCCCGGCCGGCCGGCCCGCCCCACTCTTGTCCTCGGAGCTGGGCAGCTTGGAGCCGGGCCCGGGGCTGCCCGGGGGGCGGACGGATAGAGTGCAGGAGGCGCCGGGACGCGGTGGCGGTGTGGGGCAGCCAGCGGGGGGCTTCGGGGTCGGCGAGTGGCAGCAAGGGGACAGCTTGGCAGGGCCTATGGTGGCAGGCGAGGGGGTGCCCTTGGCTGTAGGGGTTAAGGCAACTGGCTTGTGGGTGGACCTCAGGGTCTTCTCCTGGGCGGGTTCCTCCTGCTCCCGGTGATGGTCCTCGGGCTTCCGCTGTCAGGGGGAGGGAGAGGATCGGCCGGCTGGCCGAGGCCCTGCTCGGGGCATCCCGGGGGGTGGGGGGTGGGGATGCCTGGAGCAGAGAGGGAGGAAGGAGCCCTGGGTCCCAGCTGGGCGTGGCCTGGGGCGGGTACCTGGACGGGGGCAGCCCGCTGCGGCTGCGGCTGCTGCTGCTGCTGCTGCTGCTGCAGGGCATAGAGCTCTTGCTGGCGCAGGAGCTGGGACCGAGAGTACACGGGCAGCTGGCTGGGGTGCTGCACGTGGGAGGCGGGGCCCCGGCCCCCATACATGGGGGGCCACAGTGAGGCCTGGTCCATGACGTCGGCTGTGGGGAGGGCCAGAGAAGCCATCAGACAGACCCGGAAGGGGTCAGGGGGTGCAGGGCCGTGTCCCCAGCCCCCTGAGCCGGCCCCTCCCCTGCCTTACTTACCTGGGCCTGGGTCTCGGCCAGGGCCCTGTCTCACTGCCTCACTGTCCCACCGCCATGTGGGCTGCTCCCTTCTTCAGACCCACTTCTGACCGCCCCCCCTCCATACAACCGGCTTGTCTGGGAGGCTCTTACCGAGCGCGTGGGGGGCTGTGTGGGGCGTGGGCTCTGAGGGCAGAATGACGAGCTGTGCAGGGCTGTCCTGGGAGAGGGGGAAGACGGAGGGCACGGAGCCGGGCACGGAGGCGGCGAAGCCGGGGGGCAGGTTCTGGTGCAGGGCGGGGTGCCCGAGGCCTGGGGAGACAAGGCCCGGTCATCGGGGCGCATGCGGCGCTGGGTCCTGTTGCTCTCAGGCCTCCCACGCCGGGCCGAGGACTGGCCAGCCCCAGCCTAGTCTTGACCGTCCAGCCCTGTCAGGATGCATGGCCTGCCCCAGGCGTCCTGGCTGCCCCCCCCCACACTGACCGTACGGAGCACTGACCGTAGGAATGTCCCCCCATCCACAAGGAGGGGCTGCGGGTGCGAGGCAGCCACGGGGGGTGGGCGGGGTGGGGGTGGGAGGTCGGGTCCCCGCCCAGCTGACTGCTCTGCAGCGAGGAGCTGCTGGCGATCATGAGATGAGGGGCCAGGTCTCCGGGGCAGCCGCCCGGCGGGTGGATCCGGGAGAACTCCAGGCGGTCCTTGTCCCTGCGCGACACCGTGGGTGGAGGGGGCTCAGCACAGCTGCCTGGCCACCTACCCACCGCTTCCACCCCATCCCGTGGACGTCAGCCTCGGAGGGAGGGGGGGCTCAGAGGGTCCCGGGGCCTCCATCCCAGCAGTGGCCCCGACGGTGGAGGGAAAAGTTCGCAGAACTCCCCTCGACACGGGGAGAAACACCAGCAAAACCTGGGGCGGAGGGTGGGCAGACCTGCCCGACAAAGCCGGACATCCTCCCCGTCCCCTGAAGGCCAAAACCCCTGTTCTTACTGAAGCAGGAGCTCCCGTCCGGCGAGCCCCAGGCGGTCCTCGGACAGGCGCACCCTTTCCTCCTCAGCCTCCAGGTCCAGCGTGTGGGTGGAGCGGGCCCCACCGCCTGCTGCGTGGGTTGGACGTGACAGAAGGGACGGGGGTTGGGGTGGCCGGGGAGCCAGAGGCTAAAGCAAGTGGGGAACCTGCTCTGAGCCAAGGGGGCCGACAAACCGAGGGAGGGTCTCCCGCCCTGTGGGCCTTGGGGGTTCTGCCGAAGGCAGGTGTGGGGAACCGGCGGCTTCGAGGGATGGGGGCCGGCCGGTCAGCCCTGCGAGGGACAGGACCTCAGACGTGGGGAGCGGATGGCGGGCGAGTCCAGGGCCCGCCCCTTGTGAGCTCCAGATGGGCGGACGACGGCAGGCGGGCCCCACTCCCTGCCTCCCTCCCTGCGCGAGGGCCTACCTTTGAAGGCAGGGGCTGTCCGGCCCTGCCGCCCGGTGTTGGTGCTGTAGGCCGCCTCGGGCCGGCTCGCCGCGTCCTTCTGCCGGGACAAGGCCACCGCGATGCCCACGGGGGGCTGCCTCACTTCTGGGTCACCGTGTGGGGTGTCGTGCTCCCGGCTTCGGGCACAGTCAGGCCTCTCCGCCTCGCCCGGGGCCTGGGCTGGCCCTTTGGAGGCCGGGAACTTCACATCCTGCTGGGCACAGCTGGCCTTGAGGCCACCCAGGCCCACGAAGGGTGCCTTCTGGCCGACGACCAGTGCTTGGTTGCTGTATTTGAGCAGGTTCTTCATGGCCGAGACCTCGTCGGGCGGGGCGGGCAGATCCTGCTGCAGGCTGCCGCTGAAGGGGTCCAGGTAGGTGCTACCCTTATGCTCCTCGCCAATGGCCATGGCAGCACCCTGGCCCGACTGGAGGCTCCACGGGGGCAGGTGGGGCCCGCCATAGCCCAGAGATGCCAGTTCCAGGGACTTGCGCTTGGCTTCGGCCCCGCCGCCCCCTGGCTCCACCTCGGGGGTCACCAAGTGCTGCTGATGCCGGATCCGGGCCACCTTCTGGGCCCCAGAGGGACCGGAGGCGGCCTCCTTGCTGGCGGTCTTATCTAAAGTGCAGCAGGCCTGGGTGGCCTTCCCACCCAGCGGGTCCTGGTGACTTGGCCGGGCACAGTCCTGTGAGTGCGCGGGCAGCTCGAAGTAGCCGCTTTTGTCCAGACCACCTTTGGGGAGCCCGGAGAAGGGGGTCTCGGGACCTGTGCTGTTGAGATACTCCAGGCCCTTTAGCCGGGGGTTGAGAGCTGCCTCGAAGCCCCCAGGCCGCCGCTCGGCCTTGCCCTCGGCCTTCAGGTGGGCATAGGAGACCCCGTAGGGCACGGCGTGTTCGGAGGCCAAGGCCCCGTCAAGGTGCCGGTCTCTGCCCTCACCTGCCACCGCACAGGCCTCGGCTGCCTGGAGGGGGCGGCTCTTGTCGGCCACGTGTCCCACGGAAGGCACGAAGGTGGGCCCGCTGGCCTTCAGGTCTCGGGGGACCTTGTCCTGCAGCGGGCAGAGGCCGTCTGGGCCCGCGTGCAGCTGCAAGCAGGGGAAGGAGCCGGCGGCCGTGCTGAGGGGCGGGGGCGGCCCGGTGGGCAGGCCGGACGGCACCGTGTAGGACACGGCGTGGTGCAGCATCTGCCGCCTCTCCAGGCACTCGCCGAAGGCCGGCCCAGGCTCTGCGGGGCCCGCCGCCTCCTTGGTGCAGCGTCCGGAGGCCGCGACGCCCATGCCGGGCCGCGCCAGCATGCCCCCCGCGCAGCTGGCCAGCGAGGCCTTGCCCATCTCGCCGTTGAGCACCTTGGTGTTGAGGAGGCAGGAGGCGAGGTGCTTGGGGCGGCCCCCGTCCTTGCAGTGGCCGTCCGCGGGCATGGGGAGCACCAGCTTGGGCCGCTCCTTGCTGCCGTCCTCCTCCCCCGCCGCCGGCCTCTCCTTGCCCTCCGCGGCCTTGCCCGCCTTCTCTCTGCCCAGCTCTCTGCCCATGAGGAAGCGGTCGAACTCCTTGGCACCCTTCTGCAGGGGGCCGGCCTCGCCTCGGTCGCGGCTGCAGGAGCTGATGGGGTGGCCGGGGGCGGCCCGGGCCACGCCGGGGAAGGTGTGGTTGGCGGGCAGGAGGGTGGGCTGGGGGGGCAGGTTGCGCAGGTAGAAGTTATCTGCGTGCCGAGAGAACCGCGAGGTCACCGGGAGGGCTGCGGCGGGGGGCCGGAAGGTCAGACTTCCCCAGGACACAGGCTCCAGGAGCCTGCCCGCCGCCAGCTGGCGGTGACCCCGGGTTACCGGCTGAGAAGGTTTTAGGTTGTAGAGGAGACGTCATGTCAAGTCTACCACTGGAACCATGTTTAAATGCGCCGTCGGCCGGCACCGCGACGTTCACGGCGCTGTGCCGACGCCACCACCGTCGTCTCCAGAACTTTATCATCGCTCCAAACCGAAGCTCTGTCCCCGGTAAACACTAACTCCTCCCTAGGAAGGTTCTGACTCGGGTTCAGCTCCCCAGGAGATGGGAGCCACGAATGGCCTGGGGCCCCTGCCCTGCCCAGCGCCCCAGGGGACTAGCGCAGGGAGGGGCACGGGGTACAGACACCTTCCCCCGCCCCAGCAACGCCAGCGGAGCACGAACCGGTCGGGCCACTGTGGACTGCGAAGTGCCCGGCTCTGGCTAGGCCCCTGTAAGGTGCTAAGACCCCCGGGGAGAAAGTGAGGCCAAGTCTGAGGATGGGCTGGGGGTGAAGAACCCCGCTCGCCTCCCTCCTGCACACCCCGGCAGGCCCCCAGCTCCTCTCTGCGGTTAACTGTGGGCGCCTCAGGCTGGGAACTCCGGGGACGGTTTGAAGGCAGAGGAGGAAGCCCCCACAGCTCTGGGCCCGTCGAGGCTGGTGGTGGGTGGCGGTATATGTACCCCCAGCTCCCTGTGCTGGGACACGGCCTGCTGTCCAGCCCGGGCCCTCGGCCGGCCCTTCTAGTCTAGGGCCATGCTCTGTATGTGGGGGACACCCTCTGCTCCCAAAGTCGGGCTCCTGTCTCTACAGACCTGGGGCGCCCAGAGGGGGCAGACAAGGGGGAACGAAGAAACATTTGGAGCTTGTAAAACCGTCCTCATGCACCTAAGTTCTGTGTCGATTTCCTGCTAATTGAAACAGAGGGGAAGAGGGCAGCCTGGGTGAAACCTAATTAGCTTGATTTCTGAAACCAAAGCGTTTCTGGACGGGGCTCTGCCACGGCACTGAAGGCGGAGCGGCCACCGGCGCTCTGGGATGCCAGCGCCCCACTGCTGGAAGGGCAGCTCTGGGCTCGGGGTCCCCGGGTCGGGTTGTCACCCCGACCAATGCCGTCAAAACGGCCGTACACGTGAGAGTTCGGGGGACCTCGCCTGGGGCTGGTGGGGGCTGTCCCCTGGGCAGCAGAGCATCTGGCCTGACACTTGGGAAACTTGGTTTCCCGGAAGCATCCGCACCCACCCATCTCCTGGGGCAGGGGGTGGGGGGCGTTCCTGGCCCTACCGCAGGCAGACCCTTGTCCCCATCAACCCTGCCCCTCTGGTCCTCAGCTGGGTCAAGCCCAAGGCTTTCTGGATCTCAGCTGCCCCGCCCGGCCCAAAGGCACAAGACACACCAATGTCCGGGAGGGGGAAGCTTGTCGGGAGAAAGGGCTGGGGGCTGGCCAGAATTGTCGGGAGAAAGGGCTGGGGGCCGGCCAGAGGCTCCACCCCGAAACTGCCTCACTGGCGGTCACCTCCCTGCGGGCCCCCTTGGGTGCACTCTGATTGAACTGCCAGGTCCTGAAGCCCAGCCCCGCGTCCCGTCCGTCGCCCAGACCCTGCTGGGTGCTTGGTGGGCCCCTCCTCTGCCTCCACTGAGGGCCCCAGGCTTGGGGCTCTTTGGGCTCCCAGGAGCTGCATCTGTCCTCCCCCAGGGTGGCCCCTCTCCTGGGGCTGGTTCAGCCTGCACCCCGCTATGTGTGTCCAGCCACCTCCTGGATACACCTGGGGAAGCCCCTCTGTGTGGAGATGAACTCACCCCTCCCCTCCGAGCTGCTCCCCCGCAGGCACACCCCTCCCACAGCCTGGCCATGAATGGGGGTCACCTAGGGCCTCCTGACCTGCGTGTCCCCTCCACACCCCAGCGGGGCCCCATGTCCCAATTCAAGTCCGTATTCTTTGTCATCTGAAACATGGTAAGGGACCCAACTGTCTCGTGGCACCACCCCAGGGAGACCTTTCTAAACTGCAAATGAGAGGTCACCCCATCTGGGAAAAACCGGGAGATACGGCCCTCGGGGCTCCTGTGGGCGCCCTGATGCGGTCCGTCCCCTCGAGGCCGGCTTTTGCGTGAGCGTATGTGTGCACGCACCAGAGGGCACGCGGCACGCACACACGCACGCACACACCCTCCCCACGGCCCCACCGGCCCCGCCTTCTCATCAGCAAAGCCCTGAGCCCGGTGTCCCCCCTCCAGAGACACCTCCTGGGGCCCCCCCTCTGCCTGCTGGGGCACACTGACGCCCCAACACCGCCTGCAGCCTCTGTCCGACCTCAGGCCCTGGCGTGCAGCTCGGTGAGGCAGGGGTGCGGGCTTCTGGGGGCCTCCCCCGACCCCGCCCGATGGCGTCCGGCCCCTGAGCTGCCGGGGTGTGCAGGGCAAGGCTAGGTGCCGAGGGGCTAGGCGCCACCCCTGGGGGGCTGGGTTATTATAAGGTCGCTACCACTGGAGCCGGAGACCTCCAGACAGCGTGGCTGTGTCTTCGGGGGGTGCACCTGACCCCGCGCGTGCCCTGCCTCCTGGCCAGAGTCCTGAGAGTTTAAATCCTCCAGGAGCCTGAGAAGCAGGCTCACCCTTCTCCGTCCCTACCCCACGTGGCCTGAGACCCGGAGAGGAGGGTCTGCCCAGGCTGGCTGCCTTCACCAGGTGTCCCAGAGGCCCCCGGCCCCGCCCGGCCCCGCCCTCCCGGGTGCCCCGGGCCCCAGACCCCAGCGAGGCCCCAAGCCAGCACTTGCCTTTTTGGGTTCCATAGAAACGATGTTGCCCATAGAGAACGTTGCCGTTTCCATGGTGATCCAAGTGGCTCATGGGTAGGAAGGTGGATGCCAGACTCCCCGAAAATCTGGGGTACCCCGGAGCTAGAGAAGCAAAGAGGCTGGTTGCAGAGGCACCCCCAAGGCCCCGGCTCGCATGCGCCCCGACCCCAGGGAGGTGAGAAGCGGCGGGCGGCCTGGGAGCGGCGCCCCACAGAGCCTGGTGTACAGCCCGCCGGTGGGAAATCAACCCATCAATACATCATATTAACTCTGACTCGACTAACACCATCCCTCTGGTGCGGCACAAATTGAATTGCTGATGGGCTGGGAGAGAGGAAGGTGGGGGAGGGTGCCCGCGGTCCCTCCCCTAGTAGCGCACAGGCGGCAGGAGCTCCGAGGCAGGGCAACAAAAGCGCCTCTTGGAGAGGCATCTTGGGAGGACGGGGATGCAGGGAACGCAGATGCTGGACAGAGGCCTGTGCTGCACCGGCCGAACCCCCGGCCAGTACAGCCAGGGCCAGACACCTTGGCCCATGCCATCCAACGGGCACCCGACTGCTCAGGCAGCCTGGACCCTGGGGCTGGCGAGGTCGGGGGGTGCTGACTCCCATTTTGCCGAGGCTGCTGGCACCGCAGGCTCTCCGGCGGCCGGGCCTCCACTCAGAGCTACAAAGGGAGCTGGCCCCAACCCCGACACCCTACCTGGCGCCTGAGTCAGGCCAGGAGGCCCTTCTCTGTCCCTACACGGTCCTTGGGGCCTGGCCCTGCCCAGCACGGGAACGCCAGCCATACCCTGGAGCTGGCCCCACCTGTTGGCCTTGGACTTTGGGGACTTTGGACTTGGACATTGGACACACACCCTGCCCCCAGAAGGGATGAGGACGGACAAACGTAAGCACAGCCTGGGACGCTCGTCCCAGCCCCAGGGCCTGACCGGACACAGCTGGGGGAACTGTCCAGAGCCACCAGCCACCCTGAATGTGGCTCCTCCCAGCTGGTCATTCCCCACGTGGCCCAGCAGGGGCGGGGGGCGGCAGGTGTGGGGGCCCACAGCTGGGGCGGCCGAGTTTTCCGCTGGGCTGAGGCAGGCAGGAGACAGTCTTACTGCAACTCCTGCTTTGAGCTAATGCTCTGAACTTTTCCTCTGTGACAAACGTGCTCTGTAGGAGTTTCTCTTGGGGACCCCATGATTGTCCCAAGAGCAGTTGGCTCCCAGGAACGGCTTTCCAGCCTTCACGGCGGCCTTGGTGGTGAAGAGGGAGTAGCCATCCAGGGTTTTCCCCAGGGAGCAGCGGCCCTGGGGACAAGGAGGAAGAGGGGCCTGTGCGGGGACCTGCAGACAACAGTCCTGGGCACAGAGGGCAGGCTGGGTCCCAAAGCCAGTGTGTGTGGCCCGTCGGCCCTGATAAAAGGGAGCCGTGAGCCCCACGCCTGGGGAACAGGCACCAGCACCCCTCCTAGTGTGTCACCATGCAGTCCCGATGAGTCCTGAGGCAGAGAGCTCCTTCCATCTTGCTCATTAACTGTTTCCCCAAGTCCATTTCTGACAGAACCGAGTGCAACATTCCTTGTAGCAGCTGGTGGCTGAGCACTCCACGGAATATCTTCTGGGAAACACCTTTCCAGAAGGGGCGGTGCCGAACCGCAGGACAGACCTCCAGTCCCAGGCTGGTCTGCCTGGATACCGAGTCCGCAGAGGTGGAGGATGGAGGCCGGCGTGGCCAGGGCTCTATCTCAGTGCTGGGGGTGGAGGTTGGTGCATGGGGCAGAGGGGCAGCCCTGGAGCCCACTGTGAGCGGCAGGGGCCCGGGACGCCCCCAGGCAGGCCTGGGGCTGGGGGGCGCTGCGCCACCGTGGACCAGGCTATGGAATGGAAAATGGTCCTTGTCACGTGGGCGCAGTCTGGGACTCCCCCAGGAAAAAGGCCCCCAGTCCAAATGGGGTGGCCTGCACCCCGACCCCAGTGGGCCTGGTGGCCGTGGCAGGCCACCCCTCAGACCCTAACGATGCAGGGTGGGTCCGAGGTGAGGCTGTGGAATCCTGTCCCCAAGGGACGTTCCCGGCAGCCCTATCTGGAGGCTGGAGAAGTCCCTAGGCGGCTCTCTGCTAAGGGCTCACATCGCCAGGCCCATCTGAGGGCTTGGGAAAGATGCCAGCCACCGCCCCGGCCCGTCCCCTCCTGGCCCCCTCCTGCTGAGGGCGAGGCTGAGTCCAGAGCCTGGCCAACTGGCCTAGTTTGTGTGCAGAGACGCATCTGGAACAGCTGTTCCCTAGATTAAACTCAGCTCCTGGAAGACTTGACAAAAGCTAAGAGCCGGACGGGACGGGAGCAGCCGGGGCGGCGAGTGGGGGGGGCGGGGGCCGGGGGCCGGGGCCTGTGTGTGCTGCGAGGGCGGGGGCCGGGGTGGTAAGCCACCGCAGCTGTCCCCTTTTAATTGGCCGCTGTTAAATGTTTTACGGGGCCTCATTTTGGTAAACAGAAGTCTGTAAATTCCTCCTTCCCAGAACCCGTTTCCCGGGCGTGGACACCCCCGCCTCCCCGTGACCCCTCGGGAGGTCCAGGCCTGCCGCCCACCCGTGGCGTCCGCTGGCTGAGCGGGGAGCCCCTCCCTGCGGCACCCTGTGTGGGGGGTGTTCGGTGTCAGGGTGCCTGCCCAAGTCCCTCTCCTGAGCCTGAGCTGGTGGCCCTCCAGGCCAGGGAGCAGGGGCCCCTCTCCCGCCTCCAGCTGCCTGAGGCCCTGCCTCCGGGGGATCCCAGAGGGGGATTCAGGCTGCAGGGAGGAAGCTGGGGGAGAAGAAAAATGCAGCAGAAGGGGCATGGGTTGGGGGGCTACATGGGGATCCAGGGGGGAGGCCTCCCAGGCAGGCAGAGAAAGGTCCCTTTCTCTTCACCAACAAGATCATCCTCTCCGAACTGAAGGAAATAAAAGATAATTTTACAAACCACAGCAGCTGCCACGAGAAGGCGTAAGGCAGGGCCGCTGTGGGCCCTTGACGGGGCTCTGGCAGAGGGCCGGGGCTGCAGTTCTCAGGACGGCTCGGGGTGCAGGGAGAGGGGCGGGGAGTGGACGCCCCGGAGCCCAGGACCCCACACGCCTGCAGGGAATGTGGTGGGCCGGGACCCCCTTCCCAGAGCCTCGTAATCCTCGAGGTGGGAGCCGATCGGCAGGTGGCAAATCCGTGCGAAGCAACAGCCCACGGTGGGGGGCCGCGCCCCAGGCCTGGCCCTGGGCTCCCCTGCCCTCCAGGCCCTGGAGGCCCTTAGGCTCTGGGGACGCACCCAGGCCTCAGTGGGTGTCTCACTAGGACACCCTCCATCCTGCCCCCGTGCTGCGAGTTGCCAGGGCACTCAACCTAACCCCATGACGTGAGTGAAAACAGGGGACTCTGGGATCAAGGCCATCCCCGCCGAGGGCTGTGATGAAGTGGGCACCCTGCCCTTCCAGGCACCGCCCTCCTGGGGGGGGCTCGGTGCTGGGGACTGCTCTTGGATCTCTCAGGAGGCCAGAGGGCCGGCCTGCTCCTGGCCGGGGACTGGGGGCTGGGGTGTGTGGCCAGCCAACCAGAGGACCGGGATTCCCTGGGGGGAGGCTGGGGAGCCCCAGCCCAGGCCCACAGAGCTCCACACGGAGGCAGCAGGCTCAGCAAACTCTCCCGGGAGGCTCCAACCACCTTCACCGGGCCAGCGTCCTGCCCGCACTCTCGGGAAAGGTCCTTTGACTACAGATGCCCCTGTTTCCCAGGCCTCCTTGACAAATAGCACCGCTGTCTCCCTGGAGGGTGACTCCCTCCCCTATCATGAGGCTCCAATTGCTGGAAAGTTCTCACGGCCGTGGAGCCTCAGGTTGTAGCTGCCAGTAGGGTCCCGGCATCGGATCCCGGGGGGCAGCTCCCCACAGCACGACCAGTGGGCCCAGCCGGCCACACGGGCGGGCTTCCAGGAACTCCGCTGCCCATCTGACCAATCAGAGGGTCCGGCCCAGTCTCTGGGGCTCAGCAGGCACACGCACCTCCAGATGGAGCCCCAGCAGACCCCCCCCAACCTCCTGCCAGCCCTGAAGGATCCCACCCTTACTTCCCCCACGGTGACCCCCACAGAGACGCGTAGGGACACAGCCTGGGCAAACGGCCCCTCCTCCCCGGGCCCCGGCACACGGCTATCATTCAGGATTCGGTCACAGGAGCCAGGCCAGGGGTCATGGCCCAATGCCTGACCCTGACCGGACGCCGGCTCCCTCCCACAATGCCCCTTTCGCTCGGGATGTCGGTGGGCTTCCCCTGGGGCACACAAGTCTACTGGACCATCCGGACGGGCGGACGCTGGGTGAAGAAGGTTCCGAGGCTGCACCCACATGCGGCTCAGGGGCTGTGATCGACTAAGCGTGTGTGCCCTGGGAGGCGCGCTAACCTTGCCAACGGCCCCCTCCCCAGGCCCTCCTTGCTTCTGTCCACAGGCCCCCTCACACCCGGCGGCCAGATCCCTGAGTGTCCAGGCCAGGCTTTCAGAATGCCGCTCTCAGGACTGACCCCCTGGACTTTGGGAGGACCCAAGGGAAACCCCTTCTCTGGGATGGAGCAGGCCTTGGAAGCTCAGCCCTCGGGGAGTGCCCACGCCTCGCCTCCGCCTTCCGCTGGGGCTGGACGCTGGGGCTAAGTGTGGGCTCGCGTGCATTCCTGTTTCATTCCACCTGTCAAATTTCCAGTTCGGGTGCTTCACGCATACTCACCGACCCCCTGCTGCCCAAGGCGCGGCCACGGTCTCCCAGACCATCAAGCGCTGGAGGAAGCGGCCGGGCTCCTGAAGGCGTCTCTGGAGCAAAAGCAGCGGGCAGGGTGCCCGGGATCTGGGCAGCCCGTGGACAGTCCCGGGCTCCTGGCATGTGCTCGGTGGGAGGAGGGAGGCTCAGGCAGCACTGAGCGGAGACGCACAGCTCAGTGGGGAGCCCTCAGAGGGAGGGGAGGCCTGGGGCCCCAGGTCGCCGCGGGTCTCCAACCAACAGGACCTCAGAGCCCGGAGCCGGGGGCATCCCGGCATCACCCCCAAAACCTTCGCTGACATCCCACCATGCAACTGGCACGCACCGGCTGCTCGGCAATTCAGGGGCTGCCGCCCACCCTGCCCAGACCTCTTGACCCAGGCTCTGCACTCTGCCTTCCAGAGGGCTCCAAGCCTGGGTGGGGCATCCTGGCCACACTCAGGTCATTGCATCTGGGGGATCCTGGGTGCTTGGAGCGAAGTGAGCACCCACGTCTAGCTCCCCGTACAGTCGTGCTGCAGACGGGCCGTGTACCCAGGCAGCGGCACAGGGGCTCCCCCTGACCCAGTCGGTGCTGCCCCCCCCCACTCCCACAGCAAACGGCGGCCCCGGCCCAGCAGTGGACAGCTGCCTCGGGGAACACACCAGGACAGAGTGGCCGGCGGCAAACGCTTCGTACTTGCCGGCCAGTAGGCAGTGCTTTGACTGTGTCACACTGGGTCCGAAGGATAAGGGCGGTCTGCAGATGGGGAAACTGAGGCTCAGAGGGGTGGTGGCTCTCCCAGCCTTTCAGGCACTGTGGACTTAAGGCTAACACAGCTCATGACCCTTGCAAGGGGCAGGGGCCTTGGGCTCGGTCCGGCACGGTGCTGCCCTGCCCGAGCGGCTGCCTGTGCAGGGGCCTGCGCTGCGGGCACCCCCGCTGGGGTCCCAGAGCAGCCTCTACACCGAGGCTGGCCGACCGGAAAAAGCTGGAAAAGGGGAACATCTACCCCCAATACGAGGAAGGCGGGGGGCTCAGAGGCGCCACCTGAGACGGCCGAGAGGAAGGGAGGAGCAGGCGGCCCGCCGGTCAGACTCTGGACTCGAAACCCACCACACACCTTCCCAAACCTGTTTCCTTCCCTATAGAAGGGGGAACAGCCACCCCCATATCACGGCGTTGCTCAGAGAAGTAAACGAGGCAGGTGCCGTCCCTGGGCCGGGAGCAGGACGAAATGTCATCTTCCTAAGCACCACACGTGTGCCACCTGGCCTGACCTAGAGCTAGGGACTGGCCCTGGCATCCCTACCTCAGGGCCGCCTGCGGCTGAGAGAACCAAACCAGGGCGGGCAGGCTGGACCAGTACAGCGCCCCCTGCCGGGGACCAGCCTCACGGGGATCAGGTGGAACCCGTGCTCTCAGCAACCCATTACACACATAAAGAGCCACGTGAAGGAAATCGTGGTGAGCCGGGGCCAGGGAGGAGACCTGCGAGGGCCTGAGGGCCGGCCCGACAGCTGGAGGGGCAGACAGCCGTCGGGGACACTGACGGTGAGGTGGGCCAAGGCAGGGTGCAGCCAGGGGCCGAGGGCATGGGCAGGGGTGGGGGAAGGCCGGCTACAAAAGCCCCATGAAGGCTCTGGAGGAGCTCAGACGTCCACAAGAGAGGGGCCTCCCTCTGGCCGGATCCGGCCTGTCCGGTGGGGCAGCCCTGATTTCCGCGTCGGGGTCTGGGGACCCTGCCCTCGGATCTCAGAGCAGCCGGCCGCCCCCACTAGCCGCCTCCTTCCGCCCAGCGACGTGCAGGAGTTGGGGAGGCAGGGCGAGGGGGGCCGCAGATGCGGGGCCACCGCTACCCTGCCCGGGATGGGGTGCACTGCGGGGGCGGAATGAGAGGCAGTTTTAGCCATCGAGGAGACAGGCCAGGAGAGGATGAACGACGGGGCCGGGGGGAAGGGGCTGGGGTCTGGGGCAGAGACCCCCATCGGACAGCTCCTCTACACGGTTCTGAGAACTGAAGCTTCAGGAGCCAGGATGGCTTCTGAGGTCCCGCAGAGGTGGTAGATGCTGGGTGACACCTCTGTCCCTCACACAGACGTGACCCCAGGCTCCAGCTCCCTCCCAGAAGTCTCCACGAGGCCTGAGGTCTCAGAGGGGACAGAGGGGAAGCTGGGGGCCGGGAGCACCCGACAGCACTCTGGTGCAGTCCCCAGTGACGCTGGAGGCTGGCCCGGCCCCGGATAGAGAAGTGGCCACCTCCGATAAAGAGGCCAGTGGGGCCCCCAGGCGGCGATGGTATGAGTCCTGCTGCCGCCCAAGGCTCCCCTCCAGGTGGCACAAGAGACCACGAGTAGCAGGGCTGTGCCGCACAGCAGCCGGCGCCCCACCCCTCCCCAGCCGAGCCCCCAGGAACAGAATCGCCTTTCACCGGCCCTGTGGGTGGTCCCAGCCAGGCAGCTGGGGGCGGGGGGTGGGGAGAGGGGGGTAGGCTCCATGACAATGGGGCCAGCTGTGCCGTGCCCCCGCCCCTGCTCTGACCCACCCAGGGCAGGAGGGCTGGACACCGGCTCACCCCTGCCCTGGGTCAGTTCCGACGCCCACTCCCACCTCTGGAGGGAAGTCCAGCCTCTGGCAGCACCCCTCGCTTGGGTGAGCCTGCGGGGTGGCCAGAAGGCCTGGGGGCTGGACAGACAGGCTCTGCCTCAGGCCAGATGTTCTGGGGCGGCTCCTCCAGCTCCAGGGTGCCTCCCCTGCACCCCAGCTGCTCCACCAGGGAAGCGGAAGCCTGGGGCCCTGCTCTGGCGGCTGCACCCCAGATGGCGAGCCAGGTCCACTGGGGGGAGGGTGGGGAGCCCTGCGTGGAGTGGGGGGGGCACCTGCACCCATTTCCCCCAAGACCTGGCTCCTGCTTACTTCCCCAGGCCTGGCCTCGATGCTCGATGCCTTTACGATAGAACTACTTCAGAGGCCCTGCCCCGGCCAGCCCCAGGTAAGGGAGGGGGTGGTGAGCAGGCTTTGCTGGGCACCTGCCGCCCTGCCTGTCCTGGGGGCGGTGGAAGGAAGCAGGACGTGGGTGAGACCAGACCTCTGAGCAGCCCGCCCAGGCAGCCCACCATGCCTGCCGGCCCCCACGCTCCGGCCGTGTCGCGTGCCCCCCGCCCGCCTCACCCCCCTTCTCTCCGAACACACACGGCAGAGAAACAGGCCCCGGCACGCGGGGAGCCAGCTGGCACCCAGTCAAACTAGCAGCCAGGCACGCTGCCAGGGCAGGCAGCCAGCAAACGCTGCCACTCGCTCCGGCCCCGCCCGCCCGCCCGCCCGCCGGCCTTTCCGCTCCAAGCTCACAGCGAGGCAGCCGGCACCACGTGGCCTGCCGGGGAGCGAGGCTGCAGCAGGCAGACAGGCAGAGGGCGGAGGGCAGGGAACCCCTGCAGGAAGGAGATCCCGACGCGGGCGGCTTAGTGGAAGGCAGAGAAGATGGCGAGGGGGTAAACTGAGGCACGGCCTGGAAGGTGTGTGTGGTTGCATTGTGGCCGGGACACACACACCCCAGCTACTGCCAGGCGGGGCCTGGCAGTTTGGAGGGTGCCCTCCTCCTCAGGCCTCCTGCCTCTCCTGAGGTTCATCTTCAGCCTGGGGTGGGCCCTGCTCCCTACATGGTTTGTGCTAGGGAGGCTGAGCGGGTGGCTAGGAGCCACAGCCAGTCTCCCTTTGTCCTTTGTCCACTAAGCCCATCGGCCCGGCACGAACCTCCTCCCCCACTGGGCCATGGGCATGCCCGGCCTGAGGAGGTCCCAGTGTATGGACACTTGACTGGGAGTCCTGGGGCAATCCAGGGCTGGCCTGAGCAGGAGGAATGGACCCTCTTCCTGCTCAGGCTGCTCCTGCCTCAAAGAAGTTTCTACGGGATGCAGGACACGGTGGAGGCAGGTAGGAGGCCCGCACTGGCCCCCCACCCAGCCAGCCGACTCCCCGGGGCTGCAGCTAAGGGCGGTGGGGAGCCCCGAAGGCTGAAAGCCACTCCGCCAATGCAGCCGTTGGCTCAGGGGAAGTGAGTGGCCGTTGAGGGCGCCGTCTGCAGGCTGCCTCCCACCCCACCCTCCCCGCAGCCCCCAGAGGGGCAGGAGAGGGACAGCTCCCTGGGCCCCGGGGCAGGTGGCGCTGCCCACAAACCGCCCTCCGAGCTGCTGAGGTCCCCACGGGTGGGACGGAGGGGAAACCAAGTCAGCCCGCCCGGGTGCGCCGTGCACCTGCGGCTGGGCCAGGCCGCCGCGGGGGCTGTTACTCCGTTACTTCGTTATTTTGAGGTGGTCCCACGTGGCTGCTGCAGGCCACCCCCTCCCTCCTACAGACATCCTTCCCAGATGCTCCTGCCAGGGCTGGGAGTCTGCCTGGCGGACAGAGAGGCGGAAGGGCTGCAGGGGCGGGGAGGGGGAGAGGCACAGAGTGTGCGGGGCCACCCACAGCCGCCAGGGAAGCCTCGCCCTACCCGCGGCTCTCCCCTGGGGAGGCTCCTGTGAGTGCGGGGTGGGAAGCGGCGGCGGAGGTGAGTCTGGGCCAGGGACCCTGCCCTGTCCGGGCGGCCTCCCTCCGGCGGGAAGGAGGGCCGCGAGCGCCTTATCGCCCGCCCGACATGTGCGCTCTGCGCGGCGCTTAAAGCCTAGATTATTTTAACAACTGTCCCTCACTTGTCACCTGTCCTGTTTGGAAAACAGCCCCTTTCTTGTTGCACAAAGAGGTTTCTCTGGCTCTCGGGCAGTGCCGGGCGCTAATCTCCCTGCCTGGAACGCGGGCGGCGGGCGCAGCGTGTGGGTGCGCGCGCTCTGCAAATGCGATGCTTGCCGCTCAGCAGTCACTGAGTTACGGCGGCGCCGGTGCCAGGAGCGGAGAGCCCTCTGTGCCCGCTGCCAACTGCAATTACCTCTCCGCGTGCCAGCCACCGCCGCCGGGCTTAACCCTTCCCGGGCCGCACGGATACCGGCAGCCGCGGGCCTGGGCTGCCGCCCACGTCACAGCGCGAGGCGCTGAACAGACGGCAGGCAGCTGGGAAAACGGAGGGGAGTCCCAGAGTCCCCGAAGGGCCCCCAGGGTCGTCCTGCCGGCCGAGCGGCCCGCGTGCACAGGGCCGCATTCCGAGGGGAGGCCGGGGGGCCTGGGAGGGCTTCTGCTCCGGGCTGGGCCCCCGAGGCGGCAGCGTGAGCATGTTGACAGCTCTCTCCTCCCCAGCCCTCCCTCCCGGCTGGCGCATCTGGAGCCCATACCGCTGTGAGTCTGGGGAGGTGGGCGCAGCCCCAGGCAGAGGGCGCAGCCCGGCCCCGGCCCGCCCAGCTGTGCTGCACCTTGCCCAGACGCCCCCAGAGCCCTCCTGCCCCCGCCCCCTCCCCCCCACCCCCCGCCCATCTGTGGAGCACATCTGGCCAGGACCACTGCCTGGTGGGGCCCGCCCCCTGTTTCCAACCAATTACCACCCCCCATGTGTGGGGGCTTCCTCTCCTGGCCCCCAACCTCCCCCCCCCCCGGCCCTGGACTCACCTTCATGGGAGTGAGAGAACCAGATCTGGGAGGTGGCGGGGTGGGGGCCACGGTAGGCCTGCTCCGAGGGGGCAGGGGTGGGGCCGCTGGGGTGCGCGGGGGCCGCCGAGCCCAGGCTGCTGGTGAGGAAGCCACCCATGAAAGAGGGCGCCGGAGAATTCCCCATCAGGCGGCTGCTGGCTGTGGACACAGGGGGCAAGAGTGAGTCGGAGCCGGCAACCCTGTCAAGGAGCCCGTCTCCAGGGGTGACTCTCGAGCCCCAACCCCCGGGGCTTTTATCTTCAAAAGCAGGAGAAACGGCCCACTCGGGCTCCCGACAGACACGCTCGGGGTCCGGTGCCCTCCCGCCACTGGTTGCACTTTGGTTACGGGCACGCCTCCCCACCCCGACCCCAGCCTGGGCAACGGGATGCTGAGCGCCGTGCCCACAGGCAGCAGGCTGCTCTGCGGCTGGGCCTTCTCTCAGAGGCTGAGCCCCTGATTCTCCCAGGCCACGGTGGCGGGCAGCTCCAAGGTCCCTCAGCCACCCGCACACCTGCCACACCTCCCAGAAAGCTGCGGCATAGGCAGGGGCCCTGCCCCAGCCCCGTGGGCCCCGCAGCCTCTGCCCACCTTCTGGGCAGCACTGGGGGGACTAGCCTCTCCCCACCGTGGGGTCCTCAACCTTCTCCCCAGGTCCAACTAACGGACTCATCAGCCCCATCCCAGGTGAGTGGGACAGAAACTAAGACAGAGGAAGAGAGAGGATAATCGAGAACCTGCTTCTAACAGCCCCCAGGGCCTCTCAGGGTCAGGCCCGGCCAGGCTGGCAGGCAGACGCAGACACTCATCTGTCCCCCAGGACACTCCACGCCTGCGCTGGCAGCCAGTTCTCCGTGCCCACCTGCACCCCCCGCCACTGCGTCCCCTCTCTGCCCAAATCCAGTGGCCAAGGCCAGGCTGAGCGTGCCTCCCTGGATTTCCATGGTGACGGCGGCTCGCACAGGAAGGACACAGGTGGACACAGCTCGCTTTCCGAGGAGCAGCCCCCCTGGGGGCTGGTGGGGGGCTCAGGACTGCCCTACTCGGCCCCCGCCCTGGCATTTTGTCACCCCTATTCCACGGGCAGTGAGCCCGGCTTGGGACCAGCCCGGGGATGGAGAGCAGCGACCTGGGCGCTCAGCACCCCGTTAGGCTGGGTGTAGAGAGGGGCCTGGTGGGGTTCGCAGGAGTTCTTGGGGGTCCCTGGAGGCTGCAGGCCCTGCCCAAGGTGAGTCAGGGCAGCTGCTTCCCTGCCCGGGAGGCAGGGGGATTTTGTGAATTTGTGATTCCTCATCCAGCCTGGTTTGGCCCTGGGAGCTTCCCAGACACGAGGTGACTCAGCAGAGAGGAGGCAAGGCCCAGAGCCGGGGAGAGGGAGGGGCTGCCCTGGTGGGGACCCTGGCCGCTTCCCTCCCCTCCAGTGTGTGAATGGGACTGACGGAAGAGTGGGGCCTCTCAAGGGCGCCGGCCACAGAGGCAGGTGGGTGGTGTGGCTGGGGGCTGGAGCACACGCCGACCTCTGTGGTGGGTGTCAAGACGCAGGGAGACCCTGGGAAGACCCAGGGGCAGGGGACGAAGGTGCCCGGGAGCCAGGGACTTCCCGGACCGCAGGGCCGGGACTGCCATGGGCCGCAGCCAGACCACAGGCGTCCAGCCAGGGGAGGGGACTCTGGGCTGGGAAGGGAAGTGTTGGTCTCCGGGGGCCGCGGGTGGAGGGGCAGGAGTGGGAGGGCGGCCCCTGCTGGGCCCCGGGGACCCTGGGGGGGGGGCCATGCCTGGAGGATGAGCAGGCCTTTTCCTGCCTCGCCCAGGCCAGCCCGAAGTCTCTCAGGCCTCCCCACCCCCGCACCCTCCCAGGAAGGTCCCTCCCAGCCTGCTCCTCCCGGGACACTGGGAAGCAGCCCAGTCCAAAAGTCGGGTCTGGATAATGGATTTCTCCAGGAGTTTGGCCTGAGAAGCCCACACCTTGAGCTCTCCCACACCGCGGGGGCGAGGCGGCGGGCCAGGCACCAGGCCGGGTGGGAAACGCAGCTCAGGGGCCCCTGGGGCCCCCTGGCCCTGGATCCAGGGAAACCGAAGCTTGCAGGTGGGTCCCGTGCGGGGGCTCCCAGGCCTCACGCGCTCTGGCAGAGGCAGCGGGCGACCTCTGAAGACCCCCCACCACGTCCCCAAGGGTCAGCCACCTGGGGCCACGGTGGGTGGGGAGCAGGGCCTGAGGCCCAATACCAGACCCCTCGGCTGAAATCTGGGTTGGGGGTCCCAGGACACCATGCCCTCCTCCAGGACACCGATCCTGGCCTTGGGTGGGGAGGCTCATGGGTGCTCTGTTCCGGTACTGTCTCAGAAGGGGGTCCCACTGCACCGCGGCCTAGGAGGGCAGCGCCTCGGCTCAGCCAGCTCCTGGTCTTAGCTCTGCAGAGGACATACCGGGACAGGCTGTACTTCCGGCCGTGGCCAGAGACCCCGAGCCTGGGGCCCACCTGGCCCCACACAGCCTGTCTCCTGACTTAGGGGACCTTCTCGGGGGCCCTCAGAGAGCTGGTGTCTCTGAGTCCGAGGAGGGGACCCCTGCCCCAGAGTGCGGGAAATGAAGTGGAAATGCTGGGAATTCCAGCCCAGCCCCCACCCCCAGCCCCTGGCCTGCAGGGCCGCCGCTGCCCATCCCGCTGACCGGGGCCTCCCCTGGCCCTGGGGGGCTGACTCTTGCTTGCGTCCACCTGGGGAACCTTCTCCGCTCTTTTCCTTTCAGGTGGAACACGGAAGGGGCTTGTCATGCAAACGGGATGCTGTCGCACTCTGCCGTAAGCTGTGAATGCACATGGGGAAGGAAGCGAAGGTCACCGGGGCCCCCCTGCCTCCACACCACAAGTGTTCTGGGCCCGACGGCATCACAGGGGACTTCTGCTGCCCCCAACTGCACACAGACACCCCCATGCCCTGAGCCATCGTGGGCGACTCCTGCGGGGACTCAGGTGGCCTCTCCCTCCTAAAACCCCAGTCTGCGGTGCCGAGTCCCACCAGGGGCTCCCCCCTGACACCTGCAGGCCAGTCCCCCCTCCTCCCCCCCCCCCACCCCGGGCCCTGTGCAGTGGGCTCCACAATCCTAGCTCTGAACGGTACAGTCTCTTCCCCACCGTCCTGGCCTGGAAGTCTGGACGTAGCTGAAGAAGGTCCCACAGGCCTTGCCAGGTGGGCTGCAGGGCCGGGTGGCAGGGAGAGAGAGGGGTGACGGCCCCCGGAACCTCCCGCCACCCCCAGTTGGCCCTCATCATCACCTCCACCTCCAAGGGGTCTGCAGATGGCAGCGTGCCTGGCCAGCGGGGGCCTGGGCAGACCTGGCCGCCACCTCCCCGGCCCCTCCCGCCAACCAGTAGCCAGCCCCAGACAGAGCGTGAGCAGAGGCGGCCTGGGCCCGGGCCAGGGCTGGAGCCTCGAGGCCAAGTCTGGCCGGGAACTGGGCTGAAGGCTTCTTTCCTCTTGGCAAGGTCCTTGCCCATGGAGCGCTGCGGTCACCAGCCTGGGAAGGGACGGCGGGAGCCCCGAGCAGCAGAGAAGGGCGGAGGGGTGCTCGGTTTGGATGCCCCTGCCCCCCGGCTGGGAGCCCCTGTCCTCCAGCCCCGGAGCCACCCACACAGGCCCCTCTCAGACCAGGGGCTCTACGGACCCCGCACTAATTGCTTTCATGAGGTCCCAGACGGCGGGGCCACCACGGGGCTGACAAAGGACGGAGGCATGGTCAGTCTGGACTCCGAGAGCCCCAGTGCCTCAGATGCCCTGTCCCCTCCAGTGCGCACGGTTACAGTGGCCACTGTCCTGGGATCCTGTCAGCTCCCGTCACAGATACGTCCCACGTTCACGAGAAGCTCGGGGAAGGGGACCGAAGCTGTGTGAGGCTTCAGCAGGGCCAGAGGCAGGCCACCGTGGACTGAGCGTCACGCACGGCCCGCTGTGCCCGCCAGCCCAGGCCAGACTCGGGGCTCTAGGCCCGGCTGTAGCGCCGCCTCGGCTCTGCCTAGTGCCCCACGGAGGCCTGGCCTGGGCGCCGGGCTGGCTGAGAAAACCGCTCTGGAAGCCAGCTTGTCCGGGAGGCCCGGCTGACACCCCCTGGCGGCCCAGGTCCTCAGGCACAGCCCTGACCCCGGAACCCCATCTGACCCCACGCGCCGAGGCCCAGACAGCCCGCCCTCATAGCTGCCCCAGCTGGAATGGCCTGGACACCCCGGGAACCTCCAGTGACCACTGAGCCCGGCCTCTGCCCGTGGGCTGCCGTGCAGGGAGGGGGCACCGAGCTGCCCGGCCCTGGAGAGGGGGCCCCACATGGGCAGGCAACTCTGGAGAACGGGGTCTTCCTCCACCCATCCGTTTGCCATGCCCTCCACCCGCCGCGGCCAAGGTGCTGAAGACGCCCCTGCCCCAGAGCACAGGTGTTTCCCGGGCCACCGAGACCCCGCGGGTCTGACCGGAAGCAACACCGGTACCCAGAGTCTGAGGTGCCAGGTGCCCACTGTGTCCATCCACCCTGCCCTCCACCCAGCCCCCGCCTCCCCACCAGGCTGTCCTGTGGAGGGGGGCACTGGGAAGCCTGTCTCCTCACTGTGACCCCAGGCTGAGGGCAGAGGGGGCAGAAGTTGGGGAAAGACGGGCGGAAAGAAGGGCAGAACGAGCGTTCGCGGTGTCTCACGTGAGCCACGGGACAGCAGCCTCCCTCTCTGGAAAGCGTGACGTGGGTCGTAACGAGAAGGCCTCACCGAGACGGCTGCCGGCTGCTCCTGAGAAGCAAGCCCCTCCCGGGCTCTCGGGGCTCCTGGAGCCCAGCTGACCGGCTGCTGGCACGGGGACTCCCCCCGCTCCCGCCCTTCCGCTCATACCTGCTCAGCGTCCCCTGCTTCCCCCAGGACTTGCAGGGGACACCTGGCTGCCCTGGGGCCATCCCTGGGCCTCCCCCAGGACACTAGAGGCAGCTGAGACACTGGAGGGAAGGGCAGCGCATGGGAAGGGAAGCCCAAGTGCCCCTCCTGTGCTGACCCAGGCCCGGAGGGGGCTGTCGGAGACGAGGAGGCAGGACGCCCAGCCCGGGGACCTGGCCGCACCCCTCCCATTCCAGGACAGGGGACGAGGAAGGAGAGTGTCCCTCGGTGTCCAGCCCTAGTCCTGCACGGACTAAGATGGAAAGGCTGGGAAGCAAGTGGGGGGAGGGGACAGGAAGGGGGAGACCAGGCCCTGGATGGTGAGGGGCTGCTCTGGGCCTGCCCCTACCAGGAACCCCAAAGTGCTACAACGGGGGCCTCGGAGGCCCACTCTGGGTGTGCGCGAAGTCTGGAGGCTCAGTTCCCAGATCCGCCCAGGAATGGGCCGGGCCGGGCCGGAACCCACCAGGCGTGCGCACGGGCACAGAGGCGGCAGAGTGACCGTGCGTGGGCACTCAGGGGGCGTGTCTGGGTGCACACACGTGACCACGGGTGTACATGCCGGCCACAGGCACACACACGAGATACAGACGCGCCCCTGGTTCTGAGGCACAGCTCGGAACACGCACGAGGCGGCCGACTCGATTCTTGTGTGAGCGGGGCCTCGAAGACCGGCTTCCCAGGGTCGCCTCACTGGCCCTGGAAAAGGCTCCCGGCCTTTGGGTCTGTCTGCCCCCGGGGTGACACGGGAGGGGCTGCAGGCTGCCCGGGCCCTGCCCACCTCCTCCCGCATCCTGGGCAGGCTCACCGGTGCTGGAAAGGGAACGCTGGCCTGTCCTCGGCACCAGAGGACGGCCCTGAGACCCCTGACCCCAGGGCCCCTGCTGCTTGGGAGTGGGCCCCTCCCTAGGCCAGCTGCTCAGCCCCCAGCCACCTGGACCTGACGGTGGCTCCAGGAGTCGTGCGGAGGACTCTGGAGGACAGCCAGCAGGCCGCGGGGCCAAGCTCGCCTCCCCGCAGGCGGCCC
Source organism: Paguma larvata (assembly GCA_030068075.1). Taxonomy (NCBI): domain Eukaryota; kingdom Metazoa; phylum Chordata; class Mammalia; order Carnivora; family Viverridae; genus Paguma; species Paguma larvata. Next base: position 24,881,484 of record CM057843.1, read on the forward strand.
ACCCCGCTCTGCGGTGGAGAAGCAGCTTAGACCGGCACGAAGTTCCCCTCTGATCTGGGACCCCCCTGCAGGCGGGCTGTCCAGGACCCATGCACCGTCCAGATCTGGGGCGGTCCCCTCCGGCCACAAGCTGGTGGCCCCCAGATGTTGGCCCGTCCAGCACCCTGCCCTCACTCGGTCTCGCCCGACACCAGGCCTGCCCTGCTGCAAGCCACTCCTCTGCTCCCACGGCCCCCAGGAGTCCCTGAGGGCTCCCCCCGAGGAGGGGGCTGCTGTCCACAACTCTGAGATGTCGGCCGGACCAGAGGGCCCTGAGACGGGCACCGGGAAGGAGGCGGGACAGGCGGCGGCCGACTGCGAGGCCGCGGGTGAGCCTCCTGGCCGGCCCAGCCCCAGGATGTGGAGGCGGCCCAGAAACATGAGCGTGTCACATGGGAAGCCCCTCTCCGTGGGCCCAGGAGAACCTTCCAGAAGCCCGGGTTGGCCCAAAGGCAGCAGTTCTCAGGCCATAATAGGAAAATTCTGCGGTTGCTGAGCCACCCAGCCAACAAACGTGGAGGCAGGATGACAGGGGAGGCCCAGCCACCAACAGCCCAGAACTAATAAAAGAAAAGGAAAATCGGATATAAGTCTGGTTCTTATTAAAAGGGTAAATTTAGCCCTTTGGCTGGGCAGAAGGGGCCGCCCTCGGACTCAGGGCTGAGAGTGACTCAGAGGGCCCCTCGGCCGGGGGGTCTGGGCGGCGGCGGCTGAGGGCTGTCCCCCTCGCTGGTCTTCTCACGGCCTTCCCTCCCTGCATGCTCTCCCGGGTGGCAGCCAGCACGTCCCCCGCCAGGACACCCCTGAAGGCAGGCAAGAGGGCTGGGGGGGAGGGCGTGGAGAGGTGAGCAGGGACCACCCCCCTCAACGCCCCCTACCGGAAGCCCACCCTCGGCCAAGGCACAGCCCTTCCTGTGCCGTCCTCTTGAAAGAAGCCAGGACAAGGAGAGGGACACTCCGGCCTAGACCCTGCTCTTCTGCTGCACCCTGTGCCCTGGACCCAGGCCCCCAGCCCCTGAGCTTCCTCCGGACACGCCCCATCTGAGCTGTGGGCGGGGAGAGGGCCAAGCAGGTCTGGTGGCGGGTTTGGTTTGATCTGGTCATGCCAGCACAGGACGGAGACCACGATGGGTGGGTCCCGATGGGACCGCGGGGGGTGATGAGTCTGCACTGCCAGCCAAGTGGACACAGACACAGGGTCCCGCATGGCCTGGCCTGGCCGGCGTCCGGCGAGTGGGATCTTCCTCCTCCACCCCAACCTCATGAAGGCGACGCCTCTGGCTGTGCTGGCCTGGGGGCAGGCTCACCACCGTCTTACGCACCCCCCATCCTGCGGATGCCTCCCTCCCTCTCCCTTCCCTTCCTCCAACCCTCCCTCCTTCCCTCCATTCCTCCATTTATCCATCCATCTATCCGCCTCTCCATCTGTTTCGCCTCCCTTATGGGTAGTTACAACCCCCAGACCAAGGTACACGACTTGTCCCTCTCCTGCCACTCCTCGCCCCCACGTGGAGGCCACCCCTGTGGCATGCCCGCCTGGGTGCTGGCCCCGGAGCGGAGGGCACGTGCTGCGGCCGTCCGGGCCGCAGGCTCCTCATGCCATCACCCTAGCCTGCTGGCCACAGAGGCGGTTCTCTCGGCGCTCAGAGCCGGGTTACGCATCGCTAACCCCGGGTTCAGAAACCCCTCTGCCGTCCCAAGGAAATGCGGGGCCCGGAGGCTGGCGGCTTCAGGGTGCAGCCCTTGGAGGCTCCACATCTTCCCAGCGTGAGGAACATCCTTCAGATGACACCCCACACCCAGCTCCAGGTCCAGACAGAAGGCCCGGAGGCTGGGCTGGCTTGGGTGGGCGGAGAGGGGTCTTCAGACCCCTCCCAAAGACACCTAACGAGGCTACGGGCTGACCCGGGCACCTGGCGCCCACAGCCAGGCAGCAGAGGCGCTAGCGTGTGACAGCGAGAGCTGTGGCCGTGGGGCAGCGGGCGGGGGCGGCCGTGAGCACCAGGGTCACTGCCTCCGGCCTCACAGTCGCCTACCATGTTGGGCTGGGAGCGCTCTGACTGGCCATTGCATGGACTCAGGCTAGCTTCTGCTCCGTCGTGCCTGAGAAGGACCAGGGATCGAGGGCCTGACTCCCAGAACGGGGCTTGCTCGGGCTGCGAGGTCCTGGAGTGGGGCCAGGAGGGGCCCCGAGATCTCCACGGGTCACCACGGGGACCAGCCTGCTGGACTCGCTTTCTCAGAAGCTTTGCGGGTCCCTGCTGCCGGTATAGACTTTCTTTTTCCTTTCCTTTCTTTTCTTTTCTTTTCTTTTCTAACATTTATTTATTTATTTTGAGAGACAGATAGAGAACAGGGGAGGAGCAGACAGAGAGGGAGGGAGACAGAGAATCCCAAGCAGGCCCCTCACAGTCAGTGTGGAGCCCGACACAGGGGCCCAATCCCACGAACCGCGAGGTCATGACCCGAGCTGAAAGCGAGACTCAGCGCTTCTCCAACTGAGCCACCCAGATGCCCCCTCTTCTTTTATTTATTTATTTATTTATTTTGGGCAGTACTGACTTTCTGTCCTCCTTTCCTAGCCGACTCCTTCAGGTCTGGCTCCATCCAGCCACGTGGGGACTCACACTCCAGGGCTGCCCCTTCCAGGAGAATACGTCCCTTCCCGACTCTTCCTCAAGGTTCGGTCCGCACTCAGCCTCCTCCGTGAAACCCAGCCTGACCCACGCAGAGCCCTCCGCTCCGAACCCGGCCCGCGGGCTGGACCACCCTGGCGAGTCCAGGGTCCCAGCAGCTCAACCCTACGGAGACAGAGACAAGAAAGCAGCAGGGATGGGCTGAGGAACACAGGAGGAGGCCGCCCGGCCCGACCGCCCCCTGGGAAGCCGGTCCTGCCTCAGGCCCTGTCAGGACGCAGCCATCCTCAGGCCCTGGCAAGGGGCTGGCTCCAGAAGGGCCTCTCTGCTGCAGGGGGCCCTTGAAGGAGGGGACACGGGGACGCCGGCAGGAAGGTCAGAGAGCCAGAGAGAAGCCCGGGGCCGACGTGCAGTAGTGGAAGAGCCCGGGGACGCGGAGGGGACAGAAGTCACAGTGAGCTGGGCGGGGGGTATGGGATGGAGGGCCCGGCGGAGGGGCGTGGAGAAAAGGCAGGGGTCTAATTAACCAAAAATGCCATTTCTCTCTCCGATTGCACCCCCGTGCGTGGTGGGGGGGAGCTGCATAGAGGAGGGGGCCCCAGGGCTGCCCGCCCAGCCGATGCCCTCAGCTGCGTGGAGGCCTGGCAGTGTCCTGCCGAGAGAGCCGATGTGACCGTCTGAGAGACGCCTGCGTGAGACCAAATCCCCAAGGGGGACCCGAGGGGAGCCTGGACCAGGGCCTGCCCAGCACCCGTGTCCAACGCTCCCAACAGACGGGGTCCTGAGTGACCCAGGGCCCGAGCCCCTCCTAGCCAAGACCTCCGAGGAGCCCGACCTTCTGAGGGGCCGCCCCTCTGCACCCCATCCCCGCCTTCCCTGCTGGCTCCTGGCAGGAGGGGCAGACCCCTCGCGGTCCCCGGGGCTTGCAGGGCAGCCTGGGGAGGGGACAAGTGTGCCCCGGGGTCTCTCCACACCCTCACCGTGTCTTCCTGCTGCTGGGCCACTTTCACAAAGCACCCTGCTCCCTCACACGTGCCGAGACAAGACGTTCCGGTCTCTAAGAACGGTCAGCATAAGTAGAAGGAAGCCTCACTTTTCGGAGTAAAACGATAGTGTTTCTGGGGACTCTTGGGGTGCAGGGCAAGGTGGGGGTGGGGAAACTGCACCCGATCATCCGGAAGCCCCCAGGACAGAGCAGGAGCCCTGAGACGGGAAGGGTGGCCGAGGGGGACAGAGCCTGGGCCAGTCCAGCAGGAGCTTCCACCCGACAGAAAACCCAGCAGCTGCCCCCCCCCCAGCGCACCTGCCACCTGGGGGCCCCACCCGATGCTCCCTGGCTCCCCAGCAGCTGGGGGGAGGGGGCTGCACGGGCGAGGGAGGAGGCACGTGGGCAGAGAACCAGCCGGGGCCTTCCAGCCCGGAGGCCTGTGCTCCCGCGCTGTTCCCGACGTGACCAAGGGCAAACGGGTGGTTTCACTGAGCCTCTGCCGCTTGGACCCCATTGGCTCCAGGAGACTTGTCCCCGAGCCTGAGGACGCACCCCCTCGCCCTGATTTACACCCTGGGCTCCCAGCAAGTGTCCTGCGCAAAGGAGGGGAGGGGGCACTGTGCCGGGCCGCCCAGACAGGACAAGGTCCCCCAGAGGGCACCTCACACACAGCCTCCGAGGGTCTAGAGGCCACAAATGCGCCAGGACCTCTGGCTACCCGCGGGGTGGCCGGCCCGGGCCAGCTCCCTGCTCCTCAGGCGGACCCGGGGCCACCCTGGCTGCAGGGGGTCCAGGGGGCCGCCCGGAGAAGCCCGGGGCGCCTGCGCGGACAGGCGGCTGTTTCAGGAAGAGACCTGATGGTGCGACCTCTCTGTCACCCAAGCCACAGCCCGAACCCTGGGCTCCGTCCGGAGAGTGAAACTCTACCCAGGCTCATTCATTAGACAAACAATTACTGAGCGCCCGCAGTGTGCGGGGTCACCCTCACCCGGGCCCAGCCTGGAATCCGAGGAAACCGCAGGCCGGGCACCCTGGCCTCCGGCGACGGCCCCTGAATCTCTCCCTGACCCACGCCGCCCCGAGGCTACGTTGGGGCCAGCCTGCTGGCCTGTTGGTGGCATCTCTGGGAGCAGGCGTCTCACAGGTGGTAAGATGATCCGCGCTCCTGGAGACGACACGCCGGGCCAGCGGGGCGGCGAGTCCACGCCCGTCTGAGGGCCCTCTGCCGAGCAAGGACGGGGCTTTCGGAGGGGACGAGCCAGAGTGGGGTCACCGTGAGGAAGTGAGACAGGGTTGTGGAGCAAGGAGGGGGCGGAGGCTGAGAGGGAGGGAGTTCTCCAGCGGCTGGGCCGGGTCTCTGGCAGGGAGGCCGGGAACGCAGGGGGCCTCGGTCGGCCAGCAGTTGGAGGAGGAGGGCCCAGGCTGCAGGGGGGACCTGGGAGTAGTTGGCACACTGGGGCAGTTACAGCCTCGGGAGGGGTCCGGATCCAGCGGGCCGCCAATGACCCCTGACCCCGACCTCTGACCCCCGACCCTTGAGTGTTAGCGGGATTAGGTTCAGGTCTATGAACAGAAAGTACCCTTTGGAGATTAGGTCACAGAAAGGAACACCGTGGCTGCTGTCTTACTCGTCACCCTCCGAACCACTGTCACCAGCCAGCAGCCAGCAAGGAACTGGGACCTGTGACAGTCACGTGGCGGGCGGAGGGGGGGAGCTTAGAAGGGGGCCTCCCGCGGCCAAGCCTTGAGATGCCTAAAGCCCCAGCAAACACCTTCGCTTAGATTCCTGAGCCACAGAAACTGAGAGACAATAAATGAGTGCTGTGGCAAGCTGCCAAGTTTGGGCCGATTTGTTACACGGCAGGAGCTAACTAATACACAGTGAAACCCTGGAACCGGGGGCAGAGGGGTTTTGTAGCATTTACAGGGGAGCCCAGAGCAGAGCAGAGAAGGAACCTTCAGGAAGGGAGAGGGAGCCAGCAACTCAGGGATCTGCAGATCTGCTTCTGCAGAAAAGCCGGAGATCCAGGTTTATGCGGGAAGTGCCCCGGCCCCACCCTGGCCAGACGGGAGCCTGCCGAGCCCGGCGACACAGAGGGTCCCCCACTGCCCTTCGAGCAGAGCCGTGGAGCCGTGTAGACGCCAAGCGGCCGGAGGCCCCTGCGAGGCGTCTTGTCTTGTCCCCTCTCCCGTGTCCGGCACTGCATGGACCGTTGGCCCGTCTCCCACTCAAGAGCCCCTTGGACTTCACTGGTTTGGGTTTCTGCTACTTGTGGTCAGATCTGCAACAGGTCACGAGGGACGGGAGCAGCCCCCTTGCAGCTTTCCGACTATTCTCAACCTCATCTGCGTTCACACACGTTTAGGACTTCTCCAGAGCTGGCCTAAAGATGCATTACAACTTAATTTAGATTTAATTCTAATGTTAATTTAAAATAAATTAAAAGCTTATTTTTAGGAGACCCAAAGGGATGCAAAAAGTCTCCAAAAGGGGACTGGCTTCAGGCAAACGGCCCACGAGTGACCTTTCGGCCGGGGTGGCTGGGGCACGTGGTGGGCTGCCTGGACGGGGACGCAGGACACGTCCTGTAGGCTCTGGAGTCCAGCCCCTTCCCCTCCCCAACCTGCGCAGGGTGAGGGGACACACAGGCCGGGAACAAAGGGATCTGCCTGCTGTCACCCTCCTACAAGAAGCCGCTGAGGCCAGAAGGCAGGTGGGGGCCCCAGTTCTGCCCTCACCGTGTTCTCGTCCATGTCTGGGTCCAAACTCGGCACCGGCTGGCCGCCAGGACCCTGGGGAGTGCCGGGGAGGAGGCACCTGGGCCAGTGCCGTGGGGAGTACAGGGTGCGTGGACAGGGACAGGAGCACGGGGCTGGGAGGGAAGGGTGACTGGGGTCTGCAGGGGCAGGCACAGGGGACTTGTACGGGAGGGCCTCGGTGAGATGCAGGCTGGGGTGGCCGGCGGCCCAGCAGGTGCGGGCGGTCAGGTCAGCACACAGGCTCAGCTCCGGGGGCTGCCCACAGAGAGCCAGAAGAGGGAGGGAGGAAGGGAAGGGAGGGAGGCCAGCGCGGACCTGAGAGTTTCCGGGCCTCCTGTGCTCAGTCAGGATCTGAGTGGCAGAGGACGGAGCCAGCCAGCTGTGGGCGGGTGACCCTCCCCACCTGCCAGTCAGCAGTCACCACCCGACCTCCTCCCTGGCCAGTCTCCCCAGCCCCGGGGTCTTTGCTGAGTCTCACTCTCATGGGCCCAAACCGACTACAGGTCTGGGCCCGGGTGTCTGTCTGGGATCAGGGTTTGGGGGCACAGAAGGGAAACGGGCTGCGGAGTCCTTAGGCCCTACCAGGCACACACGTGCTGGGGGAGGCCCGGGACACAGACGGGCTGGGAGAGGAGAGACCCAGGCCGGAGTCCTGGCCGTGTCCGCCAGCATCTCTGCACACTCAGAGAGACACGAGAGGAGAGGGAGGCTCGCACACTCAGAGACAGGAGAGGGAAGATATGCTCCCAGACGCATTCCTCCCTGCCGACCCGCCCGGGGTTCCGGGTGCTTCACAGGCCGCCCCAGGACACGGCAGCGGAGCCCGAGGGCGACCCCAGGAGCCTCCCCTGCCCCAGGCAGAGAACAGCCCCTCACCTCCAGGCCTGGGGGCCTGCCTGGGTCATCTGCCCAAGCTCCCCCGGGGCCATCTTGCCTCTGACCTTGGATGGTCCCCCGTGGTCTCCGGAGAGAGATGCCTGGCTCCTCTACAGACCCAGGGCCCACACCGCGCGACCGGGCTCTAGGACCTCAGGCCGCTCAGCCCCGACCCGGGGTCTCCACTCCCTTCCCAAGACGCCAAACCCCATGAGAAGCCCAGACACATCTGACGAGCGCCCACCTCTGAGCCTATGGCTCCCGAAGCAAAAGCCCACACGGGTGGGGGGGGGCGGCAGGATCCCAGTGCTGGGGTGCAGGAGCTAGGACCCATTTCCTTTTAAGTTTTTTTTTTTTTAAGTTTATTTATTTATTTTGAGAAAGAGAGCGTGAGCAGGTGAGGGGCAGAGAGGGAGAGAGAGAATCTCAAGTAGGGTCTGCACTATCAGCGCAGAGCCCGATGCGGGGCTTGAACCCACCAACCCTGAGGTCATGACCTGAGCCAAAACCAAGAGTCAGACGCTTAACTGACTGAGCCTCCCAGGCACTCCTAGAAGTCCCTGTCTAACTCTCTGGTCAGACTAAGGCCTCAAGACCACAGGACCTCAAGACAGACACCATGAAGGGCTGGGGGGACTGTGACCCATGAAGGGGGCCCCAAGCAGGTCCCCCATGTACTTCCTAGCCTGTCCCCAGGGAAGCAGCCTTTCCTGCAAGAACTAGGGACCTGTCGCTTTGTCTCCAGGCCTCTGGGCACATCCCGGGGCAGGGGCGTGCACAGCGTGTGTCCAGCCAGCTCTAACGGGCTCCTAAGGGACAGAGCGGTGGCTGCCGACTGTCAGAAAGCCTGGGCACGGCCAGTCCCGCCGCACACGCCTCCCGGGCCAGGCGTTGAGCCAGCTCCCAGGGCAAAGTGGCACAGCGTGAAAGGCCCGCCTGCCCGGGATGGAGACATCATGGAGGGTGGGGATTGAGACTCCACGGCCCCTGCCTTCTCCCTTCCCTCGTTGTCCTTTGGTTGGTTGCTCCCACCACTCCCGGGACCCCACTGCCACACCCGGGACCCCACTGCCGGGCGCAGCCACCTTCCCGGCCACCAGGGATGGGAGGAGCACCTCCTCACCTCCCACCAGTGCCCTGTGAAGCCTCTGGCTGACGCCCCCAACCCCTGCTGCCAGGTGTGGCACTAATACAAGGGACGGCTCACTGTGCCAATCTGTTTAGCTCGGACACCTGTTAAAATGTGGCACACACAGCTTGGGAGCCTCTAAATGACAGAAGATGCTTCTGGAAGGTGAGGAGATGCTGACCTGGCCCCTGGGAGGTGGGCGCACAGGCCGGGGACATGCAGAGGCCACTGCCAGCAGGAGCGTCCCCATGCCGTGCTCAGGTGTGGGGGCAGGGCAGCTCGGTTTCGGTGAGAAGACCTTGGGCCGAGGCAGACCCCGGCGTGTCTCCCCAGCCTGGTTCCCCCAGAGAGTGTCCTGATCTACCCTCGTCTCCAGCGTGGGGGGGGGACACTGCAGCAGAGAGACCTCATGTCCACAGGCACATGCATGCCGCCCGAGCACAGCACACACACCCCCCTCGTGGCCTCCACCTCCTGGGCGGCCCAGCTCTGGCAGGCAGCAAGAGACAGAGGACACGAACTCCCCACACTCAGGCCCCTGCTGTCCACTGTGGAAGGGACCCCCGCTGCCACCGGGCAGGGTGGCTCTGCCAGGATGGCCACGGAGCACACGGGGCGGGAGGTGGGCTCCAGGCCCAGGAAGGCCTTCCTGAGAAGGGGAGGGGAGTCTGAGCCGAGCTGGGGGCACGTTCAGGGCTGGAGCTGAGCGGCAGAATCACTTGGGGACCTGGAAGCATGGAAGGCCAGGACCCTCTGGGACCCGCTGCAGATGAGAACCCGTGACCAGGCCTGGGCACTGGCGGCCGCGTAAGCCGCCCCGTGGAGCCCTGCCTGGGGGGTGGCTCCGGGAGGGGCGGAGGGCCGGGAAGCAGAGAAGGTGTGAGGGGGCCATGCAACAGCTTGCTGCAAGCAGAGGCCCGGGCTGGGGGCTCCGGGGGTCTGCAGTGAGAGAGCAGGAGGGAGCTAACGCGAGGTGGGCAGCTCGCCAGGCCCGAGCCCCTAAGCAAGGGCCCCCGGTGCGGAAGGACAGAGCAGGCGGCGGGAGACAGACCGGCGGTCACCAGGCAGGTGGCTCCCCCGGGGGACAGAAGAATGTCATTCCTCGAAGGCCGGTTGTGGGTGAGCATGAAGACCTGTTTGGTGGCCTCTTCCAGGCCCTGGAGGCTCACATGAGCTCAGCCAGTTACCGCCCGGGCTGACCCGCCGGGGTCCTCGGGGTGGGCCTCTGCCTCCGTCCACGAAGGGCTCACGGGCGTTGCCGGAGATGGCAGCGCTGCTAGGCGGACACTGGGCTGGCAGTGAGGCCCCACCCACCTGGGAGCCTCTGTAAACGACGGAAGAGGCTTCTGGAAGGTGAGGAGATGCTGACCTGGACCCACCCTGGGCTCCGCCCCTGGGGCCCCCCAGAAGGCCTTCTTCTGACCCCCCTCCAGCTGTGCTCCACCACGCCTGCCTCTGTGATGGAGGGGCCAGAGTGCCCTCCCCCGAGCGGCCTGCGGTGTGGACGTCCCAGGAGGAAAGGCCCTGGCTCCTCGGACAGGCAGAGGGACCCAGCGAGACCCGCCTTCCCGGGGAGATGGCACAGGTGGTTGGTTGAGTTCTTATTCGATTCTCTCAGGACTGGCTTTCTTGGCGGGGTGCCCCAAGAAGGCACTGCTCCCAGACCACCCTGGGGGACCCTAGGCTGCTGCTTAGAGGCATCTATGGACAGCACACCCATCCTCTCTCCCCCTCCCCCATTTCTGGAAATTTCCAGTGGAAAACCAGTTCCTGCCGAGGGCGGGGGAGGGGCTGCTTCCTCGGTTCCAGGCACACAGTGGGTCCCCCCACCGAGCCTCAAAAGCATTTGCATCGAAAGACACTGGACTCTTTGTTGGGGGGCCTGTGAGGGGAGAGGGGGCAGGGAACCCAACCCACCTGTTTATTCCCTTCTCCTCCTCCCCCCACCCCAGGTCAGAATGAAAAACTCTTCCTGGCTGATCCAATCTGGAACCTAATCGTCTAGACAGCTGCAGCGGCCCTCGGATGCCAGCCCGGCTGGCTCCCAGCTTGGGCGCTGGACGCCTCCCTGCCAGGCCCGCGGAAAACCCAGCACCCCCCGCCTCCCCAGGGCGCAGCCCAGTTCCCGCTGGTCGCCTGGCCCCCGGTGGCAGCTGTTCCCAGGGCCACAGGAGGCAGTAATATTATATATTACAACAAACAGGGGCGGCCCGCTGACAAATAGACCCGCGTGATCTAAACGGTATATTATCCCATAAAAACGTCAGCGGGCAGAGCGTCAGAGCCAAGGTGGAGCGGCAGCCCCACGCACACGGGCTTCCAAGGCCCGAGCTTGGTCGGCACGGCCGGCTGGCTGCGGGACCTTTTCTAGACACCGCATGCCGGCTCCGATTTTGTGGTTTGCTTGTGATACCCGGTCTTTGGTGCCAGAAAGGAGACCCCAGAGATTGATGGGGACAGAGGACCCGGGAGCTGTTCCCTAGTGGACGGGCGGTGGTGTGTGTGTGTGTGTGTGTGTGTGGTGGGGGCGGGCAGAGCACATCACCCATCTACCAGACAGGGGTGGTGTGCACCCCGAAGCCCCGAAGTCAGTGCGGAGACTGTATTGTGGGGCGAGGGCCCCAGGAAGACCAGGACAGCAGCAGCGGCCACCTCTCCAGCAGGCCGCAGGCGGCGGCCGGTTTGGGAACCTTCTCTGGACAGGTGACGATGAGCCAGGCCTTCTGGCAGAGGGGCCTGTCCTGGGGGATGGCGTCTTCTTAGAAAGTGCCAGAAGTCGCTCGGGGTGCATGCTGATGGGCAAGACAGCTGCTGTCTGAGGACGTGAGGCGGCGACAGCGCGCCACGCCGAGGGCCGTGAGGGGTTTTCTCGAGGGACTCGGTGACAGAGAGCAGCCCGGATGCCGGGCAGCCCTAGTGTAGAGACCCCGACCCCTCCGGAAGACCGCGCCGGCGCAAGGCACGTGCGGTGGGCTGAAACCAGGGGGTCTGGTGGCGGCCCCGGGGACTCCGGTCATGCCAATCAAGACAGCTGCCACACGGGGTCCAGGGGGCGGAGGGCAGCTCCGGTCTGCCGGGGCCCATATTCAGAGGGTTCTGACAGGGAGGAAGTCAGGCGAGGCCTCTTCCAGGAGGTAGGGAAAGAGGGCTGCGGGGGCAGGGGTGGCGACCAGGGCCCCTCTCCGCCCACCTGAAAAGTGTTCATTCCCAGGGGCACAGGCGGCACTCTCTCGGTGCTTGGGAATCCCCCCCGCTGGAGCTGGCCCCGGGGCCTCCTGGGAAGTGTAGTCTTTCAGGCATTAGGAGGGCCTGCAGGGATTTCCAGGGGCGTTCCACTGAGGAACCACGGAGGAAGCGGAGGGCGCAAAGGGGGCCACCCTGACCCTAATCCCTGGTGGAAATTTAACAGGCCTGGAAAGAGCTGGATTGAGACACCCCCCAACGCTGCGGTTCCGGTCCCAGGTCTTTCCCTCGGAGCTTTCTTTAGCAAGCCCTCGACTCATATTTTGGTGGGGAGACCTGGGAACTCCCTAGAGAGGAAAGACCTCGACCAAAGTGCCCCCCCCTCCTCTGGTCACTGACCCCAGACACCGGGAGAGAGACGCGCCCGCCAGAGGACAGGGGTGCTACCTGGCGGGCTCCGGGAGAGGCTGCGACGCATCCCGCACACTCTCCAGCGCGTTATTTATGCTCCCAGCCTGCTCTGATGACATATGTAAGCTGACAGCGAACATCCTATCAACTTGCTGGAGTGTATCTTGATTGTTAAAACACACTCTTAAAGGTGTACGGTCATTTATCAAATTAAAATAGCCGCACCTCGCCTGTCTCTTTTCTGCGTCCCCGGACCGACGCCCCCCTCCCCCTCCTCGGCCTCCCTCCTCCTGCGGCCTCCTGGGCACCCTGCCCTTTCACCCAGGCCCCGGGCTCCGCAGGAGACACCCCATCCAGTGCTTCCAGGGACCCCAGGCCCAGCCCCCACCCAACCCTGCCCCAGGCTAGGACAAGCCCACTAATCGCCAAGAAGTGACAAACGCCAGAAGCCCCACCAATTAAATTTAAACTCATGCAAAGCTCAGTGGCCAGCAAATCATTATTTTTATTAGCTTGAACCAAGTTCCCGTAAGAGAGAAAGTCAACTTGCTCCCATGAATGGCTCTTGTATAATTTATTTAACTCTGTGCTCCTTGCCAAAGCCTGGAATATTTTTAGCTCGTTCTGTTGTTGGATTTGGCTTTTTTATGTGTGTTTCTGAGGGGTATTTTTAGCCTCATCCGTGTTATTCTAACAGACTCCTGTGCGTTCGGTCCTGTCTGTGCGGGCTGGTGAACCCCGTCTCGAAGCAGGGGAGGGAGATTTCTAAGAATAACCGGGGAGCGTTGTGGGGGGTGCGAGTGTTTTCCAGGGGAGACGTGCTATCTGTGCGGGGCCGCTCCCTGCCTCGCCGGATAATTTGCTTTATTACTCACGTGACCCCAATATTCCTATAGGAATATCCTTATAGGCAATAATCAGACACGGGCAGCACGAGCTCCACGGAGAAAAAAACCCACAATCCAAAAATGGCCTCGGCAGCGGGGCGGCCGCGGGCGGGCAGGTCTACGCGGCCGCCGGGATTCCCGGGGCTCGGCGGCAGGGCGGCCGCTTTCATGTCTGCTTCTGTCACTTCCAGAGCAGGATGGGTAGAGTCTTCAGAAAGTAACTCTTTTCACACCTACTTAATGTTGGTAACTGTTGCAGAAACACTCCATCGTGTCATTGAGTTAATGAGGTATTTACGAAAATGTATTTTTTTTCTTTACAAAAAAATATCACATGATTGGGGGGGGGAACCTTTGATGGGGTCTTTTCACACTAGGAAATTATCTTTCTTCCTCCAGTGTGTTTTGCTTTCTTTCTTTCCGAGGCTGGCAATCAGAAGCGCGTTCAGCAGGGAAGGAGTCTGGCGGACTCCCAAGCAGGAGGGACCTGCCGCCCTGCTTATCCCCAACGTCCCCCGGCCCCGGGCACCTGGCGTCCAGGCCGGGTCACTTACACCCCGAAAGAGACGAGGGAAGAGGCAAAGAGGAGAAGCCAACCCAGAGCCGGATGGCTGAAACCAACATGAATCGGCACCTCCGCTCCCTCAGCTGGAGGCCCGGTGGTTCTCGAAGGCTGGGCCCGAGGGGGTATGGGCAGACAGGGATGGAGGAGGACCGGAGCTGACCGGCCGGAAGAGGGGGTGGGGACTGGCTTCGCCCTGGCCGGCCTGCCTCTTTTTTAAATGCTCCGAGAGAGGCGCGGTCCCCAATCGCTCCAGGCAGTAGTGCTGATGAAAAATCTTGGGTTGATGCGTTGTTGATTTTCCTTTTTTTTTTTTTCCCCCTAGATTTCACAGCTTTGCCTCCGGACCATCTGTATTAGAGACAAAATCTAACACTGCACTAAAAATAATGATTCCAAACATTTTAATTGCACCTTTTGGTGACAAGGTTACTGGAACAGCACTTTACCATAAAATCCTACAGCCCGATTCCAAAGCTACCGGCACTTTCATTTTTAGAAAGACAATGGAAGACACCCTCGAGCCCAAAGTCCCATCAGGGCCCTCAGGCTGACATTTTGAAAGCACTGGGTGGGGCAGCACAGGGGCGGGTGGCGGGGGGGGGGGGGGGGGTGGGGTGGGGGGTGGGGGGGGTCGGGCTGGGGGCCAGAGCCCCTGGGCCCGGCCAGGGTGGCCATGGTGACCGGACCCCACTCCCCGGTCAGACCCGGGCAAACAGCAAGAAGCTCGGAGCGATTCTCCTTCCGGCGGGGCAGTGGGAGCTGGGAGGGGCGGCCGGCTGCCGCAGCCTTGGCCTGGCCCGCGGACCTGAGGCCCATCTGCCGAAATGGGAAGACGAATCCGCCAAACTAGCCATTTGGAAATCCACACACAAGACGGGGAAAAATTTTTTTCGATTTAATGATACTTTCTTCTTTCTAAACTAGATCATATATAGACACGGCCCAGAGCAAAGTGATCTGGTGTATAATTCCTTAAAAAAAAAAAAATTGATGTAGCTAAATTTTAAAATCCAATACAATATCCTGGCTTTTTTCGGCAATTTCAAAAGGCTTTCGGCGGCAGATGTTTCTCGCTGGACGCCCGCTCGGCCAGCCTTTCCGTCACTAATGGGTCGGACACCTCCAAGCACAATAGGTTTCTTGGTCCCCCAGGGGGGTGGAAATGGCCTCCAGGAACAGGGAACACGTGGCCCTTCAGCCCCCCTCTGAGGGTGCCCTGGGGACCTCCAGCGCCCTCTAGAGCACCCTGCGTATGGGGAGGTGGGCTGGGTCTAGGTCAAGGACATAGACCCGGCCAGCGCCCACCCAGTGTCTCCCAAACCCAGCATGGCCTCTGCTCCGAGAACCACGTGGTCAAACTTGAAATGAGCAAGACAATGGTTCGGGCCACCCCGACCGCATTCCCACCTGACTTGGTGGTGCCTGCATCTGGCAAAAACAGCAGAAAAGGGACATGGTGGCTGACCAGAACCTGGCTAGGCTGGGGGCGGATGAGTGGGGGCAGAGGAGGCAGCGGTGACCTGAACTGGCGAGGATCCCACCTGGCCCTGCCTCCCCAGAGTGGGACAGCCCTGGGGAAGCCTCAGTGTCAGGGACCCTTCCAGACTCTTGTTTTTTCCTGTGATGCTACTACCTGCCAGGCCAGCGGGCCTGGCATATGGGGGGTGGGGGGTGGGGGGGGAGTACAGCTGCTCTCTCCCCATCCCCCAACCCGCAGGCTGGGCCTTCCCACCCTCGGCAGGGGCAGCAAGCCAGCGGTCAGGAGAAGGGGCTCGTAGGGGGGTGCACTGTCCCTGCTGCCACCGTGAGCCCCGAGAGGCAGCCCCCCAGCGTGGGCTGAGCAGTATCTCCAAGGCAGGGGCCGGAGAGACACTTAACTTCAGGGACAGCCCGGTCGGATATTTTCAAATCACCAATTTCCCAAGCAAGTACTTTTCCTCTTTTGAGTTACAAATCCAGAGAGGAAAAAAAGAAACCGATAGAAAGAGGAAACAGCAAGGAAGGGAAAAGAGCGCAGCCTTGCCGAAGGCTCGGGCCGGAGCAGGAAACACTTCTGCGCGGTTCCCCGAGGGGACGGAGTGCGGCCCCTCCACTGCTGCCTTCGCCTAACTTTCCAAATCTCCTCCGGTTGTAAATGCTAAAAGCCCATTAGTAATTAAGCAGTTTTCACATTTTTTCTTTTTAGGAAATTTATGTTTTTCTTTCTGACTGCCCTCCCTTCTGACATTTTCCCTTCTAGCTCGACTCTTCCATCCGTTTTAATCCACACACTAATTGTAATCCCATTAAAGCAGATATAATTTTATTAGTATTCACAGTTCATCAAGCTAGCAATAATAACTGTTACTGCCAAATTAACAAACAAACAGAAAAGAGCGGCAAACAACATTTCTGATGTTTAGAACAAACTGTAAACAAAAGCAAGCCAGCCTTCAAGGGTGACCAGCAGGCCCCCACACCAAGCCCCAAACCATTCCTGCAAACTCTGCGGGCGCGGGCCAGTGACCCCCAGGGTCTCTTAGAGGCCGCCGCCCTCCGGCTGCTGCTGGCCGCCGGGCTCCGCTTCTCCTCTGACCTTGCTCAACGGCACTATCAAAGCCACTCCAGAGGGGCTAGGGTGGCTCTGGAGGCCTGGGTCAGCCCCGCCAAGGACCGGCCCTCTCCGGAAGGGGCTCCGGGAGGACAGGCACGCCGGGCAGCCCCAGTTCCCTCCTCTTGGAGCAAAATTCGCGGCGAACTCGCCTGCACCGAAATCCGGAGGCAGCCCCGCGCCGCCCCCAGCCCCGCCGGCGCCCGGAGCTGCCCTCCCCCAGGGCCGCGGGGCCGCCAGTCTGGGCCGCGCTCTGGCCACGCTTTGTCCGGCTTTAGCAGGATACCAGAGGCACTTGTGAAAGCACACGCAGCCCCTGCAAACCCATTCTCACCCTGACACTTCAAGGCTTTATATAGAAACAGGATTTGCTCGTCTTACACCGGCAGTCCCTATTAACGCTCGCCCCGCGCGCACACCGCCCTAATCCGCCAGGCCGCGGCGCCCCCCGCCCCCAGTCACAACAGCCGTTTTGTTCCCGCAGAAAGTGCCTCGTTGTCCCAGCCCCGGAATGTCTTAAGGATGTGAATGCAGAATGCAGAAATGAGGTTTCCGCGGAATTTAGTTCTTCTGCAGGAAGGGGTGGGGGAGGGGGGCAGGAGGGGAGAGGCTTTATTTTTAGCCGGCTCCGCGGCTGCCCCTCCGAGACCCCGGAGACCCCGGGGAAGGCCGCTCTAAACCGCGATGATCCGGCTCGGGGCCCCCCGCTCGGGGCCCGCCGCCGGCGCCCGTGCAGGGAAATGAAACCGAAGGCTGCGCCGCCAGCGCTCGGCGCAGAGGAGGGGCGCGCGCCCGTGCCCCCTGCCCGCGCCCACCCCGCGGCCGGGCCTCCTCTCCCGCGCCCGCCCCGGCCGGCACTGACCTGTGTGCGAAGCCATGGGCAGCGGCGACGGAAAGTACTTTCCGGGCTGGAAGTGCGCCGGGGGCTGCGCGGCGGGCCCGGCGGGGGCGAGGCGCGCGGCGGCGGCGGCGGCGGCGGCGGCGCTGCGGTGGCCCAGGCTCCCGCGCTCCGACAGCAGATGCGGCGGCGGCGGCGGCGCGAAGTCGCGGCCATCCATGCCGGGCCCCGGCCCCGGCCCCGGCCCCGGCCTGCCGCCGCCGCCTCCGGGGAGCAGCGCGGCCGGGGCCCGGGGGCGGCTCGGCGCGCGGGCGGCGCGCGGGCGGCGCGGAGGAGGCGGCGTCCGGGGTCACCGGCGAGGCGGCGGGCCGGTCAGCACGCCGGCGGACTGGGCTCCTCGGCGGGCGGCCGCGCGCCGAGCCGGCGGCCGCCGTGCGGGTCCATAGTCTGTGGAGGCAAGCAGAAGAGACTCGGTGACTCGGGGGGCTCGGCTCGCCTGGGGGTCCCCGCCCCGCCCGCCGGCCGGAGCCGCGGCCGGGCCGGGCGGCCGGGCCCGGGGCACGCGGCGCGTGTCCTGCCGCTCACGCGCGCGCGGGGGCCCCCGGGCCGCCCGGTCCCCGCGCGCACACGCACCGTCCCGGCCACGCTCGGTCCCGAGGAGCCTGGGGGAACCCGGCTGCAGCGCTCGCCGCTTCCTCTCCGCGTCCCCGCGGGTCCCTGCGGCGAGGGCGCCGCGGCAAAAGGCTGCTGGCTCCGCTGGGTGATAAAAACCCAAATCTGCGAAGCCATCACGCACACGCACACACATACACACACACTCACACGCACACCCTCTCCCCTCCCCCGCTGCCCAGAGGTGTCTCGGAGGAAAAGGCCCGAGGTCCACGCTCGCCTTTTTCCTCTCCCCCTTCATTCCGAGGTCCAGCTTTTACTACATTCCGCTTAACCGAATAACCATGCTAATTAAGCGAGTAATTTTATTGATTGTAACTCAAGACTTTTTTTTTATAACCTTCCTTTTCTCCCCTTCTCCCATCCCCCCCCATGCGTCTTTCGGCCCATTCTTTAGAGCCCGCCGCCCCCCCTCAACGGGACGAGGCCCCCATTCCCAGCACTGAGCGGGGACCCCGGGCCAGCTCCCCAGAGTCCCAGGAGTCTGCGTCCGCCGCCGGTGTCACCTGGGCGGCCACGCCGCAGTGTCCGGCCTGCCGTCCCCAAGCCGGGAGCTTCCCGGCGAGGCTGGAACAATTACCCCGCCCCCCAATCAAAGTCGCCCAGGATCTGCCTCTGCGGACAGGGGACTTTAGGGGGGGGGGTGCTTTGAGAGTCAGAAATTGTTCTCTCTTAACGCCCCAAATCGGCCACAGAATTTCTCCCTGCAGCGCCTGCCCGGGGTCTCCGAGCGGCTGTGCAGCCCGGGAACGCAGGGTCTGTGGCGCCCAGCTCGGCCCTCAGGCCGAGAGTTGGCGGGGCCCCCATGCACCCTTCGTCCCAGCTCAGATCCCAGCAGAATCCCGGACCGAGCTGTGGGTTTACACCTCCCGGCAGGGACACTTAGAAACACCCCCACCTCCCTTCTTTTCCACCCCCACCCAACCAGGGGAGTGCACTGCGGGGCTGAGCGTGGAGCCACCGGCCGGCGACAAAACTGCACCACTGTGAGCGGCGTGGACCTCTTTCACTTTGCATGTGGCTCCTCATCTCCTAAATCTGCATTGTTTTAATGTTCTTTATCACCTCCAACAAAAGGGAGATGAGTAGGCTCGATGTTAATTGTGAACCGTGCAGAAAACCTGATTTTTTTTTTTAGCCGTCCCACCGTGACGACAGGACGAATAAGATGTTTTCCATTTCGTGAATACCATTTTAAATTGCTATATTTAATGCTACGGTTTCTACAACGTCTTATTTGCAGACTATTTGGTGTTTGATTTAATCTATAACCGAAAACATAATGTATTAAGTGAATACATATTTGTTCAGCTGATAAGGTTTTTTAATATTTATTCGGAGAACTTTTGCATTGTAAATAAACGGGACCTGGACAAAGAGTTCCCTTTGTCTCTCAACTTCATACAAAGAGGTTTGGGGTTCCCTCGCCTCTAGGGATCGCCAGCTCTCTCCCCCGGTCTAACAAATAACTCCACTCGCCGCAGCTCGGGCCTGCAAAGCGAGCGCCAAGCCGCCAGGGCCAGGGCAGCGCCGGCGAGGAGGTTGCCCGCGCCGGGGTCAGGGGAGGGGCTGCTCGGGCCAGGGCGGGGAGGGGGGGAGCCTTGGGGAGGGACAAAGGGAGAGAAGGAGGAGAGGGAGGTCGGGAACCTGCGGCTTCAAAGGCGCCGAAGGCCGGGGGCTGCGCCCGCGGGGGTGCGGGGCTTCCCGGCGGCCTCCGGGGAGTCGTGTGTGCTATGCTTTTGTTTTGTGGGGTTCCTTTTTTTCCAGTACGAGATTTTAGAACTGCGGAGAAAGCGCGAGTTGCTCGCGATTCTCGGGACGCGGGCTCGGCTGCCAGCAGCAATTTTAACCTTCCACCCCCGGCGGGCCGATCGCGGGTTCACCAGCCCGCCAGACTTTTTACGCCGACAGGGCGTGAATAGATTCGCCCGTCTGTGCCACTGCGATTCTTAACTGGGTTGGAGGGACTTTTCTTTGTGTCCTTTGCTCCAGAGGAGAGGCCGCGCAGCGCCTCCTCGGCCGCCAGCGAGCGGCTCCCGGGGCCTGCAGAACCCAGGCCGAGAAGGGAGCGGGGCGGGGACGCGCGGCAGCCGTGGCTAGGGCCCGACGCCCCGGAGCCGTCACCCGCCAGTCCCAAGGCTCCAAACCCCCTCCCCCCAGCTCCTCGAGAGCCGCAGCAGAGAACAGCACCGCAGCCACAGGCCTGGCCGGTCTAAGGGAGGAAATGGAGAGAAAGCGGCGGAGAGCAGGGGACCCCGCGCCGGCCGGAGAAACGATGACAAGGGCATTTTGGAAAGAACCGAACGTAGGAACGCTGGGTTCCTCCCTGGGCTAGCGGGACTCTCGGTCCGCAGAGCCGCCGTCCCCGCTTTGCGTGGCTCACGCGCTCCTCGATGTGGGGCTCCTTTAGGTTTGCTTTGGTTGTAACTAAAGGACTAAAAAAAATCCCATCGTCGCTTCGGCCCCTCTCCGGTTAAAAGCACCCATTCCTGTGCGCCTCCCCCGGCGCCCGTCCCCCAGCGCGCGCGCCGCCGCAGAACCCGCTCCCTGCGAAACGGCCGCGCCCGCCCCCCCGGGAGAGGACCGAGGGCCCGGCCGCACCAGAGCCCGCGGCCCAGGGCGCACTCGCCCGCAGACCCCGCCTCGCCGGCCGTGGCCTGAGTCCCCTCGCGCTGCCCGGAACGCGCGCGGTGAAAATGCCCCGCTGCGCTGGCCTCGCTGCCCCCCTCCTCCATCCTCAGCGCCCCTCACCCCCCAGGAAAAGAATTTCTGAAATGTTCTGCAATGAATTAGGCTCTGGAAAGCGAAACCCGAAGAACTCGCATTACCCCTCTCCGCCCCGGCCCCTCGCCCGCACCCAGCCGGCGGCCGGAAAGCCCCTCTGGTCAGCGGCCCAGGCCGCCTCGGCCACCACTAGCCGGCCCGTTCCCAGCGCCGCCGAGCGGCCGGGCGGGGCCGACCCGGGGGCCGCTCGGGGGAGGGAGCGAGATGGGGGGGCAAACAATCGGGGTTCGTTCGTGGTGCAGCCGGAGCCCGGCGCTCGTTGGCTGCGTCCGGGGGTCCTCGCCGACTGTCCGCCCGGAGCCGCCCGGTTCGCGCTGGACGCAGCCTGGCTGTCCCTGTCCTGTCGCGATTATTTATTTTTAATGCTGGGTGTCGATCGAGACAACAAGCGCTCAGAGCAAAGCAAGGACGCATTACGGGGGGGAATTTTAAACCGATCGATAAGATTTTTCAGAGGAAAAAAAATCGCTCTTATATTTAGTCCATCTTAAAAAAAAAACCTACTCCACCTTATAACGGAATTTTAAAAAGGGAAGATATATATTTCTTAACATCACAACCCTGAATTTCTCTTGCTAAAAAGAAAAAAAAATGTAAATCCCCAAAGCCAAAATAAAAAATAAAATAATAATAAAAATACAAAAACAAAAAAATTGAAAGCAATTTCAGTTACTTACTGGAGGTTGTTTCCTGGATACAATTGAATGCAATACAATTAAATCAGTAAATGTGACTTTGTTTTGTATTCCTATTGGTATTTTCAATGTGCTGACTGTTGCACTGTAAATGCACCGCTTCCACCACAACGACTCTAGCGAGCCCATCCAGAGCGGCTCTCAAACCTGCAGCCCGGCGCGGCGAGCCACGGGCCCTGCATACTAATAAGCTCGTGCCACTCAGCCCCGAGCAGCCCGCGCGCTGATTGGCCGCGCAGCCCTCCGCGGCCGGGAGCTCGTGCCACTCATTCGGCGTAAACAGGCCTCCCAATAGGCTGGCGCCGGGCCAGAGAGCTGCCAATCAGGGAGCAGCAGGGCTACTACTGAGCCCGATGGCGCCTAATTCAAGCCCGGCGACTGCGCAGCTCCTCTGCGCAGATCGTTGCTGTTGAATGGGAATGTGGTGGCGCAGGGCGGGAGAGGGAGCAAGGGCGAGTGGAAGCGCGTGTCCGCGCATAGGGAGGCTTTTTCTTTCCTTTTCTTTTTCCTTTTTTTTTTTTTTTAATTTAATCCAACAGGTCTAACGTTTGGCTTCTGGTGCACAGAGGCCGGGAGAAAGAAACAGCAACACCCGTTAAAGCAGATTTTTTTTTTTTTAATACCTGGGATCTGTCTGGCAGGTGACCGAACCCCGCAAGTAGGCCCGAGCTCCAAGCACAGAAGCCTTCTCGGGTTGCCTGGTCCTTCCACCACTCCGGACCTTCGCCTACTCGGACGGAGTTCAGGAATGACCGCCCCCCCCCCCTCCCCGAGGCCTGGGCAGCGCGGGCCCCAGAGTCACCTGCCTGGTCCCCTCCTGTCCCTTGCCCTGCGGATTGGACCTCAGGGACATAGTCCTGCATCTCTGGCCATCCATCTGCCCGCTCTCATTTTTATCTCCCTTGGCCATACTTTGAAACGGAGCACCGATCAAAATGAAAATCGGCAATTTATAGCTGAAACAAAGATTGCCCTTTTCTTCGTCTGCAACTAGATTTTAAAAATATGTTCACCTTGATATGCACAAGGCGAAAACCGTGCATAGTATTCCTCAATGCCACTTTCCTGCACATCAACTAAATTCTCCCCCAACTAAAAAGAGCTACTGAACACTTATCGTTATTGGATGCAAAGCACTTTTTAAAATATTCTCCAAATATTCTGTTAGAATTTGCTATCCCAACAACATGCTATTTATTCTCGGGGAGTCAAGTGATGTCTTAGTAGTGACGGATACATTATATTTATTTCCCTTTCTCCATGTGAATCTCTGCCTCCCCATTTGGGGGACAGAAAAAGGATATTTAAACTAGATGCTAACAAACGCATGCACACGCATTTGAAATTCTCCACCGGCTCATTCCAATAGGGGCACTAAGGGGTTAAACCTGAGGCCTTCTGTTGTCTCCTTCCTTTTCCCGCCCCCCCTCCACCCGCTCCCGCGGGACCGCCGGGATTGGCTGGCAAGCTGCCAGTAAGCTGTCAATCACCGAGTGTAAACAAGGCGCTGATTGGCTGTTGTCCAGTCCGCACAGGGCCTCCTGAAAAAAGCAATTACTGGCTCCGCGGTTTCAAGGCGCCCAAGGCCGCTTGATGAAAGGAGATAAGCTGGGGACAGTTTCCAGGACCCCCACGGGCCGACCCCGGCAGCCCGGGAGCCGAGGTGCGCCGCAGAGCCTGCGGATCAAAGGAATCCGGAGAGAAAGGGGAAGCAGGCGCACGGCCCGGGCCGGCCTTCCCCCGCGGGCATCTCTGACCTGGGATGGGGGCTTGGGCGGCGGGCGGGGGCTCCGGGATTGGGCGCCCGCTTCGGGCGGCGTGGCCGGCGGGGCGGCTCCGGAGAGCCCGGGGCTGGCAGGTAAGCATCAGGGCACCGCGAGCGCGGGACAGGGCGCGCGGTCCCGAGTCGAGGCTCAGGCGATGCCCCGACACAGCGGCGGAGATAAAACCCCCGCTGCCCGAGCCCCTGGCCAGTCCCGAGGCCGACGCCTTCGGAAACGACCCCGGGCGGTGCGCGGGGACCGCGGGAGAAGAGGCGGCATGCATAAATCCATAAAGCGCCTGGAGATCCGATTAGCGCGCGGCTATTCATTAAGCCGTGGGCGATTGAATTAGGTCCCCGTTGTGGACCCGGGGGGGGGGGGGCGGCGGGCCGCTCCGGTGTGGCGCGGCCATCGAGGCGGGGGGGTGGCTGACGCAGACCACCGGGCTCGGCCCGTGGCTTCTGGAGGATGGAGTCGCAGTGGCTGCCCCGGCGTGTGTTGGGGAGACGGAATTCTCCGGGTCCCCGCCCCTACGGGTGCGTGCGGAGGCCCCCCGCTTCCCACGCACATCCGGGAAAGCCGGCCCGGCTGGGGAGAAATCGCTCTCACCTACAGATGGGTGGGCGGGGACGGCCTCCAGCCTGGGCTCCAGAACCCCTTGCAGGGCCAGGCGAGGCCGGAGCTCGGGCTGGAAGCTGCTTGCCGCGCCGTCCCGGAGCGCGCCGGGCTCACGCTGTGTCCCTGGCCCCGGTGGCCTGGTGCGCGGAGGCTGCTCCGTCCGTGCGCCCTGGGGTCCCCACCGGCTTCCCGCAGTCCCTCGGCACAGCTCTCCAGCCAGGATTTCGGAGTCTCGAGCCCCGGCAAAGCGCTCCCAGCTGACAGCACGTTGCTTACTCCGGTTTGGCAGCGGAGTACCCCATTGCTGACATTCTCCAATGAGTTGTTTCCCGGCCCAGGAACCTTCTTCTTTTTTAATGTAAGATTAAGTTTTAAAGTTGCCTTTGAAATTAAATATATATGTGAGCAAAATACATATAAGAGAAAGATCCTCCATCCAAGGGAAAGAACGCCTTGGCGACCGGCGGAATCCCTGGAGTTTCCCTGAGTTCCCCCAGCGTGCGACGGAGGCCCCGGTGCCCATGGGCCGGGAGGGGACTCCTGGACTCTGACCGCCTGTGGGGGAGACCAAGGGGCTGCCAGTCTCCAGGATCCCGCGGCGTTTGCGCAAAAGGGCGCCGGCTGGGAAATCCCCATCCTCGGCTTCCCACCTCCGAGGGCAGGAGATTGCAGGTCCTGGAGCCCGGCTGATGGGCCGCGCCCTAGCGGTACCAGGGGCCTGCAGGCTGCTGAGGATACGCGACCGGGGAGAACTGCACGGTTCTGGGACCTCCCTGCCCTTGCAGGTTGCAGCTGGCCTTCACCAGGTTACTAATTCAGGGGGTGAGAATTGGCTCCCCCCGCCCCCGGAGTGCTGTCCCCTGCCCCTGCTGACTTGCATCCGGAGACAGGCTGCAGGCCTGGGGAGGCCTTGGACGTGTGTAGGCCTCACTCTCCCCTGCCTACCTATCACCCCCCCCAACCCCACTCTTTCCTACTTCCCCCAGCATCACTTAAAACAAATCTAGTGGGCTCCCTACCCCCCCCTCCCATGCTGTTTCCAAACAGTTGTTCCAGCAGATAGCTGCAGGTGGGCCTGCTGGATGGCAGGGTCTGGCAGCTTCCCAGCTCGGGCACCGGGCCGCTCGGCAGCTCCCGAAGTACCACCAAAATAAGCTGCCCGTGTTCCCCCTTGAGGCTTGGGGCCGGGGCCTGTTTTGCTGGGAGTGCCAT
Source organism: Paguma larvata (assembly GCA_030068075.1). Lineage (NCBI taxonomy): Eukaryota > Metazoa > Chordata > Mammalia > Carnivora > Viverridae > Paguma > Paguma larvata. Next base: position 24,906,130 of record CM057843.1, read on the forward strand.
CAGCAACGAGGAAACCTCTGGTTTCCTTTTCACTCTCCCTGCTGTCCAGAGCTAACAAATGGTTTTAATTTTAGAGAAACATGGTGTAGGGATCTGCACACTTGCCTTCCATTAGGGCGGGAGGGAGACCCGGGGCGAGGACCGAGAGGAGGGAAGAAGAGGTCCTGACAGGAGGCCGGGTTGAGCCGCGGTGTCCAGGGCTCCGCAGCCGCCTGTGGTTTCACCGGGGGACGGGCCCCCACACCTTGGCAGCCCGTGGGCCCGGCCCCAGCCTGGACCGCTGCCAGAGGCGTCCTTGAGCCCCGCGCGCCTCCTCCCTGCAGGAACCCCTCCTGGCTCGCCCTCTGGCCTGGGGAGAAGATAAACAGATACCTGAGAAGCCAGCTGTTCTCTGACACCTGGGCGTGCACGCTCACCGAGCCCACTCGCGTCCACACTACATGCGCGCGCCGCCCCGTGCACACCCGTACATCACACACACGCGTGCGCATGCATCGCACTCAGGCACACACTTGAGCGTCCCGCAGCACGTTACACTCCCATGTGCACAAAACATACAGGCACCCACTCTGCCTCACACACCGGCCCGGCATCCCGGAGAACCTGCCTAGCCCCACGCGGCCTGGGGGCCCCAGACCCCCCAGGGCCTGTCCCCAGCCATGAAGCCCCATGTACAGCGCTCCCAGCTCCCAAAAGACCACCACCCTGCTCTGCCCAAAAAGATGAAATAATCATTTTTTAATACGAAGGGGTGGGGGTGTCGGGCGAGTTACATAAAACTGTGAATTAGTCCCTGCTCCACAAACTGCCTGCTTGGGCCAGAGAACAGCACGGAGAGCTACGCGCTCCGTAATTGTGTGTCGGGTGCCTCGCCATTGTTCCCTGGGCCATTAGTCAAAGGGCAAATTAGGAACAATTTCTTGACAAAAATTGACTCTTAATTCGCCCCCCACCCCCTGCCAGGCTCAGGGGGCCGGTCCAGAGGGCAGGCAGGCAGGCCCGCCTGAAGGGGGGGCCCTGTATCCACAGGTGCAGGAGGGGGAAGTGGGGGGAGCTAACCCACACCCCCTGCCCTCCCTCAACGGGAGAGCGGCACACATCCACTCTTTCCAAGGACAGTATAATGAGGGGCAAAAAAAAAAAATCGGACACTTTCCCAGAAGTGCCCTAGCTGGAGGAGCTCGCCAGGCACCACTGAAGCCTCCAAGAAGCAGGGCCGGGCCCCCGCACCATCTCCCTGAAGGTCTTCTGCCACCAGATATAGGGGGGTGCACTGGGAGGGAACAGGGGTGCAGGGGAAGGGCAGCCTGGGCCCAGCCCAGCCCACCTGGGAAGCCCGCGGATGCTGCTCCCTCACTAAGCACTCACCAGCGCAGCCCGCACCCCTGCCTCCCCAGGTGCTCCCTGGCCGAGGGTAGGGTCGGGTGGGGTCGGAAAGCTCTCTCAGACCCCCAGAGGTCCGCTCCAAGGCGCTGCACGAGGAATCTGTGCCTGGACTGGAGGGTGGCCTTATCTGCGACACCTTCCTCTTCGGGGGCTTTAGCTTTGTTGGGGCGAGCCTGCTTTGGAGTGGGGAGGGAGGTGAAGATCCCCTGGACCCCCGTCCCCCAGAGAAGGATGCCATCCCCGCGGAAAACAGTGCCTCCAGTCACAGAGGGCCAGGTGACCGGAGAGAGGCAGCGGACAGAGGAAGAAGAGTTGTCAGGGGCCAGGTCTGGCTGGGAGGGTCCCCCCCACCCCTCCCCCAGGAAGTCTTCCTCCAGCCTCGCCAGGCTCTGTGCCCAGGTCTCAGCTCTGGCCTGAGCCAGGGGCCTGCACGCTGAGGCCAGAGCCCCGCTGGCTCAGAAACCTCCCCCCCCACCCCCCAGGTGCAGCCGGCCCCTGCAGGCCACAGACGGGCTCCAAGACAGACCCGGGGATGTGGCTGGAAGTTTCCAAAGGCAGCAAGAGCTGCCGGGGAGCCAGACTTTGAAGTCGGGTGAGCAGCCTTCCCGGGCCCCTCCCTCCTGGGGGCTTCATTCCGTTGCTGGTTGGTCCAACCAGGTTAGGAGGCTGCCCAGCCCCCTCGGCGCAGGAAAGGTGCTTGTTAAACACAGAGTCGTAATTTGTGGCTAAATATAACCCAGTGTGTTCACACGTGAAGTATAATTCAGGGTGCTGCTTGTGTGAGGGTATCAACAGGAGACCCATCTGGGTTAAATTGAAGTCATTTTCATAAAAGGGCAGGAGCGTCCCATCACCCAGGTTCCCCTCCCCCCCAGATGTTTTATTAGTGGGAGCCTGACTGGTAGCCCCAATACAGAGGATGAAGGGGCTGGGGAGAGCCTGGGACCCCCAGGGGTGAGGAGGAGCCCCTCATTGCCCCCCCCACCGCCCGTTGTCCTTCCCCCACCCCCCTGGCCACTTTCTCATACGGGCTAGAAGAAGGCAGGGGACCCCCAGGAAGTCTGGAAAGGACTCAAGAGTGCGTGTGCAAGGCTGCCCTCCCCTAAAGGGCAACCGGTCCTTCCTGTGAGGAAAGATCCTACTGATGAGCAGAGAGAGCCCAGCCCCAGCCCTTGGGAAGGGAAGCCTGGGGCCTAGGGGCTGGACGTGCCCTGCTGGGGGACAGACACTCTGGTAGGGCCTAGCGAGGGGACAGCTACGTGCGTGCTTCCAGGCACACGCAGCCCCGCAGACACCAGAGGCCGGCTGTGCACCCTGCCTGGAAGGACACCTGCCTCCTTCCAGACCAGGCCTCACAGACCAGCCAGAGGAAGCGCCCGGTAAGCAGTGGCTGCAGGGCCCTCCTTCGCGGCTGTGTTTGGGTGTGTTTACACATGTCGCTGTCAGGGTATGTCTGGACAGGGTCTCTGGGGCCGGACTTCCCAGGGCCTGATCTCACACTGGTGGGAGGGCCCTCTGAGAGAGGTACAGGCCGGGGTGTCAGGGTTTCTGCTGATAAAATCCAGCTGGCCCAGGCAGAGCCGCAACAGGCCAGCGAGGCCAGCAGTAAAACCCAGAGGAGGAGTCTGGGAGCAGGCTGACCCCGTCTTCAGGGCCGCAGCCCATCAGCCCCCACCCTGAACTGAGTCCAACGAAGTTCCTCTGAGCACCAATGACAGAGCCCAGGCAGGGCCCTGAGATGTAGGGGGAAATGGCACCTGCCCCTTCCCACCCCAGCCTCCCGGGGTGGACGGTGCCTCAGAGCAAGCTTCCCTGCTGGCTTCCTTCACAAGCCTGAAGGTGGCAAAGCCCCAGCCGCTGCCAGACGCCCCTCCCTCCCTCTGCCCCAGCCCAGGGCTCCGGGAAAGACCCTACCGCCCATTCACACTAGCTTCTGACCCACAAAAAAACCAAGGCCTGGACGGCTCAGTCTGGAAGGATCGCATGCCCAGCCCTCCTGTTCTCTTCCTGCCGTAAAGTTGTTGCTGGCGGAGCTCGGCGCTCACACCCCAGAGCCAGCTGTCTGCGGTGGGCCCACCTCACCAACTTCCTTTTGCCCCAGGGCTGAGCCACAGCCCACACCCCCTGCCCAGAGGCTGCTAGGACGTTTCTCCCAGTCTGATGCCCACAGCTGCAGGCCGGACCAGGGCGGGGAAGGCACCAGCTCTGCCCGCTTCCCCCGTCCTGGGTGCTGGCCTGTTTACCTGCAGCATATATAGACCAAAAATAAATGAATTCCCCTTCAAAGTTCCAGGAGCGGCTGCAGCCTGAGGCGAAGCCCTTTCCCCTCAGAGGCGAGCAGCGGGGCTGGCCCAGACGCAGCCGAGGGACCACCACCGGGCCTGATCCGAGCACGCCCGCCACCTCTTTTGTTAACAGGGCAGTAGATCCATTTAGCTAAAAATCATTCAATAGATCCATTGTTTTTTTGTGTTTTGGTCTGCACAAATATATATTCCATCCCAATTCATGAGGCGTCAGTACCGGCTGCAGGTGGTCACTGGGGGTGGGGAGCTTCCGGGAAAGTGTCCCAAAGGGACACTCCCCAGAAAACTCCCTCGGCCAACAGGGCAAGCCAGGATGGGCAGAGCAGGCTGACCCAGGCTCCCGACGGCCACTTCCGCCAGGGCCTTCCGGAGCACGTCGCTGCGGGGCCCGGCCTCTGCCCCCCGCGGGCCGGCGGGCAGGGCGGGTGTCCCCACGCGGACTCAGAGCCCGGCGGCCGCTGCCCGCTGTGCCCGGTGGAAGGAGTTTTCTTTCCACCCACATGGATTTTCTTTGCACTTGTATTTTTTAATAGCCGGCATTATGAGGCAAAAGCCTCCACCCGAGGCGGGTGGGGGAAAAGCAGAGCCCGGACCTCCGCGCTGGAAACAAAAGCCCTCTGGAAAGAGCCGCGGGGCGCGGGGCGGGCGGCCCGCGTCCGGAGAAGCCGCACGTACGGCACGGCGGCCTCGGGGCGGCTGGGGCCGCGGTCCCCGCCCCGGGTCCCGCTCCGGGAGCGGCCGCGGCGCCGGGCTCTGCAGTCCCCGGAGCGGGGAGGCGGCTGGAGGCGCCATAATCGCAAATTTATGGCCCGGGTGACGTGCTTCCCTCTCCCACAATGGGGCCCGGTGACATTAAACGGAAAATTGATGAGAGAGGAGCGAAATCTAATCTCCACCCTCCACGCCGGCTCTACTCGCTCTTCGAGGAGGGGGCTGCAGGACGGGACTCCGGGAGGGGTCGCCGAGAGTCGGTGCGCTCCGGGACCCCGCGCCCGAGGCTTCCTCCGGAGCTCGGCCGGGTCCGCGGCGGGCGTGGTGGCGGGGGAGGGGGACGGGGAGGGGGCAGCACCCAGACCCTCGCCGCGACCCCCAACCCCGGCCGCCGACTCTCCGCCGCTTTTCGCGTCGCGGTCCCACCCGATCCGAAGCGCCCCTGGCCTTCTCTCGGCTCCCCAACTCCGGGGGCCCCCCATCTGGCGAGGAGCTCCCTGCCCCCCACCGCGCAGAGCCCAGCCCCCGCGCGAGCAAGTGGGAAAAGAGCAAGCGACCACGCGGGGCGGGCCTGGGGTGGCTGCGGGGCTGGCCGCGAGTGCCCGCTCTCCTCCGCCGGCGCGGCTCCCCCGGGGCGCGCCCGGCGCCTCCTGGCACCGACCCCGCCGCGCCACGTCCTTAAAGGCGCCACCCGCCCTGCCGGCCTTTGTCCGTGCGGGGAAGGTCACGCCAGGGGGCGCGGGGCGCTGTCCCCCGCCATCCCCTCTTCCAGCCTAGGGGCAAAACTCCGCGGCTGGAGGCCTGGAGGAAGCTGGGGCTCAGTAGATGCGTTGTTGCGCTGGGGTATACAGCTGGGGCCAAAGACCCTGCTTTCAACAAGTGAGGGGGTGTGCTTCTCAGGGAGAGAGTGATTGCGGAAAAAAAGGGTCATCTGCTCAAGAGAGACCAACCCCCCTCCCCCGCCCCCCAAACACACACACCCCAACCAAATGGGGCAACCTGGCAACCTAGCTGAGCTGAACTCTGGCCAATGAGGGGCAGCCCCAGGGGATGGACACAGTCCTGGCTGGGGGCTCAGACCCGGATCCAGAGGGCAATCCTTTTGGGCGACTCCACTGGTCCACCTCTGTGGCCTAAATGACAACATGGACATTTGGGTTCCAGGTGGTGTCCTAGACACTCATTTAATCCTCTGGACCGTCTGGGACACAGATGGCATGATCATGCCCATTTTACAGATGAGCAAACCAAGACCGGGACAGTAAATACTGGCCCTGGGGCTGCGTATCTGGGTCCCAGATTCTGCAAAACCAGGACCTGGATTGACTGATCTGTGGGTCCCTAGCAGCCCCAAGACTCATGCACGGGGCAGACTGTGCAAGCCCTTTATGCTTGCAGTTGGAGAGCAGAAAAATGTGGGTTTCATGGCCGTACGTTGTAGGCCACAGCACCCACAAGAAGGATGCCACCAGGGCCCCATTCTCTCTGGAAAGCCCCCTCTGCAGGCGCTGCCAGCCTGGCCTGTTTTTCCGAGTCACTGGGAGGAAGGCTCAGCAGGGCAGGTCACCGTCTCCACAGCTGGGAAGACCTGCTAATATATGGGAAGAATCTGGAAGCCAGATTCCGAAAGGTCACATTGGACTGCAACCAATAAGATTATGTTTAACAGGCTGGATATGAACCTCCACTTTTAGGTTCAAAAATCAGTTGTAAAAATGCAGGCAGTTTCCCGCTGAAGACACTCTGTGCCGACTTGCAGCTGTCGGTACTGCTCAGGCGGCGCCCGCTCCCCAGCGCAGGCCCCTCGTGAATTTCTCCGAGCCCCGGCAGCTGAGCCTGTGCCCTTGGGGGCCCTCCCGGGGTGTCGGGCTCACTGGGGGAGGGGACACAGCTGGAGACAACAGAGAATGGGGTCCTTGTGCGGCTATCATCAAGCCCGGGCTGGATGAACACAGCTTTGTCTGCACCCACACTCCCGTGGTCACCACGGGACCGGGGATCAGCGCCTGGGGCTGGGGGCGCCTCAGAACAACAGAGGCTGCTTTTTGGCCTCAGTTAACCCTTGAGTGGGTGTTGTCTGGGTGGTGTTGCCCCAGCTCTGTGCTTGGGGGCTGGGGGCTTGCAGAAGAAGGGTAAAAATCGGTGTCCCGTGCTGCTGTGGCTCCGGCAGGCACCTCGCTTTCGGGCAGTTCCTGGGCATGCTGAGCGGACCCCACACTGGCTCCATTGGCCCTGCCAGATCTCAGCCCCGACAGCGGGGAGACCGAGGAGACCCAGCCACAGCGGGGAGAAGAGTCCGGACACCCTTGGCTGGAAACCCAAGGGCTTCGTGGTGACTTCAGAGGAAGTTCGAGTGGAGGCCAGTCAGGAGGGGCTTCCTGGAGGAGGGAAGGGCAGACGGAGGCTGTGACGGGTAGATGAGGGTGATTTGCAAGCCTTGAATTGGAGGTCTGGGCTAGAAAACGGGGTCCTCCCTGTGAGTTTGCATCGTTCTCTCTTAGTAAAAGGCCGGGTGACGAAGGGGCAGCGAGTTGGACAGCTGGGACACCGGAGCACCCCAGGGCTGTGGCGTCTCTGGCCCAGGCTGTAACGTCTGCCCGCCCGTCTCCTCCTCCTGCGCACGCAGCCCCAGGCGCCCCGGTAGGAGCCTGAGGACTCTCTCCTTTATTATTTCCTATATTACTCGAATTTCTCTTTTTTTAAAAAAATTTTTTGATGTTTATTTTTGAGAGAGAGAGAGAGAGACAGAGCATGAGCAGGGGAGAGGCAGAGAGAGAGAGGGAGACACAGAATCCGAAGCAGGCTCCAGGCTCTGAGCCGTCAGCACGGAGCCCGACGCGGGGCTCAAACTCACAAACCGTAAGATCATGACCTGAGCCGAAGTCGGACGCTTAATGGACTGAGCCACCCAGGCGCCCCATCTAATTTCTCTTTTGAAATGTATTCATTTTATAGTCAGAGAAAACCAAAATAATAAACGTTACCCCTGACACATGTCCAGGCCCAGAGGTGCCTGTCCCCTGGCCACACTGTTGGGAAGCCCCTGGGGAGCCCTGCTCCCTCTCCTGGCTGCCCTGTGAATTCACCGCCCCGGCTGGGTGCTCACGGTTCTCCCAAGCTGCCTCAGCCCCATCCCGGCCCCCCAGGCCCCTGGGAGCCTCCGTCCCACCCCCCACCCCCCAGGCCGTGTGGAGACCACTGGCTGGACTCACAGCAGATGGATGTCACCTGCTCTGGTCCCTCAGTCCACAGAGTCCAGCGGGAACACAGATCAGCCCCCAGAAGCCCTTCCCGCTTCCCCAAAGCCGGGATGTGACCGGTGACTGGGCATTTGTGTCCTGAACACCCACAGTAAAGTGAGCCCTGGGCAGTCAGACCACTGCTCACAAGAGGCCCACGGCCAAGGCTGAAGGTGCCGGGTACCCAGTGACGGCAGGACACGTGGGGCCCAGTCCTCCAGGGCTGAGCCAGGCTCCCTCGCAGCGTCGAGGGCCTCGAGATCACCCAGGGGTCAGGGTCCTCTGTCGCAGGCACACCCCTGTGCGGGGCCCCGTGTGGATCCTCCTGATGCCTCGGGTGTGGGCAAGGGTGAGCTAACTTCCTTCCGGATCCCCAGTTGGACCCCTGTGCCCCCGCACCCCCTGCCAATGCCGTGGCCCCGCCCTGCCTGCATGGGGCTCCTGCCTGAGGTAGGCAGAGGGGCCGGAGACCCCGCACCAAGCCTGCCCTGGAGCGGGCTGCCCCTGTTTTCACCACAGTGACTGCTTTGTGGGCTGTTGGTGGCTCTGCCCCGCCCCCACTCCAGGATCAAGGGCCCTGGGCCGGAGGCCCCGTGAGGGTGGGAGGTATGGGGGTGCTGGAGGACTTTCAGCGGAGCTGCTGGGTGAGAGCTTGGCTCGGGGAACCCTGGCTTCGCACACACTGGGGCGAGGGGGTGCCCGGAGTCCTGGGTGCGGACAGAGCAGAGCAGGCCTGGGGCCCTCAGAACCCGGGGGAAGGGGCAGGCGAGATTCCCCCAACACAGAGTGAAAAGTGAAAACAGGAATCCGCAGAGGGCGGTGGGCGAGGAAGAGAAACGGCCGGGGCTGCCAGCTAGACCAAGGGGCATGACAGCCACCCACCATCATCGCTGCCCGAGAGGGAGAGTGGAGGTTTCCTGAGCACCCAGCCTCCGTGAGCGGGGAACCCCCTCTCCTGGCCAAGGCCACCCAGGCAGGCAGGAGGGGAGCCAGTCCTTGCACCCAGGCCGTTGGCCTCAGTCCGAGCTCTGGCCGTTGCTCTGCCCAGCCCTGAAAACTCAGAGAAACGCAGGATCGGGTTCTGACGGGCGGCCTCAGAGGGGCCTCTGTGGAGGGTTTCAGCGGGTTGGGGCGGCCCTTCTGTCCTTGGCTGAGCCCAGCTCTTGCGTCGTCCTCCACGCAGCTCCCCTCGCCCTCCGACAGACGACAGACGGACGCAGGGCCGGGCGGGCGGGCTCTTCCGTTTGCACTTACCTGGGCTCAGGTGCTCCGTGGTTTCCTCGCTTGGAAAGGCCTCTTGGAGCGTGGAGGCGAGGCGGAGATTGGGGGTGGTGGGGAAGGGGCTGGGCCAGAGGTGGGGGTGCCTGGGAGAGAAGGGTGGGGCCCGGCCCCAAGGTCGAGGGGCAGATAGGGGGCCAGGCGCAGCCCAGTGCCTGTGGCTTCCTCCCGTTGGGTGATTTGCATTATATAAACCCGAGGTACAAAGGTCAGAGGTTTGAGTGGCAGATCGGTGGCACAGGGGTTCCCAGGCCTCATCTCCATCCACTCCGTGCTGCCCCAGGACAGAGGCTCTGATCGGCCCCGCCAACTGCGTGGAGAGGAAGTCGGCTCCCTAAGCCCCACGTGGCTCTGGCAGCCTAAGCCACCTGCAGCCCCACTGTGCGCCCACGCCGGTGCCCCGTCCCCTGTCACACAGCATGCAAGGCCACACCCAGGGCCCGCACCACATCAGACGCCGGCAGCCCCAACTCGTGACCTGGACCCCAGAAACGAAGCCCGTTGGGGCACGTCCGAAGTCCTTTTCCTCCTGTTTCTAAGGGGTTGCCTAGCATCCACAGGGCCCCCAAGTCCCCCCGTGACTTGGGATAGGACCCTTCGCTTCCCACAAGCTCTTTCCAGCCCACCTGCACCTGCTTAGGCTCACCAAGGGCTGCGGGACCACCTGCTGCCAGGCAGGTGAGCGCCTCCTTGGTCTCAGGAGACCCGGGCCCAAACCCAGGTGTGCCATGTACTGTTGGTTGCGCCGGGCGGGTCATGTCCCCCCCAATCACGGGGAAGACCCTCTGTAGGTGGGGATTTGAGGACAGATCGTGAGATGGTCCCAAGTGACAGGGATAAGCCTGGGGGCAAGTGTCTGTGTGTACAATGGCTGCCTGTGTCCTCACCGCCATCATTCTCCCAGGTCAGAACCACCATCGTACGGGCCTTTGCCCATGTGGGCTCGTTCTCATCCGGCATCTGGGTTCCGGAGTTTGGAGACTTGCCCACGGGTCTCAGACCCCACGCCCCACTTTTACAACCACATGGCCGGGATAGCTCTGTCCCCGACTCTCTGATATTTTGGGCACCCTATGCAGTGGCTGGATGGCGGCCCCCAAAAGCCGAATCCGCCAGGATCCTATGCGTGTGAACTTGTTTGGAAAAAGAGTCTTTGCAGATATAACCGAGGTAAAGACCTCGAGATGAGTCATTCCACACTGGGGTGGGCTCCAAGCCCGATGACGAGTGTCCTCTTAGGAGAGAGGCAGAGGGAGACTTAGGGAGGCCACGTGACCCAAGAGGCCAGGACCGCGGGGACACAGCCACAAGCCAAGGAGCTCGTGGGGCCGCCAGAAGCCAGGAGAGACGGAGCCTTTGGAGGGGGCGAGGCCCTGCCACCCCTGGATTTTGGACCTCCTGCCTCCAGAGCTGAGAAAACACATTTGTGCTATGGTAAGCCCCCAGTTTGTGGTCGTTTGTTATGATAGTCCCAGGGCACCAACTCCCATGCTGTCCCTGGCCACGGACAGCTCCTCTGATCCTGGGCAGCGGGTGAGGGTGTGGGCTCCTCCCCGCGGGACCCCACAAAGACAGGAGCAGCGGGAGGTGCCTGGCATCTCCCCTCCGGGCAGGGCCGAGGAGGAGGGAGCACGCGCTGTTGGGGAGCAGCCACCAGCCTGTCGGGGAAAGGACCAGGATCCCAAGACCTGTTCTGACAAGTGGGCAGGGAGGTCTAGGTCATGGTGATGCCGGATTGAATTTGGAGGTCGCCGGCTTGGAATCCGGGCCACTTCGACCTGGGTTTGAGCCGCCACTGACTCTCTCTCCGGAGAAGGGCTGTCCTCCCGCCTCCCGAAGCATCTGGCAGAGCAGTGCCGTCCGCAGTGACACTGTGGGCCACACACACAGAATTGAAACCTCCGTGATAGCCACAGCTCTCTGTCCCCGCTTCCCCAACACAGATTTCCAGATAATACGTTCATGTGTGTGCACGTATGAGCACACACGTTCTTACACGCACACCAGTGCAGGTGCGGCTGTACATGCCGGTTCTGGTTCTGCCTTGACCTGGCCCTGGCCCCGCGCCCCGGAGCCCGCTCTCCCCCTGGAGTAGTGGGGGTGAGGGCTGAGCATTCCTTACACACCCGGGTGGCCGGCCGGACCTCACACATTTGACAGTTCGGGAAACTAATGTTCAGAGAGGTAGAGGGAGGTGTCTGAAGCCAAGCTTTGAACAGCATTGTCACCAATACCCCCCAAACCCCGACAGACCCAAAGGTGGGTACCTCTGCCCAGCAGGCATCCCCCCCAGCCTGAGGTCTGGGGGGGGAGGGGTCCCGTGTTAATCAGGGGACAGCACACGTACACTAAGGTGCCCTCGCTGAAGACAGAACACGCTCCACCCCGTGGTGGCCTCAGGGCCTGCCACGTATTATTATTTTTTTTTAATGTTTATTTATTTTTGAGAGAGAGAGAGAGACGGAGCACAAGCGGGAAAGGGGCAGAGAGAGAGGGAGACACAGAACCCGAAGCAGGCTCCAGGCTCCGAGCTATCAGCACAGAGCCCGACACGGGGCTGGAACCCATGAACCATGAGATCACGACCTGAGCCGAAGTTGGATGCTCAACCGACTGAGCCACCCAGGTGCCCCACGGGGACCGTCTGGTTTTAACCGGCCCTCGTAGCAGTGGATTTTCTGTTTCTTCCTTCATCTTCGTGTCTGGCTTCCTTCAGCCTGTGCTGCTCCTGCGAGACTTGTCTGCGGGTGCACGTGTCCGTACTTCCTTCTTCTGGCCCCGCGACGCGGGACCGCAGGAAGAAACCGCAATTTGCTCATCCATTCTCCTATCGATGGGCCTGTGGGTCGCGTCTGGTTTGGGGCTTGCCGAGCCGTGTGCCCCGCCGAAGGACGTGGGAACTGGATCCTGTGACTGTGCCCTTATTTCGGAAAAGGTGTAATTAGTTAGTGACCCTGAGATGAGACCATCCTGATTAGGGTGGGCCCTACACCCAGCGACAGATGTCCTGGTTAGAGTGGGGCAGGCTGGGGGGAGACACGGAGACAGAGGAGCGGCCGCACAGTGACGGAGGTGGAGACTGGAGTCACGTGACCACGAGACGAGGGGTGACGAGGATGGCGCAGCTGCCAGAAGCCAGGAGCGAGTCACGGACCGAGGGACCAGCGTTGCCAATACCTTGGATTTCAGACGTGTGGCCTCCCGAACTGCGAGGAGGTCCATTTGTGTCGTTTTACCCCAGCCGGTCCGTGGCCCTTTGTCACAGCCGCCACGGAGCACCACAGCGCGCCATGGAATAGAGAGATTCCGTAGGAAGAGCTGCCCCCGTGACCGTGGGCCTGACAAGCGCACAGACATGCACCTGCTGCCGGGAACCCGGGAAAAGCTGCCATTTCCGTGTGAGTGCCGAGGCAGGAAACGGTGGGGGCCGCAGCTCCGGGACGGGAGAGGATTCCCTCTCCCGTTCTGGGGGGGCCCCTCTCCGTCCTCCTCACCCTCTGGCCCATCGGACGGGCCCACGCACAGTAGGGAGGGCAGTCTGTGGCTTCAGATGTTACCCCCATCCGAAATCACCCTCACGACACGCCAGAATAGCATGTGAGTCTATGTCTGGGCGGCCCACGGCCCGGGCCTGTGGACGCAGAAAACTCATCATCCCAGGTAGATGCCCAAGAGCGGCAGTACCCGGCCCCGGCTCTGGCGTGGGGACTGGCAGAGACGGCCAGACGGCTTTCGGAGGGGCCACGCCAGCCTTCGCCCTGCCGGGAGCCGGGCCCGCGACGTCCCGCAGCCCTGCTGGCACTAGGCTGCCAGGCTTTTCGCCTCAGCCTTCCTGCTGGACCTGAGGCGGTCTCTCGTTGTGGTTTAAACATTTGTTTCCCTGGTGGTTAGCGAGGCTGACCAGTTTGACACCCGCGTGCTGGCCATTCGGATGTCCTGGAGGCCTGGGAAGTACCTGTTCCTGTGTTTTACCCAATTCGAAAAAATGGCTTTTTTTTTTTTTTTTAACGGTTTTGTGGGCATTCTTTATATGGTCTGGACAGGAGGCTTCTGTTGGGTTCCTCTCTATCTATGGCCACACACAGATGTGTGGGGATGCCTGGCTGGCTCAGTCAATAAAGCGTGCGACTCGTGATCTCGGGGTTGTGAGTTTGAGCCCCACGCTGGGTATAGAGATTGCTTAAAAATAAAATCTTTATGAAAATAAAAGATGTGCAGATGTATGGGGGGTATGGTCGCCTGTCTGTGGCTGACCTTCTCACTCTCCTAATGCTCTTAAATGTAAGAAGTCCAGTCTTTCAAGGTGAGGGCCTTTTGTGTCCTGTATTAAGAATCCTTAGGGGCGCCTGGGTGGCTCAGTCGGTTGAGCATCCGATGTCGGCTCGGGTCATGATCTCGCGGTCTGTGAGTTCGAGCCCCGCATCGGGCTCTGTGCTGACAGCTCAGAGCCTGGAGCCTGCTTCGGATTCTGTGTCTCCATCTTTCTCTACCCCTCCCCAGCTCACGCTCTGTCTCTCTCTCTCTCTCAAAAATAAACATTAAAAAAAAAAAAGAATCCTTAGCCAGTGACAATATGTTGAAGAGATTCTCTTATTTTCATTCTAGAAGAGTTTTCGGTTTTACTTTTCACATTGTGGTCTGTGATCCATTTTTAATTAATTTTTGTACACGGTATGATGTGGGAAGCAAGGGTCATTATTCCCCCTCAAATCCAACTGCTGCGGCACCTGGAACGAGGCGGCCGGCCCAGGCCAGCCCTCCTCCCTGCACTGCAGTGGCCTTTGTTACCAACCCGCTGATTCGAGGATGGGTCGGAGGGAGCGTCTCGTTCCGGACCCTCTCTCCCGTTTGACTATTTCCGTGCCAATCATCAGAGCCTTTTGCTCACTGCTCGGTGAGTCTGCCCGCCGGCTGGAGCAGAGGACGCTTCTGGAGGGAGGCTACAAGGCTGGCCCCTAAAAGCCGCCCAGCTTGCTTCTCTCTGCCACAGAGAGTGGCGTTCTCCTGTCCTCCCGAGTATAGCCACCCCCACGGAGTCTCTGCAGCTCCCAGAAATGCCAGGTCAGCAGGCGGTCTGCGGCCCTGAGAGCCAGCTGCAGCTTCCAGGCCGGCGCCTGACCTCCGACCTGCTGCTGAGGCCGAGCGTGCCTTCCAGAAGATGCTGTGGACGGGACTGAGGGCAGTTCCTAGGGAAAGGGCATGCCAAGGTCAGCTCCACCTGCCATGCAGCTGTCCTCACCCCCAACCCTCTCAGGCAGCCACCGCCCGGTCACCTAGGACCAGGAGTGGGCCGGTGTGTGCCCATGGGGCGCTGGGACGCGAGCTGACCGCTGCAGCTTGCGCTGCGGTGCGGCTGGGGCGGGGTCCAGAGCAGGCACCAAATGGGTCAACTGTACAGATGACGGTCCGAGGGCGCGCGGGGAGCCCCGGAAGCTGGAGGGGCGCCGCGGCGTTAGGGCACTCCAGAGGACATTTGAGCCATAAAGGAGACGGGGGGCCAAGTCATGCAGGTGTGTTGGCTGAGTCGGGGAGCACTTCAGGCGGCGGCGGGGCTGGCAGGTGCGAGGCCCGGAGGCTTCGGGGGAACAAGAGGCGTTCGGTGGGGGGGGTGGAGGGAGGACACGAGGCGGGGGCTGGGGAGCCAGGGGCACACGGGGCTGAACCCCATCCTCCGCAGTGCGGACCGTGGGGTCCCTTCCCCGAGCCGGCCGCCGGCTGCCCTCTCAACCCTGCAGGGAGGCCCCGGCCCTGAGGAGCACCCCCTGCGTGCCCCGGGAGCCCCGCCGTGGCCCCGAGGTGCCCAGGCGCCTCCTTGGTTATGGCCGGCCCTCCTGGCAGGTGAGGACTCGCCAAGGCCCCGATCGCACTGGCGCTGGGAGAGAAACTGGCTCCTGCCTCGGGTCTTACTCCCGAGTGACCCCGGCAGGTCACGTGTTCCCTCCTCCCACCCGGAGGAAGCACGGTGCGTGACCCTGCTAGGTCACGTGTTCCCCTCTCACGCCCCCAGCGAGTGCGTGGCACACGACCCCGCCAGGTCACCCCTACCAGGTCACACGTTCCCTCTTCTCTCTCTGTCTCTCTCACACACATAGCCCCCCAGCGAGCGGGGCCGCGTGACCCCGCCGGGCGGGTCACGTGTTCCCTCCTCACATCTGGAGCGAGCGCAGCGCGTGACCCCCGCCAGGTCACGTGTTCCCTCCTCCCACCGCGAGAAAGCACGGTGCGTGACCCTGTTAGGTCACGTGTTCCCCTCTCACGCCCCCAGCAAGTGCGTGGCACATGACCCCGCCAGGTCACCCCTGCCAGGTCACACGTTCCCTCCTCTCTCTCTGTCTCTCTCTCACACACATAGCCCCCCAGCGAGCGGGGCCGCGTGACCCCGTCAGGTCACGTGTTCCTTCCTCACACCTGGCGCAAGCGAGGCGCGTGATCCCCGCCCAGTCACGTGTTCCCTCCTCACGCCCCGAGTGAGTGCGGCCCGCGGAGGCCGCTGAGGCGGGCGTCCGGGTGCTGCAGCCGCGCGGCCCCACCAACCCGGAGACTTGGAAGCGGGGACGCCCTGGGGCAGCCCCGGAGGCCGCAGGCCGCGCGGATAGGCAGGGCCGGCCGCCCCTGAGGCTCTGCGGGAGAGTGTTCGCTCCCTTCAGGCAGCCATGCTGCCCGCCTGCCTCCTTCACCGAAGGCGTCCGTCTCTTCTGTGTCTCAGATCTCCCGCTGCGCCCCCTTTTTCTCTTTAAAACTTTTACTTTTTTAAAAAAGCTGTGGTGAAATGTACGGAGAACGGGCGGTTTGAACCACGTGTCAGTGTACGGTTCCGGGGCGTCAAGCGCATTCGCCCCGTCGTGGGCCGTCCTGGCCCTCCGTCCCTGGGGCCTCCCTTTATACAGACCCGCGTCAGCCGGCTGGCCGGTGTCCCCGGGGCCCCGCCCCCGCCGAGGGCAGGAGAGCAGGGAGCCGGGGACCCCGCGTCCCCCCCCCACCCCGCAGAGCCTCGTCTGAACCTGGGCTAACGAGGCGGCCGCGGGAAGGAACCGCCCGCCTGGCAGGAACGCCCGGGAAGGGCCAGCGGCTTCCCTCAGCCCCCCAGGCCTCCCGCCCCTCACCCCTCACCCCGCCTAGGGGATGGGAGGGGCAGGGCGGCCGGGGGCCCAAGAGGGCGGGACCTGATGGGGTGAACCGGCTGCTCGGGGCGTCGGGGGGGACCCCAAGTCCTGAGGGGTGAGGTCCTGGGTCGGCCCCTCCCGCCCCAGCTGCAGGAGGGAAGCCGGGCGGCAGCGGGCAGCCGCACCCCTCCGGCCTGGGGGTCAGCGGACAGCCTGGCGGAGGGCGCGCCGGCCCCGGGCTCCCAGCTGCCTCCTCCGCTCCCCGCGGGCTTCGATGCACCCCGCCAGCCGCCGCGGGCCCTGGGCCCGACCCCGAGTGGGGGCCCCCGGGCTCTCTTCCCTGCCAGCCACCCCGGTGGGCCTCCCCCTTTGCAGGCGAGGGCGCCGCTGCCGGCCTGGCTGCCTCCAGAGCTGGGTGAGACCGGAGGGCTGCTCGGCCCCCCGCGTGTTCTTCCCGAGGCCAAATCCCGGGTGAGGCCTGGCGGCCCGGCCCGCGGAGGAGGACCGCCCTCTGCCTACGGGTGAGGAACGGAGGTCAGCGCCAAGGCCCCGGGGCCGCCTGCCCCCGCCCTGCTGGCTCCCAGGCCGCGCCGGCGAGGGCCGCGGGAGGAGGTTGGCCGGGCCGGTGTGTCACAGCCGCGCCGTCCGCGCTCTTGGCCCCACGTGGTCCCTGCAGCGCGGGGATCTGGGCTCGAATACACATCCATGTCTTACCGTGGCTTTTCCGGCCTCTTCCAGCAGGGCGTCCTGGGCCCAGAGAACGGGGCCCTGGGCAGGCGGCCCAGGTGTGGGGTGCCGCGGGCACGGGCGGGCCAGGCCCCACTCGGGGTCGTGCACCTGCCGTCGCGGACCAGAGGCCGCCCCGGTCTCTCCCGGTTCTGATTTTCATCCCGTTTCCACGTGAGGCCATCGCGGACTTGGGGTGGGCCCTGAACCCGACGATGGGCGCCCTCGTAGTGAGACAAAGGCAGGGGGACGCGTCCGACCCCCACGGGGAGGGAGGAGCGCAGCGAGGAGGAGGCAGAGCTGGGGGAGACGCCCGGCCGCGGCGGCTGGAAGAGGCCAGGGAGGATTTCCGCGGGCGCCTCGGGGGGCTCGGCCCGGCGCCGCCTCGGTTCAGGACTGGTGGCCGCCTGAACGGTAGCAGAAGAAATCCCGGTGGACGTCCAGCCCAGACGGTAGAGACCACGGCGTGCAGGGGCGCTCCAGGGGCCTGGCGCCCTCCTCGCCACCACGGGGACACGCGGCAGGTCACCCCGCCACCTGGGCGGCTCCCGCGGGCGCTGGGTCCAGCTCGGGGGGCTTGCCCGGCCTGCACTGCGGGAGAGCACTCCCGTTTTCCCACGCCCGTCCCCCCGGACTCTCCGGGAGGGTCCCCCCAGACCCGCCCTCGCCGGCAGACCCCGAGGGTGCCGTCTCTTCCCGCAGCCGCGTCTGGGCCAGCTCACAGGAAGGGGTGGAGAAGGAGGGCTCTGGGCACAGGGGGGCCGAGGGCCGGGTGTGGCGGGGCGGGGTGGGGGGGGCAGCTCGGCCAGGACACCCGGGAGGCCGCAGGGACCTGCGGGCTGCCTCCCCCGCGGGTGATGGACGTGCAATTAACCTGCCTGTGGTTATGTTGGCAACGGACTGGAACAGGAAGTTAGCGTTATAAACCAGGCTTTTCAAGTTATGACAAATTCATCAAACAAATGGACCCGTGAGCACAGAGGGCAGCCCGCCTCCGTGCGCGTCGGGAGATAAGGTCCGCTCCAGCTCCGAGGACTGCCGTGCCTTCCGGGCCCTTCCAGGTCTTTCCCCGAACTCCAGGCCCTGGCTTCTCCGGCTCCAGACACGGCTGTGCACAGGGCACGTAGGGCAGGTGTGTGATCTCTCGCTGGGCCTCAGTTTCCCCCTCTGTGAGCAGCCGGCACTGTTGGATTTCTCTCTCGAATTCCAGATGCCAGACCTGGCCTGAGGCTGCCAACAGCCGAACACGGTCCCCGTTCATCCCCGCAGGAGGGAGCAAGTTCCAGAACCCCGTTCTCTCTAGGACCTGGCAGTGCCTAGCAGCACCTCTGGGGTGCTGCCTGACCCCCCCGCCCCCCCGCACTGCCCCTGCCCGGGTCCCCAGAAGGCCTGAGCAGCTGACACCGTTATGGCTCAGGGCTTGTGCACATAGAGGCGGTGTCTTTTAAGTTTTAGGCCCAGGATGGTTTTCGAAATGGCCCTGATAGCACAGCAGAGCCTGCACGGCGGGGGAGGGGGCCCTCAGTGCAGCCCTGTCATCTCCCAGGCAGGAGTCGCAGCCGGGGAGTTTCTGGTTCTCGCACAAGGGCCACTCTGCTCTCACACTCGGAGGTTAGAGCGAAGACTACATGAGCCCCTGGTGCAGACCCCCTAGGCCAGCACGGTGCTCGCCGCTGCTCCTGCCCCCCCGGAGCCACGCTGGCTCGCCCCGACCTGAGACCCGAAGCCACTGCAGCACCAAGCCCGGTGCCCTTTCGGGGCTTGGGGCTCAGTGCTGGCTGCGGTGCCGAGGGCCCGCCGGCCAGCCCTGCCCTGGCTCCAGGTTTGTCCGGCCCACCACCGCCTGTCCCTTGCTCGGGTGAGCGCCCGTTGGCATGACCTTGCTTTTTTTAATATAGAAATAAACGGAGGTGGGGGGCACCTGGCTGGCTCAGTCAGTGGGGCGTATAACTCTTGATCTCAGGGTCGTGAGTCGAGCCCCACGTTGGGCGGAGAGATTACTTAAAAACAAAATCTTAAAAAAAAAGACACAGATATTGGGGTGCCTGTGCATGGGGAGGAGGGGTTGTTTCTTAGCCCCTTCTGCCCAAAGGGGCCAGAAGCAGTGACGTCCCAGCAGCACCGAGCACACTTGGTGCCCAGATCTGAGTCTCCTCTAAAAGGAACGAGCGCCTTTTGGAGAAACGGCGGGTTCCAGGGCTGGGGCAGGGAACGCTCCGGATGGGCCGGGAGGACCTCGTGATGCCGCAGAGGAAGGCGGCGTGCAGAGAAAGGGAGACACGTCTAAGACCCTGGAAGAAGGACACGGTAACGGACTGCCCTTTATTTATGGGCTAAATAACCGGCGATGCGAAGAGATGAGCGGGGACATACGTGGAGAGAAGGACCAGCGGGATTAGCAAACCGTCTGGCGCCCGCGTACTCGAGTTCTGCTGGGGGCGAAAGCGGGCTGTTTACACAGACTAGGCGTCTCTCCTCCCGAAGTTCTGACTGATTATTGTTTATTAACGTGCCAAACGCTGCCGTCGCGGCCCTGGGACGCACGGACACCGAGGCCTCCCGTGTGATGACGCCCCGGGAAGGACGTGAGGCAAACGTTTCTAGATATTCTGCCAGAAGTGCGGACACGGAACCGAATCGTGAGGACACATCAGACAAACCCAAACTGAGGGGCGTTTTACAAAATCACTGGCTTGTACGCTTCAGAAAGATCACAGTCATGAAATATAAAGGCCAGTTCTAAAGATAAAGATTTACTTATCACACTTTTAAAGTAAGCCGTACGCCCAACACGGGGCTCGAACGCACGACCCCGAGAGCGAGAGTCCTGCGCTCCGCCGACCGCGCCAGCCAGGCGCCCCTAGTTATCCCATCGTAAAAACTGTTATTGAGAGATAGTTGACATACAATATCGTATTAGTTTCAGGTGCACGCCATAGCAATGCGACATTTGTACACCTTCTGAAATGGGCCCACCCCATCTGTCACCACTCAGAGTTGTTACAATATCAGTGACTGTTTCCCCACACTGCTCAGGGCATCCTCGTGTCTTACATACTTTGTAACTAGAAGATTTTACCTCTTCATCCCCTTCGCCTATTTTGTCCACACCCTCCTGGTAACCAGGTTATTCTCTGTGAGTCTGTTTCTGTTTTCGGTTTTGTTTCGTTTTGTTTTTTAGATTTCCACCTTCTAGGTGCATTATATGGTATTCGTCTTTCTCTGATTGACTTATTTCACTTAGCATTATACTCTCTAGCTGCATCCATGTTGTGGCAAATGTCATTTTTCGTGGCTGAGTAATAGTCTACTCTGTGTGTGTGTGCACACGCGTGTGTGTGTGTGTGCACACGCGTGTGTGCCACATCTTTATCCATTCATCTATCCATGGACACAAGTTGTTCTCATATCTTGGCTATTGTACGTAATATCACAACAAAGATAGGAATGCGTGGGTGTTTTCAAACTCATGGTTTTGCTTCCTTTGGATGAAAACCTGGAAGCGGAATTGCTGGATCTTACAGTTCTTTTCCTTCTCCTTCTTTCCCTCCTCCTCTTCCGCCTCCTCCCCCTTCTCTTTCTTCTTTGAGAGAGGGACAGCACGTGAGTAGGGGAGAGGGGCAGAGGGGGGGAGAGAGAATCCTAAGCAGGCTCCATGATCAGCGTGGAACCCAATGCAGGGCTCGATCCTACCACCCTGGGATCACGACTGAGCCAAAATCAAGAGTCAGACGCTCAACCGACTGAGCCGCCCAGGTGCCCTGTGGATCATGTATTACTTCAATTTTCAGTTCTTTCAGGAATCCCCATACTGTCTTCCCGAGTGGCTGCACTGGTTTCCGTTTCTACCAACGACGCACGAGGTCTCCTTTCCCCCACCTCCTCCCCAACGCTTGGTATTTCTTGTCTGTGGTGATAGTCAATCTGACAGGAGTGAGGTGGTATCTCATTGTGGTTGTTTTTTTAATTTTTTAATGTTTCTTTATTTTTGAGAGAGAGAGAGAGAGAGAGAGTGTGTGAGTGTGTGTGTGTGTGTGTGTGTGTGTGTGAGAGCAGGGAAGGGCAGAGAGAGAGGGAGACACAGAATCCGAAGCAGGCTCCAGGCTCTGAGCTGTCAGCACAGAGCCCGACATGGAGCTTGAACTCATAAACTGTGAGATCATGATCCGAGCCGAAGTCGGACACTCACCCGACTGAGCCACCCAGTCGCCCCTCTCATTTGGGTTTCGGTTCGTATTTCCCTGATGATGAGCGATGTCGAGCATCTTGTCATGTGTCTGTTGGCCGTCCGTGTGCCTTCTTTGGAGAAACATCTCTTCAGGTCCTCAGTTGATTTTTAAATTAAATTATTTGTTTTGTTTTTTTTCCCATTGAGTCCTATGAAGTGTGTGTATGTTTTGGATGTTAACTTGTTGTCAGATACCATTTGCAAGTATCCTCTCCCATTAAGTGAGTGACCTTTCTGTTTTGTTGATGGTTTCCTCGGCTGTGCAGAAAGTTTTTTTTAAGTTTATTTTTGAGGGAGAGAGTGAGCAGGGGAGGGGCCATGAGGGAGGGGACAGAGGATCTGAAGTGGGCTCCACGCTGCCATCAGAGAGCACGATGTGGGGCTTGAACTCACGACCTGCGAGATCATGACCTGAGCCAAAGTTGGATGCTCAATCGAATGAGCCACCCAGGCGCCCCCAGAAAGTATTTTTTTAAACGTAATCTCTACACCCAATGCAGGACTCGAACTCAGGACCCTGAGATCAAGAGTCACATGCTCCACCTACTGAGCCGCCCGGGCGCCCCAGCGTGCATAGCTTTTTATTTTCGTGTAGTCCCATTTGTTTATTTTCCTTTCCTCATCCTTGCCTGGGGAGACAGGTCCAAAAACTACCACTAAGACCGAAGTCAGAGAAATTACTAGGTTTCTTCTAGGAGGGTTGTGGTTTCAATTCTTACATTTAAGTCTTGAATCCATTTTGAGTTTATTTTTGTGTATGGTGTAAGAAAGCGGTCCAGCATAGTACTTTTTACAAAATATATATATTTTTAATTTTCTTAAATTTTTATTTATTTATTTTTAAAAATAAACTCTACACCCAGCATGGAGCTTGAACTCGGGGCCCGGAGATGGAGAGTTTCACGCTCCGCTGACAGAGCTGGCCTGGAGCCCCCAGTGTACCGCTTTTTAAATTAGATTTTGAAAAAGTGACCCTTTCGTCCTCTGACCTTCTGGGTTGCCTTCTCAGTGGACAGCACCATCCAGAGTCCCAGCATGCACTTGGCTGTAGGGAAGGGGGGAGTGCTCCCGGAAACCCCTCGCTCGGCTCGTCATGCCCTATGAGCAAGCCCCCGCTTTTTCTGGCCTCAGTTTGCCCGTCTGCTGGACATGCTTTGCTTGGCCTGCCTCCCTCCCTGAATTCCAAGGCGCTGAGCCCGACCCTCAGACCAAAGTGTGGAACGCAAGCTTTCCCAAGCCTAAGTGACAAAGCCACAAGGAAAGAACTGAATGCCAGATTGAAGGAGACTGAGGAAACATGACCACAAACCCACGTGTGACCCCAGACTGGATCCCGGGGACTCTAGGAGACACTTTGGGGGCCATCCGTGAACTTCCTCTGGGGCTCGTGGCTGAAGAATGGTGTCGTATCACCATTAATGTCCTGCGGGGACTGCTGTGCCGTGGCCACGTGGGGCTGGCCTTGTTTTAGGAAATACACGCTCGAGTGTGAAGGGATGACGGGGCTCGTGTCGGTAACTTACTCTCAAATGGCTCAAAACAAGAGAATGAGAAAATGTGGTGAATCGTTAATACTTGGCTGAGCACGGGGACTCTCGTTCCGTCTGCACAACTCTTCTTTAGGTTCCCAATTGTTCCGAAGTAAAAAGGTCAAAAAAGAACCCACCCCGTCAAGCCGCCGCCTGGAAGCAGGTGCAGGCGCCCGCAGACCCGACCCGGGACGAGGGCGGGAGGCGCGACCCGTTCGTCGAGCTCGGCGGGAAGACGGCAAACGGCTGGATCAGAAATGGGCGAAAGCCCGGAACAGACGGCTCGCCGAGGCACCCGCGCGGGCAGCGCAGAAGCGCAGGAAAGACGTTCCTTGTCATCGTTCGGTTTGCCGGGGAACGCGAGCTCGCGCCAGGGCGGGGCGCCGGCACCCAGAGGCCGAGGCCGGGAGGATGCCGGCGGCTGGGTCCCGAGGCGGCGACGCCGAGCCCCGTGCAACACAAAATCCCCAACAGGACGTGCGCGGCGGCCTTATTTGTAGTGGTCAAAACCAGAAAACCGCGCGGAGGACCCTCAGCAGGTGAATGGCTGAAGACCTGTGGTTCACGGGCCACGTTATAGAAGCGGAGACCAGCATGCTGGCTGCCGGGGGTCAGGTTGGGTGGGAGGGGCGTGGGGGTGTCCGAGGAAGGCTGCACGAGGGGTCTCTGTGGTGACGGAGGCGTTCTGTGTCCTGCCAGTATCCAGGTTGTGCCACCGGGGTCTCATTTTGCGAGATGTTACCGCACAAAGAAGCTGGGGGGAGGGTCGGCGGGGTGTCTCTGTGTTGTTTCTGACGTTACAGGTGAATCTCTAATTATTTCAAAATGAAGAGCATAACGGCAACGATAAATCCTGCTATTTGTGTGTGCGTGATGTGGTTTTATATCATTGCTAACTAGATATAGCTGTACGATATTTATTTGTTTATTTAATTTGAAAGAGAGTTGGAGAGAGAGAGAGAGAGAGAGAACATGAGCGGGGGAAGGGCAGAGAAAGAGGGAGAGAGAGAATCCCAAATAGGCTCCACCCTGTCAGCACAAAGCCTGATGTGGGGCTTGAACCCACGAACTGTGAGATCATGACCTGAGGTGAAATCAAGAATCAGATACTTAACCTACTGAGCCCCCCAGCTGCCCCCTGTACAACATTTATTATAAACCTTTGCAGACACAAATGACATTTTAAGCGTTTAGAAAAAAAGATGCCCGTGCCTGGGTCGCTGGAGTCACTGCTGGCGAGATCGGCAGCCTTCTAGTTGATTCCGCCGTGCACTCGGGGAGCCGTGAGCTCTCCAGGGTCTGCGGGGAAGCCAGAGACACAACCCCGCACTCCAGCCCGCTCCGAGGGTCTGTGCGTGTGCTGTGGGCAGACATGGGCTGGTGCTGGGGGGCAGAAGATTGAAGGGGGACCCCGCCCGCTCACAGCTCGCAGGCCTCGAGGGGACCGAGGTGAGGCCCCGCGGAGGCCCCGGGCCCACAGTGGCCCCGCGCTCACCCCTGGCACCTCACGCCTCTGGGGGACCCCTCGTTCACACTCAGTTCCCAGCCTCTCCCCAGCCAGGCCAGGCCCGCCCCGTCTATCCGCCCGGCTCTGGCTCAGGGCAGGAGCCACTCACACTCGGGATTTGGAAAAACCAGGAGAAAGTCCCCGGAGGTTTTCAGGGGAACCCGCCTCGGCAGCACTAAGGGAGCCTACTGTGGGGGCTTCCCGGGCCCCCTGAACTGAGAGACCGAATTTCCCGGCCAGGGATCGGGATTTGAAGGCGGCCCTCCTGGCTGGGACTCTTCTGCACAGGGACAGGAAGTCTCAGCGGCTGGACTCTCCCTCCCCGGAATTTCCACTCGGGCAGCGACAGAAGCTTATGTGACAATTCCTTCGTGCAGTAGTTTGAAAAAAAAAAAAGGGGGGGGGGCGCCTGGGTGGCTCCGTTGGTGAAGCGGCCAACTTCAGCTCAGGTCATGATCTCGCGGTCTGTGGGTTCGAGCCTTGCGTCAGGCTCTGTGCTGACGGCTCGGAGCCTGGAGCCTGCTTCCGATTCTGTGCCTTCCTCTCTCTGCCCCTCCCCCACTCATGCTCTGTCTCTGTCTCTCTCTCTCTCAAAAATAAATATTAAAAAAATCTGGACGTTCTCAGCACGCGGGCCAGGGGGGTCCAGCCCACAGTAGGATCCCCCGGGGAAAGCACGCGGGGAGCCAAGAGCGGGCGGGACACGGCGCTTCGCAGGGTGTGTGGGGAACGAGGGGGCGGGAAGGACAAGAAGCAGCAGAGGACGGAGGAGACACAGGAGAGCCCCCTCAGTGAGGAAAAGGCGCAGAGGAGGCCATGAAGGAGGCGCCGGGGAGGGGAGGGCCGGGAGCCTCTGGAGGCCGAGGGAGGGCGGAAGGCGGGCGCTGCCCTCGAGGGGGTGCACACCAGGCCCGGCCCAGGGGCAGGGGAGCCCAGAGTGAGGACTTAGCAGCTCTGACGGCAGGCCGACAGGGCCATCCGAGTCCGACAACACGGAGTTAGGGCCCGCGCTGTGCCCGTCTTCGGGGGTTTTACTTCCTTTTCCTTTTTTTTTTCCTTAATATTTATTTATTTTTGAGACAGAGAGACAGAGCACGAACAGGGGAGGGGCAGAGAGAGAGGGAGACCCAGAATCCGAAGCAGGCTCCAGGCTCCAGGCTCTGAGCTGTCAGCACGGAGCCCAACAATGGACTCGACACGGGGTTCGAACTCACGAACTGCAAAATCATGACCTGAGCCAAAGTCAGATGCTTAACCAACTGAGCCCCTCGTATTTCTAGTAATTCAGATTTATTATATTTTACAGTGGTGTTGGTTCCAATGCATTGGGGAAAATAAACAAACCAAAACAGCAGCCCTGAGTGACGAGTCTTTCCAGATGTTTTGCTGAGGAGAGAGGGAGGGGGAAAGAGCATAAGCCAAGGGGAAGGCAGCGTACAAGGAGGTGTTTGGGTTGTTCTGTTGTCGATGATGGGGCCGGGGCGGGGGGGGATGGAGGAGACGGAGGAGAAAACCCAGGGGGGAAAGACGGGCGACAGGACACAGCAGAGAAGACACAACTGATGGAGTTAGGGCCACTCTGGGCCTGCAAGGAGCACCCCTGGGAAAGCAGACAGACAGACAGAGACAGACACACACACACACACACACACACACACACACACACACATGGAGTAAGAAAAAGGACAATTATACAAATGCAGAGTCGTGTGGGTTGGTGTGTTTGTTTTTATCGTGAGAATGTGTGGTATGTCTCAGCGCCAACAAAACAAAACAAAAATCTGGATTATTTTCTAGGAAGAAAAAAAAGTAAAACTGACTTAAGAAGAAGTAGAAATAACCATCAGAAGTTGGCAAGATGGTCAAGAGTCCATCCGTAGAAATGGCGCCAGGCCCCGACGGTCTTCCGGCAGGTGTGGCCGCATTCTCCGGAGCAGAGACCCCTCCAAGTCAGAAGGTTGGACTCTACTGGACTCTTCTCCAAACCAAAGTGGAGAAACCAACAGAAATCTGTCTCGACTTCCTGTGTTCTTTTATGAACTAAAATGTCGAAGGTTCTTTGTTGCTTTTTATAAACCTCTCCAGTTCAAAACGGAATTTCTTCCTTTTCAATCTTTCTTGCCTTCTAGTACTTAAGGGTATACATTTTCAATGATTCCTCTGGGGTAGCCCACAGGTTTCGAATACAGTATTCTCATTGCTTCTTCATTGTAAGTCATGTCCTATTGCTGCTCTAATTTCCCTCTTGTAGCCAAGAGTTATTCAGAAGGATGTCCTTGAATATCCAAGTGACTAATTTTTATGTAACCTTCTTCCTCTTAATTTCTAAATGATTTCATTGTAGTCAAGGGTGTGAATTGTATGATTTCTGCTCTGTTAATCTATTAGATTTCTTTCTTCCTTTCTTTCTTTTTAAATAAGTAGGCTCCACGCCCAAAGTGGGGTTTGAACTCACAACCCTGAGATCAAGAGTCCCACGCTCTGCCAACTGAGCCAGCCAGGTGCCCGAATCTATTCAATTTCATTTGTGGCCCAATAAATGGACCACTTTTTGTGACTGGTCCGTATGTGTGAAAATAACAGAGCCTCTGTTCATTGATCACGAAGTTCTATGATAGAATCTGTTGGCTCATGTCTGTTAATTGTGTTTTTCAAAGCTGCCTTTTCCTTCATTGTCTTTTGTCCACTGGATCTCAGTCTCTGAGACCGATGTGTTAAGACCTTCTACTGTGCGCAGATGTGTGCACTCTATACTTTTTTGCTCTCTGTGTTTTGAAGATATGTCGGTTGGTCCACACCAGTTCACGGTTGGTGTGGCAGCCTCTGTCCCCGTTGGAGATCGGGGTGTCCATGTGACCTTGTCCTGGGTAAGGAGATGTGGGCAGGAACCTCTGAGGACCTCTCCTCCTAAAAATAAAAGGAAGCTTTGTGGAGACCAAGCTTTACCCCTTGGCCCTTCCCCCTTCCTCATTTTGGAAAACAGGATGTAACTGGAAGCACCACAGCCATCTTGCAACCAGGAGGACGCAAGCCACTTGCTGCCAAAAGGCAGAATGTGTCACTCTGAAGATTTCCTCAGGAAGCTCTGCTAATCCTGGACTCCAACTTCTGCGCTGGCTCGTGCGCGTCACTGTCTGTGAAGTTTGCTGTTATTTGCACCCAAACACCTACGAAAGTGCAGACACAATTGGCAAAGCTCTGTGACGGCCAGAAGTGGAAGACGGTGGACTTTGGGGGTCTCTCTACATGCCTTTCGCCTCGAATTCAATTTCTCTTATTAATATTACTACATTTGTTCCTTTTTTTTCAAGCTTATTCATTTTGGGAAAGAAAGAGAGAGTGAGCAGGGGAGGGGCAGAGAGAGGAGGAGAGAGAGCATCCCAAGCAGGCTCTGTACTGTCAGCACAGACCCCAACGTGGGGCCAGGACCCACGAACCGTGAGATCGCGACCTAAGCAGAAATCAAGGGTCAGACGCTTAACCGACTGCGCCACCCAGGCGCCCCTACATCCCTTTCTTTTTGTTACTATTTGATTTAGCGTGTTTTCTATAATCCTATGAATTTTTCTTTTTTTTTTTCCGTGTGGTAAAACACACATACGGCATTCGTTATGTTAACCGGTTTTAAGTATGTGATTCGGTGACATGAAGAACACTCACAGTGTCGTGCAACCGTCACCACTGACACGGCGTTTACACCTTTGACCTGCAGCCCGACACGCGTGTACAAAAACACACCTGTTTTAGCGCCTACATTACAGAGCCTCGAGTCACGAGGGCACCGCGCTGCCGACAGCCCGCCCTGGGCTCCTGCAGCCTGCTCTTCTGGGAGGCCGTGCAGGGGCAGAAACTTGGTCTCGGGCTGGCATCAGTAACAATGACGTTTAAGGTTTCACATGACAGAGGTGGGCAAGCACTAGGGTTGGCCACTGAGGCGCAACAGCGTCTCCCGGACCCGCGGTCGTGTGCTGGGACTCACGGGAAGGTGCGGGACGGGCCGGTTCTGCCCCCAGGCTGGGCGAGGAGGCTGGGGGCACCGGCTTCCCACCCCACCTCGGCAGGATCCGGGGGAGAACAGAGCACCTCCCCCGGGAGCACTCACGGAAATGCTGGGCTTGTCCTGGGGTCTGGTAGCACCTGTACCTTTGCACGCGTCATGCACGATCGAGCCCATGCCCGCCCCGCCCAGATCTGGCTCCTGCAGCAGAGTCACCAAGATCGGCCTGGGCTCTTCTCGGCACCTGGTGGTCTGCGGACCCCTTCTCGGAATCAGGTTTTAAAATACAGAAAACACATGAAATTATAAAAGAAACCAATTATGTTGAAATACAATCATCAAAGTCCGTGCGATTTCTGTGTGTTTGGTACCTGAGTATATTAATACATCCTCAAAATCGATATGTGATATTTGAGCATCTTCATTAACACGTTAAACAGCTCCTGAAATCTGGAAGTATTGATGGACAGAAACAGTATTTTGAGACGCCTGCAGTAACTGCTTTGAGAACAAGTGTCATTTCAGTCAAGTCTTGCGTTCATAACCCACAGAAACGCTGCGCTGCAGTTGAGAATGCGGTGCGGTGGCACGGTCCCCTCCAGGCTCCCGGGCCCTCGACTCTGTCCGGGAACCTCCATGGGCCCAGGTCAGGCGTGGGGTCGGCCTCCTCACAGCACAGGTCTGGCTTTCGAACTTTGATTTATCCCGAGCGTCTCTGCCTTTGAACGCAGAACTCTAACTTGTTAGCGTTTATTGTGATTACCAGCGCCCGGGAGCCCAGGCCTGTGCGTTACCGGCCGGGTTCCATCTGCCTGTTTCCTGCCCTCGCCATCCCCCTCCCGCCCTCATTTCCTGTTCCTGTTCGATTCCAACCTTGTCTTCGTTCCAGTTTTTTCTTCTAACGGTTTGAAAGGTTGCCACTACGTTTCTGTTTGCCTAGTGGTTACTTAAAATTTTCAGCACGCCCATCTGAACTTACTTTTCCCCGCCCGTGCGGAGAATTCATCGATGTCCCGGCTGTCCCCACGAATGAGACACGTTCAGCAGTTTTATTTCCCTCCTCCGCTCCCCTCCCTGCTTGGAATGGGCCCGTCTGGGTTTTCCCCCCAGACCGTGGAGAGTATTTTCCGGCCTGAGCTGCCCGGTGAAAACAGTCTCCCTGCCTCCTGTAGGCCGTGCCTTCCTCTTGGATTCATTTTGCGTTTTGCTAGAGCATATAATCTAGTAATTATGTCAGATAGTATTTGTTGGAAATAAACTCTCTGAACACTTGGCATGACCCAAAAAAGTGTTTGTTTTCCCTCCCAGCTGAATGGCTGCTAGGCCTGGCCCAGAATCACAGGCTCAAATAATTTCCCCTCCAAACTGGGAAGGTGCCCCTGGATTGTGCGGAATCCAGAGTTGCTGATGTCTGACCTCAGGCTTCTCCTTTTCTTTCTTTTTTTGGAAGTAACATGTTTTTTTTCCCCACTGGGAGCTTTTATTTGCTCCCTTTGTCTGTGTTCCAAAGTCCCGTCACGTGTCTTCTTCGGTCCTGGGCGGTTTTCCTGTATTCTTCGTTGAAGTCAGGCTCCCCTTCTAGTCTCTGTCCTTTGGAATTCCTTTCAAATGACTGGATGTAAAAACCTGCGGAATTCTTTTTCATGCTTCTTAAGTTTTCTTCCTACATTGTGACATTTTACCTTTTACTCTGCGTTCTAGAGAGTTCTTCAGCTTGACTTTCCAGCTCACCAGTTCCTGCCTCAACCGTTTCTGTTCTATTTCAACAGGCCCATCTATTGACTGTTTTTTTCCCCATTTTTAAAAAGTCATCTCTACGCCAAACGTGGGGCTCGAACTCACCACCCTGAGACCAAGAGTCGCTCGCTCCACTGGTAGAGCCGGCGGGGCGCCTCTGAGTATTTTTTTTTTTTTTAAGTATTTGTTATTTCGATGTCCAAATTTTTTATATCCCAAGATAGTTGACTTCTGGAAAGTATATTTTTAAACTCTCATTTTTATTTTTTTCACAACAAACATAGTTTTGTTGGCTTTTTTCCTTCTCGATATGTAAATAATAAATTCTCATGAAAATTTGTACGATACATAACATTATTTAAAAAAAGAAAGCGAAAATCATCTGAGAGTTTGCGTCCCTAGATGCTGTTTTTAAAGGATACACTCTCTTTGCTCTCTGATACAATGACCGGTGCTGTTTTATTTTTTTCTTTTATTTATTTATTTTTATTTTATTTTATTTTTTTTTAAATTTTTTTAACATTTATTTATTTTTGAGAGACATAGAGACAGAGTGTGAGCAGGGAAAAGGCCGAGAGAGAGAGGGAGACACAGAACCCGAAGCAGGCTCCAGGCTCCGAGCCATCAGCACAGAGCCCGATGCGGGGCTCGAACTCACAGACCGTGAGATCATGACCTGAGCCGAAGTCGGCCGCTTAACCAACTGAGCCACCCAGGCGCCCTATTTTTATTTTATTTTTGAGAGACATAGAGACAAAGCATGAGCAAGAGAAGGGCAGAGAGAGAGAGAGAGACAGAATCTGAAGCAGGCTCCAGGCTCCGAGCCATCAGCACAGAGCCCGATGCGGGGCTCGAACTCACAGACCGTGAGATCATGACCTGAGCCGAAGTCGGCCGCTTAACCAACTGAGCCACCCAGGCGCCCCTTATTTTTATTTTTTAAAGATTTTTATTTTTAAGTAATCTCTACATCCAAGGTGAGGCTTGAACCCACAACCCTCAGATCAAGAGTCACACGCTCCACGACTGAGCCAGCCAGGCGCCCCCTGACGCTGGCTTAAACGTTCTTCGTGTTCTGGAAACTCTCGCTGCTGCTTCTTCTGTTTTTACTTATTTATTTATTTTTGAGAGAGAGAGACACATGGAGCATGAGCAGGGGAGGGGCAGAGAGAGAGGGAGACGCAGAATCCGAAGCAGGCTCCAGGCTTCGAGCTGTCAGCACAGAGCCCAATGCGGGGCTCGAACTCACGAACCGTGAGATCATGACCTGAGTTGAAGTCACACAAACTCTCGCTTCTTCATGTGTTAGCACAAGCTTCCGTATCTGTCACCTGCCCAGGATGAGTGCACCCATCGGGGGTAGGAAGCCCTATCCACAACACGTGGCTTCCATGTGGCAGCCACAGGAAGGGGAATCACAGAAAAACGGCTCTCGAGAGGTCTCCGTGCTAGCCTGAAGCTGGCACACGTTTGTACGCTGTTGGACGGTACTAGTTACCTGGTCGCACCAACTGCAAGAGAACCTGGGAAATGCAGTGCAGCCAGGCGCCCAGTGGTGGCCAGCCAGGACACCCACGGTCTGCCGTCTAGGCTCCAGAGGTCCATGAGCACCCCCCCCCACCCCCGCCCCCCGCAACATCAGTCTGCTCTCCTGCGGTCTGAGGTATAAGCACTTGGCTCTTCCAACCTGTGGGGCCCAGGTCTCCGGGGGTTTCTGAGCGCAAGCTGGCCCTCGCTTTCTGGTTACGTCCCAGCGAAGCAGCCGGGGCCTGCCGACCCGCACTGGCGCTCGGGCCCTGGTCTACCACCGCCCAGGTTTTCCCCAAGGTTGCTGCGACATAACGAGGGAAGAGTGTTATTAATTCCAGCTCGCCGTATCCGTTTCCCTGTCCTCCACAAGCCAACAGCACATATTTTAGGGCTTGGTCACACCCGCCCCCTGGGCACCCGTGTCTGTATTAGCTAGGATGGGCGTATTAGTCAGCTGTTGCCACAGCAATGCTGCATAACAAACCACTCCAAGGTTCCATGGCAAAACAACAATCACCGAGGCCTGGGCTCACAGAGCTGAGGGCCGCCGCGGGCTGGGTCCGGGCCCGCTCCGGGTTCCCTCGTGCCCCTCGGACTGCGGGGCGGGTCCGGGCTCGCTCCGGGGTCCCCTCGCGCCCCTTAGGCCAGAGGCTTCCCGGAGCGCACAGCAGTCTGCCTGTCACCCTCCCAGGGCAGTCTTCTGCTGACCAGGGCTGACCACACCACTGCATTCTGAGCCCCTGCTCACTTCACACCTGCCAAGCACCTGTCGGCCAAAGGAGTCACACTGCCGAGTCCAAAGTCAAGGGGAAGAGTATATCCCACTCACCCAGGGGCCGTGGCATGGAGGCAGACGTGGAATTCTGGTGCAGGGCAGTGAGGAAACGGGGATCACGGGAAGGTCCATCACCCTGGAAGTGCACAGGAAGCGCACAGATCCTGGTGTGACGACGCAAACAGAAGAGAAGCTTCTTTCTGGAGGAGCCACGGAGAAGGTTCCAACATGGCGGCGGCCCTAATTCCTGCCTTTGTCCACAGCCCCAGACCGATGGCGATGGCGACTGGAAGTCTTCGAAGTCTTCGAGGCTTCCGGTCCCTGGGGGTGGTCACCATTTAGGCCCACGGGAGGGGATTGTGGCCGGTGGTGGGAGTGGCACCTGTCACATCTGTTCAAGTTCCACCGGAGAGGGGTGGGTCTCCTGGCCACACCCACTCGCGGAGGAATTTGGGACGCGGCTGCAGGGTGCAGGCGGGGCTTGGAGGAAGGGGAGCCTGACCCCCGCGGACAGCTGCAGCCTCAGCCCCGCTCGCGCGTTAGTTCCTCTGCGGCCTTTGCTACTTCCCACGGGGGACGGCGATTGCCAGCTTGTGCCCTTCCTTCGCCACGTTTTCTGTTTGTCCATCGGCAAGCTGTCGGTGGCCTCTTGTTATGTGGAGGGTCCAGCGGGCTGCTGAGGGCATCGGTGACCGCTCGGGGAACATGGGACCCCGGCTCTTTCCAGGCATTAGTCACCAACAGGGTATCTTCTCTGTCGGCTGCCTGACGCTCGGCACAGCCGCGGATGGAGCTGCCCCCCCCTCGCCCCCAGGGAGCACCCCGACAGCTGCCCCCGGCCCCCTCAGCTGCTGCCCCTGAGCCCCCATCACCTGCCAGCCCTCGCTGCCTGTTGGATTTCGGCTTGGTTTCCTCCTTCGGGCCAGTGTGACATACCCCCCTCCTATCTTCCCAGAACCTCTGGGCATTTCTGGCCCACTCCTCTTGTTCTCCTGGTTATAACAGATTAAAAATTTTTCTGCCATTTCCAGGCATCGAAGGTGGGCCTGGAATAGAGAGACTGCTAAGGAAGTATCTAGACCATTGTCTTTATTCCATCTCTGTGGCATCTAAACCCGTTCTGTTCTCAAGACTTGGATGCTTAGGCCCTGGGAGCAGGACTTGCAAGGACAAGTTGATGGAGTCTGCGGGTGGCAACAGGGCTGGGGCCAGAGAGGGCTGCTGCTGGCCTTCTTGGGCCTGCCTCAGGATCCCCTTGACCTGGAGCGGGGAACCCCAAAATGGAACCTTAGAGGTCATGGTCTCGTGGCCTTAGATATGGAGTCACATGGTGACTTTGGGGACATGAGCTCCAGTGATGTGGGGGCTGAGAATCCTCAGGCCAAACCCAACAAGTTCCTGGGACGTTTGTGACACGGCAGGTCCCTCTACCAAGCAGCACCTTACTGTGGTGTTCCATCCCTCCAGGAAAGGTCCCCATCCTGAGGAGCGGGACATTCCCGATCTCCACGTGGGCGCTCTCAGCGGGAACCGCCTGCAGACTGCTGTGCTCGGATTCTGTTCTGTTTTGCCTTATCCGTGGTTTCATATTGAGCTGAGATTTGGAAACCAAGGCAAGTTTGGAACCCTTCCTTGAGGCCCAGGACCATGAGTTGTGGTCATCTCTTCTCAGGAATGACGACTAATTGTGTTTGCTACTTTTAAGAAGATCTGGGACTGGGCTGGGTGAGGTCCTCCCCCAAGATGCCCGCCTGCTTTTTGCGTGTCTCCCTTGGTGAAGGGACCAGAACAAGCACTCTGGCATCCTGGAGAGGGTCTGTCACCTCCTCCCTCCCTGAGGAGGCAACAAGGACACTGGGAAGGGGTCGGGGCCTTTCTCGCCCCACAGGGCGTGGACAAGGGCACAGGCAGAGGCCGCCTTCCCTTGACCCTGTCCTCTAGGAGCTGAGAAGCGCCCCGCCTGCCCGGAGGAGACAGACATGCAGCCCCGGCTCTGGAGACTTCAGATCTGAGAGGCCCCGGGTGCCAGCTCTTGGCGTCCTGAGATGTCCCCCTCAATATGACCCAGCTCAGGGGGACAGGGAGCCACTCCTTATTCGGGGTGATCCTGAGAGCCGCCAGGCAAGGAGTGCGGCCAGAACCGGCCCCTGGGCCCCAATGCCGCCCCAGGGGACCCAGTTCAGGCCGAGGCGCCTCTCGGCAGCACCTCCCTCGGGGCGAGCTCGTTCCCTCCCGGAGCGCTGCGTTTCTCTGCAAGTCCTGGGAGAGAAACGCACGCGGCCGAGGGCGCGCGGAGCGCATCGGGCGGCAGGCCCAGAGCTATTCTGGCCCCAGTCCCCTGGGGCCTCGGGCTCCAGGGCCCGCGTGCAGGGTCGTCCGCTCCTCCGCACCGCGGGGCGCTTGGAGGCGCAGCGGCGGCGACTCCGAGAGGCGAGACAGCCCTGCCT
Organism: Paguma larvata; assembly: GCA_030068075.1. Classification (NCBI taxonomy): domain Eukaryota; kingdom Metazoa; phylum Chordata; class Mammalia; order Carnivora; family Viverridae; genus Paguma; species Paguma larvata. The sequence continues at coordinate 24,940,629 of CM057843.1, forward strand.
GCGGGCTGCGGCCGCGAGTCACCGGTCTCCGAGCCTCCGTCTGTGTTCCTAACGCCGGCCTGCAAGGCGCCGCGCGGCCGCGCACGGACACCCGGCACCGCCCCACGCGGGTCGTCCGGCTAGCCCATTGGTCCAGACGCGCACCGCCCGCCATGCCATTGGCCCGAGCCCGCGGCCCAGACAAAGGGAGCGGCGGCGGCGGGCGGTGATTGGGCCGGGCACGGCGGGGGGGGGCGAGGCGCGGAAGGAGGGGAGAGGGAAGGGGACCGGGCGCTTTGAGGGGGGAGCGCGGGGTGTGCAGAGGAGGGGGGGACTCCTGCGCGGAGGCGGGGCGGGGGCGGGGCGGGGCGCCCCGGAGGGCGGCGGCCGCGGGGCGCGGGGCGCCCGCCCGCCCCTCCGCCCGCCCCTCCGCCCAGCACCCCTCCCGCTCCGGGGCTCCTGCCCGGACCGCGGCCGCTGCCGCCTCCTCGTCTTCCCCGAGGGCTCCGCGTCCATCTCCGCCGCTCGGCCGGGAACGTGGGAACGTGGGAACGCGGGAACTCGGAGCCCCGGTCGAGAAGGATGCGCCCCGGCCAGGGGGTAGGACCTGCGGCGAGAGCCCCGGCCCAGCGGCGGGACGCGGCTCTCCCTGGGCTCGGCGCCTCCTTTCGGGCCTGCGGGTCGCGGCGATCCGCTGCGGGGACGGCGCACTGAGAGGAGGCGCGGGCCCCAGCGCTGGAAGCTGGACGCTGCGCCCGGACAGGAAGCTCCTCGCGCTTCCTGGAGAGTTGACTCGGCGGGGTGCGTCGCCGGGGAGGGAGGGACCGGCCGTGGGGCGACCGGCCGGGCGGGGAGTGGCTTCTGGGGGCCCCCTAGCCAGCGGAGGGCCCGCGAGGCCGCCCTCGGAGCGCCGCCAGGTACGTGCGTTTCCTTGTTTCCCGCGCGCCCGGAGCGCACCCGGGTAGAGAACGAATAAAAAACCCGGCTGGTGTGTAAGAGCCTTTCGCTGCAAGCGTGTCTTTCTGCAGGGCTCAGGGAGCGCCGCTAAACCCGGGGTGGACGCCGACCCGGATTGCGCCTGCAGCTCCTGCCGGCGGACCGTCCCCCGCTCCGCCTCGGGGCCGGGAGCTAGTGCCCTTTTGGAAAAACGTGTCGTTTTTTTCTAAGTTCCGTTTAATTCACCGAAGAGACCACGAGCCCTGCATGGGCCCCAGAACTGGGGCGACGGGGCTTTGTTTCCTGCCGTCTCTTAACCCTTATCCCCTGGAAAACCCGGATTCTTTTTAGAGCCTCGGTGCTCAGTTTGGGGGAGGGTTGGAGGAAGCTCAGAATGGGGAGACCCAATCTCGGCTCCATGCTGGGCGGGCAGCTCCCCTCGTTCAGTACTGAGCCCCCCCTAGCCCCAGGAGCCCTGGAGTTGCCAGTTAGGGAAGGCTCGTGGTCTTTGGGGTTTTTTATGGGGGGGGGTGATAGAGGAGGCCCGGTAGCCGGCCTGGGGCGGGCTCCTTCCCCTCCCCCATGCCCACGTCAAACAAAAGAAGTCCTCCGAGAATCGTTTTGGGGGGAGATCTCTGTGGTTGTGAACCTGTAGCCTTCCCCCCACCCCCGCCCCGTTCTTAGAGTGAGACTGAGTCTTTACAACAAAGGGGAGGGAGGGTCGGAGAGAGTTGAAGGAAAGGGCGCGCTTTTTTTGGGGGACACTTTAGGAAGAGACTGCATCTCTTTCTCCCCACTTTCTCATCTGATTGATGGGGCTTTAAGTGATGTTTGGTTGGGGTATTTTTGTTTGGAGACTGTAGTCATATGTGGGAAATCGGCAATTCGGCCTCTACCCGGTGGGGGGAAATCCCCCATGGAGTGAAATATGTATTCTTTGCCGTTTGGGAGGAGACCGAAAATTAAGAGACTTAAGCGTTAAGGCAGGTGGGGTGATTTCGTGCCCTTTTCTCCTGCTACCCCACCATAAATTAGAACAAAGGGCCTAGGAGGAAGGGGTGGGGGTTCCACTGGGACACGATATCAGACATTGCCTCCCCTCCCCGTCTCGGTGCACACCCGAGTCTCCGTGGAGTTTGGGCTGGAAAGAAAAGGAGGCCCCCGGCCCAGAGTTGAGCTCTGTGTGGATACTTAGCGCCCGAGACCCTCCTTCAGGCCGCCCTAGATCGTGGTTATCGGGTTGGGGAGAGGGGGGCCCCCCCCCGAGGTCAGCAAAGGCCCCTCCTTTGGGCAAAGTGCTGGGTTTCGGTTGCCACCTTCTCGGGACTGAGAGCTGGGGTTCGCGGCGACCCGGCGCGGCGCTCCTGGCGCAGACCCGCATCCACCAAAGCCCGGGAATCAAACTCAACAAACCATAAAGGCTCCCGATTCCAGTAGAAAAGGCGCCGAAGATTTATGGTCCCCCGAATTCCCCACACTCTAATTATCCCCATTTTTAGTTGACTTATGGGTGGTGACCACGAAAGTCATTCCCCATTTTAGAATTTTTTTTTTTTTAAACATGAAAAATGCAAGTTTCGCTCCTTTCTTACCCGCTTGGGCGGATCTTTTCTCTTGTGGGAAGAAAAGAAATCTGGCCGGCCTCCGCGCTCTCTTCCCCCTCCGCCTGGGCACACCCCGCCGCCGAACCCCTCCGCCAGCCCCCCGCACAGCAATTTAGGGGAAAGTATTTTTTTTCCTTCTCCCGCCAACCAAGGGCATTCACAGGGATTCCTCCCAAGGAGCCCTGCCTGGTGGCGCCCGGGATGCGCCCGGGACTAAGCAGGGCTCGGAACCCCCACTCGGGGGTCGCTGGCCCCCACCCTAGGCCAGTGGCGGAGAATGAGCCAGGCCGGAGAGTGAGTCCCCCACGGTCCTCCACCTTACCGGGGACCCACGCAGGGTGTGAGCCTGGGGCATCGAGGGGCCCCCACTGTGCTGGGGGGGACCCCCACCGATCCCTCGCCGCTGCCTGGTGGCCCCATCCCCCATCCTCCTTTGTTTGCTCCTCTGGACACGGAGTTGAAAGTGGCAGGAACAAAATAATTAGATGGAAGTCAAAGATTAGGCGGGGTGCGCTGGCCGCCCCAGCGAGGCCTGGCCCACACTCCGCCCGCGCCTCGTAAATCCCCGCCGGCCTGACAGAGCGCCGCGTCCTCCGGTTACCTGGGAGTTTCGAGCTTCTCGATCTGCTCCTTGCCATCCCCCCAACACCCCTCTTCGGGAGCTCTCGGGTGGAGAGTCTTTGGGGGCCCCGACTTGTGGCCAACGCATGATCCCCCCAGCCCCAGCCTGGAGTCAGTTTATTGTCAGAAATGGATGAAGGTGTCGCAGGAGGGGAGGGTGTGGTCTGGACAGTGAGGGCCTGGGACCCCCGTCCAAGGAGAAGCAGCACGTACCCCCACCGGGTTTGCCACCCAAATAAATATTATTAGGGTGCTGCTCGTCCTCTGCTCCACGCTGCAAGAGGAGGGTGTGGGCGGGGACGCAGATGGGCTGGGGGCGGGTTAACCCCTCGTGGACGTGGATGGCCTCCTTTGTCTGGCCCGGCCACTGCCGACACCAACCAACGGCGCGCTGGGCCCGAGGGCCCCCCGGCATCGGTGCGGGCAGGAGCCAGTGGGACTTCGGGGCGCTTCTCTGGCCCAGGTGTGCAGGCTGCGGGCGGGGACGTTGGACGTCGGCTGGGGCTGAGCCACGAGGTCCCAGCACCGGGACCAGGGGTCCCAGTGTCTGGTCTTGCGGGTCCACGTGCGCTCCAGCCAGAGCTGCGCCCCAGACGCCTCCAGCCACAGGGCAGGAGAGAACGCGGAGGAAGTCTTGGCCCGCTTAGATGGTTTTAAAAACTCGAATTAATTGGTAAAATAGTAACCGCGCTTCCCAACACAGAGAAGAGGTTGAGGGGGGAAGCCTTTTTTTAATTATACCCCCTTGTTGTGGCCGTGGTACCTGACCTTTTCCTGCTATTAAAAGAAATGTTGCCACATTTAATTTTTGTTGCCATGAGATATGGAGAGGGTAGCCCAACATTTTGAAGTAATTTGATAAGCCTTCAAGTAGCAAATCCGAAAGGGAGGCTGGCGGCCCAGGTATAGTTGCTTTATAACCTGAATTTACAATGAAAGCATTCTCCTTTATGGATATAATAGATTAGATTTCACAACTTAATTCTCCGGAATGGCTCCGTTTAAGGGAGCTCCGGCTGATTTTATTACGCCAAGCCAAATTGGATGTTTGTGGTCTTAACGAAAAGCGATCGTGACATAAAATATATAATTTTTAAAGTAAAAAAAAAAAAAAGAAAAAACAGCGGGCTCGACCCTGTCCCCTCCTCTCTCCACCCTTCCGTCTCCCCCCGGTTCCCCAGTTTGGGAAATACCGAGAATTATTTGTTTGTTGATTTCTGCCCCAGAGACAGGAACTCACACCCGGGGGCGGGGGCGGGGGGAGGGGGCGCCAGGAGCCGCCGGCCTCGCGTCCCCTGCGTCCCCTGCGGCCGCCCCACTCGGCGCCGCCCGCCCGGACCGCGCACGCGGTGCCCTTTCCCCGAGAAGGCTCGGGGCCGCTCCTCGCCGTCCTTGGAAACGCCGAAATTCCCGGCACTGGCTCCGCAGTGTCGGGCCATCGGAGCGCCTGCCCGGGACAGCGGCACCCCCCCCCCCCAGCAGGACCCGCGGTGGGACGGCGGGGACGCAGCAGGCTCGGCCTCGCTACCGCGTGCGAAACGCCTGCGCCCCCGAAGGGCCTGCTCCGCGCCTTCCCAGACGACCGCGGCTGGCGGAACCCACTCCTCCCTCTGCCCCGGACCCCGAGCGGCCCGTGGGGAGTGGGCGTCAACTCGAGGAACTTTCCAGGCCCAGCCGGCCCCCGCCGGAGCTCTGGCTCTCTGCACCCCGCGGAGGAAGGCGCGGCCCGCGGAAGACCGAGGTGCGGGCGGAGTCCCGTAGATCAGCCCGGGCCTGGCTCGCCAGCGCCCGCGGCCCATTCTGCTGTCACTTCTGATTGAGGTCGGGCTCCGCTTCCCCCGCGGCGGTCGCGGCGGCGGCGTCCTCCCCCTTCTCCTCCCCCTCCCCCTTGTGTTGGGTGCTTTGTTGAACACCGAGTTAGCCCCTGAGCCTCCCGGCGCGCAGTCCCCCTTCCCGGGTCGGCCTCCCGGCCGCTGTGACAACCCCCGCAGGACAGGCCCTCGCCCGAGACTCCGGCCACGGCTCGGGCGGGAGCGGGGCGCGCGCCCCGGACCTAGGGGGCTGCAGGGCCGCCGGGCCGCGAACCCCGCACCGCGGCCGCCAGGGCGGTGCGTGCCGGTGCGTGGCTGGCGGGTGTGGATGCCGGTGCGCGCCTTAAATTAGATCTGCGCGGCGCCTGACCTGGTTTTTTTCTCGGCCCGATCGCGGCAGCAGCTGTTTTCTCCAGAATTCCTGCCGCTGGGGGAGGGGCGTTATTATTATTTTTTTGGTAGTCACAACCTCCTGGAAAAATTCCCTGGCCTCGGAAAGTGTAACAATAGCCCATCGGATTTCTGGGGGAAGGGCCCCCTCCCCTGCTTTGTGCCAGGGACGCCTTTGCCCTCCGGCTGCTGCCGGGACCTCAGCTAACAGTGGGGACCTCCTCCCCTGCTCCTGCCCCAAACCCCTGCTGGGCCGGCAGCTCGGTAACCTACATGCACCTTGGGGGCCCCAGCAGTCTGAACTGGGGAGAAAGTAGCCTTCTCCAACAGCCATCGGTGGATGCTGGGGGGACCAGGTGGAGCCTTCCCACCTGGCCCTCACCCCTACCCCAGGCCCACTTCAGGTGGCCCCTAACCAGAGTGTTCCCTCCCCAGGAATCATTCCTGTTTGCTTTCAGGGTCAGTGATAGCCCAGAGGCAGTTAAAGATTAATGGGCCTGGGGCCCTGGGGGCTGGGGTGGGGGGCGCTTGGGATGGAGTCTGGCACTTGGTCGCTCTCACAATTGGCTCTTGGTCCCTCTCTCAGCTGGGCGCTAAGGCTGCACCCCAACCCCAAGGTTGAACGGAGCGTTTAAGAGGACCATACTTGTGTGTTCACCTGTCCTGCTGGGGGAGAGGAGGGAGATTGCGGAGCTCAGTCGCCAACCGCAGCCCTTACTAGCTTTTAGCTTCACCCCTGCAGATTCCTGGTGCATAGTGGAGAAAGAGGAGGGGGCTCTGGCCCTCCCGGCCGCTTCCATAGTGGCAGGAGAAGCCCAGGAAAGCGGCCATGCCCAGGAAGGGCCAGGGAAAGCCAGGCTGGCCGGCTGGTCTCGTGGTGTGAGGCTGATCCGGGCCTCCGGCGTCAGCCCTGCCGGGTCAATCCCATTCTGCTTCTCTGTCACTGGGGCTGAGTGTGGGGGGCTCCCGGGGCCCCTACGCAACCATCTCCTGCCCTCCTTGGTCTCAGCCGCTACCCCTTCCGCCCCATCCACAGAGATCTGTCTTCCTAGGGCCCCCTGATGCATCACTCGGGGGCAGGGACTCCATCTGTAGCCTCCAGGACCTTCCCCGAAGCCTCTTGTTCTGCCCATAAATTTATTTGTGCTTGCCTTACGCCAGGTGCGTGGATGTGACATCCAGCACCCCCCAGTCTGCGTGGACAACAGGAATTGAACTTTAGTCTCAAGGCAATTAAGGCGGCAGGGACTATACTTCATTAATGGTTGTTATGCAATAAAAGCGATAAAATGGCCCCTACTTACGATTTAAAAATGCAATTTATTTTAATTTACGTTTTTAAGTACTTCTAGGGTTTGATGGGGGCAGCCAGGGGATCACCGGAGGGGCCGTAGCCCCTCCACTGGAGGGACAAGGAATGGCGGAGCTGAAATCGGCCGGGAGCAGCAGGAGACACAGAGGAAAGCTGCGTCTGCCCGCCATGGCCTTCGGTTGGCAGAATATTCTGGGCTGCCTTTTTAAAAGCGCAGTGAGGGGCACCTGGGGGGCTCAGTCGGTTCAGCGTCCGACTTCGGCTCAGGTCATGATCTCACGGTTCGTGGGTTCAAGCTCCGCGTTGGGCTCTGTGCTGACGGCTCGGAGCCTGGAGCCTGCTTCGGATTCTGCGTCTCCCTCTCTCTCTGCCCCTGCTCCGTGCATGCTCGTTCTCTCTCTCTCCCTTTCAAAAATAAATAAACATTAACAAAAGTTTTTTTTAATAAATAAATAAATAATTAAAAAACAGTGAAAAGTCACGCCGAGGCCTTGTCCTTCACCTGGACGCCGCAGAGTGGGCCTGAGGAAGCCTTCCTGAGCCAGACATCTGGAAGCTTGCTGGGCACGACTGTCCCCCAGGGGCCGTGGGACTTGGGGTACAGTGGTCCCCCGCCCATGCCACGGGAAGCAGGGCCGGTTCTTCGGGTCCAGAAGCAGCCTGCCCGGTGCTCCCTGCACTGTCAGGAGCCCTGCCTTGGCTCAGCTCCCCTCTGGCCTTGTGGGAAGAATTCCTATTCGCGGAGGGTCTGGCGGAGTCCTGCTGGCCTTATCTGCAATGCCAAGGCCTGAGGGCCCAGACGCCCCGCAGGTGTGTCTCCTTGCTTTCCTTCTGCAGGCCTCCGCCCCCCTCCCCAGCCCGTACACAGACTGCGTACACAGACTGCAGGGCGAGGCCGAGCCGCCGCAGGGGACCCGTGAGAGGTGGTAGCCAAGGCTACCGGAGTGGAACCCAGCGTTGAAGTGGAGGGGCTTGGCTTTGCACAAAAGAGGGAAAGAAAGGACGCGCAGGACCGGGACTGGGGACCGTCCCGGCGGGTCATCTGAAACCCTGAAGCACACTCTGGCCCTGGTTGTCGCAGGATCCAAGGCACCAGCTTCTGCCATCCAGACCTGCTGCCGAAGTGTCAGCTTGGTCGCTCGTACGTGTGCACTGTGAGAGCCAGGGCTCCGGGCCCCCCGACGCGCACACGTGTGCACACGCACGCATGCACACGCGCACACACGTGCTCATGCTTTAGCGGCCGGTGGGGCCCAGAAGAGCAGGCGGCCTTGCTCTCCTGCCCCTTGCTAGCGGCCGTGGGTGGGCAGGAGCTGGGGGCCGCCTCCTAATTCCTCTGTCTGCGGCCCTCCAAGCTCTTGAGGGTCACGGAGTCCACGCCCACTTCCCCGCGCACCCCTCACAAGGCCTGTCTTGGGTCTCTGCCTGCCTGTCCCTTTTACTCCAGGTACCTCGGCTTGCTGAGTTAATTGGCAAACTTCCCCAGAAGTAAACTCGAGGATGGAAATTAATAATTTTCCTGGCATTGAACTCATCGCTAATCATGCCAGCTGGGAGGAGGGGGCCTGGGCGCACAAGGACCCCTGAAAAGCTATTAGCATGAACAAGGCCTTCCGGGGGGGCCGGGTGTCCCTCACGGAATTGAGGGGTTCTGCAGCCCCAATGCCCGGGCACAGCCACCACAGGCATGTGGGCGCCTTGGAAGGCTTTGAGCCACTCCTGCACTCCACCCCCACCCCCCCACCCCCGTCCCCGGGTCTCCTGCCATGGGACCCAGGCCTAATGGGGTCTCCTGGGCTGCTTCCGGCTGGGATCTCTTACAAGGAAGAGACCTTCCGTAGAGAGGCGTGGGCAGGGGGAAGCCCAGACTGGAGCCCAGAGACCTCCAGGCTGTGGATGGTGGGGGCTGGGGTTGTTGGTGACAAGCGACCCTGGTCTTACTGGTCCAGTCAAGGCAGAGGGTGCCTGCTGCTTGGAGACCTCACCCCGGGAACTCCGTCCTGTAAAGGGGTACAGCCCCTTTCCTTGCATGCAAGGGCTGGGGCTGGACAGGGCCTGGCCTGTCGGGGTGGTGTGGGGGAATGAACACTCCGGCAGAGCAGGCTTCCGCTCGGGTCTCTGCAGCCCCAGGAGTGGGGAGGGCCACTGTGCTGGCTACTCCGCTGGGCCTTCAGCACCTTCTGAGAGACATGGTGACACGGGGCTTCTCCGGGGTCCCTGGTGAAAACCGACGCCCAGGTCCTGCCCGGGAGAGCGGCCTGGGAGGAGTGGGTGTGACCAGCAAGTACTCTGGATGCTTCTGACACAGGCAGTCCAGCTACCACGCAGGAGGCCTGGATGGGCTGCAGGGCTGGTACTGGGAGGCAGGGCGGTGGAGTGGGGGGGTGCCCCTCACACAGGAAGTGTTCGTTGAAGACGGATGGATGGGTGGGTGGCGAGGTCTGCCCGGCACAAAGATGGCTTCCCCGGCACCCTCGTGGCGCCCGCTGCCTGCTGGCGACAGAGCTGGCCCCACTGGACTCAGAGCCTGAGGTCAGAACACACTCGAAGGGATGCAGACAGGGGTGGGGGGTTGAGAGAGACGGCTTCCTGGCCTCTTCCCTGCAGAGACACAAGGAAGTGGGGCGAGGGCAGGGAAGGCCTGGGATGCGGCCCACCTCGCAGTCCAGCCCACCGGGTACCTCCATGCTGCTGAAACGGGACCAAAATGGAGCCGGAGGGGCCAGGATATGATAGGAGGGAGGATGGTGGCTGGGCAACAGTGAGGACACAGCAAGCCCCCCTCGTGCCCCTGGCCTGGGCTCCCGGCCGGCCGCCACTCACCTGGCAGGTGCAGAGGCCAGCCGTGGCCACCTCGGCCATCTCCATCTGCCCCCAAACAGCGCCAGCCTTGGTGTGCTTCTGCTGGCCCCCCACAACGCCAGCCCCATCGCCAGGACTGCCAGGCTGCTTTGTCCAGAGGCCATGCGGACACGGGCTAGGAGAGAGAGGAAAGGAACTGGCTCCGGCCCGCGCCTGCACTCGCTCCATTTACAGCTTTGGCCCTGTGGGTCCTCACGGCTGCCCTGCCATGGAAATCACATTGAAGTCGAAGACAAGAGGCACAGAGAGGTTCAGTAACTTGCCCGAGGCCACACAGCAGGATTCGAGCCAGGTCTGTCTGACTGGGAAGCCTGCCTTTGTCCAAGACATGACATATTGCAGATTAATTAAAATCATCATCCCAGCAGGGCACCTGGTGGGTCCCTCCTCCCACCTGGGACTGTGTCCCTGGCCCTGAGCCACACAGCTGACCTGGCTTCCTGGGCTGGGCAGGCTGGGGGGTCTGCTTTGGAGGGCGAAGAGGCTCTTGCCTCTGGGGCCACAGCTGTGGGACCTGGAGTGGGTGTGGGGGGGTACTGGGGGGTTGGGGAAAGCCGGGAAAGGGGGCGCCATCCTCCCGGAGAACATCTCGCTCCTCACACGGACCACTCTCTGTCCCGCAGACCCGCGCCGGGTGCCCTGGTCAGGTCAGCACAGGACACCCTGCTCAGTGCCAGCTCCCTGCCCCCCCGCACCATGACTGAGGCCTCCGTGCACCGGGCTGGGTCCGGCCTCAGGAAAGCTGGGGAGAAGCCTCGCTCTATGGGCTTAGGGGTGCTTTGCAGGTGAAGCCATCCCGGGGTGGAGGCGGGGCAGGAGCGCGGGACAGAGGGTGGCGGGCTGTCTCCAGGGTTGCGGTGGCCCCTTCTCCCCACCCCTAACCTCTGGTTACAGCAAGGCCTGTCCATCCTGCCCCCGATGGCGCGTCTCCAGCTCTAAGTCCCCTCTAAGCCTCGTCCCTGATGTCTCACAACCCCACCCAGGCCTCCATGAGCCAGCCCTCCTCCCCACTGGTCCTCCTCCACCCGAGACCCCCACAGAGCCAGGGACCTTGACAATCCTCAGACCGTCCCCAGGCTCCAGGCCTAGCAGGCCTCTGTCCTCCCTGGCCCCATCCCAGCCCCAGGACGGGCCATCCCCAGGTCGCACGGTGGACAGAGGGTGGTGCCGGTCTGCGGGGGAGACCCAGGAACCAGGGCGGACGGCGGAAGGCCCTTCCCTTCCCTGGCAGGTGCGGGGAGGGACCGCCTGGGGCCCTCGGCCCTCGGCCCCCCATCCCGGGGCTTGGGATCCACCGTTCGGTGATGCTTTCATCGAAATGGAATTTGTTCTATGCTTGTTTATCGATTGGAGCTACTGGGGCCTGGTGGGCGTGGCTTGCAGGCCCTGCCCCGCCCCGCCGCGGATCGCTCTGCTGCGGTTGCTGGTCCCGGGGCCTGCACCCCCACGTGGGTGGGGCCGGGGAGGCACGGGCTGGGGAGGACAGGAGGGGAAGAAGAGGGCTCTGCGCCCCTTACCCCAGCTTGGGCCACAGTTCTCACAGCTCCTGCCCTCCCTGGGCTCCAAAAGTGCCCTCTCTCCTGGCCTTCCCTCCCCAGGATGGTGACACCGCACCCCCCCCCAGCCCTTCCACTTCTCTGCACTCAGTCCTGCAGTGAGTGCCCCCCGCCCCGTACCTCCCCTTGGGGGGCCTTCTGGGGCCCCCGCAGATCCGTAGCACACGCTGACCTGACGGCCTAGAGCTAGCGTGGCTCCTCTGGCCCCAGGGCCTTGGGGATTCTGTCAGAGAGGAGCTTGGGAAATCAACCATACCTTCCCTCCCCAGGCCCCTCGTCCCTCCCGCTCCTTCCTGGGCACCGGCAGCTTCGGAGACAGGAATCCGGGATGCTCCCACCTCCCTCCTGGACCCTGCGCCCCAGGGCCCCTTGGCCCACACCCTATGGGTCTTCCTTGAGACCCTGCTTAGGGCAACGGTGTGCAATTCCTGTCTGGATTTTTCCTGGTGCTGCTCTGCACCTGGCCCTCCGAGGAACCCTGGCCCGAGCCCCACGCCCCTCGCTTCTGGCCATCCCGGGGCCTGTCTGCTCCCTGCTGGTCCCCAGGGCAGCTCAGAAGAGACAGGACAGGCAGGTGCCTCTTCGGGGAGCCCTGGGTCCACCTGAGGACAGATCCATGAGCCACGGCTGCTGTCGGGCCTGGGTGTGGCAGGCAGCGCCCCTTGGAGCCCCTGCAGCGGCAGAGGGGAGGCCGGTGGTGTTTCGGAGACGGGCCTCGGCCGTGACCGCCTCACTCCACCTCTCAGAGCTCGGCTTTCTCCAAGCAGCTCACAGTGGCACCTGTGTGACGCTCTTGCCCGGGATGCTTACCCAGAACTGAGCTACAGGGAAGAATAAAGAGACTCCCTCAGGACGTGCTGCAGAACGACCCCCCGGAGGCTTTCTGAAGGTCAGTGGTGAAAAGGACGAAGAGGTGGGGGGCGGGGTGCCGGGGTCGGGGGTCGGCTAGAAGGGACAGAAGCAGGGGTTCATGCGGCGGCAGAGTAGGACCGAACAGACGGAGCTGGGCCCGTTTCCTGGGCGGGATGAGGTAAGAAGGCCCTTCCTGGACGTTCGATGCCCACCCGTTGGATGCCCAAGTATTTTGGTGCGAGGTGTCGCGGCGTCTGCAACGGACTCCCATATGGCTCAGCAGTTTTCTATAACGGGAGGAGAGAGCGGACGCCACGGCATGGTTTTAAAAAGAGCTGCTGGGGGCTGGTGCCTGGCTCGCTCCGTCGTCCAACTGGCTCTCTCTCTCTCTCTCTCTCTCTCTTTTTTTTTATTTAAGTTTATTTATTTCGAGAGAGTGAGGAGGGGCAGAGAGAGAGAGAGAGAGAACCTCAAGCAGCTTCTGCACCATCAGCTTAGAGCCTGATTCGAGGCTCGAACCCACACTGTGAGATCATGACCTGAGCCGAAGTTGGTGGACACTTAACCGACTGAGCCACCCAGGCGCCCCCCACCCCCCCGACTGGCTCTTGATCTAAGGGTCATGGGCTCAAGCCCCATGTCGGGTGTAGAGATTACTTAAAACAAAGAAACGAATTTTGAAAAATTAAAAAAATAAAAAGAGCTGAGGGGCGCCTGGGTGGCTCAGTTGGTTAAGCGTCTGACTTCAGCTCAGGTCATGATCTCATGGTTCGAGAACTCCAGCCCCACGGCGGGCTCCCTGCTGTCGGCACAGAGCCTGGAGCCTGCTTGGGATCCCCTGTCTCCCTCGGTCGCTGCCCCTCCCTCTTCATGTTCTTTCTCTCTCAAAACTAAACATGTAAAATAAATTAAATTTAAATTTAATTAATTAAGATTATGGGGCGCCTGGGTGGCTCAGTCGGTTGAGCGTCCGACTTCGGCTCAGGTCATGATCTCACAGTCTGTGGGTTCGAGCCCCGCGTCGGGCTCTGTGCTGACAGCTCAGAGCCTGGAGCCTGCTTCAGATTCTGTGTCTCCCTCTCTCTCTGCCCCTCCCCACTCATGCTCTGTCTCTCTCTGTCTCAAAAATAAACATTAAAAAAAATATATATATATAAATTTAATTAATTAAGATTAATTAAATTTACATTATTAATAAATAAATAAATAAAAAGAGCTGTCGGTTACAGACTGGACGTCCACGACCACATTTTATTTGTGTGCTTACACAAAGATGTCTCCCAGGGCCCTGGGGCAGCTCCCGGCCGACCAGCGCGGACTGTACGGGTCCTGGCTCTGCCTTCTGCTGCCCTGACGGCCACGACTGGGCGGTCTGCAGTGTTGGGGGGCCGGTTCTGGGCGTTTCTCACACCTGACAGACAGAACAGCGTTCATACTCCCCAGAAGGCACCTGAAGGGGAAACCACAGTACTTACAAAGTCCTGTCTCCAATATGGACACCGGTGGTTTGTTGTTATTGACCCATTTTTATTTTATTTAGTTAAGATTTTATATTTAAAAACTTTTTTTAATGTTCATTTATTTATTTATTTATTTTACTTTTTTTTTTTTTTAAATTTTTGAGAGAGAGAGTTGGGGAGGAGCAGAGAGAGGGAGACACAGAATCAGAAGCAGGTTCCAGGCTCTGAGCCGTCAGCACAGAGCCCGACGCGGGGCTTGAACTCACAAACAGTGAGATCGTGACCCGAGCTGAAGTCGGACCCTTAACCTACTGAGCCAGCCAGGCGCCCCAAATGTTTATTTATTTTTAATTTTTAAAAATGTTTATTTATTTTTAGGAGAGAGAGAGAGAGACACCGGGTATGAGCGGGGGAGGGGTACAGAGAGAGGGAGACACAAGGTCCGAAGCAGATGAGCAAGTTGAGGGGAGCCGGGCGGGCCCTCGGGCAGCAGCCCTAAGCCTCCCTGCCCGCCTCCCCCCCCCGGCCCCCCGCAGTCTCTGGGGAGCGGCGGGGCTGAGGTCCGGGGCTGGGAGGGTGACTCAACACTGGCCGGGTACAAACCACACCGGAGACCACCCGCTCAGAGAGGGTATGAGGCTCACCTGGCCGATGCGGATCCCCCGGAGCTATACAACCCCCCCCACCCACGGCCCCAGGCAGGCTCCTCTGTCCCTGTCCCTGTGAGGAGGACACAATCAGCCTACTGAGGCAGGGGCACCCCCGGGGCCTCCTGCATTTGCACGAGGCAAGCTGCACAGTGGAGCCTCTTCGGCCGCCTTTGCTCAACGGAGTAATCGGGGCGGCTGCAGCCTTGGGTCTTCTGCTCTGGGGACCCCAGTCGCCCCGCAGAGCCCCCCTCGGCCTCCTCCTAGGCTGCACGAGGCCTCCAGGCCCAGCTCACCGGAGCTTGCCTTTCCTCTTCCTTTAATTTGTTTTCCTATGCAGGGGTGAGCTCCTGCACCGGCGAGCAGACCAGGGACCTGGTGGGGCTGCCGGAGGGTCCAGGCAGGGTTGGGGGGGCAAGGACAGTGCTCTGGGTCCCGCCTCCAGGCCCGGCTCTCCCTGACGCCAGGCAGGGGGAGGGACAGGCAGCTGGCTCCCCAGAGCTCACAGCATAGCCGCCAGCCCCACCCCGGCCCAGCCAAGGACTGTCTCCCTCCACTCCCGGGCACGTCTCACCCACGGCACCAGGCAAGGCTTGGTCCCCTTGAGCCAGCGGCACCCCTGCATCCGTGTGTCCGTCCCTCGGGCGTGGTTGGTGCCCCGAGGACAAGAACTCCTATTTCTCTGATGACGGGTGGACCTGGAGCCCAGGACTCTGGCTGCAAATTCAGATCCCGCTCTCCCAGCAGCACCTGGGCTGGGGGCTGGGAGACTAAGCCCACCGCCTGTCCTCCGGGTCTTGCCCTCCCCCGCTCAGGACTGCCATCACCATGTTGCTGTGAGGCCAAAGTACAGGAAGTCCCCCCGCCAGAGAGGGCGACAGGCAGGGAAGCTTGGGGTAGGACCCAGCCCTAATGCACCCCAAGGCCGGCAGGCACTGGCCGGCTCGCACGTGGTTCCCCACACGGCCCCTCGCGCCGTATCTCAGCCCCCAGACCCCACCTGCGTGGCCCTGCCCAGGGTCCTCCGCTCTTTGCTCTGCTGGGGATTGGTTCCTGGCCCCCAATAGCGTCTCCTTTGTGAGGCCCCAGCCAGCTCCCGGGAGGCCTGGTGTCCTTGTCCCCTGGGCGGGGCGGGACAGGCCTCTCTCCCTGCTGCCCGGATCCCCCTTCCCCAGCTACCCCTGGTGCCAGCCTGGTGCCAGGAACGAATGGAAGAAGGGGAAGGAATATTCAGGTGCTACTACTCCTGAGGCTGATGGGTTCTCAAGGCAGCTCACAGACGGGGGTCCCCTGGGAGGGAGACCACCCCACTCCTGAGTGGTCCCAGCCCCCTCCACCAGGGCGGATGTGAGAAGCCCTCCCTGCCCCCAGGGCCTGGAAGCCTGCACCCCTCTGCTCCAGGTGAGAGCAAACTAGGGGCGGGGGGAGGAGCGGGGAGGTCTCGGGGCCCCTCAGGGTCACCTGTGATGCTTGTTGAGCGGCAAGCCCTCCAAAGCCAGATGCGAAGGCCCGGAGACCCAAGCAGCTCGCTTGAGGCTGCACAGCGAACTAGAGCCGGAGCCCGTGTGCAGGGGCCCCCGCACCCCAGCCGCGTGCCTAGGACGGCGGCCCGGATCCCGGGGCCTGGGCCTGGGAGCGGCCGGCAGCTGCTCTGACAGTGTGTGGAAGCTGCCAGGCGGAGCTCGGCCGCCCTGGCCGCAGGCCTGCGTGGGTGTGGGAGGGAGCCCGCAGCCCAGCCACACCTGTCCCGCCGCGGGCCCTGGGGTGGGGTTTCCCATCTGTGCTGGAGCCGGGTCGGGTTTCTCACTTCACCCCGGGGCAGGGTGCAGGGCAAATGGGCCCAGGCCAGCGGTGAGTCACCACCCAGCCTGCGGCCGGCCTGCCTGCCGGGGCTCCTGCCAGACGGGAAAAACCTGCGGGAAGGGGCCGGGCTGGGAGCATCCTCGCTGCACCTGCAGCGGGGCAGGATGGAGGGGGCCAGGATGGAGGGGCCCCCTCAGGCCCCCGGGGGCGGCGCCCCCACCCCAGCCCGGCCCCTCCCCTCTGCCCCGGCCCCTCGGCACCGGCCCAGCCAGGCCCCCGAGTGGTGGGAGAGGGGCCCGCTCCCCACCCCTGAGTCAGAGCAGGCCTGGCTGTCCCGGACCCTGCGCCCCCAGTCCTCCCACGCCCTCCTGTGATCTCACAGGCTTCTTTTTCACCTGATCTTGTCCCAAACCCTGAAACCTGTGAAACTGAAGGCGTGATGTGTTGGTTGTTTTATCTAACGCATGTAAAAGAAATCATGCGTTTAACAAACTTTTCTGGGGCCGTCTGCGGGTCACGTCAGGCAGTCCGACCTGGGGGAAGGCCCATCTCTCCTGTGGCAACGCGGGGCCCAGAGGGGGTTCGGGCAGCAGTCGGGGTGATCTGGGAAGGGGATTTCCCAAGGGACAGTCCCAGGGCGGGGAGGCCATGGCCTTGAGTCCAGTCTGGAGCCCCTCGCCTGGCCTCTGATGGGCCTGGACCGACAGAAGCAGCCCCTCCAGCAGCTGGCGTCCCCTCCACCTTGGGAACAGTGTGCAAGGCCAGGCTCCCCGTGGGCCACACTCATGTGGCCCACACCTACCCTGAGATCACCTGTTTGGGCAGCTCCCCTCATCTCCAGCCCACCCCCCCCCACCTCCAGGCGCCTCTTCATCCTGCCCAGGGCGAGACAGTGGGCCCTAGCGACCTCCTCCTTCCCTGGGAACCCCGCTTGGGAGAGACCAGCATGGCCAGACGACCAGCTTTGTCCCGGGCTCTGAAAGTCAGGGGAGACGCACCCCCTTGGCCTGGCCCAGGCCCAGAGCCAGCGCTTTATGCTAATGACCAAGGTAGAGTCCCTGGTGCCCCGAGGGAAAAGCAAGGGTGAGGGAGGAACGCAGAGGGCGCCCCCTGCTGGAAAGGACCGCAGGACGCACCCGGCCTCCTATCCTGGGCCGCTGGCCAGCCCCGAAGCCCTCAAAGCCAGAGCTCCCTTCTTTCACGGGGGACAGAGCGTGAGCCCAGTGGGTCAGGCAGGGAGCAAGGGGGGAGGCCCGCGTCCTAGGCTCTCCTCCTTTCCCCGGGGCCCCTCCTCCGGGCTGCCAGGTCCACTTCCCAGCCAGCCGGGAGGCCCAGCCTGCCCGGGGTCCCTCGGGAACAGTTTAGAGCAAGCAAATGAGCTGCACACAGTGTGACAGAGTCCCTGAGACACCTGGCCCGGTCTGGGTGGGCTAGGGCCAGCCCGTCTTGGCCCATCTTCCCCAGAGGGAGGCTGTGTGTCACCAGGCTGACCTTACCAAGCACCGGGGACTGGTGACCAATGCCGGGCTCCGTGCCGTGCCTGCCTCCACGCTCGGCGCCTCCTAACAGGTGCATGCTGTTCTGTCCACCTTCGATAGACGGGGAAACCGAGGCACAGAGTGGTGAGTCACCACTGGGCCGGGCTGGGCAGGGCTGGTGGGGAGAGCGTCAGAGAACTCTTCAGGTCCACACTGCTGCCTGCGGGGCCCCCACCGGCCTGGCTTGCAGCCGTGGCCGTGGATGTGTGGCCGTGGCTGTGGATGTGTGGCTGTGGCCGTGGATGTGTGGCCACCTCATCCCCCTACGGCAGCAGCTTTCCGGCATCTCCCACCTTCGCGGATTCACTACTGGCCCTCAAGAGGGAAGGGAGACAGAACCTCTTTTTTTCCCCAGGATTAAAAATGGGTTGAAAGAGGAAGGGGGAAGTTGGTAGATCCAGCCACACTACTTCTGGGTCTACACCCCAAAGAACCGAATGTAAGGCCTCGAACAGATGAGAACGACTGCATTTGCAGCAGGGTTGTCCACAAGGACAAGAGGAGACACAACCAGGGCGCCACCAGGGAGGGACGGACGAGCAGGTGTGCCAGCCCACGTAACGGACTCGCACTTGGCCTGAAGAAGGAAGGACGTGGGGCACCTGCGTGGCTCAGTCGGTTAGGCTTCCGATTCTTGGTTTCGGCTCAGGTCATGATCTCTCGGGTCGTGGGCTCAGGCCCCACATCGGGCTCTGTGCTGATCACACACGGCCTGCTTGGGAGTCTGTCTTCCTCTCTCTCTGCCCCTCCCCTGCTCGGGTTCTGTCTCTCTCTCAAAAACAAAGAAACTTTTTTTTTTAAAGAAGGAATGGCGTCCACACACACACTACAGCACGGGTGAAGCTGGTGGCATCGAAGCGAAAGAATCCAGACAGAAAAGGGAAAGATGTCCGATCCCACTGCCAAGAAACGTGCAGAACAAGCAAATTCCTAGAGTCGGAAAGTAGTTTGGAGGTTACCAGAGGCTGGGGGGCGGGGTGGAGAATTACTGCCTAACGGAGGCGGGGTTTCTGCTTGGGATGCTGACAATTTTGGAAATCGATCGTGCTGACCGCTGCAAACGTCGCGAGCATAGTCAAAGGCACTGAGGTCTACAGTTAGAAATGGTTACGGTGGCTGCTTATAGGTTATATATTTTGCCCCAATAAAACAATGATTTAAACAGGAAAGGGCCCAGTGAGGCCCTGGGGGCCTCCCGCTCCCTGCACCGTCCCTCTGAGGGTCAAAGCCCCGAGCCCGCCTCCTTGGTGACTCCCTGACAGACGAGCCCAGCTTCACAGGAGACCGCAAGCAATTCTGTCCACTGTGTTCTGCTTCAAAGACGGATGGCGACGGGTGGGGACCCCACGGCAGGGTTTCGGAGTGTGCTGTCAGCCTCTCTGTGCAGCCTCATACCTTCTCTGTCAGCCCGCCACCACCTGAGTGCTGGTCAGGGGCTGACCTTGGCCTGCGGGCCGCTGCAGGGATGTGAGCAAGTTAGACCCTTGTTCCGAGCGACCACCCGTGTGGTGTTGGGTACGAGGTGGCCTTCGCTGAGTCTGCACGGAATCGCCTCCCGTGGGAGGGATAGTGGTCTCCGTGTGTGAGCCTGAGACGCGGGCTCCAGGTGGCTCCAGGACGTGGCTTCTCCTTGTGTGGCGTTGAGACATCGAGACACCTGGTACTCAGCACCTGCTGTGACAGCGCCTCCAGTGTCATTTCTCAGGCTTTGTTGAGTCCTGTGGGAAGAGCTCAGGCTTCATCTGAATCGGCTCCATCGTTTTCCAAGCTGTGCAGCCTGGGGCATCTGCTCAACATCTCTGAGCCTCATTTTCCTTACTCAAAAGTAGGATAATGTCTACATCCCAGAAATGTGAAAATTAGTGTAGGAAAAGCCCTTATCTGTGTGGCACCCGAATACGGAATATGACCTTTCGAGGGTGGGTCAGAGGCGAGGCTCTTGATATGTCGTGGGTTGACCGGTAACCCCACTCCCCCAGAGAAGAGAAGTCCACCTGGAACCTTCGAGTGTGGCCTTATTTGGAAAAAGTGTCTCTGTCAGGTCACGCCCAAACAACCCACTGAGGGCGGATGCGTGGAGCCCCCTGTTCCGCCCTGTTCCCTGCCTAAGACACACTGTTCGCCCTCAAGGCCGAGCGCGAGGGCCACCGCGGGGCCGCACAGGCTCTTGGGAAGGAGTCCTAATGCCCGCTACTGCAGTATTCTGTTTGGCGGCCTCCTCTGGAACCCGGGGCCTGTGTTCGTCTGCCCGGCAGGCGGTCACACAGTCCTGGAGCAGAACCAGGCCGCCAGCAGTGGGCCCTGGCGCGTCCACACGTCCAGGGTTCTCTGTGAGCTTCCGTCTCCTCCTTGACTGAAGAGGGGGGCGTCCTTAGCCACTCGAGTGTTGCAGGAATCACTCGAGTCGTATTTACCAGAAGGCCTTGGTGGCTTTGAGAGTTGGTGTGTTAGCACTGCAGGGAGCGTACAAATATTCCCCGAAGGGGACAGTCTGCGGCTGGAATGGCCGGGGTGGAGGGAGGGCGCTGAGGACTCCCTGGGCCCTCAGACCCCGGGCAGAGCTTGGCTGCCCCGGCTTCGGCCCCAGTGTGGCCCCAGCTCCCTGGCCAATCCTCTGAGGCCCAGATGGGCGGAGATGTGAGGGGCCTTCCAGCTCTGCCTCCCGGAGCAGGGTGGGGGCCCAGAGAGAGGAGGAGCCCTCGCGGGTGCCCCCCACCTGTCCTGACCGTTCTCACCCCCCACAGGAAACAGGCTCCAGCAGCGGTGGCCTTGGCCTGGGTGCCTGGGTTCGCTCACCGGGCTGCCCAGCCCCACGGGTGTGGAACCGATTTATTCGGTAGCTTTGCTGCTGATTAGTTGCAGGTGAGTGGATGGCACGTGGTTCGTGTTGTAACAATATTTTGGGACAATTAGATTGAAACCACATTGTCGGAGGCTTGCTGGCAGCTTGCCCCAGCACTGCACTCTGTGTGCCCTTGGCGGCTCCTGAGCTGGCCGGGTCAACCCCATCCCCCTCGGGGCCCTGGGGCCGTCGGGCACGGGGGGCCCGGCCTCCCATCCGCACCCCCGGCCGGCTCTCCCCGCTGGCCTCCCGCTGACCCCGGCCTCCAGTTGCTCCGGAAGACAAGCGCTGAGGGACTTCCAGGGGCTGGCGGGGGACCTGGGGGGTCCCCGAGTGGGACTGCCAAGCCGGACGGCCACCCCTTTCCCCAAACATGATCTCAGCACATCCCTGCCCCCGCCCTGCTCTCCGCCCCAGCCGGACTGCATGCTCTAGGGAAGAGGTCCCAAACCCAGTGACCCCAGAGTAGGAGGGGGCAGCGAAGGCCAGGTCAGCCCAGCTGCAGGGTGGGGGTTCTCTGTCTTGCCCCCAGCCCGGCACCAAGCCGTCTCTCTCACAGCAGGGGGCAGGGGTCTGTGCTCTCTACGCACCCCCTGGGAATACGCTCAGGGCTCAGGGCCCATCCTACAATGGGTAGGGGCTGCAAGGGGACCCCTAAGGCAGTCCCAGGCTTAGGAAGGGGGGTGGATGGTAAGGTCTGAGCACAGGGTGGGCAGAGTGGGACCCAAGGCCTGTCCCTTGCTCCAGGAACAGCCGGCGACACCCTCGGGCAGGGCCAGGGTTGCGGCGAGTCCACTTCGAGTCTGGGGGCTTGTACGGGATGGGAGGTGATGGGGGTGGAGGTGTGGTGTCAGGGGCTCGGACACTTCCCACCCTTCTGGAGAAGCTTGGGGGTCATACTTCGGGCAACAGCCCTGGCGCAGAGCATTCTGGGATAGCCTCTGGGTGGGGGCCAGGCTGGGCCCCTGTGGTGGGGGTGGGGTGGGTGAGGGGCACCGGGCCCTACTTCTCAGCCCTCGGACAGGGGTGCTCCTGGGAGCAGACTCCTGGCCCAGGCACCTGCAGGCCCCCCAGGACCCCTGCAGAGACGGGAGGGGGTGGGGCACCCCTCTCCCTTCCCCCCGACACCAGGAGAACCATGGTAAGGAGAGAATTTGCTCTTTGCAACCAGATGACTGTGTATCGGGCTCCTGAGTTAATGCCAACGAGGCTCGTTAGCGGTCTCTATGTTCTAATGCCTCCTGAGACCTAAGAGTAATTTACCCGACTGGGATTTTCCTGGAACTCTGCCCGCTCACCCACTTCGGGGCCTGCTCTTCCTTCCCTGGGACCCCGGGCTCTCTCTGTCCAGCCTTCCGCTCTGGGACATGGGCCACTTCTGGGGACCAGACAGAAAGCTCCAGAGGCTGGGGTCTCAGGTGCGCCTGAAGTCCGGAGGCCAGCCGGCAGGTCCACGGCACAGGGTGAAGCCAGCTCTCCCCTCCAACCCCCTCTTCTGTCCCTTCTCGGCCTCCCCATGGCTCCATCCTGGGAGGCCTGGCCTCGCTCTGGGGCTGGAGGCTTGGCGCTGAGGAGGCCACTCTGGTCCCTGGGCCTTTCCCCCATGACTGTCCCTCAGAGTGACACTGCCCAGTCTCCGGGTCTGTGTCCTACCGGAGCCCCTGTCCTGGCCCAGGAATGAAGAGGGCAGAGGAGGGGGGTGAGGGGCCAGGGAATGGCCTCTAAACATATCCTGTTTGGCCCCTGTCCCGGGTGGGCAAGAGCCTCTCAGAGCCTTCCTCCCTGGGGCTCTCTGCTGGACTTCCGGAAGGTACAGTGAGGACAGGAGGCTGGCCCAGGCTGGCCCCTCTCGGGGTCTCCCTGGAGGAGCTCTCCACGGCCCTCTGCAGCCCCAGGGCCCAGTGGGCAGAACACAGTCCCGGGATTCCCGGAGGGCAGAGAGAGAGAGAGAGAGAACTGCTCCCCGGCTTTAGCCGTGGCCTTGAGAAGGGGTGGGAGCATGTGTCCAGCACTGTTCTGGGCTGAGGGGAACCAGCCCGGGCTCCCAGCCCCGAAGGAGCGCTGAGACCTGCCTTGTCATCCAACCCGCGGTGCTGGAGCTGAGACTGGACTCAGGCCCTGAAAGCCAGGTCAGTGGTCCCCTCTCCCCCCAACATTGGCCATCATGGTGACAGCAGCCCCATCCCAGTGGCTCTGGGCCGACGCTGGCCAGCGCCCGCACCCTGGCCTGCAGCCCCATTGGGCATCCCAGGGGGTCTGGAACCGCGGGGAGGGCCGCCCCCCAGCATCAGTGCTCCTTCCATCTGTGGCCCTGGGCAGGGTCTTCGAGGGCATGCTCTGTGCTTGCCACACTGTCTGTGGGCGTACACACCTCACGTGCCCCCGGGTGACCTCACATTAACCGGTGTGGGACAGGAAACAGGAAAGGTGGTGAGGCCCCCATAGGTGCAACCAGCCTCGGCTGCAAGTGGGGGTCCCCTGGGAACCGGGTCCCCTCAGCCCTGGGACTTTGGACTGGCAGCCAGCGGCCTTGCTTGCTAGTGGACGCTGTCCCTCCAGCCCCGGCCGTGCGGGTGAGGTGAGGGCACAACCATGACAGGCGCCAAGCCACAGGCCCACGTCCTCACAGCCCGGGGCTTCATGCAGGCAAGGGGGACGCTGCGGTGGCCACGGGGCGCCCAGCCCCTCCCCGGTCCTTGCTGCGCCACCAAGTCCCTCCCTCCCGCCCCCCGGTGCAGAGTGGCAGGGAAGCTCTCGGAGGGTGTGGGGCTTGCCCATCTGGTTCGAAAGGGCTGAGGGACACACACCTTTCCTTCTGGTTAAAAAGTGAGGCCCCGGGGACACCTCCCAGCCCCGGCCGCTCTGGTCTGGCTTCAACCTCGGGGCGTCATGCAGGTGGGGCAGGTGCACCCCCGGGCTGGCCAATCGGAGCAGGCCGCACGTCGATCACGTGATGCGGTGGGGCGGGGCGGGGCTGCAGGCACAGCTCCTGGCTGTGACTTGCCTTCTCCGGTGGTCCCCGGGAGCCCCAGCAGCAGCGCCGGGAATCGGAAACGCAGAGACCGCGGAGCACACACCTGCTGCCGTGGAGGGTCCGGGGTGGGCCGCCGGCGTGGTGCCCGCTCGGGGGCGAGGACCCATGGGTCGCTCGGCCAGCAGGACCTCCCAAGGCTGAGACCCGCAAGGCCCCAGACGGAGCTGGCAGGGAAAGTCCTTTCCGGAGCGGGTGGGCGGCCTGGGGCTCACATGACCCAGCCTGGAAACCGTCTGTGCATTTGAAGAAGGGGAGCCTGGAGGGGCGCCTGGGCGGCTCATGAGTTCCAGCCCCTCGTCGGGTTCTGCGCTGCCTGCTTCGAATTCTGTGCCTCCCTCTCTCTCTCTGCCCCTCCCCTGCTTATACTCTGACTCTCAAAAATAAATAAACATTAAAAAAAAAAAAAGAAAGGACAGAAGCCTGGAGCGGGGGGAACTAGATGTCTACCTGCACCGTCAGAGAAACGAGTACGGAGAACCGGGCACCAGAGCTTCCGCCTTGCCTCGCTGGGCTAACGCCAGGTGGTGCCCCCACCACCCCCCGTGTGCCCAGGTGCTGGCTCTCCACTCCTGTGTGTGCCGTGTCAGGCCACTCGACCTCTCTGTGCCTGTTCCCTTGGCTGCAGGCAGAGTGGTGCCGGCCCCCGCTGCAGGGGTTCCTGGTGAGGATTAGGTGAGCAAGTACGAGGGACACTCTCAAGCGAGGGCCTGGCACCCTGACGGCCTAGTGCATGTACGTCCCGGGAGCCCGAGGGGCGCTCGCCATGGGCCAGTGGGGCTGGGAGGGGCCAGCCTGCACTCCGACCCTTGGGCTTCCTCCTAAATGAGCATGGAGGGTCAACTTTCACCAGAAAGATCTGCCCAGAGCTAAAAAGGAAGGCACCCAGTCTCCTCTGCCAACGCCTAGCTCTCGCCAAGCTCTGACGGGAATCCCTCACCTGCCGTCCTCACCCCGCCTCGTCCTACAGACTCTTTGCTAGAAAGTTGGTATCACACGCCCTTTCCAGGCTGCGGCGCTAGGTCTCCCTGGGCCAGCGACCTTCCCCCGCCAGTTTGGGGCGGTTTGGGGTGGGGGGACGAGGGCAGGGGTTGTCCTTGAGTGGAGGAGGGGGAGGCGGGGGCTCTAGGCTGCCCCCACCACGTTAACCACCTCCGCCGCCCACAGCCTATTCAGGGAGCAGGCTCGGCCTGCCCCCCTCCGCCGCTCCCCTGGGACACTGGGACACTAGCTGCTTCCTGTGAAGCGTAGAATCACGGACTCTGGCACTCACCTCAGGTGGACTCCCCCTCCCTGTAAAGTGGCCACACCTGAGGCTGGACCAGTCCTTCCTGTGAGCTGAGGTGTGTGTTAGGAGGTGGTGGCTACGGGGGAGCCCGCGTGGCAGGGACAGATGAGAGCAGAGGGCAAGGATGCCCGGAGGAGCCCTGGGCAGAAGCAGGGGCGGGAGCTGGGGTCTCTTGCAGGGGTGAGCCTCCGGAAGTCACCATGTGTGGACTTCTGGAGCGCGTGTGTGCTGGCAGAGGTCCCTGTGCATAGGTGCCACCAGTGTCCCCAAGTGTGAGCACTCACGGGACATTTCTGAACGACATTTTTTGGGGGGATGAGGCCCCGCTCGCCCCTATCAGCGCACCTGCATCGGGCTTTCCTTCATCCCCTTCTCACTCCCAAACTCTGGGGTCACCTCCCAGGGGCCCTCGTCTCAGCCCTGCTTAGGGGGAGTCGCAGGGAACCCCGGCCCGGGGCCTGCCCTAACAGAGGACCACACGCACAGCGGCTGGATGCTCTTCCAGCTCTGGAGGCCGGCAGGCCCAGATCCGGCCGGTGTTGGCAGGGTCTGCTCCCTTGTGGCTCTGAGGGGGAGCCCTCCGTGCCTCTGCCCTATTCCTGGGGCCCCGGGGCCACCCCTGGCCTCCCTGGCTGCATCCTCAGCGGTTTCTCTCAGCGCCATTTAGCCCACCCTAATGAGTGACTCCCCTGTCACAGTGTCAGGGAGCAGTGGTCGGGTGGCAGCTGACGTGAGCTTGAGGGAAAGGCTGAGCAAAGCAGATGCGATGAGGGGAGGGACGAGAAGAGAGGGCTCCTCCCTGGGGGGCTGGCTGGTAGTGGGGGGCCTCGGCAGGGAGGGGGCTTGTGAAAAGGAGTCCAGACCCCTGACCGGACATGGCACACGGTGACCATGGCCACACCCGTGTACCAGAAAGAGGAGGGGACAGATGTGGGGCTCCCCGAGCGGAACAGGCCGCTTTGGCTCACTGGTCAGGGCTGACGTGACAGGGACCTCACTCGTGTCCCCATTGTGCAACCTCTCTGGCCCCGCCCCCTGCCCAGTCCTCCGGCCCCGCCCCCTGCAAGCCCTCCGGCCCCGCCCCCTGCACGTGGGCTCGCTCTGCAGGTGCCTGAGGCTTACAGTTCCCTCTCCCTGGGGTTGGCCCGTGGTCGGTGGGGTGACAGAGACAGGTCACGCTGTGCAGACGGAGGATAGGACTCTCAGTGTGGGTGTTGGTCCCCCCTGGGGGCACCGATGTCAGATCCTGTGCTGCTTTCCAATAAGCCCCTGGTGGACCCCGGCGAGGCCGGAGAGGAGGGAGATGGGGCTCACACTTTGGAAACACCTAAGGGTGCGTGAGGATCAGCCTGAGGGGCCAACTTATGGCTACAGAAGCCATCACAACCCGGGGTCTAAAGGGAAACTGATAAAATCCAAAACCACCAACAGAAAGAGAAATTTATTACACAAAATGTTTGAAATTTCTGCATGATAAAAGCATCGTTATTAACGAATGTCAAAAGGCAAGAGGCTAATCAGGCAAACGCAGACCGGAACCGCAATGCGATGCCGCCACGCAGCTCCCAGTGCGACCGCGTGGAGCCCGGGGCAGGTGGGAACGCAGCGCTGGGAGGAGTCCCGCGTGGCCCAGCCGTTCCACTCTGCGGTGCTCCCGCAGGTGAGGACGCGCCTCCACACGCGGCCGCACCCTCGAATGTTCGCGAACAGCCCCGCATGGGAACGAACAGCCCCCGATGCTCCTCGAGGTGGATGCCACAAACGCGGTCCGGCCAGGCCGCGGTCACTACCGGCGATAAGAGGCTACACACAGCAAACGACTGGCGTGAGTCTCAAAATCGTTGTCCTGAGTGGATCGTCGTCTGGCTCAGTGCATTCCACACGAGACTGTTTATATGAAATTCTAGAAAAGGCGAAACCATTCCGGAGTGACGGGGAGGGAATTGTGCCCGCTGGGACTGCCATCGGGTGTGAGGCGGATTGAAAAGGGGCCTGAAGGAACTGTCCTGGGGTGCTGGAATGTTCTGTCTCCATTGTGGTGCCAGTGACATACCTCTATACATTTGTCCACACTCATTGAACTGCACACTTTCAAATGTGTGCCTTTTATTGTATCTAAGTCAGATATTAATAAAACTGATTAAAACAAAAATCCAACCAGACACTAGTTGTCACCCGTCCGATGGCCAAAACGATGGCGGGAGGGAAGCTCTCATACTTGGTAGTGTGCACGTCGGCACTGGCACGCTGTTGCTGGGCAATTTGGCAACAGTAATCAAAATTTGAAACATGCTTGCCTTTTCGCCTAGCAGTTTCTCTTCCAGGAACTGTATCTTCCAGACGCTTGCACAAGGGCCCGAAAATATGAAACAGAGGTGTTCTCTGCTGCAACATTTGTTACATTGAGAAACCAGAAGCAACCCCACCGGCCAGCCGCAGGAGGTTGGCTAAATTCGCCTAAGCTGAGCATCTGTCCCAGTTTCTGGGACCGGCCCCGGAATTGGGACTGAAAAATCCCGAGTTCCAGGAAAACCCCCAGGAGGGAGATTAAACCAAACGACCGAGTGGCAGGGGGCAGGGGGCACGGAGCTGCTCCTGGGTGTTGCCTCTGGAGGCCAGGGGCGCCGGGGAGATGCCACGTGTGCTTTCTGTCATACGTGCCATTGGATTCATTTATTTTGTGTGCGTAGAGATTTTATAATTAAAAGAAATGTTTCCTTTAGGAAATGTGACCTTGGTCGGCAGTCAAAGGCAGGTGGGTGGGGCCTCTGGGTTTCAGCCACAAGGAGGCAGGTGCAGGGGAGGGAGGGGCCCAAGGCCCCTTCAGCAGGGGACGGGGAAGGGCGTCTCAAGGTCACAGTCTAGGGGACCCAGATTCCTGGGAGGACTTCAGTCCTTCCTCTGGACGCGGACCCCCTCTGGACGCTCCCTTCACCCGGGATCCGCCTCCCGGAAATTGGCTCAGCCAGCCTTTGCTGCCTTTGAACGCCTTGGCCTGGCCTTCGACAGGCAGCCCCCCAGCCTCAGCCAAAACAAGACAGCCCAGGATTGTTACACAAATTGGCTGGTGGGGCTCAGAGCCCGGCTAATTCCTGTGTCTTAATGAGTGGGAAGATGAGGTTTTTATTCATCACTGGGGCTTTAAAAATTGCAGTAAAGTGGCCCACTTTATAAAGAAAAAATCAATAGAGAAAAGAAAACAGGAGTATGTAAATGGACAGAGTGACAAAAAGCAGGCCAATTACCCCCAAAACGAGACACAGTTATGGCTCCATTAACTCAATTATATTTTCAAAAAGATTTCTTACGAGGCCCCCACCCCACCCCACCCCCACGCGCCTGTAATTTTTACATCAACTTCAAGCCATTAAGTTGCATTAAATTATTTTGTGGGAGAGAGAGGTGTGTCTGGGGAGGGGGAGCCGTGGTCCCGTCCGGGTCCACTGGGGGGCTGGGGTCAGCTGTGAGGTGGGGGTGGACAGGGGGATCCAGCTCCCAGCCCTGCAAAACAGGGGTCCCCCAATCCACAGGCTCCCCCGATGTGCTGTACCAGGAGCAGCCGGGGGTGCTGCCAGCCCCCTGGACCCGGTGGTCTCTCAGCCCCAAGGCCCCGTCTGCCCCCGCCCCTGCATCTGTGAACACAGCGGGTAGCCCTCCGTGGGCAGATCCGCAGTGGGTACCTAGCCTCGCTGGCTCCAGGAGCTGTCTCTGTCTCATTCCAGTTGGAAAACTTAGTTTTTTTGAGAAACAGAAAAATAAAGTTGCATTTAAAACATCACCATCGAAACTGGGGACTAAGTGGGAATATATTCGATGTCCATTCCTCAGGTAGCCCTTTGCAGTGTCCCTGAACGTGGGGACTCTCCGTGACCTTGTCCAACCCCGGACCGCCCTTCTGTTTGCCCAGGGGGACTGGGAAGGCCCCGGAAGCCCCGCCCCGCGCACTGCCCAGAGCCCGCCCACCCTCCCCCTCCCTTCCTGAGGGGTGCTGCTCGCTGGCTGTAACCTGCTTTTCCTCCAGTGGCCCCCAGGGAGCCGAGGCCTGCCCTACATACGCCTGTGTCTGGGCCGACTGGGATCCAGCACTAATATCAAGGATTTCAGGTGGAGACCGGAGGAGGAGGAAGGCTGGGGCACAGGGGGGCGGAGGGGCCGCCAGACAGGGCGGAACTAGGCAAGGTGTCAGGGACACCAGGCCAGGCCCCAGGCCAGAGAACATGAAACCAGCAGAGACTCAGGCTGAGCCGACAGGGAGACCCTGAGGCACAAGCCAGGGCCCCTCTAGAGCTGGCACAGTGAAGGGTTAGGCCACAACACAGACAAAAGCCCCAAAGAATCAATCGCCGTTTGGGGTATGGGACCCAGGCGGCTCAGGACAGGCTCTATGGACTGATCCCCCGGAGGTTCCCCGAACTGGCCAGGGGCCGTGGCTGCAGCAGCAGCGAGGTGGGGAGGGAGATGGCGCAGAGACGGAGAGAGGCCTTGTGACTCGGAGGGGGTGAGGGTACCCGGCCCAGTGGGGGCACTTGTGTGAACTTCAGCCCTTGTGACCCCCATCACCCGCGAGCGCCCCAAACTCGCTGGGCCCGTGCGGCTGCAAGACAGGCCCCCCGGCCGCCTCAGCCCCCCGTTTGAGAGCCTGGGGCAGGGGATCCGCAGAGTGGGTGGGAAGGAACGTGTGCACGGACGGATGTGTGCACAAGTGTGTGCGTGTGCTCGAGGAGCATCCACCCCCACTCCCACTGTCCACCCCATGCCCCGGGGAGCCTGTGGCCGGGGCGGTGTGTGCTCTTGGACCCAGAAGTGCACGCGCAGGTGAGGGGTGAGGCTGCAGAATCCCAGGGCGGAGAGTTGGTGCTCGAAGCTGCGGCCACGGCAAGGGGTGGGCGACCCTGGGGAAGGAGATGTGGGGCTGGGGGGGCCAGCATCCAGGCAATGGGAGTGCAGGGGTGGGGGTGGGCTGGCGGGGTGCTGGGGAAGGCCCTGCAAAGAGGGCTTTGTGAGGTGGCAGTGGCGGGAGCATCCCACCTGCCCCCGCAGCCCTGCCCGTCCACGCACTCCCTGGCCTGTGCCCTTTTACCCCACATCGGCCCGCTCAGGCTCACTGCGCCCCCACGGCGACCCTCAGTGCCCCCTCTTCAGCTCCCCAAGCCCTAAAGATGGAGAATGGCCCAGAGGGAGGGGATGAGCCCAGCCTTGCCTAGCGGCCCTCCATCCTCCAGGGGCCCAGCATCCCAGGGGGCTGGGGAAACGGGGGGGGGGAAGCAGGGGGATCCCCACCTCCCTTGGGTCTGGATCTGGGTGTCTCCTTGCTCTGTTTTCCTTATCAGTCATCTGTCTGCTCACCGCCAGGCCACAGGCCTCCAGCCAGGCCTCCCCTTGCCAGTGAGAGGCCTGAAAGGGCCATTGTTCCAGAGGGGACTCAGGAAGGGCGTGGAGACCCATCGGCTGTCAGCCAGCCACACAGGGTCAGCCCCGAGGTGCCGGGCTGGCCCAGTCTCAGGAGACTCCCCAGGGCCGGCAGTGCCTGGGCAGCCAGTGGGGACCCGGGAGGGGGCAGTGCCTGGGTGAGGCCTGAATTCGGAGGCCGCCTTCCCTGTTCTCAGCCCCTCATCCCCTGCGTGGCGAGTCCAGGGCCCCAGCCCCCAGAGCTTCTGGTCCAGCTGAGAAACCTGGGGGATGTCCCCGGGCAGCCGCGTGGCCTGCCCGCTCTGCTCTGTGGGGCTCATCCTCGTGTCTCTCTTGTGTCTCTCTCTGTCTCTGGGTATCTCTCTACCTCTCCACCCACTCCCATCCCTGCCCCAGCAGCCCTGTCCTCGGCAGGGCGGACAGACAAGCGCCGTCCAGAGGTGCCGTGCCTCACCTGACAGTCGCCCCCTGTGTGGATGCCTGGCTCCCGCACGCCCCTTCCCTGCACCCTGACCTGCTTCCTGGCCTTCTCCAGCTGCCGCCTCCCTGACGCCCGGTCACCTTACTGAGAGCCATACAGGCTGCGGCCGCCGCCGCTTCCAGGATCCTGGCCACACGGCCTGGGCGCCGCGCCCCCGGAGGCTGGGGGTGTCTGCACCTCTCAGGAGCTGGTCTCAGGACCTGATTCCGCCTGTCTTCTCTCTCCTGCTCAGCGCCAGGGCCCTCCCTTAATTTCTCTTGGCTTTTCCCCTCAGCACGAGCCGGTGGTCCTCAGGCCCTGGGGGCTCTGTGGCCATGGTCCCGCACCAGAGGGGGCCAGACGGCGGGGGGGGGGGCCCAAGGCTGGGCGAGCACTGGAGCTCTCGGGAGCCAGAGCCGGGGCTTCGGAAAACAGTCACTGCAGTAACCGCGTAGGAGGCCCGGCTCCCAGGAGGCCAGGGGCACCCCAACATCCTACGGAGTGTGGGGGGCAGTAGACAGCTTCCTGCTCTTCTTCGGCCCCGCGGCCGAGGTCTGGGGTGTCCAGGCCTCCCAAGGCTGGTCCCATCTCGTCCCAGTCCTGTGGGAGTTGCAGGTGCTGGGGTCACCTTGGCAGGGGTGGCGCCTGGCCACGGGGCCACAGCCTCCTCGGGCTCCGCGTCGCCCCCCCCCCACTCCAGCCTCACATGCTCTCCCACCGCAGAGCCCCCCGAGGTGATGAGGGCGTCCTTGAGGGCTCTGGCTGTCCCACGCCAAGGTCCAGGCGTCAGGGTCACCGCCAGCCTGTGCCGCAGGAAGGGGGAGGGGCGACTGGGAGGTTGGGGGGAGGGGGAGGGGACATAAAAAGAGATTACATTTTTTAAAAGGTACTCTAGCTGTCTGCTGACACCGCCTCTGGTCTCCATCCGTTTTATAGCCTGACGGCTCAGGCAGTAGGCCTCCTCTGTCGGGGCGTGCAGGGGGCAGGGGTGAGGAGTCAACCCCCCTGCTCCCCCGCCCCCCGGCCACCGCAACCAGGGTGGCCTGGTAGACGGGCCACCTCTCCCCCTGCCTGGCTTCTGCCCAGGGGCTGCCCAGGCCACAGGAGCCCGGCGCCTGGCAGCACGAGGGCAGCCAGCGCAGGTGGGCCCCGGAGGACGGAGGAGGGCCGGCCCCCGGCTGGCGGCCACTATCGCGGCCCATCCATCCCCCCTGACAGGTCAATTTTCTCCCGTGTTTTACAGAACCTCTCAGAGCAGGAAGTGGGATCCAGCGGCTGATTTATGTCCTCACCTGGTCTTTGTTCACGAGCCGCCGTCCTGTGCAGGGCTGCGCTGGGCGCCAGGGCCCCAGCGACGAGGACGCGTTTCCCCCCCCCCTCCCCCCCCCCCCCCCCGGGTTCCTGCCCTCGGCCCCTGCGGGGGTCTGGCTCCCTGGCTCACCTGCCGGCCACTGCACTTCCTGGGAAGGGGGTCGTTCGGGGGTGGGGGTTGTTCCCTCTGCGGGGGAGGGGCTGTCCCTTGGCAGGTGCCTCCCATTTGGAAGGACTAGTGACTGGGGTCATTGTGTTTTTTACGAGGTAAGTCCACTTTTGTTTCTCAAACCGAGTTCTTTCTCAAACCGAGTTCTTTGATGCCGTAGCTGAGCTCCTGTGGCACACCTGGGGACAAGGGTCTGCTTTCAGCTTTCGCCAGGTCTCCTCTGGAGGAGGGAGCCGTTCCTTCACAGCCGCCTCCTGAAACAGAGTCTGTTGTGCCCAAGCGACGAGCGTGGGATCTTCTGTGAAGCGGCAGAGACCACGTTTGGGAAACTTCAGGGGACCTTCCAGGCGAAAACTGTGTCACGTGGCCCCTGCCCCGCCCCCACCTCTGCCAGTTGTGCTACCCCCCCTCAAAGAGAACCCTGGGACCCCGGGACCATGGGGTCTTTGTATCCCCACTACTTCTGCATGGTTTTGCCAGGTGGAGATGCAAATACCGCCTCCTGGGGGGCTATCACGGGCAGACTGCTCCCCAGAGCCCCCCACTCCTGAGCATGGGCTGTGCCCCACAAGACGAACCGGGGCCGTGCGTGATTCTTGGCCAACAGAGGAGCCCGCAGCTCTGGGCTCCACCTCCCTGGTGGCCCAGACACGTGCATACCCCAGACCTCGGCCAGCAGACTCTGCTTGGCTCTGGGTGTTGACTCCTGACCAAGTCACCAGGCGGAGGCACAGGTGGAGTCCTCATGGTGTGGCCGACCCGGTATCCTGTCCAGGCTTTGCCTCCTGAAAGGTAGGGAATGTTCTGCCTGAGTCTCAGCTCCCCAGGGGTCTCTGTTCCCGAGGTCACTTTTTAGCCACCCGTTTCGGCTGGGAGAGAGTCCGTGATCCTTCCAACCCACCCTGACCGAGGGTGAGAACAGTGCTGGCTGCTGACAGAAAGACTGGGCTGACCCAGGACCCACTGAGATGAGCTCGCAGAGTTAGGGCTTGAGATGCCACTGGGAGGGGACTGTCGTCCAGGTCATACCCACCCATCCGTTTATCCACCCAGCCACCCATCCCCCCACCGACCCACCCATCCACCTGCCCACCCACACACCCACCTGTCCATCCATCCATCCATCCATCTGCAATGCGGGAGCCGCAAAGTGAGCACAGGTGTATGTCCCCTGCGAGGAAGCAGTGAGGGGTGGGGGGCACCAACAGCTTCCAGGGGCCACACTTTCCCTTAGAACCAGAGACCCCTTCAAACGCAGAAGGGGGTAACTGTTGTGAGAAGCATCACCCACCAACAGAGCCATCCGCCTGCACTTGCTGTCAGCCCAGCCCTGAAACCGTGCTGGTCTGGGGAAGGGGAGGGACCCCCAGTGCCAGGCCCCTACCCGGGCCCTCCCTGCCCTGCTTCCCGGACCAGGAGGAAGTGCCATGAAAACAGCAGGGACAGTCGCTGTCTCGCTAATAACCAAACACAGGATCCGGTACCGCTGCCCTGTGCAGACCGGGCGACCTCGGCTCCCGCCTGCGTGCGGGGTGCGGGCCGGGCGACCTCGGCTCCCGCCTGCGTGCGGGGTGCGGACCGGGCGACCTCGGCTCCCGCCTGCGTGCGGGGTGCGGGCCGGGTGGCCTCGGCTCCCGTCCGCGTGCGGGGGGCGGACCGGCGTCGCGCAGCACGGAGATGAACAGGAAAACGCGTGCTGTTAGTTTACACTTTTCTTTACCTGGAATGACCTAAAATCGCCATTAAAAACCCCACGACACGCGGAAGACCACGGAAGGCTTGGTGCTCTCATGCATTTCGGGGCAACTCCCCAGCCTTCTGAACAGGGCCCACGTTCCCGGTTTGCGGGAGGCCCCACGGGGTACGCGGTAGGTCCCGCAGATGACAGAGGGGACTCGCTCTGACCGAGGCTGGGGGCGGGGCGGGCAGCCTTAGGAAGGCCGGGCCTGGGCACCTCGCAGGAGTCGCCTGTTGGGGTGACTCCCACCCGCAGACTTGAACGCTGTGACTTCCGCCCCCTTCCTCCCCCCCCCCCCCCCCCCCCCCGTCAGCTGAGAAACTGAGGTGCCCTTGTGGTTCATCCCCCCGGGAGGAGCTCGCCACACAAAGGGTCCCTTGTTAGAGGCTGGGGGCCCCCAGGGAGGGTGGGGGCAGATTCCTGCGGCTCCAGTGCTGTGACTGCCCTTCCCCAGAAGAGTCGGGGCCTTCTCGCCTGCCCGGGCCCAGCCGCCATGCCCCCGGAATGCCCAGCACAGGGTAATTAGTTGCCCGCGTGGCGTGGCCGGGCCCAGGGTTGGACTGAGGCCGGATAAAAGGGCGTGGAATAACGGCCGGGCACCTTGAACCTCCACCCGCTGAACCAGGCTGGTGACCACGCAGCAGCCTGCTTGGCCTGGGTGGGGAGGAGGGGTCCTCTTTTTCCCTGGTGGCTTCTGCACCAGGAGGGTGGGGACAGTTGGAGGGGCTTGTGCCTCCGGGAGTCTGGGAGACCTTTGTCACCAGTCCCAACCCCTGGAGGGCCCTGGCTGTGCCTCGGGTACCTGAACTTGACCTCAGCACCACCCCCAAGCCTGGAGTTTCATGAACCCACCCGTGTTACACGAAAGCTCATCTGTGTTCACCTGGGGACCCAACAGCAATGACAGTGACACCAGGTGGCCGCGATGGCGCCCGTGTCCGGAACACCTGCTGCCCCACCTCGGACATACGACGTGGCAGGTGCTGTGACCGCTCTCCTCTGCGTCCCCGAGGCACCTGGGAGCCACCAACAGTCCAGCAAGGGGAGGCTGGTCTTTCTCTGGCAGAGTTAGGAGCGGGGACCCCCGCTGTAGCCACTTCCAGAGGAAGGGGTGGACGGGTCCTTATTGATTAAGCACCTGCTGTGTACCAGGCCCTTTGTGAGACTCTACTTCCTGCCTCAGCCTCGGGAGGGGGTGCAGTCGGCACTACATTTCAGTGAAGACCCTGGTCCAGACCGCTGGCGGGAAGGTGGGGAGAGGATTTGAACCTTGTTTGGAGTCCCTCTGTAGCCGTTTGTGTGCAGAGAGGAGGGCTGAGCCTCCTCCCACAACGCGGGCGGAGGCGGGGGTCCTGGGGCAGGTCAGAGGCACAGACCACTCCCTACCACGGGAGGGACCCAAGGATTCACACAGTCCCAGGCCCGGGAGAGAGCGAACCCAGAGGGCCTGGTCAGGCCCCGTCCCCCCCCCCATGCCCCCTGAAAGCCGCCCTCCCCAGAACCGGGCCCCATCCCTCCTCCAGCCCCCCCCCAGGCCCCCAGGGACAGCCTGTCCTACACCCCCCACCTCACTCTCTGTCTCCCTCTCCCCTAGGCGGTCACAGGCTCTAATTACCTGGGCTCCATCTGCCCCGGCCTCTGCACAGCTGGGGACGCTCTCAGAAGCTCCGTCCCTCCCTCGCCTGGGCACGTCGCATTCCTGCATACCTCCCCGTGGCCGCAGTCCTGCTCGACTGTGGGGCAGCCGCGGGTGCGGGTGCGGGGAGCCTGGGGGGCTGCAGCTGCTGGATGGGGGAGCCTGGATACAGCCCAACGGTGCCCCCAGGGCTCCCAGCTGTGTCTCCCCCACCTCCCCCTGCCTCGTCCTCCAACCTGCAGAGAAGTCGGTAATTTATGACTCGGGGTCCACTGGGGCCACCTGGAGAGCTCCGGTGTCCTGAGGGCAAGGGAAAGCCTTCCCCAGGAGGGGGATGTTCCTCTGCAGGACCTCGTGACTTTCCAGGGTCGCCCCTCCTCCACCGTGGGTTGCCGTGGGCAGGGCCCGTGGGCTTCGTGGTATTTGGACAAACACTACTTGGGCCACGCCTTTTAGGGGGGACAGGTGACCCCTCCCTGATTCCTGGGTGGCTGCCCTGGGGGAGGGTCAGTTCTGGGGAGGTCTCCCGCTTCGGGGGCCAGCCCAGGTGGGCCAGTATAGACCAGGAAGACAGGCAGGGGGCCCCCAGGACCTCCCCGCCCCTGCAGGCCGCACTCCCTCTCCGTCTCGGAGCCTCCGGGAATCTCACCCTGGCTAGCCTGGGAGCACGCGTCGGAGGCCAGACACAGCCCGGGGAGCAGGAGCGCGGCTTTGTGCCCCCTCGTGGCCTGTGGCCTGCCCGGCAGAGGGTCCCTGGGGCAGGAAGCAGCGAGGGCTTGAGTGTGCGCTGGGGTCTCACCCCTGGCTTTGTCCCAAGTCACAGGGCTGAGGCTGGCCAGAAGGTGGCCGTGGGACATCCTGGCTTAGGGAGGACTGAGGCCGAGCAGACCGGGACAGCTGTGCGGCCCGGTGGTTACGGGTCAGGCGCCAGCTCTTGACCCGTTTGGCGTTTCGGGATGATGAAGTCAGGTGGAGAAAGTGCTCAGAAGTAGCCCCCGCCTTTCCTGTGCCCCCAGACCTGCCTCGAACCCTGGCAGGAAGGGACGCGACCCGTGACATCCCCCCGGACCCGCGGCGAGGACTGGGCCTCCACGCGCAGCGCGGAGAGGGCGCCCTGCAGCTCGTGCGCGCGCTCCCTCGTCCGGGTGGGGGTCGCACGCCCGTGTGTCCAGGCAGCTCTGCCCCCGTGTCTGGAATTTTTAGAAAAGGGAAAAGCATGTGGAAGGAAGGGTTTTCATCTCACCGCATCTCAACAACCCCTCTAATTACAATACGGTAATGAGATTCGGGGGGCGTGTCCTCCTGAAGACCAGGCTAGAATCTGCAGCTTTGGGGAACAGCACAAGGTTCACGCTGTCCCTCTCCTCTGCCTGGCCACACAGAACCCCTCCCAGATGGGACTGGGGACACGCTTCTTCTACCAGCTCTCGGTCAGGACCCGGCCGAGACCCGGCCAAGGGCTCCCTTCTCGGACCAGGGCAAGGGAGGCCCCGTGAGGGCCATGTGAGGGCCACACAAGGCTCCTAAACCTTGCTGGCCACCTCTTTCCCCTAACGTGTCCTGAGTGTCCCCACGGGATAGTCCCACAGGCACCATGCCGGAGTCCCGCATCG
This sequence comes from Paguma larvata, assembly GCA_030068075.1. Taxonomy (NCBI): domain Eukaryota; kingdom Metazoa; phylum Chordata; class Mammalia; order Carnivora; family Viverridae; genus Paguma; species Paguma larvata. The sequence goes on from CM057843.1 coordinate 24,977,497, forward strand.
GCTGGAAGAAACTACCCTCAGCTCAGCCCGGGGCGGGGGCGAGCAGCCTTGGGGAGCAGGGGCCCCCGAGCCGCAACAACATGACTGGCATCTCAGCCCACACGCAGGGGTTATGTGGCCTAGGACAAATTGCTCTGCCTCTCTGAGCCTCAATTTCCCCATCTGTAAAGTGGAGCTGGTCACAGGGATTGCCGTTGGCTGCCCCTCTCAGGAGACCCAAAACAACGGGAGGGGGTCCCACACCAGAGGCTCCGTTGGTGGCGGGTGGCCCCAAGCTGGGAAGTGCTCCCCCCCTCCCCCCCCGCAGCCTCCGTCCTCGGGTCGAGGATCACACATCTCTATAGGCAAGATGGTCCGGAAACTCACAGCACGACAAACAGCAGTAAATTAAAGGGTGTGTCGGAAGGCGGGTTCCGTGGGGAGACCCAGGGCTCGGCAGAGGGGGGGAGGGAGAGGCCGCTGCCAATTCCAGTAGGATGAGCAGAATGCCCTCCTCCGGGGAGGCAAGGAATGGACAGAGGCGTGGGGGAGGGAGAACAGCCCAGGGGTATCTGAGGACAGGCTCCGGGGCGGAGGCGGCAGCCAGTGCGAAGGCCGGGGAGGGAGTGCGGGTGCAGGGAACAGTGAGGAACGGGCTGGCGGGGCGCCGACCGTGTGGGCGCCGTGGGGCCCTGGGCTTTTCTCTGAGTGCGAAGGGGTTGAGCGGAAGCAGTTACGGTCGGACCGTCTGCAGCTGTGCGGAGAGCAGACCGTGGGGCGGCCGGGGTAGCAGCCCCATAGGGAGGCGAAAGTCACAGCGATCCAGGAGAGACCCCGCTGGCGGCAGCCTGGCTCATGGTGGAAACAGAGACGGTGGTGAGACTATCCGAACTATCTGAAGCTTTCTTGACAGACTGCATGGGCGAGATGCACTGAAAGGGAGAAGCCAAGGATGGCTCCACCGTAGCTGCAGGAGTTCCAGCCATCGTGTCTGCATTCCAGGCAGCGGCATGAGGAAGGACAGGGGAGGTGAAAGGACTATTGAGAAGCCTTTCCTGAAACCTGCTCAACCCTTCAGCTGACACCTGTGAGGTCTTAGTCACATGAGCGCGCCTGGCCGCAAAGGGAAAAAGAGTAATCTGGCGGCTGGCTGCCTGCGGGAGGCAATGACAGGGATGCTGCTAGTGGGGAGAGGGGAGCGCGGACGCAGGTCAGGGGGCCGCTTGGGGGTGCACTTAGCCCAGAGTCAGCTCCCAGTGGGCACTGGCGCTGTCCTGAGTACCAGCGACCCTGGGCTGGGCGGCACGCCCCGTGGACAGGGCCTCTGGAGAGGGCCAGCACCGGGGTCACTCAGAGGGGAGGGAGGGAACCTGATGGCAGGGCGGCGGGCTTGTCTGCAAAGCCGCCCAGGCGCCTGGGCGTTCCGGGACGGGACCCCGAGGGTGAGCTGCCGGGTGGCTCCCAGCACGTGGACCTTCTAGTCTGACGCCTTTCTAGCGGTGAGGAAGCCGAGGCCGCAGGGAGAGGGCGTGACTTACCCAGGGTCCTGCCGCCACTGAACCCAGAGCCGGACGGAAGTCCCGACCCCAGGAGCAACTTCGTTTCCACTCTTGGGGCTCAGGAAGGAATGAGAGATGTTGGGGGGACTTTCATTTCTGCTGTCCAGCAGCTGAGAGGGAAGGGTCCTGCTTCTCCGCGCACCTGTCCCGAGAAGGGGGGTGGGAGCGAGGCCGGTGGGCCTGTCCCTTTGTGCTCCACGTCTCCCCCGTGAAGACCGTGGGGCCACCACGCAGTGACGGCCTCGGACCCCCAAGCAGTCTAGAGGGGCTGCCCCCTCATGCCAGTCCCCAGGGCCGAGCTCCTGTCACCGCAGCCCCTTGCCCCCGCCCAGATCACCCACTGGAGCAGACGCTGTGCACCTGGAAGTGAGCAGCGCAGGCGAGAAAGCTCTGAGAACACGGGAGGCCGCCATTGTCGCGGTGGACGCCCAGGCGTGAGCCCTCTGGTTCTAGAAATCGTCCAGAAGAAGAGATCTCTGTAAGCTCCTCCCCTGGGCATCAGCGCACCGGGGCCTCTGATCGCCAGGATCTAGGTGCTTTTGCGCGAGGGACCCCATCCTTCCACGGGACCCATGCACGCTGGGGCTGGCCGATGCCGCAGAGAAGGGCAGAGGAAGGAGGAGAGGCTGGAGAAGGCTGGGCTCCTGCCCAGGGTCTCGCCCAGGGCAGGACAGAGCCTGGGGCTCCAGGATCAGAGAGGCTACCTGTGGGGTGGGCGGGAAGCGACAGAGGTCAGAGCCAAGGGGGAGAAGGCAGGAGTCCAAGATGGCCCCCCTGCTGGCCTCGCCTGCAGGCATCCGCTGGAATGGGGCGGCTTTCTCGTCTGCACGCGCTCTCATCGGGCAAACCCCCGGGGTTCTCCAGGGCCAGTGTGGTCAGTTAGACGGCAGGTGAGCCCGGCCCGCACGAGCTGCAGCTGGCCCGGGCAGCTGGCCAGGGGCAGGGGGAGGGGTGAGGAGAGACGGCAGGGGCGCGGGGGGGCGGTGAGGAGAGAGGCAGAGGCGGGGCAGTGAGGAGAGAGGCAGGGGCAGGGGAGGGGTGAGGAGAGACGGCAAGGGCGGGGCGGTGAGGAGAGACGCAGGAGTGGGGGCAGTGAGGAGAGAGGCAGGGGCAGGGGAGGGGTGAGGAGAGACGCAGGGGCAGGGCGGTGAGGAGAGAGGCAGGGGCAGGGGGGGATGAGGAGAGACGCAGGGGCGGGGGGGTGAGGAGAGATGGCAGGGGCAGGGCAGTGAGGAGAGAGGCAGGGGAGGGGAGGGGTGAGGAGAGACGCAGGGGCAGGGCGGTGAGGAGAGAGGCAGGGGCAGGGGCGGATGAGGAGAGACGCAGGGGCGGGGGAGGGGTGAGGAGAGATGGCAGGGGCAGGGCGGTGAGGAGAGAGGCAGGGGAGGGGAGGGGATGAGGAGAGAGGCAGGGGCGGGGCGGCGGGGCAGGGGCCGGGCCAGCGCGTGCAGTGATGCTGGCAGGGCCCGAGACCCGGGGGCGTCCGGGGCGGGCGGAGCCGAGTTCCACAAACCGGAAGCTCCGCACCACGGCGCTCTGTCATCTCCCGGGCCCAGAGACCCGGGGTCTGAGGTCAAGGTGCTGGCGGTTCAGCTCCTTCAGAGGCGGAAGGTGGTCCTGGAGTCCCTTGCGGCTGCGGACGTTGCCCGCGGTCCTGGGCGCGCCCCGGCTGGCGGGCGAACCGCTCCGGGCGCTGCCCCCTCTTCACACGAGTGCTCCCTCGGTGGCCGAGCTGCCCCGTCTGTGCCAGTCCTTGGATTAGGGGCCGCCCGACTCATCTCAAGCAGTTACATCTGCAAGGATCCTATTCCAAATGAGGGCCTGTTCTAAGGTCCTGGGGTTAGGACTGCGCATACAATTTTTTTTAATGTTTATTTTTTTTTGAAAGAGAGAGAGAGAGTGTGAGTGGGGGAGGGCAGAGAGAGGGGGAGACGCAGAATCCAAAGCAGGCTCCAGGCTCCGAGCTGTCAGCACAGAGCTCAGGGCTCAAACTCGCGAACTGTGAGATCCTGACCTGAGCTGGAGTCAGATGCTTAAATGACTGAGCCACCCAGGCGCCCCCAGAACTGCACGCACGGGTTTGGGGGGGCCGCAATCCACCCCCATAACCTGCAGAGAAGAAGGCGAGTGTGGGGACTACAGCGGCTGCCAAGGCCTAGGAAGCCGCAGGCCCTCGTGGGCAGGGTGTGAGGGTCCTGGGACACCACCAGGGACCGCACAGGCTGTGGTTGTTAACGGCCGAGTCTGACTTCCTTGCGGAAAGCACCCCTTGGCCGCCCCCCCCCACCAGGCACCCTGGGGTCGTCTCCCCAGCAAGGCTCCCTGGGAGGAGCAGAGGGAGGGCATCGGGACCAGGCTCCGAGGAGGTGGGGCTGCCCCTCCACAGAGAGCGGTCTCTGGAGGCAGAGGGGACCAGTGTCCGAGACCCCAGGCCGACCCTGCTGCCACGCCCCGACTCCGGGCTCTCCTGCCTCACCCAGGGGTCCAGAGTGGCTCCCCCGTCCTCCTTTCCCAGGAGCCCAGCCGGCTCGGCACAGCCTGGGCCTCGGCCTGAACCCCCCTCCCAGTGTCTGAGCCATCGGGGGGTGACCACAGTCTGAGGTCTGGGAAAAACCCCTGGGTAGTGGCTTCTGGGTCCGAGGATGGACCCCCAAAGCGGGGCCTCCCAGCCCACCCAGCCCCCCGCACCCAGCCCCCGCACCCAGCCCCCCGCACCCAGCCCCATCGAGGCTCCAGATATCTCCGACCTGGGGACCCTGGCGGAGGAGGGTGCGTGTCCACACTGGGGCCAGCCCGGGTGTCCCCTCCCCTCCCCAAGGGGCCAGTGAAACAACGGGAGGAGAGCATGTGGACAGACGCCCAGGGCTGGGGGAGGGGGCCGGATTCGACACGCTCCTCCAACCTCATCAGGCCCGACTGCCCCCAGCCCTGCCCCCACCCAGGAAACCACGGCCAAGGCCGACAGCGTGTGTTGGGGGGTTGCATCCCGAGACGCAGCTGGTCACTCCGTGTGGTGGTCGCTGCCCCTGTGACGTGGCCCTCGGCGTGTCCGGCTACGGGAGGGGGTTGGGGGGTTCCGGCGACGACCCATCGAGGGGATGCGAAACGAGACCCCGACGTCAGCTCTATGGCTGCGGGGCGGTGTAAACGGCGAGGCAGGGACGGAGCCACCAGGCCTGGGCTTCCCCCTGCCCCTCCCCAGACACCTCCCTGGATGTGGGGCGGCCTCAAGGCTCCGCTCTGATGCAGGCGGTCTGACCAGGGGAACCGACCGGAGAGGGGGATGGAAACTCGTTTTTGGACAGTGCGGCCGCTGGGCTGGAGTGAACACGTCACCCCTGCCTGCCAGGTCCCACGCAGGGCTCCCCGACGCCCACACAGCCCAGACCCCCCCCCCCCCCGGGGTCCTTGACACTCATTTCCCAGGGGCTGTTCTGGCCTCCCATCATGCCTCCAGTCTGGAAGCTGGAGACCCTGGACGAAAAAGCAGATTATTGCCTAATAAAGACACTCTCGGGGAGAGAAGGGGCCGGCCCTCCCCGGGACGCTCACGGGTGGGGTCACTGGCTCCGTTTCCGCGCACACGTGGGACCGCCCTGCTCCCCGGCCGGGCTCCGCTGCCGCCGGCTCTCCTAGAGGTCTTCCCGGAAGCGGCTCCCACGGGGACGAGCCCAGGCTGGCGAGGGTCGAGGTCGGGGGATGCGGAGGGGAGGGGGTGAGAGGGGCTCACCCCTGGCAAAGCAGCAGCCCCCACCTAGCACGGGAGCAGCCAGGGCCTCGCCTTGCCACAGACAGGTGTCAGCGCCCACTCTGCAGGTCGGCACCAGAGCGGGACCCACGTCCAGCCTCCTCCTTCCCTAGATGGTGCCCACAGCTGTCATCTCTAGCAACCTAACGGAAAGTGGCTGCCCTTAGAGCTGCCACTTCAGGGGCGGGTGCCCCAGAGCAGGCTCAGAGAGGTTCGTGAATGTGCCTGGGGTCACACAGCCTTTGCGTCCGAGAAGCCACAGGTGTCTCCCGTGGGACGTCGGCATCCTGTCAGTTCTGGTGATTGATCTCACGTGTGGGAGGGGAGTGTGGTGGGGGGCGCAGGGTCGACAATGACTTCCACTTCGGTCCTAAACACTTTAGGTGAGCGTCTGTGCCGGCAGGGACTGGGGGTGGGGAGGCCAGCCGGCACTGAAGTGGACGGGGAGGGGATCCCTGTGCGGGTGGAGCCGCCCGGGGCAGGGGCTGGGATCCCAAATGGGGTGGACAGCATCAGCCAGGGAGTTGCTAATGCAGAAGGGGGGCTTCTAGAACGAACACCACGGCCCTGGACCTCCAGGGGTGTTGGGAGTTCCTGCCACAACCTCTGTGGCTTTTAATGCGTGCAGATGGGTGCTTACGCAGAAGTTGGGTGTGAGTGTGTGGTGTATACACACCGACCTCCGAGCTCTGTCACTGAGCGGCCCAGGGGCAGGGACACCCCGCGGCTGCGCGCACACCCAGGGCCGGATCTTCGGTTCTATTACCATTCTCCACCGGAAAGGATCGGGCATCCCTGGAGAGACGAGCTGGGGACATCTCATTGAGCAAGAAAGCAAAAATCCTCAGATTATGACGAGGACACACCAAGGGGAAGAGGAACGAAGCAATGCAATCTGGACAGCGGTGAGTCCAGGACAGCTGTGGGGTGGACGGGAAGGCCGACTTGTGGAGGGGCCGACGGGAGCATCTAAGTTTATGTTCTGTCCTAAAGCTGAATAGTGGGGTCATGAGTATTTACTGTTCTCTGTGAAAACACACATTTGAGTTTCATATCCTATCTTGCGTGCTAACATCTCATAAAAATTACATCAATAATACAAAGGTTATATATAGAACCTACGTATGATTTCTATAAAGAAGAATGAATGGCATGTACTGTTTTGGCTTTGGATTTAAGTACTCTTTGCCTGGTATTCCCCCCACTTCCCCTCGTGCCTGGGGTTGGGGGGGAGCCTTATCTCGTGGCTGCCCTGCGTGCAGCTGAGGATCGGCTTCTGCTCTAGGACAGAAGGTCCTTGGTGTGTCCACAAACGGTTGCCTTATATCCTCTCCCAGCAGTTTGTAATCACTCGCTTCCTCCTGAGAAGGCCCTTCGCAGCCCTCCTGTCTATGCATCCAGCCAGCAGACACACAGTGAGCGCCGGCAGGTGCCAGGAATTCACAGATGTATCGGGGCCTTTCTCCGTCCTCTCCCTTAGTCTTCCATTCTCATTTGTCCCTCAAGGCCCAGTCTAGAAGCCACCTCCTTCTTCGCCTAGATTTCACGTCCTATTTGTCTCTACCTTTCCTGTCCTCTCACAGTATTTCCTCTGCTCCTTTAAAATGTTAGATTCTCTCTTTGCACCCATCCGTGTGCAGTTCTGAAGGGCACCGGCCCAGGAAGCAGACCCCCACGCCTTCTCTTACGAGCTGTGTGCCCACCAAACCTCTCTGTGCCTCTGCGTGTCACTCGTAAAACGGAGGTGCTAGCTACTCCAAACAGGTTCAGTGTTCGGCTCCAACAGTTAAGCCCTGGTCCCCGAGGCCAGGGTACCCAGCACGCGCCCTGAAATTGGTCCCAAAGTGTAATCGCTGAAGTCCCACTTTTCTTCGAAAGGCGCCGCGCTGCCCTTTCTCTCCTGACCGCTACTGACCTTGTCCTCCAGCCCCTGCAAGGCGAGGCTCAAGAGACCAGATCCGTGGGAAAAGCGTGCTGAAGCTCTGGACAGATGCGGGACCCCGGAGCCCGGCAGGCCCCGCCTGCAGCCCGCCCACCGCAGGTCCCAGGCCCCTGCCCCGAAAGCCTGCGCCGCTTCTCATTGGCTCGCGATCCGCCGAGGCCCGCCCCACCAGGCCACGTCGATTCCTTCTTCTCGCCAGCCCCGCAAGACCCCGCCTACCCTTCGAGGCCCGCCTCTCATTGGTGCTCGCCCGTAGAGCCCCGCCTCCGTGCCGTCACTTCCGGAGAGAGGAGCCTGCGGAAGGCGGAAGTGTTCGCGTAGAGGCGGCCGTGAAGTCTGGTTGAGGTGTCCCCTGATAGTCCCTGGCTACTCTTCCGCGTGTGGGCACGGGGACTTGGAGGCGGCCAGCGAGAGCGAGTGGGGGGAGCGGTGCCATGAGGCAGCCGGAAAGCCTGGCGAGGTCTGGAGGTTGACTGTCCCTGTCGCCTTTCCGCGAGGCCGCCGCCTCCAGGCAGCCACCCGTCCCCCTCAGGGTCTCGCATCCTACGGTCGTCCAGCGCCTGGGACCGGGGCTCCCGGGCCCTAGACACGGCGCTATGACCGCGGCCGCCGCCTCCAACTGGGGGCTGATCACGAACATCGTGAACAGCATAGTAGGGGTCAGTGTGCTCACCATGCCCTTCTGCTTCAAACAGGTGAGTCCAGCGGGACAGGGGTCGCCCCCTCGCCGCCGCGGGCTCACCGGCTCAGGGTCCGCAGTCACCGGGCGCGGGGAGCCGGGGCCGGGTGGGTGTGCGGGAGAGACCCCAGAAGATTCCCTCCGTAAGAGGCGCGCGGTAGTGGAGTGTCAGCCTTGGCCCGGAGTTCGCTCCGTCAGTAACCTCAGACCCCAGTGCAGAGCGTGGCACAGCGAGTGGTCTTTCCGGGTGGAAAGTGCCCACAGGACTCCGTGTTACTTTTCTTTAGGCTTATCATTTTTTTTTTAAGATTTTATTATTAAGTAGCCTCTGCACCCAACGCGGGCTTGAACTCAGGACGGGGAGATCAACGGAGCCAGGCAGGCGCCCCCTCTTTATTATTATTTTTAAAAACTCTGACCCGACTGCATTTGTATGGGGGACGGCACAAGTTCTGCAGGAACTAGACTTGGGTGTTGGTTCCAAGGTGGTCACAGAATTTGCCAGATCCTGGGTGTCACCATATGTAAATGTTACCTCGGTTGAAAAAATCGGAAATTATTTAAAAATAGGTGTTGGTCGGTTAGAGACCGGATGGAAAAAAGTCCCCATTTTTGAGATGTGGACTCATTTAGCTTCTGATTAAACCCACAAATAATCGGTGTTTGGTAATTTAGAAGAGGAGCGCTGGGGAAATTGTCAAATTGGGCAATTTCTTTCCTAAAAATGAACTTCTCAGCCTCAGTGCCCGGTGGATGGGGGTGCGGCTCCCCCTGCACACTGGAGCGAGCTGCTTGGGGGGGGAGGGTGGAGGGGCTGCCTACGCCAGTCTTGGGTGATGACACCAAATAGGGAGAAAAATGAAAATAAAACGGACATTTTGGAACTGAAAGTGGGCAGAGTAGTTTGATTTTAGATTAACAGACACTTTGCATGTTTCATCCTGAGCATCTTTTGGATAAAAATAGCACATTCATATTTTCAATCTGGAAATTCTTTTTTTTTAATTAAAAAGTTTAGTTTTGAGACAGACAGAGAGAGAGACAGAACACAAGCTGGGGAAGGGCAGAGAGAGAGAGGGAGACACAGAATCCGAAGCAGGCCCCAGGCTCTGAGCCGTCAGCACAGAGCCCGACGCGGGGCTCGAACCCACGACTCCAAGATCAAGAGCTGCACATTGCACGACTGAGCCCCCAGGCGCCCCTGGAGATTCCTGATCCCCCACCCAGGGCCCTGCCAGCTGCATTCCTTGAGAGCTCCCGTGTCGGTCACCGATCTGACAGTTGGCAGACGCGCCGGCCGCGGTGGAAGGCCACGCCGCACCTGCCACTCCAGAGACCCTGGCGCCGTCCGTGTCTAAGCACCTCAAACCCCAGTGTGCACCGCGACTTGCCAGGTGCAGTCGGCATCCCGGGACACGCGTGGCTGCGCACCTGCAAGTCCGGCTGCCATCCTCGGGCCGGTCTGTGGAGTGCCACCACGGCAGGGCTCGGGCCTAGACCCCTGTGAGGCACACGCTGGGACCCAGGCGGCTCAGCCGTCCACAGGCCCCGAGCCTGCGGGCGGTGGGCACGGGCGCTGCCGGAGCCTTTAAACGTGGCCCAGGAGGAGCCGCGGCTGCGTGGCGGAGGCCCACACGCACGGGACCGCAGGCGGCTCCCCGTCCTGAGGGCCTGGTGGAGTTGGGACAGCCACTCTCGTCTGGACGCGGCGTCTCCCTGTGGGTGGCCCTGGGCTGGAGCGCAGCAGGAGGCCAGCGGGCACGTGGGGGATGCGTGTGCCGAGCAGCCGACAGCCGTGCCATTTAAAAAAAATTGGGGGCGCCTGGGTGGCTCAGTCGGTTAAGCGTCTGACTTTGGCTCAGGTTGTGATCTTGCGGTTCGTGAGTTCGAGCCCCGCATCAGGCTCTGTGCTGACAGCTCAGAGCCTGGAGCCTGCTTCGGATTCGGTGTCTCCTTCTCTCTCTGTTCCTCCCCCACTTGCGTTCTCTCTCTCTCTCAAAAAAAAAAAAAAATTAAAAAAATTGGTTTGGGTTTTTTTTGTTTGTAGTAACTTGGGTCCTTTTCACAAAAATGGACATTCGGCTGAAGCATAACATCCGCACGGAGAAGTGCCCTCTCGGTGTATCGTGCTGGGTTGTCAGAAAGTGAGCGCACACGTGACTGGCTCCCGCGTGAAGGGACTCAGCCTGCCAGCGCGGCCTCCCCGCCAGCGGCCCAGCCTCTCACCTCTAGGGCCGTGCATCAGTGGTGCCTGCGCGTTGACTTTGTGGACATAGAATCACCTGCTGTGTGCATTTAATGTTTTACTTAAAACATTTATTTATTTTTTGAGAGACAGAGCGCGAGCAGGGGAGGGGCAGAGAGAGAGGGAGACACAGAATCTGAAGCAGGCTCCGGGCTCCGAGCCGTCAGCACAGAGCCCAACGTGGGGCTTGAATCCACGAAGCAGGAGATCATGACCTGAGGCAAAGTCAGACGCTCAGCCGACAGAGCCCCCAGGCGCCCCTGCCGTGTGCATTTTCGTGTCCACCTAGTCTTCCGTCCTACGGAGGCATTTCCGGTGTCCCTGTCTGGAGCTCGGGGAACACCCCTGCACGGGCTTTGCCGACACGCGTGCGTCTCTCTGGGGTGCTTATCTTCGCGTGGACTCGCCGGATCGCAGGCTGTGTTGTATGCTCGACTCTGGTAGACACCAGTAGGACTCCTGTTTCTCCAGCTTTTATTTTTTCGTTTTATTTTTCCTCCTGCAAATACGGTTCACGAACTTAGATTACGCAGAGGGAAAAAGGGCGCGAGAAGGAAACGGCGTCTAAGCGAGTCACCCGGATGTTCTCACAGAAGTCCCAGCCCGGGTGTAGCCCCCGGAACCAAGTCACCACTGACACTAGAAACTAATGGAAAATCTTGCAAAAGTCTGCTCATGGCAGCATTCAGGCGCTGGTAGGAAAGGAGGGCCCTCCCTACGGGGCTCCTGACTTGTAACGGGGACCCCCGGCTCCTCGCCTGGCATGGAAGCCCTGGAAGTCAGAGAGGGAAGGCAACTCGATAAAAAAAAATACAATCGAGGGGGCTCTCCGCGGGTCTGCTCTGTAGGGGCTCCAGCCTTTGGGTTCCGCCCCTCCCACTCTGCACTCAGCCTTAAAACCCAGGCCCAAGACCCTGTCTTTATTTCATTTATGTAAAAAATTTTTTATTAGAGAGCACAAGTCGGGAGCGGGGCAGAGGGGGAGAGAGAGAGAGAGAGAGAGAGAGGAAGACTCTTGAGCAGGCCCCACACCCAGCATGGAACCCAACTTGGGTTTAATCGCATGACCCTGGGATCATGACCTGAGCCAAAATCAGGAGTCGGATGCCCAGCCGACGGGGCCACCCGGGCGTTTTGACTTTGTTTTTATTTTGAAAGATGCCCTGGCCCCCGAGACGCTCCCTGAGGTTCCCTGTCCCTGCCCCGAAGCTGTCCTTGAGCTTTAGGTCACGGATAAATCTGCTGCACACGTCGGCGTGCGGGTTTTGAGGGAGCACGTGTTCGCGTCTCCCCGGGAAACAGCTGGGCGAGCGGCTGCTGGTCAGGTGGCAGCCCTTGAACTCTTAAGAAAGGTGTAAACGCCGCGTTTCGTCTCTTCCCTCCCGCATGTGTTCGCCGATCCGAGCGGCTGGAAGGGGGCAAGCCCGTGGGGTGCGCGCAGAGAACCGGGGAGGGCTGGTTGGCGGCCCCGCCCTTCACGGACACTGGGAACGGCCTCGGAGGAGGTGGTGTCCCTGGCGCTCTTTCAGGGTCACAACGCAGGGGGCCACTGCACGTAGGGAATTGGTCCCTTTCGGTGCTAGGAGTTGTCACCGCGGGCGGAGAAGTGAGGCAGAGCTGGGCTCCTGCATCAGTGAGAGCGGGTGGAGGCGGAGAGGGCTCGGGGGGAGCTGGCACCGTGGGGCAGCAGTCCGGGTCATTTTGTTTTGTCTCCTTTTCTCCCCCCCCCCGTCCAGTGCGGCCTCGTCCTGGGGGCCCTGCTCCTGGTGTTCTGCGCCTGGATGACGCACCAGTCCTGCATGTTCCTGGTGAAGTCCGCCAGCCTGAGCAAGCGGAGGACCTACGCCGGCCTGGGTGAGCGCACCGGCGGGGGCCTCGCGGCGTCGGTCCCCGTCCCCCGCTCGCGCTCGCAGACCCCCGGACGGCGCTGCTTTCCCTTAGTAGAAAACGTGATGCGGATTTAAACACCGCTGGCAGAAACACGTGCCTTACCATCGAGGGGACCCTCGCTCTGCCGTCCCCCACTTGTGCAGATACCCGTGGAGACTCTCCCCTTCCAGACGCCAGCAGGACCCGGTCCTTGGCCCCTCGGTGCACCCGCTCACAGCCCGCGGCCCCCGAGCTCCCGGCGCCCGCCCGGGGTCTGCTGTGCTTCCGCCACCGTGCACGCCACGGGGCTGACCGTCATGGGGCTTGGGTCGGGGGCGGGCCCGGCGCCTGTCTCTCTCGCAGTGTGTTTCCCAGTGCTCTGGGCTGTAATTTCGTTTCCTTAGTTCTGTCTTCCTTTGATTTCGGGCAAGGGCCAGGAGGCCGCGCTTTCTGCTTCCTTTTTGTTCGGAGCGTTTCCTTGGCCACTGGCTCCGAGGCGGGCCCCCCACTTGCCCGCCGTCCTCAGGCGGGGGTGCGCCCTGCACTGCGGCTGTCCAGCATGGGGGTTCCCAGGAGCTGGGCAGAGTCCCTGGGCTCCGGACCAGAGCCCCTGAGCCGGCCCTCCTTCCCCTGCCAGCTTGCGGCCGGGCTGCCAGGGTGGCTCACAGCTGTCCCAGCAGAGGGGAGGCGGCGAGAGGGAGCGGTGTGCGGATCCCAGGGGGCCACACAAAAGAAACGCCTCGGCAGGGTCCGTGCACGGGCCTCTGGCAGCGCCACCTCGGGTTTCCCTCCAGTCTGTCGGCTTTGCGTTGGCGCCAAGCTGCCAGCGTCCGCTCTGACCTCGGCACCGAAGGGGCGCCTCCTTCTCTCCTCCCCGAAGAGAGCGCTGCTGTTGGGCTGTCATCGCTGTGGGCGCCGCTTGAGGAAGTGGTAGTGACAGGTGAACAGACCGCACCGGGATGGCCTAAGGCAGCTCGGGGTGACTCGTGCTCCGGGCGCCCCTTCCTCCGCCCGCAGGGCCGCGGCCTCGGGGTGGTCCTTCTCTCCCCTCTGCGGGTCTGCACGCGGCGGGGTTCCCCGAGAAGACGGCCCACGAGGTGCTTGGCTTTGCCCTGAGGGCGTGTGACCCTAGACCCAGGAAGACCGTGGCTTTGACAGCGGTCTGTCGATTATTCTTAGCAAGTCCCTGAGAAGGCGAACCGATGTGGCCGCACGTGAGAGGCGGAGAGGAAATCGGACAGTGGGCGCCGGGCTCCTCTAGGTGCCCGGGGCGACTGCAGCCCCACGGCTAGAAGCGGAAGAGGCCCCAGACCACCACCAAACGAGGTGGCTCAGTTGCATGAGCCCCCGCCTGCAGCAGTGTCCAGCCTCGGGCCTGGCGCCGTCTCTCAGAAACAGAGGCCCCGCCACTTGGAGAGGAGTCCTCCACGGGAGGAGAGAGTGTCTCCGGGACCCGCACCTGGGCGGAGACCTACCCAGGGGTCTGTCTCCCCGTCCTCCGCCCCGGGGCGAGAGACCCTGATTGCTTGCGCCACAGCCGGAGAGGGTGGCTCCAGCGTGCATCACCTGCCGCGTCTGTGGGCGTTGGGCGGCTGTGGGGGCGGGGATGAGGACAGATGGCCTTCGGCCAGACCAGGACCCCGGGACGGCGCAGGGCTGGGGCAGTGGGCGTAGCTCAAACAAATAGGCCGTTTGAAGCCCTAATGCTCCACGGCAGGGGCGGGGTGTGGGTGCGGGCCGTTTTCACGGGGACGTCTGCCGTGCCCAGACGTGAGCCCCGGCGGCGGTCACATGCTGCCCCCGCCACTGTGGCCCGTGCCTACGAGGCTGCCGGACAGTGAGCCCGGCCGGTCGGGAATTAGAGCTCCGCGCGGTTTTTGCTGACGTTACTTCTGCGTGTGTGTGGTGTGCGCTGCTCGCGGGCGGCGTTGGCGGATCTCATCCGCTTCCTACCTCCTGCTTCCTCACCCCGTGTAGCCTGCTTCGTGTGGACTTTCCTAAACCGTGCTTTCAGAAGATAGATGGAGCTGCGGGCCCGTCGGCTTCCTCCAGCGGTCTCAGCCCCCACGAGGGCGCCCCGAGCCCAGACCCCGACCCACTGAGTGTGGCCGGTGCTTCCGAGCTCTCGGCTGCAAGCACCAGATGCTTTGGCGCTGTGGCCGTGGTCTCATCATCTGACCTCCCGGGGTCCTGGTCAGTCTGCTGCCCGCTCCGGGACCCGGGGTGGGGCCTGCAGGGGGCCTGTCTGGCCAGTCCCTGCCTGTCCTCGGATGTGTGACCCACACGTGTGGGTATGCGGCTCGGGCACGAGGGCTGTAAAGCCAAGCCTTCTGATGCCCTGGGGTCTCTACACCCTCATTCATCCAACAGATGTTTTATCGTCCTCTGCGCAGGTGACCCTGGGGAGTCCAATGCAGCCCAACACCCGGCTCCGGGGACGACCGGGGTGAGGTCGCCGTCCTATCTCGAATAGCACGGTCTGGTGTGTGCACCGCCTGCTCTGCCCTGCCGATGCTGGGCGGTAGTCTGGAGGAGGCTTCGGATGGCTGGCGGGGAGAGCAGGAGGGCGGCCAGGCTCCCGCGCTGAGCCCGGTGGTCCGAGTGCTGTGTCCACGGCAGCCTCAGAGCCTCGGGCCGAGCAGGGGCCCCCAGGAGGAGCCGCCGCCCGCCTCCCAGGGAAGGACCGGGAGAGCCTCCCGGTGCCAGTTCCAGCTCCGCACAAGTGCGCCGGTTAGACTGGTACGGGGCCACGCCTACTCCTTGTCCCCAAGACATCCAGGCTGTTAGCTGCAGAGTGCCCCCCACAGGGGGAGGGCCTGGCCTGGGAGCTCTGGTCCACACCCAGGCGTGCCTGCTCCGAAACCCTTCTGCGGACCCCCGTTGGCCTGCTGGGGCTGGTCCGGCACCGTGGTTCCACCCTCGAGGGGCAGTCCCGGGCTCCCTCTGCCCTTCCAATACCGTGCCAGGCGGGGGGCGGGGGGCTGCCGGGCATTTCTGTTTGAGACTTGGGGTTGGAGGTTGCTGAGGGATCTGCACTTGCAAGCCGGGGTGGGGTAGGTAAAGAAAGGGGTGAGTGGGGAGCCCGGGGCCTGGGACAGCCCCGTTAGGACGTCGTTCCGGGCGTGTGGGTGAAGAGGGCCACTCCCACCTTGGTCCTCTGACTTCCTAGAGTACGTTCCGTTTCCTTGCTGTCCAGAATGAGGGTGTGTTCCGGAATCTTCTGGCAGCTGCTCTGAGCATTTGCAATATGCTGTAGACGTTGAGCCTCCTTGTGCAGAAGAGGGACTGGGAGGGCCAGGAGCAGGCCCACCTCTGCGGGGCACTGAGTTCTGTGTCGTGTCTGGGGCTGAGCTGCCTGACGCCCGGCCTTGGGGGACCTTGGAGCACCTCCCTTTGGTGACGGCAGGCCTTGAGCTACCGGCTGCTGTCTGGAGTCTTCATTTGTAAAGGTCTCAACTTGGCCTTGAGTCTCTGGTGAGGAGTCAGACAAGCCGGCGTGACCCTCAGGGCAGGAGCCAGTTTCTGCCCACCGGCCTTCTGCCCGTGTCCCCTGTGCCGGGCGCAAGCTCCCTTGCTTTTGGCAACGCTGTGCCTCCTCCTAAGTCATTTAAAAGTGACGAGTGTTGTTTGGACTCATTCACACCAACCGGCCTGCGTGTCTCCTGCTCTCCGAGTCCCTCAGAATAGGAAGCCGGGCTGTGTCGTCACACCCCACCTCCTGTTGCCCCTGGCGGGGCAAGAACTTGCCCGGTCCGTGGGGGACGCAGGGTTCCCCTGTTCAGTCCGGGAAGGGCCTCGTGGGGCCAGCTCTCAGTCTCTCATCTGCTCAAAGCAACTCTGTTGTCAGGAAGGAAGGACAGTCAGCTCCTCTCCGCTGTGGGACACACCGTTCAGAGGCCCGGCTCCTCGATTGTCTGTCCCGAGAGGGGGCAGGTCTGCGACCTCTTGTCCCCTCCCACCCAAAGTGTCCCACTGGAAAGGATTCTCGGAGTTTTCTTCTGAAATCACAGAGAGTGAACATAAGAGCCCTTAGCCAGGTCCCTTTGGTGTGAGCTGTGGTGACCGAGACGTCCTGGCACTGTCCACCCTGTCCCCGCCCTTCCTCCTGCCGAGTGCGCCTGCGGCCGTGGGTCCTTCAGGGCTCACGTGGGAGACTGCCACTTCGCAGGGACAGCGGTCTTTTCTTTTTTTTTTTTAAATGAACAAAATCAACTTTCCGGGTCTTTCTCCTGCTTTGTTCTTTCTTGTGTGCTTCCCATGTGTTGATGGTAGAGCCGAAAAGAACAGGGGACCTAAATCCTGGCACGCTCTCCTGGCACCCGGGAAACGCCAGGCCGCGGGTCCTTGTCACACGGCGTCCTCACCTTGTCTCAGCGGCGTTTTCGGGTGCGGGCTTTCATGCGGTTGGCTGGGAGCTGATTCTCGGTTTCTGCCCTAGCGCTGCTCGCCTACGGAAAAGCGGGGAAGATGCTGGTGGAGACCAGGTAGGTGGTGCGGCCTCGCCTGCTGACGCCCGCTGCCCTTCGCCGCCTGTGCTGAGGAGGAGCCGGGGACGGCTGCCGCACGAGCCACGCGCCTCGATGTGCACCGCTTTAGGAAGTTACCCTGTTCTGAAGTCTCGCTTACCGATTAGTGGAAAATTCGGTGTCGTGATCTCTTAAAATGGTAGTGTCGAGGGTGAGAGTCTTATTTAAGTCTTAAAACCGGGCACCTCGGAACCCGGCAGAGCTGGGCTCGCCGAGCTGGGGCCCCTCCCTCTCGGCGCCGCTCCCGAGGCCCCCGTGCCCCCGGCCCCGCACGCTGCCGCCTCGAGGCAGCATTAAATTGGAAATGTCATATCTTTCTCCCTTTGGAGTAAAGTTTTATGAGAAGAAAGAATTGCTGGGAAATTGCCCTTTAGGCTTCTAAATTAGGGAGTCGTGAACGCAAACGAACACCTCTGTCTGAAAGCAGTCGATTGTTCTTTTAACTTGAGGAGCTTGGCGGTGCATTTTGGGAGCTCCGGAAGCCATGTGTGCAGCCCCCCGGGGAGAGAGAAGTTTCGTTGTTTAGTGCTGGCGAGTAGCAGAGCGCAGGCACCCAGCACCCCCGCCTCTCCCACCGGGCCCGGCTTCGGGCGGTCGCGGGCCGGCCGTGCCCGGCAGGGACTCCCGCGTCTCGGCCGCGGACGGGCCGGCGGACCCCCCCCCCCCCCCCCGGGCGCGCCCTCTCAGCCCAGCTCCGTTCTCTGCAGCACGATCGGGCTGATGCTGGGCACCTGCATGGCCTTCTACGTCGTCATTGGCGACCTGGGGTCCAACTTCTTCGCTCGGCTGTTCGGGTTTCAGGTAAGACACGCCCGGGCCCGGTGCACCGGGGTGTCCGTGGCGTCCCCGCGGGGCCACGGTTCAGCCCCGTGAGGACAGGAGGGCGGGCAGGATGGCCCGGGGTTCGTTCCCGGCTGGCGGGTCGGTCGCGCTGGGGATCCCCCGGGGCGAGGCCTTCCCGGCGCGCTCGGCTCCCCCCAGGTGACCGGCACCTTCCGCGTGTTCCTGCTCTTCGCGGTGTCCCTGTGCATCGTGCTCCCGCTCAGCCTGCAGAGGAACATGATGGCCTCCATCCAGTCCTTCAGCGCCATGGCCCTCCTCTTCTACACCGTGTTCCTGCTTGTGGTGAGTGCCGGCGCCCCAGGGCTGGGCTGCCCGCCGGCCGCCTTCCGGGGACGACGGGAACGTGGTCGGCAGCAGGGCAGGCGAGTCCTCCAGGGCAGGGGGCACGGCCGAGTCCCTGAGACAAAGCGTGGGTCCTCCTCATTTCACAGAAAGACATTTTATGTGTCGTCTGTGATCAGGGGTCATGGCGCCAGTGTTTCGTCACCAGGGGGCAGGTCGTTTTCTCGATGAGCGTGTGCAGTCGGCCAGCCCCGGGGGTCCGGTGTGGGGCTCACGCTTAGACTGCTCCTTGCCTGCCCAGCGCCTGGAGAGCCTGGGGGGGGGCCCCTGCGAGCCGAGCCCCGGGCCTGCCAGGCACAGCGGAGGTCGGGAGTGCCCGCTCCTGAGCGAGTGGAGTGGAAATCTTGCAGCGGGCCTTCCTCAGAACTCCGGGCGCTGGGGGGGTGTCGCCCGCGCCCCCAGGTGTGAGGGCCAGCGCAGTGATGGGCGCCCCTGCTCCCCAGACAGCCTGTCCTCTGTGGGCTTGTCTTTTGTTCTTTTTTAAAATTTATTTATTTGGGTTGAGAGAGAGAGAGAGAGAGAGAGAGAGAGAGAGAGAACAATCGGGGGAGGGGCAGAGAGGAAAGAGAAAGAATCTCAAGCAGGTTCCGTGCTGTCAGTGCAGAGCCCAACATGGGGTTCGAACTCACGAACCCCTGAGATCACGACCCGAGCCGAAATCAAGAGCCAAACACTTGACTGACTGAGCCACCCAAGAGCCCTGAGTTTGTCTTTTATAATGTGTCTAGGTTGGGAGGGGCGCCCGGCCGCCTGGGTTGGTGGAGCGTGCGATTCTTGATCTCAGGGTTGTGAGTTCGAGCCCCGCGTTGGGCATAGAGCTTCCTTTAAAAACAACAACAGCAGAAAGTGTCCGGGTTGGATTTGGAAGGACCTGTCAAGTTTGTGGGCACCATCTGGGCCTCGCCGTGTCCGGTCTGTGCTGTGTCCTGTGGGGGCAGCGGCCTCGGGGGCCAGGAGGACCCTGCAGCAAGAGCTCCTGTTGGCTGCACGCGCCCAGCTCGTGGCACAGCAGGGGTGGCAGACGGGGACCCCCGGGCGCCCAGCCGGCACGCCAGCTCTTGCTGCAGGGGAGCACGTGGCCGAGGCGGGGGTGGCCTCGCTGCCTGTCGGTCCACGCCGCGGCCCCGGGGGCCCCTCCGCCCGTGTGTTCTGAGCCCTGCTTTCCTGTCCCCATGCAGATCGTGCTGTCCTCCCTGAAACACGGCCTGTTCGGGGGGCAGTGGCTGCCGCGGATCAGCCTCGTGCGCTGGGAGGGCGTCTTCCGCTGCATCCCCATCTTCGGCATGTCCTTCGCCTGCCAGTCGTAAGTGCCGCTGCTCCCGGGGCGGCGCGGGCGTGGTGCCTGGGGTGGGGTCCCCCGCTCGGAGGTGGGCGTCGTCTGTTCTCTGTGACTGGTGACGCGGGCCACCAGCTTGTAATGTCTCGTTCCGCTGTGACTTGTCCCCCCTCCAAGTTGAGGGAGAGAGCCGTGTGTATTTTTATCGGGAGGGAACTCGACTTCATTCCTGGGACGTGCTGCCGGCAGCTCTGGGGACAGTGCCCAGTTCGCCACCCCCTCCCCAAAGAGTTGGCTGCGGGGAACACAGAACAGCCCAAAACCATCTGATTCACACAGTCCCAAGCATTTTGCCAAAATTGAGCTGTTCGTGTGAGAATATTTAAAAGGAAATTGCACAAACATTGACTTCGCCTGCCGCCGGGGCCCCTTCGGGGGGCGTGCGCGTGCGCGGGCGAGCCTTCCCTCTGGCACGCGGGGCCCTGTGAATGCAGATCAGGCGGTTTCCACGATTCCAGCAGCGTCACCGTCCTCACCGAGTGACAGGAGCCAGTGATTCACGCCCGGTCGGGACGGTAACCCGCCCAGAAGAGAGGCGTAAATCCGGCCCGGACGGGAAAAGGCCAGCAGCGGGCTGAGGGGGGAGGGAGGGGGTGTGTGTGGGGGGGCTGGCAGAGCGACCCCCCGAGCTCCAGTGGGCACGTGCCGTGCCAATCGTAAACCAACGTGGCAGATAGATTTGCTCGTGCTGCTGTGTTTACACCCACACGCGAGATCCAAGGCGTCGTTTCCCGCTTGCCGTCTCTCCCGGCAGCTCGGTCCTCCGCCAGCACGTGCTCCGCTCCTGCCGCTTAACGTCCCGTTATAATCCGTGACAGAAGTCACATTCCCTTACCGCGTACCTAGCTCCCAGTTGTCCTTTTAGTCTGTGGGTTTGCTTTTTAAAAAACAAAGCCGCGGTTGGGCTCTTCGGTGGTGGCCACACGCCAGCCGGCGCCCATCCTTCGGGTTTGGTTCCGGAAGGGGTGTGGGCCCCCATCTCGTTCTGCTGCTTGCGGGGGCGCCGGCCTGCGGGGATGCCCACGTTCTCCCCAGGGAGCGGCTGGCGGGGGCTCCGCAGCGCCGGCAGTGCCCGCCGTGACCAGTTTGCCGACCCCCCGTCCTTACAAACACTCAGGTTTGCCGAGGGCAGAGACGGGGCTCTCCCCACCGCGTCTCTGCACCAGAGGGGGAGCGGGAAGGGGGCTCCTGCCCGCCCTTGCCTGGGGACCGCTACGGGACCGCCAGGCCCCACTGGTCTCCTTATCGCAGGGCCGGGCCAGGTCTCTGCTCGGCTCTTGCTGTCTGGCCCTTTCTGGTCTTACTTCATAGTAATGAGTACTGGGTGCAGCACCACTAGGCCCAGGGGCTCGGAGAAGCGGCCGAGAGAGCGCTGAGCACTGAGGCGCCCGGTCCCCGTGGAGGCCGCTTGGCGGGGCGGGCGGTCTGAATGCTCTGTGGCGTGCCGAGGCGGGTCACCGCGGACATCTGCGGCTCCCACCGCCAGGGGCGTCTGGGGCACAGGCAGGGTTAGAGGGGGCCGCCCCTCGGCCTTCCCATACTCGCTCATGCCCACGTCCCGGCACAGGCCCCTCGGCGCAGTCCCTGTAGCTCCTGGTGTGCGCTGGGGGCCGAGGGAGGGAAGTCCCGGCCGTGGGGTCTGACCCCGCTCCCCCGGTCAGCACTCGCCCGTGTGGACCCCACCCCAGCCCAGGCGCTGCTCGGCGCCGAGACGTTTGTGTCATTTTCCTGCGTGTCCTCTGCCGTGTGCGTGGGCTGCACGGCACGTGCCGCCTGACGCCCTCCAGCCGGGCCGAGGGGAGGGCGGCTGTGCAGGGCGCCCCTGCCCGCTGTGAGTGCCCTGATGGGACAGTGCGCCCCAGCCGGGTCTTCCCACTGGGTCCCGTTTGCTTTTCGGGGACGTTTCCTGTCGCTTTCTTGAAGGTGGTTTTGGAGTGTGGCTCCACTGACTGTTCTGCGTGTCCCTTCGCACCCCTGTCAGCTGGCATCCCGCGTTCGTGACTGCCTCAGCACACGGGATGGAGAGTGGCCCCCCTCCATCATTCACCCCTGGGACAGCTCCATCCCTGCCTCCTTGTCTGGACGCGCCCCCCCCCGGGGCCACACACAGACCTCCCTGTTCCCCTCCTTGCGCCCCTGCCCCTGCCTGTCCCCACCTGCTCCCCTCAGTGACTGTCCGCGCAGAGCCCGCTGGACGAGTCGCTTCCACCACCCAGCAGCTCTGCCCTCCTGGCGCCGATCGCCAGCACTGAGCGAGGGCAGGTGGCCCGGCCCGCTTGTGTTCGTTTAACTTTCTGTTCCTGTGACGGCCGTGCTCTGAACGGCTTCCTGCTTCCCCTGCGGGCACGTGCTCTCCAGTGCAGCCCGGGGACCACGCGGGGGCCGCGCTCCTGCTGCAGCGGGACAGATGGGCTTTCGTTCTGTGGCACTCCTGTGGCGCTTCGGAAATGTTTACGGAGGGCTCGGTAGGGGGGCGCTCTGGGTGCAAGCGCCTGCAGTCCGCCGTCCAGACCGCGGCCGGCCATGGCCCTGACTTACCGTGGCGGCGGGTGTAGGTGGAAGGAAGGTGCTGGGGGCTGGGCCGGGGACCGGGACCTGGGGACAGGGAGCCACGGGCCGCCTCTCCCCTCGGACTCTGCTTGTTGAAGGGGCCCGTTTTCCTCCAGCCAGGTGCTGCCCACCTACGACAGCCTGGACGAGCCGTCGGTGAAAACCATGAGCTCTATATTTTCCTCCTCCCTCAACGTGGTCACCACCTTCTACGTCATGGTAGGAGCCCTTCACACCCTCCCCTCGTGTCCCACGCCAGGACTTGGCTCTCCACTCCTGCCCCCCGCCTGCATCCGGGCTCGCCTGTTGCTCCTGTCCCATCCGGACGCCCTCAGCCCAGCCCCACGGCCACCCGCAGGCCCACTCTGTCCCGGGTGGCGCTGCTGTGTCTCCCACCCCAGGGGGGGTGCGGGCATGGACTGTTCCGGATTGCGCTGGCTGAGAGTCTCCTCATACTTCTCTGAGACCTCTGCCAGTCAGCTCTGGAAAGGGGTGCGTCTGTTACCAGAACGTGTAAAACAGCGGGGGAAGAAAACCGCCTCCGATTCCAGCCACAGGTGCAGTTATGGTTGACATTTTGGTAGATTTTTCTTCCAGGCTTCTTAACGTTCCCATTTGTTCTGTTTTTTTCGCCTCGCAAATCAAATGATCGGTGTGCCGAGATCCTAGCTGGTTTCCCTGAGCTTCATGGCATCTGCGTGCTTGTCGGTTTCTGCACGTGGTCCCCACAGACTGTCGTCCACGCTCTGTCCGTCCTCGGGCGAGCACGGGTTGCCCCGCGGTTCCCGGGTTCGGATTGTGCACCAGATGAGGACGCTCTGCGGGGCGTGCGGGGCATCTTGAGGCTTCCCTGTGGTGTGGCAGCTCACTTCTCCGGGGCCTGCTGTCGCCACGGGAAGCTCGGGGACCCTCACCCACGGCGGAGCCTTCCCGTCCCGGGGGGCGGTATAGGAGCCAGGAGTCCGGCGGGCGCTGTGGGCTTGCCGGGCTGCTCGTGCAGGGGCCCGCGGGCCACCCCCGGGGCGGGGACGAGGCCCCACCGTCGCCCTCCGCTGTCGCCCTTCCACAGGTGGGCTTCTTCGGCTACGTGAGCTTCACCGAGGCCACCGCGGGCAACGTGCTGATGCACTTTCCCTCCAACCTGGTGACGGAGATGATGCGCGTGGGCTTCATGATGTCGGTGGCCGTGGGCTTCCCCATGATGATCCTGCCGTGTCGCCAGGCCCTGAACACGCTGCTGTTCGAGCAGCAGGTGAGCGAGCTCTCGCGGCCCTCGGGGCGGCACTCTGCCAGCGAAAAACCGCTCTCCTGATCTCAGTCGGCTCTTTCTCCTTGGCTTTTGCTGGTTCTTTACTTCTCTGGGTGGCGGCGGGGGAGCTTTCCCTAGCTGAAAATGGAAAAGCTTCGGGGCGCCCGGGCGGCTCGGTTGGTCGAGTGTCTGACTCTTGATTTCAGCTTGTGATCCCAGGGTCACAGGATCGAGGCCTGCATTGGGCTCCATCCTGAGCGTGGAACCTGCTTGAGATTCTCTCTTTCTCATCGTCTCTCTCGCTCCCTCCCTTCCTCTCTCTCCCCTCTCTCCCCTCTCTCCCCCACCCCTCCCTCTCCCCGGCTTATGCATTTGCACGTGCACATGCTTTCTCTCTCTCCAAAAAAAAAAAATTAATTTTAAAAAATAGAAAAGCTTTGATTGAAGTGAAACCTTTTATAAGGACTTATTTTAATTAAAAATAATTTTTTAAATGTTTTATGTATTTATTTCGAGACAGAGAGTGTGGACATGCAAGTGTGTGAGCTGGGGAGAGGGAGGGTGCATACACGCACGTGCGTGCACGGGGGAGGGGCAGAGAGAGCGGGAGAGAGAGAATCCCAAGCAGGCCGTGTGCCGAGTCCCGAGCCTGACGCAGGGCTCCATCCCGTGCCCTGTGAGATCATGACCTGAGCTGAAATCAAGAGTCAACACTCAACCAACTGAGCCACCCAAGCACCTCAGAAATTTTTTACTGTTTATTTGTTTTTGAGAGAGAGAGAGAGACAGAGGATGAGTGGGAGAGGGGCAGAGAGACAGGGAGACACAATATCTGAAGTGGGCTCCAGGCTCCAGAGTGTGAGCTTTCGGCCCTAAGCCTGATGTGGGCCTCAAATTCACGAGCAGCGAGATCATGACCTGAACTGAAGTCGGACACGTAACCGGCTAAGCCACCCAGGCACCCCAATTTTTATTATTTAAAAAGTAAAATCCATAGCGGCATTAGAGGAAATACTAATCAATAAAAAAAAAACTCAGGCGGCTGGGTGGCTCAGTCCGTTGAGCGTTCGACTCTTGATTTCGGTTCAGGTCAGGATCCCAGGGTCGTGGGATCAAGCCCCACACTGGGCTCCATGCTGAGCGTGGACCCTGATTGGGATTCTCTCTCTCTCTCTCTCTCTCTCTCTCTCTGCCCTTCTCGCTGGCTTGTGCTCTTTCTCTCTCTCTTTCTAAAGTAAAAACAAGTAAGCAAGTAAATAATAAAAGATTCCCTCTCTTCGTCTGCCCCTCTCGCCCACTCCCACGCTCTCTCTTTCTAAAATAAAATATTTGAAACTTAAAAAACAAAAGAAAAGAAATTTCATCTGCGTCCCTCCATCCTCCCGCAGAGGACGTGGCGTGCGTGCCTCTTCAGAGCCTTTCCCTGAGTGCGCTCCCGTGTGCAGGTGGGCGTCTCCGTGGAGACCCGAAGCGCCTCCGTGCCCCTGCTCCGGGTCCCAGCGCTTGTGGGATGCTCCGGTCCTTCAGGCGTGACCTCTCGGGGCTGACTCTGTCCTGACCTCCTTCACACACGCCTCCTTCCCCTTCTCCCCCTCATCTGGGAGTCCTGGGTCGCTTTCTAGGCAGGAGTTTTTGGGTCAGAACGGGGAGCCCCTAACACACTCCTCGCCAGACCAGGCGCAAGCTGTCCTGCTCAGGTCGGTCGGAAATCCGGGCTGCCGCCGTCCTAAGAAAGCTGCCTGCGCCAAGGTCCGTTCTGGAAGTTGGGTGCTTTGACATTCTGGTTATGGAAGGCTCTGAGTCTCCCCCGGAGCGGTGTTTTCCCAGCCCACGGATAGAACCGTGGTCCGCCCCTCCCGTGTGCCCAGCACTGCTCTAGAAGCTTCATTCTGGTGCGTGGGCCCGGGAGGGGAGTAACTTTGGGTTTGGTTACACTCCGTTGTGTCCTCTGCCTCCCGCTCGGCCGCGTGTCCAGCGCCTGGAAGGGAGAATGGACGGCACTGGGTGTGCGGGAGGGTGCGCCCCGGGGGCCCCCGCTGTGCTCGGAAACCTCCAGCCTGTCCCTGCGGGGCGGGGGCCAGCGCCGGGGTCCACACCGCTGCCGCGCGGCGCTGCCCTCAGCCTCCCCCACGGCTGCTCTCAAGGGAAGTGGGAGGACTTGCCGCTAACGTTTGGAGACACGGAGTTATGAAATTCACTTCCCACGCCTGGTGCGAGGCGCAGCGCGTGCCTTCCTGGCGTTTCACCGGTTCGGGGTTCCGGTTCCCGGGCCATCTCTCTCTGGTGTCACTCGCCCCCCGGCGGCACGGGCAGGGCCTGCGAGGGCGTCCTTGCTGGAGAGCGGAGAGGTTTGGAAACCGTTCGTTCTGTTCCCTCCCCTAGCAGAAGGACGGGACCTTTGCCGCCGGAGGCTATGTGCCCCCTCTGCGGTTTAAAGCGCTCACGCTCTCGATCGTGTTTGGAACCATGGTCGGTGGCATCATGATCCCAAACGGTAAGTGGGAGGAAGGCTGCTCCGGGGCCGGGTTTCCTGCCGGATCTTTCCTCTCCCCTGTCCTCCCGCGTCCTTGGGTTACGTGTAGGGACCCCGGAGCCATCCCTGCCTGGAGTCTCGTTCAGCCGGGACACATCCCAGAGTCTCATGCTGCCCTCTCTGGTGTCCTAGAAAAGTCTAGACACGCTCAGTGAACCTCTTCTTTGGCTCCCTGAGAAAAGTGTGGGACAAGTGTCTCAGCGTCAGGGAGCCACAAGCACGCGTAGAAACCTGAGCCGCTGAGCCCTGGGTGGAGGCTGGGATGCAGGGACACGGGCCTGATTTGGAGATAGTGGTGGCATGGCAGTTGCTCCCGAACTGTTGACTCCTCCGAGGGAGGTGAAGGACCTGGGCAGGGTCTGAGCTGTCAAACCGCGCTCCCGGCCACGCAGAGCTTCCTGCCATCGGATACCCGGTGGGCCCTGCGTGTGCTCCCCCCAGGTCCCCCGCACTCTGTACGTCCATACATCCTGGCTTCCACATGTGTCCTAGGACCCGTCCTGCCCCGTCTCTCGCCAGTGGGTGGAGGGGGTGGCGATTGTTGGCCCCATTTCACTGGCCAGGAAACTGAGGTGTGAGGAGCATGGAGCTTGCCCGAGACTCCGTAGCCGGAAAGGCGTGGCCTCTGGTTCTCCTGGGGCCACTGATCCCACGCTGTGCCCTGCGTGTGGTCTCAGACGGGATCCCCTTCAGTGTGTCCGCGGGCACAGGAGGGCGTGCCGCCACTCCTGCTGGTGTGTTCTGGAGGCGCGCGTGGAGGGGCCTCGTGGCAAGGCCGGCTTGCGCACCTGGGCGCCCGTGCCGGACCCCCGGCCCTCACCCCTTCCTGTTGCTTCTCCTTCCCAGTGGAGACGATCCTGGGCCTCACGGGCGCCACCATGGGAAGCCTCATCTGCTTCATCTGCCCGGCTCTGATCTATAAGAAAATCCACAAGAACGCCCTTTCCTCCCAGGTGAGTGCGGCCCAGCCCCACGGGGTTGGTCTGGGCTCGGGGCGAGGCGGGGGCTTCTCGAGGTGCCAAGGGCCTTGGTCTGGACGGTCCAGGAGCACAGGGTTAGGCCTCGCCGCTGCCGCGCGTATGTGGGGAGGTTCCCGGGTGCCGGGCGTGTGTGTCGCAGCGGCTTACTTAGCCGAGCGCCGAATACCGAACCTCTTTTGTGCGGATGTGTGTGGGGCTTCCGTGAGTGCGTGTGCTGCACGTTCTGCGCCCCGCCCCCGCCGCGGCGTCCCCGCTGTCTCCCCGGACCTTGTGACGGGGCCCCCTCGGCAGTGCTCTGCCCCATGGAGACAACTGTGACGACTGTGGGTGTGCACGAGCGACTGTGGGTGTGCACGAGCGCCAGGATAAGCTCCCCCCTTTCCCCGGGTCGGGATAGACTCGGCCCTTGCCCGCCTCGCAGGGGCTTGCTGAGCTTTCTCTCCGGTGTGCTCTGGGGACGGTTTCCGGAGCGCTGTGTAGTCGGCGAACGGCAGAGCACCCAGCTCTCGGCGCACAGCCTGGCCCCTTGCTAAGGGAACCCAGCCACGGAGCCACCGTCCACGGCAGGGTTAGAGCATTCCAGTACTCGAGGGTTCCCTGGGGCGCCTCAGTCTTTCCCCCCCAAGGTTACGGCTCGTCTGTCTTCTAACCTCTCAGAATAACTCTGCCTTCTTCGAGTCGGTATAAACAGAGTCTAACAGTGCGCGTTTGTGTCCGGCTGGCCTCCTCACCCACGCGTCGCGTCTGCGGTCAGCCGTGTCGCCGCGGGGTCGGGCGGCTTGCCTGTTCTCCTTGCTGCGTGACATTGCATGGTTCCCCCCGGGGCAGACGGCGGGGTGCTCCACGCGACTCTCCTGTGACATGTGCGCAGCGTGTTGGTGACTCCCCGAGGCGGGGGGCGTCGCGTCCTGGGCTCACGTCTCTCCAGCTTCAGCAGAGTTTGTCACACTCCTGCCCGTTTTCCAAAGGTGGTCTTCCGGCCCCACGTTAGAGCTCCAGCTCCTTTTGCATCTGCTGTCCCTTTCGCAGATGCTACTCCTTCCGAGGGGTGTGCGGTGGCGCCTCATCTGGGCTTAATCCGCAGTTCCCGGATGGCTAGTGGCGGTGAGCCCCCTTACACGTTCGCGGCAGCCGTGCGAGCCTCCGTGGCCGCCTCTTGGGTCTTGCCCTGTTTCATCACCTGGATTGTCTGCCTTTTTCTCTTTTTTAAATATTCTTTTTTTTTTTTAAATTTTTAAAATTTAATTCAGTTTGAGAGAGAGAGAGAGAGAGCGAGAGCGCAAAGGGGCAGAGAGAGAGGGAGAGAGAAGGCAGAGCCTGAAGCAGGGCTCGAGCTCACGGACCGTAAGATGGTGACCTGAGCCGAAGTTGGATGCTTAACCGCCTGAACCAACCAGGCGTGCTGTCTTTTTCTTAATGATTTTGTGGAAGTTTTTAGAAGATTCCAGATCTAAATCTTTTTTCTGAAGTATCTATTGCAAACGCTTTTCTTCACTCTCGGTTACCTTTTCACTTTCTTCATGATACCTTTTGACCAACAGCTGTTCTTAATTTTAGTGTGCTTCAGTTCGTCACCCTTCTTTTGCTGGGTGCTTTTGATGTGCTGTTTAGGAAATGTTTGCCCACTACAAGGTCTGCAGGTAGCCTCTCATGTTATATTCTGGAAGCTTCTATCGTTCACGTTCAGATGCACGCTCTGTCTGGAACGGACAGGGAGGTAGGGTGAAGGTTGCACCCTCTTTCCCTACCACTGAGGCGGCACTGCTGTCACCGGTCACCTGTGCCCTCGGACGACTCTGTGGTTGGTCTCTCGGGCTCTCCTTGCGCTGGCGTGGCCCTGCTCTGAGCTCGGGGGCTTTCCCGTGAGTCTGCACGTCAGGCGGTCGGAGCCCTCTACCTTCATTTTTCTGCAAGGGGGCTGTCCCCTTGGTGGCCCTTTGCATTTCCGCTGTCTCTGTGTCACTCGTCAGCCCCTCCAGCACAGCCGTGTTGGATTTTGCCGGAGTTGCACCAACCGGAGTTGGAAGAACTGATAACCGCCCTTCAAGTGACAGCATTTTCTAATTGTCATTGTGTCTTCTCTGCTCATGGGTTCTTTTTAGATTTCCAGACTTTTGGGGATTTCCTGGGAGCCCCTTGTACTGATTTCAAGCACAGTCCCCTTGTGGTTGGAGACCATACGCTGAAGAACTTGAATTTCAGTCCTTTGACATTTTGAGACTTGCTTTGTGTCCCAGCACGTGGTCTCCTCTGATGGATGCTGTGGGCTGCGTGCGGTTAGGTCAGGTTTACTAGCTGCGATTTTCAGATTTTATGTGTTCTTGCCCTGTTTTTAAACTTGTTTATCAGTTATGGGAAAGATATGACAGGATACCCTATAATTGTAGATTTGTCTATTTCTCATTTTGGTTGTATCAATCTTTGCTTTTTATCTTGAAGCTATGTTATCAGGAGCATATAGTTTTAGGACGGTTAGTTCTTGTTAAACTAGTCCTTTTCGGGGCGCCTGGGAGGTTCGGTCAATTGAGCAACCAACTTCATTCAGCTCAGGTCATGATCTCACGGTTCACAAGTTCAAGCCCCACATGGGGCGCTCTGCTGTCAGCGCAGAGCCCACTCTGGGTCCTCTGTCCCCCTCTCTCTCTACCCCGCCCCTGCTTGTGATCTCTCAAAAATAAACATTAAAAAAATTTTTTTTAAACCCAAGTAACCCTTTTTCCTCTCTTGAGGAAATGTCTCTCTCTTTATCTTTGGAAATGCTTCTGTCTTAAAGTTGGCCTTGCCGATATAGTGTGACTAGCTCAGCTTTGCTTTGATTTATATTTATACAATGTAGTTTTTTATTCTTTTTTTTATTTCTGTGCTGTTTATATTTATGGTATGTCTTAGGTAACAGCATGTAGTTGGCTTTTGTTGCGTTTTGTTTTTATCTAGTTTGTTAATAAGAGTATTTAAGCTAAAAAAAGAGTAAGATTTTTTTATAGTGAATATAATTACTGATTTTGGGGGAATCAAAACGTCCATCTTAGTCTTTGTTTTTTATTTGTCCTCTCAGTTCTTTTTTGTATATTTCTTTCTTACTGACTTCTGGATAAATCAAGAATTTAAGTATTTACCTTTTTATCGTTCTACTAGCTGGAGTTGCACAATTCTGTTCTAATGGTTCTACAGGGCAGTTCAATATGGATCTCAGAGTTGACTATAAATTGTTTTTCGTATTTCCCAGACAAGCATCCCTTGATATTTTGCCTCCATTTACCCTCCTTTGGCACTGTCGTTTTTGTGTATTTTAACTTTAAAACTTCTTTTTTTGTGTTTTAATTATATAGATATGTATGTCTTTCAAACATCCCAAGATATCGTCGTCACCGTTTTTACTGTTTTAAGTCGCCGGTGTTTATGTATACTGATCCTGTGCAGCCTCTTGGTTTTCTGTCACTTGGGCCTGTCTGCTGGTGTGCTTGGGAGTTTGTGTTTGAGAAATGGTGGCGTCCCGGGTGGCGCCGCCTTCCAGCCGGCGGGGGATGGGCAGGAGGCCTGTGTGCCGTTGAGGCGTGTCTGTTTCCAGTTCGCCTCACTCCCAGGGTGGAGCCCTTCCAGGGACTCAGCGCAGCCCTCACGTCGCCGACTTCTCCGCTCGGCTTCGATTTCCTCGGCAGGTGCTCCGTGCCTCTCAGCGCAGCGGGTGCCTCGGCGAGAACCGCACACAGGGCGCGGGCGCCCTTCTCCGAGGACAGTGGCCGCTCGTGTCCTGGCTGACAGAGAGCCCCGGCCCCCGGCGCCCGCTCCGCGGGTCATGCCAGCTCCAGGCACTGCTCTCTTAACCAGAGCTCAGCGCCGCGGGGAAGGAGGGGCCCGCGCCTCCATGCCGGCCTCCGGCCTCCGGCCTCGCGGGCAGTCTCGGTGGCCAAGGTTGTCTGCCAGTATCTTCAACGGGGCGATTTTTGTGGGTTGGGGAATTAACTAAAATGGCCACCAGATGCCACGTGTGTCCCTTTGTCGAGTCCCTCAGACTCTGGCAGGGGAAAATGGCCTTGTTAGAAAGGCCGCTTCTCCAGTAGGACTTTTAAGAATTCTTTTCCTCGGTTCTAGTACTTTCGCGACTTCATTTTTTTTTCCTTTGAATCTTCGATCTTCTGTATCTTAGTTGGGGGTAAGAAGCAAAGCAGACTCCTAGCCGCCGCCGCTCCGTCCCCGACGGGCCGCGTTACTGCTCCCACGTACAGCCGCTCGTGCACTCGTGGCCCTGGTGTGGGACTTGCATTCCGAGGTGCCGCCGGCCTGCCCAGCCGTGCAGCCGTCCGCGCTGCCCGCCGTCACAGCCCGTGGGAGCGCAGGGCCCCTGCACTGTGACGCTTGCCTCCCGAGACTTTTTTTTTAATTTGGATCCAGCTCTTTTTTTTAAAGCATATTTATTTTTAGTAATCTTGTACCGAGTGTGGGGCTTGAACTCACGACCCTGAGATCGAGTCGTGTGTCCCTCCCCCCGCCCCCAGCCCCCCAGTCCCCTGACTGAGCCGGCCAGGCGCCCGGCTCTGGAAGCATTTTGATTCGGACCTCTCTTCCTCCATTTCATTAATGACATTTCCGGATGTGCTTGCCTGTTCATTTTCCATAGGAACGTTCGAATTCGCCGATCTGACTCTTAACAAAACTAAATCCAGCTTTTTGTTTTTTGGTCTAATTGGAATTCTCTGAAGCTGTGGATTAATGTAGACAGTGCCGTCTTTCCGCTCTAGCCGACCTGCCGTGTGTGCGGGGCAGCCTCCCCGCGAGTTGTAGGGTGTGGCGCGCGGTCCGCCTCTCCCAGGCTGTCCCCCGCGTCTGCGACACCGCGTCTGCGGTACCGGGACCTCCTCTTCCGCAAGCCCTTTTCCCTGCTCGTCTGAGGGCCTGCCTGCTTCACACGTTAACTCTTCACCCACCCACCTCCCAGGATCTCCTGATAATCTCACCTCCTCCTTCCCAGCAGATACGACTTTTGTTTCCTCGTGTGCCTGCCGTACCCATCTGGCCCTGGTGCTGGCAGCGCGAGGGCCCCATCCGGGTCTTTAACTGGCGAGCCCGGCGCCAGCTGTGGCTTCGCGTACGGAAAGGGGTGGGCACATTCACACACGTACGTAAACACGCACGGAATCGCGGCAAGGAAGCATCTCTCCGTGCCTGCTTCACTCTGGTTCTTTGTTTTTTTAATGTTTGTTTATTTATTTTTGAGAGAGAGCGAGCGTGAGTGAGCAAGTAGGGGAGGGTATGGTTTTTAAATCTAGAAAGCACATCGAATTGTATTAGCCATTCGTGGAGAAGGTGGTTACATTTCTCCCTCTGGCCTAGTGCCCTGGTGAGGTGGATCCCAAGTCAGTTCTGGAATGGACCTCCTGACTGTGCCATACCGTTCACGTGTGCTGCTGTGTTTTGTTTGCGTTTTATTTCCGAACGCGTGGCTTTAATGTTTTGAGGAAAACGCATCTCCAAAGGACACACTCGGAAATGCGGCTGGAGTTTGGTGCACACAGACCTGGGGTCTGGAGGGTCCCTGCTTGGCCTCCGTGTCCTTTCTGTCCCAGGAGCCCTGGCTGCTGCTCCCCGTGGAAGGCACACACTCGGCCTCAGGCCCGGGTCCACTCTCCCCAGCCCGCCTGAGTGCTCCTTGACACGACAGTGCTTGTCCCTGGACGCTGGCCTAGACAAGAGCTGGACGAGGGGTGTGTGGGTGATGGGCGTGCGGGCGGGGCTGCAGAAAGTCTCAAAAGAAGGAGTGTCCTGAGAAACATTCTCGAAGGAGGAGCAAGGACTGTGGAAACACCGTGAGCCCTTAGTGAATCGAAAAGCAACATTACCTGTCATAGTAAGTCCATTCTTTATCTGGAGACTCCGAGGAATTAGAGCGTCTGTCCAGTCCTGACCTAGGCGGAGGGTTCTGGAATCGGCGCGCTGCGGCCCGGAAGCCAGCAGCGGGAGCAGGAGCCGCCGGAGGGGGCCCCAGAAGAGAGCAGGGGGCCGCGGGCGCCCAGGCAGGACCTGAGGTCAGCTCCGGGCTCCTGGAAGGGCGTGCGTAACTGCGTAAACGCGCACCGAGCCTTGGGTTCAAGGGAGCCGGCCCAGGTTGCCGTCTGACCTCTGCCAGTGCCTGCCGCCGGGGACCCTGTGGCCGCCATCTGTGGGCTGGGGGCTGAGTGCCCGTCAGACGCTGGCCGTGCCGACCCGGAGACCAGAACCGGGGTGCGTGGCCGCAGGGTAGCCCGGGCCCCGGCCTCCAGGCGTGTTCGTCACTGAGGTGCGGAACTGGAGCCCGCGTGGTGCTCACACAGGCTTCCGTGTGAGAAGTGAGGGGAGCCTTCCCCCGCGCCCCAGGCGCTCGCTCCTCTGAGTCCGGGACCTCAGCAGATCTGGAGGCCGCAGGCCACGGCTCGGGGGTGCTCCGGGACGCCCCGTCACGCGCGGCCCCCAGGCCAAGCCCCTGGTGTTGCCAGGCCGGGGCTAAGCCCTCTGAGTGTCCTGGGTCTCCCTCCTCCTGGTGGCCCTGCCGGGGCTGTGAAGTCAGAAGGCTGGCTCGCTGGGCGCACTCGTCAGCCGTGTCCTGTTGGACTCGCACAGAGCTAGACCCGGAGGGCTGGGCTTGGGGCTTCGGGGTGAGGCTGAGCTCCAGGGACGGCAACTCCCTCCTCCCTTCCTGAGGCCACGCACCCCCACACCCCTGAGCCCCAGGCTGCGGCACCCAGTCTCCCCGCTGCTGGCCCAGATGGCACAGAGCTCGGCTCCTTCCGCCAGGAGCAGGACCCCTCATCCGGGACTTTAGAGAAGCCGCCATCATTCCTGTTTGCACGTTCCCACCCAGCCTCCGAACCTCAGTGGCAGAGGGGAGGCCCCGGGAGCCCCGGCCTCTCGTCGAGCCCGGGGCCTCGTAGAGCTCCGGTCTGTGCTCGTGGGCCTGTGGTCAGCACGTGCGTGTCACGGCCACCTCGGGGGACTCGGACGGCACCTGTGCCCTTTCCCGGTGCCCAGGCCCACCTGGGGCGCCTGGCACCATCGCGTGGCCGTGTTCCTGCTCCTTCCCTGGCTCCGGCTAACTCTTGCCTCCAACGTGCCTGCTCCCAGTTGGCAATCTGGTCACTGCATGAGCCATCAGTCACCCCGTGGACCAAAACTGGCCTGGTGTCTGGCGTGGCCCCCCAGTGTCCTCACTGGCACCTGGGTGCCATTTATCTCACGGCCGCCCTAAAGCGGGAGCGGCTCTGGCTTCCCTACCCGGGGGCTTCTGCGGGCCTGAGGTGTTTCTTCGGAGGAAAGGGGAGGGCGGAGAGCTGGGACGTGTGGCCCTGGCTGGCCCCGCAGGCTGCTCACACCGCGGATGGCGGTCGGCTGGGGAGTGCCCCGAAGGGCCCAGGGCTGGCGTGCAAACCAGGTGTGTCAGGAGATGGGTGGGGTCTCAGCAGAGGGGGCGCGGGGACTGCCGCCGGGTGAGGAGTGTCGGTAGAGCTGAGGGACGCGTCCTACGAGGGGGACGCAGGATGTCCAGGCAGGCGGCCGGGGCGGGCGTGTGCTTGGGGCCCAGTGGAGCTGGGCTCGCTCACTGGAACCTCCTGGCTCCAAGCAGGCCCTTCTTTATAAAGCAACCTTGAGTTGACGCCCTGTCAGTCTTTTTCGGGAAGCTCGGCTGTCTCCCAGTACTGATGGAGCTCACGTTTTTTTTTTTTTAATTTTTTTTTTAATGAAAAAAGATTTCTTTTAACGTGTATTTATTTTTGAGAGAGAGAGAGCGCAAATGGGGGAAAGGAAGAGAGAGAGGGAGACACAGAATCCAAAGCGGGCTCCAGGCTCTGAGCTGTCAGCACAGAGCCCGACACAGGGCCTGAACTCAGGGACTGTGAGGTCATGACCTGAGCTGAAGTTGGATGTTTAACCGACTGAGCCACCCAGGTGCCCCGTGTTTGTTTGCGAGATTTTTCTTTTAAGCCCACAAAGCAGAGTGTTACAGTAAGCCATTCAAAGTCATGGGTGAAATGACTGGTTATCTCTGGACACCGTCTTTGCCCCATGAATCTTCTCTCCCTGGGAAGATGTTGTGTGCGAAAACTGAGCATACTCGCACTTCTAGAAAAATAACGTGGGGGGGGTGAGGTCACGGTCAGGCACTCTTGACCCCAAGTGCGTGTCGTGGAGTCTGCGGATGGCTGCTCCGACCTCCCAGATCCCGCACGTCCCTCGGGGAGCCCAGCCGCACCCGACCGCGGCAGGCGGGTGGGGGGTCGCTGCCAGGGGGCTCCGGGAACCCATAGGCCTCCCCGAAGCACCGCCGACCCCGTGAGCGTGGCCTGCACTCAGCGTCTGCGAGCGCCGAGCCAGCGCGGTGTTTGGAGCGCGGCGCGGAAGCGGACCTGTCCCGGAGGCCTCTCCCGTCCCGCTTGCCCTCCCTCGTGAGCGGGGGCCTTTCCTCCTGGGAACGGCCTTCTCCAGCTGTGTGGACTGGTTATTCTGAACTAGGAGACATTTTAAAGTCAGTGTGCCCGTCAGGAAAAGGCATCGCGTCCTGGCTCGGAGTGCACGCAGGTGAGGGGCAGGGTCTCCCTGGCTCCTGGGGCGGGTCAGTCGCCTCGCGGGCTCCTCCCCCGCAGACCCTGCAGGACCGGGGCTCCTGCTCCCCGGGGGCGAGGTGGGGGGAGAGCCAGGCGGGCCGGGCGCAGGCAGGGCAGAAATAGCAGCATCCACTGCTGCGGCAGCACTAATAACACAGAGAGCGCTGGTCCACTGTGTGCGCGCTTAAAATAGGAGCCGCGGGAGGGGACGGCCTTCTGTAATGTGGGGTTTGTTGTACCGAATTACCGAGGGCAGCATTTGTGACGAGCCGCGGCTCCTTCACGGGAGGGACGGGGTCGGGGACCGGCCCCCCGCCGGCGATCAGCAGCGCCTTGGCACGGCTCCCTGGGCCGCCCCGATGGGCACCTTCCTCTGAAGAGGACGCCGAGCGCCGCCTCTGTGGCTTTCTCTCCGCCCGAGCCAGTGGCTCTGGGCACGTCCGGCTCAGCGGGTGACGCTGGACGCAGACGATCGATCGCACCCGGACTGTGAGGGGCCAGGCACCCTGGGGCCTCACACGATTGTCTGCACAGTTGTTGGGTGAAGGGTGGGAGGTGCAATTGCCCCGTTGGAGTCGGTGCGGGGGCCTGACCTCTGCAGCCGTAGGCGCGGGCGGGTCCGGCCTGGGGTCGGCTGTCTGCAGCTGCCCTCACGCGGCCCTCACGCGGGCCCCCGGCCCGCCCTTCCCCCGCTGCCGGCACGGCTCCAGCCGGTTTAGCTGATGACTCGTTCACGTTCACCAACGAGGAACCACCACCTCCTAGCGGCCAGCACGAGTGGCAGGCAGGCCAGCAGGACTGTGGCCCGTGGGCCGTGCTCCCCGGCCCCTCTTGGTGTGTGCCGTGCCGCCTCGCCCCCTCCTCCCCTGCGCAGGGCAGGGCTCCAGGGGCTGCCTGACCCCTATCGCTCTTGGGTCTTTGTCTCATTCAGGTGGTGCTCTGGGTCGGCCTGGGCATCCTGGTGGTCAGCACACACACGACCCTCTCCGTGAGCGAGGAGGCCCCCGCGGACTTGGCCGAGGAAGCCCTGGGTGGCCGGCTCGAAGAGGCCGAGGGCATCGTGAAGGCGGAGGCGGCCCGGCTCCCAGGTAAGCGGCTCTCAGGCACGCGCACAGCCCGGCAGCCTCCTCGGGGCGCCCCAGCGGCATCGCCTCGGGGTCATGGTGTGCAGAAGGTACTTTCCAGGCTGTCTCGCCTGCCCCTGTCCCGTTGGGGTCATGGAGGGGGAGGGGGCCTCCAGGGCGGGGTACGGCCACCCGCCTGCCAGGGGACAGACGGCAGACGGTGGACAGCGGCCAGCAGGGCTGAGGTCTCCTTGTCTGCCACTCAGTGCGCTACCAGGTGAGCGGATGAGCGGGTGTCACCACGTTTGCTTGTTCCGTGGTGAGTTTGTAGTGTTTGGTGAGGTTTTGCCTGAACAAACTCAGCAATGCCCCTCGGCTTTGTTCGATGTCCCACACTGCTCTCGGCCACCTGCCCGTCAACGGGAGATGACCCACGCAGCCTCCGACGGCTGCAGGCCGGCCTCGGAAGGCCCGTTGGACTGTGGCTCTGTCACCCCACCTGTGGCCATGCCCGTCGGGGTGCAGGGTGGTCTCTGAGCATGACTTTCCAGGTCCAGAGTTGGTTGCAAGAGAAAAGGTTTCTTTGAGCCTGTGGTATCCCAGGCAGAGCTGGGAGGCATGCGGGGAGGACCTCCTCCGTGCTGGTCCCTCACCCCCAGCGGCTCTGCGCGGCGTCAGGCTTGGGCCCTGGGGGGCTGTGCGTCTGTGGTAGCGTTCGCTCTGGGGGTTTTGCTCTGACAACGGTCATGTGCATTTGCGCTGATGGTGCGCCCGTGTGCGTCTCGCTCCCTCCGCCCCCGCAAAGAGACCCCCCCGCCTTGGGTTGAGATTTGCCAGGTTGCCTGCCCGGCATGCCCCTTGGGGGAAGGCCCCTCTAGGGGAGGCTGTTTGCTCGTGGGTTTCGGGTGTCTGTTGAGGGCGATGGCTAAGGAGCGCCTGCCCTAGGTGGGAGCCCCAGGCTCCCCACCTACCGTGATTGACAAAAGAGAAGGTCCCAAGGGCTGCCCAGAGAAGTGGCCGCGCCGTGCTCCGCGCTGGGGCCGGGCCTGCTGGCAGTTGGAGGCACACGGCCCTTGGATTTACTGCCGTGTCTGTCTCTGGGCTCGGACTTGGGGAGCCCCTGCAGTGTCAGCGCGCCCCACAAACTCCCCTGCAGGAGAGCAGCCTGTCCTGGGGCTCGGAGGAGTGGGCCGTGCTCTCTCCTGCCTCCTTGGGATGGTCAGGGCTGGCAAAGAGAGTCCCCTTCCGGGGTCCCTGCAGAGAGGACCCCTCTTTGGGCGTTGACCAAAGAGACGAGTCAGGGGGGCGGCAGCTGCCTGAGTGTCCCCCGCCGAGTTGCACGACTGGG
Source organism: Paguma larvata (assembly GCA_030068075.1). Taxonomy (NCBI): domain Eukaryota; kingdom Metazoa; phylum Chordata; class Mammalia; order Carnivora; family Viverridae; genus Paguma; species Paguma larvata. Next base: position 25,014,862 of record CM057843.1, read on the forward strand.
CACTTTGGATGGAGAACGTCCATTCGGAGAGGGCGATGGGTGGCAGGGTGACAGCCTGCCGGGTCCCTCACCATCCGGAATCTTGTGTGCTTTGGGGATGGCCCGGCAGACTGGACTCGGGCACCGGTTCGTCCCCATCTCAGCCGGCCGTGGGCTTTCCGGCGTCAGTCAGCACCTGGCCAACCGTCCCCGCAGGCCGCCGTAGTCCACGGCCTGTGTCGGCAGCTGCGTCCTGTCATGGACGCGGCTGTGGGCCGCCAGCTCACCTGGAGCCCGCCGAGGCCACATCTGGTTTCCATTTCTTCCACGAGCCTGTAACAAAACACATGGCCCTCCTTGGAACCACATGCCGTTTGTTTTTAGCGCGTTCTCCGTTTTTCTCGCCCCGGCCTCCCCCATAATTGATGGGTTGCCTCGTTGGAGCAGAGCCGGGACCGCGGGGGCCTGCCCCATGTGCACGCCCTGTCGGACTTCTGCCCGTCAGCCGGAGGGGGGTTTTATTGGTCTCTTTGATGTTGCACAGGCCAGAACGGAGCTGGCTTTCCTTGGAGCCCCAAGCGGGCCCCCGGGACAGATGATGGCGGTCCTGCCCTGCTGGAGACGCGTGTAACTGGCACCCACGGCCGGGCGCCCCCGGGGAGCAGAGCCCCGGACGCGCAGGTGTGGCGAACAGCGAGTGTGGAGGAACGAGGCTGCGGAGCCCCGTGAGGCAACTCTCCGTTAAGAAGCCTAATTAGGCCGTTTATCTCCCATCCGATGGCACCTGAGAGGGTCTGGCTAGGCAGGTTGGACTCTGTAACCTGTTTGGCTCCCTCCTCTGAGTGCACCACGTCCCCTTTCCTCCTTCCCCTCCCAGCGTCCCCGCCGTGCGTGTGTCAGAGCCTCCTTGACGCACACTGTCCCCCGCCGGCACCCTGCGGGGGGCCGCTGGCTTCTGCTCTGTGGGGAGGAACAAGAAGGGCCAGGACGGGGCCTCCTGCTGTTGGGCTGGACCTCGGGCCACACGGCGGCCGTGCCTGTGGACGCCGGCGGCCGAGGTGACCACTGGGCCCCCTAGCCTCGTACCCTCTCCCCTGAGGACTCGCCCCTGCACGCAGGCGGGAAAGCAGGCACACCCCGCAGCAGATGCCGGTGCGTGCGTGCGAGGGGCACGTGGCCCCACACGCGCCCGCCTTCTCCCAGCCGGGGCAGCGGGGCCCCACCTCCTCTCCGGGTCCCAGCCGCTGTGCTGCCCCGGGGGGTTTCTGCCCTCCCGGCGGGACACGGCAGTGGGCGCTGAGGTAACTCCGCCAGCCCCCCCAGGCCGGGTTCCGGGGGGAGGCCCTGGGGCAGGGAGGGCACTGCCCCTGGTGCGCGGCCCAGAGTGCCCTGGACCTGCCCTCAGAGGCCCCCGTCCAGCTGCTCCCCATGGGGGGACGTGCCTGCTCCCTGGAGAACCGTGACGAGTGAGACAGAGCTGTCGCGTTCCCTGCAGCCTTGGAAAGCCGGGAGACCGCAGTAGTCACGACGCCCCTGGTGGTCAAGTTCAGGACATTGCGGGTCGCTGAGCCACTCCCCGCAAGGAGCAGGCAGGTGCTTCCCAGGAGCTCTGGAAACCGAGCACCAGAAAGTTCCTAAAAGCGGGGCCGGCTTTCTCACGCTCCATCAGGCAGCCGCTCTTGGCTTATGAGCGTGTGGTCCTGGGGTCCCGCGCGTGTCCTGAATTGGGGTTTCCCTCCAGTTGACCATCCTGACCACTGAGTCCCCAGAGAGAGGCTGGTCAGTGCCGGTGACCAGCGGCGTGTGCCCCAACTCAGGACGGGGTGCTGGAGGGGAGAGCCAACAAGGGGGCACCCCCAACCCCTGGTCTTCCAGTGCAGACTTCCTTGGGGCAGTGAGCAGGGCTGCTCTGGAGGCTGTGCCCACCTCCCCTCCCCCCATTGCGTCCCTGGTTCTAAACACAGAGCTCGGAAGCTCAGTTCCGGGAGCTCCTGGCCGTCCAGCGCACTGAGCCAGAGTTACAGACTTGGTGCCTCGGCTGGATGCCGGAAAGGAAAGTCTGACGAGTTACCATCTATTGGCCTGTCTGTCTTGGGGCGCTCCCAGTCTGCGGCACCGTCGGGGGGCCGCGTGGGTCCCTGTCACCACACGGCACAGTTCTAAGTGTGACAGGAGGCCACTGAGAACCAGGCCGCCCCGGGCAGCTGGGGCTCCACCACCGCCCGGCAGAATGAGGCGCAGACACGGGATTTTCCTGGGTCACTGGTGGCCGCTGGTAACTGGGAGCCACAACCCTGAGGCTGAGTGACACGGCCGCTGGGGAAGCCGAGGTACCTGTCCGCTCACTGGGCCATTTCCTGTGTGTGCAGCCCCACTGGACGGGTGAGCGCAGGGGTGCTTTTTGGTCATGGATTCTGGGGGTGTGTTTGCCGTGCCGGGAGGCATGGCTAGCAAACTGTCCCCTCCGGAGAGCCCAGTTCTAGGTGAGGAAGTGCTGGTCGTTGCTGTGGACAGTGACGCCGGAGGTCAGGCGGTGGCTGCAGGGGTGGGGCGCCCGTACGGGGCTCCCCTCGGCTCAGACCGCGCTGGGCCGTCCCTGCTCTCGAGGCTGACTCGCCTTGTTCCCTGCTGAGACAGGGCCACCCACAGGCCACTCGGTCCTGTGCAAGCACGGCGGTTTTCTTCGCTGTCCCGTGCTTTTCCTTCCCCTCCCGGCCTTTTTCCTCAGCTCTGGAACCCGCCGGACCCACACCTTGATTTATGGCAGCTCCTGTGTGAGCGCGGGGCCCCGGGAAGGGGTTAATTGTGTGACGGGGACCAGAACATTTTCACCTGCCCAGGCGACTTCGCAAGCTTACTGTTACCAGGCACTTGGTTAAACTGCGGAGTTCGGAGTCTGCTTCCTGCTGGCTTGCCCCCGCCACCTGGCAGGGCCCCGGCCCGCGCCGGTTTGGGGAGGGTGCTACCCACGTGGCCGCCCGGCACCCACGCGTGTGAGCGCACCTCCCCGGCCGGCACGTGGAGTCGGCCTGGGTAATTGCCTCTCCTTCAGGAGAGGCAGGGTCCCATCTGGACAGGATTGCTGTGACCCCACCCCCAGGTCCCTGCCTCGGCGCCCCCTACCCCTGCTCAGGCCGGCGGCACCGCTGCCCCTGGAGGACGTCAGTCTCCCCTCTTCTGGGCAGCTTGTGTCCCGAGATGGGGAAGAGAGGGTGACATGGTGGTGTTTTTAAAGTTCCTTTTCCCAGGGCAAATGTGGCAGAAACTAACAGAGGCGGTTTCCTGACAGGCCATTTGGGCCCTGGCCTGTGGGCCCAACGGGTGCTGGGCGGTGAGCCGTGGTGTGGGATGGCTGTGCGGGGACGGGATGCGAGGCGCTCGGGCAGGGGTGGGGTGCCGCTTCCCGGGCTCTGCGTCTCGCTCTCTCTCGTCTTCCTTGGCCGCTGACTTTCACCGTCCACAGTAAGATGTTGGCAGGATCGCACGTCAGCCTCCCTTTGCTGGCCTGGAGAGTTGTCCTGGGGAGAGGGGGACGCAGGGCCGGTGCCGGCGAAGCGCGGGCTCGTGCTGCCATCTGGCGGTGACGGCCAGCGTGACGGGCGGCGTTGTTCTTCTGTACCCAGTTAGGTGTAAATTGCATTTTGACATATTTTTGTTATGAATACGCGTGAGAAAAGACAGTTTTCTGCTACTTAGCTGCTAATGATGGAGCAGGAAAAAGATAACCGCTCAGGCTCTGCCGTTCGGCCAGGAAGTGCGATTACAATCTAGGGAAAACCGCCCGGTCCCGTGCCGATCGGCGGTGCGGCCGTGTGGAAACACTGCCCGCTTAGCTGTGCCGTGCTTACAGGCCAGAACCCAGCCGTGGACGTGGCGGAGGACGGCCGAGATAAGCCGAAGCTGCCCAATGAGAAAGACGAGATGGAGCAGGCCCAGATTAAGGGCCCCGTGAACGTGCCGCCGAGGGAGGACGCCAAGGAGAAGCAGGAGGAGGTGCAGCTGGACCGCCCCGGCCAAGGTGGGGCGGCGTGTGCGCCGGGGGGCGGGGGCGGGGGCGCTGCCCCAGTTCTGGTCCTCTCGGCCTCCTTCCCTCTGTGATCCCGAATGGCTGCTCTTCCCCGGCCACAGCAGCCTGCCCCTTCTGTAATTTTCCAGGAGTACCCGTGCCCAGGCAGAGGTCCCGTCTGTCAGGGGTGGCAACGGTCAGCCCGTGTGGCGCCGCCGAGCCCCAGAACTCACCTCGCAGCCCCTGGGGTGGAGGGCCGGGCCACCCTCCCCTGCTTGCTCCCCGACGCGTCCGTTTCCTTCCAGGCGTTGCGGTACCGATGGGCGAGGCCCACCGCCACGAGCCCCCTGTCCCTCATGACAAGGTGGTGGTGGACGAAGGGGAAGACCAGGAAGAACCGGAGGAGAAGGAGCGTCCGTCCAAGCTCGTGGACGCAAAGGCTCCGGGCGGCAAGGCTCCAATGGCGCCGCCTCTGCCAGATTCAGAAAGAGAGAGACCCGGACAGGACCAGGCCTTGGAGGCAGCAGGTGGTCTCCCCGAAGCCCCCCGGAAGGTTCCAGAAGAAAACGGTCAGCTAGCCATCGAGCCCGTGAAGGAGGACCAGGGGCCAGGCGACAGGGGTCCGCATCCAGGGCCCCAGGCACTGCTCCCTGAGGGGCAGGACACCCCGGTGGCGGGTGCGGGGGAGAGAGCAGGCGCGATCCTGCCGCCGGGCCGGGCTGCAGGGGCCGCGGGCGAGCTGGCGGAGAAGCCCGGTGAGTGTCAGCTGGGCTCGTCTTGCCAAACTCCCCTCCCTCGAGAGGCTCCTGTGCTGTGGGCCCCGGGGGGAGGCTGGGGAGGGGCGGCAGGGATCGACTGTCCTCACCGTAGTCCCCACTGGCTCGCTCGGTCCTGAGACCAGCATGCCAATAAGTGTGCCAGCAGCCCCTTCAGCAGCTGTTGGGGAAACCGGGAGTCTGCTGGCTTGACAGCTACTGCGGTATCTGTCACACAGTTGTCTGCCGGACCACTAAATGTCAGGTGCCACGCCGTTCCCGTGTGTCTGGGCACACACGGGGGGGGGGAGGGGGGACGCTCGGAGTGTGCTTGACAGGTACCATGTTGTTAAGTGCCGTCTGAGCGCCGGTTGGGACGGTTCTTGCATGTTAATTGGGGAAGGTGGTTAACGCTGGCTCGCTGCCATGAGCCCGCGAGACTGTTAAATGTGTTTTTACGACTTCCTGGTCAGCATCAGGTTGGGGATGGACCTGCCGACAGAGGGAGGGGCCGAGTAGAGTCCTTGTCCCTCCTCTGTCGCCTCCGCCCCAAGCCCTCCCCACCCGCTTCCGCTTCCCTCTGAGTTCTTTGCAAACCTCCAGAATCTTCCATGCGTGCAGGTGGGAAGGGCCTCCTCCCGGTGAAGCTGGCCCCCGAGCCCGGGCCCCAGGCAGAACTGCGGGAGCAGAGGAACGCAGAGGGCCAGGGCGGAGGCCATGCTGGCAGCAAGCTGGAGGGTAAGGCCTTCGCTTTCTTGCCGTGTCCTCCCTGGGGCCCCGTGACCTCTGCCCCTCCCTTCCAGACCCACTGCGATGACAGGGAAGGAGCCGCAGGTGCCTGTCATCCTGGGGGGTCCTTTCGAGGCGCCCCCAGCCCATCCCCCGCCTTGGTACTTCCTGGTGTCCTCCTGAGGGAAGACTTGAAGGACCCCCTCCCCAGCACCAGCTTTCGGTCGGGCCCCTCCCTAGGCACGGTTTTTATGTCTCTTTCTCCCCTTAAAAGAACATTTGTCGCCCTGTCACAGGGGTTTCCGTTCCCATTTGTAGCTCTTTGAAAGCAGCTACGTTACTTTTGCGAACGCGCGTGTCGTACTGAGCGCCGCCGGGCGTGGGCGAGTTGTGTGCCCAGACGCTGCTCGAGTTCGGGATCTGCCTACCCCTGACCCAGTTGGGAGCGCAGGGGCTGTTACTGCCCTGAGCTCGGGGGGAGGACCTGTGCCACCTGCGGCGAAGGCGGGCACCCGTCCCGAAACCAGAGCCCGCGTACTCTCCCCCAGCGGTTCACCTTCCTCCAGACCTTCGCGCCCGTTTGGGGGCGACCGCCACCTAGTGCCCCCCCCACCCGCCGTTGGGCACTGCCTGGGTGGTGGCAGCCTTCCTGGCTCATGACCTCTGGGGACCAGCGGGCCTCCGTGCATGTGCCCCCTGACGTCTGCATGGGGGTCTCGAGACGCAGAGCAGCGCCGGGTCAGCTCCTGAGACGCGTGCCTCTCTGCCCCCCGCCTGCCCCCCAGCTGCCTCCCGGCAGGCCTCGCGGGGTCAGCCAGCCCCGAGCACTGGGCCTGGGAACACCAGCTGAACCTCCGAACAGCCAGAGGCCCGAACCAGGAGGCACTGGAGGGTTTCTGGAGTTTGGGGGACGATTCGGGACTTTCACACATGTTGCTTTGTCTTTGGTTTTAGTCTCCGTGTGTTTATTGGTTCCAGTCCTTGTAATCTGTTGCCTAAACCTGTTTGATTCTTTTGATTTTTTTTTCTTTCTGAAAAGAGAATTTTCATGGTTTCCTATTCTGCCTTTCTTCCGTACGCCTCTCAATGGGATGAACAGCTGAAATCAAAAAGATAGTAGCAGGTATGAACCCCGAGGAGCGCGTTCCGATAGAAAGCCTGCTCGTGGGGGATGGCGAGGTGCGAGAACAGAGATGCCGCAGGCAGGCCGTCCGGAACGGCCTCGCCCAGAGCGCGTGCGCCAGACCCGGGAGCCATACACACAGCCTGCTCCCCTGGGCTTGGCCCCAGCTCCTTAGTTGGGGTCCCCTTGGTGCCCCAACTCACGGCTTTTCACAAACAGCCCGGTCCTGGAGGCCAGTGGGTGCCGTGAGTGCCGGCAGCTCCCGGCGTCCCCCGAGGACGGGGCCTGTGTGTAACTCCTGCCACGTGCATGGCCCTGTGTTAACACACCTGCATGTCTGTTACAGCCCATCCCTGTGGTCCCGGGGGCCGGGCTCTGCCCTGTGGGCACAGCCTGCCATCACTCCGGGTCACATCTGCCCTGTGTTTCGCTTCTGGCTGGACATGACATGGTGCCCCCTGCCTCCTCTTCCAGCCTCCGTCCAGGGCTGGGGCCTGCTTCTCTGGCGCCTGCCCTGGGGACGGGCGGTTTGGGCAGTGCGTGGGGCTGTCCTTGGACTGTTGACCACGATGTGGCCATGAGCCATGGGGACCCTAGGGGGACAGCGAGGCCCGTGGCTCAGGCGGCTGGTCTAGAGCCCCGTAGGGGCAGCACTGAGTGCTTCCTTCGTGTGAAAGGAGGTGTGTGGAGCCCCGAGGAACGCGGGGGGAGTCTGCGGAATGCGGCCTTTCTCGGGCAGGCGTCTTCATGTCCTTAGGGTGTCCGGATGGGCGCCTGGGGAGCGGGAGCTGCTGAGGGGCCCCGTCTTCTGCATGGTCCTGCCTTCTGTGTGGCCTGGTTCTCCTGTGTGGTCTGGCCTCTGGGGGGAAGCCACCGCAGTCCCTGGGAGGAGGCCAATCCTGCACCATGTGGCAGCTCCCAGGTCACCCCTGGGGAGGACAGGCCAGCAGGTCTGTGTGCCCAGCATGAGGGGCCTGGCTCGGATGTTTGCTGTCCCCACTCACAGAATGCTCTTTGTCACTCTAAACTCTCCCTCCCGACTGGCCCTAACTGCTCAGGCCATCGTCCACAGCCTCCTGCTCAGGACAGGCGTGCTGCGGCCGCTCGCCGTGAACAGCTGACCCCGCGCCAAAGCCTTTGTAGTGGACGTGCGCTCCCCGTGCGCCCGCCGGCGGCTGCTGCCGGCGCTGGGCGCTCGGACCCGGGGCCTCTTCCTGGGCCCAAGTTCTGCATTGGCGGTACGGGGAGAGCATGGCGGGCCCTCTTACACACGCCTGCTGCACTGGCCCCCCCCCATTTCAGCCTGGCACTCCTCTCGTGCCTGCCTGCAGCCCGTCTCCTGGGCGGCGGTCCGAGGCAGTGTCGAGACCCCTGTGCACCGGCAGCTGGCCTCTGCTTCATCAGGTCACAGTTCTGGTCTCTGCTGGAAAGGAAGACAATTGTTTGTTTCTTGTGGGTTTTTTTTTTTTGTTTTAAAATTTTTTAGTGTTTATTTTTGAGAGAGAGAGAGACAGAGCACAGGCAGGGGAGGGGCAGAGAGAGAGGGAGACACAGAATCCGCAGCAGGCTCCAGGCTCCGAGCTGTCAGCACAGAGCCCCATGCGGGCCTCAAATCCAAGAATGGTGAGATCATGATCTGAGCTGAGGTCAGAACCTTAACTGACCCAGCCACCCAGGTGCCCCAAATTCTGTTTGTTTCTGAAGTTCTCCGCTCGGCAGACAGTTTCTTAGAGTACTGGTGTTCTGTTTTTAGAACAGCATGTAGCTCAAATCTCCCAGCCCGGGACACCGCTGTCGTCGCCATTGTGGCACAGAACCTTCCCTGGGGTTTCTCGGTCTTCGTTCCCAGCGAGCGACGATCAAAGCAGCTGGGACCCTGCTGGGCGTGTCTAAACCACAGGTCCACTCGAGCCACAGCCAGCGTCCAGCGCCAGCTCGGGGAGGGTCCCCGCAGACCCGGTGGCGTGGCCGCATGTCACGCCACCCTCCGGCCGGCGCAGCCCCCACGTGGCAGGGGCAGGCTCTGACCGAGCGTTCTCCCCCCCCAGAAGCCGGCCGGGCGGAGAGGCTGGACCACGCCGTCCTGCTGCAGGTGATCCAGGAGCAGCAGGCGCAGCAGAAGCGGCTCCTGGACCAGCAGGAGAAGCTGCTCGCGGTGATCGAGGAGCAGCACAAGGAGATCCGCCAGCAGAGGCGGGACGGCGAGGAGGGCAAGTCGGGGCCGGGCGGGCAGGGCGGCTGTGCCCGGGCGCGCGAGTGCCGGCGGGGTCTCCGGGGGCCCGGTGTCCCCTCGGGGCTGGGTCTGTGGCTCCGGGGCCCAGGGTCCCACCGGGCAGAGTTCCGATCTGCGTTTAACACAACTCTGCTGCCAAGTTCTCCTGTCCAGCCCCCACGTCGGCAGCCTCTCGGTAGTTTATTAGCTAAACTGGGGGCCTCCTTCATTTGCAGCTGAAGTGCCGCCAGAGCCTGGGGAGGCCGCGCCCAGGGGCAAGGAGCAGGAGGCCCCCGGCGAGGAGGAGACCGTGGAGCACCCCCCCCAGCAGCCTCCGGAACCCGCGCTCGGAGCTCCCGGGCGTCCCCCTACTCCGCCCCAAGGGCACGGCCAGCGCTCTGTGGAGGAGCCCGTGGGGGCCGCAGGCAGAGCGCCAGCCGGTCCTCCTGGCGCGGCCGACACGGAGCCCCGGGCAGCCCAGGCTGAGCCGAGGGAGAGCCGGCAGGGCACCGTGCCCGAGGCAGTCGGCGCGCAGGAGCGGGTGCCCGTGCCAGGCCCTGCTGGGGTGCGCAGGAGCCCAGAGAAGCTCGTCGCCGGCGACGTCCCCGAGCAGGGTCAGGGCGTTCTTGGCGGAGGCTCCCACGAAGGGAGGAAACCTGGAAAGGAGGTGGCAGCCACTGGTGCCGGCGTTCAGAAGGGAGCTGACGTGCTGGAGGCAGGAGGGATTGGGGACCCGCGTGTGAAGTCGCAGCAGGTCAGCCGAGACCAGGGGCCCGCAGGCCCGGCCAGCAAGTCCGGAGGAGCGGCCCCCGGGGCCCAGGCCGAGACCCGTCAGCTGGAGCACCGGGCTGTCTCTGCGGGGGGCCAGGGTGGGCAGCAGGGCGGTCACCTGGAGGCCAGAAAGGAGGCTCCCGGTGGGGGCCCCTGTGCCTGCTCGCGGGGAGGACGCTGCCGTCCCAGAACTGGAGCAGAGGCCAGACCCAGAGCTCGGGCCCAAACCAGCCATCCCAGGGGCTCAGAAGCCAGACTACGCCAAACCCAACCGAGACCTGAAAGTGCAGGCCGATTCTGACCTTCGGAGGAGACGGCGGGCTGTGGGTCCTGGGACAGGGGGGGCCCCGGCCCCCAAGGACGGGGTCGTCATCGGCTTTAACGCCGTCCCGGATGTGCAGGTCAACGATCTCCGCAGTGCCCTAGAGACCCAGCTCCGCCAGGCCGCGGGGGGCGCCTTGCGGGTGGTCCACGGCCGCCAGATGAAGCAGCTGGCCGAAGCCCTGGAGGATCCCTGAGCACCCGCTGACGGCCACTGTCCTCCTGGGCGACTGGTGTCCCCCAGCCACGCCGGGACCACGTGGGTGCGGAGTCCCAGAGGACACACCCTGGGTGGGAGTCTGAAAGACCGCTCACCGTGGCCTCGTTTCCAGACAGCCTGTGCCTTCGCCATCCCCATCTTGTCCAAGTGACCGAGCTCGCTGCGGCCTCGCGGAGATACTGCCACTGGCCGAGACTCAGACGCCGCAGCGTCCAGTTGGGCCCTCGAGAGAGGCCGGCTGGGGACCACAGCCCTGACAGGGACTCGGGGTGAGCGAGAACGCCCCTGTCCGCCAGACTCCCAGTTGCTCTAAACGTTCATTGTTTGCGTGATGTTCCGAGTGTTGTGGGAACCCCTAATACACACCGCCTCCACCTGGCTGCTCGGCGGATGCTGCTTCGTGTCTGTGGGGCACCGGGCACGGGGCTGGGGCTGGGGCTGCCCCTGCGGTCGGAAAGCTGCCCGGGTGCACACCCGACCCTGCCCCCTCGAGGTCTGCTCTATGCCCTGCCGTTTCCCAAACCAGACAGTTGTTTTGAACATAACCAGCAGCACGATGTCTGGTGGCTGGAGGCTGTGCGGCCAGCGTAGAGCTGCGACAGGTGGTCGGGCCGGGGGTGTGGGGAAGGCCTATTGATTGAACCTCACGGGTGGCACGGAAGCCGGACCCCACGCAGCCCTAGAAAGACCCTGTAAGCAGGCAGGGTTTTGTTTTCAGGAAACAGGAAAGCCAAAGGTCGCCCCTGGAGGCTGGTTGGGGGAGGGGGCAGGTGTAACTGGCACGTGCGGTGGGGCCGTCCACCTCCATCCCACGTGTGCACCCCATACCCATTTGGAGGGCAGGTGTGTGCACCCCAGACCCTGCCGCCAGGGGCCCCGGGTGCGGCTGCTCACTGAGCGCTGGCCAGAGGTGCCCAGGGCAGGCGGAAGGACCACAGCTGCGCGGCAGCTCCAGCGTAGTTCCGTCTGTCCTCCCCCCCGCCCCCCAGTCCGATTCTATGTCCTCGGCGGGCCTGAGGACCGGAAGTGAGTAATAAAAGGACCAGAGTGTCAGCCCTGGGGGGGGGGGAGGGGAGGGGAGGGGCACTGCGCCTTCGAGGGAGGCCCCTGAGGAAGGGGGAGGGGTCTTGGGTGTTCCCTTTCCTTTCTGAAGTAAAAATCCCAGACAAACCATGCTCTGTGGGAAACCACCTTTTGGATGTTTCCCTAAGATCAGAACTCCATTTGTTAAATTTTTACGGCGGGATTTTATTTCCAAACGTATATACTCGCGTATGTTCTTGACCCGAGTTTTGTGTCTTCCTGGAGGTCCTGCCATCCTGCAGGGTTCTTGTCTGGACCACACTCTCCCTGCTTCCTGGCTCTCACCTCCACCCCCTCCCCAGTCCACAGCCCGGGGTGGGGGGGGGGGGGAGTACCTGGGACCTCTGGGTGGGGTCACCTTGCCAGTACTGCAGGGAGCTGGGGTGGGGTGGCCGGGACCACTGGCCGCTGGTGTCAGGACCGGCAGGTGCGACCAGCCGTCCGGCTGCAGCACCAAGCATGGCCGTCGGCGGCGCCCCTCCTCGTGGGTGGCCATCTGGGCAAGTGGGGTAGGACCCTGCCCTCGAGGGTTCCCGTCCGAGGGCTGACACCGGTGACCGGCACACAGGCGTGAGAGGACGCGCATGTGAGGACGCAGCTGCATCCGGATGCCAGTTCCGCGGAATCTCCCTCAGTAAGCGCGGGCTTCAAGACGGAGCGAATCTAGCGGAGCCGGAGAGCGAGGACAAAGGCCAAGGAACTTGGAAGGGGTTTTAGTGTGTGGCCAAGGGGAGGGACACACGGGAAGCAAGAGAACAGAGGTGGGAGACCTGGGGGCAGGAGGGCACCTGGCAGGACGGTTCTGGAAGGGCCTGGAGCCGGTGGCCAGCGGACGCCTGGAAGCTCCGCATGAGAGGCTGTCGGGACCCTGGACAGCACGCGAGGGTCCGGGGCACACCCTCAAGGCTCGGGGAAGGAGGAACATCGTGGTGGTGGGGGTTGAGGAGGCTCCCAGCCCCAACCCTCCCCCCCGGGTCCCGAGTGTGTGTGGGGTCAGCAGAGCACAGACACCTCCCCCCATTAGCGTGTGGGTGCCTGGGACTCTGGGATGCCAGGGGCAGGGTGGAGCCCAGGGGCAGCACAACCGCCACACCCCTGGGAGGAGCTCTTGGGGCACAGTCCCCAAGCGTCCAGCAGGTGGCACTCAGGACCTCTGGGAGCCTCAGGCCACAGGCACCGGGGGTCCTGCTGGCTGCGTGTGCGTGCACAGAAGTATTGCGGGGTGGGGTCAAGAGGGCCTGGGCTCTGACCCCAGAAGGGCAGGGCCCATGTGCTGTCCCTGCCGCTGGGTTCCCAGGCCAGACCCTCTCTGGGCTGGCTGGCGCCTCCCCCTCCCGCCTCTAGAAGGGCAGCCCCTCCTTTTTGGCCTCCAAGTCCAGAAAAGCACCCGCGCTGTCTTCCCTACACCTAGATCTTTCCCTCGCGGCGCCGCTGCACTCCGGTCCGTCCTGTGAACCGGCAGCCACGGCGGGTGGCTCCGTTAGATTCAGATGAGGCATTCTGAGCGGAAATTCTTTGAGCGGTGTGCTCCCACGGCCCACGCACGCTATGCGTACGACAGAACAGAGACCGGCGTGGTCTGCTCCGGTCTGTGTTGTTGCTTCTTACTCTAACCAGAAACCTTACATGCACGCGGCAGGAAAACCAAATCCCCCCTCTGCCCACGACTCGCCCTCACGAGTGTGCAGTCCTTGGAGCTCTAAAGGGCGTCTTAGATGTCTGAGGCGACTGCCCCTTCGGGCTGTGGGCAGCAAACACAAGTGCAGTGCTGGCTCGTCCATCCTAAAGGCCTCCCCTCGGGGTCTTCTTGGCCTGGAAGAGAGAGGATTTGGTCTGAACGGGTTCGGTCAGATGTGACGGTGAAGGCGGGCGCCATCGCACCAATGCCGTCTCCTAGCAGGTCCTTCACGGAGAGCCTGGCGGTGGGTGTGCGGCAGGGCCCGGCTGCTGGGGCCGCCCAGGGGCTCCATCTGCTCCCAAAGCCACGCCCACCCTGGGCCAGGCGCCGAGCCGACCACGCTTGGTCCTCACAGGGCAGCAGGAGCTTCTTACAGAAAAGGCTGAGGCAGGACTGCTGCTGAAACACCGGCCCAGGGACAGGGCTCCCCGGGACGGAGCCGGTCTGGAGCCCAACGCCCCTTCTGCCTCCGCCGCACAAGTGCCGTGGACTAGAGTGGAGAGCGGAAACGCGCTCAGCAGTGCGCGGCCTCGTGGTGAGAGACCATGAGCACCCTAGTCCCGAGCTCCAAGGGCCCGGGGCCCGGGGCCTGCAGGGAAGTCACCTTCCGTGAAAAACGGCACATTAAAATAGAGGGCTCCTGAGGGCAGCGCGTACACCATGGGGACACCTCATGTGACCGAGGCAGAGAAGCATAAAGTCACAGATGATCAGATGCCTGTGACGGACAGCTCCTAACCACAAAGGTGGTACAGAAAGTCTGTGTGTAACTAACGCGTTTGCTCATCATCTTACACGTAAATTCTTCCAGCCAGGAATTACTCGGCGAAGTGTCATCTTGTCCCCTGGGGAGGCCTGTCACACAAGGAAGCTCCCAAGGAGCAGGAAACCACTCCAAAGAACAGGAGCCACCTTGGACGAATGGCCCACATGGGATCCGAGGCTGGCGACAAGGGCAGGATGAGGCCAGAGGGCCTCGGTCATAACGATCCCAAGGAAAGGTGCGAGGAGGTCTGAGCCCCCTGGGAACGCACGTGAACTCTCCTTGGAGGAGCTGGCCGCTCAGCTCACGGGGATCCCGGAACATCAGGAACCAGCCTCAGGTCCCCTGGATCTGCCGAGGTCACCCAACTGCAGTCCGGTTCTCTGCACCAGCAGCTCCGCAGGGCAGAGCTGACGGCTGGCATCACGTCCCACCCGGACCCACCCAGCGGGGGCACCGTGGGTGATGGTGCCTTAGTCACCAGCGCAGGATCCTCAGGCTGCCTGGAACTCCCCACTGAGGTTCTCTGGGCACGTCTGTGTCTCCTTCAACCCCACTTGCTCCCTGTTCTTTATGAAAACGTGTAAATAAATACAATACTGTAATGCTTCACTTTCATGAAGTGCTGGGGATACTCACAAGACTCTTGCTGGCTCAGCATTTGATCCAACAGGGATCAGAAAAATGCCTCGGAAAGAGAAGGGACTTGCTGTTGAGTGGTTAGAGTCCAGAACCAAAAAAACCTAGCAGACTGTTCCCAGCAGGGCCCACTTCCCAGCCAGTGAAAACCAGCCTGTGCAGCTGGACTGGAGGACTTACCAGCCTCTCGAATCCTGTTCTGACAAACCCAGGCCAGTGGCCGACTGATTCTCTTAACACCCGCTGCAAAATGGGGTTGCTGCCTGGGGGAAGTCAGGGGTGCCTGGCAGCACGGCAGTCCCTCAGTGTGTGCTGGGTGGCCCTGCGGTTACAACTGCAGGCACAGTATACACGCGGGGTCCTAACCATCAAAGAAGCCAAGGCCGCAGGTGCCGAGCTGCCTTCCATTGGAGTCCTGGGCTGCGGTTCGTTCGGGCATTAGGCCCCAGCGACAGCACCAGTCACAGCTTTCGCGCACATGCCACCACCGCCACCAGCATCTTCACGACGAGGGTGGTGTTCCTCTCGCTAGACAGACGAGGGCACACGAGCTCCGCGGCGGCGGGAGCGGGCGGGAAGGAGGTTCGGCCCACTCAACGCGCGGCACGGGTGCGGGGGGTGGGGGGAGGAGGCCGGCCAGCGGTCCAGCGCTGGGACGCGGGGATCCCCGCCGCCCGCTGCCCCTCCCCAAGGCGGGGCTGGGGTTGGCAAGGGATAAGGCAGGGGCGGCGCCCACCTACCGCGGCGGCGAAGCAGCTCCGCAGGGCCTCGAACTCCTGCACACAGAGGTCTTTCGTCAGGCGGCCGCCGGGGGCCGTGGACGCCTGCACGCACCTGCCATAGGCCGCGGCCTGGGGGCGAGCGGGGACAGGCGAGGGTCGCGGCGGCCCCCCTCGCCGGTCACCAGGGGCAGACCCCGTCCCCCGCCCTGCCCGACAGCTTCTTACCTCGGCCCCACAGGCCGCTAGGCGCTCGGAGAAGGTGCGCAGGCGGCCTCGCACGCGCCCCCACACCGCTCCGTTCCCAGACATGAGCGGCTCCTCCAGGCACCCATGGGCGCCGCCATCTTAGGTCCGTCCTCTTCCGGCGCCCAGCGGCTCGATAGGCTCGCCTTCCGCCCGGGCCTCGCTTCCGGAACGGCACCGGACCTCCCCGAGCCCTGCAAGTGGCTCGTGAATTTGTCTGTCTTTGATATGAGACTTCGGATTGGTTCAGGCTCAAGTTGTCTGCTGGCCTCGGCTTTGGGCCCCGCCCCGCGCGAGCGATTGGCCAACTGGGCCAGGCCCGCGCGGTGATTGGAGGGGTCCGCGGCCGTGGGCGGGGCCGGAAGGTGGCCGGCATCATGGCGGCCACACCGCAGCTGCGGGACCGCTTGAGCTTCCTGCACCGGGTGAGTGCGGGCGGCTGCGGCCCCCACCCCGGGGCAGAGCTGTTCCCCTCCCCGGCCCTGCTCGGCGCCCGGCGGGGCCTCCATCCAGGCTCGGAGACGCCTCCATACCCCTCGGGCCTCTCCGTGCCCGTCCTCCTCTTCGAGCTCCTCCGGCCCTTCTTCGGCCCCTAGTGTCCCCTCTGCCCCTGCATCTAGTTCCTGTGTCCCCTTCTCCGCTGTGGGCCCTCCAGGCCCGGGCCCGAATCCCCGAAGCGGTGTGGGCGGGGCACGCCATCCCTACTTCACGTCCCCCTACACAGAACCCGAATTCTGTGACAAGAGACAGCTGGGGCCTCAGACGGCACAGCCGGACGCTTCCCATTCGTGCCAGGAGCACCGAGGGAGGCGGGGGGCGGCCAGTGTCCGTGCCACTTAGCAGCTGTGCCTGCTGCCGGCTCTTTCGGGACTTGGGGTCCTGCCCCCGCACAGGGCCTGCGACACAGGCCCAGGCCTTCCTAATGTTGAGTTTCAAACCAGGGCCCCCAGGTCCTTGGGAAGGACGCTCCCGAGTGTAGGAGACCCACGTTCACCATCATCAGTCCCTCGTGGCAAATGCTCCAAGAAGCGGAGGTCGGGGCCTGTTGTTGGCGTTGGCCAGAGCCAAAGCAGATTCTGTGGGCCGCCTTGAGCGTCCTCAGGCGGGTCTTCAGGGGCTGGGCCGCCATGAAGCAGCCTGGTCAGTTCGGTTGTGTTAGTGCAGAGCCTCCGCTCTGTGCCGCCGCCTCCACCGTTCTGCACGTCTGTCCAGCTCCCCTTTGGGTCTTGCTGGACAAATACCGTGACTTCCAGGCCCTGTTCTTGTGACGTTAGCCCGCTGCCCTTCCAACGGTAGTCTGTAGTGAGCACCCAGCAGAATC
The DNA here is from genome assembly GCA_030068075.1 of Paguma larvata. Taxonomy (NCBI): domain Eukaryota; kingdom Metazoa; phylum Chordata; class Mammalia; order Carnivora; family Viverridae; genus Paguma; species Paguma larvata. The sequence goes on from CM057843.1 coordinate 25,031,427, forward strand.
CACACGCTTGTGGGCGTGAGTGTCCCTGAGGTTCCCTGTCCTGTCTGTGCACCGAGGCTCAGGCTCCCCGGGCTCCCCAGACGCCCAGTGGGAACCCGTTGGGGTTTTCTCCCTGTGAAGCTCGCTCATCACAGCAGGGGCTCTCGCTCCCTTTCAGCTCCCGATTCTCCTGAAGGGGACGTCCGACGATGACGTCCCGTGTCCGGGCTACTTGTTCGAGGAAATCGCCAGTATCCTTCCTCGCCGCCCACGAGCAGGGGCCTGTCCCGAGGAGGCCCCGGCTCCTTTACCGTGGGGACCAAGTGTGGGTGGGTCCAAAAGCCATGTGACTGATGATAAGGGGCCCAGGAGCCCTAAGAGCCCCAAACTCCTGAAACCAGGGCCTCGGGTGGGTGTTTGCAGGGAGGACACTGGAGAAGGCCGGTGGCAGGAAGGCCTGCTTCTCTCCCCGGCCGGCGTGGCCTCGTGTGGCCTGGGGTCAGCTCGCTCCTTCCTTAACCCAAGCGCCTACCAGAAATCTCGCACGAGTCCCTGGGCAGCAGCCAGTGCCTCCTGGAGTACCTTCTGAACCGTCTGCACAGCGGCTCTGGCCGCGTGAAGCTCAAGGTGAGTCCCCGAGCGGCCCCCGCACACCCCCCGCCGGGGGCCGGGTCAGGGCCCAAGCTCCCGCCAGTGGGGGGCGAAGCCCGCGGAGAGGGTCGCCGCGGGATGCGTGCAGGCTGCCCTCCGGGCCTGTGCTGCCCCATGCGACTGTCCCCAGGTGCTGAAGATCCTGCTCCACCTGTGTGGTCACGGCTCCTCGTCGTCCTTGCTCATTCTCAAACGCAACCCTGCCTTCATCCAGGAAGCCGCAGGTATCCGCGCGCAGAGGGGAGGGCGGCCGGGCAGGTTGTAGCCAGAATCTCTCTGTGGCCACCGCCTTGCAGAGACGCCCCTCCCACCCGTGGAATGCCCCGCCCCCCTGCGGGACACGCCTCCCAGGCCCCGCCCCCGCACCCCGTCTTCTCAGCACCAGCACCCCAGCCGCCGTTCACTCTGTCACGTGCTTTCCCTCCCATCCCTGGCGGTGCTCGCGCATAGTGGCTTGTTTCTGCCTGTGCGCCCTGCCGGGCCTTGGCAGCCCAGGCCTGTCCTGCCTGATCCAGTGCCCCGCACACCAGAGGGGCCCTGTCTGCTCCCCAGGACTGCTCCCCAGGCCCCAAGACAGGGAGCACGGAAGCTTCTGCTTCAGAAGGTCTGTGGGAGGCCCCCGGGAGAGGAAGGGTTCAGGCCCGTTGAGGTCTGGGTCCAGCACAGGCGGGCCTGGGGTAGAGTTCCGGCTCTCACCCCCACCCAGACCCGATGCCGTCACGTGTCTTTGTCCCTCACTGGCACTTGAGGGGACGCGGCCTGAGCCCGTCCCTCGAGGCAAGGCAGGAGTCCTGGCCGCTGGTCTTGGGGCACAGCATCCGCAGGCCCCACCACACCACGCCCCAGCGACCCTTCAGAAGGGCTCCGCCTGCAGGTGAGCCGTCCCTAGAGGGCGGCGCCAGGGAGGGGGACCCAGCTGCTCGTGGGCACCGGGCGCTCCTGGGGGTCCTGAGCGTCTCCAGCGGCCTACCTGCCAGGTGCCGGTATACCCCACACCCCAGAACCACGGCCGTCTCTTCACTGAAGGCAGGGCTGCGTGAGGGTGGGTCACTGCAAGGCCTCGCCTCCGGCCTCCACCCCAGGAGCCCGACTAACCTGCGCGGGATGCGGCAGACAGTGGGTCCTTGTTGGTGCTGGAGTCTCTGCTGCCACCGGGCCGGTCCCAGTCTGTCGTGCTCTGAGCGCCAACCCTGGGGGACCATGCCACAGGCTGTTGGGGAGGTGGGGCAGCGAGAGAAGGTGGTTCTGGGGTGGAACGGCCTGCAGACCACGGCCTCTGCTCAGGCAGGCGGGGCGGGGCAGAGGATCTTCCGTGGCAGGAGCAGCGGGGAGGCGCACGCCATCCCTGGTTCCCCCGCCCCGGTGGTTCCCTTTGCGGCTTCACTCCCGGCTGGGTGCGGCTGGGTGCGGCTGGGTGCAGGGGCTGATGCACACACACCCTGGGCTGCCTTCCGGGGTGGAAAGTGAATGTGTTTGTGACAGGAGACAGGGAAGGGGGGCGTGTCACTTAATTCCTTCTGGGAAAATTTCACTTGTCGTAGCTGAAGCTCTTACATAGCAGGAGGTCGTATCAGCCCAAGGAGCCCCCGAGGGGCTCTGACCGGATGAGACCTGCTCCAGGGGCACACAGGCTCTGAGTGGAGAGTGGGCCGGCGGGGGTGCAGTGAGGCAGCCAGTGCGGGCGCCCCGGTGAGAGACGGCAGTGGGGTCGGGGAGAGGCGCACCCTCGTCTGCTCTGCGGGCATGAGCCAGGGGGCGGCCGGGGGGCTGTGGGGGTGTGGCCACCGCAGCCCAGGTCGGTGGTGTATCTGCGAAGCAGTGTGGGGCAGTGGGTCCTGGATGAGGGGGGTCTGGGGGCTCCCCAGGCTTGGGGGTGCAGAAGGGTGGTGGCCACCGTAGGTACTTCGACCCGGAAGGGATGTCGCACGGGGACTTGAGGTCAGACCTGTGTTTCAGAAAGCTACCCCTGACCCTCGGGGTGCCGGGGTCGTCCACCAGGGGTCCGTGGGGGGCCCGCCACGAGGGCCGGGGAGCGTCAAGCTGCAGCTCACCTGTGCGCCTGCCTCCGTCCTGCAGTTTTCTCGGGGCCCCCAGACCCTCTCCACGGGAACAGCTTGTACCAGAAGGTGCGGGCGGCCGCCCAGGTGAGTCCGGGACTCGGGGCAGCCCGGGACAGCGACCATATGTTCTCCTCCCACCCCCCCGGGGCCCTGGCTCCGCCCCTGCTGTGGGACCAGACACCCCCGAGAGAGCAGGGGGGCAGGGGGGTGGAGCCAGACCACAGTGAGCTGAGCGCTCTGTGCCTCCTCGTCTAGGACTTGGGGAGTGCCTTGTTCTCGGACAGCTTGTCACCCCCGCCTCCCTCCCAGCCGCCCAGGGCCCTGCCTCCAGCAGGTAGGCGACCGCCCATCCCGTCGCTGGGTTGTCACTCTGGGGAGGGTTTGGGGTCCCCCCTCCCCCCGCTGTCCCAGGTGCACAGGGCTGAGTGTGAGCGGCCACACTGGCGCTGACGTGGGTCCCGCCCGCAGGCATGGGCTCCGAGTCCAGGCCGCAGGGCGCCCTCCAGGGCTTCGGCTACAGCAAGGAGCGGGGGCCCGCAGGTGAGCGCTGCGGGGGTGCTGGGGCGCGGGGATAAGGGTCTGGCAGATCTGGCCTGCGAGGCCCGGAGGGCGGTGTGACGGACCGGTGCGCCCTGCCCCCGCGGTCCCTGCCCAGGCTCTCGGGAGAACGAGGCAGGGCTGGTCAGTGTAACCAACGGGCCAGAAGCCGGGCGGAGGCCGATTCCGTATGCGCGCACCCAGGCCCTGGCTCCTCAGAGGGGCCAAGGGCAGAGGGGGGTGGTTGTGGGGACGGGGACCGGTCGTGAGTGGACCCAGCTGGCCTGGGTGCCGCCTGTTCTGGTCACGGCGCTCAGACCCCCTGGCGCCTTGGGAGCACTGATTCCTAAAGCAGGCCGGGTGTGCCAGCCTTGCCTGTTCCTAATTCGGGGACGATGGTGGCTGGTCCCGTCAGGGCACTCACATGGGAAAGGGCACCCTGCCCCCGCACTGGACGTGAGCCGCCGTGGGGACTGAGTTCTCTGACAAGCACCTTAGCTGTCCTGCTCCCGCCTGGGGCCGGGGGACTTGGGGGCACGGCCCTGCCGTAAATTGGAGCACCAGGCCCCGTGGGGCCTGGAATACCCTGCAGCAGCATTCACCGGGGCAGCTTCGGAGGACCTAGGTACCCCGCTGGGCTCCGCTCTGTAACCTCGACTCGCGTCCTGGCCTCTCGAACTCCTGGGGGGCACGACTGAAGGGGGCCGGCACCTTCTCCCTCTCGCTCTCGCTCCGGCGCAGGCTCTGCGGGCGAAGTCTTCCTCTCCACCATCCAGAAGGCTGCAGAGGTGGTGGCCAACGCTGTGCGCCCTGGGCCCGAGAGCCCCAGTACCCCAAGGCCCCTCCTGCGGGGTGACGCCTACCAGCCCGCGGTGACGCCCGCAGCCAGCCATGGTTGCCCCAGTGCTGGGAAGCCGCTCCCCAGAGCTCTCCCGGGCGCCCGAGGAAGCGGTGAGGCTCTCCTGGGGGTCCGGGTGAGCAGGCCCCTCCCCAGAGTCTGCGGGAGGGGAGGGGGGAGCCACTGACAGGACCTTCTGGACAAGAGCCCCAGGCTCCTGGCTCAGAGGCCGGGGAAGAAGGCACCGTCCTGTCAGGGGACCCTGCACAGCCTTTCACTGACTCCACACACGCTTGCCGTGGCCCCTGGTGGCTTTCTCACCGTACGAAGATGACGTGGTGTCTAGGTTCTGCTTTGCTAGCTTCTTGCCTGTTGCTTCGAGTAGGAGCTGGGACGTTACAGCGTTGGGGGGGGCGGGGGCTCTCGGAGGGTCCCACCTCCTCAGATACAGACCTGCCACGTGAGCTGGGCCGTAGCCCAACTTTTGTCGGCTCAGCCGGGACGGCAGTGGTGCCAGGGCCGGGGCCAGCCTGCACGTGTGTTCTGGTGGGGGAGGAGATGGCGGCTCAGGCCGATCCCAGAGCGAGGTGTGTGGTGAAAAAGGACAGCAGGTGTCACAGCGATTTGCACCCTCGCCTCTAGCAGAAGCTTCTGGAAGTTTGCCTGGCCTGAAGGAAGACGGTCAGGACTCACCGAGATTTGTGTGCCTCAGGGTCCAACACTGCCCCTGCTGCCCAGGCCCGGTGACCCTGCACCTCCTGCCACGGGCCGGCGGTCCCCACCCTGACCGCTCTGTGGGAGGGGTGCCCTGCTCTGTCCCGTGTCACCTCGTGCATGGTGCTGCTTGGTCCAGTGCCCCGGGGAGGGCTGTATGAGGCGAGTCAGGTCCCCCAATCTCACCCATAGTCCTGTTTGTCACAGTCACGAGACCCCAGCCCGGGCAGGCAGGAGGGGGCTGGGACGAGCCAGACAGCGGCTCCAGCTCCCAGAATTCGTCCCGGGAGAGCGGGGACCCAGGCAAGGTCTCGGACTCGGGCAGTCGGTCGGGCAGTGACAGCCCCTCAGCGGCCAGCCAGGCACCCAGCGACCTGGCAGAGCGGTGAGTGGGTGCCATAGGGCACCTTCCCTGGTCCTTTATGGGGTCCCACCCTGAGTCGGGGCCTGACCTGGAGGAGTCTCTCTCTACCCTGACCACTGTGCCCCCAATAGGGTTGAGGCCGTGACCCTGAGTGACTGCCAGCAGGAGCAGAGTCTGGTCCAGATGGTGACACAGGGGCCGCACGCCTTTCTGAGCCGAGAGGAGGCACAGTGCTTCATCAAAGAGTGAGCCTCCCCCAGCCCCCACTCCCCCCCCAGCCCCGGCCCCGGCCCCCACCTCCACCTCCTGCTCGTCCCTTCCTGCAGGTGTGGGCTGCTCAACTGCGAGGCGGTCCTGGAGCTGCTGACGCGCCGCCTGGACGGGACCAGCGAGTGCGTGCAGATGGTGAGGGCCGGCCGGTGGCGGGGGTGGGGGGGGGGTGAGCGCTGGCGAGGGGAGCGGGCGGGGTGGCCCGGGGGAGTGGGGGGAGCGGGGTGTCGTCGGGCCATCGGGCCGAGATGAGGACAGGGATCTGGGAGCGGGCTTCCCTCCGGGGGGGTGCGCACTGACCCGCCGTCTGCCTGGCAGAGGGCCCTGGGCGCCATCGCCTCGCTAGGCCGCACCGACCTGCTGTCCCAGGAGCACGTCCTGCTGCTTGCCCGGCCGCGGCTGCAGGAGCTCAGTGCGGGCAGCCCCGGGCCTGTGACCAACACGGCCACCAAGGTGGGCAGCGGCCGGGGCCCAGAGCGCGGTCGCACCCCTGTTCTTCCGGCCTTTCCCCTCCCTGCCCCTTGCCGCCAGGACAGGCCGTGCCCGTAGAACAGCAGCGGGTGTTCGGCTCGCGGCTGCTTCCAGCTCCCGGGACCTCTCCGCTCACCTGCCCTGCTTGCGCGGCAGCTCTGCTCTGCGAGCAGCTCCTCCTCTCGCTCAGCTTAGCCCACGGGGGCCTCCTGCGGGAAGCCCTCCTTGCTTGCTCATGTCCACTTATCCTTCTGTCTGCCACCCGGGGTCACGGTTCGCGAGTCAGTGCTGGGCTTCTGGAGAGCAGCAGTGTTATCCTGCACACACGTCCCTTTCCCAGTAACGCTCGAGTCGTGTGCGGGCCGCCTGGCTCCCTCCCTGGGGAGCCTTTGGGCAGCCCCCTCCCCAGGCTGCTGGCCTCTCCCCGCAGCCAGGCCCCGGCAGTTCCGCCTGCCCGCTGGCGTCCCCGGCTGCTTCGCTCCTCCGTGGCCGCCGAGAATTCGGATCCTTAGTGGCTTGACTTTAAGTTGTCAATTTGTCAAAGAATCGGTGAGCCCGCCACGGCGAGGCACCGCAGTGTCCCTGAGGACGCGAAGCCCGGAGGAGGCCGCGGGCGCAGGGTTGGGAAGGACCGGAGGGCTTAAGGCATGTCCTTTTCCCCAGCATCTGTGTCAGGCGCTGCTGTGACGCCCAACAAGGGACCCCTTCTCCCCGAGCTGGCCTGTCACACGGCCAGGTTCGAGGACGGGGAGCATATAGCAGCAGGTTCACCTTGTCTGGGCGCACACGGCGTGGCCGGTGGGGGGACGAGCGGAGGAGGAGGTCGGACGGGCGGCCCTGCTCTCTGGGGGGCTGTGTCTTCTGCTCCCGGGGCACACGGACACCCTCACTCGGTCCCCTCTGCTTCCTCATCCAGGTCCTGAGGCACTTTGAAGCCTCCTGCCGACAGCGGGCTCCCGCCCGGAGGCCCCCGGCCGAGCTGGGCCCTGCTGCCACCTGCGGGGGCCCGGCCGACCTGCTGACCGACGCCGTGCCTTTCTCTGGGAGCCACGCTTTCCTGCAGCCACTGAGTTCTGCCACCTTGCCGCCCCAGGGCCCCGCGCACCCCCTTCCCCCAGATGGCTCCCCCCTCTCAATCCCCAGGGAGGCCGAGGCCAGACTGGTGGGTTCCAGAGAGGAGGAGCTAGGCACGGGCTCCCCAAAGGCAGTGCCGGAACTTTGCCTGGGGCCCGGCGGCTGCAGCTCCTTGTTTGCCGGCATGGAGCTGGTGGCTTGTCCCCGCCTGCTGGGGGCCGGGCCCGCCACAGAAGAGGCCCCCCAGGTCCCCTGGACATCATCACAGAGGGCGGTGGCAGCAGGAACGCCTCCCGGCTTGGAACCTTCTGCTTTCCCGTTCCTCAACTCGTGACCTTGCCAGCCTGGGCCACACGGGGGTCACCGTGGCCCTGGCCTGTAAACCCCAGGACTCTGCGACTCTGTGCTGTCCCCTTTGCCCATGGCCCCCATGTCCCACCGAAGAGGGGTTCCCCGCGGGTGGCCATGGCCGGTCCTGCCCTCTCTCTGGCTTCTTCCCCTCATTCTCGGAGGACGGGATGCGGGCGGCTGACCGAGGCGAATACGACCGCCGCCGATCAAGCCTCGTGATGCGCCGGGGGTCCACGAGCCACAAGAGCCTGGCGGCACCGTGCAAAGGGGTCCACGGGGGTTGGCTCCGACCCAAAATCGGGTTCCCCGTTTTCCTGCTTGATGAGGCAGGACCCCCCTCGCGCACAGGCCCTTCTGGTGGGCGTGGTGGCAGCCCCGAGGCCTTGAGACCTCAGGGAGGGCGGGAGCAGCCCCGAGCTGTGCCCGTTTCTAGGCAGAGTTAGGAACTGAGCTGCTTGTTGGGGGTGGTGACTGGGGGCCCCGGACCAACTGCTGGGTCTCCCGCCTTTCAGCTATCCGGTGGCCCCATCTGCAGACCCTGTCAGGCCCCTCTCCTCGCGGCCAGAAGGACTGCAAGGGAACCAGGGGGCAGGGGGCAGAGGGCATGGCGTGGCCTGCCTGGAGGGGACAGGAGTTCCTAACTGACTGGCCCCTAACCCGGAGCTCCCAGGGTCCTCACAGGCACCATGGAGAAGGGCCCCTGGCCCCTCCGTGGGGGACGAGTCAGTCCAGGCCGTGGCCCTGGCCACACTGAGAGGGGGGCTCGGGGCTACCTCAGTTTCCCCCCGTGTCTCCCTTACCAGAGGCCAGCTGTCTGGACTGGGCTTCCTGCAGCAGCCAAGGGAAACGCTGACCTCAGGGGTCCCCTGGAGACCCGGGGCTGCCTCTCAGAGACAAGGGCTTTTTGCGTGCATTTGGAACCGTGGCTTGGGCCTTTGTTTTCGGGCTCGGGGCGCGCCCTCCGCAGGGGATCATAGAGTGGCCACGCAGCTTCTTGCCCGCCTGGGTGGTGTCGGGCTGTTTCTGCTGCCGGATCCTGGTATGACCCACGCCTGGCCCCTCTGCCGCGCCTGCTCCCTGCAGACTGCGCGGGGCTGGCCTCAGGCCGAAGGTCCTGGTGCCTCAGAGGGACACGGCCGCTCCAGGGACTACACCGCCAGAACTCCTGAATAAACACGGTCGTTCACGCAAAGCTGCACCGTTGCTGTTTCTTTGTGTGTGTGTGTGTGTGCATGTGCGTGTACGTGTGTGTGCGTGTGTGTGCGTGCGTGTGTGTGTGCGTGCGTGTGTGTGTGTGTGAATGATCATAGCGTTAACGAGGGGCTTGCTTAGAGACCTTCTTTTCTAAAAGTAGGACAGGTGTTATTTTTTCCTTAAATGTTGGAAAGAACTCCCCAATGGAAGTATCCGGTCCTTTAATTTTCTTTATTGTAAGGTTTTTCTGTAAAGGTTCCTAAATAGGTATGGGGCTATTTGGGTTACCTCTTTCTTCCCAGTGAGTTTCATGAATTTCTTTCAGGGAACTGGTCCATTTCACAGAAGTCATCAAATATGGCCATAGAGTATTTTATGGCATAATTCTATTTTTCTAATTTCTATGCAGTCTATAATGATATTCTATCTTTCGTTTCTGATGTTGATAGCATTTCCCCCTCTTTTTCTTGTTAGTCTGATTAGAAGTTTGTTAATACTGGTTTTTTCAAAGAACTAAACCTACTAAACCTACTAAACCTACTAAAGTAGGTTTCCTTTCTTCCTACTGTTTTATGTTTTGTATTTCATTGCCATCTGTTTTTTTTTATTATTCCTACTGTTTTGGGTTTATTTTTCTTCTTTCTCTAGTTTCTTTAAGGTGAAAGCTTAGATTATCGACTTGAGAGCTTTATTTTTCTAACATAAAAATGTTAATGCCATAAGTCTTCCTCTAGACACTGCTTTGATTGCATCCGGCGAATTTTGACAGTTTTGTTTTTATTCAGTTCGGAATGTTTTCTTCTTTTCGTCGCAGGAGCAGAGCGTGGGGACACGTGCAGGTTTCAGGATGTCAGACCCAGGGGACCTTCCTGAAGGAAAGCACCAGAAGCAGTCACGAAGGAAATGAACGACGTTCACTGAGAAGACACTGGCAGACTTGGAATTCTTGTCCAGCCAGCACCCACCCCCCCTCCCAACCTGCAGAAAGCAGTGAGTGGCCTTGAAGCTGGAGGCACACCCAGCAGGACTGCAGCTCTGGTTCCAGGCCCAGAGAACGAAACTCGGGAAAGCTGAATACAAGCACACGCAGCAAAAACAAGAACCCGAACCACACAGCCGGCGGGGAGCCAAGACCGGCTCTTCCCAGAGAAATACGGTCCTAGCCTGCTTCCTTGGTTTATACGGATCATCCAGGACCTTCCTTGCAACCCCACATATGCCCCTGTTTGAATGGCCCCAGACCATTCTGTTGGCCGCAAACCAGTCCACTTTGGCTGTTGCCAAGATCCTAACATCTACTCCCTTTGTCCCATTTTGGAATCTCGAATTCTTTCTACCAGCTTCACTGCTAATTCGTTTGGTTCTGCATCGCCACAAAGAACCTCATGACACAAGCTGGACACAAAACGTCACACACTGTGATTTGCAATGATGCCGAGACAAGGCACAGATAGAAGACCTACACAACATGGACGCGTGTCAAAACAGTCTGCTCCATGAGAGAAAAAAGACACGAAAGCGCCCGTCTGGTGGAATTGAGCAGAAAGAGGCAGTAAAACTCTGTGGGATGGTGACATTTCATGTCTTAATTAGATGGCAGTTACCTGGATGTATAAATTCATCAAAAGGTACAGAACTGTAATACCTACACCACAAAACAACAGTCATGTGACACGATGGAGGCGTCAGCTAAGGCCGTTGTGGTAATCCTTTTGCAATCAATAAATATCAAATCAGCACCTTCCTGTACACCTTAAACTTGCACAGTGTTATGTGTCAATTCAATCTCAGTAAAGCTGGAGAAAAAGATGTTTTAATTATATCTCAATAAAAAATATATATCGCTCATGGATTGGAAGAACAAATATTGTTAAAATGTTGATACTACCCAAAGCAAGCTACATATTCAATGCAATCCCTATATAAATAACACCGGCGTTCTTCACAGAGCTAGAACAAACAATCCTAAAATTTGTATGGAATCAGAAAAGACCCCAAATAGCCAAAGCAATCTTGAAAAAGAAAAAAGCTGGAGACATCACAATCCCAGGCTTCAAGATATATTACAAAACTGTAAGCATCAAGACAGTATGGTACTGGCACAAGAAAAGACACTCAGATCAATGGAACAGATTAGAGAACCCAGAAATGGACCCACAAATGTATGGCCAAGAATACCCAATGGAAGAAAGACTGTCTTCGGCAAGTGGTGCTGGGAAACAGCGAGATGCAGAAAAATGAACCTGGACCACTTCTTCCACACACAGAAAGAAACTCAAAATGGATGAAAGACCTAAATGTAAGACAGGGAGCCATCAAAATCCTAGAGCAGAAAGCAGGCAAAAACCTCTTTGACCTTGGCCACACCAACTTCTTACTCAACATGTCTCCAGAGGCAAGGGAAACAAAACCAAAAATGAACTATTGGGACCTCATGAAGATAAAAAGCTTCTGCACAGCGAAGGAAACAATCAGCAAAACTAAAATGCAACCGACGGAATGGGAGAAGGTATTTGCAAATGACATATCAGATAAAGGGTTAGTATCCAAAATCTATAAAGAACTTATCAAACCAACACCCAAAAAGCAATCCAGTGAAGAAATGGGCAAAAGACATGAATAGACACTTCTCCAAAGAAGACATCCAGATGGCCACTGACACATGAAAAAAATGCACAACATCACTCATCATCAGGGAAATACAAGTCAAAATCACAATGAGATACCACCTCACACCCATCGGAATGGCTAACATTAACAACTCAGGCAACAACAGATGTTGGCAAGGATGCGGAGAAAGAGGAACCCTTTTGCACTGCTGGTGGGAATGCAAACTGGGGCAGCCACGCTAGAAAACAGTATGGAGGTTCTTCAAATAATTAAAATAGAACTACCCTATGACCCAGCGATTGCACTGCTAAGTATTTACCCAAGGGATACAGGTGTGCTGTTTTGAAGGGGCGCATGCACCCCAATGTTTATAGCAGCGCTATAACGCCAAAGTATAGAAAGAGCTCAAATGTCCATTTAAAAAATTTTTTTTCTTTAAAGAGACAGAGCAAGAGCAGGGGAGAGGCAGAGAGAGAGGAGACACAGAATCTGAAGCAGGCTCCCAGCTCCAAGCTGTCAGTAGAGAGCCTGATGTGGGGCTCAAACTCACCAGCGGCACGATCATGACCTGAGCCGAAGTCAGATGCTTAACTGACTAAGCCACCCAGGCACCCTGTCCATTGTTGGATGAATGGATAAAGAAGATGTGGTGTGTACACACACACACACACACACACACACACACACACACAATGGAGTATTACTCAGCAATCAAAAAGAATGGAATCTTGCCATTTGCAACTACATGGATGGAATTGGAGGGTATTATGCTAAGTGAAATTAGAGAAAGACAAATATCACGACTTCACTCATGAGGAATTTAAGAAACAAAACAGATAAACATAAGGGGAAGGGAAGCAAAAATAATAGAAAAACGAGGGGGACAAAACATGAGGGACCCTTAAATACAGAGAACGAACTGAGGGTTGCTGGAGGGGCTGTGGGTGGGGGGGATGGGCTAAATGGGTAAGGGGACATTAAGGAAGACACTTGTTGGGATGAGCACTGGGTGTTATACATAGGGGATGATCACTGGAATCTACTCCTGAAATCATTGTTACACTATATGCTAACTAACTTGGATGTAAATTTAAAAATAAATTAATTTAAGAACTTTATATATAATGGGGGAAAAATAGTATTTTCTTTCTTTTTTTTAATTTAATTTTATTTTTAAGTAGGTTCCACATCCAATATGGGGCTCAAACTCATGAGCTCAAGAGTCACATGCTGGACTGACTGAGCCAGCCAGGCACACCCAGAATATTTTCTAATTCCACTTGTGACTTCCTTTTTGTCTAATTGGTTATTAAAGGTATGTGTTTCTGTTTTACCATTTTAATTCTGATATAATAACAACATGTTTTCTATAACTTCAGTTGTATTGTTCAAGATTTCAAACTTTTGTTCAAGTTTGCTTTATGGCCCAGGATATACTCTATCTTGGGGAATATTCCATGTGCACTTGGTCTAGAGAACTAGTGACCAGTATCCTTCATGAACAGAGAGTGGTTTGTTTGTTTTTAAATCTTCAACAAAATATTAGCAAAATGAATCCAAAAAATATATCGAAAGGTTAATACGTCACCATAAGTGGGGTTTTCCCCCGGGATGTAAGGGTGGTTCAATCTCTGAAAATCAATCCTGTAATTCACCAAATTAACATATTTATGAAGAAAAATCATATTTCATGCAGAAAATGCAAGAGACAAAATTCAACATTTCATTCATGAAAACTCTTCACAAATGAGAAATATAAGCATTTCTTTCATCTGGTAGAGAGTAACTGCAAAATCCCACAGCTAACATCATACTTAATGGTGTAGGCAGGACTGAATGCTTTCCCTCCCAAGACTGGGGATGTGGCAGTGATATACATTCTAACCACTTCTGTTCAGCATTGTACAGGAAGCCCTGGCCAGTTCAATAAAGCAGGAGGAGAAGGAGGCAAATGCCTTGGAAAAGAAATTGATTATTATCCACAGACAACATTATTGTCTACATAGAAACTTCCATAGAATCTACAAAAATTCCCAAGACTAATAAGTGAGTTTAGTAACGACACAGGCTGCAGGGTAAATTATACTACCAATTGTATTTTTGTGTACTAGAAATAATACCGTATGCTCAAAAATACAAAAGACTGATGAAAGATATCAATGATTAGGCCTGAATAAATGGAGAGGTATACCATGCTCATGGATTGGAAAACTTAATATTGTTAAGACATTGTTTCTCCCCAGATTGAGCTACAGATTTAACATATCCTCATCGAAATTCCTGCTGGGTTTTTTTTTTAATGGTGACTAGCTGATACTAAATATTATAGAAAAAGCCAAAATAAATTTAATAGTCAAGGCAATTTTGAAAAAGAAGGACAAACAGGACTCCCATCACCTGATTCAAAGATTTATTGTGGAGCAGCACTAATCAAGACAGTGCAGTATTGGTGAAAGTTCAGACAAGGTTAATGGGCCAATATAGACAGCTCAGAAATAGACCCACACAAATATGTTCGATCGATCTTACACAAAAGTGTCAAGGTAATTCAATGAAGAGAGGACAGCCTTTGGATGGCACTGGATAATTCAACATCTATGTACAAAAAAGAAAAAGAATAAAGAAAAGTCATCCCATACCTCACACCTTACACAAAATCCCAGTTGAACCATAGACCTAGATATGAAACTTAATGCTGTAAGACTTCTAGAAGAAATAGGAGACAATGTTCTGTCCTCGGGTCAGGCCGTGGCTTCTACAATATACAAAAAGCACAAACCATAAAGTTTAAGAACCTCTCTTTGAATGACACAGTTAAGAGAACAGAAAGACAAGCCATAGACAGGGAGAAAATATTTGCAACACACGTATCGCATGAAGGACTTATTATCGAGAGCATGTAAAGAACACTCAAAACTCATAAGACAAACAACTCAATTTACAAAGTTGGGCAAAAATTTGAACAGACATTTCACCAAAATGTGAATTTGCCATAAATATATGGCAAATAAGCCTATGAATAGATTTTCAACATCATTAGGGACATGGGATACCACTACACACCTACGTGGTAAGTATTTAAGGAATTTGAATCACTTCTTAAAAATGAGAACACCAGAGGTGCCTGAGTGGTTTGGTTGGTTGAGCATCCGACTTCAGCTCAGGTCATGATCTCGTGTTCATGGGCCCACGTCGGGCTCTGTGCTGACACCTCAGAGCCTGGATCCTGTTTAGGATTCTGTGTCTCCCTCTCTCTCTGCCCCTCCCCTGCTCTTGCTCTGTCTCTCTCTCTCTCAAAAAATAAAATGCTAAAAAAAATAAAAAAAAAAACAATAAAAATAAAGTGAGAACACCAACCAAATGCTGAGGGTGCTGGGCGGCAACCAGAGCCCTCATAAACTTCTGGTATGACCATAAAATGGTACAGCTTCTGTGGAAAATAGTCTGGCAGTTTCTTCTAAAGTTGAACACATACCAACCATATGCATACATGTATAGGTATAAATACATACCTAAGTATTTATTTACCCAAAGGACACAAAAACTTATGTTCACACAAAAGCTCAAAAGTAGATGTTTACAATAGTTTCATTCGTAATTACCTCAAACTGGACACAATCTCCACGTCCCTCAATCGACGACCGATAAAGCGTGGCTCACCACATGGTGGAATACTACTCGGCCACGAAGAGGGACACGCATGGCTCCCACGGTGCTGAGTGGAAGAAAGCAGCCCCAAGGGCTACATTCTGTAGGATTCCATTTCTGTGTCATTCTGGAAAAGATAAAACAATAGTGACCAAACGGATTAGTGGTGGCTGGCTACAAAGAGGCAGCTCCTGGGTGTTTCGTGGATGGACGAATGTTCTGTGCCTTGGTGGTGGTGGTGGTGGTAACACAGTTACATGCATCTGCCAAAACTCATAGAACTGTGTCCCCCAAAGTGTGAATATATATGTATGTTTTTAAAAACAAAAAAAGCATTTATTTTTTAAAAAGTGGGGTGACAACCAGCAAAGTGCAGTGTTATATTTTAAGGGGAAAGACAACTTTTATTGTAGAGGCCAGAGGATTCATGGGGAGGGCGTCTGTGTTGGACGTCAGGGGAGGCAGGCCTGGGGCTTCCCCGGTGAACGGAGCTCGGACAAGTGACCAAGCACGAGTCGCCTGGGGACTCCACCTGCAGGGCAGGGAAGGCAGTGGGGTGCCCGCCTTCGGACACAGACACCACTGAGGGAAGGGCCTGCGGTCTGCACTTGGGGTTACCAGTGGAAACAACTCCCAGGCAGAGACTACAGGGTTTAGGGGTGGGGGTGACTAAAACTTTGGAGAAGGAGGCAAAAACAAACAAACCAACTTGAGTGAAAGAATGGAGAGGACAGTCAAAGCATGCGCCACTGAACAGTCTTGAGAGATGAAGGGAGGTGGGCCTTGGGTGCCAGGGCATTGACCAGGTCCTGGCAGGGCTGCCTGAGGAAGGGAGCCAGCAGGCCTCTCTGGGAGGTCTGAGCCTTAAGTGGAGTTTTGCGGGGAGGGGGCGCAGCGGGACCCTGTGTCCAAGAGCAGCAGCTGGAAGGGAGGCCAGGGACGGCGTGGGAGCCCGGTGAGGACATGGGAGGCCAGGGACGGCGTGGGAGCCCGGGGACGGCGTGGGAACCGGGACCGCGTGGGAGCCCGGGGCCGCTTGGAAGCCAGCGTAGGCCGACATGGTCCCTCAGAGAGGCCAGGAGCGCCACGCTGCCCGCCCCTCCCTCGGTCCTTTCTCTTTCCCCGCCCCTTCTCCCTGAGGCTCCGCCCAGGTCCCCGCCCCATACCAGCAGAAGTCCCGCCTCGTCTGACTGCGTCCAATCGGCGGCCCGCTGCCACAAGCGGGGGGCGGGGGGATGCGCAGATTCTTGAGGCTCCTCCCACGCCTGAACGCCCCGAAGGACAGCCAGGCGCCCAATGGGCTCTCGGGACGGCCGGAGCGGGCAGCCGGACGGCCAATCCGGAGGCGGCGCGGGCAGGAAAGGCGGGCCTCGGTGACGGACAGGGGAGGAGGTGCCAGGCTGGTTGCTGGTTGCTAGCTGCCGCCGCTCACCCTTCGGCCCGGTCGCTTCATTGTCACCTGGGCCTCGGAGCCCGGGCCAAGGCGCGAGGTCATCAACCTGAAGCCTGGGCCTCGGGGGTCCCACGTCGGAGGGCCTCGCACATCCCCCGCGGGCCAACCTCGCAGACTCGCGCCCCAGGCCCGGCTCGCGCAGGTGAGGGGGGGTCCCCGCGCAGGTGAGGGCGCCCAGTCTGTGTAGGTGAGGTCGGCCGCGCAGATGAGAGGGGCTCGCGCGGATGAGGAAGTCCGGGGCCCGCGCAGGTGCCCTTCCCGCGCAGTCTTTCCCCCTTCCCCCCTACCCCGTGCAGGTGTGCCGGGGGTGGGGGGTGCCGGCACGGGCGAGTCCAGTCAGCGGTCTCAGGTCCCACCACCTTGAGCCGGATCCTTAGGAGACTGGGAGCTGCCCGGTGGAGATGCCGCCAGGGGTCCCGGGGCAGGCCCATCTTGGGGAGTCTGGGCAGAAGCTCCAGACACCCACTGTGGGCTTCTGGGAGAGACATCTTTGTATGCAAGGTGAGGTCTGGCCTGGAGGTTTCCACGGAGAGGCTGTGTTTACCATCACGGAGCCCCGCGTGCTCCTGCTCCTATGGCTGGGAAAGCTGGCTAGCCTGGGTCCAGCCGGGTGTGGCCGGCCCCCCGGGGAGAGGAGGGTGTTAAATATCACCCACACAACTGGAAATGCATAACTGAGGACACCGACCTGGTGAATGGCAGGGACAGCTCTGCGCTCCACTCCAGAGAAGAGGGGCACTGGCACCTGGCCCTGGGCCCCCGCGCCGTGTGTGCGAGGGGGGCAGGGGGCCGGAGGAGGCGGCATCGCTGACAGTGGGTGGCAACGCTGTGTGCCGGCCGGCCCACCAGAGTCCTCGGTGGCAGGGAGAGCTGCCTCTTTCCTCCGTGGCACCGGTGCATGCACTCATCCGCTCCTGCTGCTTGAGAGCCGGCCACGTGCCAGGCGCCAGGGCTGTATGGTCCCCGTCCTCATGGAGCTAATGTTCTTGCGAGGGGGCCAGACAGTGCAGATCAGCCTGAGTGGCCGGTGAAGGAAAATAAAGTGGATGAAGGAGCAAAGAGATGGACCGGTGGCCCTCAGAGAGAAGGGGGTGCCCCATGACATCCCAGGGGAAGAGGCTCCAGGCAGAGGGACCAGCAGGTGCAGAGGCTTGTGCTGGAAACAGGCTGGCCCAGTTTGAGGAGGGGCAGGAAGGCTGGTTTGGCTGAAGCCGAGTGAAAGGTGGCAGGGGGGAGGTCACCGAGAGAACAGGGTCAGGTCTGAGGGGCGTTGGGCATTTAGACTTTATTCTCTGTGCCAGGAGGACCCTCTGAAGGCTTTCGGCAGGGACACAGTGTGATCTGGGCCTGGTGGAGAAAGACCAGGTCTGGCCGCCGTGTGGGGGGGCGGGGGGAGGCCGCCTCGCCTGTCCAGGTTCCAGGAGGGGGCTCAGTCCGGGGCTGCGGAGGGCAAGGACTCGTGGGGAGAGGGCACAGCTGGCTGGGTGGCCGAGGGAGCAGGTGTGGCGCTGACGGGGCAGGTGTCGGCATGAGGTCTAGGTCCTTGGCCTGAGCCAGTTACCAACCATGACCCCTGGGGATGGGGGAGCGAGAGGTGGAGGCCAGGGTTGTGCTTTGGTCTCTCTGGGGCCGAAGCGCCAAGTGCATGGCGGGTCACAAGTCAGGAATTAGGGAACAGAGGGGCAGGTGCCGGCGACCTCTGTTGGAAGCCAGGAGGTCAGACGTGGTCCCCCAGGTGAGAGGCCAGGGTTGAGGCCGTGAAGGATGGCTGGTGCCAAGAGGGTGGCGGGGGGGGGGGGACCTGGAAGCGAGAGGGCAGATACCACGACCCAGAAGCCGGCAGGTGTTCCTGGGGATTCTGAGGAAATGGAGGGGGTTCCGTGGCCAGATGAGCTGTGGACCCTGGGTTGGGCAATGTCAGACCAAGTCCCGGTTTGAACACGTTGAGTGTTTACATAGCCACCTTGTTCGAACCTCAGGACAACCCAGGTGAGAGGCACTTTTTCAATACCCATTTTACAGATGAAGGAGGTGAGGCTCAGACAGGCTGTGCAGCCGTCTCGGGGTGGGGGGTGGGGTAAGTGCCGCCTCCGGCCACCCTCAGACAGGGTCCCAATGGAGAGGCATCACTGTGGCCTGGAGACTTGCTCTGCCGCGTGCCTTCTTTTTCTGACAAAGGAACCCCCACTACCTGGCAGGGAGGGCGGCTGGGTGGCGGCAGGCTCCCTGAGGCCTGCCTGGGGGTGGCGTGCCAGGAGGTCTGGTTCCTCAGAAGGCATCCCCCTGCACCTCTTCTTGCCCGCTCAGGGCCCTTGCAGCCTCCATGAAGGGGTCCCGGGCCGCCAGCGCCCCCTCCGGCCGCCCCGAGGGCAGCCCAGAAGGCGTGGACCTGAGCCTGACGGGCCTCCCTCCGCCGGTGTCCTGGCGCCCCAACAGCGCCTCCGCCGCCAAGCCCATCGCCCGCTCCTTCTCCGCGGTCTCGGGCGGGGAGCCAAGGAGGAAGACGCTGGTGAGTGCTGGGGCCGGAGGTGTCCAGGGCCAGTGGGGACTCCAGCTCAGAGATCAGAGCCATCTCCTCGAGAGGTCAAGGCCAGGGTCGGCCACGGGTCTGAGGCAGAACCGAAATCCTCTCGGCCCCTCTTGCTCCGCCAGCATTTGGATTTGAGTCCCCAAGGAGCCGGGGGACCTGGGGTGGGGGGCAGAGATAAGCTCCCGGTGGCCTTGAGGAAAGCAGGCGCCAGCCCGCCATGCTCCTGGGGTAGCGGGTGGTGGTGAGGACGTGGCCGGTGGACGAGGCCAGGCAGCCTCTGCCGAAGCCCCCCGGCCAAGCCTCACTCCCGTGCTTCCTCCGGCCCCTTCCCAGCCAGGGGTAAAGGGCGCCCGCTTCATCCAGGAAGACGAGGCTTCTAGAGGCCGAGGACCCGCTCCATGAGAGCCGGGAGATCCTTCTCGCCACACCCGCCCGCTCGCTCTAAATCCGTTCTCTGGGCCTGGCGCGGCTGGGGCTGAACTGGTGAGTGTCTGAAAGCTTCACCACGGGGCTGGTGGTTTCGTCCTTCCTGCAGGAGGCTGCGGGGTCCAGAGGCTCCCGAACCTTCAACAACCTTCGCAGATCTAACAGCGCCACGCAGGTCCACCAGCCGCCAGCCAGCCAGGCGTGGGCCGGCCCCCTCAGGTGACCCCTGCCCCTCAGGTGACCCCTGTCCCCTCAGGTGACGCCTCCCCCTCAGGTGACCCCCGGCACGCTCCTCTCCTGCCTGCATCAGCCTTTCTTCCAGCTCACAGCTTGGGCGCAGGCTGGGCGGTGGGGCCTGACGCGGTCTGCACTCAGGCTGGCGCGGCCCCGGGCAGGCGGGCCGAGTCTTGACCCGTCGTATCTCCGAACAGAGATGCGGACCCCCAGGCCAGCACCCCCCCCGCCCCCGTGCCTGCTTCTCGCCCTTTGTCCCTGCTGCACTTTTCCCGTGGGTGTCAGGGTGGCCGAGGCCCGGGCTGTGAGCATCCCTCTAAGGCCCGGTCGTCAGATTATGGCTAAGAAACGATAGTTAAGCTGTCGGCTTGGGAACAGAGTTCCCTTCTGGTGACCTGGCCCCTTCTGGCCCCTCGGAAGACGAGCCCATCTGTGTTCCCGGAGCCGGCCGGCCCAGACGGAGTGACCGTCCCCGCTTGGCTTCCTGTCTCCGACACAGGCCAGCCGAGGACCCCCGCTTCCTGACACTCTTTGAGGGAAGCCCTGGTGGGAAAAAGAAGCCGGCTGGTCTGAGCAAGGCCCCCAGCGAGAGGGGAGCCGCGTGGAATGTCCTGGTAAGGACCGGGGGCTGGGGCCAAGTGTCCCTTCCACAGTGACACCTGGTTCTCTGCTGTGGCCGCACCTGCAGGAGGGGCCGGTGGTAGCTCCCCATCCATGTGCGAGGCAGTGGGGGACCAGCCCTGGGCCTGGGGTCAGCGGCCATCATGGTCTGAAGTGGCATCTGTGTCACCAACAGGATGACCAACCCAGGGCCTTCGCCTCGCCACCCGACTCCGGGAGTCCTGGCACCCTCAGCGCCCAGGTGGTCCCACGGAGGAGAGAGTGCACCATCCCCCTGGCCCCCAACTTCACTGCCAACAACAGGTGGGACCTACGGCAAGGGCCACACAGGGACCCCAGCCGCCGAAGCGCCGGGGGTGCCGACCGTCTTATCCTCGGCTGGCCCTGCGTGCTTTGGAACGAATGACTGAATTCGGGAATGAGTGACTGGCTTTCTCCACCCAGGGGCCCAGGGAGGGAGGCCGCAGGGTGGCACCTTGCACACGTGCCCAGGGAGGGAGGCTGCATGAGATGGTCCCCCTTGCTCTTGGCCTCAGGGGGGACCACTGGGCAAAGGGACAAGGACATACGTGTGCCTCAGCGCAAGAAAGAACTTCCCGACACAGACGGCACGCATCAGGGGAACAGTCTCGGAGAAAAGTCCTGCTGATTCTTTACCAGAGTCAGCGCGGCAAAAGTTGCTGCTTTTGATGCAAGGATTTAAATTAACATCTAATTTTGGGGGCGCCTGGGTGGCTCAGTCAGTCCGATTCTTGATTTCCACTCAGGTCATGATCTCATGGTCATGGGATGGAGTCCCGTGTGGGGCTCTGTGCTGAGTGTGGTGCCTGCCTGGGATTCTCTCTCTCTGTCTCTCTCCCTCTCTCTCTCCCTCTCTCTCTTCCTCTGCCCCTCCCCTGCCCACGTGCATGCCCCCTCCCTCTCTCTCTAAAACAAATCTTTTTTTTTACATTTTAATTTTAATTTCTGTCTGTGACTCGTGCGCACAGGTAAAAAGCGGAGCAGTAGGGGCGCCTGGGGGGCTCAGTTGGTTAAGCGGCCGACTTCGGCTCAGGTCATGATCTCCCAGTTTGTGAGTTCGAGCCCCATGTTGGGCTCTGTGCTGACAGCTCGGAGCCTGGAGCCTTCTTCGGATTGTGTCTCCCTCTCCCTCTTTCTCCCTCGCTTGCACTCTGTCTCTCTCTCAAAAATAAAGATTAAAAACAATGTTTTTAAAGCAGAGCAGCACCCCGCACTTAATAAAAGGAAAAAATAGTAAACCTGTTCCCCCTTCTCCCCACAACTGAGTCCTGCTTCCCAGAACCGGTTACTTTGAGAAAGAGAGTGAGTGCACGTGGGGGGAGGGGCAGAGAGAGAATCCCAAGCAGGATCTGGGCCTCGGGGGCACTCGATCCCACAACCCTGGGATCATGACCTGAGCCCAAATCAAGAGTCAGACGCTTAACAATGGAACTTCCCAGGCGTCTCTGGAAGCAGCTACTTTCAAGGAGTTTCTTCCAGTATTTTCTAGAAAACAATTATGAAAACGTGCTAGCGTGCTCGTTGCTGACTGTTTCCGACCTTGCGAGCAATCCACGTGGCGGGTGGGGCGTTGCTCCTCTGTGGCCGCCTCGCACGCCTTCCCTCTGCCCTTTGGCGCTGGCAGAGCCCAGTCCGTCGGATCTGTGCCACGGCCGTGCTCCCACGCCGGGGCCCCCGCCGGCTCTGCCCGGTCCAAGTTCTGAGCTCGCAACTTTTCTTTTTTTGCTGTGAGACTCCGGAGCAGGTTACTTAACTTCCCTGGGCCCCAGGATGCTCATTTATTCATTTATACGAGGGGTCGTGGTTGTGTCTGCCCCGTGGGGTCAGGAGGGTTCGCCGGGTGAGACAGGAGCCTCTCAGAGCAGTGCCCTGCACCTGTCTTTCCCGATCGCTCCCTTTTCCCTACCCGGTTGTCTGTGTCCTGGCTACCTGTCCCAGGCTTGACAAGAGGACTCTGAAACTCGTCTCTGCACGGGGAGGCCAGCAGGGGTCCTTCCTGGCCTGGGAGCCGGGCTTCTACCGTGGTCCAAGCTGCCCCCCCCCCAACACTGTGGCCTCCACTTCCTCTGTGAGCACGTCCTCCTCCAGACCCCGCAGCTAGGGTCCCGTGCGTGCGTGTCTAAAGACGCCTTGACCCTGGAGCTGACCGGCGTGCGGCTGGCAGAGCCCCATAAGAAAACGTTCCCGACATCCCGAAGCCGTGGCGCCGGCTGTGTGGACAGCTGTTGGGGAGTCCTGTGCCGCCCTGATCTCCGCGCCTTTTCCGGGGCCCGCGCTGTCTGTGGAAGCCCCCTGGGTGGTCCCTCCACTCCCTGCGTGGACTCTGGCAGCACCGGCCCTCCGCCAGGTCCTCGGCACTGGCGTGCTGTCCTCGGGGCCCTTCCGCGTGGACGCTTGTGCTGTTAGGTCCCGCCAAAGGCCCTCTCGCGTTGCCCTGGGGGCTGTTGTTCTCTTTGCTCCGCTCTTCCCGGGACTGCGGTTGCTGAGCCGATCCGACTGTGGGCACCGCTCCTGTCTCCCTGGGCTTCCGCTCTGTCCCCGCGTCGCCCTCCGTCCCATGAGCACCTCCTGCTCCCGAGGGCGTCTGCCTGCCTTCCGGCTCCTGGCGTTGGGTTCTCCTTCCCGCGTCTCTGATGACAATGGGGAGCGGTGGCCGCCGCCTGCACCAGCTGCAGGGGCTGGCTGTTCTCCCGCCCCGCCTCTGCGTGCGGGGACGTCTGAAGTCGGGGTGCTGGGAATATTGAAGCTGGCAGACGCTACGAGTCAGAGCTTTTCCTGCTGAGAATGGGCCGATGACATTTGTCCGCACAGCCCCGCAGTCAGCATGGATTCCTTGGGACGCCCTCCCTCTGCTGAGCCTTGTCTCCGCCACATCCCGTTTGTGGGCCTCGAGCGTGCGGGTCTTTCCTCAAACGTCTGGAATACCGGCTCTGCCTGCATTTGACGGGGGCCCTCGAAGTTGCCTGGGGGCTCACTGTGGGGTGCTTGGGCAGGGACCTGGCTGCCGTCCGGGGGTCCGCACGTGTTAGTGTCAGGGCCACTCGGTCTCTCCGGGGAGGGACTAGATTCTTGCCCGCCCCTGCCTCGGGCCCAGCAGGAGAGGACACGGCGGTGTCCTGCTCAGCGCACAGACCTCGCTTCTCCTGGAGGGCCAGCTTCTTGTCTGGAGCGCAGGGATGGGCTTGGCGCCTGGGCGCTGAGGGTGAGGGAGGGATCTGGGGTGCGGCGTTCTTTTGGAAGAGCCGGGGCGCCCCCACTTCCTGCAGGTCCCTGGTCTGAAGACCCATCCAGCCACTTCGGGGCTTCTCCCCCGTCCCTCCACGTGTCACTTCCCACTGGCCCTTCTCATCCTGCTAAAACTTCGTGGTCGTGTCTGCGAGGCAGCCTCCTCCTGCATTCCCTTGGTCCCTGTGCGTCGGTACCAGCGTGTTCCTTCAGGCGGGTTCAAGGGCGGCCGAGAGAGAGCCGTGTCTGCCTCCCATCACGTTTCACTGGCACAGAGGCCCGCTCTCCGTTGGCAGATGGTCTGTGACCTTCTCGCAGCAGGCGTCTCTGCTGTCAGGGGACACCTCGGGTCCTGCTCTGTGGGATCTCCGGGGCGGAGCTCTCCGGGGTCCCGAGAAGGCCCCTCCTGTCGGTGTGGTGGCCAGGGAGGGGCCCCAGGGACGCTTGGACGGTGCCGTGGTGAGCACCGGAGCCTGACGCCACCCCCGTGTCTCCGGCAGGAGCGACAAGGGCGCCGTGGGCAACCGCGTCACCACCATGCTGCACAACCGCTACACCCCCTCCGACAAGGCGCCGGCGCCCAAGAGCTCCAACCACACGGCTCCCTCCCTCAAGTAAGGCAGGGCTCTGGCCTGGGGCGGGTGCGGGCAGGAGTTGCCGCCCTTGCCAGCTGGGGGCGCCAGGGCAGAGAGACGTCTACCAGACCTGGGCCAGCCGAGGCCAGGGCAGCCCTGTGCATGTCACCTCCCCCCGGCCCCCCTGCCCAGCACACTCGGAGTCAGGGATTGCCCCCCGGGTGTCTCGGGTCACCATCTGGCTCTGGGATCTTGTGACTCTTGAGACTTCTTTGCTTTTTTATTTTTTTATCTTTTATTTTTAAGTCTATTTACTTTGAGAGAGAGAGAGCACACACATGGGCATGTGCACGTGTGCACGGGGTGGGGGGAAGGAATGGAGAGAAAGAGAGAGAGAATCCCAAGCAGACTCCACACTGTCAGTGCAGAGCTGGACGCAAGGCTCGAACTCATGAACCGTGAGATCATGACCTGAGCCAGTCAAGAGTCGGATGTTAACTGCCTGAGCCGCCCAGGTGCCCCAAACCCCTTTGCTTTTCTTAATGCAAAGAGCCCAGCAAGTCACCACGTGGGCCCTCTGGGGGGCGGGGCAGGTGGTCCTGGGGATTGACTGGCGTGTTGGGACCGGGGAGCGGCCCGTGCCCACCCCCGATGTCCTGTGGGTGTGTCCTTCCAGGCCTGAGGCCCTGGGACGGAGCTGAGGCAGCACCCTCTTCTCGCAGGCAGAGCCGCCCGCCGGGGCCGTGAGGGGGCCCGGGCGGGCGCAGTGAGCCTTTGCTGCTCTTCCTGTTAGCAATATCCTCAAGGCGGCCACCGGCGAGGGCGAGAGCAGTGCTGCCGGGAAGCCACACAAGAATTTCTCCAGCAGCAACCACGTGGCCCAGAACAACACTGGGGGCACCCCGGGCCTGCTCAGACGGAAGGAGGTGACGGAGGAGGAGGCCGAGAGGTGACCGCGGGCTGGGGGCCAGGAGGGAGCCTGAAGCTCCCGTGATACAAATTCCACTTAAGAATTGTTTTCAATATGGAGGCCGATCCGATCACGTACCGTACGAGCCCATTTATACCAAATGTCAAGAAGAGGCAAATCGGGGGAGGCAGAAGTAGAACCGCAGTTGCCTGGGACCCGTGGCTGCAGAAGGGGGTCTTTCCGGGGGTGATGGAAGTGCTCGAAAACTGGGTCACCCTGGTAATCATGCGATCCCGTAAATCTACGAACGGTCATTGAACCATACGCCTAAAACGGACAGATGTTATGGCATGTAAATTGTATGTCGCTAACACTGTTGGTTAAAAAAGCATTAAGTGGAAGGAAGACATAAAACTAAAAACACCCCACACAGCCTTATGGGCCTGTACTCTGAAACTCACCCCAGGGAGGGGCGCCGAGCGTGGGCTGCAGAGGGACCTTCTGCCGGGGCCCCGGGTCCACGGCATCGCGCCTGGTCAGGAACCTTGTGCTGGCCAGAGCGTGGGCTCCGGGAGCCTCCATTCGGTGGGTGGTCACCGCCGTTGTCCTGTGGGAGCCTGGGGACGGGGCCCTGGAGGTGGGCGGGTGGGAGGAGGGGCTGGCAGCCCGGCGCTTCCCGCCCGGTCACACGTCAGCGTGCAGGCCCCTCTGCGCGCCTGTCCTGAAGCCGGCGACCCTCCGTGTCCCTGATGCTCCATAGGACTCTGGTGAACAAACCGGCAAGTGGTCCCGAGAGCCGAGGCTAAGGCTGTGTAGAGTTTACTCGGCTTTACTGATGGAGCTGAGTGGGCTCTGATAAGATGCACCCATTGTATTGTTGGGTGAGTTCGGGCACGTGTATGCAGCTCTGTGGTCTGCAGGTACAGCCACCAAGACACAGAACGTCCGTTACCCCCGGAACCCCCCGTAGGCCTTTTATCCAGCTCCTCCAGGCCCAACCCTGGCCATACCGATCTGTCCCCTAGGGCTTTTCTAGAACACTCCATGGCCCCAGCACTCAGCCTGCGGCCCATCATGCCCGGCTGGGTCTCTGGTTTGTTGCTCTTTGGCGGGGAACAGCATCCACCATCAGGACCATGGCGTTCGCCCGCAGCAGGGTGTGCTGGGCACGGAGCTGGGTCTTTGGGTTACTTCCGGCGACTGCGCATCGAGTCGGCGAATGGGCATTCGCATTTCCCCAGGGACATGCAGCTGCAGGCTTCTCTGCCCCCCCGGCCTTTGGGGGGCCCAGGGAGGAGAGGCTGTCCCTCAGTCATCTGGTTCCGCAGGTGCATGGGGCCCCGCCTCAGTGCTGAGCCCCCCTGCCCCCGCAGGTTTATCCACCAGGTGAACCAGGCTGCTGTCACCATCCAGCGCTGGTACCGCCAGCAGGTGCAGCGGCGCCAAGCCAGAGCTGCCCGCCGAGAGCACCTGCTCGAGTCTAAGCAAGAGGTCAGTGGGGGTGTGAGCTGTACGGGCGAGAATCCTAGGGGTCCCGGCTGTATAGAGTGGGGTTTCTGGGACCAATGGGGTTGAAACGTGGAATTGCCTGTGGGCCCACACCCCATCTGGGTGTTCCCTTCCTCCCTGCTCTGAGATGCAGAGCTGACTCCCCACCCAAAGGAGGCGCTGGCCACCGGGAGGGAGGCTTGTCTTCTCTGGGGCAGAGAAGTGGCAGGTTGGGGGGCTGGGAGCTCCCGTAGAAACCCAGGTCAGGATCAAGTGAGCCCATCTTCCCCATCGAACACGCTATGGCTTCCACGGAACAGCGGCAGCAGCTGAGAGACGGGAGCCCCCTGGGCCTGCACCAGCAGCAGGAGGCGGCCAGGAGGAAGGCCCGGGAGGAGAAGGCACGCCAGGCCCGGCTAGTGGCCATTCAGGTGCCCGCAGTGCCCTGAGCGGCAAGGAAGCCCAGTGCCAAGTCAGCAGGCACCTGCTGGGTCCGCCCCCTTGCCTGAGAGCAAGACTGTGCTCCCGGGGGACCCCCGCCCGCTGCCTTCCCTGAGCCCTCCTCCCCCAGGCCCCCGGACGGCTGGGCCTCGTGGCAGCTTGGCGGAGGGAGGGCAGGGCAGGCCGCTCGTTCTGGGTGAGGCTGCTCAAGGTACCCCTCGTGGCAGGAACTGCGGCAGAAGCGAGCCCAGAAGTCAGGCGACCCTGAGCTTCGGCTGCTAAAGGAGGCGCGGGAGACAGAGAAGCCCCAGCCCGCCCCGGAGCCACCCCTGAGGCCGGGCAGCACCGCTCAGGCCCGCCAGACCCACAAGGAGAATAACGCCAATGCCCGTGAGCTCCACAGACACCTGCCCCACCTCTGCCTCCCAGCTCTAAGCTCTCTCTAGCTCCTTGCCCGCCCCTCCTCTCCCTCCGGGAAGGCTGTGGCCAAGGAGGCCTGGCCTCTGCTGCCGTTCCCTGGCCCCCACGCCACTGCCCCTTTGGCCACTTCCACCATGGAGGAGGGGGCTCGGCTGTGCAGCCCTCTCGTCGCTCCCCGCTTCTCCGCTCCTGCCTCTTTTGTTCTGGGGTTGGACACAGTGACGCTAAAGACCAGTGAGGCCGAGAGTTCTGGGGTGGTTGCACCAGGTTCCCTGACCCTTCACCCCGGGAGGTCAGGGCTCCTGAATGTTCCCTCTGCTCCACGTGAAGTCTGCTGTGGTCCCTGCTGTCATGCGCTCTCCCTCCCCTGTGCGTGGTCTCTTCTCAAGGGCCCCTCCAGACTGCTGCTCCGGGTGGAGCAACGCCCCCATGGGCCAACGCTCCGCTCTGTTGTGCAGGAGCTGGCTTCCGCACCGCAGGCGGAGAGGACCCCTGCCCGCCGGCCTCCAACTCCTCCCCAGAGCCCCGGCAGCTTCCCGAGAGCAAGCCTCAGGTGTCCATACGGTCCTTCTTCTCCGCCCCCTCTGGCCACAGCCTGGGTGGCCCGAGCCTGCCCCTGCATGGCTGTGGGGTCGCTCATGCCAGGAAAGGCTGTCCAGAATGGGTATTGTTGCAGGAAGGGGTCTCCTGGATTGCTCCGGAATCCCGCTGGGCTTTCACAGGCACCCTGGGGTGGGGCCCTGTGTCCGTGCCCACAGAAGGGAGCAGGAAGCCCAGAGGTTATGTGTGGGCCGAGGGGCAAAGAGGTGAGGCCCCCTCCTCATTTTCTGGGAGGTGGGTCTGGGTGCACCTGATCCATTGCGGCTACGTGGCCGAGAGCCTATGCAGAGGAGGCCTCCCCTCTCCCCGCCCCTGCGGTTCTCTGAGGGTTTCGGCCTCTAGTGGTCTCAGTGACTGTCCGTCCTGCCTGTGCACTGCAGGATGCCAGCTCCCAGGATGTGGCCAGCGAGGGTCTGGACGTGGTGGGCCCCGTCAAGGGCAAGGCCCAGTCCAGGGCGACCCTGGATGAGCTGCTGGCCACGCTAAGGCTGCTGGAGCAGGAGCCTGAGCCGCTGCCCACCCCCAGGGCCGACCACAAGGACAAATACTCCTGGACCGATGAGGTGACCGCGGCCTGCGTCCTCCCTCGACCCAGCCCTGGGTTCCGGTGCCGTCCACACAGGTCACGGGCGCAGGGCGGAGACCAGGGAAGCCCACTGGGCTTCTGCTTGCTTCAGTCAGGCCCCTAACCAGGGCCTGTTGAACCCCCCACTCACTGAAGGGCTTGCTGAGGTTTAGGGTGCTCAGAATGGTCTGGGGGTGGGGTACGGTGCTGCCTCTCCCCCAGCACCCCTAGGCGAGGTCCCACAAGCCTCCGGGCAGCCTGAGAGGCCCTGCCTTCCAGACCAGGCTGGGCCGCCCTCCCCAGCCCTCCCTGCACTCGTTCCCACCCTGCCTCCCACCTGGGGGTCCCTGAGGAACCCTTGGAGGGCCAGCCCGGCATCCTTGGCTGCCCCTCAGCCCCTGACGCCCTGCCCTGTAGGAGGACGATGCCACCTCCCTGACAGCAGACAACCTGGAGAGGTTTGGGAAGCTCGGCACGTGCGCCAGTCCCCCCGAAGACGGGACTCTGCTCTCGGAGGCCAAGCTGCAGAGTATCGTGAGCTTTCTGCACGAGATGGAGAAGTCGGGGCAGGACCGGCCGGCCTCAGCCCCCCAGGTGCGGAGGGTCCCCGGGGAGGGACGCCCAGTCATCCCCGACCTGGCCGTCGCCTGACGCACGCCGCCTCCCCAGGGGCTGGTGCTGGACGAGGGGCGCCTGGAGGCCACGTCCACGGTGAGCTCGTCCGTGATGCGGCTGAAGCTGGAGGTGGAGGAGAAGAAGCAGGCGGTGGGGCTGCTGCAGAAGGCGCTGGTAACATCCTGCCCGGTCCCCGTCCCCCTCCTGGGCCGTCACTGCCTCACTACCCTGGCAAATCCTCACACACCCCGTGGGGCCATTGCTTCTTTGCCCCTGGTCCCCAGCTGGGCTGAGTCCGCCTTCCTCCCGACCCCCCACAGGTGCAGCAGCGCGACCTCACCGTCCGGCGGGTCAAGGAGACTGAGAAGGAGCTGGGCCGGCAGCTGCGGCAGCAGAGGGACCACTACGAGGCCACCATCCAGCGGCACCTGTCCTTCATCGACCAGGTGCTGCCACCCAGGCGATCGGGCGCCAGGGGGTCGTTGGTTTCCAGATTGGCTTGGGCCTCACAGAAACTTCTAGACCCACGGGGCTTCCTGGCAGGCCTGGCGACGAGATGGCAGCATCTTCCCTGTGGGGGCTGCTCGAGGGCCAGTCCAGGGCGTCCCTGGGTGCTCCCCCCATGGCTACGTCCCCCAGCCATGCGCCTTGTCCACATGCACGCGTGGGGTCTTGGCCCCAGGCACCCCCCCCCCCACCGTCGTCAGCGGTCACACGGGCGGAGTCCCATCTCAGGGCGGCCACCTCAGCCCCTGCCCTTGACCCGCCACAGCTGATTGAAGACAAGAAGGCCCTGGCGGAGAGGTGCGAGGCCGTGGTGGCAGAGCTGAAGCAGGGCGACCAGAGGCGCAGGGACAGGGAGGCCCAGGTGCAGGAGCAGCACGAGCTGGTGAGCCCCTCGGGCTGGCGGCCTCGGCTGGAGTGGTGGCTCTGTGGCCACTTCCCTGCAGCCCCAGAGTGCTCTCGGGCCCCGTTGGGGGCCGGGCAGCCTCGGAGCAGGGGAGGCACGGGGGGTTTGCGAACAAGATTGCTGGGCCCACTGTGGAGCCTCAGGCCTGCACCCCACACCCTGGACGAGGTGCCGCCCCAGCCCGTCTCGGTCCCTCCCTCCATTGGAGCTGTGCTGGGTGCTAGACCCTGGGGCCGGGGCCTGATTACCCCTCCCGTGTCACATACGAGGAGGCGGGGCTGGGAGGAGCCACCACCTGCCCTCGGTGCTGGGGTGGGTGCTGGGGTGCTGGCCTTGTGTGAGCTTGAAGTGCCCCAGCTCTGGGACCCCCGGGCAGAGGGACCTCCCCCAGTTTTCCTGGCTTTGCCGTCCGAGGACCGTGCCCTGCCTCAGCTTGCTTTACTGGCAGGGCCAGGCTGCCTCCCCTGCCCGACTGCGCTTCCCACGGTGTGGGCAGAGATGGTTCCAGGGCCCAGAGCCGGCTCTGGTGGGGGGGTGGCGCCAGCACTGTTAAGCCCCCTCCCCCACAGCGACCTCAGGGGACGGCCGGGATTGGGGGCCTCTGTCACACAGAGGCGGGGACTCAGGAGCACGCTGAAGGCTGATTACTTACCCCCGTCTCAAGCCTCCAGACTGGACCCCGCCTCGGCCCCTGGGGAGGGCAGGATAGGACCACTTGCAGGTCCGGGGTGGGGGTGGGTGGCTGAGGCGCCGGGGTCTCCGTCGACTTCCTGTCTCTTTCCCGGCAGGAAATTAAGAAACTGAAAGAACTAATGAGTGCCACTGAGAAAGTCCGCAGAGAGAAGTGGATCAATGAGAAAACCCGAAAAATCAAAGAGATTACGGTCCGAGGTGGGGACCGGCCACGCCTCGCTGGTGGCCGCACGGTCCAGGGGAGTCACGGGGTCTTCGGGCAGGAACAGCAGTTTCGGTTTTACCCACAGCAGAGACGGCCTTCCAGGGCAGCCACAAGGCCTCAGGTGCCGCCTGCTGGAGAAGGCAGGGAGGGGGCTGGCCATGGGCGAGGACCTGGGACAAAGGGTGGGTCCCAGAGGAAGGGCCTTGCCTTCCCTCTGCTGCCTGGACTCTTACTTTCCAGGGGCGTGAGCCGGGTGGGAGCATGGGGCGCACACGGGGTTCTCTGCTACCTGCTTAGAGAGTGGGAGAGGGCTGATGGGGCACCCCGGCTGCGCCAGCCACACCTGGCCCGCGTCCGGCCCTCCTGCCCCAGGACACTGTCTTCCTCCAAGGGGAGACCCCTCGGGCCACAGCTCCAGGGAGGGGAACCGCAGGGCCGCGGGGAGGGAGAGGCACGGTGGTGGGCCCAGGCGGACTCAGCTGTCCCTGGGGCTGGAGCCTCTGGGGTGGCCGTGGTGGGGGCGTGTCCCCTGGCTGGACTGCAGTTCTGGTGTCAGGGTGGGTGAGAATTGGGGGCCCCTACAGCACTGGGGGCCAGGGTCCGGGCCGCAGGCGGCAGAGCGGGCAGAGGGCAGGGGTCCTCTGCGGCCCGTGCACTGCGGCGCCCTCCCCGCAGGCCTGGAGCCGGAGATCCAGAAGCTGATCGCCAAGCACAAGCAGGAGGTGAAGAAGCTCAAGAGCCTGCACGAGGCCGAGCTGCTGCAGGCGGACGCGCGCGCGGCCCAGCGCTACGGGCGCCAGGCGGAGGAGCTGCGGGAGCAGCTGGAGCGCGAGAAGGAGGCGCTGGGCCAGCAGGAGCGGGAGCGCGCCCAGCAGCGGTGCGTGCGCCGCACCCTGCGGACCTTGCTGGGGACCGGAGGAGGCGGAGCAAAACTGGGGAGGGCGGGGATACGGAAGCTGGCGCCGGGGGCGTGGCCTCCCTGCAAACCCCGTGAGGACTGGGCGTCCCTGGGGCGGCGTCCCTGGGGCGGCGTCCCTTGGGCGGCGTCCCTGGGCGGGCAGCCGGGGCGGGATTCCGCGGCTGAGCCTCCCTCGTCCCTCAGCTTCGAGCAGCACGTGGAGCAGGAGCAGCGGGCTCTGCAGCAGCAGCGGCGGCGGCTCTACAGCGAGGTGGCCGAGGAAAAGGAGCGGCTGGGCCAGCAGGCAGCCAGGTGCCACGGGGAGGGGCCCGGATGCCGCCTGCCACCCCACCCCCCTCCCGCGGCGCCCCCCCCCCCCCCCCCCCCGGCCCCGCGCTGACCTCTGGCCTGCCCACAGGCAGAGGGCGGAGCTGGAGGAGCTGAGACAGCAGCTGGAGGAGAGCCGCGCGGCAGAGGGCCGGGCCCTCAGGGCTGAGTTCGAGAAGGGGAGAGAGGAACAGGAGCACCGGCACCAGGTGTGCATGCCCGCGGCCCCGCCCCCCACCCCTCCTCCCTGTGCCCTGGCGGCTCCCCCTCCCTGCATCTTCTGCGTTCCCCGTCCCCCTGCATCTACTGCATCCTTGTGCACACACACACACACCCCGCATACCCCCCATCCCATCCTGTGTCCCCTCACCCCATCCCTGAGTCCCCTCACCCCATCCCCGCATCCCCTCACCCCATCCCCGCATCCCCTCACCCCATCCCCATATCCCCTCACCCCATCCCCGCATCCCCTCACCCCATCCCCGCACCCCCTCACCCCATCCCCGCATCCCCTCACCCCATCCCCGCATCCCCTCACCCCATCCCCATATCCCCTCACCCCATCCCCGCATCCCCTCACCCCCATCCCCACATCCCCTCACCCCCATCCCCGCATCCCCTCACCCCATCCCTGCATCCCCTCACCCCCACTCCTCCAGCCACTGCAGGGCAATGGGGACACCGTGTCAGGGTCACCTTCTGGGCCTGACCCTGCCGACCAGAGTGGCTGCCACTTGCAGTACTGGGTGGAGCCTGCAGACCCTCTGCCCTGCACACTCTCAGCCCAGCTTGTCCTGGGAGGGGGTGGCTCAATGCCTGCTCTCACAGTGTCACCCATCCCCCAGATGGAGATGAAGGCTCTGAAGGACCAGCTGGAGGTCGAGCGACAGATGTGGGAGGCCAGCTGCGCCAAGAAGGAGGTGGGAGTGGGAAGCTGCCTTGTTCCCTCCTGCCCAGCACCCCAGACGGCAAAGCAGGCGGCATGCGGGATCTGCTTCTGTGGCCTCCCTGAGGGCAGGGTTCCCGGTGCCAGGAGTCACGGTCGGGCAGTGTGCCTGTGTGCACAACACCTGAGTGCGAGGCCAGGAGGCGGGTCAGACCCGTCTGACGGCAGAGGAGACTGTCCCTCACCCCTCGGTTCGTCTAGCTGGCTGCTCTCAGGGTTAACGCTCATCCAGCAAGCAAACCGGGAACACTCGGGACTCTGTCTCCCTCCTTAGCGTCCAGTGCCTTCCACAGGCATGGACTGCACCGCCAGTCCCGGAAAGAGGCCGTGGTGGACAGGTGCAGGGCCACACATAAGGCAGTAGCCCGTTGGCCTAGTGACAGGGCCTCAGCAGTGACCAAGCAGCCTCCCTACGTGCCCGGTAGCTGTGCACAGGGGCCAGGGTTTGTGGGACGTGTTTGCAGTCGGGGGGCGGCTGGGTCAGGGGGCCTGTACCCCCTCTGTGGTGTGAAGCCTGACATGGCTTCCAAAGGCCTGCCCCGTCTGGGCCTTCACTTGCCAGGCCTGGAGGTGCCCCTCCCTGTTCTCAGAACCAGGACCTGGTCCCTCCTTTGATCTTGGGGGGTCTGGCAGCAGACGCAGGCTGCGCTGCTAACGTTCCCACGTGTGCCCCTGCTGTGTCCCACCCTGGGTCCGAAGAGCCAGCGTGTGAACTGCGGAGGGCCTTGGGGCCGGGCCTGGGGGGCAGGTCCTGCCACCTCACGCAGCCAGGAGTCGCCAGCCACACCAAGCCCTGTGCACCCCCCAGGAGGCGTGGCTGCTGAACCGGGAACGGGAGCTGAGGGAGGAAATCCGGAGAGGCCGGGACGAGGAGATCGAGCTGGTCATCCACCGGCTGGAGGCAGACATGACCCGCGCCAGGGAGGAGAGCG
Organism: Paguma larvata; assembly: GCA_030068075.1. Lineage (NCBI taxonomy): Eukaryota > Metazoa > Chordata > Mammalia > Carnivora > Viverridae > Paguma > Paguma larvata. The sequence continues at coordinate 25,065,223 of CM057843.1, forward strand.
AGCGGGCCGCCGAGAGCCGGTGAGGCCTTCTCCCGGCGGCCCGGGCGCGGCCCCGAGGCCCCGGAGCCCCCTGACCCTGCCCTGCGGACCCCCCAGCGTCAGGCGTGTCCGGGACAAGTACGAGACGGAGCTCTCGGAGCTGGAGCAGTCGGAGCGGAGGCTGCAGGAACGGTGCGCGGAGCTGAAGGGGCGCCTGGGCGAGGCCGAGGGGGAGAACCTGCGCCTGCAGGGCCTGGTGCGGCAGAAGGAGAAGGAGCTGGCCGGCGTGGCGGCGGTGAGCGGGGCGGCCGGGGGTGGGGGCGGGCGGGCGGGCGGGCGGCCCCAGCGCTTCCGGGTCCCCGCTCACGCCCGCCCCGTGCCGGCCCAGGTGAACGAGCAGCTGGTCAGCGAGCGAAGCGGCCTGGCCGAGGTGCTCCGCCAGGAGTTCGCCGCCCAGCTGGCCGCCGCGGAGGAGGAGACCCGGCAGGCCAGGGCCCAGCTGGAGCAGCTCACGCGGGAGAAGCAGGCGGAGCTGGAGGAGGTGCACGGGAGGTGGGCTGTGGGCCGGAGCGGGTCCTTGGGGAGCACGGGGAAGGGGGGGAGGAGGGTGTGGGCTAGAGCTGGGGTCCTTGGGGAGCACGGGGAGGGGGGCTGTGGGCCAGAGCGGGGTCCTTGGGGGGCATGGGGAAGGGGGGGAGGAGGGTGTGGGCTAGAGCCGGGGTCCTTGGGGAGCACGGAGAGAGGAGGATGTGGGCTAGAGCCGGGGTCCTTGGGGAGCATGGGGAGGGGGGCTGTGGGCCGGAGCGGGTCCTTGGGGAGCATGGGGAAGGGGGGGAGGAGGGTGTGGGCTAGAGCCGGGGTCCTTGGGGGGCACGGGGAGGGGGGCTGTGGGCCGGAGCGGGGTCCTTGGGGGGCACAGGGAGGGGGGCTGTGGGCCCGAGCCCGGGTCCTTGGGGAGCACGGGGAGAGGAGGATGTAGGCCTGAGCGGGGTCCTTGGGGGGCACGGGGAGGGGGGCTGTGGGCCAGAGCGGGGTCCTTGGGGGGCACGGGGAGGGGGGCTGTGGGCCAGAGCGGGGTCCTTGGGGGGTACAGGGAGGGGGGCTGTGGGCCCGAGCCCGGGTCCTTGGGGAGCACGGGGAGAGGAGGATGTGGGCCTGAGCGGGGTCCTTGGGGGGCACGGGGAGGGGGGCAGGGCCCCACAGCTCCAGACAACAGGATGCTGGGCCTGGGGAGGGGAAGCAGGCCGCATGTCCGCCTCTCCTCGAAGCTGATGCAGAACGGAGGCCGTCAGCAGCCGCTGCGGTCTCCGTGTGTGGCGTGGCCGCAGGGCCCGGCTGCCCGGCCATCCCAGCTTTTGCCCCAGGAGATTGGTCTCCAGAGAGGCCTGGGTGAAGCAGCAGCTCACGTGCAGAAGGAGTCCTAACTCCAGGGGGTTAGCAGTGGGCGGCTCCCCCAACCCGGCAGGACCCCTCAGTCCTTCCAGAAAGGCGGGCCAGGGGCTGCTCCCTCCAGAGCTCCCGCTCTGGGCTCTGCTGGTCCACTCGAGGCCAGTCCTGTGGGCAGTAGCCTGGGGCCAGCCGTGGGGGTCACAGCCCCAGACATCAACCCCTCCAGGCCCAGGGCCTGTGGGCCGCAGGACGGGGGGGCGGACAGCTGCTGCCCCCCTGCTCTTCCGGGACGGAGGCCCCAGCCCGGTGGCCGGGCCGCACTCAGCTGCAAGCCGCCCCGGGGTCTGGCCGGAGCGCCGGGCCGAAGCCCACCTGGTGCTCCCCGGCAGGGTGAAGGTGGCCCTGGCAAAGAAGGAGGAGGCCGTGCGCAGTCTCCGGAAGCAGCATGAGGTGGGTCCCCGGCCGGCCAGGGACCGGGGGCGGGGGGCGGGGGGCGGGGCTGGCCGGGCCCTGACTGCAGGTGGCGGCGTGTTGCAGGCCGCCGTGAAGCGGGCAGACCACCTGGAGGAGCTGCTGGAGCAGCGCACGCGGCCGTTCCCCAGCGCCAAGTGACCGAGCACAGTCCGGGCGGGAGGCGGCCGCAGGGCGAGGGCGTGAGATGGTCCCCGCCCGGCCCCTTCCCTCTCTCTGCCCCGGGTTCAGGTCATCCTGAGGTTAGAGCCTCGTGGCTGCATTTTAATAGTAAAGAGGTGTTTTTAATACTTGGTGAGACCCTGCCTTGTCTCTCTCTCCTGGGGGAGGGGCAGGGGTGGTGGAGGCTAGAGGCCAGGCATGGGGGTCCCCAGCTCCCCTCTCAGCCCTACTCCTTGTGCTCCCCGCCTGGCCCCGTGGCCCCTGGGGTTGAGTCCTAGCCCCCGAGCACAGGGAATGGCTGTCTGTTCCAGCCTGGGCTCTCAGGCTCCCTAGCTGGCCCGCCGTGCCCCCAGAAGGAGCTCGGAGGCTCTTCCCCTGCCCTCTCCGGAAGCCCCAGCTGCTGTGGTGCTCCCCCTGTGGCAGAGATGCTCTTATTCCTCCCCCCGCTTGGGGACACCACCTGGAAGTGGGCAGCCTGGAACCCTTGAGGGGTGGGCAGTGGACAGGCCCTGCCCAAGAGGAGGGTGAGGGCGCCCCGGAAGTTAGGGTAGGGGTGGTTAGAGGGCCACGGAGAGGGTGCTGCTTCTCCTGGACGCACCTCCCCTCCCTCCGGGAAGGAGGCCGGGAAGTCCCTCCCGCTCACACAGGGTGACCTCCTGCATGCGGGTTGTGGGAGGGCTGAGGCAGCTCGAGGGGCAGACCCTCCCCATCACTGCCCTTCCCTGCCGTGGGGTGTGTCCGGCCTCGGTTCCCTCATCTACACAGGGAAGTCTTTTCCCTCTTTGGTGCCAGAACTGGATGCAGCAGGGAGACTCGCAGGGCCACTCCGGCCTGACCCCTGCCCGGGGCCGGGGCTTCTGCTTGGGCCCGTCCAAGTCCCCTCCTCAAGGGGCTGTCTCGTCCCATGAGATGCTGGGTGGGAAGAAGGTGGCCGTCTGGCATGTGTGACTGGGGCGCCCAGTCTGGGGCTGGAGGGGAGGAGGGGCTGCCTTGGTCTCCCGCAGAGCTGCCGGCCACTTCCTCCCGTGGGGCCCAGAGCTCACCCTCTCTGCCTGCAGTTGTAAGAGCCGGGCTGGCCTTCGGACACGTGTTCTCAAGTCCCTGGGGGGTGCGGGGGGACAGCTGAGTCTCAGGGTTGGGGGCTCTTCGAGGGGAAGGGTGGCAGGCACCCGCTCAGACCCCTCCCTGGGCTACAGCTGCAGCCAGAAGGAGTGGCCACTCGCTGCCCTCGGGCCTGTTCCCAGGGACCTCCCCCGTCCCCTGAAAAAGGTATCTTTTTCTGAAACTGTTACTAGGAGTTACTAAGGGGAAGCGGCCATAAGTTACTAAACTATGTATTTTTGCAAGTCAGGTGTTCAGCAGGTGGAAGGCAGACAGTGTGGGGTCCGGGGCGGGGGGGGGGGGCGGGGGTTAGGCAGGAAACCTGTGCAGACGGGCAGAGGCGGTGCTCCGACCCGGGGCGGCCCGACTTCCCAGCCCAGGCAGGACCTGGCGCCCGCTGGCAGGAGCTCCTCGAAGCCCCCTGTGGGCAGGATGGCGGGGATACCCTGAGTTTCTGACACAGTCCCTTCCCTGGCTGGCTGTGGGTTATAGGGGCAGCAGGGGGGATCTCTGGCCCCACCCCACCCGGATCCTCTCCCCAAGGCCTGCTGCACACGTGGCTCGCTGACAACGCGCTTCTCACCCACGATCCTGGGTGAGGCCACGCGACAAGCAACCACACAAACAAATCCTTGAAGTTCCTGTTGGATCTGTGCCAGGCCGAAGAACCGTGAGCAAAACAGACAACAGCCTGCCCCGTGAGGCGTGCAGTGCCGCAGGGGGCGGGCCGGGGGGCGAGGGCTTTGACCTTTCAGAATTCCTCTACTTCCTTCCCTCTCCTTTACATTTGATCTTTTCCCCTTTCTTTGACTTCTCAGGAAGCGTTCTTAGATCGCTGATGGTCAGCCTCTCCATTCCGAGCCCATGCAGCAAACACTGTTTTCCTCCCAGCAACGTTAGATTATGGTTAATTGTAGTTTCATTATTCTTAGGTTCAAAATATTTTTTCCGTGACCTGTGGGTTCTTTCGTGCTGCATTGCTTTTGTTCTTGGGTTTCTTACCTTGACTTTCCTATGGTCAGAAAATGTGTTCTATGTTATTTCAATTCTCTGATTCAGTTGAGACTTGCTTTATGGCCAGTGTTTGATCAGTTTTGGTAAATGGTCTATCTATTGATTAAAGAGAATGCAGTTGTTGGATGCAGGGTTGATCTTTATCATTTGGGTTGAGTTCACTCATTGTGTTTCTAGTCTTCTATATCCTTACTGCTTTCTTTTCTCCTCACTCTATCAGTCCACAAGAGGAATGGTAAAATCTGCCGCTATGATCAGCGCATCACCTCTTTCTCATTTTAGTTGGCTCATTTTTGCTTTAGGAATTCAGAGGCTGTGTTAGTGGGTGCATACACATCTAGAGCTGTGTGTTCTCCTAGTGAACTGACCCTTCATCTTTATAAACTGGCCTCTTTGTCTAGCAGGGCTTCTTGCCTACGGTCTCTGTCATTGGACAGTGGCGGCTGTACCAGCTTTCTTCACCATACTGTCTGCACGGTGTATCTCTGTGATTCTTCGTACTTTCAGGCTTTCCGTGGACTTCCAGTTGATAACAGCTTGAAACCAGCCACAAATAATATGCAAATACATGGGCAGGCCTGCATGGAGCTGCATTTGGCCCCTGATCCAGAGGGATTTCTTCTGCTCCGAGGGGGAATGAGGGAAGGGCCTGGGCTAGCTGAGGCTGCACTCCAGTCTCTGTGAGGACTGGCTTGGTTCTCCTGTCCTCGCTCCTTCTAGCCCCTTAGGGCCCTAAGCAAAGCCCGTCCTCCTCCCTGGCAGATACCAAACACCCAGGCCACCAGATGCCCTCCTCAGCTGCTCAGCCTCTTGGCCACTGTTACTAACTGGCAAATGCCTGCCAGGGAACCTGTGCCAGAATCAGGCTCAAACACCTTTCTTCCCCGGGACCTCAGACCCTGTGTCCTTGATGCTTTTCTTGCTCGCGATAAACATAGTAACCGAATGTTGCAGTGTATTAGGGGATGGTGAGTGCTGTGGGGAAATTCACCAGGGCAAGGAGAGGAGGAGTGTGTGGGGAGGGCGAGTGTGATGTGCAGTGGGGGGTAAGGATTGACTTCTTTGGGGTGTGACATTTGAGGGAGACGACAGAGTTAGTCACGCAGATATAAATCTAGGAAAGAGCTTGCCAGGCCCAAGGGCGGCCGTGCAGAGGGAGCGGTGAGGAGGCCAGTGTGGCCGAAGTGGGGGCTGGGAGGGGTCTGAAGTCAGGGAGAGCATGGGGAGCCAGGACATGTGGGCATTCCGAGGACTCGATAGGGAGCTTCTAGAGGGTTCTGAGTGGAGCGATGGATCCGACTTTTTTTTTTTAAAGTAAGGTCTATGCCCAACACAGGGCTTGAACTCACAACCCCGAGATCAAGAGTCTCCTGTTCTGTTGACTGAGCCAATCGGGAGCCCCAGATCTGACTTGTATTTTTAAAGGTCCTCTCCACTGCCGTGCTGAGAACCAACCGTCAGGTGGCCGGTGGGAGGCTTATTTGGGGGCTGTGATAGTTGTCTGGGCTTTCTGAGGGCAGAGCCAGTGGGATTCCCACAAAGGTGGGTAGGGAGAGGAGTGCAGGGTGCTATGTGAGTTAGGCCCTCACTCCTGCCAGAGCCCAGTGAGGGCGCTCCCGAGGGGCGCCTCCACTTCTGGGGTGGCCCAGCCGCCTTTGACCCCTCCTTCCTAGAGGGTATGAGAGTCCCACGGAGACTGGAAGAGAGAACCCATTTCCTATAAGCCGCACCGCAAGTCACACGTGCCCCTGTGTTCACCCCCGACACGTGGACAGGGGAGGCTGGGAAGGGGGCCCAGCGCTCTCCCCGAGACTAGTCCCCAAGGTGGAGGGGGAGTGCAGCCATTACCCTCTGCCTGTGGAGCTCAAAGCAGCCTCAGGAATCAGGCAGCCAAACAGGAAGGTGCAGGTGGCGGGTCTTCAGGGAGGGCAGATCAGAGCTCAGCCTCCGGTTCTGAGGTCTGAGATGCCTTTTTCCCATGAAACAGGGCGTCGGGAAGCCAAGACGGACATAGGAGTCAGGAGCACAGGAGAGAGCCGGGATGGGGGCCCTGGCCGCCAGGCAGTACTTAAACCACGCGGGAGGAACACCCCTCTTCCCAGAGGGCAAGCGTGGGGGGAGCAAGGCCCTGAGAGGGAGGGGCATCTCTTCTGCAGGAAGAGGCCGGGGAGAAGGGCCATGAAGCAGAGGAGGGAGAGAGCCAGGAGACAGGCAGAGACCGGCCTGGAGTGCACCATGCGGGACCCAGGCCAGGGCCCCCTTGGGACCCTGGGGACTCAGGTGTCCCTGCTCTGTGCTCACGTGGCAGCCTAGGAGAGTGCAGATGGGGTTGGGGGGGGGTCCTGGAGGGATCTGGGACCAGAGAGCACTGTGCTGGGAGAGGCGAGAGCGTGTGCAGGTGTCCCCAGGGTTGTGGGGACAGGGCGAGGCAGAAGGGGCAGGGGCTGGATGTGTCCACTGGCCCAGCCTCCCGTCTTCCCACCAACACCCCACTCACCTGCCCTGCCCCCATTTCTCACCTGGACCCGCAACCCTCTCTCAGCTCACGCACTGCCCCCCAAGAAACACTTGGGCTGCATCGTTCATTTAATGACCTTTTTCTTCCATTTCCCTGGCACATGCCGCGTCCACCGTCACGGCCTCCTGGATCAGGCACACAAACGCCCACGATGCCCCCTGGCCCAGGGCTGGGTGTGGTACTACTTCTTCTTTGGAACTTTCTCCTTTTTGATCAATTCAGAAAATTCTAGAATAGGAGACAGATGTCTAGTAAATAATCCCCTGCCTTGTGCCCCTCAAACCCTGCAGGCCCAACGGGGAAACATGCCCCTTTTATGAGGGGAGGGGTCTTACGGGGGAGAGGACCCTGCATCCAGCCCTCCCGGGCCCTGGGGAGCAGGATCGACCCCCACTGTTGCTGTGTGCCCTGTGCCTTCAACCCCGGGCCCACTTGGTGAAGGCAAGCCAACACCCTTTGGGGGTTTATGATGGACTGGGTCTTCGTGGGGACCCTCAGGAATTCCCTTTAGAGCTCCTGAGATCATCCTGCCTTTCTCAGTAGGGAAACTGAGGCACAGAGAGGCTGGGGCACTGAGTCCCAAGCAAACCCTTTGGCCAGGCTGCCCCTCTGTTAATTCTAGGGGCTACCCCACAAGGCAGGGTTTGCCGGCCCAGAAAGGCGAGGATGGGCTCACGGCTAGCAGTGGGGTCGGGAGGTCTGTCCCTCTGGGGCTCTGAACCTTGCTGCCCTCTGGGCCCGGGGCCAGCAATTGGGAGGCAGCGGTGGGCGGGGCTGCAAGATGACCAGACCCCAGGGGTAGCCATGGGGAGCCTCAGGCCCCAGTTCCTATCTTCAAACCTCCCTGCCCACCTCAGACCACCCCCCCCACTCCCCTCTGCCCAGTGCAGAGCCCCGCCTGCTCAGCGTCCCTGACGCTCAGCTTCCCATCGTGGTGGCTGACGGTGCACCCCAAGGAGGCACTTGCTGCCTGGGGCTGGGGGACCCTACTCAGTGTTGCACCGAGATGGGTGCTTCCCGACGTGGGGTCCTGGAAGGGCCGGCCAGGAAGGTCCTGAGAGACACCTCTGCCCGGTTCGTCTGTGCTGACCCACCTTCAAAGTCAATCCTGCCGTCCCCGTCCGTGTCGGCCACCTGGATCACGGCCTCCGCCTCCTCGTCTGTCAGCGGGGCAGTGGGCCCGCTGCTGGGGATGGTGGACAGGATGTACCTGGGGCCAGGGGTGGGCTCGGGTCAGAGCCGAGGCGGGTGTCTGGCGTGCCCGATGGTTTGCAAGGTTTTCACTCCCCACTTTACAGATGGGTAGACCGAGGCCCGGCTGGAGCGTGGTCTCTGGGCCTGGTCCCAGTGCCGTGGACCTGGGCTGTTTCTGGCCGGCCCCACCTCCCTCAAGGCCAGCTGGGGCCCGGTTGTGGGGGGTGCCGGGTCTTGTGGTGGCCGTGGCCTGGGCGCGGGGCCCGAGGCTCAGTACCCCTCTCCCCGACCGCCGGCCATTACTTGATCTCATTCCACTCGATGAAGCCGCTCTTGTCTTTGTCCAGAGTCCGGAAGGCCTGGCGGATGGCGCTGTCCAGCTCCCCCGAGGCCTGGAACTTCTGCATGTACTCCAAGAACCTGAGGTAGTTGAAGGAGCCTGGGACGGCCAGGCGCAGGTCACGGGGAGCCCCGAGGGAGGCCTCTGCCGTGTCCTGCCCTTCCCCTCCCCCCAGCCCTGTGTGTGCAGGGCTGTGCAGCCCGGGGAAGGGGGAGCTCCCAGATGGACTCCTGTGTCCCCTGATTCCTTGGCTGTGGCTGGACTAGGCCCGGGGCGGGGACACGGCGTGGGGACGAGGGGTGTGCTATACCGTGATGCCTCATGTCTGCGGGCAGCAATTCGATGTCCTTGTCTGACAGGGACGTGCCCATGGCCAAGGCCACCTTCTTCATCTGAGAGGAGAAGTCCTCGTCCATCCTGGTCCTGCAGGGGACAGGGAGCCAGCTCGGCAGGCGCACACGGGTCGGGTGGGGGCGCTCTGCTCAGACCAGAGTACACACGGTCCCTGCCTGGCACCAGCTCCTGCCTCCCGAGTAGGGTCCCCAGGGGCCCGGACCAGGCCCCCAGCTGCCCTTGACCACAGGGGCCCTTGGGGCCCCTGGCCTTGCAGAGACGCCCGTGTCCAGGGCCCTGGAGGAAGGTGTGCCTGAGACCCCACCTCTTGCTAGCGGGCCCCCTCGAGGTACCACCTCCATTTCACAGAAGAGGCCGAGGCCCACGTCAGGTGAGTGACAAGCACAAGGTCCCTCGCTCTGCTCAGATGTGGCGGCTGCCACCTGACCCCTCAGCACCGTCAGGGAACTTCCTTCTGTCCTTCCAGGCCCATCTCAAGGCCACCTCCTCTAGGAAGGCTTCCTGGTTACCTAGAGCCCCACCTCCTTCCATCAAGACTCAGGGCCCACAGCCCCGGCCTCCTCCCCAGACCCCAGACCGGCAGCTCTTGGTCATCCTGGCCGGCACCTGACCGCCCACCGTGAGGTGGCTGAGCGCGGGCCAGTCTCGAGCCGGCTGTGGATTGAGCCATGCCCAGATGCTCTGAGCAGGGAGCTCCACGGCCCGAGGAGGAACCCATGTCACTGTCCTTAGTTCATGGAGAGTCCGTGTCACGCAGGAGCCACTGAGGCGGGCCAGGACTCCGGCCAGGCGGGTGGGGGTCTGGTCACAGGCCGAGGGGCCAGCAGGCGGGGACCAGGCTGTCCCGTGGTCAAGGCGGTGCCTTGTGACCTGCCGGGCTCTCGGGTTGCCGTCCCTGGGGGGGGGTTGGGTTCTGGGGCTTGTGGCAAAACAGCTATTTCAGAGGCTCCTTGGCCCTCTCAAAAGTTCACAGGGTGGCAGAACTTTCTAGAACATACTCCCATGGCCAGGAAGGGCAGCCCAGTGGCCTGTGCGTCCTGAGTGGGGATGGGCGGTGACTGGAGGAGTCTCTGCTTTCCTCCCAACAGAGAAGCCACAGGTCAAAGGTTGCAACTCGACCCTAGCAGCCCCGGGGAGCAGGGAGTGCCGGACACAGCCCCACGGCCACGTCCTCCGTCCTGATCCTGGGCGGGCGCCGCAGCTCTTCCGGCCTCAGGCTCCTCATCTGTGAAACGGGGACAGCCCTGCCTGCCCTGCCCCTTCTCAGGGTCGTGTGAGGAGCCAGGAGGGAAGGGAAATGCCGGGGAAAAGGCTTCGGGCCCTGATGTGGGCCCGGAGCTGAGTCCCCTGAGTGTCACCCCTAACAGCCAACTTCTGCGGCCAGCCCGGGAGGCGGGGCGGGGGTGGTCAGCCGCGGTCGGGGGCAGACCTGGGCTACACAGCCGCGAGGACAGGCCCCACCACCCCACATCCTGGGCTGAGGCCCCGACTCCCCTTGTCCTGCCCCTGAATCCCAGAATTCCCTTCCGGAGGGAGGCAGTGCCCCGCCAGAGCCAGGGTCACCCGCCTTACGAAGGAGGGGCCCGGCCCAATTCTAGGCCACGTCTGGCTGAGCCCGGGTTGGCATCCCGTCTACAGAGCCTGGTGGGCGCCCTGGGCTGTGTCCGTTCACCACCCCCCTGCTCTCAGGCGTACCCCCCACAGGAAGGGAGGGGATCCTGAATCAGAGCCGGAGGGGGGACAGGGTCTGCAGCCTCAGGCTGCTGCTGGTGTATTTATAGCCCTGATCCAAGGCCTGGGATGGGTCTCACTCACCCCCGGAGGGAAGCTGACATGTCCTGCTGGGGTGTGGGAGCAGCGAGGCAGCCCTTTGGTGCCCTGGGTCCCCTGCCCAGCCTCCGGGCCGCTCTGGTACTTAGAAAGGCACCTGCTTCGTCCTTGTCCTCCGACAGGGCCCTCCCTCCCCCCACCTCACCGACGTCCACAGCCAAAGCAGGACCGGAGCTTTAGAACCTGGCTAAGACCCCCAGGGCCCCACATGTCCCCAGCATTGCTGTGTCCTGAACACCCTCTCAAGGCTGGAAGGGACCGCCCCCCACCCAGACCCCTGCGGACCACAGGCGAAGCCCTCCTGGGGGCTGTGTTCTGCATTTGGCACCTGCCAGTGAGTCACCAAGTCCAGGGACTGAGAACTGAGAAAAAATGCTGCATGGGCTGGGGGTGGGGGGAACGGAAGTAGGGATCCCCTCAGATGGGGACTGGGTCCCAGGGAGGGCTGGGGGTGGGGGGGACGGAAGTAGGGATCCCCTCAGATGGGGACTGGGTCCCAGGGGATCCAGAGCTGGCTCAGTGTGCCTGCCAGAGTCAGCGGGTCTGTTGGCCTTGGACCCTCCCCCCTGCCAGGCTCCCTGACCCCCCACTCAGCACCTGGGGCCCTGAGGTGAACGAGTGGGTCTCGGCCTCCCCTCACTGCTCCCCAACAATAGCACTCTCTTGGAGGCCACATCGGCACGTACGTGCACACATGCCCGCCCCTCAGACCCAGGCACGCGCAGCTGCCTTCAGACTGGGGCTCCCTTGGGGCTGCCCCTCCCCTTCCTCCTCCTTTTCCTGCCTCCCCCCAGACCTCCGTGGGGTCTCCTCAGCCACGGACAAAGATGAGGCCCCCGGCTTCCGCCGTGCAGCTTGGGAGGCTCCGGCTGGGCGCAGAGCCCACGCCACCCCTCCCCGGGCAAGGCTCACCTCCACCTGGCTTCCCTTGAGGGTTCTGGGGCGGCGGCAGGTCAGGCTGGGGGTGCCGAGAGTCTGCGGGGACTCCAGCTTTTATACCTGCAACCCTGGGGCCTGTTTACGGCTTGGGCTGCACCTGTCCCCCCACCCTGCCCCTCCCGGGCACTCTAGCCTGGCGCTGGCCTCCCCCAGGGGCTCGCTGGCACTTGGCACGTCCACACTGGGCTGGGCAGACTGACTGTCAGCAGCTCCTGGTCTCCCGAAGCCCGGGGTGGGGGCAGGGAGAGGGGACAGCAAGTGGAGCTTCTGTCTGTTGCGTTAAGTTCCACCCTGCCTGTCGGCCTCATAGGGCTGAGGAGGGGAGTATGGTGGTCCGGGAGACGGCTGGTCAGGCCTGCCAGGCTCACCCAGGGCATGCAGGCTGGCCAGCATGTCGGAGAAGCCACCAGAAGCCACTGGACAATAATGGGACCTCCTCCGGTAAGCAGCCAGCCGGGCAGCTGTCCTTTGTGCGTGGGTCGCTGTAGGGGACCAGGGAGCCATGTCAGGGCTGGCTATAACGGTGAGGCGGGCACAGGGCCACGCTGCCTCCCACCAGGGCTGTGGGGCCCCAGGCAGGACTGGCCTCTCCCTGGGCGGGGCCCTCGAAGGACAGTCCCCAGGTTAAGAGCAGGGAGACCAGAGACAGATGCACCCTGGGAAGCTTCCCGGCTGCGGCCTGCCTGGAGACACCTTATGTCCGTTGGTTTTCTGGGCCCGTGTGCTTCACGAACTGTGCCGTGCCCCAACAGTGGCCGTGCAGAACACCAGCTTCAGCCCCTTCCCAGCCCCGAGCCCGGCTTTCCTCTGCGCGGTTTCCCTGGTCCTTGTGCACAGCGTGGATGCAGCTCTGGGATCTGCCTGGTCTGTGAGTTGCTCACTCATGTTACTCTGTGTAACAGCTTCATGTGAGGCCGGCCAGCTGAGCATGTTCCAGAAACTTCTTTCCCTGGCCGCCACTGCTGGACCCTGGACAGATCCCAGCATTTTTGTCATAGAGACGCTATTTCAATGAGCGTCTCTGTGCAGGGGAGTGTCTCCTTCTTGGCTATGAGTGGGATGATTGGGACGAAAGGCGGACGAGCCCGCATTCCTGCCCCGAGTTGCCAGCACGCCTGTCTGCCCCGTGCCCGTGTGGCGTGCACTCCTGCACATGCGTGCAGACCCGAGGTCCCGTCCCCGGCAGGCAACACTGACATCCCTCTGTGTACACGTCTGTACGGTGACATGCTGTTCGGCACGGGAGGAATGAAACACGGGCCCGCGCCGTCGTGGGGAGGAACCCTCACACCGACGGACAGGAGCCAGTCACAGGCGACCACGGAGGGCGTGATTCCCTTTGTTTAGAATATCCGGAATTGGCAAATCCATAGAGACAGAGGGTTGGTGGTTGCTGAGGGATGGAGGTGGTGGGAAGAGAGGAATTAAAATATAACGGGTACGGGCTTTTATTTCGGAGTGGGGAGAACGTTCTAGCACTGGTTGCGCAACATTGTGAATGGACTAGATGCCACGGAATCGTTCATGTTAAAATGGTTTTATGTTATATGAATTTTACCTTGATTAAAAAAAGGAAATATTTGGGGCCCCTGGGTGGCTCAATCAGTTGAGCGTCCGACTTCGGCTGAGGTCATGATCTCCTGGTAACTGGGTTCAAGCCCCACATCGGGCTCTGTGCTGACAGCTTGCTCAGAGCCTGGAGCCTGTTTTGGATTCTGTGTCTCCCTCTCTCTCTCTGCCCCTCCCCAACTTGTGCTCTGTCTCTTGTCTCTCAAAAATAAATAAATGTTAAAAAATGCAGAATGGGAAACAATGCTTTTTTTAAAAAAAAGATGGATTTATTTAGTTTGAGGGAGTGGGGGAGGGGCAGAGAGAGAGGGAGAGAGAGAGAATCCCAGGCAGGCTCCACACTGTCAGCACAGACTCTGCCACGAAGCTCAGGCTCACAGACCGTGAGGCCACGAGCTGAACTGAAATCAAGGGTCGGATGCTTAACCGACGGAGCCCCCCAGGTGTCCCGAAACAATGTTTTTAGCGGAGCGTAATGTTAACAGAAAACAGAAAACATAAAACTAAGCACCCCCGGAGAGTCGAAGTTCGGCTGGCCCGGTGCCGAGCCGTGCTCCGCCCGCCCCTGCATTTTCGGGAAGGCCGGCTCTGTGTCCGCCTCTGCCTGGGTTGCAGGTGAGGGGTGGGGAGCCCGGGGTGTGTTCCCGGGACGGGGATCGGGTGGACGGGCCCCTGGAACCAGCGCCTGCCCCCAGCGGACAGATGGCCGGCTCCCGGACGGCCCCGCTGCTTTCATTTCTGTCCAGAGTCAGGCCAGGCCTCCTCCCCTGCAGCCCCGGCCGCTCTCTGGCCCCTGCGCTGGGCTGAGCTGGCCTGGAGGGGTAACGGGGGCCACCTCACAGCGCTGGGCACAGCGACGTCCTGCGCACAGGCACAGCAGGCATGGTCCTCTCCTGCCTGGAGCCACTGCTAGGGGGGAGGGGCTGGCCCTGCACAGCCCTCAGCGGCCCAGCCCTGCCCCAAGCCCTGGAAATATAAGGGGAGTTAGCCCTTCCTTTCTAGGAAGCCGTTTACCTGTCCCCCTCCCCACACCTCCAGGCCACATTCCTGGTGCAGCAGGAAGGGGTGTGGGGGGGAGCGGGTCTGGGGCTCCGGGTGCGGTGAGTGCGGTCAGTGGGGGTGAAATCCACTGACCCGCTCCTTATGAGAACAAGAGATGCCAGGAGGAGGGGGGAAGCCCACGTGATGATGGAGACAGAGATCAGAGTGACATGGCCAGGGGCCAAGGGACCCCTGGGGCCACTAGCAGCTGGAAGAGGACGAAGAAAGACGCTTCCCCTAGAGAGCAGCAAACTGGCCTTCCAGCCCTCGGTTTCACTCCTCTGGCCCCTGGGGTTGAGAGAGCACGCTTCTGCTGTTTCCAGCCCCCCTGGCTCGTGGTCATTTGTCACGACAGCCCCAGGACGCTTGCCAAGCCCCTGCCCTGGACCTGCCTCCTGCTCTGCCCCTCACTGTACAGTCTCCCCCAGCCCTGGTGAGGTCCCGACCAGGATGGAGAGCGGGCTGTCTCCCTTTATTGGGGGCCTGCACATCCCGGAGGGGCACGAAGGAGGCCGCCACCCCCCAGGCTGGCCAGACCAGGGGCTCATCCGGGTGCGGACTGAAGGGGTACCAGGCTGATAGACAAAGGGCCCGGGCTACCCTTTGCCTCAGGCCTCTGACGGCTGCTTCTGCTCCCGCCTGAATCGAGATTGGGGTGTGTCTTGGATTTCCTCGTCGATTTTGGCTCTTTAAGGTACAGCATTAAAATACCAGTTACCTGATTACCGACAGCTTTGCTGAGAAATAATTCACACGCCGCTGAGGTCACTGTTTAGAATGCACAGTTCCGGGGTCTGCAGGTGTATGGCCACCACAGGACACTTGAGTCACCCCAAAAGAGGCCATGCCCCCCTTCAGCAGTCACTTTCCTGGGCGTTCCACCCGCCGTCTGCGTCCTGTCTCTGTGGCTTGGAGCAGTGTGGGTCCCTCACACGGTGGGGGGCGCCCACAGCCTCTGTCCTAGTGCGTCGGGCTGAGCACGCCTCCCAAGCGTGCCTGTGTCCCTACAGGTGTCACGCTCCATCCCTTTCCTGCACTGGGATGTGCGCCCGCTCACCGGCTGAGGGACAGCCCTGCCTCACTCCTGTCGCCCGCCTGGCCCCGTGCCGCTCCTGCACACGCTGTCCAAGCCTCAGACTCTCCTGCATCCCCTCCCGGCCCAAACTCCCTCCAGAGACACCCTTCCCGGGGAGGCCTGGCCCCCTGGGATGCTTCCGGGGAAAGGCGCCCTCCCCCCCACCCCAGGCGTGGGGCGGGCAGGAACAGTGCTTGACACCGTCTGCCCGAGATGCCCCTGTGACCCGTGCCGTGGGCCCAGAGGCTCCTGCCCGTGACCCTGATGCCCCCGGGCCTAGGGCTTCCTCCGTGTCCTGTGATGGAGAAGCCAGGGAAGCAGCCTGGCCTCTAGGGGTGACAAGCCAGCCCTTGGGCAGCGGTCACTCAGACGTGTGGCACCCTCACCCCCACCTTTATTAGGCCCAGCCCCTGCTCTGGCTGTGCAGGGCTCTGGGGCATCCTGCCTTCCCCTGAAGCGGGGGCATGTCTTCAGGGACCTCTTGCCCCCTGGGGTTGGTAGAAGCCAGCCCTGCGGGAGCCCTGGCCAGCCGCCCCCTGCCCGCCCTCTACACTGAGACCTCTCTCTCTGTCTCATTGTCCCTGCCACTGGATAAGCAAGTGACCCAGGGCACAAGGTATTGGGTTTTGCTGCTGGCATTCGGGTCCTTTGCCTTCCCTGTGCTTTCTCAGAGGTCAGGGGGCTGGACCTCAGCCCAGAGGCCAAGGACAGAGTCCCAGGCAGCCTGGCCAGCCCCGAGCAGAGCAGCTTAGCTCTGCCCTCCGCAGGAGGGTCAGGCTTATGCTGACCTGGAGGCCTTGGGCTCAGGAGACCCTGCAGGAGAGCGGTTTCTGGCTCTGACTCCCGAGAGCATGAAGACAGACCCTCCCCTAAACCACCTCCCGGGGTTTTCCCTGCCCTCCTGGACCCCAGAGGACGAACCGTAACCCTAAAGCCTCAAGATCTGGCCCACCTTCTGCACAAGGCTTCTGCTCTGGGTGACCCCTGCGTGTTCAAGTGTGTGTTCACAGGCAGAGGACTGTCACGGAGGACTGTCTTCTGACCCTGGTCACTGAGGCCGGCCACAGTGGTGCAGAGGGTCTGGACAGAGACAACTTAGGGCCGCCGATTATCTCCTCCATCTCCCCCGGAGCCTCCCCAGAGTCCAGGTATCCGGGGCACCTTCCTGGGTGGGCAGAGGCAGGACCCTCCGTGGGGGCCAGGCAGTGCTGGCTTGCCTCCGGGATGAGGAGGGAAGGTCTTCGACTGTGGACCCAGCCCCTGTCACCGGGGACCCTCCTAGATCACAGCCCTCAGTCACCTTCACCCTTGGCCTCTGACCCCGCTCGCCCCTGCAACCTGACACCTGTCACAGGCCCTTTAGTGGCCATTCCACCTGTGGCTCCTTCATCCTTAACAGGGCCTGTGGGGCAAAGCTGCTTAGAGCGGCCTCCACACAATCAGAGCAGGTAAGAAGGTTCTGGATACCTGTTCTCCACAGGCGCGTGGTGGGCTGGGACTGCCATAGCAGGGGACCCTTAAGGTCTGAAGCGAAAGGAGGGGACCGTTCCTTCACCCTTTGGGAGCGGTACTTTCTACACAAGGGGCCCCCTTAGAAGAAGGGCACATTCTGGCACCCTCTCCCTAAGGGGCCGACTCCCCCCCCCACCCGCAGGAGCCTTGGTCCTTGCTCTCCCCAAAGCCTTCCCGGGCCCTGCGGTTGGTAGGTACCCCCTCCTACCTCCCACAACACCTCTGCTCTCTAGCGGGGCCCTGCCAAGGGATTTTGCTCATCGGCTGGGGAATGAATGGATGGATGAACCAGCTTGACCCAAGTTACATAAAACCCGGATCCCGGCTACACTGTAACTCCCCGGGCTCCCACAGGGGGAGGGGCGTCGATCTCAGCCCCTCCCCCGCCCCCCCCCACCCCCGGCGGCCGAGCCCCACGGGCCCCCTGCAGCGGGCGCCGCAGCAGTGCAAGATGGCGCGGCGTGGGGGGGTGGTGGTGGAGAGGGCCGTCCCTCGGTGCCCGGCGCCGCCGCTGCGCCCGCCCCAAACGCCCGGCGCTGTGCACTCCCGGGCGGGGGCGGCCGCCTGCTCCTCCACGGTCGTCGCAGCGTGGCACAGGCGAGGGTGGCCAGTGCAAAAATAGCCCCCCGCCCCCCACTCCCCCGCCAGCGCGGGCGCCGCCCCAAGGGCGCGGGGCCGGACCCGAGCTGCCTCCGAAACCTGCGTGTGCGGGCCGCGTGCCAGGCCCCGAGCCCCGCGCGCGTGGCCCCCCGCGCGCCTCCGGGCCCCCCTGCGCGCGCTTTCGTATTCCTCCTGCGCGCCACGGTGCCCACCCCCGCGTGTGCCGCCGTGCCCTCTCCCGCGTCTCCGTGCCCCCTCCTGCCTCCGTGCCTCCCCCGCGTCTCCAGGTCGCCCATCCTGCGTCTCTCCGTCCCCCCTGCCCGAGCCTCCTCCCCCACGCCCCGTCCCGGCGCCCCCTCAGCCTCCGGGTCCCCCCTCCGCGCGGCTCCGTGCCCCCCCCACTCCGCCGGGGAGGGAGCCCCCCCTCCCGCGCGCGCGCCCGCCAGTGTTTTCGGACTGCACCAGCCCCGGAGCCCCGCGGCGCCGCGGCCGGCCGGGCGGAGGCTCCTCGTCTGCCGCCGCCGCCCCGCGCCCGCACCTCACCCGCCCCGGCCCCGCGGCTGCGGCGGTGGGCGCTCGGCCGGCGGGCGGGCAGGGCGCGCTCCGCACCTGCGGCGGCCGCTCGGGCGATGGCGCGGCGCGGCCCGGGGCCCCGGGCGTCCTGAGCGCAGCGTCAGCCCGGGGATGCCCGCCGCGCTGCCGGCCCTGGCCATGTCGTCGTCCTTCTTCAACCCCAGCTTCGCCTTCAGCTCGCACTTCGACCCCGGTGAGTCCGCTGGCCGCGCCCCTGGGCCAGCCCTCTGCCCGCTGCAGCTGCCCCCAACCTGCCGGTCCTGCCCGCCACCACCCCCCAGCCCCCCCACTGCGGACATGATGCTTCCTGAGCCGCGGTTTCCTCTTTTGCATGGAAATTAACCCTTTCCCCGCCCTGAGTAGAGCCAGCAGAAGGAACTGCTCTGGGAAGGACCCCCTAGAGGCCCCATGGTGGAGGTGGGCAGGCCGTGGTCCTGGCACCCGCAGGGGGGTGGGCCGCAGAGGCGCAGGTAACTAGGGCAGGAGGCCTGCATTGGTCCCAGGTGTCTGGAGGAGGAAGTGGCTAGGACTAGGGGCCCCCTGGGAGGTGTGGGAGTGTTGCTTTGGGTCCCATGGCCACCGTGGCCCCTTGCCCGCCCATGTTCTTAGTGTGGGAGCCCCCTCTCGGTGCTGGGAGCCGGTTCTAGGGAGCCCTGCCTGGCTGCCCAGTAGCCTGCATAGGGCGTTGGGAGCAGCGGCCACCCACAGGACGGCCCACTGGGCAGAGGCTCAGGAGAGACGGGCCTCAGTGGGCGCCCAGGCCCCCTGGACTGAGCAGGGGAAGCCGAGGTGGCACTGTCTAGCTGGCTGCAGGAGCCCTGGGGCCCAGCCTCTTACTCTGCCAGACTGGTGGCACCGGCAGCATGTTTACCCGTGGCTGCCTGGCCTCCTGGCAGTGGTGGGCAGGTGCAATGGGCCCAGTGGCCAGGGGCAGCCGGAGGCCTGCGTCTGGTACCAGGAGGTGGTAGGCTTTCTTCCCTCCGACTTGGCCCACTCCAGCCCTCCTCCACCAGGTGGGAGATAAATCTCTGGCCCTGGAGCCGTGGCCCCAGGGGCCGGAGTCCCACCCACATGTCGCTGAGCTCCGGCAGAGGCTAATCCAGCCAAAACAAAGCCAGGCGCCCATGTGACGGGCTCTCCTGGGTCTCCCTCCCTGGAGCAGGGCCCAGTGTGTGCAGCCGTGCTCGGGTCCCCCGGGCACAGCCCCATCTGAAGGCATTTGCTCCCAGGAGAAGGGAGCTGACGTGAAGTCTGTCTGTTGGGTTTAGGGTGTGGGTGTCAATCCCTCAGAAAAGACTTCCCAGGCAACCAAATCCCAGAGCCTGGAGAAGAAGCCGTCACTGGCGGCTGGCCCCGGAGGGTGGAGGGCAGCAGCCCCGTGCCCAGGCGGCCTTTAGGGACTGGCATCCAGGTCGCTCCAGGCCAGCGCTCCGGGCAGCGTGCCCTCTGGGAGGCGGGGGTCCAGCTTTAGGAAGTGCCGGTCTCGGAACCGTTGGCAGGGTCAGGGGTGTGTGCGCGTGCACCCATGCGTGCAGGACTGACCCCCGGATGGAGGCCCTACCCCCACCTGACCTCTCGCACTCTGTGGGGCCCAGACTTGCCCTGTGTGGGGCTCAGTTACCCCCTCCCTACACTCGGGTGTGTCCCGGGCACGAGACCCTTCCCCCACTTTAGAGAAACGACAGTGCTCAGTGCTTTTTGCAAGTGTTTGCGTACACAGCTGTGCTCAGTGTAATTATAATGTGTCAGTTTAATGACTTACAGGAAAAAAGTTGTCAGGAGGGTGAGGGGAGGTCTCCTCTGCGAGTTCGGTGAAGGGCAGAGCCGCGTCCTCCCGCGGGAGGGGCGGCCGCGGATGGCAGCGTGGGTCACGGGCTGGGGCGCAGGGCTCTGTGTTGGCCCCTCGAGAGCGCTGGGGAGGAGGAAAGGTGGGGTCCCCTGGCCTCCCGCTAAGTGCCCAGCGTTCGGAGCCCAGCTCTCGCCCGGTGGAGTCTCTCTGCCCAGACTCGCCTCGCCGGGGCTGTTTTCTCCCCTGTAAAACGGGACAGCGACGCCTCCCCGCAGGCCCCGGTGGAGGTTAAGGCTCGTTGAACAGAGATGCTATTTCAGAGGTGGCTCTGTGGTGCTTCTCCATCCCCAGAGTGGAGAGGCGGCTCTTTCTGAGGGCTGCATGTGTTGGTGATGGGGGTGGGGGGACCCTGCTGGGGGCCACCAAGCCCGGAGGGCAGGGAAGACCCATGGTTTTGGCCGTCTTGAAGTTTGTTTCTGTGGCTGCCCAGGAGTCAGGGGTGGGCAGAGAGGCCGGGCCTTGGCAGGGGTCCTCGTAAAGTCACCAGGCCAGGCCGTGCGACTTTCTTGGTACTCCGTGGTGGTCCCCATGGGGAGGGGGGCGTGATAGTGGCAGGTATATTGAGAAGGGGACTGAGTTTGAGGCTCAGGCTGTATCTGCTCAAGTGAGGCCTGGGGCTGGGGGGGCCTCACCTGAACCAGGGCCCGCCTGGGCCACCGGCAGCTCTCAGGGATGGGCAGGACCAGGTGCCATGGGGGGGCCAGGTCTGCGGGTGTGGTCTCGGGGCGCCTCGGGCCGGTGCGGACTGCTGCTTCCGGGGTCCTCTTTCCCAGGATAGGGGTGAGCGTGTGGGATTTCTTGGTGGACGTAGCTGTGTGACCTTAGTGCTGTGTGGCCTTGGGCCCAATGAACACTCAACCTCTCTGAGGCTCAGTCCCGCATACGTGAAACCTCGCCCTGGAGAGACGGGTGGGAGCCATGATCTGAGGGACGATGGGGGTGTCACGGAGAGGGTCAGGAGCAGTAGGGCCGGGTCGGGAGGGCCGGGATGGTGTGGCCATGAGGGAGCGAGGGTCACCTCTCCTGTGGGAGTGTGGGGCCGGCCAGGTGAGGCCTGAGGTCAGTAGGTGCCCGGCAGGTGCAGGCCTTGGTCGGGGTGCTGCGTTTCTGGGCAGGCCTGAGTCCCTGATCCCGGGGGGGGGCTGGAGCTGTCTGAGGGGCTGTCATCGGCTCTAGCTTCTCCCCGAGAGCCCCTGGCCCTGACCACGTGGCCCTCTCTGTGCCGCCTTCTAGGCTGTAAGGTGGAAATTAACATGGTGCCCACTTCTGGGGGTCGCGTGAGGGTTCACGGGGTCGGCGTCGTGGCTGTCCCTGGGCAGGGGTCCTGTGCCCTGGCTGGTGGGACTAGGGGGTTGGGGAAGCTCCCAGAACACAAGGCAGCCGAGGCCTGTCCCCCGCCTGTCAGCTCACGTGGTGCCTGTGATCCTCCCCGAGCCTGGCCCACCAGGAGCTCACTCCCTGCTCTTGACTTGTTCTCGGCACGCCGCACAGGGCTGGGGGCGCCTCACTGGGGGTGGGGGTGTGTGAATGGATACAGAGAGAGGCACGCCCGAGGGAGCTGAGGACCACGGGGGCACCTGGGGACCACGAGGGCACCCGGGGAACGGGCAGCAGTGGGCAAGCCCGGCTGTCCTGGGGCCTGGCCGGAGGCGGATGCTTCCAGACCCCTTGCGGACAGGCTCGGGCTCGTGCCCTTCTTGTGCCCTCAGGCGCTGGGTCTGTGGGGTGTGGGCCAGCAGGGGGAGCCATGCCCCTCCGGGCAGGGAGTGAAGGGAGACCGTTTCTTTGCTTCCGGCACATTCTCCAGGAAGCCAGGCTCTGCCCTTCCCTCGGTGGGGCTGTTTGTCCCCCACAGGACCCTGCACCCACGCACGGAGGTACGCAGGCACACACACACTTGTACACGCGTGAATGCTCACGGGTGCACACATGCCCTCACGTGAGTGATGGTGATATACACCCCCACACACACGTGCTCACGCAGACACCTGTACACACACATACAAACCCTGGCACACACCTGCGCTCCTCCTGTGCACACACGCGCAGGTGCACACCTGCACACGCTGGGGCAGAGCCTGTTCAACACGCGCAGTCACCTGCCGGGGGTGAGGGCGCCTCTTGGGTGCAGTTCGCCCCGAGCGTGGCCTCCTGACCCGCCGGCTGCCCGGCGGTGCCTCTTCCATCAAGCGGAGCCTGAACTCGGGGCTGGCCGGGACCCGGTCCCTCCAAGGCCAGACCGTCTCCCCGGCCTCGGGTGACCTCGAGCCAGGCAGATTGGCGCCTCTGGCTTTTGTGTGTGGACTTAGCCACCACCTTGTCCACGGGGGTCCCGGCCCACGAGGCCCACGAGGCCCCCACCAGGGCCCTGACCTCCCGGTCGTCGCACCCACGGCCCTGTTCCGCTGTTGATTTCTGCTGGCCTGGGTGGGCCCCGGGGGATCCTGGGTGGGCGTCCTAGCCGAGGGGAGAGCCGGATCCCGCCATCACTGCTCCATCACTTCTCTGGTTTCAGTCGTGGGGGCCGGGATGCCTGTGCCCAAGCAGTCGGCCCGAGGCTTGGCGGGCCCAGAGCTCTCGTCCCAGGGGCTGGCCCTCGAAGGCCGCGTCTGCTGTCCCCCGGCCACGGAGCTTTTCCCAAGGGTGGGCCCCGAGACCCGCAGTCATTGCCTGGGGGTGCCTGTGCCCCTCCCATATCTGGGAATCTCAGCCACATAGCCCGTCTTCCCCACCACAGCGGGCTCCAGGGTGGACTCGTTCCCCTCCCCCCCCCCCGAAGTTCCTGCCCGCCTGGAGCCTCAGGATGGGACCTGGTTTGGAAACAGAGTCTTCGTAGGTGTTCGGGGCGGGGCTCTCTCCTTGCGGGAAAGCAGGAGGCCACCTGACGCCCCCAGAGGCTGGGAGAGGCCGGCAGGACGCGGAGGGAGTGTGGCCCTGACCGAGGGCTTCTGGTCCCCAGTACTGTTGGCCCCCCCCCTCCGCGGTGTGCGGTTCCGGCAGCCCCGGGTCGCTCCGAGCCTGCCCGCCCCGCCCCCCTGCCCTCAACCGGCCTCCGTCAGCTGTGCAGACACGGGCGGCCGTCCCCACCAGGGAGGCCACCGTGCGCAGCCGTCCTCAGGACCTGCCTCTCGCACGGGAAGGGGCGCCAGCGGGACTGCGGCCCGAGGCCTCCCCGCCCCCGGCAGAGGAAGCGGCAGAGGAAGCCAGGGCAGGCGACGCCGGGCCGGAGCCAGTTCCCAGGCGGCCTGTCTGGGCCGTGTCCATGCCAAGCCCCTCGACTTCCTCGGGCAGCCCCTGGGGGCCCCAAGTGGGGTGAGGGGTGTCCTGAGGGTCACTCTGGGGTTAGAGCAGTGGTCGGAGCCACGTGGGAGCGGCTGCCCGGAGCCCGGTAAGTGGGGGTTTCTGGGAGACAGGGGCGTCCCCTGTCCGGCCCCGGGGGACGGGGGCGAGCTGTGGTCACGAGGTCCGCGGCCCCTGCTCTGGCCTTGGTGGAAGAAGCGACAGGACAGGAAAGGGCAGGGCCGGTGCAGTGGTTGGTGCTGGGCGGCCTAGGGGTCACCTGTCACAGGGTGTGTGCCTGAGGCACAGGGTGTGAGCAGGGTCTTGGTGACTGGAGGTCACCTCCCACGGTGGGGTGCGGCCGGGCCGGGCCTCACTCAGCCCCGGCGAGGGTGTGGTGGTTCCCACCTGCTGGTCGGTCCTGTGTGCCCGGACAGCTAGCCTCGCGCTGGCGGGGGGGGACAAACTGCCCGTCCACCTGAGCCAGGCTGGGAGCAGGGGAGCCTGGGTCCCACATCCAGACTCTGCCGTGGCCTCCCCTGCACCGATGCTGGCGTGGGAGCCGGGCAGCAGGATGGGGGGACTTGGGGACCCCGTCAGGGTCTAGCTCCGGGGAGGGTCCCATAGGCTTCATGCCATGTTAACATTCTTAATGATTTTGAACAAGGGGCTCCGGGGACCTATTTCCCGCCGGGCCCTGCAGGCTCTGCAGCCGGTCCCGCCTGGGGCTGCTGTCCTGCCTCCGGCCCCGGCCGGGAGCGCACTGGGCAGGGATGCGGTGACTCCGTAAGGGATCGGTCTGCACCCGCGCTTGCTGCCTGGGGCCGCGGGGCCGCCTGTGGTCCCCAACAGGTGCTGGGGCTCCACCCCCGGGAAGGAGGACGCACAGCCTCCAGTGGCTCTTGCTCGGCCTCACGCCGGACGGCGCTCAGGGGTCGTTCGTTGGGTGTCCCGCTCACTCCGACGGCGATATTCCACCAGGGACCGCTGTGGACGCTCATTGTCTTCTGTGCCCAACTTCCCTCTAACGGCTTTGTTGAGATAACAATTCTCATTGCAAAGGACTCACCCGCCCCAGCTTGTTTTTAATTTTTGAGAGGAGAGAGGAGGTGGGGGCGGAGAGAGCCTCTGAAGCAGGCTCCGTGCAGACAACAGCGAACCCACCGGAGGGACGCGGGGCTCGAGCTCAGGAACCTCGAGATCATGACCTGAGCTGAAGTCAGACACTCAACCGACTGCGCCTCCCGGGCGCCCCTGACCCACCCCCTTGGGGTGTGTACTTCGGTGGTGTTTACTACACTCACACAGCCGTGCAACTATCCGAGCTGCAGGTTTTAGAACGCTGGCGTCCCCACGAGGACCCCCAGACCCTCCCCATTCCCCGCCTCCCCCCCCCCGCCCCGATAACGCCCGTCAGGGCCCTGCTGGGAGAGCAGCACGATCCGCTGGGGGCCGGGGCAGCCGCAGTGGATGCCGAGGGCTGCCCGGTGCGTGGTGTCCGCCATCCGGGGCACGGGCGGCATGCTTACTTGCCTTTTCTCGTCCCCTGGCGCCGCCGAGCCCTCTCCGGGGCCCTGTTGCCGTCTGGAAGGCTCTCCTGTGCACGGGGCGGTGCACCGCGGGCTGGCGCAGGTGGCGAGTCCTTCCCGATGCCGGGCTCAGGGGCGCCGGGCCGGGGGCCCGACAGGCCACGTGGGGACTGCATCCCAGGAACTGGGAACGCCGTGTGTCCAAACCTTCCTCCTTCCCCCTGTCGTTTTCTCAGAAGGCTGGTTGTTAAGCATTTGGGCCATCTTGTTTATTCTGGAAAGATGCCTGGTCTTACTGGTATAAGGCAGGGCCCCCCCAAGAGACAGCTTCTGGCCCCCGTGGATGATGGACCCAGAGGAATGATTTTGCTCAGATGTCTGACGGCCGCGTAGCCGTGGAGTGAGCCGTCCTGGTCCCCGGCGGGGCCTGCTCTGGCCGTGGGCGCCTTCCTGCTCGTGGCTGAGGCCGCGCCTGGCCTGGGCGACACCCCTGCCCTCCTCCTTCCCTAGTCGGCCTCACCCTGACTCTGCCCAACATGGGGTCCAGGCAGAAACTTGGAGGCAAAGATGGTGGGAGATTTGGCCCTTGGGCGAGTCTGAGCCTGTGGCCCGTTGGCCTCTACCGAGCTGCTGTCCCCCAGCAGCCCCCGCCCTGCCGTGCTCAAGAGAGGCACTCGTCTGTCCAGCTCGGCCCCTCGGGGTGGCCCCGTGCTGGGCGTATGTCAGAACAGGGTCCCCGGGTGAACAGAACGTCAGGCCTGCTTTCCCGGGGTGTCAGCCACAGGCCCCAGGGGGGGTGCCGGCCTTGGGCAAGCGTGTCTCAGAAGGACAGGAGGACGAGACTGGGGACGGAGTGGAAGGAGCATCTGTGCAGAGGAGACCGTGCGTGGGGCAGAGCCGAGCACAGAGGCAGGCTTCAGCACCCACGTTCCTGGCTCTCACCCAGACCCCCCCGAGCCCCCACCCCAGGACCGGCCGTGGGAGTGGGCCCACGGTGTGGGCGGGGGCTCTGCTGTGGGTGGTGACCCGGCCTGGGCTTTCTCATGTGTCACTGGACAGTGCAGATTGCAGAACTTCCTTCCGTCCCTGTGTTTGTGACAAGCTGGCCTGGTGTGGGGCGGAGCCGGCCGGCTGCTCAGCTGGCCCGGGGGTGCGGTCCTGGGGCGCGAACTGGAGGGAGCCCCCGGGGGCGTGCCCACCCCCAAACTGCCAGCGCGCGCTGCAGAGAGCGCACGTGATGGCTGGGAGTGCGTGTGTGTGTGAGTGTGCAGGTGTGTGTGCGCGTCTCTGGGAGCAGGCACGAGCAAGTGTGTACTTGAGTGTGTGTGCACACATGCGTGTGCGCGCCCCTGTGTGAGGACGTGGGGACGTGTGCTGTGTTCCCCTCCCCCCTTCTCCAGAAGAAAGGCCCCAGGCCCCCCCGTGGAGGTCTCCTGCCCCTGGGGAGCAGAACCCAGGCTTCCCCCTCTTAGGCTCTGGGTGAGGTTCTAGGTCCCGCCCCTTGGTGACAGCAGGAAGTGGTGAGGTTCGAGGTCCCGACCCACAGTGACAGCAGGAAGGGGGGCTGACACTGGCCACGCCAGCTGCCCGGCCGCCCTCCAGGGATCTATGGTTGGGCTCTTTCTGGAGCCCTCCTGGGTGAGCGGCTGCCGTGACCTCACTTGGTCCCTGGCCACAGCCGCCCGGGCAGGCCGTCTGCACCCTGCAGGGGTTTGAACTGTGACTGCAGGCTCCAGACCTGTCACTCTAGGCGATCTCGTGGAGGGGGCAGGGACTGCACCTCACGACCCCACCTCTGTCTTTGGGGTGCGTGACTGTCCGGATCACCTGGTCACCATCAAGCCCTTTGCTGTCTCAGGCCTGTCCTCGGCCCTGCACACCACAGAGTAGGAGACCGGGACTCGGGGGTGAAGAGGTTTGGAAGGTTCTGGAGTGGGGACAGTGGGCCACAGCCTCTCCACCCAGACGCACCTGCTGGGGGAGGGGCCTGGGTAGATACGCTCGGGCCCCGGAGCCAGGTTCTGGGGTGGGGAGGGCGGGCCTCAGTTTCCCCACCTGGACGTGGTCAGCTGAGCCTGGGGGCCGTCCCAGCTCTTGTGGGGTGTGTTCTGCAGGTGAGGCCCGTGCGGGAGGGTCAGGCCCGGGGGGCCGGCGCGTCAGTGCGCGTGTGTGGGCACGTATGTGTCTCCGGCCGCCATTCCCACCCCGGCACCCGCAGCCTCACTTACAGACAAGCGGGGGCTCTAGTTTCAGTCCCCGGTCCATCCCGTTGTCGCTCCCGCTGACCTGGGGAGAGAAGGGAGGAAACACAGGGGCCTGGGTCCCCCTGGGAGGCGCCCGGCCACACTAGTGCCCAGATCTGGTGGAGGGGACCCGTGTCCCTGCTTGGGAATTCCATTCCTTCCGGGAAAAACTTCCACGTCTGGGCCCACAGACCAGCCTTCATGGAAACCTCTGCTCCCTCCACCCCCCAGCACTGGATCTGCCCACGGGATGGCTGGTGGGGGTGTGAGCCCCTCCTGCTGGCCCCCCGCCACCCCGGGAACCCCAGGATTCTACTGAATCCTGCTTGCTTCGCGCGGCTGGCGGCTGGGGGCTGGGAGTGTCCGGAGCAGACCGTGGGTCACGGGGCCTCCCCGCGACGTTGGCCCCGACACCCTGGGCACGCGGACCGCCACCCTTAGCGCCGTGTGCTCGCCTCATCCTGTTAACTTGGCGGAACGCCCTCCTGGCTGCAGTTCCTTCCTGTGCGGGACCCCGTTTGCGTCACCAGGCGGGCACGGGGCAGAGGACTGGGGCCAGGATGTCCTCAGGTGCCCGGCCGAGGCCCCGCCCCGGGCCTGCGGCCGACCCCCGCACTGGAGTCCCCGTGGGCTGGGCAGTCCGGGCACGTCCCGCAAGGAGCCCCGGGCGCGCCGGGGTGGCTGGGGACCTCTCGGCCGCTCCCGCTGGGGAGTGAGCTCCCCGTGGTGCGAGCAGCAGAGGGCGTCGGGCCGAGATGGACAGGACTCTCTGTTGTGGATGTGACACCCTTGACCCGGTCTCCACAGGTGTCTGAGTGCTCACCGGATACTTTTTTAAGTCAAGGTGGAGCTCACGTAACATAAAGGGAACCGTTTGGAAGTGAACGACGTGGGGCATTAGTGTGCAGTGTTGTGCAAACACTCCTCTGGTTCCAGAACGTTCTCCTCGCCCCTAACGTGTGCCCCTCCCCGACTTCGGGATCTCACGGCGTTCGAGGGTGCCTTCCTCACAGCTTTGGGGAGATGACAGCCCCTGGGGCAGGCTCCAGAGAGGGGATGTGGGGTGACCAAAGTCTGGAAGAGACGTGGAGCGGGTTTCCCACAGCCCCGAAACCCTGGCCTCATGGAGGGGTGTCCGTGAACCCCCCCGGGGTTGGGACCTGGGAAGGCTCCATTCGCTTTACCGGCCCCGTGTTCTCTGAGTGAGGCCGCAGCGGCGCCCAGTGGCCATCCTGGGAACTGCAGGCTCCGGGCCACGGTGGCCGCTCTGCCCTGAGCCCCGGGGACTGGGCCTGTGGGTGGCAGGTCTCAGAGCAAGAGTCAGGGTGGGCTGAGGAGTCAGGGGTCTGGCTGGGCCCTGGGTGCACCTGGAGGGACAGGGTGAGTCTGGGGGGCCGGAAGCTCGGAGGCTGCCCCGTGACACCCTCTCCCTTGGCAGACGGCGCCCCCCTCAGCGAGCTCTCCTGGTCGTCCTCCCTGGCTGTGGTGGCCGTGTCCTTCTCCGGGCTCTTCACTGTCATCGCCCTCATGCTGGCCTGTCTGTGCTGTAAGAAGGGTGGCATCGGGTTCAAGGTGAGGGCTGGGGGTCCGGGGGGATGGACACCGAGCTTCCTTCCCCTGGGGGGCTGCCGACAGGAGGCCCGTGGAGGCTTTCAGAGACCCAGCCCGCTGTCTCCCCCATTTTGGAGCCCCTCTGTGTGGGCGCGTCCCAGCTCAGGGCCATGCACAGGTTGGGCACTCTGAGACGGTGAGGATGGGCCTCGCAAGGGGCTCATGGGGGTGGGGGTGGGAGGGGGCTTGCTTCCCCAGAGACCCCTGACTCCCCGGTGGAGGAGGGGGGCTCTTTGCCCCGCGGTCCTTAAGTTCCTGCTCATTCGAACCGGCAACAACGGGAAACCAAAGCCACCCAGCCACGCTTTCCCTGCACCAAAACCGCCTTGCCAGCTGGACCTTCTACCCCACAAGTTGGGGATTATGTGCCGGAGCCAGAAATCGGGGTGACCGTGCACAGCGGTAGTGATCGTGGCTGCTCACGGAGCATCAGCGGAATGCACGCCCCGCCTTCACTAGGGCCGCCCCGCGGAGTTAAATCCCCAAGGGCCCTGGGCTGAATTCTGGGGCTGAGGCCCCTCCTGAGGCTGGTGGCTGAGGGGTAGCCCCTGGGGAGCTGTCCCCCACGTTGGGCTGCAGCTCTGAGCGGGGAGGACCAGGCGGGGAAGCTGGCAGTTGAGAACCCCAAGCAGAGGCTCCCTGCCCCCCGCCCACGTAGGTCGGGTTCCTGCCGACTTAGCAAATAGCGGCGGGCTGTGGCCATCCAGCCCCTGCGCTGGGCTGGAGGTCGGATTCCTGGGCCTGGCGAGTTCAGGAGGGGAGGGGCCGTCCCCTGGCCCCCCATCAGTGTCCCTCCTAAGTGGCCCACACCCCGTTTTAGAGAAACAGCGCCACCCTGTGGTATGGCATGTCACAGTGGGGCCTGCAGGGGCTGCCCACCTGCTCGGTGAGGACGAGGAGCTGGCCTTTTACAAAGGCCACCCTCCCAGACCCCTCAGTGCCTCCGTGGCAGGGCATGGCTCCTCGCACCCCACCCCGGGTAGGCTGTCTCCCTGACCTTGGGGCACCCAGCAGCTGGGCCAGGCGGGACCCTGGGGCTGGAGCCGTGAGCTCATGGCGGGTGGGGGGCGGGGGAGCCTCGTATAGGTCAGCCCCTCCTCAGGGCCCTGCGAGAACAAGGCCCCAAACAAGGGCCGGCCTCGGCCCCTCCTACCCTTGCCCTCCTCACCTCCCGGAGAACATGGTGCCCAGAACATTCCAGCCCCAGTACGCATCGGTGGGAGTCCGGCCTGCACGGGGGACTCCTGCCTGGTCTCTGGGGGCCCGGGGCTGGGAACCCTGTGGAGCTTGCTGGGAGAAGGGGCCGGGTGGCGATGCTCACACTGTCCTACCTGATGGCCCGCTGTGCCGGAACCATCCAGCGGGCTGTCGGGTGGCAGCGCCAGGTATGGGCTGGGGCCGAGCCCCTGGTGGGGGTGGATGGGCCTGCAGCTGGCGTCCCAGGGCCCCAAGGGCGGTCTCGCGGGCCCTGGGAAGGGGGGTCGTCGCAGGCACCAGCCCCTTGCCCCGTCCCCAAGGTTTTGTCCTCTCTGGGCAGGGACAAGGACTGGCCCACAGGGACAGCAGCAGGGGGCTTCTGGGCTGCCCTGGAAGCTGAGAACATAGAGACCAAGATAGAGGAGGGTCCCGGGGTCCCAGGGTCACGCAGCACGGAGGGAGGAACCTAGGCCCTCTGGCTCCCAGTCCAGCCGCCTGTCCATATGGGTGGGACCCTCTGGGCCTCAGTTTCCCCACCTGGGCAGTGAGGTTGTGGGCTCCGGGGAGGAGAGCTGCTGTTGTTTCAGTGGGAGTTGTTTTGTGATGAGGCTCTGGATTTCTGAGACTTTGGCTCTTCTCTGGAATGTTCTTTGGACCAGGGTGGGGGGGGCGAGGGGTCCACCCCACAGACAGGTGCAGCCACGGCATTTCAAAATAGCAGCCAACCAGGTGGGGCCAGGCCCGGGCTGCCCTGACCAGGCTCTTAAGGAGCTCTGGGAGCAGATCAAGGCCCGTCTGGGTCAAGGTCCAGGGCAGACGGCTGTGGTAGGTGGCGGGGTGCCTGGCCTGGGGGTGGAGGTGGGCTCCCTGTTCTGGGAGCCAGCCCTAACCTTGAGGTTGGGTTCACAGGCTGGGCGGGGCGCGGGCTGCAGCGGGAGGGGTGCAGACGGGAGCTGGGCGCCGACGGGATGGTCAGGGGCAGCTGGCCTCGGCCTCTTGGTCTCCTGCCTCTGGCCCCACCCTGGCCCATCATCGCCCCGGCTGGTCAGGGTGGGCTGGGCTGGGCTGGGCGAGGCGCTGCTGCCCTGGGGCTCGCGGGCCCCACGCTTGAGGCTCTGGCTCCGGGTGGCCGATTTTCCTCACAACCAACCAACGCGAAACAAACAGCAGCCCTCTGGCCCTCTGCCCAGCTGGTGTCCCTGCAGGGGAGGGGGGAGGCGCTGGGAGCCAGAGGGTGGGGGGAAGGGGCAGCCGGCAGGTGCCCCACCTCGGGGTCAGGCCCCCCAGCCTGCTCCACCCCAGGTCCAGAAGAGGTGAGAGCTCGGTCCTTTCTGAGCCTGTCCTGTACCCTGTGACACCCCCCCCCCCCCCGCCTTGCCCTGCCCTCGTCCCCGGAGCCCTAGCGCTCCCTGCGAGCCTGGCGCCCACCTACCGCCGCAGGAGTTTGAGAATGCCGAGGGGGAGGAGTATGCCGCTGGCTTCTCGGCACAGGGCTCCCCTGCCACGGGGGCTCCGAACGGGCCAGACGTCTATGTCCTGCCGCTCACCGAGGTCTCCCTGCCCATGGCCAAGCAGCCGGGGCGCTCAGGTGAGTGAGCCCCCCAGGTGGGCCGTGCGGGAGGCGCGCCTCTGGCCTTGGCAGCCAGGGCTCCCGGGGCGGGGCCGGTGAAGGGCTGGCACGTGCCCCCTCCTGCTGGGACCGGGGGTGCCGTGGGCAGGCTCGGGTCAGCCTTCTGCCCGCCAGCTCCCCCACCCGGGAAGGGGTGGCCGCAGGACCCAGGGACGAGCAACCGGTTGCCCTGGTCCTGGGGCGGGAGGAGGGGCTCCTCTGCTGTCCCTGAGCGCCTGACCCCAGACCACCCCCTCAGTGCGGCAGGCCACGCAGGGACATGGGCTCCATTGTGCCCAGTGGGCGGGGCCCACCCACTCGGGGAGGAGGGGCTCTTTGGGGCTCCCTCTGTGGGCGGGGCTGTGAATGGGCCTTTTACTGGGCCTTGGGGGTGGGGCAGGTGCAGGCAGGGGCCTCTTCCCCTCGCTTCCTTGCCTGGCCTCCTGTTTGTTCCCCATCCTGGGGTCCCCCCACCAGGGCGACCACCCACGGGGCTGATGTGGGCCCCAGCTTTCGAGGTTATAGGTCAGTGTCTGAGCCGGGCTTTGAACCCCTGTCTGCTGGAGGCCGTGCTGTGGGAAGCCCTAGTTGTGTCGGGGTGGGGGACAGTCCCTGGCTCCGTTCAGCTTCCATGGCAGCCGATCTCAAGTCCTCTCGCTGGAGGCTCCTAGGCCAGGCCCGTGCCCACCCCCAGCTCCTCCAGGAGCTCCTTGGGAAGGCCGTCAGGCCCTGTGGGCGCGGGGGGCACCCCGTTGCTGTGGCGATGAGCGGGCCACACCTGCTCGCTTCCACACCCTGCCAGCCCGTGACCCTGAAGCCTAGACTTCATCAAGGGCTGCGGGCCCCCAAGGCGCTGGCTGGGTCCTCAGCCCTAGAGCCCAGGGTTCCGTGGGTGTCACCTCCCACCCTCGAGCCAGCGTCAGGCAGGAGCCAGGGCCTGGGGCTCAAAGGCCTGTGCACGCCTGTTGACTGGCCCCAGTCAGCACCCCGTCAAACTCTGAAGGTAGGCGCTCTGCTGTTAGAGGCCCCCCCCTTCCTGGATGACCGCGGGGCTCTCTGAGCCCGTGCCGACCCTATAACTGGTGGGGGAGCCAAGGGCCATCCCAGGGGATGCTGCCCCCTCCCCCCAGCCTGGGCCTGTCACCTGCAGGCAGTGTGGGGACCTTGAAGAATCTTTGAGACTTGGCTTCAGCCACCCCTCAGGGGACTGTCCCTGAGTGGGAGGGGCGGGGGCCAGGAGAGTGACTACTGCCTGCCGTCTCCATTTCTGTAGCTCAGGTGTAGTTCTGGAGGGTTCCAGGGACGGGGAGAGATTTCAGGTGATGCTGGGGGGCAGCCCACCTGGAGGTCAAGGGTTAAAAACCTGAGGAACGAGTGCCACCTGGAGCTGGAGGAAGAGCCCGCAGGCTGGGGCCCAGGGGCAGGCGCCCTGAGACTCAGGGCCCATGCGACCCCCACCCTAGACTCTGCTCAGCATCAAGGCCGATATCCCCCGGGAGCAGCCCTTCATCCCCGGGGCTCTCCTGGCATTCCAAGCCCAGCCCCGTCCCCTGGGCCCTCAGGACAGCTGGCGTGGGAGCAGAATTCGGGGAATCCCTTGGGGCACAGGGCATGAGTGGGTTCAGCAGCCCCGGCCCTTGCTCTGGGGCCCTCACTGACCCTTCCTCCCGGCTGACCTCACCCAGCACAGCCTGCGGGAGAATGGGCCTAGTGTGCTCCGTACAGGGCTGTGCCAAGCAGACCCCAACAAAGGAGCCTTTGGTGTGCCTGGTGCTGGAATGCCAGCCTGTGGCAGGGGCGAGGGGACGGGCTGCTCCAGGGCCCTCCTCCCCGTGGGCTGGGCCCCAGCCACACTGCCTGCCTGGCATTGCCTCTGGTGCTGGCTCCAGGCCCTGCTGTCTTCAGCCTGGCTCGTCCCATAGCCTGGGGCACAGCCTTCCCAGACCCACCCAGAAAGATGCTGGGACGTGACTTGCAGGTTCGCAGCTCCCCTGGGCAGCAGGCGCCCTGTCCCTGATGGCGACCCTGGCTCTGGGGGGCTCAGGGCAGCTCCCCAGAACAGGCCAAGTGGGCAGCCCCTGAAGGGGCTGGGTAAGGGTCGGTGGGGGCAGTGACGGCCTGAGCTGGGGTCCCTGAGCCCCCCGTCCTGTTATAGTGCAGCTGCTCAAGTCCACAGACCTGGGCCGGCACAGCCTCTTGTACCTGGAGGAGGTTGGCCACGGCTGGTTCGGGAAGGTGAGTTGCTGACCCCGGGGCGGGGTGGGCGGGAGGGGCTGACCCCACAGGCCCCTCTCTCCCCTGGCAGGCAGAGGGGCAGGGTGGAGACCTGCTTCTCCTGGGAGCCTCCCCAGCCCTGCCCCCCCACCCCGGGAAGCCCTTTCTATGCAGTTCCTGCTGTCAGATGCTGGGAGGTACCTCTTGGCTGTGGGGGGGCAGTGTCTCGGTCCTGGCTACTCCCTGATCCCCAGCCTGGGCGGGGCGACAGGTCCCTCTTTGTCCCTGCAGACCCCCAGAGAGAGCTGAGGACAGCTGGGGGCCTTGGGATGACCGGCAAAGAGCGAATGTTCCAGCTGGGAGGGTCCACCCGGGAGGGGCCCAGAACCCCTTTGGCAGATGGGAGAAGCGAGGCTGGCAGGCTCAGGCTCGAGGGGAGAGAGGCGCGGCAGGGGCTGGAGGCTGAGCCCGGGGAGGCCGTGGCGCCGCCCGTCCCCACAGGTGTTCCTGGGCGAGGTGAACTCGGGCGTCGGCAGCACCCAGGTGGTGGTGAAGGAGCTGAAGGCCAGTGCCAGCGTGCAGGAGCAGATGCAGTTCCTGGAGGAGGCTCAGCCCTACAGGTGGGCGGCCCCCGGGGGCCGGCGGGGCCGGGGGGGGGGGGGCGGGGGCGCCGGGCCCTGTGGACAAAGCCGAGCTCTGTGCTGTCCCTGCTCCTCCCCCACCCCTGCAGAGCCAGCCCCCCTCCCCGCCCGCCCGCCCCCTCCTGCCCTGAGTTCGAGTCAGGGGGGCAGCCTGTTGGCTCCTGCAGGGCCCTGCAGCACAGCAACCTGCTCCAGTGCCTGGCGCAGTGCGCGGAGGTGACCCCCTACCTGCTGGTGATGGAGTTCTGCCCTATGGTGAGTCCCCGCTCCCCGGGCCTCCAGCCCCTCCGCCCCGAGCTTCTGTCCAGGATGCTTAGAAGGAGGGCTCGGCCTCTCCACACAGGGGCCTTTGCTGAGCTGGGGACCCCTCCTCACCCTCCTGTGGGCCATACATTCCCCTGGAGGTGGGATCTCCGGGGCAGAGGCACCTGTGGGGGCAAGGGGGTTCCGTGTCACTAGGAGGGTGGCTGCTGGGTCTGGGCCGGGCCCAGCCGCCTGTCCTGCTGAGTTGAGACAGTTTCCTGAGATCGCTTGCCTTGCTCACGTGTTCTCAGGCCCGTGACTGTGGCCTGCAAGATGCCCCCAGGGCCCCCCTCCCTCGGACAGGGCTCTGCACCTGCTCCGAGCCGCCCTCGGCAGACACGGGTCCCTGCAGCGTGCGGGCCCCCGCGCTCTGGTTTCTGGACTCCTGGCAGTAGCTGTGACCCCCCGGGGCTTCCCCGGCATGGCCAGGCCCTCTCTGGAGCTGAGCCGCGTCAGCAGCTCAGGGATTTGCCCGCTGACCCTCTGGTCACCTGCCCCGTGTTCCGACCTGGCTGGGCGTCACTGCTCACGCGGCCAGTCTGCCACTTGCCAGCAGTGAGGTGGCGAGCACCTGGGCCCGGGGGGTCTGTACGCAGGATGCGGTCCTCCCAGCCCCACGGGGTTGCTTGGTCTGCGGGGAGAGTGGAGACAGTGCCCTCTGCCCGTGGGGCTGTCCTACTGAGAGCCGGCCACCAGGGGGCGAGTTTGGCGACTCCTCTGGGTAGCCGCACCCCCAGGTTGTCCGCGGGCCCTGGGTGGGAGGGGCTGGCGGAGGCTGGGCGGTGACAGCGCTGCCCCTCTTGGCAGGGGGACCTCAAGGGCTACCTGCGAAGCTGCCGGCTGGCGGAGTCCATGGCGCCCGACCCCCTAACCCTGCAGCGCATGGCCTGCGAGGTGGCCTGTGGTGTTCTGCACCTGCATCGCAACAACTACGTGCACAGGTGAGGGGGGCGGGGCTGGCGGCTCACGGGAGGTCCCCCTGAGCTGTCTGTGCGGCCTCTGCCCCAGTACAAAGGAGCAGCCGCGGTTCTTGCCCCGTGGCTTGTGTGAGGGTTAGCTGGCTCAGTCGGTATTCAGCCTCTAGGGACCATTGTGCAAAGGAATCTGGTTAAATAAAACCCACCGGACCGGGTGTGGGAGGTGGCTGCCCGCTTCTGCAGGGTGCTCAGCTGGCCTGGGCAGCACACAGCAGGGCCCGAGGCCCTGGAAGTCGGAGGGACGGACCAGGGTGCCCAGCGTAGGGAGATGTGCTGGAAGAAGTGGTAACGGTCCAGCAGCCCTCCAGCCCCCGGCAGTGGGCCGTCCTCCCCAACCATGTCCTGGTGCTCCCGGATGCCGCATGGGCCGTCCTCCCCAACAATATCCTGGTGCTGAGTGATGACACATATAACTCCAGCATCAGTGATTTTGTTGAAGAGGGCAGCTGCCAGCCTCCCGACCTGCCCGCCGGGCCCGTCCAGCCCCAGGCCCCCGCACACCCCACAGGCGCAGGCCTGTCTGCGGTCCTGGGGGATGTGCGCCGGCCCTGTGTTTGCCCCATGCCCTGTGTCCCCGGACCCCCGCTGTGGCCACCCAGCAGGCAGGGCAGAAGCCCACAGCCCAAGGCCGGCCTCAGTTGGATGCAGCGGTGGGGGTACCCACGGTGCTGCAGGCGGTCACTCCCCGCCCCCACCCTGCCGGGGGCCAGCCCTGTGCGGCCAGGGCAGGGGCAGGATCCCCTGGGTCACTGGGGACCTCAGTTTCTGCATCGCTGCCCGCCTCCTGGGGAGCCGAGGGTGAGGGTGCAGTGGGCGGGAAGGAAGCCCGCAGTGTCCCTGCTGGCTGGTGTCCTCGATGGGTCAGCAGACATGTGAACAGCTGGGGTCAGGAGAGGGGTCCAGTAATGGCCGAGGACTCCTCGGCCTGCTCCGGGCCTTTCTGGGCCTCGCTTTCCATGTCTGCGTTGTAACATTGGAGGCCCGTCCACGTGGATGCCCCAGGGAGGCCCGTGCTGGGCGAGAGCCCCGGGGCTTGGGGCAGCGGGGCGGGGCGGGGGGGGGGGGGTTGGGGGGGGGTGGGGAGGGAGGGGATGGGCTGCCTCTCAGACGCTCCTTCCCGCCGGCTGGCGGCCACGCCCTCGGGCTGGCCCCTCCGCGCCCCGAGTGCCCCCAGCCCGGCACTGCCGCTGACCCCTGCCCTCCCGCTCCCCAGTGACCTGGCCCTGAGGAACTGCCTGCTTGCAGCCGACCTGACGGTGAAAATCGGCGACTACGGCCTGTCCCACGGCAAATACAGAGTAAGCCGGCGGGCGGCGCGGGAGGGGTCAGGGCCAGCCGCCCAGCACCCTGGGGTGACCCTGTGCCCCGCGCCTGCAGGAAGACTACTTTGTGACCGCCGACCAGCTGTGGGTACCGCTGCGCTGGATCGCGCCCGAGCTGGTGGACGAGGTGCACTGCAACCTGCTGGTGGTGGACCAGACCAAGGCCAGCAACGTGTGGTGAGTGGGGGTCCCGGGGCCGCGGCAGGGGCGTGTCCCCGGCACTCAGTGCCCGCCCTGGTTCTGTCTGCTGCCATCACGGCTCACGGCTGCCGGGCCCGGCGTGTGAGTGCGTGTCCGGCGAGGACCCAGAGCCCACAGGCCCGCCAGGCTCGAGGGGACCGAGTCCCCGCCACCCCCCACCCCCGCGCTGGAGGGGGTGCCGACCTGCCACTCCGAGAAG
This sequence comes from Paguma larvata, assembly GCA_030068075.1. Taxonomy (NCBI): domain Eukaryota; kingdom Metazoa; phylum Chordata; class Mammalia; order Carnivora; family Viverridae; genus Paguma; species Paguma larvata. The sequence continues at coordinate 25,102,058 of CM057843.1, forward strand.
AGCCACAGCTGTGACCACGTGCTTCTCTGCCCCACCTCCTCGTTCTGTAGGCGGTGGGGCTGCCGGGCCACCCGTAGCTTCCCGGTGCTAGTGGCCCTCGGCCCTGCCCCACCCCCAGGACGCGCTGACACCCAGACGTTCAGGTCGGAAAGCCCGCTGGGCGTGGCAGCAGGCGCGGGGCCTGGTGATCTCCCGAGACTGCTGCTCGGAGGCGCCGCCCACCCTCAGCACCTGCACCGAGCGGGGCGCAGACCTAGCCCCGCAGCCTCCAGAGGCTCCGCCGTGGTGGTGCCTGTGCCTGACCAGCCCTCCTCCCCTCCCCTGCTCCCCCAGCTCCCCAGGCCCGTCCGTCCTCCCTCTGCTCCTAGCGAGCCCTCAGAGCCTGGATCCAGGGAGCCACCCTCCTTCCTGAGCCCCCGAGTCACTTAACTGTGGCCCATCGGCCACTCCATTCCGTCACTGGTCTCCCCTGCCCGCCCACCCTGCCTGGGGTCCTTTGGATGGTTCCGGGCCGGGCCACCTGACTTCTCTGTTGCCAGATTTGTTCTGTCCCTCATGTTCCCAGTCTCCCGGGACAGCCTGGGGCCCCAAGGAGCTGGGTGAAGTACACTTGAAGGAACCCAGTCGTCTTCCCGCAGCCCTGGCTGCTCCGGCTGCCCCTGCCAGGATGGGGTGCGTGACTCGCCCCTCCCTTGTTCTAGCCCCCAGGGGTACCCAAGGACTGGGGGCTTCACCAGGGCAGCTCCTGCCCCGGAACAGTGTCTGACCTTCACCGCAGCAAGGGGATGAGCACACAGACAAAGGAATGGACTCGAGTCTGTGGAAAGGCCAGTGTAGCTTTTATTTGCCCAGGTGTCCGGGACACAGGCTTGGGCCTGACCCGGAGGCACGTCCTGCCAGTCTGCTGAAGGAAGGTGCTGTCCCTTGGGAGGGGCGTCCCTAGGACACTGGCGTGGTGACAGGAGCTGCCTGGTGGTGCCCTCGGCTGAGATCCCACAGCACCCTTGCCGTGGCCAGCATCCCACGCAGCCATGCGGTGGCCAGCTCCCCCCCCCCCCCGCCCCCTCTGATGGCGTTGCCTCCGCAGGTCCCTGGGCGTGACCATCTGGGAGCTCTTTGAGCTGGGTGCACAGCCCTACCCCCACCACTCCGACCGGCAGGTGCTGGCCTATGCGGTCCGGGAGCAGCAGCTCAAGCTCCCCAAGCCCCAGCTGCAGCTGACACTGTCTGACCGCTGGTGAGGACGCTGGGACGCCGGGCTGGGTGGAGCGTCCCCAGTAGAAAGGCCAAGACCAAGGAGGGTACTCTGAGTGCGAGCGCCTGGGTTTCCTGCTCCCGCTGGCTCTCTCCCCCGGGCCCCATCCTGAGCCCACAAGGCAAGGAGCCTTTCCACCCAAAACTCAAGCTCACCTGTAGCCAGGGTGGGGTGCACCAACGGAAAAGCGCTTCCACCTGCTGTAGGCCCCCAAACCTCTGGGCCCACCTTGGGAGCTCGGGGCTCCTATAGTGAACTTGGAGGTTCTCTTCGATTCCTTGGAGAACTCTGATAGAAGAGGCCCCCAGACCTTCCCATGAGGGCTGATCTGCTTCCTCCGCACTGAGAAGGGGGTCCTGGCTGGGCGGGGCCCCGGGTGGGGGTGGGCGGGGCCCGTGGGCGGGGCTGAGCCCCAGGCCTCCCCGCCCGCCCGCAGGTACGAGGTGATGCAGTTCTGCTGGTTGCAGCCTGAGCAGCGGCCCACGGCCGAGGAGGTGCACCTGCTGCTGTCCTACCTCTGCGCCAAGGGCGCCACTGAGGCGGAGGAGGAGTTCGAGCGGCGCTGGCGCTCGCTGCGGCCAGGGGGCGGGGCCGCGGGCCCCGGGCTGGCGGGCCTGGCTCTGGGGGGCGCGGGCGAGCTCGCCTCCGCCTCGTCCTTCCCGCTGCTGGAGCAGTTCGCAGGCGACGGCTTCCACGCGGACGGGGACGACGTGCTGACGGTGACCGAGACGAGTCGTGGCCTCAACTTCGAGTACAAATGGGAAGCGGGCCGCGGTGCCGAGGCCTTCCCACCGCCGGGGGGTGCAGCGAGCCCTAGCCGCAGCGCGCGCCTGCAGGAGCTGTGTGCCGCTGACGGCGCGCCCCCGGGCGTGGTGCCTGTGCTCAGCGCGCACAGCCCCTCCGTGGGGAGCGAGTACTTCATCCGACTGGAGGAGCCCACGCCCGCTGCTGGCCACGACCCTGACTGTGCCGGCTGCACCCTCGGCCCCCACACCGTGGACCTGCTCCCTGATGGTGGTGACCAGGACAATGACTCGGAGGGCAGTGCGGCCACCTCGTTGGCCATGGAGCCGCTGCTGGGCCATGTGCCGCCCCCTGAGGGGTCCTGGGGCCGCTGTGACTACTACCTGCATGGGAGCCGTGCCCGGGAATCATCCTGTCCTCTGAGCTCGCCTTCGTCGGGGACCCTCATGCTGGCGGAGCCAAGGGAGGAAGACACCTACTGGGGCGCAGCTGCCTTCTGCCCACCCTTCTTGGAGGACCCGCCGCGCACGTCCCCCTCCGGGAGCTCCGGGGCCCGGCTGTCCCCAGGCGGGGAGGAGATGGGGGCGACCGAGGCCTGCAGGGCCGCCCAGCCCGGACACTGGAGTTCCAACGTGTCCGCCAACAACAACAGTGGCAGTCGAGCAGCAGGCTCCTGGGACCCGGGACACGTGGGTGGCTACAGAGACTGCTGCCCTGGCACGGAGCACACCTCACAGGCTGTCCCTGAGCGGGGCCGTCCTCTGGGCCTAGAGGACCCCAGAGAGCCTCTCCTTGGGTCAAAGGGGGCCTCCTCTGGCCAGGAGCTAGGCCGCTGCTTTGGCCTCCCTCATCTGTGCCCTGCTGAGGGCCTGGCACCGGCCATCTGCCTGGTGACACCCTCCTGGACAGAGGCAGCCAAGAGCCGGGCTGACAGCCCCCAGACCGAGCCCAGGCTTGCTGAGGAAGCTGAGGGCCCTGCCCGACCTCACCTGCCCCTTCCCTCTATCCCAGCCCCGTCCCAAGAGGGAACCCTGCCTCCTGCTGAGGAGGCCGGTGCCCTTGACACCCTGCCCGCCTTGCCCATGCCTGCTGGCAGCTGGGAGACCCCGGACAGCTACAGTGGTTCCCCTGAGCTGGAGGCACCAGTCAGTGAGGACGAAGACGTGACAGAGGCCACCTCTGGGGTCTTCACTGATGTGTCCAGCGACGGCCCGCTGGCTGAGAAGCCAGACGTGACGCTGGCCTTCCGCTCTTTGCAGAAGCAGGTGGGGACCCCCGACTCCGTGGACTCCCTGGATCTCCCATCTTCGGCCAGTGACGGTGGCGTCCGCGAAGTCTTCAGCCCATCAGGCGTCAGCGCTCCTGGCGGGCAGCCCCGAGCCCTGGACAGCGGCTACGACACAGAGAACTACGAGTCCCCTGAGTTTGTGCTCAAGGATGCACATGAGCCATGTGAGCCCGAGGCCTGCGGGGAGCTGGTCTCCGAGGGGGAGGGCCCTGGGCCCGAGACTCAGCTCTCCTCCTCTCTTGGCGGCCTCGGTGCGAAGAACCCCTACCGTGACTCAGCCTACTTTTCGGACCTGGACGTGGAGCCCGACTGCACCTCGGGCCCCCAGGAGAAGGGAGGAGGTGGCCTGACCTCCGGGCTAGAGCTGGACCTGGACGGCTCTGGGCTGCGGTCTGCACAGCCCTCCCCTGAATCTGGGGTGGCTGGGGGGACACAAGGCGCTGGTCCCGGAGAGGTGCCACCTCTTCTACTGCCGCTGCCAGGGGACTCTTCTCCAGAGCCAAGCGCCTGCCCGGAGGGCCCCAGAACGGACCCTCCCTGGCCCCAGGGCCCCGCCCAAGGGCCTCCGGTGCCCAGTTCCGAGGATTCCAAGATTTTCCTGCTCACCCCAGTCCCGCTGAGCTCAGAGAGTCACCTCCCTGACCTCCAGGAGGCCCCAGTACTACCGTCTGGACCCGCCCAGCAGGAACGGACAGGGGGCCCTGGTGCCCCTAGAACCCCACTCTGCCTGGCCCTGCCGGGATTGCCCGCAGCGCCGGAGGGCCGGTCAGAGGAGGAAGAGGAGGACAGCGAGGAGAGCGAGGAGTCGGATGAAGAGCTCCGCTGCTACAGCATCCAGGAGCCCAGCGAGGAGAGCGAGGAGGAGGCGCCTCCCGTGCCGGTGGTGGTGGCGGAGAGCCAGAGCGCGCGCAACTTGCGCAGTCTGCTAAAGATACCCAGCCTGTTGTCGGAGGCCTTCTGCGAGGACCTTGAGCGCAAGAAGAAAGCCGTGTCCTTCTTCGACGACGTCACCGTCTACCTCTTCGACCAGGTGCGCGGCCGCCCCGGGCTCTGCGGGGGAGGGGGGGACGGTCCCCCCCTCCGCGGGACGGGAGGCCGTAGGCGTGGCCGCCCTGGCGCCCCGAGCCACTTGCTGCTCTGACCCTCCAGGAAAGCCCCACCCGGGAGCTCGGGGAACCCTTCCCTGGCGCCAAGGAGTCGCCCCCCGCGTTCCTGGCGGGCGGCCCCCACTCCCCCAGCGCCCCCGGCCGGCCGCGGCGGGCGGACCGCTCCCCCGACGGCTCCTCCGCAGCGGAAGACGGTAAGAGGGCGCTGGGGGCGCACGGCGGGGGCGGGGCCGCCGGGCGGATCGTGACGTCACGACGGGCGGGTCTGCGTAACGTGACGTCACGGGTGGGCGGTACCACCGGGCCAGCAGCCGCGCCACGCCAGTGATTCGGTGGCCGGATTGCAGGCGGAGGGTTCGCGTGGGACGCCGGCTTCCCGCCGACGCCGGCCCCGGAAGCCGCCCGGCCCGCTCCCGCCGCGCCCCCCAAGCCGACCACGCCGGGCCCCTTCTCACGCTTCACCGTGTCGCCCGCGCCCGCGTCCCGCTTCTCCATTACGCACGTCTCCGACTCGGACGCCGGGTCCGTGGGAGGTGAGGCTGCGGGGGGGGCCGGCAGGACAGGGGACACGGAGTCGGGACAGTGGAGAGGGCGGCCGGGAGGTCACCTGCTGGACAAGCTCAGTTTTCAGACAGGGGAAACTGAGGCTCGGAGAGGGGGGCCACGCCCAGGCTTGTCTGTCCCGGCCACCTTGGCACTAGGCCTGGCCTCTCTGCCTTCTGGGGAGATGCAGTGCCCCCCACACGGCTGTCTCTGGGCGCCCGGGTGGATTCCACGTGGCCCTTAGGCCTCTCTTCTCCCTTTTCCGGAGGCGCCAGCCTGGACACTTAGTGCCCCACACTCCGCTGTCTGCCTGACCCTAGCCCCCCAAACCTGCAGCAGCCTCTCCCACCGCGACCTTCCCAGCCCCCGCCAATGTGCTTCATCCGCTGCCCCCCCAACCTCCCGCCACCCCCGAGCTGGCATATCTCAGACCTGATGGCTCTTGTCTGGAGACACCAGTGTCCGTGGCTAAGGTGCCCGGCTCACGCCTCCCTCCAGCCTCCTGTTTCCGTCTATCAGCCTCAGACCAGGTGGGTTCGTCTCCGCCAGGCTGCCCCCCCCCACCATGTGCCTGACAAGTTCTTTCGCATTCCTGCCAGCCTTCCCTGAAAGCCCACCCAGAAAACGAGACCCCTCTGTCCCTAAGCCGACTTCGTCGTTCCCCAGAGGGACATTTGCTGAGCTTGGTGGGGCCCAAGGCCTGCTGTGGTGGTGGTGGTGGGAAGAGAAAGGGTGCGGCCGGAGGGGGGCAGCCCCAGGTGGCCGTTGGTCCCTAGGCCCAGGATGGAGGCCAGGTGGGAGTCCTGGGGCAGGGGACTCTGTCGGCTGTCCCGTGTCTCTCTGAACACTCATGTGCCACCTCCTGTTTGCCAGGCCCTGTGGCAGGTGCTGGGGGCAGCTGTAAAGAGGCTTGAGGCCCAGGCGGGCACCCTTGGAGCTCCTGCCCGTCCTGCTCCAGGCAGCAGCGAGGATGGTGACTGAGAGTGGGGACCTCGGTCTCGGTGGTCGTCGGCAGCTTCCAGCGCCTCGGAGCCCCGCGTAGTGCCCAGGAGGAGCAGGGCGGGACGAGGGGCCTCCTGCAGCCCTGGATGGGGGAGCGGCCAGCCATGCACGCCAGTCCCGTGCCGCCCGAGGGGCAGGGCTTGTCCGGGGCCTGGGGTTTGTTGCTAGCTGCTGGGGACGCCCTACGGCCTCGGGCCTGAGCAGCCCCCCCACCCCCCGCCCCCGCCCCCAGCCGAGCCTCCACCCTGACTCTGCTAGCGGGCTGCTTGGCTTCTGAGGCCAGGGGACCGGCTCTTGGCTGGGGGGGCCTTGCACGCCCTGCCCACTAGTTCCTGTGGTGAATTACACCGGCCCGCTGGGACGGCCTTTCCCTGCCCCCTTCGCCCCTTCCGCCTGGTTCTGGGTTTGCTCCGCGAAAGGAGAGGAGACTGGGCTTGTGTGTTCCCGACCGCCCTTACCTCAGAGTCTGTGGCTGTATTTCCCTTCAGTGACTCGGCTGGACCCGCAAACCCTCCCTCCCCACCTGTCTGGGCCAGCTCCCAGCCGCACCCACGGGCCCGGTGGTCTAGGCGCGCAGCCTGAAAGATGGGGGGGCTTCCCGGCCACACCCTGGCCCAGCCACACCTGTTCTAGAGGTGCCCGAGGCTGGCCAGACTGGCCCAGCAGCCCCCACGGTCCACGTCAGGGGCCCTGCCCACAGGCGTGGGGACGCGGGTGGGAGGGAAGTGGGGGGCTGGGCAGCACAGGGAGTATTTTTGTAACTGCTGTTGTCTGAGCGAATGGAAGCGGGTGATTTTAAGTTATTGTTGCCAAAGAGACGTAGAGTTTATTGTTGCTTTGAGGGTGGGGGTGGGGACTCATTTTGGGTTTGTGTTTTTTGTTTTCGTTAGTTTGAGGCTTCGGATGCTGGTGCCATGATTTTCTTGTTCCTTTTTTGTTTGTTTTTTAAAAGAAATCAAGCTAAGAAAACAAGCCTTCACGCTAAATGTGTGTTTTCTTTCGGGGTTTGCACATAAAGGCCTGGGCAGGGCAGGCGGGGCTGGTGCTGGGGAGGAGCCCCGCTGCCAGCTCTGTCTGGGAGGGCGCTACCTACCCGCCCCGGGCTGTCCTTGCTGCACCCTGGTGGACGGGGACAGTGACTTGGGCCCCACCTTTCCCCAGGTGGAGGTCTGCACAGAGCAGGGAACTGCCCTCTCTTCCTGTCCCGTAGCTGGCGCTGACTCGGTAAGAATGAGGCGGGGCCCACAGGCCCCCCCCATAAGCTCCTTCGTCCACCTTTCCAGAGCATGGGGTGGGGGCAAGGGGAGCGCGAGGCAAGAGGGTTTTTGAGGAGCCAGGGCTTCTGTCCATCTCCACCCCGAACGTGGGCTCTACGCCCGCACGGGCCCGTCTCCAGCTTCTGGGGGGCCAGAGGCTTGTGTCCCCACCTGCCCCACCCATGACTGTTTTGCTTCCTGTCCCGTGGTACGAACAGGCTTCGGGCAGATCAGGGCTCCAGTGCCCTCCTTCAAGGGCTGGGGAGGGGTGACAGCGCCTGGACCTTCTCGGCTGGGGACGGCTGGCACGAAGGCCGGTCACTGCAGGTATAGTTGGCCCCCAGATAGCCAACAGTGTGGATCCTGCGACCACGCAGCCGGGGTGCAGCCGTGGCACCTAGTGCTTACCCAAGGACAGGGAGGAGAGCCGGGGGCCCAGCAGCCAGCTCTGGATGGGAGGGGGGAGGGAGGGGGCCCAGTGGAGCCACAGTCGAGGGCTCGGAATGAATCTGTCCTGCAGAGAAAGGTGGCGGCCTCTCCCCGTCCCCGTCCTCGGCCTCCCACCCCTCGGGCCGACAGAGCACAAGTAGGCACAGGTGGGGGGAGCCTGTTTATTGACTGGACACATGGGGGCTGCGGGCTGGCAGAGCGCCCCTCCCTGCACGGGTGGGGGGGCGGTGCCTGCTTGGGGGCGGGCCCCACGGCCCCCGCTGCGGCTCCCAGCGCCGGCCCCACTCTCCTCAGCCACAGCCCAGGGGCCACCTCAGAAGACAGCCGGGGTCCAGCCCAGACCAGTCAAGTGGGGACAGAGCTGGGCAGATGAAGGAGAAAATTCTCTAAACGGGGACCTGCGCAGGTTGTGACAGAAGAGGTTCTGTGGGTGGGCAGGGCAGGACCCGGTGGGGACTTGGCCATCAGCTGAGGAGGGGGGCAGACCTGTCGTTGGTCACTGTCGGCTTCAGCTGGACGTTGGCGAAGGGATTCCTGAGGAGAGGAGAGAGAAGCGGTTTTAGTGCGGGAGGGGTGCCGGGAGGGCACGGCGCCACCCTGGGCTGCCCCGCGCCCCGGGGGCCGCCGGCCCTGCCGACGGCGCCGGCCTGGACCCCGATGGCCTGCCCTCTGAGCTCGGAGCAGGTGGACAGCAGAGGCCGCTGGGGGGAGCCAGGGCAGGGTGCTCGCTGGCTGCCAGCGTGCCCCACCTGCAGCCGTCAACCCTCGTGGGGTGGGTGGGGGCTGCGGGGCCACCAGGCCAGTTCCTTCTCTGCATCCAGGTTTCTGGAGCCGCCCCAGGAGGCCCCTCCCATCTGCCCGAGAGCAGTGGTGGGCCCGTTTTTAAAGACACGCCATCGACAGACACGGACAGTTCAGCAGCTCACACAAACCCGGCCCATGCGTCCCGGGCTCCCAGGAGGTGGCTGGGTGCAGACACGGGCCCTCAGCCCGCCCCACGCCAACACGACACACGGGGGTGCACGCACACTGGCAGCAAGGAGGCCAGCAGGGGTGGACGAGGGCTCAGCCACCTGTCACCCCGGGGGGTGACCGCTGAGGCCACAGCTGACGGACAGATGGACGCAGCAGACAAGAGGTGGAGATGGGGCGAGGTGAGCACAGTGGACGCCAGCGCCCGGCCCGGCCCCTCGGAAGCCGCTCCTGGAGTCCCCAGCAGGCTTGGGAGGGCCCACAGGGGCAGGGACAGCACAGGACAGCAGGCTGGGGGTCGCCAGGCAGCCCCCGGATGACGGCACAGATGGTACGTGGGACACGAGGGCTCGGCACGGACAGGACCGCACTCCCGGCGAAGCGCTCGGCTCTGCGGCCGTTACCTGGGGCCGGAGTCGCGTCTGGCGCAGCTGGGCTGGTGTCCGCAGAGCGGGGCGGGCAGGCGCTCTGTCCAGTGCCCAGAGAGAGCGCCTGGGGCCAGGGCACCTCCCTGTGTTTTCTAAAAGCCTGAGATGCTTTGGGCTGAGCGTTTAAAGGACGAGCCGCAGTGAGAAGCTGATTTCTCGGCGGGGTAGCGGCCGAGAGTCCCGCGTGGGCGCACTGCGTGTGCCTGTCCTCTGAGTCATCGCGGCCCCGGCTTCAAGGCCGCTTGCAGCCCCACGTGGGGCTTTGGGCTCCTCCGAGTGCTCCGGCGGTCTGTCCGTACAGACAAGCTTCAGCCTTGACGGCCAGGGCAGCGGCCTGCAGGCTCCCGAGGCCAAGTCCGCTGTGGCCAGTGACATCTGCCCCCGGGACGGGGGTGGGCTGGGCGGCCCCTGCCTTGACTGCCACCTTGACCAGACTCTGGTTCCGGAGGAAGGCTCTGGGGCCTCGGCTGTCCCTGGCAGGGGTCAAGGCGGATGTCCTGGGGGGCTGGAGCTTTGGCATGTTTGTTCATCTGGAGCCGGGGACCGAGCCGAGGAAGGAGCTCAGCCCCTGGGCCCGCGGAGGGAGGGGCGGGCAGCTCCCGTGCTGAACGGAGGCCAGTACAGAGCGGCCAGGCCAGGTGGGTCGGGCAGCAGCAGAGCCAGACGGGCCTCCCCCCAAGATGGTGTCTGGCCTCTGAGCCCCATTTTCCGCATCTCCTTCCCCCAAACAGCGTGGGCGTGGGGCATACGCCACCAACATGCCGGCTGAGGAAGCAGGCAGGGGCTGAACCCCCCCCCCCCCCCCCCCGCCCCCCCCCTCGCAGCCGCGCCCAGCCCAGCCCAGCCCAGCCCTGGCCAGACCCCTGGGTGGGGCCTCTAGGGCGCCTGCCACCTTCTGTGAAGGAACGAGCGACACTGGGCGGGTCAACGCCAAGATGACAAAACGGGACTAAGTTCAGACCCGAGGCCCAGTGCAGAGTCTCTGATCCAGGGGACATTTGTCACCGCCTGGGGTGCTCACCAGAAGTGGATGCCTGACGGCAAACCACCAAGACAAGAGCAGAGGACACGGCAGGCCCCGCGGCAGGGTTCGCTCTGGGTCAGGCACCGCCCGGGCTTTCCCGCAGCCAGGGGCTCCGAGGCGCGGCTCCGTCCCCTCACCTGGGCAGGCCCGAAGCCCCCGGCGGACCCAGCGCTGCGGTTAAGGGGCAGCCCTTGGGGGCACGGCTGGTCCTGAGCCCACGGCCCCTGCCTGCAAACCGTCCCGCCCGAGGAGGCCTGAGCGCCGACTGCCATTCTGGCGTCGCGGGCTTAGGGAGCCATCTGTAATTGTTCTGAATCTGCTGCTTGCGCCAGAACCAGGCCAGCCGAGAAGAGCCGCGTCTCCTTGTGGGGTGCGGTGTCCGTCCTCGGGGGATTCCGGAGCAGAGTGGCGGGGAGCAGCCGGGATGGAGTTCCACTTTCTCCTCAACGTTCTTCTCTGAGACCTAAGTGGTTCCCGCGCCTTCAGAAGTCGACCCTCCTGCGACTGAGTCCTTCTTGTGTGGCCTCCCTGGGGCCGTGCCTCAGGCAGACTTGCTCAGGGTGCTTTGACACCCCCCCTCCCAGTCACATCTTGGGATCAGGCTGATTCTGTGGCCGGGAAGCTGGCTGCTGGCGCTGTGATGTCCACCATGTCCCCGGGGCCCTGTCCTACACCCGGGGACACGGTCCCAGGCAGAGGCCAGGCTGGCCTCCAGTGGGCCAGGCAGCGCAGAGCGATGGGGGCAGCAGGGGCAGCGGGGGTGGGGGATGCAAGCTGCTTCTGCATCTTGGAAGAAGAGGAATCTAGAGGCGGGAAAGGCGTTTCCTCCCTGTTCCCAAATTTCAGGAGTACCGGTCTCCAGAACTTTCCAGAAACTCCTCGCGCTGCAGCTCAGACACAGTGAAAGGAGAGTGAGTCCAAGACCTGTTGGAGCAGCCACTGCCCTTGGAGGTGACCGCGCCGCTGGTGCCCAGCGGGGTCGGTGACCACCATCCGCTACCAAGGACGCAGGCGCCAGCGTCCTGGGGTGGTGGGCGCAGGACAGATGGACGGCAGTGCCGCCCTGACCGAGGCACGGGAGCCCAGAGTACTGGCTGTCCCGGGGGCCGAGGAAGGGACCGTCGCAGGACTGGCTACAGGCACACGTGGCGGCGCAGGCCTGGTCTAGAAAGCCTGGCGCAGCCTCCCGGTGCCGCGTCGGGGCAGATGCGAGGTGAGTCCGGGCAGAGCGGGCAGCAGGGTGCGCATTCACCTGCCCTGGTGGGCCAGGCACGTGCTCCCGCTCCAGCGTGCCCAAGGCCCTCACCTGGGCACGGGCTATGGCGCTGTCCCCGAGGCCCACCCTGGTCTCCCCAGCCCCCAAGGGGCTGCGGTACTCACCAACCGGATGGCCTCACACCCGCGCCCACAGGTGCGGTCCGAGGGGACACTCAGCCAAAGGAGCCCAGAGCTGGCCTCACGGCCGATCATGGGGCTTCACCCCGATTGTGGCCGAAGCGCCCCGCAGAGAAACCCAGGCAGAGGGCCAGGGCCGGACCACGGCCAGTGGTGCAGGGAGGTGCCGTGGGCGCCAGGGCACAGCGGGAGCAGCCAGTCAGGCCCATGAGCTTCCAGACAGAGCAGGGAGGTCCCAGAGCCCAAGGAGCAATCCAAGGGGAAGCGAAGCCCAGAGCCCAGAGCCCAGAGCAGAGGCAGGCTCGGCAGACCCTCGCGCCCCGTCCCCGCCCGCCAGGGCCAAGGCCGAAGGCTCAGCAGAGCCACCGGGAAGGCAGACTGGCCAGCATGAGAAAACCCGGCAACTTACTAACCCTAGTCAGGGGCGGCTCAGAACCTGGCCACTTCCACGTCGGTGCTGCAAGGAAACACAAGGGCTCGGTTGGTGCAGGCAGGTGTGGGAAGGGGGCCTGCATCCCCCCAGGGGAGCGTGGGGAGACACGTGGGGCCAGAGCACCCTGCCGGGGGCACGGGACCTGGCCAGCGGGGGACGGCGCTGGTCCCCTGGGCGCAGGGAAGAGCCGGCGGGCAGGCCCGGGACCCAAGGGGTGCACGCCTCGGTCGCTCTGTGGAGGCCGTCTGGCTGAGGCGGCCGGGCCCCACTCGCGGCCCCGAAAGGAGGCACCACACCCAGCTCAATGCAATAAATAAAACTTTTATTCAAACAACTGCGGTACAGGGCACAATTCAGTTTAAAAAAAAAAAAAAGAGGAAAGGAAACAGGAAAAATATTTTCAGCACTTTACATCTTCATACAAGTTTTGCAGTTTTGTGTCTACATTCATCCATTGAGCATGGAATCCCCTGGATTTGAGCTCTGTTAGCGAAATGAGAACACCAACACGGAAGGCTGCTCACACGGGTCCATGTTCTGGCTTCGCGGTTTCCTTAAATATAAAGCGGCCTGTCTGTGTCTTGAGCGACTTCTGTCACAAACACTAGTCCACAGGAGAGCGGGTGGAGGGTTTCGTTAAATCACATCAGAAAAAGGAGCGTCCACAGCTTCCCAGGGGCTCCCGCGGCGGGGAGGGCAAGCAGGGCTGTGCCCTCGCTCGCGTCCCAGATCCAGGGTGTGAAGAGGCAAATTCAGTAGCCACTGAGTCCAGCGTGTCTGTTTCTGGTCACCAAGACACACAAAAAGACGAGTGTGTAGGGAGGACGGGGCAGGGACCGCCTGCCTCCCCCGGGGGGGGCGGGCGCAGGCCGGCGGGGCCCGAAGCCGCCCCCCACCCAGAGCCAGCCTCGCACCCTGCCCGGTGCGGCCTGGGGGCCGAGACTCCCTCACGAGGCTGCGAAGCGATTTCCGGAACACGTGGGGGTGGGGGTGGTCTCTGGAGGTCTTTGGAATGTCCGAGCGTGGCCGGGCAGCGCCTGCGCCCGCCCCCCGCCCCGCCGGTGCGCCGGGGGAGGCCACACGCCCTCCGAGTGGCGCCCTTGCTCTGGTCTCTGTCCGCCGTCCGACGCGGGCGGCCGAGGAGAAGGAAGCGCTCGGGGGCCCGGCCTGCTGGGCCGGGTGGGGCCGGGGGCCGTGGCCTCCCTCACAGGAGCGGCCAGCTTCCTCAGGAGGCGCCCCCAGGCCGGGCGCGAGCCTCGGGGGGCTCCCCGGCCCCCCCTCCTGACACAGGTGCCAGCGTCCGCTGGGGGAAGTCGGATGCAGGAGTAACCGTACGTACACCGGAGTCCATGCAGATCTGTTTTTGTTTTTCAGGAAAGAAAAGTCCTTTTCCCGTTTTTCTTTGTTGTTTTTTTTTCTTCTTTTCTTTTTTTTTTTTTTTTTTTTAAAGATTTTTCTTTTTGTTCGAACTGTAGACTGGGCTCGCGGTGAGCCTTCGAAAGGGGACAGTACGTCGTGAACACGGCAGACGCGGAGCAGAGGCCAGGACGCCCTGTCCCCGCTGCCCGGCCAGCAGCTCCTGCCCGGCGGGCACACGGGGTCGGAGGCGTGTAAACACGGGAGCAGAGGTGGGGCAGCACCATGGACCCTGGGGCATCTCAGAGTCTGGGGTCACCAACCAAAAGGCGGGGAGAGGGCAGGTGGGAGAGAAAAATAACCCGAGAACAAACCAACGAGAGCAGAGGAGGGAACCGATGGAGACCACACAGATGGGGGGGCTCTTCCGAGCGGCGGCCGCCCGAGGTCAGCGTCCTCACACTGTGGACACCAGCGTGCCGCTGCCGCTGTGGGACAAAGCACAGGACACTGCCAGGCCGCACGCCTCTCCTGCTGCAGCTCTGCCCGCGGCTCAGGGTCAGCCGGCTACCCGGCCCTGGAGGAAGGGCAGGACGAGGGCCGAGCCCAGGCAGGGGGCGCGGGACGGCCTGTGCTGCTCGTGGGGAGAGGAGCCCGGGGGCAGGCCGTACCCCGCTGGCCGACGCAGGCCTGGCCGCCAGGAAGGAAGAGAGGGGCGCGAGAGAACAGGCCGAGGGGCTTCCTGGAAGACCGGGGGGGCCGGTGGCCGTGGTGGGCACAGGATCGGGCTGGGCTCCCTCCCGCCCAGGGGTGAGGGCACGAAGGCGGCTCTCAGCACCCACTCGGCGACATCCCGGGACTGTGCGCTCCTGCCCTACGAACTCTGTGGCTCAGAGAGGTGAGGGGCAGAGCGAACCCGGGGCGGGGCCTCCGCAGTCTGCAGCCCGAGCCCGCGGAGCAGGCCTCAGAGGGCCGGTGAGAGGGGCCAACTCCCCGCACGCGCAGCGCCCAAGGTCATGTGTGAAAGTCCCTTACCTGCTCACGGCCCGTGCTCCGTAGTCATCTAGACCCTGGGGAGGAACAGCAACACAGGTCAGGCTGGGGGTTCTGGGGGCAAAGTGGGGTCTGCAGGACAAGGTGCTGGCTGTAGCCAAGCACATGGGGGGTGCCTCCTACACGCACAGGGCGACACCCCAAGTTAGTGGGGGCGTCTCCTCATCTGGCCAGCGGCGGATCATGGATCACGTGAGCTCACGCTCACGGGCACACACACGCAGCTCCCGTGCTGACCCCCCTGCACACGTGGCTGCCGTGGTGCGCGGGCGGGGGCCCGAGGACACCTGCAGGTTACCTGATAGGAGCACCAAGGCAGGTGAGGTTGGGGCTACGTGGCAAGTCTCGGGGCAGGTAGTGGGGCTGCCCCAGGGACCGAATCAGGGCTGCTTGCAGGGAGGGGGTGATGGCTGGGCAGGGAGGCCAGCCTGGCAGAGGCCGAGCAGCTCATGTAGCCCGAGACACCAGCTGTGGCTTCCGGCCTCGGGGAAGGTGCTGCAGCCCCCGGAGGCAGAGCCCTGGGCCTGGGGCTGAGGGACAGGCTCTGGTCAGCCACCACGTCTCCGGCCCAGCCTACGGCCGCCAAGGGGTGTTAGCTGCCTCAGGGCCAAAACCACATCCAGAGAGCGGGGAAGTGGGAGGAGCAGGGGCCCAGGCAGCTGGGACTGGGGCCCAGGTGGGGGCTGCACGGGGCAGGCTGGCCCAGTGACCCGGGGTGCCGCGCCTCTCCCAAGGTGGATGGGCCTCTCCCTGATGCCGCCCTGAGCACAGCTCCAGTCTCACCTTTTCTGGAAGGTTCCATCCAAGGGCCTTAGCTACACCTCCCCAGTCTGGCGCTTCTCACCACCTTATCTCAAACTATGTTCTCGATTCCTGACTGAGCTCCTCAGGGACAGCTCCCTCGCCCAGCTGGTGCCCGTTACGCCCTCCTCACCGCAGGGCAGAGGCAAGGCTGCTCAGGGTGGGGCTGGGCGGGGCCCACCTGTAGCGCCCGTTGGCCCAGATCCTTGGTGGGTCACTCGTGCTGCCCAAATCTTAGAGAAACTTTTCTTCTCCTCCCTGCTTCCGGGGGCGGGGAGAGGAGGGGGCTCGGGGGGGAGACGAGGGGCAGGGAGGGCTGACCCTCAAGCCGGAGCCCAATCTTGGACACTGGGACCTAGAACAAACTGCTGGCCCCCGCTCCTGCCACGGCCACAACAAGCGAACGTTTCAGGGACTTTGGGCTCCTCCAACCCCGCCGACCCCCCGGGCAGAGCTGTGGGGGCGCCCTCTGCACTCACACCCCCCCCCCCGGGCTTCAAGACCGACATCACGCACGCCAAGGGCTCCACCAGGGACCCAGGCCTTGACCTCCTGCCTCTGGCCGCCTGGCCCTGGGCGACCCGGGCATGAGTGCCTGGCCCGGCCGCTGGAGGCTCGGACACACATTCACTGAAAGGCTCTGGTCGCATCCTGGGTCTCCGGTGCAGATGCTCACGTCCACACAGACCCACGACCGCTGAAGCCTAGCAGCCTCGAGAAGGGGACTCCTGGATACTAAACCCTCCCTGACGCCCAGGCTCCTCCTGAGAGCTGGGGTCCAGAGCAGTGCCCCGGCCGCCGACACCCCGCCGGAGGGAAGGCCAGGCAGCGGGGCGACTGTGCCTTCGCCAGAGCCCTGAACCTGCCGAGGGGGCCCGCTGGTAGCCCCTTCTGGCTCCGGCCCCTTTTGGGGTCCCCCCCCCCCCCGCCGTGGCGCTCACCTGGGAGAAAGCAGGCACAGCCACACTGTAGGGCCTCTGCTTGAAGGCGCCAGCCGTCTGGGCGGGGAAGGCGCGGGAGGATGCGCCGTAGTCGGGGGGCGGGAGCGCCAGCTCCTCCTTGTCCAGGAGGTTGCCCGTGCTGCTGCTCTTCCCCTGCTGCAGGCTGCGGGGGTGAGGCGCGGGGGTGGCTTAGGGGCCAGACCGCCCAGGCCCCCTCCTGGCCCTCCACCTCCCCACCGCCTCCCTCGGACCCCTACAGAGGGGCTCCCTGAGCCGGCGGACTGGGCCCGACGGGGCGGCAAGAGGGGATTCCTGAAGCCTGTGAGCCCTACAGTGACCCAGGCCCCACCAGCGCCGCCGCACGGCCCCCGCTGGGCCCTACGTGGGGTGCGGCGAGCCCCTACCCCACCAAGCACCCGGTGACCCCCGAGGCTCACAGACCCCTCCTCAAAAGCGCCCCGCACCCCGGGAGCCTCAAACACCGAGCGCCGAGAGCAGAGAGCAGGGGCCGCTCGCAGAGGTAGCCCTGCTCTCACTGTAGTCTCTGTGGCTTGAAGGGCCAGCTTCCCCGGGCCAGCACACTCACCTCATGTGCAACCTGTCACTGCCGTCGCTGTCCAGAACCCGGGTGTAGGAGAACGGAAACCAGCCCCGCCTGGAAGACAAGACCGGGTGAGAGGGTGCCAGGGCCAGGCTGCCGGGGGGGGGGGGGGGGTAGAGTTCAGGCCCCGGGCCCTGGCCGGGCTGCGACCGTCTGTGGAGGGAGCTCGTACAAGCCACCCTGAGCTGCCCCTGGACAGGATGCTGGGGACCCCCGGGCAGCGCTGGTCTCCAGCCACACAGCCACAGGTGGCCACGCTGAGACGCTGAGCAGGGTGCCGACACCCGAGAAGCTGTCTGGAGGGAGACGGGTACCGTATTTGGGAACCAGGCTCCCTACCGGCTTCCCAGTTCCTTGTGGTCCTTCCCAAGGGGCTGTGGCTGCCTGGGGGCTGACGAAATGTCAGGGCTGAACTGCCCCAGGGCGGGGGATTGGTGGCTGCCACTGGCCACACCCAGAAACATCCAGGCGCCAGGGGCGGGGGCGAGGAAGGGGCAGGGCCCGACCAGGGCAGCCCTGAGGTGCAGTGAGCCCAAGATGCTGGTGAAGCCATGAGGACAGCGTGGCTTCTAGAATCCCAGCACAAAGGCTGACCAGAGCGGACTTGGGGGCAGCAGAAGGCTTTGGGGCTGACGGCCAACTGGGAAACTGCACACCCGACAGCAGAGAAGGCGCCAGACGGGCCGCGGTGTGTGCACGTGCGGGGACCTGGGCCAAGCAGGTGACATGGACAGTGAGAGTGACGGGCTGGCGAGCCACGGGAGGCTGTGGCTGAGACGCGGTCACGTCTGTGCCGCAGAGGTTTTCCGACCGAAGGCCCGTGGTGGGTAAGCAGTCTGGAAAGGAGCCAGAGCCACCAGGGCATCTAAAGGCTACAGGGTCAGGAGGGGGGTGTCCCCGAGCTCAGCAGAGTCCCGACAGCCCCAGAGGCCCCAACGGCTGGCGGGAGGGCCTGGCCTCCAGACACTCACATTTTCGTCTTCTCACTCTCCCCGTAGTGCCAGCCGTCTCGGGCCTCAGGCACGAGCAGGGTGATGAGGTCGCCCTCCTTGAAGCTCAGCAGGGTGCTGTTGTCCCCAGCCGCGTGGGAGAAGATGGCTTTCACTCGCATGCGGCCGTTGCGCTCCAGGCCGGCCGCCATGGAGCTGGAGCGAGGCAGCGTCTTGTTCTCAGCTGCGGGACGACAAGGCAGGAGTGAGGGGACCGACCGTATGCCTGTCAGCTCAGCCACCTGATGCTGAGATGCTAGAGGGACACAGGCGGGCCTGGAGGGGACACCCGCCGGTTCTGGGGCCATTTGGACAGAGACCCAGGAAGACTCCGGCCGCACACCCGCCGCCCACCAGCTGCAGGGAAGCCGGGGCCGGAGCCGAGCCTCAGCTCTCCCATCCGCTCGCCAGGAGGCGCTCACGGGCTGGGGGAAGAAGCGGGGCGCCAGCCACAGGGTGGGGAGGCCGAGCCCAGGGACCCGGGCAGCGGCAGGGTGTGTGTGTGTGTGTGTGTGTGTGTGTGTGTGTGTGTGTGTGTCCCTGTGTCCACTGCAGCCCTGTCGGACCCGAGTGCTGCCATCACAGGCTGAGCCGACGGCATCCCAGCACGGCCCCACCTATTGTGGTCGCGGCCTGCGGCTCGCCAGACACGAGGAGGAGAGCCGGGCGAAGCCTGAGGGTCCAGGACGGTATC
Source organism: Paguma larvata (assembly GCA_030068075.1). NCBI lineage: Eukaryota > Metazoa > Chordata > Mammalia > Carnivora > Viverridae > Paguma > Paguma larvata. The sequence goes on from CM057843.1 coordinate 25,120,389, forward strand.
TCAAAGTGGGCCCAAGGGTGCCGCACAGGAGCACACACGCCCGGGGGTCTGGAGACCTCGCCAACCTCCCCGCGGGCGCAGCACCGACGGGGACACGGCTGAGCCCTTACTGGCGGCATAGCTGTTTTTCGGAGCCACGCTCTTGCGCACGGGGAGCGTGTTGGAGTAGGAGTCGCTCAGCTTGCTCTGTGACTGTGGTGGGGACGAGGCCTTGGGCTGTACGGCCTTGCGGTCGGCCCAGGGGCTGTAGTCCTCGCCATCAGGGCCCGAGACGCCGTTCATGACGGGCGCGTTCTCCTGGGCGGACAGCCGCTGTTGAGAAGAAGGCGGCGGGGGTGGGGGTGGGGGTGGGGGGAGGGTCACGGGAGGGGCTGGTCAGGTGGGGCCGGCGTGCAAACCCCTCCGCGTCGGGTGCCACGCGATGCCGCCCCGGTGCCCAGGGGGCCGTCTTCTCACGTCTGGGAAGTTTGCGGGAAGCCTCGGACTCACCCCCACAAACGGGGCCAGCTCAGGGGGCACCGGCAGAGGCTTGGCCCCCGGAATGGGGTCTGAGATGACCAGGCTGGACTTGGAGGCCGACAGGGCGCTGGGGAGCACGGAGCCATTGCTGCCGGCCACCTGCTGCATCAGCTGCGCCGCACGCTCCGGGATCTTGTTGGGGTCGGCGCAGGCCTGCTGCCACAGCGGCAGCTTCTGCGCCAGCAGCTCCTTGCCCTGGAGCGGAGGAGGGAGGAGGCAGGACGGGGCGGGGTCAGGGCCGGCAGCCACGGCTCCCGCACACGAGGGGGCCTCGGGCCTCCCTGCAGGGCCATGCCTGCCTTGGCCTCGGGCCCCTTGGTGACACATCCCACCCCAGGCGGGACACCCGTCTAAGGCTGCTCTTCACCAGGTGGTGACTCACAGCCAGATGGGCTGCCTGTGAGTCCCTGACCCCCAACCTGGGAAAGACGCTGGTGTGCTGCAGTGAGCTGTGTAGCTGAGGGGCCACCAGGGCTGAGATGAAACCCAGGTCCCACTGGGGCAGGGACCCCCGGTGGCTCACACTCAGGCATGAAACGGGCGGACTAAGGGCGAGCACAAGGTCCTGGGAGGGCATCGCCCTGGGGCACTCCGGGGCCAGAAACCAGGTGCTAAGAGAACAGGGCGGGAGCAAGGGGACACAGTGGCCTGGGCCTCACTGCAGCCACGCCAGGCTACGGGAGGGTGCAGGAAGGCGGGGTCCCATTCGGTGGTACTCGGGAGACACAGGGTGCTAACTGTTCCTGCCCCCCACCCAGGCACCCAAGAGCCCAGCTGTCCCCTTGGTGTGCACCGGGGTGTGCCGGGGCCCAGCCAGCCACACAAACACAGGGCCCTAACAATGGAGGAAAAAGCCACGATTCTAGTGAGGAGTCCCAGCATGGGAGGGATGGCCCCAGCTGGGACACCAGCCTGTGGCTCCCTGTAGCCCCTCGGGGGTCTTGTGCCCACTACATGGGCAGGTCCAGGGCTGGGGGGCCGCTGTGGCCACAGTGGGCCACCTGACCCGCAGCCGCCACCACAGCCCAAGTCCCACTGCAGAGCCTGAAGTTCCCCAGGGCGGCGCTCCCCAGCTCAGGGCAATCGCTGCCTCCGGAACCTCAAAGCAGCTGTCTGGCCCTCACTGCCGCTCCCCACTGCTCCTCCCACTTCTAACCTGTGTCTGGGGGGGGGCGGGGAGGGAAGAAGGGGTATCTGTGGGGTGAGCTGGAGGAAGCTAGCCCTCCACCGCCTACTGGTTTGAACTAGGGACCCACAGGCCGAGGCCTGAGGGCTGGTCGGCTGTTTTGTAAATGAAGTTTGATTGAACACAGCTGTCCGTTCGCTCACACATCTGGGGCTGCTTCTGCGTGGGACGGCCACAAGCCCGAAGTGTTACCTGGACCCCAGCTGAGATGAATGGGTGACAGGCCTGGGCAGCAGCGACAAGGCAGGCCAACGGGGGCCCAGCACCAATGGGGGCAACCCCAGGGTCAGGATGTGGCCCTCAGAAGGGCTCCGCGGCCGAGGTGGCTGGCCAGCCGGAGCTCCCACCCAGTGACGACAGCCCTGTCTGTAGGAGGTGCCTGGTGGCCTGCTGCTGGGAAGAGCCTGGGAGGCCCTGCCCTGGTGCCCCAGCCCCTGTGCCTCTCTAAAGCCACTTGGGAGGGCTGGGTCCAGCTCCCTGAAGACCCTGGCTTTTCCTGCCCTCGGTCCCTGCGCTCTCCCTGACTTGCCACTCCACCTGGCCGCCACCAGAGGGCGCACATGTCCGCCGCAGCGCAGCCTGGAGTGTGGGCGGGGCGGCCCCCCTGCTCTGGAAAGCCTGCAGGCAAGGCTGTTCCCGGCCCGCTGCCCTGGGGAGCCTTCTCAGCTCCCTCAGGGGACGCAGGTCTCTTGCTGTCCTTGCCATGCACCTGCGGACGGCCCTCGGGAAGGCCTGGGCTGCAGAGCCTCTCTGCAGAGGGGGGTCATCTCCCTCCTCCCTGCCCAGGCCGTGGGGACCAGGGGGCCCTGGGGACCGGAGGGCGAGTCTCCGATCTGGTGCGTGTGCGTGTGTGAGTGTGCATCTGCCCTGCTGATCCAGACACCTTTATGGAAAAAGGATGTGGACTGGGCTGCCCAACTGGACCGTCTGAGCTCTTGTAATATTCTGGAATATTCCAGTGGACAGATATGTTCCCACCCCGGTTCCCGACTGAGGACTATGAACAACAGGGGTTCCTCTGAAGCTGCCTGTTCCTGTGGGGGAGTCTATGGCCTCTGGGTCTCCCCAGCCCCCGGAGCTAGGCCGGCCTGCAGTTCCCCGCACTGCCGCCCTCCCCGAGGGCCCGGCCTCTCAGAGGACACCCTTTGGTGCCTCTGTCCCCAAAAGAGCAGCTGGCGGCTTCTGAGGAAGATCTCTAACCGTCTGCAGCATCTGCCCCGGGGACTCCTGCTAGAACACTGTCCTCGGAAGCACCCTCGATGCACAGAATTACTGGCATCACAGGTCTCGGGCAGACAGGCCCCGCGCGGCTGCCAGGGAGCCGGCCCCTGCACCGAGAGTGCGCCCCACCTTGGAGTGGTAGGCGGCGGAGTTCTTGGCCACGGCACACTGCTTCTCCACCAGGAAACAGAACCTCCTCCTCTCCTCGGTGAGCGCGGTCTTGTAGCCGTCCGACACGAAGTTCTCCAGCTCGCCCTGCTTGTTGCTGATGGCATCGATGTACTGGGGGGCGGGAGAGAGCGTGGGGGGACAGCACACGGTCAGGCCCCGCTCCGGGCAGCCCCGCCAGGGGCGGAGGCACCTCCCAACGGCCCACCGCGCCTCTGTCCCTCTGGAGCTCGCCTCTGTCCCTCCGGAGCTCGTGTCCCCTCCCCCCCACCCCCTCTGTGCCCCAGCAGCTGTACACGTGGGGACTGTGCCGGGCGACTACGTGGCAGGACCTGGCGGCAGCGTGGCACCTCCTGCAGGTGCTGATTCCGAGCATCTGAAGCCACCTTGACAGTGGACTGGGTTAGCTCCCCCGGCACCGTGTGTGCAAGAATGACTAATCAGCACCCAGACCCTGCGGGGTGGGCAGAGAACGCGGGAGACACTGCTCGATGCTGGGGCACGCGGGAACATTCTGATTTTGCTGGAAACTCGCAGAAACAAAGCACCCTCAGGACTGTAGGCAGCCGTCACAGGGAGGCAGGAGCGCCCCAGACGCACACCGCCGGGGTTTGCGGCGCCCCTCTCCAGGGCCCACGAGCGTTAGGGTCTCGTCTCCGGGATCTGGGCTGTTCCCGAAGGGGCTGCTTCCCGGGTGCAGGAAGTCCCTCGCGGCTCCCTTCCTCTGCGCCCCCGGACGGCCACTGCGGCCCTGCAGGGGTCTCTGTAGCCCAGGGGTCTTCCTCCGGAGCGGCCTCACCTCTGGCGGGGGCCAGCCCGGCCTCCGGGGCGCCGCCCCCGCCCGGCTCTGACTCAGCAAGGGGTAGGCGGTGCTGAGCTGACGTGGGCGACGGGAGGAGGTGCGCAGAACAGGCTGTTCCGCCGCCGCCTCCCTTCCCAGCCTCGCTCAGCCTCGCTCAGCCTCGCTCAGCCGGGGGTGAGAACCTGCCTGGGGGCGTGGCTCGGCCAGCCGGAGGCCCCACGCCCGAGGCAAGGCCTGCCCATCCCAGCCGCCGCCGAAACCCAGGGGCCTGCTCCTTCCACCCCGCAGCCCACCCACCTCACCACACTGAGGGCAGCTTAAATGGGCCTCGAATAGCCAGCCCGTCGCCCCCAGCCACCGAGGCCACGGCCCTCCAAGTGGCCGCAGGGCCCTGGCGCCCGTGGGCCTGAGGGGAGCCAGGACGGCACTTGGGGCGCAAACCCTGCCAGCCTGGGAGGGAAGTCTGAGCGTGAGTAAGAGGCCCCCTGGCGGGGTCGCTGTTCTGGCCCCCAAGTCCTGCCGCCTTCCCCCCTCCCCCTCCCCCCACCCAAGGACAACTCCTCTGGTTCTGAGACGTGCTCCCGTGGGACCCCCCTGCACGGGAAGGAGAGCAAGCCCCACCTGCTGTGCCCCGGGGGTGCCCCGGGGGTGCCCCTGGGGGTGGGAGCGTGGCGGCGGCCGAGGCGGCGCTTCACCGGACCATCCCTCAGACACCACCGGGCTCCGGCCGGGACCAGGGTGCCTGCCAAGGGGACCGCTCACACCCACACCTGCTCCTAGGAGCCCCGGGAGGCGCCTGCGAGGACAGGAGGGCAGAGACCCAGGACATGGTGCCTGCTGGAAGGGCCCGGAAGGGCACATGCACGGGAGGGGAAGCGGCGGCGCCCTGTCCCCCAACACCCAGCGCTGATGTCGCCTGGAGGGCCCACGCACGCTCCGCCACGGCCTGGCAGGGACTCTAGCTCACAAGCCCCTCCTCGACCCCCGGCACAGGGACTCAGCCTGGTGGCCCAAGAGCTGCAGGAGAAGTTTCTGCAGGTTCCAGAAGGAAATTAGGGGTTAACCCCCCAGGAAAACCCCCAATCCACCCTCCCTGGTGCCACTACGTCCCTCTCTCCCCTGGTTGCTGCTCTAGAGTCCCCACCAACTCAGCCGTGGCCAGGCCCTTGGGGCTGGAGGGCGGGGGCGGGGAGAGCCAGGCACGTGGAGGCCCCACGCCCGGGTGACAGCTAGCGCACCGGGACGCAGCCTTGAGCGGGGAGGCCCAGGGGAGGCCGCCCCGAGTGCCAGCCTCACGGGGACTCTGAGGAAGAAGAGGGGCCACTGTGAACGGTCAGCACAGGACGGCGTGGAAACCGGGACGCAGGGCCCCCTGGGTCTGCGCCCTGAGAACAGCTCCTCCTGAGCTGCAGCCCCTGGGGCGGCCCCGCCGTCCCGCCTGCAGACGGTTTCTGGGTTTTTAGGCTGTGGTACATTCACAGCGACGGGCCTGGCGGTGCAGGGCGCTGGCCTCGTTATTGGGGTCTGGTGGCCTCCCGTGTGGGAGGAGGGAGTGGGGTTTTATTTTTAAGATTTCCATTTATTCCAGCAAGCCCCGTGAACAGCCATGTAGGTCTCAGGGGGAACGGGCCTGAGGTGGAGGGCGTGGCCCTGGCAGGAGCCGCCACCCACCCCAGGGACCACGTGTCCTGGGGAGCAGAAGGACAGCCTCCTGAGCTGAGCCACCACGGCCCCTGGGCCGTCTGCTGCCCCAGGGCAGGTCCCTCGTCTTCGGAGACATGGGGCTGCCACTTCCTTCGAGGAGTGACAGCGGCTCCCCTTTCCCAGGGGGCAGCCCCTTGTGGAGAGAGACCAAGCCTTCCGGGGGCAGACCCTGGAAACACGGCCGGTAAGGGATGGTAATCTCCGAGGGGGAGGGGGAACGGAGGGCGCCCCCCACCCCCCAGGGTCCAGGCCACGCCGGCTCGCTCGGCCTGGCCCCACACCTCCGACGACTTAGCAACAGGCTGCTGGAAACGGTCCGGCGCCTGTCCCTGCCGTGGGCAGGCGGGCAGGTGGGTGCCGTGGCCGGCTCCCCACTCCCGCCTCTCCTGCTCCCGGCTTAGCGGTGCTATGGTGACAGCGCCATAGAAACACCCAGCTGAAAGCATTTAAGACCACAGAATGCTCCCACTTAGTCACCCTGGGCTGAACAGCCCTGTAATCCGAGAAGACAAAAGTGATCAGAACATATGTCTCCTCTCCAAAGCGAGCGGTGACTCAGAGGTGGGGGAGGGGCGCGCAGGAACAAACGCTCCTCCGCTTCGCGCCTCTGATATGGCCGCCAGCGCCGCGGCTTTCCCACGCTTCTCAAAACCCGACGCTGCCCCTGTGGGTCCCCTCGGCTCATGAATGAGAGCGTAGTTCTTGGCCCTCAGCTGTCACTGCCGGTAGCTATTACTCCCAGGAAGGAGACAGGAAGGAACCTGATTGGCTGTGATAGTCAGGAAGGGACAGCAAAACTCTGACACCCGCACTGCGTCCGGGGACTTAGGGCACCTGCTGGCCGCAGCCAGGAGCTGCCCGGGGGCCCAATGACCTGGCCTGCGCCCCCTCTGCAGGCTGATCGGCCTGGCACCCGGGCACAGAACAGGAAGGCCGCAGAGGTCAGCGGACGAAGCCTCGGCCAGCCTCGATCTGCGGGGCCGCGGCTGTGGCAGGGGCCGTGGGGCAGTTCAGTGTCTCGGAGGACCCTTAACATCTCCTTTAGGCACGTGAGCTCAGAGCGAGACTCAACAGGCCCGTGGGCGGACGGCGCCTTGAGCCCCAGCGGTTCTCGTTTTCTGGCGAAAGGGCTCACCGCTGTCACCAGAGCCCAGCTGCTCACGCCCCGCCCCGGCACACTGCATGCCCACGGCACTCCATGCCCAGGACCCATGGGCCCAGAGGCCCGGAGAGCGTGGGCCCGTTCGGTCCACGGCAGTGGGCCAGCTGCTCTGACAAAGGTTTAAGGCCCACAGATCAGCCCGTCCCCAAGACCCTAGGGGACGGGTCTCAGCAAACCTGAGCCACAGCCTCGGGGATCCCGCGCCATCCAGGTCTCCGGTGAGCTCTGCCCCCGGGCCTGTAGAAGGTCGGACCGAGCTCTAGCACCTGCTCCACCAGGGAACCCTGCTCTGCTGCAAAACCCTCTGGCTCTTGGTTTCCCCATGCGGAAAGCAAAGGGACTGAAGCCCGTCACCCCCGTTGGCCCAACATGGCAGCCCCTGCCTCCCGCAGCCACGGACTCGAGTTCACAGACTCGGCAGGAAAAGAACGCAACATACCTCACCGACACTCCCCGCAGCCACCACACGTCAAAGTAACGCGCTACGCACGTTCAAACAGACCGTGTGAGTTAAAAATTATTAAGAGCTTATTGCAATAAACGTTACTAAGACCAACGTTCCCTGCTGTTCACATTCTGAACAGGGACACTCTGGGGTGTGAAGCGGCAGGGGCCTGTGCCCAGCGCTACCCAAGGCGTCCTCCGGCTCTGACGGCTCGAAGGTGTCCCAAATCACTCACGGTGCCGTCCAGCAGGCACTGAGGCTGTAGCCCCCGCGCAGCTCTGTGGGGAGAACTGGGGGTGAACGGGCGGGCACGGGAGAGGTATGGGGGGCTGAGGTGTCCCGAGCAGCTCAACAGGTTGAAAGGAGCACACTGTCCTTCCCTAGCTGACCTGTCCCGGGGACCACCGCTGGGCACACGAGCCCTGAGAGGGAGCGTGGTCTCTGATCTCCGCACGCTGGTTCCCCCTGGCGAGGGCCTCGATTTACCTCCGAGGAAGGAAAACGCCCGCCCCGCGGCGGCCGGCGGTCTTGTCCAGAGGCTGCCTTTGGTGCCGAAGAGCTGTTTAAAACTGCAAGCGGGCGGCGCGCAAAGGCCCCGAACCGCCGGCACGGTGTCAAACGCCGCTTCTCAGCGGACCAGCCTCTGCCATTATCTTTTTTGAAGATCCAAATTATGGTTATTTTGTGTTTGCTTTGGTAATTACACATCTCTTTAAATAGAACAAATTTCCCCCTTTCCCAGACTGAGACCTAGATGTGTGCGCCTCACAGAACACACGAACCCAGGGAGGGGAGCAAAGCGACCGAGGCCCCAACGAAAGCCAGCCCCACGGGCTCCCGAGGTGGCCCTCCCTCTTCCGGCACAACCACCAGCCGGGTGCTCCCTCGGCCACGGCTCCTCCCCCGGGGGCGTCGCACGGGAGGAGGGAACAGGAGGGGGATCGGCCAGCGCTTCCTGCAGCCCCCAGTCCCCTCTGCCCTCCTCAAAAGCCGGACTCTGCCCAGATCGGGACTCCAAGGGCGAGGCTGCCTGGAGGGCCGTGGCCCACTGTGCTCGGCCGGCAGCTTTGGCCCACACTCGGTGACCCGGTGCAGGGTCTGCCCCTCTGTCTCCAGTTCCTTCTTCCTGGGCACTCACCTCTGCCTTGGAGGTCCTGACACCACCTGGGGTCTTGGCGGCCCGTCCCTCAGCGTGCGGAGCCCGAATACTGCTTCCCTGTGGCCCCAGCCCACCACACACCCGGTGTATGTCCCTGGATTTTCTATTAGTCACGACAATCCCTTGGAGGGTCTGGTCTCCTGCCTGCGTTCAGTCACGTTCTACTCAGAGTGGGGTTGGGGACACATGAGGTAGAAGAAGAAATCTCTATCTCTACAAGACAGAGACGGAGAAGTCTTGACCCTGGCCCCACAGGGTTTGCAGAGAGGGAGGTATGACACTTCACACTGGCCTCCCAGACCTTTCGCTCAGAAGCCCTGGGACCACCAGCAGGACTGGCTGCCCTTCGGAATCACCCAGAGGCTCTGAGAGCCCCGATGCGGGTGCGACCGCTCACACCCGCCTGCCTGGGGAGGAGACACGGGTCCTCTGAGGCCCGGAGCGCCGAAGGGACAGGGCGGCTGAATGAGGCCTGCCGCCACAGTACGCCGTCCGCCAGCCAGGTGCGCATGGATGGGCACTTCGTGGCTGCCAGGAGGCCTGGGCGGTGGCCTTGGCCGTGAGGACGGCACTGGTGCCTTCCCCACTTCCAGATGGAGCCCTCGTCCTACTTAGCGCCCCAAATGTCTGTGAGCGCCTGTGGCCTGACCTATAATTAAAATCAGTTCTCTTCATGGAAATCCCAAAACACAGTCTCAATTACCAGCCGTTCCCGAGATCGGCCGGCTCTGACCCAGTCCCACTCACAGGGAACCTCCCCCGGTGGACGGACGGACGGACGGACGGACGCTCCGGGTCTCCCGCTCAGTCTGGGGCCCGTCCGACCAACTTCACCTTCCCCTACTCCACAGGAGTGACCGTTGCTCTGGCACGGCCTGGGCCAAGGCCCGGCAGCACAGAGGCCTCGGGGCAGGACAGAGCTTGTGGGGGCCCTCCCCGGGCGGCCGGCGGCCCTGGAGGGCGCAGAGCTGCCTGCGAGGCGCTCCAAGGGTCGGGCCGCGGCCTGGCGGGCAGCCTCGCCGCTCTCCCTGGCCAGGGCTCTGCAAACACGAAGCTCAAGCAGGGGAGGGAGGATGCGGGGGCTGGGGGGGGGTCCAGTGGCAACCAGGGGATGCCTGGCTCACGACAGACCACCCCGCTCCCCACAGCACCGAGCGAACCCACGCCTGCAATCACTCCTGGAGCCTCCTGCTCTGTCGCGAGGGCCTTCGGTGCAGCCTGAGGACCCCGGGAGGGCCCCCCCGGGAGAGTCCCGGGTGCAGGACCTGCCTGTGCCTGCACCGGGTGCCCTCCGGGCTGCACGGAGGGGCCCTGCGGACAGGAGAGCCCAGGCGAATAACAGTCTCCCAAGGAGCGGGAAACGCCTCATCTGTGTTAGGAACGCAGGGCACCTCCCTTCCCTGGGGTCCTCACGCACCCCGTCAGCTCAACGTGAAGCCCCAAGACCCACAGGTCAGACTCCTCCCCCCACACCTGGCTCCCTCAGCAATTCCTCAGGGTTGGAATAAACCTCTAAAGCCCCCCTCGAACTGTGAACACAGGAATAAAAGCGCTGGGCACAAGCGAGTCTGTGGCCTTGACGCCCCCCCCCCCCCGGCAGGACTCCCGGGGTCCTGGTGACCACAGCACCCGGCCCCTCGAGGTGGTCCTCGGAGCACAGGGTGCATGGTGCAGGCGCCCTGGAAAATGAAGGAGAGTCAGCAGAAGGGGGGACGGCCTCATCTTCCTCGTGGGAAGTCATGGGCCCTGTCCCTGTGCCAGCCAGGACTCAGCCCCAAGGCAAAAACCAACCCAGAGGGCGCACAGCCCGGGGCATTTCCTCCCCAGGGAACAGTGGGGAGGGGGTGTGCCACACTGACAGGCCCCCAGGGCCGTCCCAGGCCACACCTCAAGCCCAGGGCAGGCCCCGCCTCTGATCCCCACTCTGGGAAGGCTGTGGTCACCAGAACCCTCCCCCCACCCACTGTGCCAAGGGGCCCACAGGTTCCCCGGGGCAGGCGGGAGGGCCTCTCAGCAAGGCCACCGGGCCGGCCAGAAACGTGCGCCCTGGACAGGCGACCAGCGTACCTCCCGCCAGCTCAGAGCACACCGTGCGGCCCATCCCTCCAGCCCGGGGCCCGGGTCGGGGTCTCCCGGAGTGCTGCACTCAGGAACTCGAGACACACCGGTTCCCCGGTAATCTACCTCTACCCTCAAAACAAGAAAACTGAAGTCACTGGGCACGTACTGCTGTCACTGTGTGGTCACCCCGTGCTGGGCACCGAGGGGGACGAGTGCGGATAGTGGACCCGGCCCCGCCGTCCTTGGAAGAAGCTCGGTTACTCGGGAAAAATCACGATAAAACCCTTTGAGAGCTAAGGACCCAACAGAACAGGAAGACGGATTTGGAGAAACAGAAGACCAAGGAGCCGCCAGCGGGGAGGGGCCCGAGTAGGTGCACAGAGGCGGGAGGGGGGTCCCGCATCGTCGGGGTCCGGGGGCCCCACCTGTCAGCGCCAGCGCGGGAGGAGAGAAGTACCCTGCCTCGCAAACGGGCAGGCAGGCAGGCCGAGCGAGCGCCCGCGGCTCGCCGTGATCACACCACCCGTGAGGGGCAGAGCCAGGCTGCGACTCCAAACGCGACGGCCAGGGCCTCGGAGCCGTTCCGGGGGCGGGGGGTGGGGGTTGGGGGGGGCAGGGCCAGCCGCGCAGCGGGGGAGGAGGCGCTGCTCTGCACTGAAGCCCAGGTAGGGGGAGGAGACCAGGCCTTGCGGGGGGCTGGCGGGCGGTGCTGAGGGCCCAGGGGAGCCTCGGTGGGGGGTGGGGGGGCCCTCGGACGGGGGAAGAGAGGTCAGGCACACATCTCCGAGGAGGGGCCCCGGGAGGCCAGGATGGACGTGGCCGGCTGGCGGAGCCGGGGCACTGCCGGGAGAAATGGGCCCCCACTTTTCCGGCACAGCTGGACGACGCTTGGGGAGCCCTGTGCGGCTAAGGGAGCGAATCCCGCCCTGTGGCTCCGCAGGCCTCGGGTCCAGAGCGGAGAGGGGAGCACCGAGGGGTGGGGGTTGTGGGGAGCCAGGTGCGGTCACCTCCAGACTCTGCAGAAACAGGACCCCCGGCTCCCTGTGGAGAAGGAGCGACCACCATGGATGCCTCCAGCCCCACCCAGCCCTGTCCTTTCCCGGGGCGCAGGACACACCCTCTACTCTCGAGCTGCAGACCCTTACCAGGACCTCCAGGGGCACTCAGAGCGGGGTCAGAGCCTCCACGCTGATGGCCGTACGGGAGTGCAGCACGGGCACAGGCCACAGCGTGGACGGACCCTGACAGCATCGTGCTGAGTGCAAGAGGCCAGATGCAGAGGGCCACGCGGGGGTGACCCCGTTCCCACAAGACGCCCAGACCAGACTGCCTACCGCCCGGGGGAGGGGTGACTGCTGATGGGCGGGGCTTCCTTTCTGGGGTGCGGAAGTGCTCTGAAACGGGGGTGGGGACGGCGGTACGGATATGTCCGCGTGCGCGGCCGGCTCCACGCGTGAGTCACCTCTCAAGGCTAACACGAGGAAAGGGAAAGGGGCCGCAGGAGAGGGGAGCGCAGGACCCCGGCCCCTCCTGGCAGGCGGCTGAACCCCTGGACAAGCTGGCCTCGGTGTCCCCAGCACCAGAGCGGCCCAGGGCCCCTCGGAGGGAGCTCCGGCACAACCACGCCTGAGCTGTGGGGGCTTCTGGCCTCCGGGTGGTGGGGGCGCGTTCACCACCCAGGCTTTTGGGGAGCAAAACAGCAAAACCGTCGGGTGGGGCGCGACTGAGACACCCAGCGGAGTTTGGCTTTCTCTCCTCCTCGGCTGCATCCCCCGCTCCGGACAGGGCTCCTCTGCAAGGGACCCGGCCGGGTGGCCTCAGGGGGCAGCCCTGCCGAGTGGTGACGGGTCGGGGGCACGCCTGACACAGGAAAGGAGTGCTGGGAGCAGCAGACAGTCTGTCCGGTCGCTACCCTGCGACAGCGGCCTCCCCTCCCCTCACCAGGCTGCCTCACACACAGGGCACCGGTTCTCCCCGCCCACTGCCCGGTCTGTGCGCCCCGCCAGACAGGGCCGTGTCGGGGAGCAGGTGGGCCTGCTCGAGTGCTCCACGGCCCACCAGTCAGTCCCCTCGGGCAGCGGGGCCCCAGCACCCCAGCACCCCAGTGCGCCTGTGCACACGCACGGGCCCCAGAGCGAGGGGCGCGCGGCGCACCTCGGGGAGGCCGATTTGACAGCGGACACAAAGGGCAGGGCCCCAGGAGGTGAGGGGTTCCTGCCCGTCCCTGAGGTGCTTCCCCTGAAGCAGCCGGGACAGGTCTCCCTGATGTTTCCGTCGGACGCGACCGGCGTCCTATTTTGTCCTTCCTCCTCGTCCAAGTCGGGTGACCTCGGGGATTGGGTATTCTGAGCCTGATCTGTGTCAACTGGCCAGGGGGTTCCGGCAAGTCAGGAGTGTTGGGGCTGTGCCCACCACAGGCCACGCCGTCCTAAATCCTAGCCCCACTCAGGACGTGACGCCTGCCGTGCCGGGCACAACGGCGAGGGAGCCCACAGCAGCGCCGGCCCCTCCCGCGCCATCTGCCGCTCGCAGCGGGGCTGCTGAGACGCTGGACGGGCCAGCGTCTGCCTGCGGAGGCTCTGGGCCCAGTCCTGGGGCCAGGCGGCCACAGGCCGATTAGACTGACAGTCTGGGGTCTTTCTCCGAGGCAGAGTCCAGAGGGACAGGGCAGGAAGCTGTCCTCGGGGTTTCTGCTCCTTTGGCGGAAAGCCTTCCGGCGCCCCGCGGAAGCTGCAGGAGCAGGGCGGGGGCCGTGGGGCCACACCGGCCGCGTGCCAGCTCCAGGACGGGCAGTGCTCGCTGCCCTGAACCCACGGAAGCCACCGAGGCGCGGCCGGGCCCTACCTGCAGCTCCTTGTCCGAGTACTTCTGTGGGTTCTTGCTGCCTTGGCTCTTCTTGCGCAGCTTCTTCAGCTCGGCCTGGCACTTGTCCAGCGCGTCGCCTCTGCTCCTTTGCTCCGTCTGGTACTTCTTCAGCGCAGCCTGAGATTCAAACACAGAACACAAAGCAGGGACTGAGGAGCCGCCGGCCCTTCCCGCTCTCCGCACGGCGGTGGCCACCCCAGCCCCGAGGGACAGCGGGCAGACACGGGAGAGCACGGCCGGGGCCTCTGGGGCCCTCTGCTCCCAGACGTGAAAACTGGGCCTCACCTCGTCCCCTCCCGTGCCACTGAGAGCCAGAGCGGCTCGAGTAAAGTCACGTGACACACCGCCAGAGCCCGGGGCCAGCGGAGGGTGGTGGTGGCACAGGTGCCGTCGGGGGGACGACGGCGAAATCACGGCAAGTCAGGGAGTCTGCGCAGACCCTGCAGGGTGGCTAACACCGTGCCATTGCTGCTCCCCAAAGCATCGAGCTGCGGGGCGGGGGGCAGTAGGACGGGCACGTGTGGCGTCCCCCCCACCCCGGGGCCCCGTGGAGGCCCACAGAGACCCTGCTGGAAGGGAAGCCCCCAGCGAGCTGACAGCCCCGCGCGTCCTGCGCACAGTGGGGGGCAGCGTGGGTGACCCGACGGGTGAGGGCAGGGCTACTTACACTCAGGTACCTGGAGTCCAGCTCCACCTTCTGCTCCAGCTGCGTGAGCAGCTCGTTGTGAAAAGACTTCAGCTGCGTAAGCAGAGAACACACAGGCCGTCAGCACGGCGCGACGTGCAGGCTGGGGCAGGAAGCGGGCAGGGAAGGGGACAGGGGGCCCGGGAGAGGCCGATGGTCACCACGGTGCCCTGGACACTGGACAGGGGCCTGTCCTATCCCTGAGCCGGTGACCCTGAATAGACCGGGGGGCCCAGAGGAGCCGGGAGGCTCCAGGACTGACGGGGGAACGGAGGTCGGGGTGTCAGACCTTTCTGGCCTTTGATGGCCTCCGATCGGCTCCCGGGGGGGAGGGGTGGGGCGGAGGGACAGAAACAGCTCCCTGTTGTCCCCGCCTGCTCTCCGGTGCCGAGGAGTTACTCAGGCTGACACGACCCATGGGCCTGAATGCAAACTGGGAGGAGCCTCAGGGACCCCTCGCTTTAGACCCGCAGGTCCTGGCTGGGCCTGTGCGATCTGGGAGCACGCTGCCCCCTAGGCCCAACACGCCCTGTGCCCCACCTGGCCCCCCGCAGGGAGTCACCTCTCCAGTGTGTGACTTCTGTCCTGGGCCTGGGGCACGTCCCCACCTTTCTGAGTGTGGCCACTATGCGATGTTCCCAGGCGGACGTGCGGCCAAGGTGCACAGCGGGCTCCTCCCCTCCCCTCTGACCGAGCCTGCCCACCTGCCCGGGCCCCTGCCTCCCTGGGGGGCTCACCATTTCTTCCAGCTGATTTTGAATCTGCCTGTGGACTTCGGCCATCTGAAACAGAACGTCTCCTGGGAAGGCAGGAGGGCAGAGAAGAGGAGAGAAGAGGAGCAAAGTTAGGCACTCTGCGCTACCGGCCCTCCACCCTGCACCCCTCCCGTGGCTGAGGACCAGGGTGCTGGCGGCAGGCGCAGGGACCTGGGCCGGGTGACCGGCAGGCAGGCGGAAGGGCACCAGAGGCAGGAGAGAGGGCACTATTTCTCCTGACGACACCACAGAGGTGAGATGGAAGATTCTAGAATGACAAGGGATACCAGACCTCAAGTGTCAGCACCAGAGCCCAGGTTCACGACGGGGGCCGACGGGCACCTGGGCTGCAGTCCCCGAGGAGGGGCCCGAGGTGTGCGGGCCTGGCTGACCTCGCCAGGGCCTCTGGGGACAGTCGGAGCACGTGGCGATGCTTCGGGGACGCTGGTGTGTCCTGGGCCCGTCTCCAGAGGCACAGGAGGAAACTGAAGGTGGCAGCACAAAGATGTAGCTGTCACCCAGAGGCTGTTTCCAGCCTGCAGGTCAAGGACGCGGCTCCCCCCGCCTGCCGCATGCCGCGGCTCTGCGGCTGTCCGGGCTGACCTGATACTGGGCCGTGCTCCCCAAACACTCTCTCGGCAGCAGACCGTCTGCTGCGAGGCGCCCCCTCCAGCCCCCTCTGCGTCCCCAGCTCCACGAAGGGGACAGACACGGGGAGGAGCCGGGGAGCCGCCTCCGGGGGCAGGGAGCTCAGCCCAGCGCTCCCTTCTCCCACAGCTCCTGAAGGTTCCACACAGCTGCCGTCCTGAAGCGTGGTCACTGGGCCACAGAAGGAGGGACGCCGCACAGACCGAGACACAACCAGGGGCCACAGAGCCCCAACGTCCGCCCCCGAGTCGGCGTCCACAGGACACGAGCTCTAGGCCGGAGGCCGTTCACTGACACCTTCCTCCCAAGACCCTCAGGGCTGCCCAGCTGCCCCCCGGCACCGTCGCGAAGGACCGCCACCCAGGGCGGAGGGGAGAGCTGCAACGGGCGGACAGGCTGCGTTCACTGAGCGGCTGGTCCTCGCTCGGAGGCCACTCGTGGAGCAAATACCGTCCACGTGCCACGGACACGACGGAACCAAGGGCGTCTGCCCTCCAGGGCGGTCACTTCTGACAAACCCCATCCCTGAGGTGCTGCCCACACCAGCAGGCCCTCCCTGCTCACGCCTGCGACACCTGGGGTCACATGAACCGGAGGCTCCCTTTGTGGGGCAGTCACAAGGAGTGCCCCGGTCCCCAGCGAGACCAGCCGGAAGTGGAGAGAAGTTCCTGTGGCCTCTGTAAGAAGCCCCGACAGGGTGGTGCTGCCCGCCAGACGCACGGGTGGCCTCACCGGGGTCACCTTCCCTTCCAGAAGCACAGCACGGTTCCGGGGAGGCCCGCTTCTCCAGGTCACTGGCTGTTCCCTGAGCTGCTGCACCGTCCTGGCCTGAAGCCATAGGGCACCAGGACCCGCACAGACGGACCAGCCGGTCGGCGCAGACCCCCGGGCTCCACCTGAGCAAGCGGACCCCACTCTGTGGGACCCTGAGCCTCAGCCTGAGCTCATTCACCCTGGTTCTCAGGGCCGCCGGACGTGTCCTCAGACACCTGCTCTGCCTCAGACAGACACGCAGACTTCTGTTGACCAACCCGCTTGGTAGCCGGGACCCCACCGTCCCACCACAGGCCGTGCAAGGCCGACCCGGTCCACCTCTTCACCTGACCCTGAGCCTAACGGGTGCAGAGACCCCCTGATGCCGGCCCGTCTGGGGCCCGGCCTGCGGGAGGTCTTGGACGGAGGGGAGGCACCCTTGCCCCAGGAAGGGCCCCGGCGTGAGTGTGTGGGAGTGAGAGAGGGTGTGTGTGAGCCTGAGCCTCAGCCCTGCACGCTGCCGTGGCCCCGTGGACACAGGATCTCAGTGACTGGGCTTCGAGCACGTGGTCCCTGGACCAGAGCTGTGTACCCCCGCGTCATCTCTAGGACTCACAAGCTGGAAGGGAACGGAGACAGACCCCAGGAGCTCCCGGTGTGCAAACCACCTAATTCGATGTGACAAATGCCACCACGTGCCAGTACCGCCACAGACCCCAGCACTAGAGCCACAGCATGGGCCACGCCCGGCAGGGGCCAGAGTTCCTCAAGTTACTCCCATTCCTGGTCTGACCTCGGGTCTGAGGGTGCTGCGGGGCGTGGCAGGGCAGGGAGGGTCGGCCCTGGGGAGAAGGCCCTGCCTCCACCGCAGCTTCCTGTGGTCAGGTCGGAGCAGTGACCCCACGTGGCCGACAGTCACCACACACTGAGGGGCTGAGCTGACCCGCCCCCGCAGGAGAGGTCGAGACACTACTCCACCCAATCCCGACCCTGGGGTTCTGATGGGCTAGGGAATGGGCCACGAATGGCAAGAGACAGAAGGTGACGTGAAGGGCCTGGTCCCCAGCCTTGGCTGGAGGAAAGCCACTGGGACAAACAGGAGCGCGTGCGCACTGGCCAGGGCAGCCCCCGGGAAGAGGCCAGGCTGCCGCCACCTGCCTGCCACCCGAGGGCCCTGCCAGCACCCGCGCGGGCCGAGACACCTGGGCATTGCCTTCGGTCCTCGTGCGCCCCGATCTGGTGTGCGCAGTGGGGACGTGTCCCAAACCCAGACCCGTGGGCCTGGCCCCTGGGTGCTCAGAACTAGTCCGGCACCCCAGAGGGGCGGCGCCACGTTCATTCCACTTCTCTGTGCTTTTCCGCCTCTGTAAGTTTCCCAGGACACCCCTCACCCTAAGGTCGAAACACCCAGGATTTTCTTTGTGACGCAGGGGTCTTCCTGGGTCGGGGGTCCTAGACACGCTTCAGGCTCTCTGGCCGTGGGCATCTGGGACTTGGTTACACGGAGGCTGAGGGGTGCAGCGCCCGTGCGGCACGAGGTCTGGCCCGCTGGAGGGGCATCGAGTACGAAGGAAGATGCGCGGCAAGCCGCCGGCCACATTCTCACACGGTCCAGCGAAGTCTACCCCCACCACCCGGGGTGGCACCCGTGGCGTGGGCCAGGCTCTAGACTCCGGATTTAGAAGTCAACGTGAAGGTCACATGGAAGGCACGTATTTCCTGGAGAGCCTGTGCACCGTCAGCTCACGGAGAATGCGGAGAGCAGTGAGCGCCGCAGTGAGTCCCCAGGCCCTGCCCACCTGTGGCCCTCGAGGCGCTCTGACTGCTGCGGCCCTGCCTGTCGACACGCTCAGAGGCGCCGTGGCCACGCTGCCGGTGCACATGCTGAGGCCGCGCAGCCAGAGTGCACACATGGCTCTGAGCCGCGGGCCTGTGGCTGCACACACCAGCCCACACGGTTTCCCCCCACACGCAATTTTTAAACTGCATTTTACACGCAGCTGCAGGAAGCATTTGAGCCAGGGGCACAGGGGTGAACGGCCCCCACCGGGCACTGGGCCCCTGGGGTCCTGCTGGGTGCCCCAAGCAGGCTACAGGGCAGCCTCGCCCCTGCCAGGAGGAGCTCAAACCAGGCTCCCCAAGGAACAAGCAGAACCTGAGGCATCAGCACTAAAGCTCACTTGTCCCCTCACCAGGTCCCAAAGGCAAGCTAATGCAGATCTTTAGAGCCTCCTGCACGGCTGGAGCTGATTTTTGGGTTCGGTGACTTGCTCCACCCCATGTCCCATACACGAAGGACAGCACGGAGTGGGGACACCTCCCTGGACCCGCTGCCCAGGAAAGAGGCGGCTGCAGGCCTTCCCCTTGGCCTCCTGAGTGTAGGCGCACGGGGGCCCTGGGTTCACGGCACAGGTGGCTCCCAAACTCGAAAAACCGGGTTTACAATAGCAGCTCAGCCCCAGCCCTGCCAGAGCAAACAGCAGAAGAGCAGGGCGGCTCAGCCCCGGGTGCCACCGGCTGATGGAACGGCCAGGACTCCAAGCATCAACAGAAGGGGTGGCGGCAGCAGGTGCCCACGCCCAAGGCGCAGCCGGTGGTGGGAGGGCGGCCAGGCCACACCGGGGCCAGTGAGTCAGCAAAGCCTAGAGCCTGGTGGCTGGCTTGGAGCCGAGGGACCACACTGGCTCAAGGAGTCACAGGCGGGGAGAAGGGTCTGGAGCAAGGAAGCAGTGACGGCCATCAGGAGCAAGGACAAGAGAAGAGACGAGCCACACACGGGTGCCATGCTTCATGCGGGACCAAACACAGGCGTCTGAGTAAGAAGCCACGTCCTCTGCAGCCCTCCCACTGAGTGTGTGCCCTGCTGGTCACACAGCCAGCTCAGCGGTGAGTCACCTTTGGCTGAACCCCCTCAGCTCGGAGTTTTCACACTCAGGAACCTCGAGCGTCTTCAGGGGAAGAGTGGAACTTGGCACCCACAGCAACACCCCTCCCCCGGGGTACAGCAGGGGCCGGGGCAGTCAGCACACGCACGTATGTGCGTCCGTGCACAGGAAAACGTGCGTGCACACGCGGGCATATGCTCCCGCATGCACACACGTGACACGCTACGCATACACAAACACGCGTGCGTGCATATGTACAAGTGCGAGCACAGGCACACGCATGCGTGCACACGCCCACACATTCACGAGCACATACATCCACACACTCCTACACGTGCACACACGTGACACTCTACATACACACAAATATGTGTGCACGCATATGCACACGTACAAAGGCACACATGCACGCACACAGGCACACGTACGCACACGCCCCTGCATGCACACGTGTGACACACTACGTGTACCCAAGTACGTGTGTGCACACAGGCACTCACCGGCTCACGAGCACACACAGGCACACGCATGCGCGCACGTTCACGAGTACACACAAGTGCGCCCACAATGACAGCACAGCCCGCCGAGGGGAGGAAAATATGTAGAGAATGTTTGGCTAGACTCAAGCTGGTTTCGTCTCCTGTGGCTAATTCAGGACAGCGGTGGGACAGGCACGGTCGACCGTGACCGGGAAGCCCGAGCAGCCTGTAGGCAGGTCCACGTGCAACCGAAGATGGGCTGGGGGCCCCGGAACCACAGGGTGGTGGCCCAGCCCTGAGGTGACGGCGGCACAAGAGACTCTCCAGCCTTCCAGGGGGGACCGGGCCCCAGCAAGGACACGGTGCCGGAGCCCTGAGCCCCCAGGCCCCAGCCCCCAGCAAGGACACGGTGCCGGAGCCCGGGCCTGGGAGCCCCCGGAGGCAGCCGTGTTGACTATATTCACTGTGGAGAGTGACCACCGCCCCTAACTCCACAAGAGTCCATCACCCCAGAGAGTTCTGTCCCCACGGACTCCCACCTCTCCAGCCTCCGACAACCATCTGTCTTTCTGTCCGCACAGATTTCCCCACCAGGACGTGGCGCCTAAGTGGAGTCCGACACGTGGCCGCCGCCCCCTGTGGCCGCTTCCTCACTGGGTGCATTCTGGAAGTTCATCCACGCTGCAGCATGTCAGCTCTCAGCCCCCTTACGAAGGAACGCTACCCCACACAGGGCTCGAGGGCCAGACACGTGGAGGCCACCGCCTCGGGCAGGTGCCAGCAGTGCTGCCATGACGCTCTGCCCCCGTCAGGAAACCGCTGAATTCCCGCTAACCCTAAACTCTACCTGCACGCCGCCAGTGTTCACAACACGCACTCGGAGGCTTTCCCACCTGCTTGTAGCAAGACAGCACCCTGACCGGCGGGGCCAAGCCCAGCAAAGCGGGGTTCCGGCGGCCAGAGCCGCAGGCCTTCTCGAGGCTCCTCCAGAGGGAGCCCAAGTCAGCAGCCCTGCTCCAGACTGGCGCCTGCGCCTGGGAAGACGAAGCAGGGGCGCTACCAACGAAGCTGCACCTCCTAACGGGGAGCTGAGTCCCCAGCAGGCCAGAGCCGAGCAGGAGGGCAGGGGACGGGGTGGGGCGCTGTCCTTGGGGGAGCCTCTGCCGCCGCCACCGCCGGCCGCCCAGCAGGACCTGGCTGTGGCCAAACCCTGGGATCGCGAGCGGGAGGGAACACCGGAACTCAGTCACTGCTGCGACCGTGTCTCTTACCCCACGCTACAGAACTCCTGCCAGACCTCCACAAATCTGCACAGGCCCTGGCAAGAACCTCGGTGCCAGGGCAAGGCGGCAGGGGCCTGGGCGGCCCCGCACAGAGTCAGATGCCAGCCACCAAGGAGAGTCAAAGACAGGAGCAAGAGACCACACCAGCTCAGAGGGGCCGAGCGGTGGGTGGGAATGCTGAGTGAGGCTCGGCACACGGGAGGTCCAGGTGAAGGGCCCTCTCCAGGGGGACAGCCAGGCAGGGTGGACATGCCGCACAAGAGTGGGACTAAGGCTCCCAGGAGGGCCTGGCACTCGAGGTGAGGACGGGACAGGGGAAGAAGTGCCCCGTTGGTGTGCGGCCGTGTCCTATGAGCAGTTGACAGAGAGGATGCTCTCAGAACTTCCGAGAGCCAGCACGGAGGAGCGGGCCGTCCAGACAGACAGCGGGACACCGCCAGCTGCTTTACATTCAAGGACACAGGGTCCACACCAGTGGCACCAAAGAACCAGGGAAACCTTCAAATGTTTCCCCAAACTGGGCACTTTGGATAAAGAGAAGATTCCAGAAAACTAAGAAAATTACATGTACCCAATGTTTTAAAAGTACGGACTCTACAAATGGAGGCTGGTGTCTGGACATGAGAACCGCCCCCCAGTGAAGGCGGTGGCTCCCAGCCTGGGGCACCTACCTGCTCACACTTCACCCTCCGCAGTCAGGCCCCACGTGCCCGGCGCCGCGCCAGGTGAGACAGCTAACAGAGGCCCTCCGCGCGGTGCCTGCGCGCTCTCCTGGACGGCGGGGCTGCTCGGCGTGCTCAGAGAAGGCCGAGAAAGTCAGCAGGGCTGGCACATGGGGACCTGGCCTTGGGGTTCCAAGAATCCTGGTGGCCACCACGTGGCACAGAGGCCACAGCCACGGCTGGCAGCCGGCAGCAGGGAAACCCGTCTTGCTTCTCGGACCCCAGGACCGGCACAGGCGCAGACCCGCTTCCCGTGGGAACCGGCAGCACCGAGCAGGGCTCTACAGCGGCGACGGCCGGCACCTGGGACTCCTCCGTGGGCCGGGAGGAGGCCTGGGGGCATGTCTGAGGCCGATTCTACCGCCGCACCCAGAAGTTTCCCGACGGCCCTGGGTAAACACAGCGGAAGCCGCTGGTAGATCAAAAGAGCCGTAAGCCACGGCTTCGGAGTCCACGCTTCCATGGCTTAGAGAACAGCACACGCTCCCCCAGCCTGACCCCCCAGACCTGCAGAAGACTGCGAGAATAATAAAGCGAATACTAGGTCCCCGCGCCTCGACGGTTGACCATGTTTGCTTTAGGGCTCTGCTGTGACACGCACGCGCACGCCCGCACCCGCACGCACGCGCACGCACACACCGGCCCGCCCGCACGAGCACACACTCACGCACCCGCACGCACCCGGACGCACGCACCCGCCTGCCGAACCACTAGCGAGCATCGGGGCGTGGCCCCGGCAAGCCAGCCTGCACGCTGGGAGCACGGCCCGGTGCCACGGCAGCATGCCGCCGCCCCCCAGGAGGAAAGCCACCACCGACACAGACTCTCCACGGGACAGCACGCAGAGCACGTCGGGAACGTCTCCCCGCCTGGGACCGCACGCCCGGCTCTGGTTTCTCTCGGGGACTCAGCACGCTGTTATCCGAAGGCGGCTTCAAGCACTCGGAACCCAGTGTCCTAACCGGGCTCGGAGGCAGGTTCCGGGAAGGAGCACGGAGCGGTGCCCGGAGTCGCGTCTTCCTCGTTGGGCACTGGGGTCTTTGTCCGGATCCACGGCGGCCCCCCACGCTTTCACCACACTGACATTTGTAAAGATTCAGGCTGGGTTTTTGTTTTTTTCTTTTTCGCAGAAGATACAAAGTGTTCTTACAATCCTCCGATGGCAAGACGCAGGAAGGGAGCATGGAGCTGGCAGACTGTGACGAGCACGGGGTGGGGAGGGGGCCCGGGGCTCGCTCGCGCATGCGAAGCTGGGGCGGGGTGCCAGAGTCCGCCGAGAGGCCCTCCAGGGCCATCCTGCCGGGTCCTAATCCCCAAGGAGCGAGGACGCCATTTCAGGAGGATGAGTTAACGCCCCACTGAGGCTTAAAAAAGAACAAGTTTGGCCAGCGCTACGCAGGCCTGAGGAGGCAGCCGGGGGGTGGCTCCCGCGAAGGCAGCCAGAGGCCTGTGCTGACCCCACGATGAAAGGGAGCGAGCCAGCCGCCAGGGGACAAGGCCGGGTGCCACGTGGATGGCCAGGCGAGCATTCCCTCCAAATTGACAGGTCTGGAGGCGACCCGATGGGGATGCTCGTAAAACCTGCCCCAAGAAACGGGGAGAAGTTGGGGACCTCGGGCGGAGGCAGCCCAGGAGGGCGGTTTCCGTCTGTACCGCAACCCCACTGGTTTATCACGCAGCGTGACGTTAGCCTCAGGTGCACAATACAGGGAGGCCGTCCTCCCCCCCCCCCCGGTGCTGTCACGTCCACCCCCCATCCCTGGCCTCCCCCGTCCCCCACCTCCCCACTGTGTGCTCGCTGTAGTTGAGAGTCTGGCTCCTGATTGGTCTCTTTTTCCCCCCGTTCTCCTGTTTTGTGTCCTAAATTCCACACGTCAGTGACGCCACTTGGCACCTGTCTTTCCCTGACTGGCTTATTTCTCTCAGTCATGCTCTCGTGCTCCAGCCACACCTCTGCACGTGACCAGATCGCAGTCCTTCTTTCGGCCGAGTAATATTCCACGGCCCGTGTACACCGCGTCTTCCTGATCTGGTCATCTGTCGGCGGACGCGTGGGGTCCTTCCACAGTTTGGCTGCTGTTGATGCTGCGTTGACCGTCGGGGGCGTGAGTCCCTTCAGGTTAGCGTTTCTTGTGTCCTTCGGGTAAGTACCCAGTGGTGCGAGTACTGGGTCTAGGGCCGTCCCGTCTTTAACTTTCTGAGAAAACCCAGCGACAGCAGCTTCAATCTCTGAGACACAGGCTGGCTGAGCCCTGCCTTGGGGGAGGGGAGAGGGTCAGACCCCCCCCCACCCCCACCCCCCGGGGCCTCGAGAACCCACTGGTACACACAGCGGGACTGACCCCAGGGGTGGAGACCAGTTTCTGCTCTGTGACCCGTCTACAGAGGGCCACCGACGGGCTGACCGACCCTCACAGAGGAGGAGTCTGCGGGGCAAGGGCTCCGGGCTGGCGGCTCCCGGGCTGGACTGATTCTCTCACAGGCTGTGTGAGGCTGGCGTCGTGATTAAAGCAGCAGGGCCACGCACTGCACGGCCAGGGGGACTGGGCTGGGCAATCGGTGGCCTCCGTCAGCGACAGTGACCACGAGGAAGGTGGGGGCGGCACCGCCCTGATACCAGCAGCCCCGCCAATGCACACCGTGCCTGCTTAGGCAGGATGGTGGCCGGGAAAAGCCCCCGGCAGGGGGACGACGTTCAGTCTCCCCCTGGAGCCAGGCCTGGGCCCCCTAACCTCCCACCCCTGACGCCGTTCCCCTCAGTGACAAAGTCGGGCCTGGGCGGGGGTTCCGAGCACCAGACACCTCCTTGCCTGCCCGCCTGCCCGTGCCCTTCCCACAGCGGAGTGGCCCTGCTAGTCTGAGCCTGGCGGTTACGGAATCTCCCAGGGCCCTGCGGACACGAGCAGCGCTGTAATTGGGGGGGGGGCAGTGACAGGAGCAGGTGCCTGGCCCACTGGCCCTCAGGGAAGGTCAGCGCCCAGCGCAGGCCGGTGCGCACAGGAAGCACTCAGCTTCCGGGGGGGTCATCCCGTGGCGAAGGGTCCTCACATGTGAGTCCCGGGTCACCCGAGTTGGGCCCCATCTCCTCTGAGGGTCTCCCTGTGGCTGCCACAAGCCCTCCATTCGAATCCCGTACCTGCTAACTTGCACCCATGACACCAGCCCCAGCAGCTAGACCAAGCCCAGACAGCCCCCCGGGAGCAGCCAGGACAGGCGCTGGGGAGGGTCCCGCACACACCCGCTGCCCCCTCCCAGGCTGCGGGAGGCCGGCGACGTCAGGTCTGGGAGGAGATGAGTGCTACGTGCAAGCCCCCCGCACCCCCCAGACTCCAGGCTGACGCTCCTCCCTTCCAGCGTTTAAGTCGTGTGCTGGGTCGGGGGCACCACGCCCTGACGGAGCGGGGTGTGACCATGTGGCAAAGGCAGGAAGAGCCCAGAGCTCTAGGCTGTGCCCTCAGAGTCGAGGTCCTTCCAGGACCCTGGGGTCACAGCCACCAGGACTCTTCAAGGCAGGGGTCGGGGTGGCCCAGGTGGGATGGGGAGCAGAAGGTCTGTGCCATCCAAGGCCATGCTGAGGAGCACGGGGGTCGCGTGAAGCAGGAGGGACCCCAAAACATGATCGTAGGGGTGCACTCTCTGACCAGGAGAAGTCTGGCCAGGCCAGAGCCAGCAGGGTCTCACTGGAGGAGCCCGAAGGAGCCTGAGACCAGGGAGGGGGTGAGGGCAAGGACCGTGGTGGGCCCTCAGGGTGCGGGCCCCCGGGGTGCGGGCCCTCAGGGTGCGGGCCCCTCAGGGTGTGGGTCCTCGAGGGAAGGGAGAAGGGAGCGTTATTTGACAGTCACCACAACGGAACCCTGAGGAACCTGTGATTCCGCCGGTCTCTCTTGGGGGTCTGGGACCCAGAGTCCAGGGGAGGAGCACGGCAGCGACGGGCCAGGAGCCCCAACCCTGCTGGGGCACAGCCACTTGGGAACCAGCCCTGGAGCAGAGCGGAGACCGTCCCGGGCGATGACTACGCAGCCTGGGGCGGCGTGCGCAGTGCTGGGTGGGCGGGATTCGCCAAGCGCTCTGCCTCCTCCGGCTGAGCCCCGCACGCACGGGGCGAGTCCTCAGAGCCCCAGACAGTGCCAGAGGGCGCACAGAAGGGATGTGGCCTCCCTCTGGTCTTTCTGGCTGGATGGACCTGGCGGGAGGGACGCGCCGGCGCTGCTCGGAGATCATGGCGTCCCTTGTGGTCACTAGCGGCCATCAAGGACACCGGGAGCTCACGTCTCTGGTATCTGTCATTTCAGTAGGGGCTCTGAGCCAAGGGGTCAGCTGCTCAAACTTGGCTGAGAATGCACACCGCCTTCTGGAACCTTCTGAAGCAAATATCCATAATGCTCAATTATTCTGGTGGCTTCCAGAGCGGAAGGCGCCTCCGAGAGCTGATTAGCATACGTCTGAACAAGGCACAAATATAGAGCTCTCTTACGGGGAAGACAGCACAGGGGCTGAGGGGGCGTTGCACCATCAGGGCCACGGGGACGTGGAGCTGAGACATCGCCAAGGGGACCCTGCCCCCGGGAGGAGCTGTCAACACCGTCCTCTCCGCCGGCCTCGAAGCCACCAGCTCCTCTCTGGGAGAAGCAGGTTCTTCTCCCGCCCACAAAAAAGGCAAAAACGGAAGGCGGCTGATTCGGGGGGTGGGGGAACCAAGAGAAAAATCGATGGCTGTGTTGCCATGGTGATGACAGCAGATAGCGGTCCTCACCGACGCACTCTTCTGAGGCACGGTGAGACTGAGGGGCCCCTTCGTGCTGATGCCATGTCAACCGTCCACGCCTGGGCACCGCGCCCTCACAGCAGAGGCAGAGGGGAGTCCAACCACACTCGGCTCTCGCCTATGCGCCTCCGACCGGACCTGCTCCGAGCCAGGTCCTGGGCTGGCGTCGGCCGCACCCAGGAGCCTGTTTGGATCTCAGAATCTCAAGCTCGCCCCCGGCCTCCTACTGCCAAACCTGTGCCCGGACGCAGTCCGCAGCTGTGTTCTATGGGCACACAGGGGGTGCCGGGGTCCCTGCACATCTGTCCAGGATGGCAGCGGTGCTGCCTCGAGGTGCCTGCCGAGACAGGAGCACGTGGGCGTGTGAACCCTGGGTGGTGCGCAGAGCTGGGCGCGGGACTCGGCAGGGGCGCCGACCCCTTCTGACCCCTTCTCCACCAGGGTCCCCACAGCCTCAGCACAGGAGCCGCAGCCCCCAAGGGGAGGCAGAGGGAGCCGCACCCCCGCTCCTCCCCCACCTCACGCGGCCGCCCGGGCGCATCTCCAGCAGGCTCGCCACCCGCCAGCCTCGTCTTTCACTCCTCCTGGCGTGAGTTTGCCAGGAGACACGCGGTGTGAGCACAGCGGGGGTTTCTTCCTGCATTTCTCCCCATTCTCCCCAAAGGAGATGCCAGTGGCCAAAGGCACCTAGGGGACCGAACCCTGACGCCGGGCCACAGGGGGCCGCCTGGACCTCATCAGGAGTGGGCAGAGCGGGCCCTGAGACTCCCCCGGCAGCCGCAAGGCCCTGGCCCTGGCTTGGAGCGGCGTGAGGCTAGGTCCCCGGTGGTGGGGAAGCGCTGCTCTCAGCTCCACACCAAGTGCCCCGAGGACCCTCCGCCAGGTGCCACTCTCCAGTAACCTGCTCGTCGCGCTCCCTGGATAACCGTCCAACTGGACGTCGGCTCTCCCGGGACGGGTTCCTAAGCACCGACTCGCTCTAGCTCTTGCAAGACACGAGCAAGGACAGAGACCACTTGGAGGGAACTGGTCGTTTGTATACCAGGTCGCCACGGCCAGGGCGTCACACTGCCCATGACGTCCCCGCACCAGCCCTGGAGCCACCCCGTGGGGACCAGCTGCTGCTGGAGGGAAAGGGAGCCCAGACGGTCTCAGCGGGGCGCCACCACCACCCCGGCATGGTGCACTCTGTCTGCGGCGCCTCGATTCAGGGGCGACAGGGTGGGGTCACCGGATGGGGCCTCTCGGCCACACTGGCCTTAGTGGGGAAGCTCTGGGTGCCGGGGCCCGGCCTGGGCGTGCCACTGCGGGGGGGGGGGGGCCTGTGGCCACGATGGGTGGCATGGGGGCTCAGAGTCAGACCGCTCGGGTGTGAGGTGCCTGGTTGAGGCCTGTGAGCGGCAGGAGGGTTTAGCGAGGGCGGTTTCTAGTGCTGGGGTCTGAGAGCAGGCGGCACGTCCGGCTGAGTGCCGTCACGCGCCTGAAGGGGAGGCAGGAACACACATGAACTCCTTGGACAGGTGTCGTCGGCTCTGCCTCGCACGGACAGGGCATGCAGGAGGGGCGGGATGCTCACCGCCAGCACAGAAGCCCGAGCGGGCGGGCGGGCGGCCCAGGGCAGCGTCTCAGAACCGCTCTGCCAACGGGAGCTGTCTACCTCGTCTCCAGGTCCCTGGGGTCACAGAGTCAAGGGCGTTCCCCTCTTCCTTTTTTTTTTTTTAATGTTTATTTTTGAGAGGGAGACACACAGAGCGTGAGAATGGAAGGGGCAGAGAGAGAGGGAGACACAGAAGCTGAAGCAGGCTCCAGGCTCCGAGCTGTCAGCACAGAGCCCGACACGGGCCTCGAACTCATGAACCATGAGATCATGACCTGAGCCAAAGTCGATACTCAACCGACTGAGCCCCCCGGGGCAAAGGGCATTCCTTTCTGCTGGGCCCTGCGTTCCAGCCACACCACATCAGGAACAGGCACCCATGCCTCCGAGCATGAGGCCAAGCTAGACAAAAGCCGGCTGTGCGGGCAAGGTTGAGAGGCGGCACCAAACCCCACAGGGGGTTCTCCAAGAGGCGGGCATGGGAAAGCTGTTCACCCTGCAACCACGTGTGGAGTGCAGCCAAACGGCAGGGGAGTGTCCGGGTCGCACCTTCCTTAATCCAGTGACTCAGGAGCCAAAGCAGGCAGAGTTTCAGGCCGCCTCCCAGCGGCAGGCATCCCGTCGCTAGGCCGCGCCCAGCACGGAGCCCCCGCTGCTCCTGGGCGGGCTCAGTGTGGGCAGCCGGGGCCCTGCGAGCACACACACGCCCGGATCACAGACAAGCGGCCTCTTCAAAGGCAGAGAACAGAAAGAGAACGGCCGTTCACACGGATGAGGCCAGCGGAGGAGGCCGATCGGGGCGGGGCGGGCTCGGCAGAAAGCCCAGCCGCGAGCAGGGGAACCAGAGGCTCAGCAGAGGCTGTGCCCCGCTCACCATGACTGCTGCTGCCCTTTAAGTAGAGTCACCGTCCTGAAAAGTCTGGGACCCTCCAGAAAGCCAGAGAAGGCCAAAGGGCAAGCGACGTGATCCTCTTCTGCCTGAGTGATTGCAGCACAAAAGGCCTGAGTCACTGCACACGGGGACCAGGAGCCCGGCACACGGGGACCCCGCCCCCCACGCCGTCCTACTCCCCGGCTGGGCTCAGCCGGCCCCTGGCATACCGCGGCCCCAGACAGAAGAGCCGGGGTGTGGCTGCGGACTTGTCGGGGTGCACAGCACCCAGGGCACCGCTGTCAGTGAGCCGAACTGGACAGCACCCTCCCCCGTACAGAGACCCAGAGCAGCGGCTGCCACCCCAGGAGCCAACGCTGGGGGGGACAGCACGCACAACTGCAGGCTGTGACCGGGGCCGAGGCCCACTCTCGAGTGGCCGTGACAGTGGCACAGAGGGCCCGGAAGCCAGCCCCTCCACGGCTAGACGGGGCACACATGTGCTGTGAGCCCACGGCCAAGGCTGCATGCCTGAGGCATACGGGGAGGCGGGCACACAGAAGCAACGAGGTAACATCAGGGACACCCGGGGAGAGCAGCTGCGGTGCAGACGCGACGGCCCTGGGGTTCTTTCCACCGCCCTCCCTGCTTTTCTGTGAGCCGAAACATCCAGTCACTTAAAGCTTAAAGCAGTGGAGAGCGTGGAGGGGGCCCTGGCCACCGCCATGAGTCCCCCCGGCTCGGTCCTGCACAGGGCACGTGCTCGCATGGCACCGGCACCCGCTCGGCCGTGAAACCACTGTCCTCAGAGCGAGGCAACCCCGACCCGCCGCAGAGCCCACGTGGGACTTCTGGAAATGCCCGCGGCTCAGCGCTGTGCTCCCGCACCAAGCTGATGGCACTTCTGACCGCTCGCGGTCAGGCGGGGTCAGGGAGGCTGCTCCAAGGGACTCAGTCGGACGGGGACACAGGCGGAGGGGCGGCAGCCACGCTCAGATCCAGCGTGTTTCTGGGACAAGCACGGGGTCGGGGTGCCCTCCGGTGGGACACATGCTGGGACTGGCTTGCAGCCTTGGACAAACTGGATGGGCTGGACATGCCGTCGCCCCGAGCCAGCACAGCCACCGTGAGAGTGAGGCGCAGAGCGGGCTGTCGGAAGAGCCACCCCTCCCCCGGGCACACACAGATCAAAGGCTCACACCCCTGTAAGTGCCCTGCGGCGGGGTGGGAGGCGGCGCTGGGCCGTGCCTCGGCAGAGACATGAGGGCACTGCACACGGCTGCTGGCGAGCGGGTTAGGAGGGCCGTCTCCCTGCTCCCCGAGCCACCTGCTGTAGCGGAGTGAAGCCCTGTGAGTCTCTGCCCTGCGGGGGGGGTGGGGGGGCAGGGAGGAAAGTTCAAGCAAAGCAGAGGGGGTCCCCTCTGTGAGGTCTGGAGCCGGGGACACGGGGACTGGCAGGACCAAAGGCAGAGCGGCCGCCTGCCTCTTGCACACAGAGAGAGGAGGACCCAGGGACAGCCCGGCGCGGCGGTGCCTCCAGAGAGCACGGAGGAGCGCCATGGGGCCACGGCCCCCGCTCAGAAGTGGAAAAACCACACATGGGAAGGCTCTCTGCCCTCGCGACTTCGGGGTTCAGCTCGGAGCAGCACGGAGGGGCTAACGTGGGGGTGCGTGCTGCTCAAGACCCTCCCGCCGGGCAGAGGAGACGCGGCGCAGGGCTGTGCGGGGGACGGTGGGGCATCAGAACACAGAAGGGAGAGGCCAGGGTCTCGGCCACTGCGTGCCTGCCCACGCCTGACCCCACAGCCCCCAGGGGCCGCGCCAGCGGATCCAGGCAGGAGGCAGCAGCGAGAGGGCCGACGATGCCCCCCTGTGCAAACCACCCCTGGTAAAAAGCCACGGGGGCCTTCCCTCCACGGGGCACTCGTCCTCCGAGGCCAGTTCCTTCCCAGGACAGAGGCTCGCACCTCCTCCCTCCGGTCCTGGGGGGAAAGGTCTGCTGGGAGGAAACGATCACAAAACAGCAAGCCCCCTGGGGCCGCAGACGGAGGAGGAGCAGGAAATCAATCTCACACCAAACAAAGGGCCAGCGGAGGCCCCCACGCGGTGGCGAGGCTCAGCTCCTCGGGAAGACCTGACCGCACAGCGGGTAGCTTACACGCTCACAGACACACCGCGAAATCACAGAAAGCCAGAACCAGGTGGAGAAACCCCCAAGCCCGTCGGCCCGGGGCCAGGGTGCACGGCTTGTCTGTTCGCTAATTGGTTAATGAAACCATCGAGACCAGGAAGCCCGCGCCTGGGATCAGGCAACAGGTGTTCTCAAACACACACACAGCCACGTGCCCCACGGCATAGTCTGGACTCAGGACCAGCCAGGAAGGCGCGTGGGCCCCCCACGTGGGGTCCTGACCAGCCTGCAGGCAGAGACAGGGAGGGGCGGGGAGCCCGTACAGATGCCCCCCGGGGCTGGCGGACTCATGGGCCCAAGGAACTGAGGAACCGCTGCCTCGGCCAGTGACCCCAATGACCGCGTTTCACGGGGGCGGTGGCCAGAATGAGCCACCAGACCCCTGTCCCTGCAACTCGGCCAAGAGCAAAGGACCACGACTGTGACATTTCCGCCAGGGCTTCTGGGAGCGGAGCAGAGGCAAGCTGCTCAGAAGGGCCCAGAAGACCTGGCCTTTCTCAGCGGGTCGCTGTGTGGGACAGGTCCAGGCCTGGCGGCCCCCTGGGTTGCACCACCTGCCCCTGGCATGCAGGCCTCGTGGACACCGCAAGTCATACCGAGTTGGAAACAATCGCCCGTTGGCCTCCTTGGGGCTGTGACCTGCCCCTCCCCCACTCCAAGAACCTCTGTGCACTGTTGCCCCTTGCTCCTGTCCTCGGCCCCTGCCCGCGCCCGCTCCGTGCCTCCACACCTGGTCGCAGCCTCAATGCCTCCCGGGGTCACCCCTCTCGTGGCCCCAGAGGCCGCACACCTAGCCCACGATGGGGGATGTTCAACTCTCCAGCCCTGCCCGGGCCCCCCCACCGCAAACACACACACACACACACACACACACACACACGGTATCAGAAGGTTTACAACCAAGCACAAAGATCTTAAAAGCTTCCAGGAGGAAAAAAACAAAAAAAATTCACACTCAACAAAAAATCGGCATCCAAGCAGCATGGAAGTAGGCAACGCCGGGTCAGAAGACGGTGGGCGGGGCCTCCTGACCCTGAGGGAAGGACCAGAAGACCGAATCCCACCCGGAACTCCAGGTCGGCCATGCCTTCCGCCAGGTAGAGAAGGAGCGGCAGACGGACAAGGCCTCAGGTACTTCCTACTTACATGCTGAGCGAGCATTCCTGAAAAAGGACGATCCACTGACCCAGGGAGAAACAGGACCCAGAGAGCGCAGGCCCCAGTCCTGGGAATGGAAAGGGGACGCCTTGGGGCACCTGGGGGGCTCCGTCAGTTAAGCGTCTTCGCTCAGGTCATGATCTCACAGTTTGTGGGTTCGAGCCCTGTGTCAGGCTCTGTGCTGACAGCTCGGAGCCTGGAGCCTGCTTCAGATTCTGTGTCTCCCTCTCTCTTTCTGTCCCTGCCCCACTCATGCTCTGTCTCTCTCTCAAAAATAAACATTTAAAATTAAAAAAAAGAAAAAAAAGAAAAAGGAAGGTGACGTCTCATGCACAGGTGAGCCCTGGCTGGAGGGGAGGAGCTGGCGAACAGGGCTGGGGGTGGGGGAGAGAGTGACTGACGTCTTTTTTAATTTTTAATAAAATTTTTTTTAAGTTTATTCACTTCTGCTTGGAAGAGAGGTCAAGCGAAGGAGGGACAAAGAGATAGTGGGAGAGAGAATCCCAAGCAGGCTCCTGCGCCATCAGCGCAGAGCCCGACACGGAGCTCACACCCCTGTGCCGTGAGATCATGACCTGGGCCAAACCAAGAGTCAGATGCTCAACAGACTGAGCCACCAGGCGCCCCAAGGTGGCTGAAGAGTCTGCAGCAGTGTCTGGGGGCCCGGGAATAAACCAGCGCAAGCACACGGGAATGAAGCAAACAGGAAACGAAAGCTGTCGAAATAAAAATTACCATCGGAGTCACAATAACAGCATGGAAAAACCATGAACGATACAGTTCCAAAAAAAAAAAAAAATCAACCAGCTGGACTTCATTAAAATTAAATGCTCCTGGGACGCCTGGGGGCTCAGTCGTCAAATTCTTGTTTGCGGCTCAGGTCATGATCTCATAGTTCGTGAGATCAAGCCTCACCTTGGGCTCGGCGCTGACAGCGTGGAGCCTGTTTGGGTTTCTCTCTCCCTGTCCCTCCCCGGCTTGTGCGCACTCTCTCTCTCTCTCGAAATAAGTAAACTTGAAAACACACTCTTGTTCTTAGAGACACACGGTCACAGAACCAGTAAGTGAGCAAGACGGAAGCCTGATAGAGCTCGTCCACCCTGAATACGTGCAGAATTTGCAAAACGTGGTTCCAGGACAGAAACCCGAGGAAGAAAAGGGACAAAGATGTGAACGCACGCTTGGCCAAGGGAGACAAACAAGCGGGCGAAAAGGTGGGGATCTGGAAAGGCCCGAATGGGGGTCAGCCCCCCGCTGACCTGGGAGGCTGCAGAACGAGCTCCTGAGCAGTGCGGGGCCGTCCTCCCTGAGATGCTCCCTGCCTCGCTGCCCAGCTCGCGGCACGAGGCGGCGGGCCTGTGGTAGGGCGGCACCCAGGACTCGGCCCACAGGAAGTTCCGGACGTCACTGCAGTTTCGCACAGGCCCACCCTCACCCTGGGGCCACACACATGTTTTCCTGCGGGCAGACATCTGTGAGCGTGAGCACGGGGAGCAGACACGCCTGGGCCCCCAGCACACGTGTCCCTAGGGCCACCACGTGACCACCTATAACAATAAGATGCTCCTTTCTCGGAGAGGAGCCTGCGTGCAAACACGTGGGTCCCGCACAACACGGACTTCCCAGGGGGTGGGGGGGGGGCCCAGACCGCGGCTGGAGGAGCTGCAGCCTGGACGCCCGGCAGCACCAGGCAGGCCCACGTGTGGCCTCCGAGCCAGAGCCGGCGGGTCCACAGGAGAGTGCAGGCCTCCACCGCCCGGGGGTCCTGCACGTCACCAGCAAGGCCGCACCTGCAGGCCTGACCCGCCGAGCACCCCTCAGTCCCCTCACGTTGTCCCAGGTCTGCAGGGGCAGGTGAGCTCTGTGTCCATGGAGGCCAGACAGCTTCTCTCCAGGGCCGGGAGCGGCACAGCCTCTCAGACGTAAACAGAGGTCCGCCTGCCATCCGCACAGGCAGAGCCCGGCCGGTGTGGGGGGGGTCTGGCCCTGGTCACACATTCCAGCTGGCACGTTGCCCCCTACATTGGCGCCCCCCACCGCCAGCCCTGGAAATTTCCATAGTTGTGTCTGCCAACACGGCAGCTGCATTTTCACTCTGGTTTCGTGGAAATCTGGGCACTGCCGTGCCCTACCAGGGCGGCAACCGCAGGGCACCGGGCGCGCCTGTCAGGGCCGTACCTGCCAGCAAACCAGGGCCTCCAGGGCCCGGGAGGGAGACCGAGACTCTCCACGTGCGCAGTGTGTGCCGGGGTCACGAGGCCGACATGCGCTCACGCTGGAGAACTTGCAAAGCAGCGAGAGCGTCAAGACAGCCCGCCCCAAGAGCTCCGGCTGCTACACGTCTGGGCCCTTTCCCTGTCTACCGTGCGACACGCACGCCCGCGCGCACTTTCACAGAACCAGGTCGCCCTGCGCTACGGCTGGCGTCCCTTTCCAGCGTCACACCATGAGTGCTTGCTGTCGCCTGTCTCGTCACCATGCAGCCTGCCACATCGGCCACGCACCTCTGCTCCTGCCCTCACCGCCAGCCGCACTGCTTCGGCAGGGGGAGGTCCGGCACACCTGCGTGCGCTCCGTGCAGCACGCCAAAGCCGCCCAGCACACCCCACTGGCAGCTGGGTGTGTGCGTCCTGGCCCCCGCCAGCTCTGAGGGTCACGGTCATCTCAGAAAAGTTTCTGCTTTGACAAGGAAAACCTGATCTGAGGGGAAGAAGGACCCGTCACAGGACAGGGGCCTAGACCCACCCGGTCGCCTGACGACCTGAAGGACACCTGGGGGTCTCCACCGGGGGTCTTACCGAGTTCTTTGGAGCCCTGGCTCTCACTGGCTAGCTCGCCCATCTTCACTAGGGCATCGAAATAGCCCTTGGCAGCGTAGGTCACACCTGAGAGAGGAGAGAAGGGGTGGTTAGTGACCTCGCTGGGGACGGACCAGACCCTTAGCAGTGACTGCGTGTGCGCCAGCCTCCTGTACCCCAAGGTGCTTCTGCCTGCGCTGATTCGCCCCACTTCTCGCCGAAGTTCTTCTCTCGTTCCTGTCGTGAGGGCTCCTCTTTGTGAGAACACGGCGCACCGGTCAGGCCCGGAGCTACCCCAGTCACTCTGCCGGGCGCCGTCCCCACTGCCCCCTA
The DNA here is from genome assembly GCA_030068075.1 of Paguma larvata. Classification (NCBI taxonomy): domain Eukaryota; kingdom Metazoa; phylum Chordata; class Mammalia; order Carnivora; family Viverridae; genus Paguma; species Paguma larvata. The sequence continues at coordinate 25,155,604 of CM057843.1, forward strand.
TCTGGCAAGGGGGCGGCAGGGGCCGCCGAGCACAGACCCCACCAGGCAGGAGGCCACGTGAGATCCCCGGCAAGGTATGCAGACGGTGCCCCTCAGCTCTCCGGGCAGGATGAAGCCACACCGAGGGGCTCACGCCGCGCCCCGCAGCTCCAGCCACCGTCGGAAGTGGGCCCGGCATCCCAGGGAAGGGCTCGGTGCCCACTGACCACAGGTGGGCCCGCAAACCCCTCGTCTGAGCATGGGCCCACCCGCCCTGGCAGCTGGAGGGCAGACGGGGCGCCGGGAGCAGCGCCAGCAGCGTGAGGACATCTGCTCCTCCGTCCTCTACAGGACCCACTTAAGGGCGCCTAACGGGCACCTCGTCACACTCTATTTAGGTGACTTTCGATGAAGGGCCCGCCATTTGTCCCATGGCCCAAGAGCCCACACTCCTCGGCCCCGCTGCCAGGAGGGACGGGCTCCTCAGTACTGACGGAAGAAAAGCCGAACTTGGCACAAGTCTGGAGTGGGGGAGGTGAGTGCACGGAGGTGACGGTGGTGACCTGCCCGCTGAGCTCTGTCCTATGGGACAGTCCAGGAAGGTCCCCTGGAGAGCCTCGAGGGGAACCCCAGGGGGGCGTGAAGGCCTAGGAGGACACCTGGCCTCATCAAAGAGGGGCCTTCGGCGTGGCTTCGATCAGGACTGGAATGGGACGGCGTCGTCCCCCGGGGAGGCGGGGTGAGGGTGACAAGTGTCCTACAGACGGTGGCTCCACTTAAGTGAACCACCGTCAGTCACACCCCAGGAGCACAAGGACAATCAGCCACAGCCAGGAAGAGATGCGAGCCGGGCCTGTCCCACGGGCACGGCAGGGCCCCTGCTCGGAGCCCCCACGGCACCGGAGCGCGCCAGGCGTGAAGCCCTGTGAGCTCCCCGTGTCTTGCCCTCCTGCCTCCTCTGTCCTCCAGCTTTGCAGACAGGACACAGACTCGGCTCTCAGACGCCCCGCGACAGCCTGTCCTGTGTGCCGAGCCCCATTGGGGGCAGCAGCCCCGACGTGGGACGTCGCTCGGAGGCCGAGCCGGCCCCTAACTCCTGGAAGGGACAGAGGTTCCCGCCGCAGCCTGGGCCCTACAGGCTGGGTTTCAGCTCGAGGAAGGGACAGACCTGTGTTCAAGGAGCAGGGGCACCTCCCCTCTTGCTGGGGCAGTGGCCCCATGCTCAGGGTCAGGCAGTTCGGGGGAGCCTGGCCGGGTGCGAACACTCGTGTGTCCCCAAACCAGAGGGCAGTGCAAGGCCCACACGGATGCAGGGAGACGGCCGCGGTTGCCGGTCAGCCGCCGGCCCACGCATGGCACCCTCCAAGAGCCCCGCATTCTCGGCTCCATCTGTGTGTGACATCAAGGCCACGGTCCTTCAAAAACGTCAGCAGCAGCGTCCCCTAGAGGGAAGGACCAGGGTGCAGAGGGCCACCTGCCAGGCTGCTGCATGATGAGAGGTCCTCCTGCCCCCTGGACACAGCGCGAGGGCGGGACTGTGGCCAGACACTGCCACAGTCTGGAGACCAGCCAGGCCACTGCCCGGGAACAGGCTAGTTCTGCTGGCTGCTCTGTTCCCAGGTGACCACAGGGACAGAAAGGAACAGGAGCTGCCTCCGACCGGAAGTCCCCCAGCAAGGCCCGCACGGGGCCGTGGACGCCCAGGGCAGCAGGAAGAGGCTGGCCACGCTCTGCAGACAGTGTCCCTGCTAGGGGCGGGGCTCTGCTCACAAAGACGCCACAGTTAGAGCGACAGACTGACACCTAGCCCGGAGAGACACAGTTGAGGGTCAGGAGACCGCCAGCTGGCCCCCCAGAACAGGGCGACCCACCCGCAGCATGACTCAGCCGGCCCCTACCTGGACTGAAGGGCCCAGACCCTGGCACTGACATCCCCTCCCCGGTCGAGACCGAGCCCCCGCCCCCAGGGCCCCCAAGCCCAGACCCCAATCCTACACCTCCGAGACTGTGCAGGACAGGCACCGCGCCTACGTCTAGACGCACCGTGGACCGCACCAGAAGCCAGGCCCCGAGCCCCCATCGTAGCCGCAGGATGCGGCTGAGGACGCCACCGTCTCTATTCCAGGCCTCACAGGCCTCAGGGTGTGGCCCCGCACCCTCCCTCTGGCAGGTTTTGTTTCTGGAACAAAGCGTCTCCTTCTGCCTCTCGTCTGGCTCCATGACCTGCCCACCCGCAGGGAGGCCACTACCCCCGCCCCGGGGCCTCACCTGCCAGGGCCTTCTCGTAGTTCTTCCCCATGGCGATGAAGTTCCGAAGGCTGGGGTTGAACTGCTCCATGATGGTCTGAGGAAAGCAACGAGAGAAAAGGCATGAGTGGCCCAGGTGACCTGGTGGCTCTAGGAGGGTCCCAACAGGAGGAGAAAACCCAGAGGGTCAAGACCATGAAGCCACAGTCAGGCTTCTGGAGTCAAAACCCCGGCCCCGCTCTTGGGCGGACCCTGAGCCTCAGTTTTCACATCTGTACAACGGGGGTAAGAACAGACCCGACTGCTTTGCGGCTTTGCAGATCAAACAGGCGAGTAAACACGGAGCGCGTGCGGCGGGGCCTGGCACGCAATCAGCACTCAGAAGCGCTGCCGCCGAGATGCCATTACCCCGTCTGGCGGGGCTGAGTCAGCCGAGGAAAGCCCTCCTGCCGGCCCGCACAAACGGCTCAGCGCCGCCCAGCGCCCCCTCCCACTAAAGTCTTCACTCAACACATCAATTACCAAACATCGGCTCTGATTAGAGGGACCCACAGCCTGATCCGCAAATACCACGCTATGAATAATCCAACAGGCTCTGGCTCCGTTAGCCCAACGGACTGCCGTTCTTAGACGGAAGAAATTAGATTTTCACCGTGAAGGCCAAATAAACGTTTTAATTACAAGGCATAAAAACAGGCACGCACAAACAACAGCCAAACGTGAGTTCCATCGGGTAACACGCACTGGGAGCCGGCCCAGCCAGCGAGCGCACAGCACAGGACTTCCAAAGAAAACCCGTCTCGGCCACATCCGAGGTCTTCCGATCCATCGTCGCAACGGGCGTCTGTCCGAGGACGGTGCGAGGAGGATAAGAGAGAACGGACGCCCCGAGGAGAAACGGCCTCGTCTACCACAGAGCACGCGGGCCCAAGACGCTTCTCTGTGAGCAGAGGCCGGGCACCCCTGCCCCCCAATCTGTGCTGCGGACCCAGCCCCGTGGGATTGGATGCCAGAGAAGGGGGTACTTGGCACGTGCTGCCATCCGCCCACCTGGGGCGCGGCGCACAGGAACCCGTGTCTGTGGGACGAGGCCTGCATCCACGCTACGGCCTACTCACACCCAGGGGCCGGGGCCAGACCTCCACGCCATGTGGGGAAATGGGAGGAGGGACGCAGCAGCCTGACCCGCGGGGCGGGTACAGGCACCTGCTGCACGCTGCGCTCGGACTGAGGCGTGCAGGGAACACCTGGGGGACACCGCAGGGACGCCGCCCAGCTCCCATCCCCATCCCCTGCGCCCCCAAGGGAAGGCGCGCCCACACCATGCACAGGACAGTGACCCTGTGCAGGGCCGAGAATGCGACAGCGGGACCTGGCTCGCACAGGCAGGAGGGCAGGGGAGCGGGCTCGACAGGGAGGCGACCCGGGGCGCCCCCACAGGGCGCTCTGGGGACGGCAGGCGGCACACGGGCTGAAAGGTGGGGGTGGGGGGGAAGCACGAGGCCGCCGCCCGCCTCACAGCCCGCACAGGGGAGGCCCTGCTCGCCCTGGCCGCAGAGGAAGCCGAGGGGGTTCTGAGCAGAGCCATGCGATCCAACTACATTCCGAAGGGAGCCCTCTCTGCTCGGGGGAGACCAGCACGCACGGGGCCCCTGCTGGCGCTGCTCTGGGGTCTGAGAGGGAGGAGAAGGGGCCGGCCCCACTGTCCGCACACGCAGCACCGCGACGTGGGGACGGCAGGCGGGATGCAGCCTGCTGGTCTGGGGACCTAGGAATCTGGGAGCACCTGGGAGTCGGGCCGGTGACGTCGGAGCAGGCGGTGGGACAGGGCGGACACAAGGGCGCCAGGGAGGTTCTGAGCAGGAAGCCTGGCCCGGGGCTCGCCGGGGAGGGGTGCGCGCAGGGCTGGGGGAGCTGAGGCGCGGTGCTGGCTGCCGGGACCTGGGCTGGAGGAGTGCCGCGCGGTCGTGCGCGTCTGCTCTGCGACGGACGGAGGGCGTGAACCCCTCCGGGCTTGGGGCCCTGAGCCTGGGGTCCCGGGGTCCCGGAGCGCCCGCAGACTGCGTGAGGCCTTGTGCCCGTGTGTGTGTTTCCACGTGTGCGTGTGAATGTGTGCGCAGAGGCACCCCTGCGGTGAAACACACCTCACATCCCCCGGACCACTGCCACCCTGGCTCCTGGGTGACACCCCCAGGCCCCCAGTCAGAAGAGGACGCTTAGCCCAAGCTCGTCGTCTGAGCTCCATTAACGTCCTGAGTGACAGCAGGAAACAGGCCAGGAGCCGCCCGGGCCGAGCGAGGGGATCACCGTGGCAGCCTGCCCACACTCTGCCAGTGACACACGGGGACAGCCGCCAGGTTTCACTTCCTCGGCACGGTGGCTGAGCTCACGCACAAGGAACGCAGGAGGGTGCGGGCAGGGCAGGACGGGTGTGGGGGTGCCGCTCGGGCCACCGGGGCGGGGCATGGCCTCTGCTCCGCTCCGCTGCAAAGGGGCAGGTGGCCAGGACAGCAGGCCCGGTCACATGGGCGCTGCCGTCGCAGCTGGAGACGGTGGCAAAGGCAGAAGTGTCCTTGCAGCTCTGAGCAGATGCCCGCTCCCTGGCCTGAAGGCGGGCCTCGCGGCCGAAGGTCACCCACCTGCCTCCGCATCACGGGCTCCCCGAGAAGCCTGGCAGCAGAGACCAGCCAGGTCCACCTCACAGGCCTGGCACGGGGTTCCTCACCCCACCCCCGGGCACGGTCTACACCGGCCCCACCACCGGCCCCCCTAACCAGGCCCTGGGAGGGGCCCTCACAGCCGGTGGAGGCGGTGGCAGCAGGGGTTTCTATCGGTTACCACAGGAAGGAGGCTCAGGGGACTGTCACTGGACACCTAGCACCTTTTCTTGGAAGTGACAGACTGTCTCTCCACGGGCTCTTCCTGGAGGGAACGCAGAACACCCAAAGCCTCCAGCAGAGGCCTGTCTACTCTGAGAGAAGGCATTATCCCACCTAGGGTGCTGAAAACAGGAGCGAGGCCAGAGGACTGTCTTTGGGCCGTGGGCGGCCAGGGCCACGGGCTGCCGGGCCCACATCTGTCCTGAAATGCTGGGGCTCCACACCCCACGCCCCGGGACCGCTTCGCCCAGCCAGGACGCGATCCCACCCGTGAGCAATGACCAGTGTTTCCTTCCAGCTCCAACACGCACTGCGCAAACGCATCCCAAATGGGCTCGGACTGGATGTCGGACGCGGAGGTTGCCCGTTGATCCCTCAGGCAGCTTTTGGGGGCTAAGAGCCACCCCGCTGACCCTCGACCAGCACGGAACTTCGAGGGCCCACGTCTGTGGGGTTCCGTCAGTGGACACGTGCAGCACCGCAATTTCCTTACTTTGTGGTGATAACACGGCGCACGACACAAGTCACGTACAAAGTGTGATCGACGGCTCCCGTGACCGGGAAGGCTTCCAGCCAACAGCAGTCTGTCAGGACGGTGGAGTCAAAAGTCAACACGGATTTTCGACTGGGTGGGAGGTCGGCGCCCCTAGGCCCCCCGATGTTCAAGCGTCAACCGTAGTTAGCGCTGGTGTTCCGCTTATCTGCTGGTTCAGCCGATATGTATCCTGGAACTGCTTCCATGATACCAGGTACCAGGTGGGTGGCTGGGGTACCGCCAGGGGGTCCGGACGCCGCCCAAGCTACACACTGTGAAAGGGTGAGAGCGAGGAGGGGTCTCTGCCAGACACGCTCACAAGAGAGTGCTGAACACAGAGCCTGGCGGGAAGTCACCTCCCGCCAGCCCTGGGGTCCCAGCCATCCGGGCCTAACCGAACCTCCACGTCAGGGCCACCCTACCCAGACCCTGGGGACACAGCACGCGTTTCTGTAAGAGCAGCAGGGAGGGGAGGCGGCTGCACAGGTGGCTGTCCCTGGAGCCCGCCAGTCCGGGTGCCCTGAGAGCCTGCCTCCCGGAGGCCCCAGGACACTCCCAGCCTCCCGCGTGAGGACGGGCACTCACGTTTACTCTGTGGTCACTGTCCGGCCAGTGAGGAGAACGGGCAGTGGGACATCCGTGGCAACAAGGTGGGGGAACAGGGAGAGGGGCCCACACGTTTCTAGAAGGCAGTTCTGCCCAAGGACTTTGCCCCCGCCTGCTCCCATGCCCGTGCCCGGCGGCCCAGGAATGCTGTTTATTCTCCAGCTCTGGCTCCAGTGATGGCCCCCCTCCAGCACCTTCCTGGCAGGGCGGTCGCAAAGAGCAAAGTCCCTCTGCTGACCGAGGGAAGTGACATGCCTCTGCTTCCCCTCCGGCCCCTCGTGTGCGGCGAAGCGTCCTGTGTGCACACGGCACGTGCCGTGTAGCCGAGCCAGGCCGCCTTTCCCTCTACGCACTCGACACCGGAGGGGACCAGAAGGCACCGGGACCCCGCCTGGCCTTTCACCCCACCATCCTGCACCCTCACCTGACTGACCCGTGGGCGCCACTGCCCGCTCTGCAGGCGGGCTGGGAGAGGCCGGGGAGATTAAGAGCCTGCCCACTAGCTCCGGCCACACAGCCGAGCTCCCCCCTCGCTGCACACGGTCCTCAGCGATGTCCCGATGCCCGTCAAGCCTGGACCAGGTGCTCCCTCGAGCCCGTCCAGCAACATCAGAATGGGGCGGGAGGGGGGCGCGACACCCACCTGCTCTGCAACCCCTACAGGAGGGCTGACACCAGGGCGCCAGCCGCACCTGCCGACCCAGGACACACAACGTCCAGCCACCGAGGGGCCTGGTGCCCACTGCCACCTGCCATCCTCCGGGGGGAGGGGGGCGGTCTGCCTGCTGCAGCCCCCACAGACAGCACCGGGGCACCTGAGCCCCGGACGGAGGGCCAGGCTCCTAGTGCAAGGGGGCCAGTGTGGGGGAAGGACCATCAGGCCGAGCCAGGGGTGAGCCTGGGGGTGAGGGCCTGAAGGTTCTGTCACTTTCTAAAGATGGGGACATCTATCCTGGGGACCCTTTGTGAAGGAATAAACCAACTTGGGGAGTTCAGTGCGTGCTGGGGGGGCTTCCTGGAGGAGCCAAATCTTGAGCTGGTTCTCACTAGGTTAGAACCAGAAAGAAGGTAAGAATGTGTTCACGCTTGCTCAGGAAATGACTGCATACAGGGAAGCTTCCAGAGCAAAACAGCCCGTGGGGTGATGGGGGGGGAGTGACAGCCGGCAGAGATGCAGCCAAAGCCCCCACGGGAGCAGGGACAAACCACGCAGCAGTCCACGCAGACCAAGTACACTTTGACAGCCCCAGGCTCCCCTCCCCACACCCCCCATGGGACCCCCCCACAGCCCACCGGCTCCCCTCAGGCCACAACCCGCCACCACAGGCACTCATGGCCTCGGCCCCACAGCTGGCAGCAGAAACGAGGGCCACACGGGGCCACAGGGAGGCCAACCTGGCCGCAGCCTCCCAAGGATGCAGCACGGGAAAGCAACGGGACCTGGCGTTAGGCAACGAGGCCCCGGACTGTTGCGGACTCGATGGAGCTGAGTTCCTGACCCCCCGAGGGAGGGCGGTACAGCTGGGCCTCACCCGAGGGTCAGAGAGGCCGAGGAGCAGCCCTGTGGTGAGGCAGCGCTTCCCGCCTCCATCGGCTCTCGGACAAGCCACCAACTTACAATAAAGTGACAAAGCATGTCTCTGGCGTGACCAGCAGAGGAGTCGGGGGCCCCAAGGTCCCAGGAGCCGCTGGCGGCGCGAGGCGGGGACAGAAGACAAAGTTCTGGCCCGCTTGGCGGTCCCGGCTCATGCCCACACAACAACAAGGAGCCCCTGGCCCCTGCTCCCCGCTGGGGGGTCTTGGAGCACCACCATCTCCCTACGCTTTGGACACCCCCTCCCCAACCCCCCACCCCGAACCAGGCACACCCTGCAGCAGGCAGGGTCCGACGCGGCCCCACAGCCCGGCCTCTCCTCTCCTGACACACGCTCTCTGCTCGTCTGCACTTCAGCGGGCACGGCCCCAACGGCTCCCACCACAGACGCCTTCCAGAGCCCACGTCCCTGCCCCCCCGCTGCCCGGCCCAGTACAAGGGGGCCCTGCACCCACACTGCCTTCTGTCTGCGCTTAGCACTAGGCTGAAGCCCACGCTCCCGCCAACCGCTCCTGTGACAAAATCACAGCGTGCTCCTGCGGAAATCTTAGTGTCATAATCACGACTGCCGTTTGTTTGAGGCTGATCACCGGCCCACGACATGACCTGCCTGGAAACCCATCACCCAGATTCAGACAGACAGCACACGGACCCCCGCCGATCAAGCTGGCCCACTGCACCCTGGGGTGGGGGCCCATCGGCACACTGGTGTCCTCTAAATTCGTACGTTGAAATCCCAGCCCCCAGTTGCTCAGAAGGTGGCTGTCCTTGGAAACAGTCCTGACAGAAGACATTTGTTTGAATGAGGTCATTAGGGTGGGCCCTAGTCCAATCTCACTAGTGTCCCTCCTAGAAGGGATCGGACACAGACACACACAGGACAACTACGTGACGACACGGGCAGAAGGCAGCCGTCTGTGAGCCCGGGAGGCCTCAGGAGAGCCCAGCCCTGCCCACGCCTGGATCTTGGGCTCCCAGCCCCCAAGCTGTCAGGAGCAGGTGTCCCATCAAGGCTGCCCTGTATGCTGTCACCATGGCCGGGGCACACAGAGACGCTGGGCCAATCCCCGCTTGCAGCGTGAAGGCCCGATGCTGAGACCAAAACTGAGCCTGGTTCCTGCTTGGTCATTTAGAACATTCCAAGGCCACTGACCCGTCCTTGTCCCCGGGAAGGCTCTGACCTGAGTTTCACAGGGCTGGGCTCCAGCAAGAAACTACCTATGAGCAAGCAGGGATGCAGCCTTGGAATGTTCTGGAACCACCCCCTCCCGCTGCCCTCATGTTAGGTAGGACGCGCCCGCCAGGAGGCTGATGGGAACACAGGCCACGCGGCAGGAAGCCAGCCTCCGCCTGGGCCTGCCCGCCCTGCCACTGGCCGCCTGCTACCTGAAGGACCCTCACACCACCACTCACCCGGCGCCCTCCGTACGCCAGAAAGTACCCTAGGGGCCCGTTTGCTTGTTAACGAGAGAAAACTTGCCTGAAGTCTGCGGGACCCTTGAGTGGAAAGACGGATGGCCCCAGGCTTCGGCAGGCCTGGTTCCAGCCTGGCTCAGCCCCCGACCAGCCGAATACACTGCTTCCCCTCACGGAGGCCGCCCTGCCCGCTGGGGCCAGCCAGGGTCCCCTCGAGCAGCGGGCTGAGGCGTAAGTGAGGCCAGGCGCACGGCTCTCAGCACACAGTGCCTGGCCCACAGCTGTCAAGGTTACTCACGACTACTGGCAGGCTGGAAAGCCCAGGTGGACCACGGCGTGCCTCCCCCCCCGCCCCCCCCCCCCCCCCCCCCCCCCCCCCCCCCCCCGGCGCCGAGGCAGAGCTAGAGAGACAGTGAGAGACACCTGACCTCCCCAGGTGGGGCCTGAAATGATGACTCCAGCAGCTGCCTAGGCCACAGCCCCCAGCTGACAGGTGCATCCGAGCCACCCCAGCTTGGGCCCAGCAAGGCCCTGGATTCCCAAGGGCAAGATGGGCTGTGGCCTGAACCCCACTCCCTAGACTGCAAAAGACACGGCTTCTATGGGAGGGGCCAAGAGAACGGAAGGAGGACAGACCACGGGCCTCTTCCACCAGACAGTCTCCCAGGGCAGAGGGGGCTTGGGCAGCCCCACGGCAGGCTCAGGGGGCAGCGGGCACAGAGGGGCCCTGGGTCTACTTCGCCTTTGGCAGTGGCACACTGCCCCAACCGCTTCGCTTAAAAGCCCCGCCAGAAATGGCAAGGCCACCCCACCTCCGCGTGTGGCCCTGGGTGACGCTTGTGCCCTGCTGGACAGTATTCTAGTTCCAGGTTGGGGGGCCAGACAGGTTTCTGGGGCAGACGGAGGCTCCTGTGGTGCACGTTGGCAGGAGGAGCTGAAGACAGGAGGAGGCTCCTGTGGACAGCGTGGGCACGCATCCCCTGGCCCCGTCCCCAAGGTCACCTCTTAGAGACGGGCCTGGTCTAGCTCTAAACCCCACCTCCCCACCCCGCCCCTCTCTTCTCAGGCCGGGTCCCCTGCTGTGGGGACCAACGCCAGGCTCCAGGGTGCTGCAGGACCAACCGCCTCCCAGGCGGCCCCTGGCGGGCCTTGGGCCCCGAGAAAGAGGGACACGCTGTGCTTGGGGACATGGACCTGCCACCGCCTCCAGAACTGCTCTGGGAGCAGCCGGAAGGGCGGACTCCGGGAGCGGTGCGGATGCAAATGCAGGTGCCCCAGAGCCCGGCTTGTTCTTGCGAGCCCCACGCTCATGTGCAGGCCCCAGTCGGGGCGCCACGCGGGTCCTGAGTCAGCATGCCTGGGTCTCAGGGGAAGACGGGCCTTCCCTGGGAGCGTGTCACCTGGAGACAAAAGGTTTTCCCCTCTCTGAGAAGCCGAGGCACCCACCTCCCCTCGGGCCACTGTCTTGGAGCCACCTGTGCCCGCTGGGACGGGGCTGCGCAGCACGGTCGGGGCCAGGAGCGCATCAGAGCCGGGCGGGCGGGTGCGGTCTCAGCCCGTGCCGTCCGCCACCACTTCGGCTGCCATCGGATGGCAGCCTGGCACTGACAGCCCCGCCGAAGGCGCCCCAGTGAGGTGTGTCCAGGGGACACGGTCCGCGCCATAATGAGGACGGCCTCCCTCTCCTGAGGCCCAGGCAGAGTGGCCGGGAAAGTAACACAGGCCCAGCCCTGGCTCGGCACACCTTGGGGGGAGCAGAGAGGACGCGAGGCAGCAGGGCCAGCGGCCCACGGCACCCCCACGCCGGATCGACTGCTCCGATGTCCCGACTGGAGGGCGACAGCACACAGGTCATGTCCATGGTGCCACGACAGGCTGAACGGGGACAGGTGGGCAGCAGGGCCAGCCCGGTCCGCGGCCCACCCTGTGGCCCACCAGGTGGCACGGTAACATTGCGGGTCTCCCGAGCAGGACTCAGACCTGCAAACTCAGGAGGGGCGCGGCCCGCCTCCCCGAGCCCAGGGGGAGGGGACGAGGCCCTCTCTCTCTGCAGCTAATCTTCCCACGAAAGGCGGCCTGTCCTAGGCAGCCCGGCTCGCGAATCCATGCCAGGGGCGGTGGGGACGGCGCTGGCCCCGAGGGAGGCGCGTCCAGAGCTGCGCAGCAGCCAGACGTGCTCCTGCAGCGCCCTGCGAGCACCTCTCCCTGCTCACGGCACCCCGAGAGCCCAGGGCCGGCGCCAGCCACCGTTCCGACCTGAAGCCCCAGGTGCACACGGGTCAGTCCTCGAGCCAAGCCAACCTCCCGGACACAGGATGTGTGCTTGACACGAAACCCACGGGACGGCGCGGGCAAGACCCTCCTGACCCGGCCGGGGACTCGCCCGAACTCCAGGCCTGGGCCCATGCGCCTCCAGGCCGCCCCATCGTGTTCACCAGCCGAACACCAGGCATCCAGCCAACGAGGGGCCGGTGCGGAGCCGACGGTCTGTGGGACACGATTGGGCACCGGGAGCTGCCGCAGCCAGTCAGCTCAGAAGTCAGCGCGGCAGAGAAACTGCCCCTTGCCGCCGGGCTGCGCAGACAGGGCGTGGGACGGTGGCAGGCCAGGGCGTGTACCACGTAGCACACAGAGAGCAGCGACAGCCGGTGCTGCCACCCCCCAGAAGGCATCCCCCCGACGGGCACCCCCGAAAGTGCCTCTAAAGCAAAGCAAACACACACCACACACACGTGTCCTCATGTTCATAAGCTCGCGTAGGCAAGCGCGCACACAGACGCGCACGCGCAAGCACACACACAGCAGCCCCTTCCGTTGCCAAGGAAGAGGCCTCTCGGAGCCCAGCGTGCCTTCTCTGGCTGAGGGTCCGCTGAGCTCCGTCCACGCCAGACCCCAGGCTCTGACGGCAGCAAACACCCCAGTGTGATTGTCCAGCTGTGGGTGAGGGAGAGTGGGCCCAGGGGTCGGCGGCACAGGGCTTCCCGGGGCTCCCCCCACACCCTCCTGGAGCAGCATGAGGGACAGAGCAGAGGGCAGCGAGCAGGGCCTGGGCAGCCAGGCCCCGATGGGGAAAGCCAGCGGTGGGCTCTCGCCTGCCCGGGTCAGCTCCCTCCCGTGAGCACCCAACACCCACCACCTTGCACCAGCCTGACAACAGCACCAGCGGCGGCCACCCTGCCTGACTCTGGCTCCGGGAGCCCCGGCTCACCCACCACCTTCACCGGGAGGCTGCGGCCCAGCCAGCTTCCCCACGACAGCTGTAGGGTGAGGATGACCAGACAGCTTCTAGTGACCAGCCTGGCTGTGTGGACCAAGGCCCAGAAACCACACCATAAACAACCATGCCCGCGGCTTTCCCGGGACCTCCTCCTCCTCAGGCTGTCTCCTACCTTCCCTCTCACGTCCTCAGGACAGCGATGGACGATGGACACTGCCATTCCTGGAAACCCTGCAGAGCCACTCCCCTCGAGGGTCACAAGGTCACCTGAGAGCCGCAGCTGCTCCCGGCCTACCCGACATGAGAACACCAACCTGACAGTCGCTTCCAGAATCCCCAGGACAGAGGCTGGCTGCTACAGCAGCCCCTTTCCCTACCCGGGGTCGTCGGTCAGAGATCTCCCTGGAGACAGCTATACTCGGGTCTTCGTTCTGAGCCGTCCATGCCGGCCCCTGCCCCACTCTGTCCCTCACGTCAGGCGAGCCCCCAGGGCTGCCCCCTTGACCAGGTCTTGAACTCTGGGCTCTGCTGCCGGCACCCCTGTTCCCTGAAAGACCTGGCCCCGTGCCTCTCGCCCTGCCCGGCCCCAAGGGTGAGTTCTCAGCGGACATCAGGAAGCCACTCCGCTGCTCTCCCCATCGGCCTCCGTGAAATTCCCCGAGGACGCGGCTCCGGCAGGAGCAGGGCCACCGGGAAAGAGGTAAAAGTCTGTGTTGCTTCTCCAGGGAGGAGTACGGTCTATTCTCACATTTTTAATCAGCAAGGCCAAGGACGAGCGTCCCCGCTGCTCCTGTCTGTGCCAAGGCAAACAGCACACAGAACTGCGGCTGAAAGCGTGCAGGGCCAAAGCAAACAGCCTCGCTGCAGCACCGGGGACCGGCGCAGGGCCACATCCCGGCCACCCTTCCGCAAGCCGCCGACCCAGGCACGGAAGCAGCACGGCCCCGGCCGGGACAGAGGACCAGCCAGGGCCACACGGGTGGCTCCAGCTGTGCCCTGACCGTGCCTCCGTGTGGGCTGCTGTCTGCCTGGCCAGCGTGCCCCCGCCGTCCCACCTGCACCGGCCCTTCCGCGGAGCCCCGAGCTCCCCAGTGACACGACACAAAAGGGCAACACGGCGCCGGCACTCGAGACTTGGCAGCCGGGCCACAGAGCACCGCCTACAACCAACCCGCCTGCGTTGCAGCGCAGGCCTGCTGTGAGGACGGAGCGTTCGTGGGGGACGCAGCCCCGCTCACACCAAAGCCGCTGCGTCCAGCCCCGCGGGTCCCGGGTCTCCCTGCCGCACTTGCCCACGGGAGCTCATTAGTGAACTGAGCGACAAGCACAAACCACGGACTCGCCTGTTGAATGTGCGCCCCAACCTCCAGGCTGCTTCCGGGGGTTCACGGCCCTCGCCCTCACCGTCCCGCTGCCTGTGGATCTCCGGTTAAATCACAGCTCCGTCTAGAAGCCACTCGGCCGTGACTGCACGCCTCGCCGCCCAGGTTATGAGAGTTTTAGTAAGGACGGCCGTGGGGTTCCCCAGAGTGAAGCCAGGCCGTGTACCCCTCAGGATTCTCACCATGGAAGTTCCTGTTTAATGGTTTCGTTGCAGAAGCGAGGAAAACAGGAGAGGGATCGTGTGCCTGGCACTTCCCTCCCACCCCCTGCGGTAATGAGCAAATGGTTATGGAACTAATGACTAATAATTTAATAAACCTCCCTTCCCTGACAGCATTTGCAGAGCAACACGACCAGAAGCGTATGCCACAGACTCAATGTGAGACCAAACACAAAACCCCAGAGGCTGTTCCTTTTACGTGCCGAGTCCTCGCCGCCTGACTCCGCGTTTCCCGGCAGCTCCAACATGGCTCCGGAGCCGGCTTACTCGCTCCGAGCTAGTAGCTCCAGGATTCTCGCCGTGACCCTGCTCTAACTTGAAAACCGACGTGAGAAGCCGCGTCACAGGACAGGGTGCCACCCAAAACTCAGCTCAAAGCAAAGGAGGCCACCCGGGAGGTCTCCCTCTGGCCGCCCAGAGCCTGAGCGAGCCGTAGGGGGAGGGCTTCACAGCCACAATTGTGAATACAATTTGGAACTGTTGCTCCGCGGGTGCCTCGCAGTCCCATTTAGTGGCCGTGAACCAGGAACCGCGGCGTAAGCACCGAGTACCTGGATCTCCCGCCTACCACTTCACCTTCAGACGCAGTTCTGAAATAAGCAGAGCTTTGTAAGAGGATTGCTGCGGACGCCCGGGGCGAGTCTTCCTCTTGAGAAAATGCCCGCCTTGGGACTGCATTGGGCCCCGAGCCCCTGGGAGCCTGGGTCTGTTTTAGTGGGGGTGAGGGTCTAAACCGAGAAAATGGACGCTGGAGAAACAGAAATCCAAGGGCCTGTTAATGTCGACGAGGCACACAAAATGACCTGGGAGGGGTCTTCCCGCGGGGCTCAGACGTGACAGCGACAGTGTGCAGAGGAGGACGCGAACCCCACTCTCCACACACATCAGAGGCAGAGGCAGGCGCGCCAGCCTCCTACACAATTAGTCTTCTCCTCCGCGGTTACATAAGATGATGGATTATCTGTCCACCCCTCCAACCTGCCCGCGCGCGACCTCCCACCTGGGGCCCCGTCCATCACTGCCCGGGAAGGAGTTGCGGAAAGGGAAAGCCTGTTGAGGAGAAAGTGCCCAAAGGCTTGCGTAACCGCGGCTGGAGGGGCCACTGCGGGGCCACCACGCCGTCCGGGGCGCAAAGAGACGCGCGGCACGGTCCCTGTACCCCTGGCGGCCCTCGCCCCGCTCCACTCCAGTCCGAGGGCCCCGTCCCACGGACGCCAGGGCGGACGCGCGCGGAGAGGCGCGCGGGGGCAGCGCAGGGCTGCCTCAGCGGGGGGGCTCCTGAGCCCACCTGTGACCGAGCGGCTGGCGCCGGGTCCCCGCAGCCGCTCCGAAAAGACCCCCAAGGGCCCGGGGGCCGCCCCGGTCGGGCCCGGGAGCGCGGGCAGCGCCGGGCTCACCTTATAGACATTTTCTGTGAGCCGATGCATCTCCTCCGTGCGCGACAGCGACATGGTGCTGGTCCGGCGGCACCGCGAAGCGGAGCGGGGGCGCGGGCGACGGCGGCGACGGCGGCGGGCGCGACAGGAACGGGCGGGCAGCGCGCGAAGCCGGACCAGAAACGCGGCACCCCGCAGGCGGCCGCCTTTATAACCACCCAGGCCCCGCCCCCCTCAGGCTCCTCCCCCTGCACCCGGATCACCGCCCCCGGCCACCCGCCCCCGTCCTGCCGCGCCGCTGCCAGGCAACCGGCAGGCCCCGCCCCCGCACCGCCCTTCCCATTGGTGGGTTCCGGAGATGGAGGAGGAGGCGGGGCCTGCGGGCAGGCTCAGGGCAGCAATTGGCCGGCGGCGCTGTCGATCGCGGGGGAGGAGGCGGAGGCGCGGCGCGGGCCCGGTCCTGGGAACAGCCTGGGGGCCGGGCGACAGCCGGGCTGGGGGCGGGGCGGCGTGGGCCGGTGGCGCTGGAGGCGGTGAGCGGAAGGTGGGCGAGCGCGCGTGGGGGCGGCCCTTCGCGGAGTCGCGAGTCCGGGCGGTCCCTGGGCGCCGCTCCCTGCTAACGGCGGGGGGCGCGGGCTCGCGCATGGCGGGGGAGGGTTCCTGGGCGGCCGGCCGCCGGCAGCGCGGGCGGAGTGAAGAATGGGGAGAGGCCGGCACACAGCCGCACGGTCCGGCCCGGGCCCGGAGTTTTGGGAGGTAAGTCTGCGAGGCGGCGGAGACTCGGGTCGGGGTGAGGATGGGCCCTGCTGGGGGGCATCCTGAGAGAAAAGGACACTGGCAGGTGGTACCTAACGGGGGTGGATTCTGGGGAGGACGCTGGGAGGGCGGGCTCTGGGGGAGGCTGGACCCTGGTGGGGGGTGGTGCCCTGCGGGAAGACCCTGGGAGGGGAGGACCCTGGGAGGGGTGTCGACAGGGGTGGGGTGGGCCCTGAGGAAAACCCTGGGGAGGGGTGCATCCTAGGGCACGGGGAGGAGAATTTGCCAGGAAGATGGTAGAGGGGACGGATGGGAGTGGGGAGAGAACCTTGTGGGGAGGACTGCGGGGGGACCCCCAGGGAAGGAGAGGACCCTATGATGGCAGACGACCCTTGCTGGGGGCAGTTTCTTTGGGGAGGGAGGACTGTGTGGGTGGAGGAGAGCCTTCCTTGAAAGATCAGAGCTGCCTGCTTTTCCAGGGCCTTTCCTGGAGGTTCTATGGGGCAGCTGACCAAGCTGGCCAAGCTGGCACACAGGGATCCCAAGTACAATTCCTTTGAAAAAATATTTACATAAATTAGAGTTACATATGGAGGAATTATTTGCTTTACATTGTAAAACGCTAGGTCTGAGTGTTTCCCTGTAATGAAACCTGATACTCTGTGCCAGCGTCCCATCCAGGACGGTCACTCATACTTTCCCTTCGAGCACAGGTGCCCAGGGAGACACAGCCCTACAAGACGCCGCTCCGACAGACCAGGACTAAGGCAAGTCCCAAAGTCACTGCCAGTCCACCAGGACCCAGGGGGACTGCGTTCTGCATCGTAGGAGCATCCCGAAGACAGGAAAGCAACCTGCAGGAAGAGGTCGCCTGCCCTCCTGTCTGCAAACCTTCCATCACGGGCAGATCCTCTTTGGTTTAATTTCCTTCCTGAAACCAGCTATGGTTTCCTCCTTTTCTTTGTTGTTTGCGGTGTTTTAAAGTGGATCTCTGCGTTTATAGATTTTGGGATTCTTTTGGTCGTAAGTGACAGAAAGCTAATTCAAACTGGCTCTAACAACTGAGACGTTTGTCTTCTTGCGCGGCTGTGAGGTTAGGGTTGTCTTCCTCCCCTTCTTTCTCTTTCCGTCCGGGCCAGCATGGTGCGGTGCACGCTCCATCCTGCCGGCCCCGGGACTGATATCCGTTGACCTGACCGGGGTCAGGGGCCAGGGTGGAGCTGGGTGGGTGCAGGGTGGAGCTGCTGCTTGCCCAAAGGGAAGTGACGTGGTTGGGATCAGAAGAATGACAGGTGAGGCTGGCAGGAAAACCAGGGAGTGGGGGGGAGGGGAGTCAGTCTGGAGAGTTCTGAGCTGGCTGCTCCCCTCAGTCTCAAGGCAGTGGAGGGAGGAGAGAGGCCTCTCTCCTGAGAAACATCTGTATTCCTAAGTACCAGTCCGCCCTCTGGAAGGTTCTGCCCTTGACTTCCATTCTCCTGCCCAAGGGCAGGCTCAGCTTTGGTAGCAGCTGAGGTAGAGGACCCACTGCAAGCCTGGCCTGTCTTCCAGCAGCCCGTCCCGGGCCTCTCCCCTCACCCTGGGAGCCGGACCGGAGGTGAGCAGCGGGGAGGGACGCCATCAGCAGCTGCCGCAAGTGGAAATGAGCGAGCATCGCATGGAGTATCACCCAGAGAGCGAGCGGGGCTCATGGCAGACGCAGAGTGAGACGCAGGCGAGGCGGTCCTATCAAGGCCTGGAGACCTGGACCCTGCCTGGCGGCCTCTCTGAGCCACCGGACTCCAGAAAGGTCTCCAGCGTGGGCGTGCCCAGTCCTTCGGCTGTCAGGAGGGGTCTAACCCCCCGCCCCAGGAGACCACCAGTGTTCTCTGGGGGTTTTCTTATTTGCATGGAGGCTCCTTCAAATGGTCATGGTGTCTGGGGCTGGGGCTGAGGACCGAGGGTAAGGCCCTAGGGCCTAAGTGGTGGATGAGGCTAGATGGCGGGCTGGGTGCTGACAGGTCAGCCGCAGCGCCGGCTCCCAGGATTTAGGGGGGCACCCTTGTCTTGGCACCTCTTTATTTTGAAAGTGTTCAGAGCCCTGTATCAACCCCACCTTGTTCCTTCTTCGCTTAACTCAGAGCATGTTGGGGGCTGTGAGATCTGGCCCCTGGCCTGGAGGTTGGCACTCGGGGCAGCTGGGAAGTCATCGCCCCGACTCGGGGTCTTGCGCACCCCCTCCGACTCCGGCAGAAAGAAGGCGTTGTCGTGATGGAGAAGTCCGAGAGGACCAGTGCCAGCCAAGACGGCCGGGTCCCAGCACCCCCAGAGCAGGGCGGTGTTCTTCCCGCACTTGGGGCAGGGCCGGGGGACGGCTGGTGTCCCCGAGGAGGCAGGTGCACTGGCGCTCCATTTTCTTGTCACTTCTGACCGTCGGTCCTCACCTCTGCGGTCTGCGCCACCAGGGAGGCGTGTGGCCATGGCAGTCTTCAGCACGTAGTCTGAACCAGCCCCCCCCCCCACTCCACCCTGCACACCGGCACCGGCCCTCGCGCATGCAGGGTGCCGGGCTGCAGTCGGAGGCGAGAACCTGACCGTGTGGTCCTGTGGACGGCGACCCCGGCTCAGCAGACCCCCGCCTGGGCGGCCCAGGAGGAAAGGGCTGCAAGCAGGGAGAAGAAAAGTGCGTCCCTTCATCAGCTTATTTTTAGGCGTGTTATATAAGCGGCTCCATCTCAGCGTCACGTAGGGAGGGGGGTCTCGGATTTAATTACAGGATGACAGCGTTTGCTTTTCAAGCAAGCTGTTCTCCTGGCAAGCAGACACAAGGGTTTGTGAATTTTTGCTAAACAGAAGGAGCCCTTTCTGAGGTGGCCGCCCCGCGAAACCTCGGAGGGTTCTCACCCCCATCTCGCTGTCCAGCCTAACGTGGTCTGGGCTAGGCTTGGCCCACGGGGCGGCGGTTCGCCTCCGATCACAGGGACATGTGTGCTTGGCGAGGGGGCCGTTTCTCTCTCCCTCCGCCTCCCCCTCCCCCCCCCTCGCTCTCAGAGACGGAGCCACCCAATCCAGACTTCTCCTTTTTTCCTCCCTGGATTAAAGGATTTGTAATCAGTAACCAGAAAGTTCCAGAGCAGGAAGGACGGGCATCCCTAGCAGGACCTCATCTTCTCTGTCCCCCCTGGCCTGCACCGTTGACCCACCCCCACCCCGTCCATGCCAGGTGCCCTGGGTGACCGGCCTGGGCCAGCGTCACCGGCACAACTGTCCGAAGTGTGTCCACAGGACTGTTTTCTGGTTCCTGGCCAGGCCCGTGTCCTTCGTGACTGTCAGCAGCATCAGCACGAAAGCCGGAGCTGCCTGGAGCAGGAAGCTCCCGGGCTCGGGGGAGTCCTGCCTGCTGCCAGCAGGAAGGACACCTCGGCGGCCGCCAGCACACTGAGGCTCTGTCCGGCACAAAAGGAGAGCCGCATTTCCTGCCCCTGGGTGAGGCCTGACGTCTCCCAGCTGGGCGTGCTGTCGAGGGAGTGGACGCAGGATGCAGGAAGAGTCGGTTACCGGGAGCCAGTCACTCAGACAGCAGGGCTCGGGCGCCGCCACAGCCTTCCCAGCCCCACGTGGGTGCGGGTGGGCGGTGGCAGCTGCCGCAGAACACAGGACGATTCAAGGTGCAAACAGCAGGAAAGCACCGAGGGCCCCCTGGGTGGCTCAGTCGGTTGAGCGTCTGTCTTGGGCTCAGATCCTGATCTCGTGGCTCGTGAGTTTGAGGCCCGAATGGGCTCTGTGCTGACGGCTCAGAGCCTGGAGCCCGCTTGGGATTCTGTGTCTCCCTCTCGCTCTGCCCCTCCCCCACTCATGCTCCGTCTCTCTGTCTCTCTCAAAACTAAATAAAAACATTGGGGAAAGAAAAAAAAGGAAAGCACCAAGAACTGTGTCTGGCACGTGGCAAGCCCTTGAATGTTTCAGAGATTATTGCTATTAGTACTTAGACGGACATTTCTAGAAAGCACCCAGATGCCATGTAGAAAGGCATGTGAGAAGCTGCCTCAAGAAGGTCCCCGGCCCTCACGTGTGGGCTCTGCGGGGCCACTTCCCTCCCGAGAGCACAGGAGGGAGGAGGAGCTTTCCTGGGAGACGCCAGAGGGCGCTTCTCGGCCCGGCGAGCCAGGTGGCGGCTGCGGTGGGCATCGCGTGATCACGCGTGGCCCTTCAGCTCTCTGGTCTTCCTCCCAGAACCCTGTCACCCCTGTGTAACCTCCAGACACATCCCAACGGAGAGACAGCCCCAGAACTACCCAGCCACCAGAAACCAGGGACATGAGAGACGGCTCTGCCCAGAGGTGCCTGGGGAGACGTGAGGATGGGGTGACAGGAAAACTAAGGACACCTGAACCGAGCGTGGACTTTGGTTGACAGCAGCAAACCCATAGTAGTTCGTGATTTGTGACACACAGCACACTGGCGGGAGGTGCTGACGGTGGGAAATGGGTGGGGGCGGGGGGTGAGAGGTCTTTGCAATAATTATGTAAATTGAAAACTGTTCTGAAATTAAAAGTTTATTAAAGGGGGGGGTGCGCCAGCATCATCGGCACCAGCCCCTACCTGACCCGTATCTCACCTGAGACCTCGGCCTCTGTGGGGCCGGCAGATGGAGCAGCCGCCCCGTCCCCCCAACAAGGCCTGGGCTGGGCCGGGTCGGTGGACAGCAGCTCCATGCAGGAGGCTGGCCGGGGTGGGGGGGGGGAGCGGGGCAGGACAGGCCAGGGCCAAGGCCAGGAGGGGACGGGCCAGGCTGACGGCTGCTTTCCTGCCACTCCAGCTGAGGGCTGGCCCCCCTCCTCCCCAGCTGCCTACCTAGAGGTGCCCTTTCCCCCAGACCTGCTCATCCTTGACCTGGACACGGTCTAAAGGCTCTCTTCCCTCTAACCAAAACGTTGGCCCGGGCAGGACAGATTCCGCCTGGGCCCGCAGGGATCTGTGCTGTTTCCTTGTCTGTCCCCAAGGGAGGACGGGAGGGAGGGGTGAGCTGAGCCCCGCCCGGGAAGGTGAGCTGGGCTCGCTCCAGGCTGCCCCGCACAGACGGAGAAGGAGGAGGGCCGGACAGGCTCAGGTGTGGCTTCGAGGCCCCTCCCGGCCCCCTAGCAAGGCAGCCTAGAACGTTCTCTGTTCTCCACTTGCTTGCTCTATCCTCCCACTTCCCCCAGCTTCCCTACTGGCCAGGCTCGGAGGGGGGCTGGAGGGGGCTCCCTGCGGGTGGAGGGGAGGTGCCAGCCCTGAGGCAGGGCTGGGTGGGAGAGGTTCCCCAGCAACCAGCGGCCCCTTACATAAGCAGTGTGCCTCGGCGTGACTCCAGGGGCCGTGGGAGGCAGCGCGGGGGTGAGTGCCGGGGCGCGAAGAGGCTCAGAGTTTCTCTGGGGGCTCCTCCCCCCTCTGCATCTTAGCGTCATCCCGAGTCTGCCAGCTCGGTCACCCACTTGCTGATTAGAATACGTTAACTGACAATGCAGATTTAAATAGCCCAGGCAGGTGACGTGGGCGCCCCCATACCTGGGCCTCCCTGGGCCAGGTGAGGCTGGAGGGCTGGTGGGGGGCGGTCTGAGCTGATGAAGGGGCCGGGGGGCAGGGAAACCCATGCCCCCTCGGGCACACCCATCTTCAGCGCAGTCCTTGACCTGGTGAGCGGGACGCTGAGGTTCCCACGCCTCCATCAAACGAGCCAGATTTGTGGTGAGGAGGCCCTGGGCCCACAAGGGCATGGCCGGTCGCTCCGCTGCCCTGGGCGGGGGTGGGGGGGGGCCATAGGGAAGACACTGGCTTCCCACTCGTTTGCTGCCCTTCCGCCTTGAGACACAAATCACGTCGCTCTCTCTGCTTCTCAGCGGCCTCACGCTGCCCGGACAGGGGTCTGGAAGGTGTTTTGGAGCAGAGAGGAGGGGACGTGTTCTCTGGAGTCTGGACTTGGAGGACCGCCTGGAAAGCGGGGCCTTGCCTGTCCCCAGCCCCTCGGCGCCGCCAGGAGACTGCAGACGGCGCTGCCTGGCGCACAGATGGCCCCCCGCCCAGGGCCGCCGCTTCTAATTTCGGCTGCTGGAGGCTCCGAGCGCTCTTTTTTTATTCCGTGTTTATTTAAAGCCAGATTTTAAAATGTTGCCTTCAGCCCCGAAATCTGACTTTTTCTTCTCACTGCAGATCCTAAAGCCACCCAGGAGGCGCGTTAAGGCGCACTCGGGCTGGGCCAGTGGGTCGCCCTGCCGGCATGCATATGGACGTCTGCTCCACCGGGTCATCCTGTACAAGCTGCCCGGCATCAAGTCCCTCGTCCCCAACTACGGCCGCCCTGTCGTCTCCCTGCCTGGGGTGGCTCCTCTCCTGGGCCAGGCGTGACCCCCTGGAGGTAGCACAGGGACCAGGTGGGTGGCTTCGACTCTGCTCTTCCTGGCGGTCAGGCTTCCCCCTTCTCACATGGTTGGGAACCCAGGACGTCCAGAGGGCATACTCGCTGTGTCCCCACACCGCGGGGCGGCTCTTACAGACATCCGTGTGCATGTGCCGGACAGCAGGACAGCGTTGTCACACCGGCAGGGTGACCCACAGGCCCAGCCTGAGTGGGCGATGGGCACTTAAGAACTGTGAAATCCTGTCCTCTCGGGTAGCACATAAGAACCGTTATCCCCTCCTGCAGCTCACCCTAGAATGTGCTAGAATAACTGTGATAGAACCGGACAGGCAGAAGGCAGAGCTGACCGAGGGGCGTGCAGGTGGACACCTGTGTGGGACAGAGTATACGGAAGCCAAAGAAGGCCCTGGCCTCTGGTGGGGGCTAGGTGGGCAGCAGGCTGGGGACGCTGGGCCAGTCCCTTCAGCGGTCCGGCCAGGACACAGGCTGGAGTTGGTGCGGGGGGCAGCTGGGGTCCCCGAGGGGCTCCTCGACTAGAGGGAGCCAGGCACTTGTCACAACAGCTGAAAAACGCGGCCTCGCTTTCATACCCCAACGAAGTGTGGAGGGTTTCGCAATTGCTTCCCTGGCAGGTCTGGCCAGAATGTAATGTGATTTTGAGAAAAATTATTTTAGTGTCAAGCTTGAGAATATTATCTATCCCATCAAGAATTTTTTCTTTTTTTCTCTCCCAAGTTGGAAGAAACAGATATCTCCACAGAGGCTCCTGGAAAACTTAGTTCCACGTGACATTTAACCCCCGGTCCAGGCGCGTGACTTTTGCTGGGGGTTGCTGTTAATTCACGCCCGGGTTTGGGGGTTTTCTCTGCACCCCGGGATCCAGCAGCCCTTTGCGCAGCCTCGGGCCCCGGTTTTCCGAACCTCCGGGGCTGGCGGCGGTGGGTTTGGTTGTAATTTTCCTTCATCGTTCAGTTCTGCATCAGGAGAGGGAGGGCCGAGACTTCCAGCCTGGACGCGGGCTCCATCGGCGGCGCGTCGCTGGGGCGCGGAGCTGGTAACGTGCAGGCGGCTCGGACGCGAGCGTCAGCAGCCGTAGGGCGACCCCGCGGGCGTTCTCTGGACGGGCACCCGCGTGTCGGCGGAGGCGCAGAGGGCTGAGGGCGCCGGGGAGCCGGTGCCGAGCTCTGCCCACAGGAGCCGGACCCCGGGCGTCGGGGCCGGGACTCCACACCGAGGAGTCTTCACTGCCACCTGGTGGTCAGCCCAGAAAGTGAGGCGGACGCGCGGCGGGGAGGCGGGGCCACGCGGGGCGGGGCTCGGCAGGGCGGGGCAGAACCGGGCCGGATCGGGCCCTGGGGGGTGTGGGGGGCGGGTCGGGTACAGGCCGTGTCCTGACGTGCAGAGGGTCCTCGAGGACAGACGGGGGTACGGGCTGCAGGGCGTGGACAGGATGGGGTCAGGGCCCGGGCGGCCCCGCAGGCTCAGGCGGGTGGCTGCAGGGCTCCGGCCTGAGGCCCCGCCCAACCACAGACCTCCCCGGAGCTCCCCCTCGCCACCGCCCTCCCCCCCGGGGCCCAGCAGGAAGGAAAGGTCACACATGTGAGACAGGCCGCTCGCTCGGTGGGGCACAGACGCTGCCTGGAGCCTGCGGGGGGACGCGTGGAGGGTGGCGTGGTCCCCCCTGGCAACTTCGGCTCTCTGTAACCTGTGTTGTCAGAGGGCCCTGTGACATCTTGTTTGAAGACTCAGGTAAAAGTCACGTAACAAAATAAATTCGTTTGAGGTACACGACGCAGTCCGCGGTAGAGGCACGGAGGACACTCACAGTGCTGCGCCACCGCCTCGACCCAGTTCGGAACACTGTCGTCGGCCCGACGGAGCCCGTCCCCGCCCGCGGCCCGCCCCTGCCCCTCTGGCCCGCCGCTGGCACCCAGCACCCGGCCTCTGCGACTGCCTGTCCCGGGTACTTCCCGTCCGCGGAATCCCGCTCGGAGCTCCGTCCGTGTGGCAGCAGGTGTCGGCTCTCGTCCACCCTTCCGCCGGGGGGTGACCGCGCTTTGCTTGCCTGTTGGCCAGCGGCCGCGAGCACCGCGTGCAAGTTTTCGGTTCCGTCGTGTGTCTCTGGGGCTGGAACTGCCGGGTCCGTGGGGATTTTATGTTTAGCTCTCTGAGGAAGCACCGGGCTGTTTGTCCTGGCGACTCAGGTCTTGCACGCGGGCCGGATTCCTCCACGTCCTCACCAACTCTTGTTACTGGTCGTCTGATGCCGGCCACCGCGGTGGACGGGAGGTGGCGTCCCACTGTGGTTTCGCTATGCGTTTCCCTGGCGCCTCATGACGTGGAGCATCTTTCCAGGTGTCCGGCACCTTCCTTAAAGGAGCCAGACTTCTCCAGAATGTCGTGGCTTTGCTTCAGAACTCCATCGGGGAAGCGACCGCGCAGGCCAGCCAGCTCCTCCCAGAGGCTTTTGACCGATCTGGGTCCCCCCAGTCCACTAGGGGACTCCCCGGGCCCAGTCGGGTGCGCCCTCCCGCCCAGGCTGGGTCCCAGAAGCAGCAGGGACCGCGGGCCGCTCTAGAGCTGAGCGATTCCTGGGTGCTTTTCAGAGGAAGCCCCTCGGCCCGACGAGGGCGGTGCGTGCGAGCCGAGGGCCCTGGGCTGTCCGGCCGGCCCCAGAGACGTCTACGATGCGCTCGAGGCCCCGTGGCCCTTCTCCGCCCAGCGCTCGGAGTGAGAACTAGGGCAGCCGCCCTCAGCCGCGCGGAGTGAATGGAGTCCCGGCCTGTGGCCCGCAGACACCTCGGGTGGGAGCCCAGCCCATCTGCGGCCCTGGCAGGACCGTGCTGCCAGGTGGCGGCCGGGAGCCAGGGAGCCGGGCTCGGGCCGCGCACCCGAGGCACCTGACCACCGGCCCCCGGGACAGGTGGGGTGGGAGCAGACTTCGGCCCTGTCGTCCGGAGGCCACGAGACCTTCCCCGCCAGGGCCCTGGGCCGCTGCACCTGTCGGCCCTGGCGGTCAAGAGCCTCGGACTTGAGCAGAAATGGGCTCGGTCAAAAGGTCAGGTAGGTGACGGGGTCCCCAGGAAGCTTGGCGAGCTGCCCGAGGATGCCGGCAGCGGCCACCTGCCACCGAACAGCGGCCCAGGGCTGGGAATGCACCCCTGCCCCCGGGGTCAGTGTTGTCGCGGCACCACGGCCTCCCCGCCTCCCCAGACCGCGCCCTCTCCTCTGGCACGCCATCTTGCTGGCCCCCCCCAGTGACAAACCCAGCCCCGGGAGGGGATCTGACGGCCAGGGTGCCAGCTGCTGACGCCTGGTCCCCTCTCCCGTCTGCTGACTGGGAGCCACACACAGTCCACAAGATCACACTTGAGGATGTGTGTGTGCACTTATTTTTAAACTGTGGGGGCGCCTGGGGGGCTCAGTCGGTTGAGCGGCCGACTTCAGCTCAGGTTGTGATCTCACGGTCTGCGAGTTCGAGCCCCGCGTCGGGCTCTGTGCTGACAGCTCAGAGCCTGGAGCCTGCTTCGGATTCTGTGTCTCCCTCTCTCTCTGCCCTTCCCATGCTCATGCTCTGTCCCTATGTCTCTCAAAAAAAAATAAACGTTAAAAAAAATTCTTTTTAAACTGTGGAAACCATCAGAAGCCCCTTTCTTCCTCAGTACGGCGGCTGTGTTTCAGAGGGTGGCCTGCCTGAAGCTTCCTCACCCCCCGCCCCCATAAACAGCTGCCAATATGGAAAGGCCTGTGCATCAGGTTAATTTCTCAAGGCAGGCACAAGCAAGGTCTCGGGCAGGCGCCCGGAGAGGCCCCGGAGCGGCGGCTCTCGGCCAGACCCCTCTGACGGGAGGAGAGCGTGCTTTGTCCCTTTTCCGGTTCTTAGCGGGAGCGCTCTAATCCACCCCCTGGGCTGGGAAGTCTCTTTCCCAGGTTTAAAATTTAATTTTCCGTCCCCAGTTGTTCGCTGCTAGTAAATAGAAATAGGTATGGAATTTTGTGCGCTGACATAGTAGTCCGTGACCCCACTCAACGTACCGGCTAGTTCTAGTAGATTTCCGGTAGCTGCCTTCAGGATCTCTGTGTAAGTAGTCATGTTGCCACAACTAGAACGTGTCCTTGCTTCCTTCCCAACACACGTGCATTTTATTTCTCTCCTGATTATACGTATTAGGACCCTTAACGTGACGTTGAATAGAAGTGGTCAGAGAAGTTCCCCACCTTTTGGGGGAACAGCACTTCCCCCAAAAGTGCTTAATGGCAGCACTTAATGGCCTCCTGCCATTAAGCCTGGTATTTGCGGCAGGATTTTGCAGATGCCTTTTGTTTTTATTATTATTTTAATGTTTACTTATTTTTGAGAGAGACAGAGTATGGGCGGGGGCAGAGAGAGAGGGAGACACAGAATTCGAAGCAGGCTTCAGCCTCTGAGCTGTCAGCACAGACCCCAATGAGGGGCTCGAACCCACAAACCTCAAGATCAGGACCTGAGCCAATGTCAGATGCTTAACCAACCGAGACTCCCAGCTGCCCTAGAAACTTTCCTTTTTGCTTTAATTCATTTATCGTGAGAGAGAGGGAGAGAGAGCTTGCGAGCATGCTCACACAGGGCCCAAGAGGGGCTTGAGCTCAGGGACGGTGAGATCATGGCCTGAGCTGGAATCGAGTTGGACGCTCAGCTTACGGATCCGCCCAAGCGCTCTGAAACTTTTCTTTAGGAAAAAAAAAAAGCAGTTACTATTGTGAATTTCCCTTGGAGGAAAATCACTACTTTAGCTACAATCCATAAATGTTAATGTCTTCATTATCATTTGATTCAAAATACTTTCTCATTCCCCTTGTAAATTCCTTTTTACCCCATTCATCACTTAACATTCGTGGGTCTTTCAGAGATGCGTCGCTGTTTTCCAGTCATTACCTCATGGTCTGAGAACGTACTGTGCAGGATTTCAATTTTTTGGAAAGTTTATTTGGGTTTATTTTCTGGCCCAGAACATGGTCATGTTGGTGAGGGACCAGTCCGGCTGCTGTCTGTCCTGGGGGACTGGCCGTCTCTCATCACACGATGGGCGTCTGACCTCGAAGACGCTATCGGTGCTTCAGTTCTGCCAGGCTGTGCTTCTCGTGCGCTGAAGTCTGCCGTCCCGTGGGCACTCATCTGGATTGTTAGGCCTTTGATCATGTGACACTCCCCCCCATCTCTGGCGATGTTCCCGTTTTGAAATACGGTCTGCCGATGACATAACCACTCTGCCTTTCCTTTGCTTTTTAACATTTCCAAGGTGTATCTTCCCCACCCTTTTCTTACCTGCTCACATTGAAAGTGGGCTTCTCACAGATGGCACGGAGCCGGGCGCTTTGTTGCTTTTTAATTCCGATTCGTCGGTCTCTCTTTAATTGGTGTGTTTGGACTGGTGACGGTAGTTATTAAGAATCGAACTTGGATTTCCCACTTTACTGCTGTGTTTGTCCCTACGTCCTCCCCTCTCCTGCCTCCCGTCAGATCCCTTGAAAACCCTCGCATCCCACTTTTCCTCCCGACTCTTGGGCCGGATCTCTGTGCTTCGACTGGCCGCACTCGAGATCGCCCCTCTCCCGGCGGGTTCGGACTTCCCTGCGAGGCCACCCCCACCCTCATGGCGCGGTTGTCGCGCGCTCACGGGGGCTGAGAATCCCGCCTGTGTTAGAAGTCTTGCTTCCAACAGCCACATGTATTGCTAAACACGTAAGGGGGAACGCTGTTGGACGTTTACTGAGCTATGGCCGTCTCTGCTGTTCCTCCTCCATTGCTGAAGACACGCGTCTCCAGCTGGCCGCGCCGCCGGCGGCCTGGGCCCCGTCTCCAGCGCTTCCTTTAGAGCCGGCCCGCACGACCGCTCTCGCTTGCCCTCCGCTTCGGAGCGGCTTCATTTTCCCTTCCGCCCCACAGCGTGTTCTGCTAGGCCGAACTCTGGGCCGACTGTCCTTGCTTCGGGGCACTTTCAGGACCGTTGCCCCGTCTCCCGGCCTCTGTGCTTTCCGATCAGAAGTCCGGTCACTCGGGTTGCTGCCCTCTGTGCAGGTTTCGTTCCTACCTGTCAGCTTCCAGGTGTCTCTCTCTGCCTTGACCAGGTTAATTATGACCTGTCCAGACCCGGGTCTCTTTGGATTTTCCCTGTGTGGGGGTCACTGTATTTCTTGAATCTGTAAATTAAAGTCTTTTCCCTAAATGTGAGAAGTTTTCAGCCAGTCTTTCTTCAAAAAACTGTTTTCCCTGCTCTGTTTCTTCTCTTGGGGTTTTCATGACACAACGCTGGACCGTCCGATCCTGTCACGCAGGTCCCCGAGGGGCGGGCTTGCCCCCTGACTCCCGTCTCTTCTCCAGACCGGATGGTTTCTGTTGGCCGATCTTCTGGCTGGGTCTTCCCTCGGATGCCTCCTACCTGCTCTAGAGGCTGCTGAGTAATTTTTTAGATTTCTCAGCCCTAAAATTTGCATTTTGTTCTTTTGTATACTCTCTACTCCTCAGCTGAGATCTTTCCATCTGTTTCCAGTGTGTTCAACTTTACCTTCTGTGACAGTTACAATAATTGCTTGCACGTGTTTTTCTGATAATTCCACCACCTGGATCTCAGAGCTGGCATCTGTTGACCGTCCTTCCTCGGGAAAGTGGTCACGTTTCCGTCTTGCACGTTGAGTAATTCGGGGCTGTAAGTCCGGCACCTTGGCTGCTGTGCTGCATAGACGCTGGGTCAGTCCTCCGGAGAATGCGGATTCTCGTTTCAGCAGCCTGTTAACCTGGGTAGTTCAGACCACAGGTTCCCTGGCCTCCGCTGGCCAGAACCTCCAGGGTTCTTGTGCTGTGAACACGGACGCAGTGGCAGGCTCTCCCTCTGGAGTCTGGGGTGCCGCTGATGACAGACCATGGAGAGGAGTTGGCACCACATGTTGTCACAACGGTGCCTGGCACTCTGCCCGATGTCCCC
Source organism: Paguma larvata (assembly GCA_030068075.1). Classification (NCBI taxonomy): domain Eukaryota; kingdom Metazoa; phylum Chordata; class Mammalia; order Carnivora; family Viverridae; genus Paguma; species Paguma larvata. The sequence goes on from CM057843.1 coordinate 25,185,147, forward strand.
AAACTCTCCCTGTGGGGTGGGCAGGGTTGCAGGGAGACCCTACGAGGTAGCCACAGGTGGGGAGGGGGCCAATTCCTCCCCAGGGCAGGGCACGCAGCCAGGCCAGGGTGCCCTCATCCATTCCAGGAGCCCCCCCATCCCATACTGGGTGCCCCCCCAGCCTCCCATTCTCCGCTTTTATATATTTCCCCTGCCGCCTGTCCTGGGGACAAACGTGCATCCAACCAAAATGGTCCCAGTGCCTGGTCCTTGCCCTCCTGCCCACCTGTTCTCGTCCCGGCCTATGCCCGCTCCCCAGGCAGTCTGCTCCGGTCACACGGCTCCCGTGCCGCCCTCCGCAGGCCTCTCCCACCTGTCTTCCCAGCCTCCACTGGTCTCGTGTAGGAAACCCGCCCTGCTACCAGGGTTGCAGCTCCGTCGTCTGTCATATTCGTGGGTCCTACGTCCGGAGGTTAGAACGAAGCCGGGTCAGGCTCGTGTGGCTGGTGTTTTAGGACCAGGGCTCAGCGCGGCGCAGGATCAATGTGGGTCCCATCCTAGCAAGAGGGGCCACCCTTGCTCCTTATGCGCACACACGCAGGGGCCCGGCCACCTCCAAGGCCGGAGCCCAGGAGTCAGCTCAAGGTCACCCGCGGTTTCGGGGCAAAACCTCCCTTGGTGAACAAATAAACGTGTAAAAAGAAAGAGGGTGATTGAGCGGTGGGCAGGATGGAACTTCTCAGACAGCGAGAGGACAAGGGTCCTTCCCCAGCTCCTAGGTTGTTTCAGGTGAGGAGGGGCCCCCGGCCTGTGCTGCTGTGGGATGGTGGTTGTGTCCCATCCCAGGGAGCGGCTGGTGCCCGGGCAGTGGGCCATGCAGACCTTGGCAGGCTGTCCGGGCGCTCACCAGGAGGGCAGTCAGAGCCCTGACATCCCAGCAGGCAGCCCCAGTGGTGACACCATCAGGGAGGCCGGTCAGTACACTGGAAAGGGAAAGCTGCACAGACAAGCCTGAGCTCTGGGGTCCTGGGGAGCAGAGGGAAAGGAGAGGGGTCTACCCCATGGTGGGAGTCTGTGTCTCTCCCCCCCCCAGTCAGGCCGGCCGTTCCCTCCATGCCCTCGGACAGGTGGCTGCAGAGTGGGACAGGGTCACCGGATGCTCTTCCTTGTCTATCAGAACTGCCCTCAGGACCCTTGTGCAGTCTTGGGGACAGGTGGCTGTGTCCACAAACAAACGGGTGGGACCCAGCAGCCAGACTGGGAACGGCAATGCCAGTTTCCTGCCAAATCCCCCAAATTGGCAGACAGGGAGCCCCCTGCTGGCCGAGGCGTGCACTACATCTCAAAATCCTGTCAACCCCCTGGCAACTCGGCTGCATCCCGTCATGCCCTCTGGCTGAAGGGCTTGGAAGCCCCCCTCAGGTGGGACACCCCCCACCATTCTCCTTGCTGTTTCCTGCTAGCTCCCTGGGGCCTGTGGCTTCCCACCTGGGTACTGGGACTCTAAACCAGCCCCCCCCCCGGAGGTACCCGACTGACTGCCCTCGCTTTGAGGGGCCTGAGGCCGGCCCTGGGGAACGAGGCACCCGCCAGTGTCCCTTCTACAGGCAGCTTCCCGGGGGCAGTGGCCAGAGCCTGTGCACAGTGAAGGCCTCCACCTGTCCCTGCATCCCCAGCCCCCAGGCAGGTGCTCTCGAGTGAATCCCCGCGAGGGTCAGGGGGCTCTGTTCCAGGGAGCCTAGAGGAGAGGAGCCACACTGTAACCGACCCAAGTACCCCCACGGACCCCACTCCACCAGGCAACGGACCATGCAGGCATCGGCTTTAATATGGGGCTGACCCGTGTGGGCTCCCTCCTTGCCGGGAGTGAAATGTCAGGATTGTCTAATACCAAAACGAACCGTTAACCAGGGAAGCCGTTTCCGGCCTCCGCAGCGTGTGCCCGGCGGCCGACGGCTCAGAGGTGGCGGATCGGAGAGCCCTGGGTCTCCGGCAGATTCCTGAGCCCAAGCTGGGGGGGCCCCAGACAATGGGGGCCGCGGCCGCCAGAGCGGGCCTGTCAGCACCTCCGGGAGCAGCCTCTGCACACAGGCCCACAGGTGGAGAGGCTCGGCCGTGGCCCCTGCAGCCATCAGTCCAGCAGGGGTGCATCCCTCCTGGTCCAACACCCCCAAACACCGACACAGAAGGGGAGAGCTTTCCACCCCCAAACCGACGTGGAAACTGGGCAGGTCAGGAAGCTGCCCGCCAGCTGGCAGGAGCAGCAGGAAGCGAAAAGGGGAAGGGAAAGAAGCTAGGTTTGACGCGCCTTCCAGAGAGCGAGCTGGGGAGAAGGCTGCCTGCGGAGCCTCGCGGGGCCGGGGACGGGAGTGTGGCCAGCACCAGGAGCGACGGGCCTGCCTGTGGCTGCGTGGGAGCCACAGCCTCAGAAGCTGGGTTTGGCCGGAGGGTGTGAACGTTGCCATTTGATCCAGAAAGGAGAGCAAGACAGCGGCGCCAGAGAAGCGCTCCGCAGAGTCACCCCGGCGTCAGGCCCCGTGTGCGCCGCTCCGTCAGCACCCGACTGGCCTGGCCTGGCGCCGGCCTCCTGGGAGCCGGTCAGGTTGGGCCGTGCACCAAAACTCTGGTCCCCAGTCTCTGGGGAGTCCCCGCCAGTCCCACGCAAAGAGGCCAAGTTATGAGGCTGCCACCAGGTCCACCTGCTGGGGCCTGGCCTTGATGGGGACTTTTTCTGTAGAGGAAAAAAAGAGGTGTTTGTCGAGTACAGAAGACCCCACGGGCAGAAACTTCCAGAGGAGAAGGAAGGCGGAAGGAGCCAGGTCCCAGGGCTGTACACGGGGCTGATGGGTGCGGACCTTGAACCCAGCAGCCCGTCACAAGCACTCAGGAGCCCTGCGAGGAGGGGGGACAGGGAGGGGCAGAAAGAAACGCGGAGGGACAGCCAGCCACCAGGGCCCTAGGGCGTGTGGGGCCACAGAGCCATGCTGTGGAGAGGACCCGACCTTCTCCCAGCTCCGCCTGCGGGACGCGCCTCTCTGGAGGGGTTCGGCTCTTACAAGCCACCCCTCTCCCTACCAGAAACTGGGCCCAACACCCCCCCCCACACCCCTCACCCTGAGCAGGCCTGTGCTCCGCCTGAGCCCCTCACCCACCCAGCCGGGGAGGCAGGAACCAACTTCCACCAAGCGCAAGGGCAGGACCCTGCGGCTGGGGCATTTGCTTTTGTTCCAGAACACACGGTCCTCCACAGGACAGAACGAGACGCGTACCTGGTTTCTTCTCGGGGAGAGGCTCTGAAGGAACCTCAGGGAGGTCTATCTGCTCCTGCAAGAAACAGAGGGAGAGGCGGTGAGACCATCTCCACAAGAGCCCCGCCGTGGAAAGTTCCAGAGTGCCTCCTCCTCGGCTTCTGGCATCTCCGAGACTTGACTCACCCTGGGGCTTCCCTAGAGATCCTGGTTCGCACCTCGGCCCTGCAGGGCTGAGGGCTTTGAACCGTGCGCCCACAGAGGTTGAAGGGCGGAGGGGCAGGGCCTGGGGCTGGTCTGCGGCAGGCCGGCCGGCCCAGGGAGCACTGGGCTGCCTCTCGGACAACGCACGGCGGCCTCACCTCCCAGCTGGCTTCCCTGGCGGTTTAGGGAGCACTTGGGTCCTCGGGAGGAAGGACATCGGGAGGCAGGGGCACACGGGACACCAGAGGGCAGAGAGCAGCGACACTAACGACCTGCTCATCCCGCAGGTGCGGGGAACGGCAGCCTGGCGGGCACGGCGAGAGGCACGCTGCGGCCGTGGCCCAGAGCTGCAGGTCCCTCAGTCGGGAGCACGCACGCACCTCGGGGCCTGTGCGTGGCAAGGCCGCCTAGGGAAGGGGTGCGGGCCCTGCGCTCGACAGGGAGTGACCTGGCCATGGCGGGAAAGAACGCCCATTTGATCAAAAAACCACACACTGTCCTCCGGGCAGGTGAGGGGGTGAGCAGCCAGCACTCCCCATCCAGGCACAACTGCTCAGCCGCCTGGAACATTTTTAGGTGGACAACCCGAGGAACTGTTCTCTCCAGGTCAGCCCCTCCCTGCCGTCAGCAGGCAGATGAGAACCGGCCTCAGTTAGCACAAACTCGACTTATTTTAGAAGGAACACCAACTGTGAAACCAGGACCGTGCACTCATGTGGAGCCCAGTGCAGGTGCTCGCCCGAGGCATTGGGCAGAGGCCTTCTGGGGCTCCTGTCACCGGAGTGACTGTACTTGGTCCTGGGGCTCCTGTCACCGGAACGACTGTGCTCAGTCCTGGGGGTCCTGTCACCTGAGTGATGGTGCTCAGTCCTGGGGCTCCTGTCACCTGGGTGATGGTGCTCAGTCCTGGGGGTCCTGTCACCTGAGTGATGGTGCTCAGTCCTGGGGCTCCTGTCACCTGAGTGATGGTGCTCAGTCCTGGGGCTCCTGTCACCTGGGTGATGGTGCTCAGTCCGGGGGTCCTGTCGCCTGGGTGATGGTGCTCAGTCCGGGGGGTCCTGTCGCCTGGGTGATGGTGCTCAGTCCGGGGGGGTCCTCTCACCTGAGTGATGGCGTCCAGCTCCTCCAGGATGGCGTCTTCATCCTCCTGAGTGAAGCTTCCTGACAGCAGCTCATCTATTTGCTGCAAAGGGAGGGGCAGAGGTGAGGACCGCTCAGGCTGGGCACAGGAGGAAGGAGACGGCCCGTTGCTCAAGCCCCGCCCCCCACTTGAGAGGAGGTGCCAGGAGAGTGGCTGGGCACCCACGCAGGAGGTGGGCGCACCCACTGGCCGGTGGAAGGCGGGTCCGGCTGACCCGGCGACACCTACCCGCTGGTACTCCACGGCCTCCTGGGTCTCCTCCAGGATCCGCTCCACTTCTTCTATGGACATCACCTGCTCAGTCGGGAGTCTCGTCAGTGAGGCGCGTAACAGCCCCTCGCGTACGGCCACCTGGGCCGGCAGTGCACCAGCCAGGCCGAGCGGACGCAACGTGGCTCTGGTCATGTCTGCCGTAGGCTGCACCCACCGGCGGAGGCCACGGGGCCGTCGGACCGTCTTTTCAGAAGCCTCGACGGCACTGCCCAGACTCCCGGTGGCCCGCTGCCCCAGACCCTCGGGCTCTCTTCCTTCTGGGTTCGAAGCAGCACGCTAACTTGCCGGGCAGGGACACATGGCGGACAGCCGGGAAAGCTGGGCGGCTGCAGAGCCATCCGCTCGTCACCTCTCCGGTGGCCCAGGGTCTCTCTGGGCTTCACCTCTCCTTTGGCCACCCACCCCTGGGCCGCTTCCTGTGATGAGGCCGTGTTTACCTCTTCCGGGAAGCCCTCCCGATTAGTTCACGCATGCCTCACGCTCCCTCGCGGACTCTGCCTCCCCCTGGGCACGTGGGCCCACTTTATCATCGGTGCCCATCACCCCATTCTCAGGTCGACACCCCGAGTTGGTCTGTCACCAACACCGGCACCCTCTCCCGGGAGCCCCCAGCTTGCCCGCATTCCCGCCCAGCACAAACGCCTCTTTGCCCACGGCCTGGGCACGCGTGTGGCCTCGGCAACAAGCCCCGCCTCCCCCCCCCCCCCCCGCCCCCCGCAGAGCCCTGTCCTCTCTGCCCGGCCCCGCAAGGACCTGCCTGGTGCATCTTCTTCAGACACTCATTTCCGACCTGCAGCCCTTCCACCACCTTCATTTCAATCTGGGTGAACTCGATACTCTGGACCTGGGGAGGAAGGCAAACGGAGCTGGCGGTCAGGGGCCTGCCTCCTCCCCCCCCCACCTCCCTGCTGCCCACCCCGCCTACCATCGTTGCCTCCTCCCCCCCCCCCTCCCTGCTGCCCACCCCGCCTACCATCGTTTCCAGGCTGGTGATCTGGTTTTCCGTCTTGTCCAGAAGCTGCTCCCGGTACCGCTTCTTCTTCAGCAGCAGCTTGGCCCGTCTGCAGAGGGGACCCGGGCAGGGACCCGGCGGCCGTGCCCGTCGGCTGGCCTTGCCTGGCACCACCCGCCCCCCCCCACCCCCCCCACCCCGGCCTACCCCACCCCCTGCTCTAGGCCCCTTCTCGCACAGCCCGCCCTGGGCCCTACTCACTCCTTCCTCCCGTCCCGCAGGAGCTGCCTGGCGATCTCCCGCTCCCTCTCCAGCTGCTGGGTGACCCTCTTCTGGTACTGCTTCAGCTTGTCCCGCTGCTGCTTCAGTTGCTGCGAAAGAGCAGGCCTGGGTCCGCGCCGGCCCTCCCCCACGCCTGGCTCACCGGCCCGGAAGCCGCACCCTCTCACCCTCCGAAACACGGATCTCCGTGGGGACAAGTCTGCCCCGAGGGCACGTGCGGCAATGTCTGGAGACACCTGCGGCTGTGGGAACCAGGGGTGCTGCTGCCAGCGTCCGTGGGCAGAGGCCGGGGACGCAGCTTACATCCTGCCGTGCCCAGGGTGGCCCTGGCACAGACAGTGACCCAGCCCCGTGTCCTGCAGGCGGAGAGCCCGCTCTCAAACGGCGCACCGCACCGCTGTGCGTGCTCCAGGGCAGGTCGGAGAGTGTCGCTGGTACCTCAGAGGTTCAGAGACAACACAGAGAGGCACCATCCCACCCAGCCACCGCGAGGGTTTCGGGCCTCCCCTCCCGGCGTCAGACATCTCCTTAACGTGTTTGGCTGCCCAGCTCGTGTCTGAGCGGACACACAGACGGCGCGTTTGGGTGAAGTGTTTGCTCGACCTTGCCGAGCACCCGGGACCCCCACGTGCTGTCCCGGAAAGGATGCACGGCCGCTTACACATCGGTCAGTTCTGCCTTTTCTTAGGCCATTCCCATTTCGTCCAAATTTCATCATTTCAGATGACGCAGCGGTGAGCGCCTGCGGGCGCGGGGCGTTCTCATGTGTAGGTTCTACCTTTAGGATCCGTTGCTGGGACTGAACTAAGGCAAGGGGCAGGCACGTCTCTGAGACTCGGTCCAGGGAGAAGTCGTCCGCTGGTGTAGACGTGTCTGCAGGGCCCTCTCAGGGCACGTTCTCTTTAGCGCCTGCCCGGTGCGCCAGGTGGCCGGGGGGTCGAGCTAGGTGACGCTGCGGTGAGGGCTCCCACTATCCCGATCCCGGCTCCGCGGCCCGGAGACACCGCAGCCAGCCCGAGTGCCAGGCTTCGCAGCCCTGGCCGGCCCTGGCCCCTGCCCCTGCCGGCCATTATCCAAGCTGGCGGAGTACAAAGTACTGAAGACAGCTAAAAGCAGCAGGTGTGGCCAGGCTTTGTAAAACAAGGGGTTTCGGTGGAGGGTCACAGGGCAGGCAGCACCCTGGGGCATGGAGTTTCTCAGCTCAGCTTTTCATCCTAGGAACACACCATGCAGTAATTTATTGTGTGCAAACTGCACTGTTACAATCTGGACTGCACCAAAGGATCCCTGGCAAGTAGATTCAGTTAAGAACCTTTTAAAACAGGGTTTCTGAAAAGCGGGAGGTGGAGCGGGGTGGGTGGGTGGGGGAACTGTCATTTGTGTTTATTTCTCTCTTAGAACAGAATAATGTATTTTTGGACATTTAGAAATCTTTGGAAAGAAAGCAAAGGTAAACTCTGCTCAAATTTTGGACCACCTCCTTCCTGGTACATTTTTTCTTCTTGCAGAACCGGATTCCTCTTGATGGGCCTTCCCACTTGACAGCTCATACAATTCTTGCCACGGTAACGAACTTTTCCCCCGGAGCCCCCGGGAAACAGCGGCGTGGGGTGGTGGCAGATGAGCCCATCACCGTCGCAGACCCAGCGGGGCCGGCCAGTCCTGGGTGCCGACCCCGCGCCCCGGTGGGGCCGCGCGGCCCCCTGACCCGGCGCCGGCCACACGGCGGGGCGTCCCGGAACGTGGGGCTCGGGACCTGCCACCTGCGAGCGTGCGCTCGCCGGGACACCAGGTGTGACCACGACTCAGCGCGACCCTCGGCGCCGCCTCCCGAAACCGCAGCCCCGTCTAGTCCCCGCGCCGGACGGTCCGGCGCGGCGACGCGGCTGCGAGAAGCCCGCCCGGCGGAGCGGCACACCCTCCCGGGGCCGCAGCCCTGCCTCAGTCTCCCCGCCGTCGCCGCGCGGCCCGGCTCTCACCAGGACGGCCTTGTCTTGCTCTGTGACCCGGCTCTGCTTCTTGCGGCCGAACAGGTTGCCCATGGCGCCCCGGCCCCGCGGCCCCGCCCGCCGCGCCCTCCCGGCCTCCGTACTCCGGCCTCGGCCCCGCCCCCTACGGCGGCCGCGCAGGGCCAGGCGCCGCAGAAGGCGAAACGTGTGCCCCCAAGCTGACGGCAGGCCCCAGGTTCGAATCCGTCCCCGCACGCCTTGGCGACGACCGCACGGTGACACTGCCGGCAGGGCCTGGGCATTCCTAAATGATGCATTTCACGTGCACTTCCCGAATGTCCCCCAGCGATGCAAATGAAGACTGAAAGTTCCAGTCTCCTGTTTAGGTGGTATCCTTCGGGGTAACCAGTGGACAGTTTCCACCGCCCCCTGGCTGGTGCTGATCACAAAATGCTGCGTATAGTGATGTTACGTACAACCTGTGAGCTTATAGGTGTCCACGGAGAGGCTGCCTGGGCAGCACATGTCCACGCGGCCCCGCGCCCGGTGACTCTTGTCCAGCATCGCTGTCTCAACTCCTGGTTGTGGGTCTTCCCACCTTGCAGAAGGCTCTGGCCTTTGGGGGGTAAAACCCTTCACCAGGCTTTGCAGGCGGAGCCACTGACCCCTGCAGTCCTGGTTCCCACCTGCGTGTCCTGGCTGTGAGCCTCTGCGTTCGGAGGGTACACGGGGTCTCATAGACAGCACCCAGCCCCGATCGGTCTCCTCGGTCTTCCCATGACCCTGATGAGGGAGCATAAGGCAGGCTGAGGGCCAGCCCCCGGGTGGGATAAGTGTGACAGTCCTCAGGCACTCCTGGCTGCCCAAGGCCAAAAGAAAGGACAGAAAACAAATGGTTAACCTGTTAAGAGTCTCCATCAGTTTATAAAGATCTTAATACGATTATGAAAAAAGGGCAACCTTATAGCCTAAAGTCCAGGAACTCCCTACTTTGCTGGAGGGAAAACCACCTTAGCGTGACCATAGCTGGGCCTCCAGTAATCGTGAGTCTTTAGCACATGGAAGTCTCTTTGGAAACTCCCCGGTTGTCGTTACCTCCCCCAAGTCCATAGTGTATAACCAGTCGCTCTTCACAGCCCCAGTGCAGCTCCTTCTGCCCACCGGTCCTGTCCCCGTGCTTTCATAAATTCACTTTTTTTCCACCAAGGACATCTTCAAGAATTCTCTCTTGGCCGTCAGCTCTGAATCCCACTGTCACCCCGAAACTTCATCAGCGCTGTACCCAAGTCTGCGATGGGCCAGCCCGGTGGCTCGTGGGTAGCGGGCACTAAGTGAACAATCCCACATCACGAGTCCATTGCCTCACCTCCTTCTGTGAAATGACCTCCTGGGTCATGAGCTGTGCCGTGCGGGCACCGTGGCGGCCAGCCTCCAAGTGCACACCGGCGCTGCTCTGGCCGAAGCACTGCAGGCGGGAAGGCTGGTCCATAGCCAGAGGAAGTGTCTATTCCAGTGAGGACAAGTCCCTGCCTCATGGTGGAGGGGGTCCTGATGAGCCAACACGCCGTCAGGTGGCTGGCTGGTACCCCCGGGGAGTAGTGCTATGTGGGGGGTTCAGTGCTGCTGACTGGCTGGGCACTCAGAAGTTATGGTGGGCAGGTGAGCCCCCAGCCTCTATCCCTGCTGCCATGGCCACTTTGTTCATGGGCCCACCGAGCCCCGGGAGGCAGGGGAAAGCCCTTTGCTGCGGTCAGTCATGTCAGGTTTTGGTCACCTGTTACGTGAGGCAGGCGCTATTCCAGGCGGCTGCCCATATATTTCGATCCGGACACCCGATTAGCCAGAGATGCCTGCGATCCTGCACTCAGAGTCCCCGTGCGTCCCAGCCGCCTGTGAGAGTGAGTCCCAGCCTTGGTCGGAGAGGGCTGTGGGCCCACGCAGCCTGCCTGGGGCGAAGAAAGGCTCCAGAGGCTGAGAGCTAGAGGAAACTCACTAGGGGGTACCAGGGAGCCACAGAAACTGCCCACCGGGGCTGAGAATCTTGCTGGACGCGGAGGCTGGCGGAGGTCGGCCAGAAGCAGCCACGGGTGGGGGAGGATCTCACTGAAGAGCCCCCTGGCAGCGCGCCATAGGAAGGGAGAAGCAGCCGGAGACAGAAAGGGAGCCCCTTCCTCTCTGCCGGCCGGCAGTGTCGCTCCGGCACTCGGCTCAGGAAGTCCCCATCAAGCCAGTTGGCAAAGGCGAAATGCCGGCCGGCCTGGCTCCGCCATCACGAGCTGGCCAAAGAAAGTGAGTCCCCGATAAGCCTTTACATGTGGCACTAGTGATGCTCCGTGACTTCTGACACGGCCGGTGTCTCTCGGGATGCTCGCTGGGGAACGCAGCCAAGTCCGAGGGGCGTGGCCCGCGTGGAGGGGCGCAGCCAGTCGGCATCGCCGGCCAGCCGCGCGGGGGCGCTGCGGTCTCGCAAAGGCGGGTTTGGTCCCGCTCGCGGCCGAGCCTTCCCTGTGCAGCCGCCTACTCGTCCTCCTGTTCCGTTAGGGGCTCTCTTCGCCCGATCGGATTATCTGCGTAGTGATGGGCGCGAGCTTTCCCAGACTGTCCATCCTTCTCGACCCGTGGGGGGGCGGGGCACCTGACCAGCTGCCCGGTGGCAAAGATCCCCGCGCTGCCCCTCGCGACTGCGGCTCCCACAACTGCGCTCCGCTGACCTCTGCGCCTTGACCCTCCAGGTCCCCGGGGAAATCAGGGGACCGGGTTTTGATGGCAGCGCCTCTCCTGTCATTCCTGGCCCACAGCGAGCTCTTCAGGGGCCTGAGGTCCTCACCAAGGGCTTCTCAGGGCCTCTGCCACGGCGTGTGCTTCGGGGACACCGTGAGAGGCTCGGGCCATGTCCTTAACTGCCTGAGCCCATGGGGTCTTTCCCGTGTGTTATACCAAGCCACTTCTGGTGGCTCGAGCGTGCTAAAGTCCAAGTTTCCAGCAACAAAGGAGCCGGCCGTCAAGGAAAGCCCGTCACAGGTGAAAGCAACTGGTGGGGCCCAGAGTGTCTGGAGGGGCGCCCGGCGGCGGTGGGGCTCAGCCAGAGCGGCTGCCATGTGCACCTGCGGCCCTCCAGCTGCGTCAGCAGTCTTGGTATTTCTGGGGTGCAGGTCTTGAGGACACCCAGCCTCCCCTTAGCAAGGTACTGCCCAAGTGTGGTCCGCACATGGGGGGTGGCCTCTGGCGGGGAGGAGGGTCGCCTCTGCTGCTGGCCAGTCTTGCTGGGGGCGGGCTGTCTGCTCAGCCGTCCCCATCCCCCCCTCCACTCCGGCTCGGACCTGTGGGGGGGGCAATTCAGGGTGCGCTGTGATCCCACGAGCCAGGGAGGAAGCCCGGGGAATGAGTTCCGGTCCCGCCACAAGAAGTACGGTCTCCTTTTACCCTAGCCCTGTAATATTTCCTGATTTTCTGAGTCTACCTTGACTGAAGATTGAAAGCACCTCACCTGTCGTTTTAAAAACATCATCTGGGCACCTGGGGGGCTCAGTTGGTTAAGCCTCCGACTCAGCTCAGGTCACGACCCCACGGTCCGTGAGTTCAAGCCCCGCATCAGGCTCTGTGCTGACAGCTCAGAGCCTGGAGGCTGCTGCCGATTCTGTGTCTCCTTCTCTCTCTCTACCCCTCCCCTGCTCATGCTCTGTCTCAAAAATAAATAAACATTACAAAAAAATTAAAAAACAAAAAACCCCCCCAAAAAGCGTCATCTGCCCCGGGGGTGGCTGAAATCAGCAGCCTGCCCCACCGTTCTCCCAGAACGCCGCTCTCCTGCTGCATCCTGGGCTCCCAGAACTCAGCTGTCAGGAAACCCCTCCTGCCTGGCATTCCCAGAAGCGGCTTGGACACAGCACGCCTCTGCCGCCCGAACCCTATTCTTCATAGACTGCGTTCGGCTGCTCAGGCCGCCGTGGCAAATTGCCACAGGCCCAGGGGCTGAAACAGCAGAAGCTTCCTGCCCCGCAGTCCGAAGACCAGAAGTCCTGGGTGTGGGCAGGGCCAGGTCCTTCCGAGCCTCCAGGCCCGTCTCCCAGCTGCTGGCCATCGGCTGGCATCTGCGGCTTGGAGCTGCATCTCCAGGGTCTCTGCCTCCATGGGGACATGGCCTCCCTGTGTGCGTGTCTGTGTCCGGATTTTCCCTTTTCATTAAAAAAAATTTTTTTTTACATTTATTTGTTTTTGAGAGACAGCACAAATTGGGGAGGGGCAGAGAGAGAGGGAGACACAGAATCCGAAGCAGGCTCCAGAGTCCGAGCTGTCAGCACAGAGCCCGACGCGGGGCTTGAACTCACAGACTGTGAGATCATGACCTGAGCCGAAGTTGGATGTTTAACCGACTGAGCCCCCCGGACGCCCCAGGGTTTCCCTTTTCGTTAGGGTACCGGTCATAGTGAGTCAGGGCCCACCCCAGGTGACCTCACTGTGTCTCCGTTACCTCTGTAAAGACCCTATTTCCAAAGTAGATCACATTCACAGGTACTGGGGGGTAGGAATGCAATCTATGAATTGGGGGTGAGGGGTCACAGTTCAACCCATAGTGCCATACGGAGCTTATCACTTCCTATGACGCACCTGGGTCTCGCCTGGAATGAGTGAGACAAACGGCCGCATCACTCACCTTCACGCCGTCCTGTCTCTGGGCATCTCAGGCTGAAGGTGTGTCACACGGAGGCTCAGCGCTTCTAAACCACTGGGGGGTTGCTGGGATGAAGGTGGGGTCCCATCAGCGGATCTCCGGGGCACCGAGACTCCGCAGTTTGCCGGAAGCGCTCGGCGTCAGTGACCGCCGTCTCCAGCCCCGGGCGAGAGCGCCATCTCACCCGGCAAAGCCCCGCGGCTGGCCTGCCGCTGCCGGAGGGCGACTGCGTGGACGGGAGGACGCTCCTACGGGTGGAGCAGCCCGATCCCGATGTGGCTTCCGGGGAAGGTTCCAATGGGGAAGTGGCATTCGGGGTGGCCATTCCATGACGCGGAGACCCAGGAGAGGGCAGTGTGAAAACGTGGTTTTTGTGGTGAGCCACCATCCATAGGGTCGCTGGCGGCCCCCATGGAGTGACCCCAGGCCTTCTGGTGCAGGCGACATAAGCTGAACTGGAGCCAGCCCGTCTCGTGGGGCCACCGTGGGGAGCCGTTGGGACTCAGGCCGCCCCCCTCTGGGCACCTGGTCCAGGTCCTTCAGGACCTGCTCCCCAATAAGCGCTCTGATTGGCTTCCCTCCCTGGGCCGGGGAGGCTGATTGGCTGAGCCTGGGTCCGCCTGTGGCTGAGCCAATCGGCAGAGGGTAGGGCGGGTGGGGGCCACCCCGGGGGGCGCGCGCGTCCACGTGCACTGAGCGGAGGGAGTTTCTGCTTCTTGTGGCCCCAGGACACCTGCGGCCCCTGGCCGAGCCTGCGGGGAGCTGTGGGTCTGGCTGACGCACGCCTCCGGTCAGACACCCCGTCGGAGGCCAGGTTGGGGGCTGGCTGCTCCGGTACAAACGTGTGTTAAGAATTTTCAGGGGCCCTCGTCAGGGGTCCTGGGGGTCAGACTTAAGGAGGCAATGACAGAAATAGAAGAGAATGTGGGAGGAGCAAGGGAACATTCTGGAAGAAGTTGAAAGAACCTGGGCAAATTCCCAGGGATTGGGTGTGAGTCCAGGAAATGATGTTGAAGATACAGGTGAAGGTGTGGGTGGACCCACTGCGTGGACACTACGGTGGACCCCGGTGGGTCTAGGCAGCCCGGGGTTGGGGAGCGAGCCTGTGGGAGACCCCAGGGCAGGGATCCTTGGGAGGGCGGGGGAAGGGAGGCAGCTCTGAGGGGTCAGGACTGCACGGGGGAGGCCCAGCGGAGGGCCTTGAGGGAGTGGAGACACCGGGCCGCAACGGGTCAAGGGCTGAAACACGTCTTGTAGAGGACTTGAGAATGGAATAGAGGTGGGGGCAGGCCGCGCAGGGCTGCGGGGCTGTGCACCTCCTTCCCAGGAGCCTCCCGCGGGTCGCTGGGTCCACCGGCGGGCGGGCAGAGGTGAGGTCCGCGGCGGCCACGCGGTGGCGCTGCAGGATAGCCTGGCGGCCGCGAGGCACCGCCAAAACCTGGAGGCGGCCTGCTGCCAGCAGAGACCCCCCTTCACCCCCACCAGGCACCTGCACCCTGGTGTCACCACACCCAGTGTCCCGGTCCCTAAACGTGCGGCACTTCACACCTGGGCACCTGGCACTCAGCCATCAGTGTCCCCTGGGGGTCCTTGCAGGAAGGCGGGTCCCAGAAGCCCTGGGTTGGGTGGAGAGCTACCTGGACGGGGACTCTGCCTTGGTCTGCCGAGCTGGCAGGTGTCATCCGCCTGTCCGCTCAGCCCTCCCGCACCCGCTTGCTCGGTCATGCCTGCATGCATGCATTCATTCATTCATCGCCCATTCATGGACACATTCATTCATCCAGGTATCCATCTGTCTACTCGTTCAGTGGCTACCACGTGCCGGCAGGCCCTGCTCTGGCTGTGACACAGGTTTGCATATGCCATGGGCTTGCAGGATGGCATGGGGTTCTTGATGGGGTGGAGAACTTTGGTTGATGGTCAGGAAAGCCTTCCTGGAGGAGGTGGCATCTGGTCTCGGGAGCACCCACCAGACAGGGGGGAACAGTGAGGGGGTAGCGTGGGAGTGGGGACAGGGCTCCTGGCCCTAACTGGGGAGGGGCTGCTCCCCCATGGGGAGAGCCTGGTAGGAAGTGGCCCTGGAGACCATAAGGGGCCATCCTGGTGAGCGCAGGTGGAGGGGGAGGTGGTCATGAGATAGAGGGCATCACGGGCCAGCAGGTGGGTGGCAGTAATCACTGCAGACGCATACCTGTCTGCACTTGTGAGGGGACACGGGGGGACTGGCACGGAGGGGCTTGTCACCGCCTGAGGTGGAGTGGGGCTTTGAGCCTCCAGCCCTAATGGGCCAAGGGATGGGAGGGGCCTATTGCTGCCGTAGTGCCCCTGGGGGTGGGGCTGATGGTGGCCTGAACGGGCGTGGAGAGCAGACAGGGGACCAGGCGTGAGCAGGTGGGGGTGCCCCGGTGGGCGCTGATCTGCCCCTGGTCATGCTGCAGCCACGTGCGGGGGTCTCAGGCCCAGGAAAGGCGACTGTGTAGGAGAGCAGAGAAGGGGCCTGCAGGGCAGGGGTGAGTGCTGGGAGCGCGTGCCTCTCAGCGCTGCCGCAGCACCCGCGATGGCGAGCACGCTCTCCGAGGGCCCCTGGGCCGTCCCCTCCCGCGCGGTGCCGGCGCTGCTCTGGGGGACCAGGGGGATGCCCGGCACTTCTGACACTAGGTCATAAAGGATCCAGGGGCCTCTGTGCTGGCGGCGGCTTGACAGCAACCTCCTGTAGGAAACCCTGAGCCGGAACCGCCCGCGTGGCCGCTCGGCACCTGGTGCCTGGACACTGAGATAATGTCTTAGGCTGCTGAATTGGACCTCTTTGTCCCGCAGCGGTGGGTGACAGACACACTGTGACAACCTGCCCTAAACTCAGCGTTCCGAAGCCGCTTAGCTGCCCGCCAGGGCTCTCGGGGCCCCCTCCCAAGCTGGTCTCTGGCTGTCGGTGGGAGGGCTCCCCACAGGGCTGACCGGTCTGGCAGGTCCTCGTCCGAGAGGCCTCTGGGCCCTTCGTGTCCCCAGAGTCCTGGCCTTACTGGCCCTGCCAAGCCCCTGCAGCCTGACCCTCCCTCTTGACCTGCGTGGACTCAGGAGAGTTTCCATTTCCTGCAGGCAAAGCCCCAGTTCGAACCTGGACCAGCCCGAGCCCTGCTCCCCAGCTTTCTCCCAGCACTGCGTCCTGTCATTATTTTTTTATTGAGGTGAAATTCACATAACATACAATTCATCTTTTAAAGTGAACAATTCAGGGGCACTTGGGTGGCTTAGTTGGTTAAGCATCTCTCTTTTTACTTTCAATGTTTATTTATTTTTGGGAGAGAGAGAGAGAGAGAGAGACAGAGTGTGAGCAGGGGAGGGGCAGAGAGAGAGGAAGACACAGAATCCGAAGCAGGCTCCAGACTCCGAGCTGTCAGCACAGAGCCTGATGCAGGGCTCGAACCTATGAACTGTGAGATCGTGACCTGAGCCAGAGTTGGATGCTCATCTGACTGAGCCCCCCGGGCGCCCCGCAAACTTTGCCATTTTCATGATGTCCGACTATCTTTTCTTTCGCTGCCTGTGCCTCTGGGGTCAGACCTAAAGATGTACCCCCCAGCCTGAAGTCATACAGGCTCAGCCTGTGTCGTCCCCTAAGGAGTCTTATGTTTCAGCTCTTATGTTTGTGCCCTTGACCATTTGGGTAGGTTTTGGTCGTGGTGTGAGGCAAGAGCCTGCCTTCGGTGACCGGCACGTGGACGGCCAGCTGTCCCGGCACCACGCGTTGAAAGGCCCGTTCTCCCCACCGAGTGCTTCCGTCGCCTTGTCGAAACGCAGTTGCTGTCCATGTTCGAGGCCCCTGCCGGGCCCTCCGGCCTACGGTCCGGAAGCCCGCGGTTTGGACCGCTGTAGCTTTGTAGCGAGTTTTGAAAAGCAAAACACAGATCCTCCACGTTCTAATTTTTCATCATCGTGCTGGCTCTTTGGGGCCCCTGTGCTTCTGTACCACATTTGAGGGTTGGTCTTCCCGGTTCGGCAAAAAGGCAACGGGGATTTCGAGAGGGATTGCCCGGAATCCACCTTGCTGGGGGCCGGGGGTGGGGGGACGTTGCCACCTCCCGACACGGGGGCTTCGTGCTCGAGTGCGAGCGACTCTGGGTCGCCTCTGCCTTCGGCAGTATGTCGTGGTTCTCAGCGTGTAAGTCTTCTGTCTCCTTGGTCAAGTTTATTCCACCGTGTTCCATTCTGGACGCCGCCGTCGATGGCTTCTTCATTCCTGTTCAGGCTGCTCCTTAGTCCCCGTGTCATTTGCTCTTCCCTCAGCCCAAAACAGTTCTCGTAAATAGCGAACAAGGTAGAAAAATCCACGTAGGTTCTGCTGTGTCTTCAGGTGCGGTTGTTACAGGCCTCTGCCTCCTTCCTCCGGGAGCCCGAGGTCTCAGCGACGGGTGTGTGTGGCTGGGACTAACCTCAGGGCCCGCTGGGTGGCTGCAAAGAGCTGGTCTGGGCCCTCCAGTGAGGGAAAGGCCCCAGGGTGTCTGTCCTGTGGGCGGGGCCACGGCCTGGCATGGAGACAAGCTCTGAGCCCACCCCTACGTGTCACACCCCCAGCCCCTTCCCGCCAGGGGTGGAGGGCCGCTCTGGGAAGCCCCTGTCTAGACTGGGGCTTGGTGGGGGGAGTGTCTCAGGGACGGCCCTTCCCCAGGATGGTCTGGCTGGAGAGGCGGGTGGGGAGGGCAGGGCACGTCCGTGGTCCTGTCTCGGAGACACGAAGCCCACCCCGCAGCAGGGGGTGAAGGCCCAGCCCCGCCCGGTGCCAGGTGGAACCGACAGGCTGAAACTGATTTCCGAGGGGCTTTTTCTCTTCTCGCTGACGCTGCTGAGGACGCATTGACAGAACGCCCCAAGTATCCCGGAAACCCATCAGCTCAGGATTTAAACTCCCTCCACAACTCCATCCCAACCGCTGGGGCAGGGCCCGCGAGGGGTCCCCCACCCCCTCCAGGAGAAGGAGCTGAGGCTCCAGTTCCTGGCGAAGCCCTGACGTCAAGCTCCTGATTAAAAAAGCAGAGAAGAATGGGTCTGTGGGGGCGGGGCCCCTGCTCGATGGAGACGGTCCCTGTGATGGGCTGCCCCCCCTGCTCTGTAATGAGTCCCCCAAACCAGCTCCTCCCACACTCTCCCTGCAGGGCCTGTCACCGTGAGGCCGGAATTGCCACCACAGGTGGGAATGCATGCACGCACACGTATGCACGCAGACAGGCATGCACGCACACGTATGCACACGTGTCCTGTCCCCACAGGGACAAGCGGCAGCCGGGCACGTCCGCGGGCCACTGCAGGTCTTCGCACCTCCTGCGTGCTGACGTGCCTTGTCGGCACGGAGGTGAGCGCAGCCCGGGGCGGGGGGGGGGGGACGCTCCTCCGATGGCTCCGAGCAGGAAGCTCCTGACCCAGGACAGACCTTGGGCCACAGCTGCCCTGCGTGCTGGCTCCAGCTGACCCTGGAGCAGAGCCTGGCCCAGCAGGACGACCTCATGAGATGCCACCCCCCAGGAAGCTCTCGTCCCCTCTCCCGGGCTTCGGGGTGGTGCCGCCTGGCCCTGGGGGGCGAGTCGCCCGGAGGGCCCTGGCGCGCCCCTCCCCCCCGCGGCCAACTCCCCCCTCCACGCATCCATCTTTCATTTTTATGGGCACTCGGTTCGCACTCCAGTCCCAGCGATGGAAATACTGATGTTGATGGGAAAATATGACTTTCTCCGTGGAAGCTCCGGTGCGGAAGGCTGGGAATCCTTCTTGTTTAAAACAAACGTCACTTGGTTCGGGAGCTGCACTGCTCAGACCCCCGGGTTTCCATGGCAACGGCTGCCCTCCCCACTGGCATCTGGCAGGCAGGCGCTGCGCTCTGGGTCCAGCCTCCGCCTGCCAGGACAGAGGGGCGCAGCCACTGGGGGTCCTGGGGGCAGGCTCAGGGCTCAATGCCCCTCCCACTCCTTTCCCCACAGACAGCTGCCTTCCCATCCTAGCGGCCACCCACTCCCTCTTGGCCGAGGTCCCCCTGTGTTTCGGGGCTCTGCTTGGTGGGGGTCTTTGCCCCGAGTCTTGTAGAAAGAGGGAGTGGTCGGCAGAGCAAAGCCCCTTAAGGAGGTCCGTGTCCTACTCTGGGAGCCGTGACTCCAGCGCATGGCGGCCGAGGGGGTGCTGCAGACGGCGGGGAGGCCAGGCAGCAGCTGCCTGTAACCTGGGGAGGCCTGGGGTGACCCAGGGTCCTTAAAAGTGGAAGAGGGGGCAGTGTCAGCATCGGAGCCATGTGGCACAGACAGGTCCTCGAGCCAGGGACCCAGGCAGATCCCAGAAGCTGGGAAAGGCGGGAAAATGGAACGTCCCCAGCCTCCTCCTGAAGGGGCCTCGCTCACCCCTGGGTTTTAGCCCCGGGAGGCGGCCTGGGCCCCTCCAGACCCGAGGAGTGCTTGCATTTCCAGCGGCACAGGTGTGGCTGTCTGCTGCAGCAGCCACGGGGGGCCGGCACAGGGGTGTCACCGACCCACAGTGCTGTTTCCAAGACCCGGCCCCCTCCTGTGTGCCCCTTGCGGCCGCCCCCCTCGGCTGCCTCGAGGACCCTGCCCGGAGCCTCCTGAGCCCACTGCTGCCTCTGCTGACGCCCGGGCCCCTGCGCTGCTACGGTGCCATGTTCCTTTCGGAACAAGGACTCACACAGAGCCGTCCCCAGAGCCCCTCACCTCGGCAGGACCAACCAGTGCTTAGCGGGCGGTGATTTCTCCAGGAAGACCCTCAGCGGGCAGTTATGGTGACCTTGCGTCCCGGGAGTCACGTGGTCCCTCGTCCATGCTAGTCGCAGCAGGGCTGGTGGCTCTGCCAGGCGCAGGGGGACGTGAGTGCGCACGCACGTCCCCTCGCTGCACACTCCCACATCCATTGTCCCCATTTCCCCCTTTTTGGGGCTGGTGCGGGTAGCTCCCCGGGACCTTAGATGCACCCTTTGCCCCATACAGACTCTGCCCCCTTGGTGGAGTGAAGATCTTCAAGAGGACCTTGGGGTCAGGATGCCTGAGTTGGGTCCTCAGTTCCTGCCACCACCCAATGGGTGTGGCTTTGGGTGAGTTACTTAATTCTTGGGCCCCCACTTGCTGCCCCTGGGGGTGACAAGAGCCTGTCCCCAATTAGTGGCCAGGAGGCCACACCCGTGAGGTGCAGGTAGACTGAGTGTCGGGGACCCCTCGCTCCCACTCGCTCTGCAGCCCTGCTGACTCCCGTCTTCAGGGACACCCGCCCCCAGGCCCCCACATGGGAGGCGACCCCAGGCCGCCCGGTGGGCCATGCCATCGCAGGGGGCACAGGCTCAGGCCTGGGAAGGAAAAACTGTGTCAGTCTCCGGCTGCAGTTCGGCGAGTTGTGTCGTTTAACCACGGCGGTAGAAGGGGCAGCGGGGGTCCCCTGTGGGCCTGGACTTGCCCCCCTCCGAGCAGCAAGCAACGTGTCTCTTCCCGCGCGCAGGCGGGAGCCCATTCGCAGTACCGCTGTGAGAGGGACTGCGGACACGGGCCGGGCCCCGCCCTGGGGAAGGAGAGGCCCCGCCCCCGCCCCACCCCGCAGGCCCCGCCCCCGCCCCACCCCGCAGGCCCCGCCCCCGCCCCGAGACAGCCCGCCCCCACCCCGCAGGCCCCGCCCCCGCCCCGAGACAGCCCGCCCCCACCCCGCAGGCCCCGCCCCGGCCCGCGGGCCCCACAAGCCACAAGGCTGCAGCAGGTCACCTCTGCACTTGTTTATTGTCATGAACAGTTGTCGTTTGCTCTCACTTTCACTCCGCAATTCTCATTTGGTAAAATAAATAGAGATAAACGAACTTTCAGGGCGTGCTCTGTGGAGCCCGGTTAACTTCATGATTGGATTTTCGCTTCAGACCCAGGATGGCCCAGCGGGCCGCCGCGGCACAGGCGGTTCCGAGTGTGCACAGGCCGCCCCGCCCGGCGGCGTGCCGTTCCCTGGCACCACATCCACCTGGCGGGTCGGCTGCTGGGCGCGGACCCCGTCCCGGAATCGGCTCCCGGGGCTCCCGGGCATCCCGCGGCCCCAGAGCCCGGGCTGCCCCGTCCCCGGGACGCGCCCCTGAACTTCGTCACCGCTGGGACGCACATTCCCACTATTATGGCCTCTTATTGGCAAAATGAGTTAAGCCAGCTCACTCCTCTATCTGAATAATCTTGATTCCCAAGGGAAATGGAAAAAAATGCTTTTCAGAATATCATCATTGTGGCTTAGTTTTACAAGCGCTGTTTGTCATCGCTTAGCACGGTCTCTGCTGTCCTTCCTGGGGCTAAACCGTCCCTGTGGCTCCGAGGTTGTGCCTGGACACGTGCAGACACAGGCGCGCACCTGTGTGCGGACATGCGCAGACGCCCTGCCACGTGCTAACGCAATCACCAAGAAACTTTGTTGTGTTACTCCTTGAAAGACACGGACTCCGGTCACACCAGCAAGTGGCGGCAAAGACGGGCCACGGCTCACCCACAGGCACCCCGGGGCTCCGCTGCCCCCGCGCATGCGCACGCGCGATGCCCCAGGCAAGGAGGCCTCTGGGCCTCGGGGCCACGCGAGTGCATACTCCTGTGTTGGTTCCAGTGTGGAGACCGTGGGCTGGGCACATGCACGGACACCCGTATGGGGAAGCCACAGGCCCGAGGGGCTGTCGCGCCTGCCTGGGAAACAGCAGCATGTGAGACAGGCAGGCCCTGTGGCCGAAAGGGTGGTGGCCAAATCGCCAAAGGACCGGCCGCACATGTCGAAAGTCATAGGCCCCTCCTGCTAGCGGGACTGTGGTGAGAGGGGCCTGTGCAGGGAAGGTGGGCTGTGTGGGGGAGGGGCAGCGCCAGTCCTCCCACAGTTTGGCCACGAAGGGCCCCAGTGGGCGAGGACTGGTGGTCGGTGGGAGGCTTGGGCTGTCTCCTTCTGTGTGTGGGCTCTCTCTTGAATCCCGCCTCTCCCAGCCTGCTTGGAACCCCCACAGGAGCGCGTGTGCAGAAAACGGGCTGGCTAGCTTGCAGCCAGGGGAATTCGGCCCAGGTGGGCTCACGGCCTGCAGCGCCCCAGAGACCTGCGTAAGCCCCAGCGCTGCCCTGGCCGCCAGGGTGGCTGAGCCCTGGGGAACCGGCTTCCGTCTTGGAGCTTTTGTGGAGCCAATGCTCGGGTCCCTCGCAAAGTAGAACGAGCGTGTTTCCCCCTTTAAAAATCTCAGAAGCAAAACAGGACGGGAAGGGTGCTGGGACGTGTGCGGCTGTCCCTGGGCTGTCACACGGCAGGACTCTACCAGAGCCCCCTTCCCTGGGCTCCTGGGCGTGACAGCGATCACAGACGCACAGACAGACAGCGAGGGGCCTCCCGGAGCCCTCGGCAGCAGGTCAGGACCAGTGTTGAGGGTGGCGCAGTGGATCCACTATGTACACGGAGGCCTGGCGGGGAGGGGCGCCCGCTATCTGGCGCGCTTCTCCACCGAGTACACGGAAATGTAGTAGTCGTTGCTGCCCACGGCCAGGTGAGGCTGCGGAGGAGAGCGGGGCGGGTGAGCGGGCGGGCGCCACGGGGCTTCACCCCCACCCCACCGTGGCTGGAGCGCAGGCCCGGCACCCTGCAGCAGGGACGGTTCTGGGGACCGAGCCCCGAGCCTCATGGGGGCGGCCGGCAGAGCCCGCAGACTTGGGGAACAATCGTAAGGGACGGGCATGTGTCACGGGTCTGGGCTGCTCCTTCCCGGGGAGCGTGGGCTGGGTGGGGGTGCCCCAGCCCCCTCCTCACTGCAGGGCTTCTCCAGGCTGGTGTCGGCCCAGGGGCCAAAGGTGATGGAAAAGGTGGGGACGGCTCTCATGTGTGTGTAGCCCATGATTCCCTGCTTGATGGGGCAATCTGGTGCGGCTTCTGGAGGCAGTTTG
Organism: Paguma larvata; assembly: GCA_030068075.1. Classification (NCBI taxonomy): domain Eukaryota; kingdom Metazoa; phylum Chordata; class Mammalia; order Carnivora; family Viverridae; genus Paguma; species Paguma larvata. Next base: position 25,207,752 of record CM057843.1, read on the forward strand.
GGGGCCATGACCCCCCGAAACCCTAGAACCCAACAAGGTCTGGTTTGGTGTCATTCTCAGACACGGGGAGGGGGAGGCCTGGGGCGCCCTGCCGGCTGAGTGTGGGGTGGGGTGGGGCCGAGCCATAGCCCCACCTGCCTGTGCCCTGAGTTCCCCGTCCCTCCCGCGTCGCCCTCGGTCCCCGTGCCCCGCTGCGTTCCCGCAGGCCCCGCCGCACCGCCCCGCGCCCCGGCCCCGGCGCGCGGCACAGACCCAATGTGGGTGGAAGGCCAGGCAGCTGATGGCCCCGCCGCACCGCCCCGCGTCCCCACGTCCCCGCGCCCCGGCCCCGGCGCGCGGCACAGACCCAGTGCGGGTGGAAGGCCAGGCAGCTGATGGCCCCGACGCGCCGCCCCGCGTCCCCGCGTCCCCGGCCCCGGCGCGCAGGCACAGACCCAGTGCGGGTGGAAGGCCAGGCAGCTGATGGCCCCGACGCGCTGGCCCATGAAGCCGTCGTAGTACTTGATGCTGCTGATGAGCTCCCCGCTCCCGCTGTAGATGGCCGTGAACTGGTTCATGGAGCCGCTGCGCACAGGAAGGCCTGCCGTCAGCCCCCCGCCGCGGCGGCAGCCCAGAGGCGAGGCACGGGTCCCTGGGGTGCAGCCCAGAGTGAAGCATGGTGCGGGGGGGGGGGGGGAGCGGCTCGGTGCAGGCGGGAGGCAGGCGCGTCCGCAGGGCCCGACCCGGACACGGGCTGACCTGCCCGCCATCACCCAGGCACGAGGCGCCCACAACTATGTGGCTCCAGTGTGCTCTCCTTCCCGGGCAAGAGGGGCATAGCGCCTGTTTACGCGGAGGCCCGAGGCGCTGGGCGCTCTGAGAAGGTCCGGGCAGGAAAGGCCCCCCTGTCCAGTTAGGGCTGGCACCTACCAGGCGATCAGGTTTGCCTGCGGGTGGATGTCCAGGGCTGTGAGTCCCTTCACGATCTGGAGCACGCTCACGGACTCCGGCATCCGGGGGTCGAAGAAGCGCACGTCTCCGTTGACGCTGTCGGGAGAGGCCACGCTGGCGAGGCCAAGCAGGCCGGCCCCGAGGCCGAGCACACGCCCACCCCCCGCCCCCCCGTGGCCCAGCAAGCGGGACTGGCGCCAAGCCCCCCGACGCCTCTCCGGGGCCACAAAGGGCCCTGGCGTCTAAGGCAGGAAGCAGCGGCAGCAGGCGAAGACACAGCGGGAGGATGTGAGTTATTGGTTTCATTTCCAGTCCTGGAGATTAGATTTTGTGCAGCCAGGGATGTGGGTACAGGAGAGGAGGGAGGGGAAGGAGGGAGAGGGGCGGGGAGGCCGGGAGGCCGCGAGTCACCCCTGGAGGGCCACCTTTCCCGCCCTTGGTCTCTGGTGGGCTCGTTCTAAGAGCTGTGTTCTGTTTTTATATTACAAACAAGGGAAATACCATCTCTGGGAAGAAATGGTGTCTCTGTGACGGTAAATTACATCCTGCTGTCCCTTTAACGGGCCAATAAATACTTGCTGCTCTCAGTACAGGATTTTCCAGGCGGCGGCGACGGATTTACAGGCAGACGATGACCCCGCACGGGGAGCCCACAGCCGGGGGCCGGCAGGCGCCCGCCCCTCTCCCTCGCACACCCTGCACGCCTCCACCGAGCCCGCATGCCTCCCGCTGCCAGCGCGAGGACCGGGCGTCCCTGCCCTCGGGCCTTCTGGGCCTTCCGGGCCAGTCCCAGAGTGGAGGTTAATGACCGCCCTGAAATGCCAGGCCTCCGTGGCTGCGCAAATACCACGGACATATTTTAAACGGAGGAGAAATAACGTTTCTCCCGCAGAAGGTCCCATGAACGCTCAGGGCGCACTACCTCACGCTCATGATGTGGCCCTCGGGGTGCTTCTGCAGGTAGGCCTTCACCACCCAGGCCGTGTGCTCCCGGTACGTCATGACGCGGCTGCGGGGAGGAAGATGGGGTCAGAGCCTGGAGGGCCGCCTAGGCCGGCGAGGGGGCTGCAGCAGGGGCGGGGGAGGAGGGCGGCGGTGCCGGTTCACTGCCGCGCGCAGGACGGGAGCCAGGGGTGCAGCTTCATTTTGAGTGAGAGAAACCGGTGTTTATTCACAGCTGTCAAGGTCTGCCATGCGGTGGGCTCAGTGGCCCGCACCTAACATTCACCGTGCTGTCGGGACGTGGTCAGGCCCCCCCACACCCCGGGAGCGCGGCACGGCTGCCCCAGAGCTCCCCAACAGGGCTCCACCCCGAGACTCTGGGGGTCAGGAACGAGGACCCCAGCTAAGAAGCTGCTGAAGTGCAGCCCTGGGGGGGAGGACGCACGGCGCTCACAGCGAGCCCCGGGTCACAGGTGCGGTGCGTGGGCACCCCCATGTCACTGCCCTCAACATCAGGGCCACTCCACGACCCTTGGCTCTTTTTAGGCTAACTTACCAGTTTAGTGCCTGGTCGGTAGCTGTTTAACATGACGGCCCGATGGAGGCGTAACTCACGTGCCACAAACCCCACCCTTCAAAAGCTCACAATTAGTGGCTTTGGTGTGGTCACTTCCACCAGCCCAGAAACCACCCCCCACGATGGCTGCTTTCTGCGAGGGGTGCCTGTTCTGTGTGGGACCCTCTACAGAGGTGCCCCTCAGCCTCGGCTCTGTGCTGGGAGACCCTACCTGATGTGGCCCTGACCTGTCCCAATACCGGCCTCCGCAGCAAAATGCCTGCCTGGCTGGCTGGTCCCACGGGGCTCCTCCAGCCCCCGTGGCCGCAGGCCTGCCCACCTGCCACTACTCTGTCACCCCTGGAGGCCAGGCCCGGTTTTCTGGGACAAGGTGGGAATTAGTAAGCACATTGTGCCAGGGTCCCCTGGAGACTGCTGCCAGACTGGGCTCGGGCGAGTGACTGCCACCTGCACCTGAGCTCCTCACCAGTCCACAGGTGGCCGCACCGGTCCCACCTGGCCCTCGGCCTGAGACTGCGTGGAGTCCCTGGGGCAGCCATGACCACGCAGGTGGCCCGGTGCTGCACGGCGCCCTTGCGGACACTCCCTGACAGTCCCCCAGGCCGCGGTGCACCTCGTGCAGGGGGGAGACTGAGCTCACGGAGGGCAGGGCCTGGCCAGGCCCCCTGCCCCGCGGGTTTCCTATTCCACGCGCTGTGGGAATGTGGCCCCCGTGGGCTTCGGGGGGGGGGCTGAGTCTGGGCCCAGAAACCTGGCGGCAGCGTGCCCACCCCGTCCGGGGGTGCTGGCGACGGGGGGGCCGGATTACCATTCACTGAGTGCCATCCTCCGGTCATACACGCGGATGGAGCCGTCGCCGAGGCCAGCCACGATGAGAGAGCGGTGGGAGTCGCAGGACAGGCTTGTCACGCAGCTGTCCGCGCCCGTGGGGATGTCCTGGGGGCAAGCACAGGGACTGCGGTGAGCCCACCTGGCATGCCATCCCCCCGGGAGGGACCCTGCCTCCTTCTCCAGCGGGGAAGCCAGCGAAGGCCCAGGGAGCCCGAGGGACTGGCAGGGGCCCCGGGCTGAGTCAGGCCCACAGCCGCCCGAGAGCCGGTCCCCGGCTGCATGGCTCTGGGAACGGCCCTTGGGGCCAAACTCCCGAGTGCCTCCCTTTCCTAAAATGGAAGGCGAGCATGCTCTGGTAGTTCGGGCCAGGGTCTGGGGAGTTGGGCCTCCATAAACCGCCTCCTCGCCTCCCCTCCCGGCAGCCGTAAGTGCTGGAAGAGGGCAGGGGTGAGGACCGCTCGGCAGGAAAGAGCAGGCCCAGCGCTCTCCCAACACCAGAGGCCCGCTGCCGGGGGCGCACGGGAAGGAGCCCCCCCACGTCCGGGAACTGGAATCTGACTGCTCACAAGGCAACAAGACGCCTGACGTCTGAGACAGGCCCAGGTCACTGAGCTGAGATGGGTTCTGGGGCACAGAGTCCCAAGTGAGGGCTGTGAGCCTCAGGAGGTGAGGGGGGTCCACGCTGCAACGTGAGGGCTGCCCGGGCCCCGGAAAGTAAGTGGCAAAAGGCAGCTGTGCCATTGCAGCACCCGGGCACTGGGCAGAGGGAGGTCACCTCCGCTGGGGGGCCCCCTGGCAGGGCCCAGTGACATGGTGGGGCCTCACAGCGGCTCCCTGTCCCTCTGAGGTCTTGGAGGGAGGCCCAGGACCAGGCCAGGGAGTCCAGGAGGCCAGAGCTCTTGGGCCTCAAGCCACAGCTGGCACCGCCACCCGAAGTATCAGTGGCCCCGAACTGTTTGCAGCCCTTTGCCCCCTGACCTCTCTGCCAGGATGTCTCAGTCAAAACCAATTCACCACTCGCTCTGTCGATTAAAACTGGAGAATGAAGACGCTTTAAGAAGCAGCAGCCCAATCATCCATCATTCCAACTTAAAACGCCTTCCCCCTGCTGCTTCCTGATACTCCCTGATTTGCACGGATAAAATAATATTTGGAGATAATTAGGATCAGCCTAGGCTTAATCATGCTGCCAGGCAGGGTCAGAGCGTCACGACGGACGTGCATCAAGGCGTAATTAGCTTCCGAAGGCTTGGCGACGGGCTGCGGGCTCTCCTGGGCCGCACTGCCTCCCCGGCGGGACCCCTTCTCTGGGAGGAGGGCCTGTCTGGCGGAGGGAGCGAGCTGGGAGGCCGGGCGGCTGCCGCGGTTACCTGCACTTTCATCTCGCGGTCCGTGTCCCAGATTCGGACGATCCGCACATCTCCTGAGCTCATGAGGAGCCCCGTCTCCTGCTCCCAGTCCACCACCATCCCGGCTCCTGGAGAGACACAGAATGTTCCGGCCTCACTGCAGAAGCCTGTCCTGGGTGGCCACCAGGCACCAAGGACAGCCACGGCCGGGTCCCCGACCCCACGTGAGCTCTGGGCCCCGAGTCCGGGTCGGGGCAGCGGTTTGGAGCACTCCCAGATCCCCGCGGTGCCCAGGCGGGACGGCACGGAGGGACAGCACCGTCCAAGGACCGTTTGTCCAAGGCGCCCTGAAGCTTCAGAGTGGCCATGGAGACGCTTCTCTCGGCCACGTCAAAGCTCAAGGACGCGGTTTCTTTGACCGAGCAGACAGGGCTGTGTGTGAGGCCCACGCTGGGACAGCGGCGTTCCTAAAGATTGGCCCCGAAACTTCACGGGAGACCCCACTTAGCTTGGCCGTTTTCGCCCTTTCGAAAAGAAGTACCATTTTAGACAGAGCGCGAGCCCCGCGTGCCCACGCCGATGCTGCTGAGCCCGTCCCACGCTGGGCTCCGGCGACCCCCACCCAGGTGCACCTGTCCCTGAACGAGGGCAGCTTCCAGCAACGCCACCAACTTCACGTGGGGTGTTTTCTAGTGACCTGCGCTGTTTGTGCTCTGGGTGGAGGGCTTCGCGCACCCGTAGATGGGGGTCTGGCTAACTCGTTCAACTGTCCTATTTAGCTGTTCCCTGACCCTGGAGACCGTGGCTCGAGTGGCGACGTCTTCTGCAGCCCTGTGCGTGCTCGGGAGGAAGGCACCCAGGCAGGGGTGCGGCTCCTGTCCTGCGCGTCACTGCCCCAGCCAAGGCCACATCTGCGGTCTCCGTGGACACCGAGGTTTCCCCACAGCCCACAGCCACTGGTGTGCGAGGTTTCTCCTCACTGGACCACATGCACCGTGACATCATATATCGTGACGCCAACATCTTTTCCTGATCTGTCACTTATGAGGTAATTTTGTGTTCGTTTGGTCATATGGGAGTCTGACATCCGTTTGTCAACCTCATTTCTGCTGTGCCGTGGTCCCTTCCCCTTCCTCGCCCGGGGTCCCCGTTCTCCTGGCCTCTCGGGTGGACGACCTAACGCCTTATTCCCTTCCGCTGCATCCGTTTAGGGTGGTGGACCTCCCGCCAGGCCCCGATGCCCCTTTCGCACCCCGACCCTGCTGTGTACACTCTGGGCTCCCTGCCCGGTACCCCAGCCATGCTGGGAGCAGGAGCCGGGCCCAGATCTCGGACAGACTTACAGCCACAGACAACGTGGCTCAGCTGTGGAACTCTTCTAAGTGCCACGGGTTTGTGAAAGAATCTGCAGGGAGAGAGGAAGTTAGTGGGCCCGGGTTCCTCCTGGGGGGTGAGAATGTTCCTGGGGGTTGGGGTGGTGGTTGCACACTAGGGCTGCACTAAATGCCACTGAACACTTTAAAATGGTTAATTTTATGCCACGTGAATTTTACCTAAATGATAGTTTTAAAAACGGAAGAAAAAGAAAAAAAAAAGAAAAGGCGAGCGGGATGCCCCTACTGGCCCCTCCATGCAGTGACCCGATGCCCACAGCCAGTGGAGGGGAGGGGAGGGGTGGACAAGTCGGGACGGTGTTCGTGATGCGGGGGCCCCTGTGCAGGACGCTCTCTGACCCGGAAAGAAGGGCCCCCGTCCCGAGGGCAGGGGTCAGAAGCCCCGCTGCGTCACACCCTGTTTTTCCTGGATTTGACGTACTTGGTGATGCTGAGGGTGGAGAGCACGGCTTCTGTCTCTGGCCGCTCAGCCCTGTGCCCTTAGAACACGACCTCCTGGAGCAAAAGTCCAAACCTCCTGCCGGGGAGGGGGCGGGGGCGGGGTGGTCCACGTGCATCATTACTCAAACTCGGCTGCAACTATTTAGGAACCAGTTTAGAGGCCCCGCGGGCCAGCACCCACTGGGACTCCCAGGCGGCCCCGGGAGGGCCACACGGTGGCTGAGTGACGTGGCCTGTCTCACCAGTGTCCCAGGAACCATTCCCACCATGGGCCAGGCTAGGGAGGGCAACGGACCCTGTCCATCCGTGGGCCTTCTCTGGTGTTGCTCACATAACCGGGACCGGACGCCCTCATCCAGGGGAGACCCCAGCCTCACATAATGAAGGATGGATGGCCTTGCACGACAGGGAAGGGACGGCTGGGCAGCAGACAACTTCGCACGGTGGGGGATGGACAATATTCTACGATGGGGAACAGACAGGACTCAAAAGGAAGCCGGTTCAAGGCCCTGAAGACCCAGGGCTAAGCGTGCCTGGAAGTCAGGTGTGGTGTGAGAGAACGGAGAGGGTGGACACAGGAGGGAAGACCCGTCTGTCTTCGTCCCATAGACAACAACACGCCTTCACGGAGCCACCCTCTGCACATCCCGGGACCAACGAGCTGGCAGACACCGCAATCACACGACATGGACACAGACTTCCAGTGGGAGACACGAAGACGGGACAGGAGGACCGGCCTGGGTGGGGCCACGTGGCGGGCTCTCCCAGCAGCGGCTCTTCTGCTTGACCCTGGCAGATTTAATGCCCGCTCCCTCCCTGGGAGTCTGAGCTCACTGGCGGGAGGGCCCCTGGCTGCCGCTGTCTCCACACGGGAGGGACACAGCCATGCTGACGGACAGCTGCCTCACGCCTCAGTGGTGCGCTCTCGGTGCCAACGACTGGGCAGTCGGTCTGGGGGCCGTCCTCGGAAGGGATGACTCCAGAAGGGACCACGCCCTGGAAGACCCCACCTTCTGGAAGGGACCCCCTGGGTGTCACAGTGCACCGACAGGTATGTTTTTGTCTCATGACACGGGAATTATCTGCACTCCCGACAGCGCCTAAGCCGGTCCAGGACAAACTCCACGGACCGGGCAGCTTGAACAAGACACCGATTTCTCCAAGTCCTGGAGGCCAGGCATCTGAGGTCAGGGTGTGGGCGGGGTCGGGAGCACTGACCCCATCACGGCCCCACAGTGACCTCGTCAAGCCCTGATCACTCCCGAAGGCCCCCCTCTCATCCCGTCGTGTTGGGGATTAGGGCTCCAGGAAGTGAATTTTGGGGGCCATGCACATTCAGTCTCTGCTCTTGCTCTGAGAACGACGACCTCCTCTGGCCTGATCGGCGGTGGCACGGAGGCACGCGTGCAAGGCCACGCACTCCCAGGACCTGTAGACTCCCCTCTGCTGCGTGGCCGGAGGAGGTGCCGGAGGGGTGACTTCAGCCGGCACAGGTGTGTATGGGGACCTGGGGAGTCTGCACAGGGCCACGCCTGAGGGCACCCAGAACTGGCCCCGTGTACACCTACACTCAGGCCCCTAGATGTAGGCCCTGGGTTTTCTGTAAGGGCTCCAGCTTCAAGAAGCGTGCTTTGTAAAACAAACAGTAGTTTGCTTTGTACAGACTCTGTAAGGGTTTTTAAAGAGTAAGCAAACTCACAAGTCCAAAAGCACCATGGTCAGACCACAAGCCCCGGACTTCAGCCTGTAGGCCGTGGCCTTCGGGGAGGAGGGGGGGGGGCACCAGCCGGGTGGGTGCCTACCGGAAAGCCTCGTTCCTGGGCTCTACCAGTGACAGAGCTTAGAGAGTCTGACTGCTAGGTTTCCCTGCTGGCAGGGGACACGCATATGCCCGTGTCGCAGCCGAGGAGGCTCCCCGATCTGTGGACCCACGGATTGGCTGCTGCTGCTTTTTCTGCAGATGACCTTGGCCGTCCACCTGGCGCTCTGTGCCAGCCCCGCCGGGCACCGAGGAGCGGTGTAGTTAATGAGTGTGTAGGCCAGATGGCATCGGGAACACGGTACCCGTGTCTCAGTGCCACGGTCTGGGGTCACGTGGACAAGCGGAGAGGGTATGGGGTGGAGTGGGCAACCCGAAGACTCGAAGCCAGAGTCACAGCTGCCTTGCACCGGGGAGAGAGAAACGGGCTTGCTCTGTGTCGTTCTGGACACTCGAGAGAAGGGGCCGAGGGCAGCTGGCTCCCTGTGGCATGTTCTTCGCGGCGGACTCCAGAGTCCGGTGACCGAGTTCTGACTCAGTCGTCTCTCCGAAGACGCTCTCGGATACAGTCGCCTGGGTGCTGACATCACAAGCCTCGCATTTCCGTCTGACTCTGGGAGGGGTGTCCGCTCGGCCACCTGAGGGCTGTCACCGTGAGGAGTGGGAGTGGCTCTCGTGAGCTCTGGTTCCTGTTAAACTGTAGCCTCTGTGACGCCAAGCAAGTTCCGGCTGAAACTAGCTGGGCGCACGGGCTGCTACCAGCCGACTAGAAGCCCGTGTGCACGCCGCAGCCGGCGGGGTTTCCCCGAGCCCCGTGCACCGCGTCGGGCAGGCAGATCCTGGCGCGTGCAGACGAATCTGACCTTGGGGAGGATGTACCAGTGCCTGAAAGGTGGGCACAGTTGTGTTCTCTGACCCTGAGACCCTGAGATGCGTGGCACAGAGGAAGGGCCCTGGGTGTGAGGCTCCCGCTGCCGAGAAAGCCACCGCCCCTCCTCAAGGTGGGTTCCTGCTCCGAAAACCAGGCACCAGGCAGTCCTGCTCCAGAGGACGGGGCCGGAGAGGGTAACGATGGGACGGCTGCACAGGGTGCTTCGTACGCGGGTGCCCGGGGACCTCGGCCAGGCTGCAGGGGGCGTCTGGGGCCCGGGGACCCCAGCCGCCTGCAGGGGGCACATCTTTCCACCATCCCAGCTGTGGTCCAGGACCTAAGCTCAGACTGGTTTGGAACTTTCACAGAAGCAAACAAGAAGAAAGCGAGGAGGAATGGGGACCCCCAGGGAGGCCCGCCCTGTGTTACGGTCTGGTTCTTTCTGTGCTGCCGGGCTGCCCCTGGTGGACACCAGGGAAACAGAAAAGGGCTTATTTGACGACTTAGTTATTTTCTCTTTTAAACGGACGCAGTGTCATCGACACTGGCCTCTGAGATGCGGGTGACGCCCGAGCCCCTTGTTGCGCGTCCGGCTTGCTCCAAGGACGCTTCCTGAGCGCAGCGAGGCGGGGCCCTGGACCCCAGGCGTGGCGCGCCCCGGTCCCAGAGAAGCCCGCTGCAGCCCAGGGGAGGGCACCCAGCCACCCTGTGAAGGTGACAGGATGCGTCGCCTGTGCGGGTCGAGTGGGGAGCACAGCCCAGGACCGCGGCCGTGCAAGGCCTCTGGAGCCCTCAAGTCTTCTCTTAAGGCCGGGACAAAGCAGAGCGACCTCTGTGGTAGGTTTTGCACGAAAACAAAACCCAGAAGAACAGGCGTGTGGAGCCGCAACGGCAAGGGGCCAGTCCTCCTGGCACAGTGGGAAGCACAGCCTTGTGGCAAAGGGGTCCCCACTCTCTCCCACAGGACATAGACGTGGAGCCTCCCTGTGGGGTCAGGCCCCCCCCACGGCCCCACGACCACCTCCTAGACATCGCCGGGTTCAGAGACGCAGTCGGGCAACAGAAAACTGGGCTCAGGAAACCGTGCTCAGGAGCAAACAATTTCACCTAAACTTGCATTTCTCACCTGGAAAATGGGCCCAGACCATGTGGGAACTGCTCTAAGGGCCAGAGAAGACGGGGAACGTGCTCTCCTTGGTCAGGCTGGCGAGCCACCCTTTCCGAGAAGGGAGCAGATGTGCTGCCCAGCCTGCACAGCCCCAGGCACAGCGGGGCTGTCACCCGGCCCGCGTGTCTGCCTCCCGCACCGAGGGGGCTGCCCTTCCAATCCTAGATCTGCCTGTGGTTTCTGCAGGAACAGGAGCCGCCTTCAGCGCCTGCTCCCGCGCACACAGGGCGCAGGCTGGCCAGGAGCTCTGGAAGCGGCCGGCACGAGGCCACTCTGCTGCTGTGGTGGCCCCATCCTGGCTCTTGCTGGGTCCTCGCCCTGCTTACTTCCTAGCCGCTCCCAGCTGATGAATATTAGTGACAAACCAAAGGCCCGAGACTGACGGCAGTGTTCACATGCACCAGGCTGGATGGCGTGTTCTTGGCTTTCTGGGGCTGCCGAGGTGCAGGCGAGCCTGGGCCCTGTCCTGTCCTGTCCTGGGCTCTGTCCCACGGCACCGACCCTGACTGGCAACCAAGCAGCTGGAAACGACCAAACCAGTGCTGCCCGGCCTCTCGCCTGCCTGTCCCCAGCCCAACCACGGAAGGCGGTCCTCAGGCTTTCAGAGAAAGCGACCCCGTCGTTTCTCTGAGAAGCTCAAGTGGATTTTTTCCCAAAGAGCGGAAGCCCATCTCCTGCTGTTTGGTGTTTCCTTTCCAGATCTTAGACGCAGAGAACGTGTCACCAAAACAGCTCTTCACAAAACACTGACCTGTAAGTCCGTAAGGTCTGAAGGGCCTTCTTGTTCTCAGCACCCCAGTCCCTAGCTGTGGCGGCTCGGCGGCCCCAGACCCACGGCCTCGTCTGTCCTCCTGTGGAGGACGGCACCGGCTCTTGCAAGGGCTTCCAGGGACAGGCCAGGTGCAGGCTCCTGTGCACCTGCCTCTGTAAGTCACAGGTCTGGAATCGTCTGCGCTGCCTGGACTCTCGAGGCCTCGTGTCCTCACAAGGTTCCCAAATGGTCAAATTAAGAGAGAAAAACGACTCATTCACAGTGTTACAGGCTTTATGTCTGTGAGTCCAGTTTTATAGCTGTGTATCCAAGGGCAGCTGCGTGTGGGTGTTTTGGTAACCATTAAACTTATGTATGGATTTTTCAGATGGAAATACTTGCTCTAAGAAACTTTGTGTTAAATTCTGGAAACGATTATTTTTTCAAAAGTTTAGGTGGAAAAACTAATCTTGATCTGGGACAATTTCTCTGCTCTAATGAAACCACAAGGTCCTTAAATAAAGCCCACAGGACTGGAGTCCCTGCCTTCAGGTCAGGGTGCCCGGGAGGAGTCGCCACGAGGCCTTGAATCGAGGGAGACTCCTCTCGACAGCTTTCCTTAAGATTTCGTCCCAGAGCCTTACGCAGCTGCCTGACTCATCCCGTGACCTCCGAGTGCTCGCTGGCTGGTGCTCTCCAATTTGGGAGAGGACTGCGTGGACAGGACGGATAAGCAAAGTCACAGCCCTAGCCCTCTGCTGACCCCAGAGAGCGCCATGGGCTGGGGACCAAATGCCACCACTCGGACCACAGGGCCCAGGCCCCCACCCCCAGCCAAGGCGGTCAAGATAGACTGGGGCCTTCCGGGTCAGACCCTCGAGACAGTAGGGATGACGGGTTTGGAGTGAGGGTTAGTCGGCCAGCCAGAGCAGTTAACCAGAGCCAAACAATCCAAAAGGCTCAGAAGAACACTCAAGTGGAAAGAAGCAGGAAAGGGTGGCAGGCAGGAGCGGCCAAGGCCACAGCGTGTCACGGTCCAGAGAAAAAGGGCTGACCGCCACCAAAACGTGACCTGACAAGTGTGGCAACACAGCTACCACGGTTTTTGGTCCCGAGAATGTCTCTGTCTAGGTGGAGAACAGGAAGGAGCTGTGGTACATCGTGAAGCTGGACCGGACGTGCTGTCGGGACTTCCGAGTGCCCGAGCGCTCCTAAGCGCTGCCGTGACGTCCTCCGAGGCCGGGCCAGGGAGGGCTCCCCGTGGGGAAGGCGCCGCCGGCTCCGGGGAGCACTGAGGGGAGAGCCCCTCCCCGACTCTACTCCAGAACATGCGCACGCGTGTGTGCATGCGCACGCGAGAGCCAGAGGTGCTGTGAGGTGACGGCGCACTGACCTGCACGTGTTGCATGAGACTTTCTATCCTTAGTCACAAACCGCGGAATCCCACCTCCTCCAACCAGCTGCCCAGACGGCGACTTGGCCGGTGGATTCCCGCTGCAGACAGCTGTGTAGGGGACTTCCCAGACAGCAGCTCTCTAGCCACCTGGTCACGCCAAGTCCCCTGGGCCTGCGGACAAATGCCCCTCCAGCACCCCACACGCAGGTGCGTTCAAAGAACGAGCCTTGTCTACCCGCTCTATGGCAGAGGGACACGGCAGGCTGGCACACCTCCTCCTGCACAGACAGCTTGCAGGGCCGGCTGGAGAACCACGCGGGGCGGGCACACAGCTTCGAGAGCAGGGGAGAGGGGCTCGGGCCCCTGCCTGGACGGCCTTCGCAGGCCACGGCCAGAACTCTGAAGGACGCTGCCGGGGGTGCCCCAGACGTGACACAGCCACGGGAGTGAGTGGCTCTTGGCGTCCCCACTCCTCCTCTCCGTGGGGTCATAGCCCAGACCTCTGTGGCCGGCACATCAGAGGCCAGGACCGGTTCCGGGCCGGGCAGGGAGAAAGAAGTTGGGAGCTCATGGGCAGAAGTTCTCTGCAGGTCAGCACAGGGTCCGGGATTCCACCAGACCTGCCCCTCGGGCATGGAGCTTAGACCCCGAGACGGAAGGTACAATCGGGGCGGCTGTGCGGGCCGCAAGGTGGGGCCCCATCTGGGCCCCGTGGCACCTGAGCCCACGCTGTCTTGACCTGTAGAGCAGCTGGTCCTCGGGCTCCCTGCCCCTCGGGAAGAGCTAGGAGATAATCTGTTTGCTAAGCCCATGGCTGCCTGACTACAAGGCAGAGGACGGGACCAAATGCTGGCTCAGCAACTGGAGGGAGTCAGAGGGAGAGTGGACCCCAGGCCCCTCACCCTGCTGCTGACGAAGACCAGGAGGGGAGACCCTTGCCCACTGTTGCTGGCTCCTCCCCAACTCTGCCTCTCCTGGGCGATCTCTGAACCCCAGGGAGAGGGGTGAAGGGCTCAGAAGGGAGGGGCTGGTAGGAAATGCCGGTCTACACTGGTGGAACCCAGTCTCAAATCAGGCCTGTGGTGGACAACTGGGGCCAGGAACAGCTCTGTGCCCCCGAGGTGACATCTGGGGTCTTCTGATGGGCGGGAGACAAGTCCAGGGGTCCCAGCTGGACCCTCCACGGCTCCCTGGCCTCCCTCACCTTGGCTGAGGCAAGGGGAACGGCATCATGGCTGGGACTATTCCTGGTGCCTCAAAACCACACACACACACACACACACACACACACACACACACATCATTTGGGGGCAGAGAGAAAGGCAGGCGGCTGCAGAATGAATGAACGGAAGCACCGGTGTGTTCCCCGAGTCGCTGGTAGGCTCCCGACGCTCCCACCCTCTGTCCCTGCCATGAGCCTGACGGCCCACCACTAGCCCCTGCCTTGCCCGCACAGGGGTCTCTGGCCCCGAGTGCAGGGGCTGGCGGGGTGGCTGGGGCCTGGGGTTGTCACCTGCTGGATGGCAGAAGGAAGGGAGGGACCGAAAACCTTGTTTTCAGCGTTGCCAACATGTGCCCTGCAGTGCGGGCTGGGCGCAGGAGTGCCTGGGTCGGGGTGGGGGTCGTGGCCCCGTGCCTGCCCCCCGCCCGTGCGGAGCCTCCGGCAGAGCTGCCTGAGCGTCCGCGTGCTATGGCAGCACAGCGAGCCCCCGAGGTGCAGCGGCAGCCGTGACCCCCCCTCCCCGGGCGAGTGTCTGTGGCCTCCACCGTCCAGACAGATGCGCCCGCGTGCCACGGCACACTCGTCCCCCACAGGGAGTTCGTCCGGGCGCAGAGAGCAGAGCGCAGCCCCCGGGCCCGCCGGCGGCCAGTCCTTTCCCGCAGCACAGACTGCGAGCCCAGGATGAGGGTGCCGGCGGGCGCGCCCACAGCCAGCAAGCCCTCCAGCGGGGCCGCGTCTCCTGACCTGGAAGTGCTTCATGGCAACCGGGGGACGCCGGCGGCTTACGGCTGGGGTGGCTCCCGGAGCACCCACCTCTGGTGGTCGGCAGCATGTCCGAGAGCCCCTGCCACGCAGTCACCATCTCGGGGTTCTTCTCCAAATCCGCAAAGTTCTTCCAGACTCTGATGGCGCCGTCATCTTGGGCAGAGAAGGGAGTGAGGTGAAAACCCTGGCCTGGCTGCTGGGCACGCGGGAGGAAGCCCCCTGGGTGACAGGAGACCACGCGGGTCCCTGAGAGGCGGCCTAACGCAGGAGCAGCGGGGCTGGCTCCCGGAATGCTCATTCCCACCTCGCCATCCTCAGAGACTCCTGTCTGGGAGCAGGGGGACCCGCCACAACCTTCTACCTCTGACCCAGGTAGCCCCCTTCCTTGCAGTGACTCACTTGTACCAAGAAGTCAAACCTTTAGCTGTGCCCTCAGCTTGGGACCCCAGGGCTCCCTGCATCAGGAAGCGGGCTGGCCGCCCCTCCCTGCCCTGGGCGCTTAGCACAGGGCCCTGGCGCTATTCCTCAAGCCTGAGCGGTATAAGCGTGCGGCCCCACCCCGTGTCCCTACAACCCTACTCGGACCCTGCTCTCCGGACTCACCGGCCCCTCCTGCGTGGCCCTCAGAGGTGGCCCCTGCCTGGAGGATGGCCACACGAGATGCCCGCTGACCCGTCCCCGCCTGCACCCACCCGTCAGTTCGTCCCGGCCCCAGTCTCCCTGACAGTGGACTTGCCCCGCTCTGGGACCTAAGTCCTTGTGCTGCTTCTCTAGCGGGACCCACTCAGTGATGGTGTTCTGAAGGGAAGGGGGCTCTCCATGCGGTCAGCTCAACTACGTTGATGGCTCAGAAGCTCAGGCCCAACGCAGGCCAGGCCAGAATGGGGACATGCCCAGACAGCACAGGACAGGGCAGGCCCGGGCTCAGAGCAGGGAGGGGCGTGACAAGAGTAGGCCCAGGACAGGACAGGGCCAGATCCAGGACGGGGACAGACCCAGGACAGGACGGTGATAGACCCAGGACAGGACAGGAGAAGTTGGGGACAGACCTAGGATAGGACAGGATGGGGACGGGCCCAGGACAGGACAGGACAAGTTGGGGACAGGCCCAGGACAGGAACGGGTCCAGGACAGGACAAGCTGGACAGGACGGGACAGGATGGGGACAGACCCAGGTCCGGACTGGGGTAACGTGGGAAGTAAGCCTGCATGTCCACCCTGGCCCCCTCTTGTGCACCCCCTTTTCCTGCCCGCCTGTCCCATCCTGATCTGTCACCCCTGAAGTGCAGTTAGACCAACAGTGACTTCTCATCACCCAGAGACAGCGCAGTCCTATCTTTAAACAGCTAAAGCAGACGGCTCTTGCCCAGGGTGGCGTCCCGGGAAGCCAGTTCCAGAGTGACGTGAAGTGACATTTCAGACCCCCAAAGTGAGTGTGAGGCCCAGCGCTAACCTGATGGCCGGAAAGCCCTCGGGAACGGAGGCAGGCCTGCCTCCCCCATTGTCCTCGAGACCTCCCCAACCCCCACCGCCGGCCTTGCCTCTGAGGGCATCGAGGGGGATGGAGGGACGGAGGCCGACGGCACCTTTCCTGGTCAGGGGAGGGCCTGCCCGGAGGAGGGGGACGGTCCTGGGACACGCCCAGCACTGGTCATGCTGCTTTTCTGCCGTTTGTGGGCAAAGCTCGTTCCCTGGGAAACCTCCCACGTCCTCAGTGCCGGTGGCTGTGCCCCCTCGGCAAAAGAACAATCAGGGACGGTGGCTGTCCCCCCCTCGGCAGAAGAACAATCAGGGTCAAAACAGGCCATGTATGAAAACATGCTGGGTTCTCCACACTGGGTTTGGGGACCCGGCCCCGCGAGGCCCACGCACCTGTGGCCGTGAGCAGCAGCGAGCAGTCCTGGCCGTTCAGATACTCCATGGCGGTGACCCTGGTGTACCGCGGGTTGCCGTTGTGGAAGTAATCCAGCTTCTCCCCCTTCTCCCAGTCCCAGAAACTTCAGGGAAGGAGAGAGGAAGGTTCGTCGTCAGGGAAACGCAAACAAAATGCACAGGGCAATTGTCACCCACCCGCCAGGGTGGCCACGACCAAAGCCACGAGAGCCACAAGCTCTCGCAGGGTGTGGACAAACAGCTGGTGTGCACAGCTGCCGGGGGTCAGCACGGGGTCGGCATGAGGGTGCCACGGGGCCAGGGGTCCCTCTCCGGCCGTGCACTGAGAGGTCGGCCCACCCCTGTTCACAACCGCCAGTGGGGGAAACGAGTCGTGATCATGAAACGGACACACAGCGACACAGAGGACTTAGCCTCTGCGCCCGAAGATACCGAGCAACGGAACAATATGCTTGTTCCTATTATCCCCGTGGTTATTAGGAACACACGGTTGCCTACGGAGTCCTTAATAAACACTTCTGTTTCTACTTTACAGGAACTGTTAAAAACATGAACATACGGGTGGCTCGGAGTGAATTAGAATCTGAGCTAGAATTTAGCTCCTTTGGTATCAAATATAAGCTATCCCGGGCCAGGTATCCAAAGACTCGGTTCTCCGTTGTGATTTACTGTGTCGCTTCCTTTCGTAACAAAAACAAACCCAACAACCACCAAAGTGAACTTTATTCTATTTTATGTTTCGTTTTCCTCTAAGCTGTGTGAAAGTAAACGTATTCCTAAGGAATAAAAAATAAAATCTGCCTATATGAATATATTGAAGAAAGGCCAAAACTCGGGAAATCCCTTGCTAGGATGGATGATACAGCGTGGCTCATCCACACACTGGGCTATCGCCCGGCCTGGACAGGAGGGCCACTCTGACACCTGCCACAGCGTGGACGGGCCCCCAGGGCATAGTGCTCGGTGGGAGGGTCAGACCTGGAAGGACAGGTGAGGTCCCTGGGGTTTCAAATCCAGAGACAGACAGTGGGACGGCAGGCACCAGGGGCCGGGGAGCGGGAGGGAGAGTTAGCCTCTAATGGGGACAGAGTTTCAGTCTTTAAAGATGGAAAGAGCTCTGGAGGCGACGGTGGCAGTGGCTACACGGCATGAGTGTGCTCGGTGCCCCTGAACGGCGCACTTAAGCACGGTCGGGACGCTACCCTGCGTTCTGTGTATTTTACCACAATGAAGAAAAGGGGGGAAAGAGGTAAGAACGCCCCGGCCCCCCCGCTGAGCGGGGCGCTCTCTGCGGCACCAGGGCGGCCCTCACAGCAGACTAAGCCCGGGTCTCACGCTCCTGTTTCTCCGCAGGTGGTACCGAGAGCAAACCCCATGCACGTGCGTCCCCGTCACACTGTGGCTCTGAGGGGCCACGTGTGCTCCGCACCAGCACCGGAAGCTCCTGCCACCACCCCGCACATCCCTCCCCGTGTTCTCAAGCCGCCTGCTGCACCCCAGAGGCCTCGAGGTTCGTGGCTTCCACGCCGGGAACGGGCGTCCGTCACCGGGGTGGGGCTGGCTGTTACTGGCTGAGACACGAGAGCCACCAGTGCCCTGCGTACCAGATGCTGTCCTTATCAGCCACGGCCACACACGGTGTAAAGGGGTGGAACTTGACCACGGAGGGGACACCAGGGTTCCTGTTCAGAAATATCTGGTCGTCCAGTCTTGCGATACCTGCCAAAAGAGACACACGGCGATGGGCCTCGACGTGCGGAACCCGGAGGTCGTGGTGCCTCCTGTCTGGGCACCTGGGAGTTTCCACGCGGCAAGTTTCCAGGCAGTGCTTGGACGCTGAGCCGGGCTCAGAGACGTGCGAGTGGGGGGTTTACAAAGATGCAGGAAGGCCACCGTTTGTAACTCAGTTCCAGGTCGAAGCATCGGGCACGCAGGCCACAGTCCTGGTGGCCTCTCAGGGGGGTGGTCCCTACGGAACTACCCGGGTGAGGGACAGATCACCACAGATGACAGGGAGGTGAATGGGGTGTGTGCACCAGGCCCCCAAAACCAGAACCAGAAAGAAGCCGTCAAGAAGGGGCTTTGAAGGAGTTTTAGCAAAACAATAAAAGGAGGCTAAGGGGCAAGAGGTCCAGTCAGGTTTAGACAGGATTTTGGTGACTAATACGAGGCCGGTCCGGAGCAGCCGGGGGTGCGGGGTCCCTGCGGCATCCTCGGGCACTGGCCTGGCCCTTGGGAAACTGGGGTGGGGGGGCGCTGGCTTCACCCCTATCCTGTTACAGCCGCAGACACTGAAAAGCAGCCGGTGACAAGGACGGGGGTGAAGGAACAGACGCACAAAGGCCCCAGGGGCTCTGTCTGCAGCAGCGGCGCAGTGTTACCTGCCGGCCCCGACCTCGGGCGGCCAGGAGACACTGGGAACACCGGTTCCCGAGTCGGGTGCGACGTGCAGATGTGACAACACGGGTCCTGCTGGCCGAGGTCACCGGGGGAGGCCGGGCGCAGGGGCTGGGGGACCACCTGGCTGAGCTGCAGGTGCCCCTCTCTCGTGGGGGTGCAGCTGGCTCTCGGAAGGGGCACTTGACACAGACCGCAGCCTCTGCTCGGGCATGTGAGTGAGCGGTGTGCCCGTGTCCCTCTCTCGGGTGGCCGGGTCCACCATGCAGGCCTCTCACGGGCTGACGTGCCCAGCGGCTGTGCCCAGGAGCTCCCCTCGGCGCGTTCCTAACAAGGAGGCCTCGTCTTCCCGAAAAGACCAAAGAGAGAACCCCTGACTCGGGTTTACAAACACAGTCTTCGTGTTTTGTCTAGAAAACCCAGCTGTTTCTCCAGAGCCCTCGGCCCCGAGTGTGGCTTCCCCGTCGGGGCCAGTCTGCCCTCCCACGCCCAAGCACGGGCGGCAGAGTCGGGGTACAGGGAGTCCACCTTCCCGTAGAGCCGGGGCCCCGAAGAACCGCAGGCCTTCCAGAAAACAGCGTCCGATGCTGTAATTCCCAGAGCGCCTGGGACGCTCCGGCAACTCTTCTCTCCTCGGGAGGAAAGCCGTGGGGCGCGGGCCGGCCCGGCTGTACACGTCCGTGCGGTGACTGCTGGGGCAGCAGACGCCGAGGCCGAATCACTAGGGTGCTTTACACCAGCTGCCGGCAGCCCCGCACGGAGGCCGAGCCGTGAAGCGACTGGGCACTAACGAAACACGGCCCTGTGGCAGTTTATGGGAGAGCCCCGAACACCGAGGCAGCCGCACACCACAGAGGTTCCGGGCTGCGTGTGCTCAGGGACACGGGGCGTGCCGGCCCTGGCTCAGGGACAGCCTGTCTCATGGGTCCTCGCTCCCGACTATAAAGAGCGACCGTGACAATCACCACCATTTTGCAGGACAGAAAGGCAAGGTTGAAACAGCCAGTCAGTAGAAGGGCTGACAGCCCGTGGCTTCCTGCTCCGTGCGGGGACCTGGGCAGCTGGTCGGCCCACTGACTAGGGCCATGGCGGCTTCGCAGGGGATGCAGGTGCACCCCACCTGTCTGTGCCCCCAAATCCGTGGGGCTGGGGGGGTGGGGAGGGAAGCTGCCCATCCAGCACAGGTGAGGCTGGCAGCAGGCAAAGGGGGCCTCTCTTGGCAAGCCTGGTGAAAGGTTTGGTAAAGTGTGACTCAGACACAGCCCTGGTTGACGGTGTGATCACAGGAGGGGCCAGCCGGGCACAAGCAGGGCCTTGTGTTTGTCTTGTGCCCCAGGCAGAGCTCGGGGCCCGTGGGGCCTGCTCCTTCAGCTTTGGAACGGGCAGAGCGCACAAGGCTCGCTCGCGTGAGAGGCTGGAGGGGGCTTCTCTGGGGAGAGAACGGCCGAGTGCTCCGGGGGGGTCCTGGGGGCCAGCCTGGAGGAGGGCCTGCACCCCGCCCGCCCTGCCGCGGGCCCTCAGAGGCGCCCTCCCTCGCTAGTCGGGCGGCTTACCCTTCTGGATGAGCTGGCGCGCCTGCTGCCTGACGCGGGTGTTGCGGAGAAATCGCCACTCCCGCTCCTTGCGGGTCTGACTCTCCAGGTCGTGTTCTTCTGGGATCTTGAACAATAAAGACACCAAGTGAGGTTCGCGAGTAACAGTCACAGGCATCTTGTTTGCGCCCCGTGGACACTGCGTTGCTCGCGGACGGGAGGGTTGCGGCCACCCCGCATCCAGCATGCTTTCCCAGCGGCCTTTGCTCGCTTTCTGTGTCTCCATACATTTCGGTGACTCTCACAATACCTCACGCTTTTCAGCACTGGTACATCTGTTACGGTGATCTGTGCTCAGCACTGACCCTGAAGGCCCAGGTGGCGGTCAGCACGTTTTAGTAGTGGAGTGAGAGAGAGCGAGGGCGCACACACGAGCAGGGGAGGGGCAGAAAGAGGGGGACAGAGGATCAGAAGTGGGCTCTGAGCTGTCAGCGCAGAGCCGGATACGGGGCTCAAACTCACAACTGTGAGATCATGACTTGAGCCGAAGTCAGATGTTCAACTGACAGCCATCCAGGCATCCCTGTTTTTATTTATTTTTGAGAGAGAGAGTGCATGTGAGTAGCGAAAGGGCAGAGAGAGAGAGAGGAAGAGAGAGAATCCCAATGAGGCTCTGAGCTCTCAGCTCAGAGCCTGATGCGGGGATCGAACTCACGAACCATGAGATCATGACCCGAGCCGTAACCCGAGTTGCCTGAGCCACCCAGGCGTCGCTAAAGTATTTTTAAATTAAGGTCTGTACGCTGTTTCCTCAGACACGGTGCTATCGCGCACGGGCAGACTACAGCGTGGGGCAGTGACTAACACGCACCGGGAAACCGAAACACGCACGGACTCGTTTCATTGTGGCTCTGGACCCAAGCCTGCAGTGTGTGCAAGGTACTGGCCAGAGAGAAAGGACCCTGGCCCTGAATGAAGAATCTGGGTTCTCTGGTCTGGCCAGGGCGCCCCTGCCCAGCCGGCTGGTACCGAGGGTGACACAGGAGCGCCTGGCCTTCCTCTGGCGGGGACGCCACAGCAGAGACTCGGGGACACCTCAAGCCCAGAGGGCCACGTGCCGTCCTGCTCCTAGGAGCCCCTGACCCGGGGTGGCGGGGTGGCCGCGGCCACGGCAGACAAGGAGCTTCAGGGATGAGGAGCTGGCGGGATTCCGCAGGACGGGCCCTCCTGCCTGGGCCGGGCGGGCGGGCGGAGGCCAACGCCACACACACTGAAAAGGCAAAATCAGGAAAAGGTGGGCCGTGCTCAGGGACTTTTGCCTTTATGCTCTCTCTCATGCCAGAGAACTGGGGCATCGTGCTCGAACAGAAAGGGGCTTATGACAGCCGACAGAGGGCCCCTGGTGGGGGGCCTGTGGGGTCTGACCTGACTGCCCAGCGTGAGGCCGGCCGGGCTCCACGTGGGAGTCGTCAGGAAAGAGCTGGGCTGTGGATCCCGCCAGCTTCAAGCAGCTCCCGAGAACCCTGCACTCTCCCCACCGGGCCACGGCGTCAGAGACTGAGCCCGGGCCCCCCGAAGCGTGTGCCACACAAACCGCCCTGCTCTCTGATCCTCGGGCAGGGTCCTTCCTGCTTCACGGCCCGTGTGTGCACGTGCACGGACAGTTGGGTAAAACCAGTGTCCACGAGAGGCCCCCCCGGCCAAGAGGAAGCCAGGATTTAAGTCGGCCTGTGCGGTAAACGTGGATTTCCTGAATCCTCGCACGTCATCAAGTACACTGGATGGGCCCCGAGTTCCGGCTTGAAAACCCACATACAGAAGAGAGTAAACAAACAAGACAAAACCCTGCCCGGCCTTGGCTGAGCCGGGAGGCCGGGCCCACCTTAACCTGCCCTGTGGTCAGCGAGGCAACACCACAGGGCACAGACAGCCCACGCTCGGATTTAAAGATCATTTTCTCTGCTGAAAGCACGGGACGAAGAGCAGGGGACGTGGGCACACGCGTGTTCTCACGCGCGGGCACGGCTGAGAAACAGCATGCGTCTGCACGGACAGGAGCCCGGGCCACAGCACGCTCTGCGTGTGCTCGTGTTCTGAGTACAAGCAGAACCACGCCCCCGGCCTCACTCCTGGAGGCCGCGGTCTCTGCTGCCGCCGTTCCCTTACTCTGCTCCTTTCTTCTTTTCTTAAAAATCACAACCCCACACCTAACAAAACAGCCACAGCCACAACAAAGACACCCGAACGTGGGGGCGACAAGAAGAAACGGGGTCAGCTGCCTCCACGTAACGTTTGGAAGTGACCCCCCGGTGGCAGATGGGGTAGATCGTCGGTTTGTAACAGTTGGTTTTGCTTTGTGACAATCCAGAGAGTATTGGAAAAAGACACGGCAAATGGTCGATAGCGCTGAGCGACAATAAGAAAACCCCAGAAAAACCGACCTGAAGCGTGTGGGGCTGGGGTACTGCCCTCTGATGGAGTCTGGCTTCTGTGGGAACACGTCGCAGGAAGAACGAGAGGCACTCTGAGCAGGAGGGCAGGACGGCACCGGGTTCCTGGACGCACGCACCCCAGGGCCCAGGCGCCCACTTGCACAGGCAAGGACCGGGCCCAGGGGCAGACCTGGGGCTCCAAAGGACGCGAGACAGCAGCTGTGAGGACAGGACGGGAGGCACATGGACGTGCAGGGGCCCTGGCAGCCCGGCTGATGGAAGTGCCCCCGTGGGCGTGCTCGTCCAAGGATGGTCAGACCTGAGCTGCACATGGCTCTGCCAAGACCGCCGGCACCCGCCTGGGGACGGCTGGCTAAGAGCCACCGGGACGAGCCAGCAGGATGGAGAGCGGCAGGCACAGGGCCGGTGCAGAACGGCGCTGCGTGACTGCGGCCATGACACCTGGGTCCCAGCACCAATCCCCACCCCCCCAGCCTCCCAGAGACTCGGGGGCTGGGGCCTTAGGCCTGGCCTGTCCCTGGGGCACCGGAGGCAGGGATCAGAGAGTCCCCCAAAGGCTAAAGGGGAGACAGATCCTGGAAAAGGCTTAATCCTCGCACCCACTCTGTTCCTACCCAGAAACGAAGCCTGTTCTGACGACGCAACAACGCCTCTGGACCTGCTTTCACCTCGACACTCTGTATCTTTCCCGTTACGTGACAACAAGCCACCCCTCCCCCGTCGCAAATAAGGACGTCACTCTGGTGCGAACAGGTGGCGGATGCTGGCAGCAGGTGTGCTAGCGACGGCCACTCCTGATCCGGCCAGGTCTGCTCTGTGCTCGCACCCTGTGGCCTTGACGGCAGGAGCTCGGAGGGCAGGGCAGGTGCCCTGCGTGCACGGAGGCCGGGACACGGGCACCTTCGCCATCTGACCACAGCCTGTGAAGCATCAGGTTGACGGAGGCAGAGCCCATCTCCGGACACTCCCCCTTTCGGGTGCTTGGTCACAAGCCCACCGCCTGCTGGAGAACAGACCCGGCCCTGCCCTGTGCCCCTCTGTGGTCAGCCTCCCCCAGCCCCAGGCCCGGCACTGTCCACTTCCTGCTCTGTAGTTCTATTTTGGCTTTTCTGAAAGTGGAACACCTGGATCTCCTGGTGTGCGGCCTGTGTGTCTGGCTTCCTTCACTGAGCGCAACGCACCTGGCTCGTCCGTGTCGGGTGGCTCTCAGTTTATTTGGGGAACTTTTCCAGGTGACTGGTACTTCGTTGTACGGCCTCAGCACCGCTTTTCACCAGGTGCAGTGCCTGGGTTCTGTCCGGTTTCCAGTGACGGTGATTAAAGCCACTATAAGGATGCACACCAGGCTGTCCCTTCTGCCGGGTGAGCGGGAGGTACAGGCTGAGTTTGTAGGAAACGGCCACGCGTTTCCAGGGCGCCTGATACGCACTCGTCTCTGCACCGCGAAGGGTGAGAGTCTGGGCCGCTCCGCTTCCTTTGCCAGCACTTGGGACTGACCGATGGAACACGCTGGCCATCGTACGGAAGTGTGCTGGTGCCTCCTGGGGCAGCTCGCGACTCCGGCGACCCCTGCCCCAGGTCACACACCTCAGTGCTCCTTTGCTGTGTGCGCACCTTTTTGGTCAAGGGTCTGTGCAAACCTTTGGCCCATTAGTTTTAATTGTGTTGCGCCCTTCCGTATGGGATTTTGGGAGTTCTTTACGTATACGGGATGAAAGGTTTTTATTAGATAAGAGTTTTATGATAGTTTTCTCCAGTCTGTGGCTTGTGTTGTCATGTTACCAGTCACACTCAACAAGCAGTCAACATGACGAAACTCTACCGTCTTTGTTCTTGTGTGTTTTTGGCTCGTATGTTTTGTGCCTTCTCAAAGAACTATTGCCCAACAGGCCGGAAGTGGCTTCTAGAAGTTTCACGGCTGCAGGATTCACAGTAGGGCAAGAGGCTCTGTGAGTGAGTTTCTGAACAAGGTGTGGGACATGGAGTGACGTCCGTTTTCTGGGCAAACAGGTGTCCAGCCGCGGCAGCCCCACTTGCTGGGAAGACCGCCCTCTGGCCTGCGGCTCCGTGGGAAATCGGTGGGACGCGCCGTGGCTCTGCCTCTGGGCCCCATTCTGCCCCACTGGTTCCAGTCCCCACCCCACTCCCACCTTCAAGCGGACTACTGAAATCAGAGCGAGTCCTCCAACTTTGCTCTCTGCCAAAACTTCTTTGGTTATTTACGTTTCTTTGCTTTCCCCCATAAATTTTAGAACAGGGTTACCGATTAAAACGAAACCTGCTGGGATGTTGAATGAGATAGCGTCGACCCTACGCCAGGTTAGGAGACCCCACGCCTTCCCGTCGCCGAGCCTTCCGGCCCATGAGCACACCTTCACTGGGTTAGGTCTTCTCGAATCTCTTTCATCTGTGTTTTGTACTTTTCAGCATTCGAGTCTTGTATGTATTTAAAGAAAATTATAGTAATTTAATTACAGCTAATGTTTTGGTGGTGCTATTACAAGTGGTTTAATTTCAATTTCCAGTGGTTAATAATGCAAATACAATAGGTTTTTGTGTAATGGCTGGGTTCAGCGATATTACTTCACCTATTCTGGTAACGTGGTGTAGGTTATTTAGGATTTTCTACGTACACGATAATGCTGTGTGAGCAGAGACAGCTTTCTTTCATCTTTGCACCTTTTTTGCCTTCCTGGCTGCCTAGGGCCTCTGGTAGGATGCTGGACAGGAGCAGGGAGATCGGACACCCTCGCCTTAGTACTGGTTTTAGAGATAAAACATCCAGCCTTTTGTCATGAGAAAGGGAGCGTGGGTTTTGCAGGTGCCCTGCACGAGGGTGAGGAAGTTTACTTCTGGTCCTGGTTTGTGGAGAGTTTTATGATGGTTACTTGCTGAATTCTGTCAAATTCTTTCTCTAGAGTTATTGGGACGATCAGGTAGTTTTTCCTGAGTCTGCTGATACATTCAATTACGTGATTAATTAAAAATGTGGATTCAACTTTGCTTCTTGAGACACAACCCACTTGGTCAGCAGCGTGTCGTCCAGTTTGTACTTTGCTGTGTTTGATCTGTTAGGATTACGTTGAGGGTTTGAGGCCATGTTCATGCAGGACATTGGTTTGTGGTTCTTCATTTTCGTGAAGTCTTTGGTTTCGGGATCAGAGCGATGCTGCCTTCCTACACCGAACTGGCAAGTGTTCTCTCCTCTTGTTTCCTGAGAGTGCGGAGGACTGGTGTTAGTTTTTCCTTAAATTCTGGTGGAATTTGCCGGTGAAACTCTCCTGGGTCTGGAGCTTTCTTCTCTTTGCTGGACGGCTTTAACTTCGAACTCAGCTCCCTTAACAGACGTGGGACTACCTGGGTTCTCCACCTCGGACGGGGTGAGTTCTGGTAGTCATGTCTTTCAAGGAACGTGTGTATTTCCTCCAAGCTGTTGGGTCTGCGGGTCTGTGATGCCGGGCGTACGTCGGACTCTCATTCAAAACCGTCTGCACGCCTCCCCTTAAGCCAGCACCACACCGTCTCCCTCCCTGCAATTACGCAGTAAGGTTCGAAATCGGGGAGTGCGAGTTGTTGGTTTTGTTTGTCCTGTACGGGATTAGTTTTTAGTGCTATTCTGGGCCTCCTGTATTTCCATCTGAATTGCAGTCTCAGCTTGTCAGTTTCCACACACAGAAAAGGCAGCTGGGATCCTCACCGGCATCACGGCATCACGTGGACTCGGGGTCTATTTGGGGCCCTGCTGTATTGTCCTGTGACCCGTGAACACACGATTTCTTTTCCGTTTACGAAGGGCTTCTTTAATCTTAAAACACTATTTGGTTTAAAGAATAGAGAACGAAGCAGCTGACAATCCACGACCCCACGGCCCCTGATGGTTTACGATTCAGCAGGGATTCACAGGACACGTGGGCGCTGGCCCCGGGGCCAGCACATCAGAAGCCGGGGAGAAGGGCAGAAGCAGTCCCCGGGTGGCAGCAAGGGGAGCGCACAGTCCTCTCGGCGTGGCCACGTGGGAGCGTGGCGTGCTGGTGGAGACTCCCTGCTGCCCAGACACTTCCATCCCAAACCAAATGCTCCTTCCATCCCGGTGTTCCCGAGGGTGGGGGGGGGGGGCGGAATCCACACGTCTATTTGCTTTCCCACTGAACTTTCCAGAAAAAGCCAAGGCATATGTTTTAGGAACCACAGTACGGCACCGCCTGACCTCCTGACCTAGTTAAACCTCACAGCAAACCAACCTGGTGTGCAATAACCCAAAGGTGTGACTGAGCCTGATTCTCGGCCTGCGTCTGCCTGGAGGTTTGTGTACAAGAAAGGAAAAAGCAGGTGTCATTTTTGTGGAAGAACGTTTGAAGATATGAGAAAATGTTCAATGCTCCTAACAGCGTAAGTAAAAAAAAAAGCAGGACACAAAGCTGTACGTGTGGAATAATCCCAATGGCAGGGGGAAAACCACGTGTGTGTGTGGGGAGGAGGGCGGGGGGAGAATTACGGGTGATTTCAGTTTTATCTTACTTTTTCGTTTTCTGAGTTAAAAAAACGGTGTGCTTTAAACGACGGCCCCACCGATGCGGCAGGTTTAATGCAGTGCAGAGCGGGTTCTGCGACTGGCCCAGAGTGCACTCGCACCCCGTCCTGAGTGAGGGTCACCCGTGCCGCACCCGTGCCCTCCCTCCGCCCCGAGTAAACCTTCCCTTAGCCCTGGGGGCTGAGTGAGCATAAGCCAACGTGCACCGTGCACGTGACGCCTTAAAACATCTGATTGATTCTTTTCCAAGCTCTTTTTGTAAATAAACACTACAGTCTCATCTGTTCTAAATTACAATGCTAATCATTGGGTTTTCTACAAAACTCACACAATCTGGAAGTGTATATGGAGGAAGGACAGTCCCTCTCCCTGACTTCAACCCCACCCTCTAGCAGCAACAGCATGAACAGCCTGATGCGTAACCTGCAGGCTTCCCCCTGCGTACGCACACCTGGACAGCACGGCACTTGTGCAAGCCCGTAGGACCATGGGACTATGTGGCCTGCACCATCGAGGACATCCACGCGTGTCCCCGGGCACACAGAGCTCGCTCCCCGAGGAGGCCGCGCGGGGCTCTACAGCACGGACGCATCGTTAATCCACACTCCTCCTAATTAAGAATGCTTTTTGGCTTTCAACTTCACCCTCTTAGGAACGACCTTGTGACGGGCAGCTCTGGACGCGTGCTACCCACACGGACAGTGGTGGTTTTAAGGTCCGTTCCACAGCGGGATCGTTGGTTTCTAGGGTGCAGCCCTTTCCGATTTTGGTAGCGGCTGCTGAACGACTCTAACGGCGCCTGCGTTTCACCCCCAACAGTGGCTCAGACTATCTTCTTCCCTGCGCTCTGGAAAGCCTCCCTCTGGATAAAATCCCTCTCAACTTTGTGAACTGGAAAGAAAAAACTGCATTGCTTTTGTGCCTAGAAGAGGTTTCGATACACCTTTTGTTCTTTTTAAGCACATGATGGACCGTTTTAAACATTCTTTCTGAAGCAGATGTGAGTTCTGTAAACCAACACAGGCAAGAGACAGGACCAAGAGAGCTCCAGAACCCAGGTCTCTCTGGCCACGCAGGCCTGTAAAGAACCGGCTGCGAGGTGGGAAGAGGCCAGCAGGTCTGCCCTCGCGGCCACGCTGCGGGGAAGCCAGGCCGCCGAGCACGGGCTGCACCCTGGTCGTGCACTGTGGTGCTGGGGGCAGTTCTGTTTTCTGGTGAGTGTCTCAGTTTCTTATCCTTACCTCTGAGGAGGGTCAGGGCTCTGACCTTTCTGGGGTACAATCCTAGCTTTGAGCTATTCCTAGTTTACGTGTGAAGCAGGCTAATAAAAAAGTTCCTAACACATTTCATTGCACACACGTCATCAGATGATGAATTAACTGAATAAAAGAACACCCTTGTGAATGAATAGCACCTGGAGAAAGCAGGAAACAATTGTTAAAAAATTACAATGAGATAAAACCTCCTCTTCTAAAGTCTACGAACGGTCTCTAATTACTGTAAAAGAAAAATCGCTCAGGTCCCCTCCCCCTGACATCTCAAGCCGCCGTCAGGAGCCACGAGCAAAACCGATGAGCACAGGGCTTCACTGAGGACAGGAGGCCCGGGGCCCGTCCCTTCAGGCCACAGCCCCGTGGCAGCTTGTCAGAGGGAGACAGCGCTGGCTTATTCGACGGTTTCCAGGCTGCCCCCCACCGTGGGCGAAGCGGGAAAAGCCTGGGGTGACCCTCCTGAGGACCCTCCTTCCCCAGCCCACTGCGAGGGCCGAGCTCCAGGTGCAGCCGTCGGGCCCGCAGCCTCCGGCTCCCCCTGCTGGCTGCACGTGGACACACTTCCAGGTCCCCAGAGAGAAGGACACAAGGGCGGGCAAACGGGAGGCTGCCGGCTTTGGGGGTGCACGTGGGCACACAGGACAAAACCCCAGGCCTGGGCTCTCAGCTTAGGTCACAATCTCACGGTTTGTGGGTTCGAGCCCTACATCGGGCTTTGCGTTGACAGTGTAGAGCCTGCTTGGGCTCCTCTCTCTCCCTCTCTCTCTGTTCCTCCCCTGCTCACGCACATACTCTGTCTCAAAATACACTTTAAAAAAAAAGAAAAGAAACTTCCATCTCAGCGAGAGGCGGCCCACCCAGGGCCCCAGCCTGCTGGACCGCGCCTGCCTCAGGCGGGAGCTTATCGAGGAGGCGGGACTTCTGCGGATGCTGACCAAGCCCAAGCAATCAGCCAGAATGCACTAGAATTAGCCCAACAGGTATGTCTTCCAAAGAACCTGCTCCTCAGTGCGGCCACCCAGAGCCGGACCTCAGGCAGTGACCGGAGGAGGTCCCCGCTGCGGGGACAAAGCAAAGCAGAGGGTTGGCGGCTCAGAGGGGAGGCTTGTCTGGCGTCTTTTGAGAAGACAGGAAGGTAAGTGACGTCTTCTCCTTTCCCTGATTCAACCGTTCACACCAGCTACTGTGATGGCAGTTTGGGGTCGCCCTTCAGCAGCCGCTAACGTGATGGGATGGGAGTCCCAGAGGGTCAGCGGCTGGGCCGGCAGGAGCAGAGGGCTCAGACGGCCCAGGCCAGAGGCCGGGGTTTTCAGGGAAGGAAGAAGGGGCAGAAGAGAACCGAGGGCAGGGCTCAGGCGCACCCGAGGGTCTGCTCGAGGGCAGACGGGAGGCCCGCTTCCCACCCGGAGGGACGCGCGCGCTACCTTCATGACGGGCTGGGCGAAGTACCGGGCACTCCAGTCGCAGAAGCCTGTCTGCGTCGTGGCCGAGACGAAGCTTCTGTGTCCAGCAGCGTCATCTGCGTCGTCTGTGGTCTTTAGGGCATTTGGGACAAGGGGAGGAAGAAACAGAAAGAACGGTCAGTCGTATCCCCCACTCGCCCCTTTGCATGCTCGAGAGGGTTCGAAAGGACACAGAGGCGGTGGTCTGGCTGCTGAGAACGCTTCCCTGCTGGCCTCCCTCCGCACCCTGGTAGGGACCCTGAGCGAGGGATCCTGGCGGTAGGGACCCTGAGCCACGGCTCCAGGGAACCCGTTCTAGGGAGGCCATCGGCTCTGCACTCAGGGGACTACGTCCCCCCGGGGCCGGGCACGGCGGCTTGGGCCACAGAGCCTGTCACTCTCACACTGGAAGTGCAGGCCGGCGCTGTGAGGTCAGTGATCCCACCCAGGCCTCTGGGGCAGGGGCTGCTAGGTGACCTGGCACCCGACCGTGCCAAGCGGCTCCGGTCAGGGAGCGCAGACCGGTTGGGACACGCAGGTTCTGAGACTTAAACCGCTTGATGCTGCTTTCCGGACCACACCTGGTCGTTTCCCACGGCAGGCCCTACGGTGGGCGGAGCGGGCCGAGCAGGGGTCGTGTCACCGCACGGGGCTGGGCTCGGGGGTGGCGGGACTGAAGGCATCCCCCAGAGAGGAGTCCGTCTCCCTTGTCCCCAAGAGGCTCGCCGGGGGGAAAGTCCCACAGCTGGGGCACAGTGACAGGGTCTCATCTCCGCCTGCTGCGGGAGCCCGCGCCGCCGTGCTGGGCCGGGGCGCTGGCTGTGGCCCCGAGGACAGAGAGCGTCCCGTGCCCAGCAGCTCCTGTCTGGCTGGCCCACGTCAGGGTCCACCAGGAGGGCGAACAGACCTCGGCCTGGGCGCACGAGGGACCAGACGACAGGCGCGTTTGCTCCCTGGTCACCCTGCCGGCCGCTGCTTGTGGGGCTGGGCCACGCGGCTGACGGGGGGCCACGGCAGCCGCCCCCAGCTGTGTCCTCAACAGCCCCTCCAGGCTGTGTCTCTGACCGGTACAGCGGCGAGCCGTCTGGGCGAGCAGCCGAGGCCCCAGCCTACGTGCCCACATCGCCCAGGCGAACGAACACGCCAAGCCCTCTTGCTCCTGAAATTCCTTTTCCAGCTTAAAGGCAGAGACCGTGGCTCCTTATAGGCGTAACGGAGTGTTCGTGGAAAACGCCAACAGCTCACTGAGACCGGATGCCTGTACGTGGCAGCCACCACAGCCAGCGGAGGAAGGTGCTACTCACCCAAGAAGGGAGAAAGCGAGGTAGCTCTGTAGCACCATGTGGCGCTTACGCGGCCACGTGGAAGGTGCCAGGACAGTGAGCCCACGGCAAGCGGCCACAGGAGTGAGGGTACTGTGACACTAAGGCTGTGCCGGGACAAACCACAGGGCACAGCTGGGGACGGAGGGCGGGGCGGCGCCCTGCGACGTGGGCCCCGGGGTCTCGGCTCGCGCTGAGGGGCCGAGAGCCAGGGAACGGTGGGCATACCTGGTCTGGGCCCTTGTCGAACATCTTCCGCGTGCGGGGGAACTGCTGCGAGTGGGGTGTGTACTGCACCCCTGCGGGGCCGGGGGCACCGGGGCGGCCCGCGGGCAGGTCTCGGCCGACTGGCTGCTTGGCCACGTCGTTGGTCAGGCTGGAGCTGCTGGCGCTGGACGTCGGCGGGGAGCCCCTACCGTCGGGGGAAGAGCACACGCCGCATTTTACCCAAACACAGAGCACCCCGTCTGCACACTGGCCACCCCGGCGCTGCCAACGGACCCGGGCCGGGAGCCCAAACATCGCCCCCCTGCCTGACACACGGGCGTGCCTCCTGATGCCAGCGGCCAAGGCTGCAGTGACGGCCCTGGAGGCCCTGCCACAGGCTCTGGGAGCGATGCCCCCGGAAAGCAAGGGCAGCCCCGGTGGGCACGTCTGCCGGCCGCCTCCTGCCTGCGGACACGGAGGTTAGAGGGGCTCCGCCTGCCCGAGACTGGCCGCAGGATACGGACCCCGGCTTATCAAATTCGAAGAGGCTGCAGACGTCAGGCTTGCGTGTGGTGTCTGGTGTTGCACCTCGTGCGGAGGAAGGCAGTGAAGAAGGGGCCCACGCGAGACAGACGTGGGCCACTTACCCCGCCTGGTGGATGTGGACGCCCTTGTTGGTGGGGCTGGCGGGCGCCGACTGCGTGAGTGAGGACGTGGTGAGGATGCGCTGGGGCCGGGCGTTCACTGTGGCCTGAAAGAGCGAAGGGGCAAGCGGTGTGGACGGTCAGCTGCTGGCGACCTCTGCGGCCACGAGACAGAAGCCCAGGCCGGCGGCTGTTTTCGATGGCGTCAAGGGGGCGCGAAAGGCCTCTTGGCCGAGAAATCGTGCACGCCGTGGGACGGCCCAGGGAAGTTCCTCCCCAGCGCCGCCCTGCAGACGAAATGATATTCTTTTGCTTCCCTGGAAGTCACCTGCGGGGTCCGGCGAGGCCCCGGGGTCGGCCCTGCCTCAAACGCAGCCACGAGACCGCGCCACCGCCCGCCCTGGCCTCTGCCTTCCTTTCCCCTCCTGCAGTGGCGCGCAGGCTCCCCCTTCCCCTCAGACGTGGCGCTCCGTGGACGGAGACGAGATGACAGTGGCTGCTGTCAAGGTCCCTCCACAGCTGGGCGTGTGTCTGACGTCTCACCACAGAGAAGGGGCCCTGCCCGCTCGAGCTAGTGTTGAGGAGGAAGCAGTTTTAACGTTTTGATATTTTGAAGTGGGGCTTTGTGTCGAGGGGGAGACCAGATGGCTGCAGGGGTGCACATGATGGGGTAGCGGGAAGGAGACCAGGCTGCCCCTGCCCGTCGGACAGCAAGCCCGCCGTCTGCCCAGTTCTTCCTTGGATGTTCCGCCCTGGGGGCACGGGGCGGCTGGGCGGGCCCTGCAGGCTCCGGACACCCCCGGGAGAGGGCTCTGGGGTGGACGCTGCTGCTGGGGGCGCTCGGGACAGGAGGTAGTTAAGGCAGCGGTCTGGGCTCCCTGAGCGTGGCTGGCACCGGACTGGGTCTCGAAGCTGGCTGCCACCCAGGGAAACGGGGCCTCGACCTCCAAGGGGGATGTTCCCGGACAGCCCTGCTCAGGGGACCCTCGTGTCCTGACCCCGTCCTCAGCAGTCAGGATGCCACACTTCCTATGTGCAGCCAATAGGCAGAAAATTGCAGAAAAGAAAACAACCAAAAACCTGTTCATTTACAGAATATCAAGGCTTCCCTGATAACTCACCACTTTATAAGAACAACAAGAAAACTGAACCCTAATCAAGCATTAAGAAACATTACAAAAAATATTCTTTTTAATTACGTAAGTTATATTGTTTGTGAACTTGTTTTTGCTTTGTATTTAAATGACCTGGCCAGCTCCCTGTCCCGTCAAAACCTGAGAGCCAAGCGACCCCCAAAGTGGGCTAGAGAGAATACAGGGTCTGAGTGAGCTGAGAAGCTACGAGCTTCCCCAAGTCTCAAAACGTCCAGAGATGGGGGAGGGGGCAGGAAGGACAGAAAACTTTTGCAGCTGAAACACAGACTCCGGCAGGACCCACCTCCTTTCTCACGTGTCCCCAGAGACCCTCCCACCCTGCCTCTCCCGTGCTCGCTGCCCACCGCCCCTCAGGAGGCTCCGCTGACCGGGCTCTGTTCCCTCCGTGGGCCCGCGGCGGCCTGGGTGAGGTATCCGCAGCCCCTCGCCCACACCCGTCACACCCACGGATGCCACCCGGATCTCTTTCCGAGTCCTTTCGTAAGTCCTCAGCGGTGGGCACGACGGCGGCTTCTCACACCGGCGATCACAGGCTTCAGGCTTCGAGGGAGCTTTCTACAGCCCAGCGGCCCCCATCTGTTCAACAAGCATTGCCTCAGCCTTGGTCTCGAGCTTGGTGCGGGCCCGCAGGGGTGAGTGTGAGCGGAGGTGGGCGAGCGGACCCGCCTGTCGCAGACTTGGTGTAGGGACGCAGGGCATCGGCGTGGAGCAGGGTGGCGAGCCCCATGCCGGAGAGGGTCCTTCCTGCGCTGGTCCTGGCCACCATTTCACAGAGAGCACGTGGCCGGAGAAGGTCGGCAAAGCAGCAGGCAGCAGCATCTTCTAGGCTCTGACCTGAGGACTGGGTCCTGCCGTGAGCCCCCTGCCCACCCCGCGCCTGTCCGTGTCCTCAAGGACAAGACTCTGTCTTGTTCTCTGCTCTGGGACACAGCCCTGAAACCATTGGACGGGCAGGTGCGCCCTCCCTGAGAGGTGGTGGGGTCCAGGCGGGCAACGGCAGCAGGGAAGGGATGGCCATGGCCACAGGTCAAGCTTCCAGAGCTCGGCACATGCTACTTGTTACAAGCTGAATTCTCAGGTCAGGAGTATCCTCTTGGCCCGATGCAAACACGGACAGGGTTCCCAGGGACACACACGTGTGCACATGCGTGCACGAGCCCGCCTTTGTTTCCTGCCCTGTGCAGCTAACAAGGGCGTCTGGAGAAGGAGCCTGGGGCGGCAGCGAGCCCCTCCATCTCCTGGGACGCTCTCTTTATCTCTGGTTCTTCCCCTGGAACAAGTCACTTGGCACGGGCGCGGTGCCGAGAAAAGTTCCCCGGAGCCGTGTGGGAGCTGCGTGTGGACAGTGGATTTCCCAGCGGGATCGGGTCAGGGTTTAGGACTCCAGCCCAGGCGTTCGGCCGCTTTTTCCCGGGTGAGTGCGTGACTGCAGGGATTGGACTGTCCATGCTGAGGCTGGATCCCCAGGGTCGTCCCAGGGTGGTCTGGGGCTAAGGATGGCGCAGAGCCTGCTGGCTCTGGGTCGCGGAGAAGAAGCCTCTCAAGGCACACGATTCTATTGATCTGAGGAAGAAGCCTTCTGTGAGCTGCGTTTCCCAGACAAAGGACAGGAACTCTCCTTCTGGAGCACTGAGCCCTGGGTACTGCTCACTTGCCACAGCGATGGGGACAGGAGCCACTTCCCCACGGCCCGATGGCTATCGGGAAACCCTCAGTCCTTGGCCTCCCAGGAAGTGAAGCCGGCAGGGCCAAGGTGGGGGGCCTTACCTGCCCCCTTTCCAGGGTCTGTGCACCTCGGAGCAGCGGCTGGTTACAGGGGGCAGTGAGGACGGGGAGGAGGGAAGGAGACACGAGTATTTCCACTTTGCTTCTCAGGGTTACTGCATTTACTTGCCACGGCAGGACTCAGAGGGAGCCCAACTCTGCAGGCCAGCTGCGGGACAGGAAGGAGTGGGCTGAAGGCTGGTGGCCGAGACCAGGGCCCACGGGCCCGGAGAGCCAGCCTTGACCTGGAGGCAGGGTGCTCGAGAGCAGAGTCCCAGCTGCCACCCCAGGGCAGTCTGATCTCCAAGGGGACCAACTCTCCTGGGGCTGTTTCTGCATCCAGCCTGGCAGTGCCCAAGGGCCAATGACTCTCAGGAGGGGGCAGCGTCTGCTCTGTAAGCTACGATGCTGTCACCTCTGGGTCTGCAGGGAGGCGGGAACGGGCAGGTGTGCGACAAGTTGCAAACTATACACGGAGATGCCTCTCGGTTATTAACAGTTTGCAAGGACTGCCTGATTTCCCGCCCTCAGGGCCTGAGCTGCTCTGACAATTCTGGGAGGCCCTGCTGGTGGAGGCAGCAGCAGGCAGTGTGGCAGGGGAGGCCTGGGAGAGGGGCACACAGCACCTCTGCATGGTGGTGGTGGTGGTGGGCGGGGAGCAGGCAGTGGAGGGTCTTCGGAGGAGGAGGTGCTGAGCTGTGGAGCCAGCAGGATTCAAAGAGCAAAGGGGCGATTCTGCGGGGAGGGTGCCGGCGGAGGCCTCGCCTGTGGTCGAAGAAGGCCGCTCTGACCCGAGTGAGAAGAAATCTAGATGCTTCCGTGCACATCCACGGGGCCCAAGGAGAGATGGACACCAAGGTGCTCCCCCGTGCGCTCACTGCACTCCCGCGGCGAGAAAGGGGGTTTGGGGCGAGTGCGGCAGCTCCCTGGGCTCTAAGTGAGGTGCTAGCTGGCAGGAGAGTCCCTGCACGGTGACAGGGCTTTAAAAGAAACTGGCATTTTCAACGTGGAGCCGGGATGTCATCAGTCGCGTGGTTCTGTTTTGAATCTGGTTTTTGCGGACTTCAACCTTCATTTGTTTCTCGGTCACTTAGGCCTTCGGTTTATACGTAAGGTGTCTGGCCTCGAGCCTCCCACGCTGGCTTCTGATCTCTGACGAGCCTGGCTGCACGCGGCCCCCGGCAGACGCGGGGGCCGACACCCCGGCTCCTGGGGTGTCAGACGCTGGGGGACTATTTTTAGGTGAGTTCACGTGCACATGGATTTTCCCGTAAAATATTAAAGTCGTGATTATTACTACCTGCAGCCAGACACGTGAACACCTCTCACTTGAAGTCTCCTTCTCAGTGTTGTCCCCAGGCCACAGACGGCAGGAGGGACCGCCAGGGAGGCCGTCGGGGCCAGTGCGGCTCCTGAGGCCATCATGCCCTCCGGACTTCTCTATGGTTGGAAATCTTCCATAATAAAAACTATAAGCAAAATGCAAACCCCAAGCCTGTGTGGAAAGGGGATATAAATACTTGAAACTGGGCCACGGCTCTTGAGCTCTGTGAGTTCCTGAGCTGGTAGCACTTTCTATATTTGAATACAGAATTCTATGGGGTATTCCGGAGTAATCAGGCTGTTTTGACTCTGATGAATAAAAATCTGGCGTCAGAGTTAAATATCAAAAATAGGCCCATTTCTCTGTGAGCTGAAATGTAATGCTCTCGTTAGTTACTAGAGTAGAAAATAAGACATTTTAAAAAATTAAATTGGGGACAAGAAAATATTTCCTTAATGTTGATGCTTCCAAATCCTTCAGAGGCAAATGTTTACTCTTGAAAATATACACACGACACACACGCAGACACACACCCATACCCATCCATACAGAGGCATACATACACACAGACACACACATACATACGCACCCATATACAAATATACATAGACACGTACACACAAGCCCCACACACAGACACACATATCCATCTATGCAGACAGGCACACAGACACATTCACACACTCGCACTCACGCAGCCTGTGCCGCACCACACAGGCTTTAGGAAGTATGGACTCTAGAGGAACCCACACCGATCTCAGTCCCTCTGGGTGTGCCTGCCGTGTGCACGCTGCGATGTGTGTGTCTGTCAGGATTAGCACAGCAGGCAGAAAGCCACGTGCCACTTCCCAGGCTCTGTTAGAGAGCGCTGTCCTAAAGCCACGAGAGGCCACGTTTCGACGGCTGTAACTTGCTGGCGTGGCTTTGCCTGGTCGGAGCAATTCCACACACGATGCCTAATTACCTTCGAGTGGGCTGAGGAGCACTGCTGGCTCGCCGCGACGCACCTCACACCTCCCCCAAAGGGACAGAGACACGGATTCCGTGCTTTACGCGCACGCGAGAGGTTCCTCAAAGGAACGTATCTGCCCACCTGAACTCAGATCCACAGTGAGGAGTGTATAGTGGTGAAATTTCAAGATGAGGCACTGACGTATTTTTAAGGAATTCAGGTTGATTTTAGATAAGGTTAAATACATTAAAGCCACTAAAAAATAAACTCACATAGGCTGAATACCGGTTTCGTTATGACCAAAATAAACAAGACGGCGGGGAGTGGCTGGAGGTGGCGGCTGCGTTGGCGCTGGCCAGGAGGCCGCCTACGCCGCAGGACAAAACAAGGCCCCGAGCCACCTCGAGAAGAGGGTAACAAGGATGCAAAGAGCTGTCGATAAAATGGAAAATAAAAGCAACAGAGAAATAGGGACAAAACCACGAGCTGGTTCTGGGAGGTTTCCTTCAGTCAGAGCAGTCGTGTGGCCGGGGTGCCGGGAGGGAGAAGGGAGCATCGCCGCAGCGCACACTGACCCCGACAGCATCAGGAGCGTGCCGGCAGCCTGCGCCTCACCTCCCGGCGCCCTGACGCAGCGGAGCGGGAGCAGGACAGCGCCCCCACCGAAGCTGCACACAGACAGAGGTCGGTACACGGTGAGGCGCTTGTCCGAAGCCCCTCGAACAGCCTGGAGCTCCCCGAGGCCGCGTGAATGTTCGCGGCGGAGGGCCGGGGACTCGGGAGCTTTGCCAGGGACGATGCCACACGTACCTTGTAGGCAATGCCGTTGAGCACCTTCATGGCCAAGTCGGAAACGTCTGGATAGGGGTCCGCAGCCAGATGCAGCAACACTCTCCAAATCTGAGTGTAAACACTGTTGAAGGAGACTCCTAGGAAAGAGAAAGGGGGTGTTTGAGTGACGGATAGCTGCCCCCGTGTGCCTGGCCGGCTCCTGAAGACCTAGCTGCTGCTAGGAAGGGGCGCTTTCTAGAGCTGGGGCTACGGGAGCCTCATGTCTTGTCGTCTGGTTAGGGGCCCAGACATTCAGGGATCCCAGCTGGTCACTAGGCCTGATGGCACAATTTCATGTTCTGAGGCTGGATCTTCCTAGGAGAAAAAGTGAGTTAGGAAAGGCTGGCCCTTCTGGAAGCCCTGGCTGACTGGACGGCACTACCGAGCCCCCGAGGACCACGAGAGCTGTGTGTACTGGACGGGAGTGCCACGTTCAGGGCGCGGTCTGCGCTGTGACGCACTGAGTCTTTTGTCCACACACCACACGCGGCACCGTCCTGGGTTCCCAGGAAATACAAAGGGTGTGTGTGATGTGACCCGAACCTTCGGGCTCCCCCCAGGCAGCCACATGTCCTGGGTGTGTTCCACACATAAGGTCCAGCCTGCACGTCTGGACTCCACGGTAGATGAGACAGGATGTCAACGCGGACAGGGTGGGTCACAGACATGAAGGAAAGGAAAGTCACAGAGGGCCCACCCGGGGGTCCGCTCGGCCCTCTTGACCCTCTAGTCTCAGCCGCAGGCGCCATCCCTGGGCATTACAGAGGGGCAGTGAGGCTGTGTGCCCAGAGGATGAAAGACTCAAACACACGCCCGTCTGACGTTCAGGCCAATGCCGCGGCCAACACACTGTGCTGCCGTGGCAGCTCCAGTGATGGGCGAACGACTCCTTCCGTCAGGGGTGGGGCTGGGAGGTAAGCCCAGAAGCCTTTATGGAAGAGGCACGCGGTGGGCTTTGGAGGGAGCAGGGACTGCTCTCTTGGCAAAAGCCTTTCTGGAGGGAAGTCGGCAGAGCAAACAACGGACCGGCACCGAGGTGACGGGAACACTGGGGGCATTTGCAGGAGCGGCAAGACCGAGACCTGGGTCGCAAACCGAAGAGAAGAGGGGGGCGGCTCAGAGACCAAGGAGGCGGGCAGGTGGGCCGTGTGTGGGCCTCGGGCAGGAGGGGCCATGCGGCCGGGTCAGCACCAGGCAGGGAGGGGGAGAGGCAGCCTTCCGGGAGGAGGTGTGTGGGCCGGAGCCGGGAAGGGGAGCGCAGGTGTGGACGCCACACCCTTGTTTGGTGCTGGGGCAGACCAGGGGGCCGGGCACGGCGCGGGTCCTGCTCCCACAGATACGCTGAGACCCGGGTCACCTGCCCGGCCAGCACGCCCCTCCTGCGCTGGTGAAGGACTTCCAATCTCACGAGTGCTGCCGGACACGACTGTGTGCTCCTCCATCACGGAACGGCTGCACCGAGCATTCAAGTTTTTTTTTAATGTTTCTTTAAACAGGGTCTCAGGGTGGCTTTTGGAGAAAGAGAGACAGAGTGTGAGCAGGGGAGGGGCAGAGAGAGAGGGAGACACAGAATCCAACGCAGGCTCCAGGCTCTGAGCTGCCAGCACGGAGCCTGACGTGGGGCTTGAACCCACAAATGCGAGATCATGACCTGAGCCGAAATCAAGAGTCAGAGGCTTAACTGAGGCCCGCAGGCGCCCCTGCACCCAACCATTCAAATCAAAGGCCAACTGAATGAGGCATAGAGTCACACAGGGCAGCCCACAGCCTGGAGACAGAGGCGGCTCCTTTTCACGCCTGCAGCCGTGGGCACAGTGGCCCAGTGGCCGAGGCTCAGAGGAAGCCCTGCCTCTCTCGAGGTCAGGGCACAGAAAGGCACCACTGCGTCCCCCAGGAGGGGAGGTGGCGTCCCTCCGTGTGCTCGCTCAGACGGACGTGCGAGCTCTGGGGCCTGCTGTGTGCGGTAGCTCACACACGCTTTGTGGCCCTGGGGAGCTGGGTGGGGGTCCCCCTAGGGACTGGACTTGGGTCGATGAGACGCCAGCTGAACACGCTCTCGCTCAGAAGGGAGCCCACGTCAGGGCGAGGGATGCACACGGAAATGCGTGTGGTTTCCCTGCATGTTTAATTCAGAGACGGGAACAGAACAAACACATTTGGCCCTCAGACTCCACAGGCGTAGGAACCGCCATCCAGGTTTATGGCCAGGGTCTCTGGGGACACTTCCTAAAACCTACTTCCTGTGGTGGCAGGGCGCCCACCAGTGGGAGCTGCGCCCAGCACTACGCGCACACCATTTCCACAAAAGACGAGGAAGGCGCGGGGACACGTGGCTCCCCAGGTGCCCGTGCCAGGGCTGCGGGCCTCGAGACACACAGGGTCCCGGCTGCGAGAGGCCAGCACCAGTACCGGCGGGCTGAGCGGCGCACGGAGGAAATACGGAACATGGTGGCTGTCACCTATTGGTCACTTCACACAATTTTGATTTTTATTACTGTTGTGGCTCTTCTTGCGGAAGAATTTGACTCTAATATAACCCCGTTTGTGATTCAGTAGAGAATAGAAAAGCTCTGATTTTTGCCGGGGTGTTTGGCCACAGTACGTGGGTCACTGTTTGCTAGTAAAAACCTCGACACTGGGACAGAGAATGCTACGTCCATTCACCTCCTCGCTGGGTTTGGCCACCACCTCTCTGACGCACGGACCGTCCCGTCGTCAAATCTACTGTCAGTCTCACGGAAGGCTGTGAGGGCGCCACAGAGGTGGAGCCCCTGCAGGAGCCGGGACGCCCAGGACACCCCAGCAGGCCGCCCGGGGCCCGGGAGGCTTCGAGGCTGTTAACTGCTCAGAAAGGGCGCTGTGTCTGGCATTCACCCAGCTCCTTCCTCATAAGCTCTGAAACCTATTTTCATGTCTAGACTAAAAGTAATAAAGGATCATAACTAATGGCTTTAGATTTATTTTTTAGAGCAATGGCCACAACTTGCTAAATAGCATAAGATGTAGGAAAATTTGCTCGGAGCCGCTAGCCAGCTCTGGATCCCAGAAGGCCCTGGAGAGCAGCCCAGGCCGGAGCCGGGTCCCAGGGTGGCTCACTCTGACACCCTAAGGGCTGACGTGGGCTGTCCAGCAACTGGCGCCCAAGACCTGGGGCCTCTGCACTCGCCCCTTTGTGACGCACCCCTCCCCGTCGCCGGGCCTCCCCCAGGTGGCGGAGCCTCTTCAGGAGCCCCTCGCTCCCTCCCT
Organism: Paguma larvata; assembly: GCA_030068075.1. Lineage (NCBI taxonomy): Eukaryota > Metazoa > Chordata > Mammalia > Carnivora > Viverridae > Paguma > Paguma larvata. The sequence goes on from CM057843.1 coordinate 25,249,111, forward strand.
CCTCCACCTGCAGGAGGTGTGAGCAGTCCGGGTCCTGAGGCCAGAGCGCCCTCTGGACCAGGCAGCCACCGCATCTGCATAATCCTGTTGGCAATGCTCCTCGGGCCCCAGGAGACACACTTAGTGATGGGTTTCAGCCATAAAAACATAACTGATGTGGTGGCGTTGGGAAAACAACGCTGTCCGCTTTCTCGCCACCATTTCCCGGCGGTAAGAAATCAAGCTAATGGGCTGTAAAGCCTTCCCTGGGATCGTGCGAGGTTCCTCTGGCAGCAACCCGGCTCCTCCTCCTGGTCGGCACGGCCCTGCTTTCTCCTGGCCCCTCTGCTCCTCCTGCTCAGGGCTCCAGGCTGTGGGGTCTCTGGGGCTGCTGGGGGCTTGCAAAGGCCCGTCGGGACTTCCTGAGGCCGTGGGGAGACCAGGGGGGAGGGGGAGATGCCACTTCCGGGCCGGTCACAGTGCACTGGGGACAAGTAGCTCCTGGGCCCTGGTGGGAAGGCAGCTCTGGCCGAGTGGCCTCCTCCCCCAGTAACGTGGGCAGCGCCTGTGTCTCTGACCCTGTCCCTTGGCTCCAGTTTCCCGAGGGCAGTGGCCTTGACCCCCCGGGGCTGGCGGTCACCTCGGCAGCATGACTGACTGCAGTGGCTGGTGTGGGTGAGGCCCAGGGCAGAGGCCGGAGAGGTGTGCTGTGGGGGGTCCCTGATGTCCACACACGCACCAGCCATCTCTCCCGACCTTTCCCGCTCCCCCCTCTGGGCGCTCGGATGGGGTGAGGCTTAGGCTGGGAGGGAGACAGGGCAGGCCAGCCTGCCTGTGGCACACGCGAGCAGGAGACGGCAGCTTTATTGAAACAGAGTGATGAAGATGGCGGCTTCACTCCCGGTGGGTCGGGGCACGTCCCCAGCCTGCGGGACGCAGAATGTAGATGGCAGGGAGGGCCAGGCACTGCCGGGTTGGAGAGGCCACGCAAAAATGGCCTGTGAAGGCAGAGAGGTTGTCCGGGCCTCGCTCAGGGTCCAGCATCCAGCCTGGGGAGGGAGGACGGTGGCGGGCGAGGTGGGAGGGGCTGATGATGAGGGTGGGGCTCTCTGCGGGAGGAAGGCTTTGAGTAGGGAGCTGACGGCAAGTGCGGTTTTCACGGAGGCTTCTGCACGGGGCCGCCATTGGACATGCCTGGCTGGCGGTCTGTGGACGTGCTGGCGAGACTTGAGGGGGTCCTGGCGTGCGGGGAGGCAGGCCTGGGGGCAGGAGGCCCGCCAGGGGGCCCGCGTGGGAGTCAGGCCAGACGGCTGGTGAGCCAGAGACACGCGGGCTTCCAGAGGGGAGGGGATACGGGGACTGGGGCCCAGTGCAGCCTTACAAAATCGGGCTGGCCCGGTTCTGGGCAGGGCCAGCTCCTTCCAGTGGGGGGCAGCAGACACGCTGCACAGCTGGCAAGACCACCAGGCAGGGTGGGGGTTGGGAGGGGACCCGGAGGGGCTGGTGTTGCGGGAACAGGTGGAAATAAAGGGACGTCCTAGGTTGCCATGGTTTTGAAAACCTCTTCTGCAACATTCGGTGAGAGGCTAGAGAGACTGCCGTCCTTTGGTTGAAACGAAAGAAAAAATTGGCTTCAGGCGGGCGGGAGCTGCAAGCAGTGTGACTCGGGCGCTGACGCAGCCGGAGTGCGCGGTGGCCGGGGCGCGAGCTCGTGGACTATGCATGAGCCGCTCCCTCAACGCCAGCTCGCTTAGAACCTCTCCGCTCGAGTTCCCAAAGATCTGAATGATACACAGATAACGCTCAGCTTTCTCCAGGAGTCAGACTTTGTGAGCAGGAAGGTAGGGGTGACGTGGTTGCGGGCTCCCGGGAGACGGACGGGAAGTAGGGCGGAGGCAGGAGGTACCTGCCCCTCCATCCGAAGAGGCCTCCGCCAAGACCCGCTGTCCCAGCCCAGCGCGGAGGACAAGCTGCTGCTCACTCGTCGGAGCCCAGCGGCGCGTCTGGGCAGGAGTCCGGCCTCGGGCACGTCCAGGCGCGTCTCAGACGTGCAGCACGAAGCCCGCCCTCGCCCAGGGAAGCGGCCACAACCCCACGGCCGGAACCTGCCGTCGCCTCCACCAGCACATGCGGTTTTCAAGACCTGGAGAAGGGGACGTGCCTCAGACAACAGAGACTTTCCGACAAAAGCTCTTCAAGGTCCCCTGGTGACACGGGACTTCGGTCCGTCCGGCTTCAGTGCCACCTGACGCGAGACAGACGTGCCGGTTCTGCAACCTCAGCAGCTACGTGTGGCGGCTTTAAAAATTTCTCCTCTTGATGGCCGGCCACGCGTGTGAGCTCACACCCTCAGAACATAGGCGAGGCCGGACAGCGCGACCACAAGGACCCGGATGCAGTCAGGACAAGACCCCGGGGAAGGCACCAGGGGGCACCCGGGGAGACCAGTCAGGAGGGCCCTGTGGGAGCCAGCGCAGGGGGGATGCTGGCCCAGGTGGCGAGGCTGCGCAGGGGGAGACCGGGGCGCACGCTCTACAGGTGCCCAGGGCTGGGATGCAGGGGTGAGGGGCAAGGAGGAGTCACAGGGGTGCCCGGATCTGGCCAGGAGCCGAGTCCACTGTGGTGCCCTGAGCTGAGGCGGGCAGGGGTGGGGACGGCCGCGTGGAGACCGGCCCTCATGTCTGCGGTGTTTCCACAGTCACTTCCTCCAGGGCTGGGCTCCCAACGCCCCGCACGCCGCCCACACTTCGGAAACCCTGTTGAACGAAGGAACTCCGCGTCCTGAGAAGGACCGAGGGAAGACCTCGCTGTTACGGCCCGGGGACGTCGCTGGACACTGTAGGGGCAGGAAGGCCGGGCCCTGCACGCGGGCTCCCGCGGGCCAACGCCGGCCTGGCCGAACAGCTGGCTGCTTGTTTTCGTAGGGTTTGCTAACGAAGAACGGTTTTCATACGTTTTAGGTAGTTGGAAAAAAATCAAAAGAAAAATAATGCTTTGCGATGTGACTATTTTATGAAATTTGAACTTCAGGTGATAGTTTTAAAAATATTTTTAAAAGTTTTAAATTAATATTCTTTTTTGACAGAGAGACTGCGCACATGTGGAGGAGAGAGGCAGACAGAGAGAGAGAGAGAGAGAGAGAGAGAGAGAGAGAGAGAGAGAGAATCTCAAGCAGGCTCCACGTTTGGCGCAGACCCCGACATGGGGCTGAATCCCACGACACTAGGATCATGACCTGAGTCAAAATCAAGAGTCGGACACTCGGCCGATGCAGCCGCCGGGCGCCCCCACAGGGAGAGTTGTGCTAGAATGCGGCCACACTCGCTGGTTCACTGGACACGTGAGGCTTCTCTTGGGCCACGGAGCCTGTGCCACCACAAAGCTGGAAGCAGACTCTCTCTGGTCGTGGGCAGAGGACGTCTGGCGGCCTCTGACCTGCTGGCAGGAGGGGGCGGGGCGGCCAGGCGCCCCAGGCCGGTGGGTCGGGCGTGGGCGCAGGAGCCTCTCGGGGCTCCCGGCGGAGGCGGTGATGGAAACGGCGCCGAGAGGGTCCGTTCCCCTGAGTTTTCCCTATTTCTGCGTGTTCTTTCAGTGTAGATTTATCCACGGAAACACGCACTTAGATTCTCACAGACCCGGGTTTTAAAGGACTCCTGTGGGGCCAGCCTGGGAACTCAGCCACTAAGTACAACGCGAATTCTACCGAAGACCACGTGCGACGTTAATGTTCTGTAAAGACCACGTTCTGGTTCACAACGAACGCCCTGCAAGGGACACTCAGAACGCATCTTGCTGGTGAGTCACCATAACCTGCATTCAGGCCGAGCGCCGACCCCGCGCCTTCTGGGCACAACCCAGATGCACGCCCGTGTGATGTTTCCGTTCAGATGGACCACTTAAGCTGGTATTTCTGAGCCAAGTTCTTGGTGGTGGGCGGGTGTGTTTGGCAAGAAAGATCCCTTTCTGGTTCCTGTCGACCTGGGGGGAGCGGTGGCCACGTCTGGGCCCCGACGGGACGCTACATGGACTCGACCTGAGGGGTTACAGCCGACGCCGCAAGTCTTGTGCGAGCAGAAGAGCAGACTCGTGTGGTCAACACAGGAACCGCGGCCCTGCCCTTTCAGATTGTGGCGGAAAGTCAGAAATGCCACCATCACCATGCGACGCGGACAGTGCAAGCGTGAGTGTGCCGGGCTCGCCCCGGAAACAGGCCAGTGACTGAGAGCCAGCTGCTGACGAGAGCAGTCCCAGCCCCATGTGAGGGGCCGGCAGGAATCGCAGATGCGCGTGCCGACACCAGAAAGCAGGAAAGCGGCAGCGTGTGTGCTACTTCTATCCTCAGCTCCAGACACGAAAACTAACAATGCAATAGGACTAAAGAAAAGAGAGGGAAATAAAGATACGAAGTTGCTGGAGCAAAACATGAAGATACAGCAATGAAAAAAAATCAACAAAGCCCAAGTTGGGACTTGAAAACACTAAAGAAATTAACAGACGCCTTGTAGAGTTAATCACAGAAAAGGAGCAAAAGCAGGTAAGCAGCAGTAGGAGTAAAAAGGGACGCTCCTGCAGAGACGGCAGGGGCCACGAAGTCACGAGAAGACTGCGCAAGAGACGTGCACGGAGAGCCGAGGACGTGTGACCGGAACGGACAGCTCAGGAACACGACGCGAGAAGCTAAGGAGCGAGGGAACGGTGTGAGTACTCGTGCCGTGGTTGGAGACCGGGACGCGGGAGCAGGGCCCGCCTCCGATGGAGGATGGGCGACTCAGCCACGGTGGACTGAGGAGGACGGGGAGCAGAAGGCAGTGAGCAGGAGCCACCCCTCGAGGATGCGAGCCACAGGACACGGGTCACACGCAGTCTGGAGCCCGTACGAGGAGCCGTGAGCGCCCTGGGGGGTCGCAGATAGTCAACGAGCCAGGACGCGGGTGGACGGGCTCTGGGGCTTCAGTTCTATCTGTGATTCCTTAAGTCGGGAGTGAAACACGCGTGGAGGGGGTCACATTAGTGTCCCCAAGGTTTTATGTGTAAAGCAATTCTCCACATGAAGTAAAGCTCCAGCCGAGGCCTGGGAAACCATCCTGGGCACCGCGGCGAGGGCGGGGGAGGGCCCTAGGCAGGTCCGGCCTTTGCTGCCGGCGCCCCGTAGATGGAGAGTCGCACGGGAGAAACACGGTGGATGCCCACCTACCCATGAGGAGGGAAGAGCCTTCGCTGGGGGTGGGGGGACATCACTCTGCCTGTTAGAGGCGTGGCAGCCCCTGCTCTGGCCTGGCCATGACAGACAAGGTGTCTCCCAGGGCGAAATCAGCTCGAGGACAGCCGCTGCGCCACGGCACTGGGTGCGGTGGCGGGTGGAAGGTTCTGGCGGCCTCCCCGTACGACGAGCCCAGACGGCCTATAAGCCTCGTTAGAGCACAAAGTGACGGAGGCTTCGGCTGCCCCCAGCACACACTGCGCACCTCCACACCCCAGTTATCGCTTGTTGCCTGGCCGCGACGGTCCCGGCGTCCAGCCGCCTGGCGAGCACTGGGTGCCGAGGAGGCGGGTGGCGGCGGACAGGAGGGCGGGGCGCACACTCACCGATGAGGGAGTTGAGGGCGGAGTAGGAGCTGACTCGGCGCATCTTGTCGATGGTCTCGAAGGACAGGATGTACTCCTCGTTCTCAGGGCTGCCCAAGGTGCTGCTGGCGCTGCTGCTGGTGCTCAGGTTCCCGGGGGAGAACGCCACCGAGCTGCCCGCTGGCCAGACAGTGCGGTGGGGGGTCAGCCTGCGCTCTCGGGATGTGTGCCGCCCGCGCTGCCTCCTCCCCCGTCTCCCCTAGCCGCGCCCACACCCCCTGCAAGACCCCGGCTCCTGGCAGCCAGGGTCACGGGGGCCTCAGGGGCACCTGTGCTCGGCTGCCTGCAAGTGTGCAGGGCCCGCCAGGGCGAGCACCTGCTCGTCAGCTAGCAGATGGGACAGTGGGGGTGGGCTCATGGCAGAGACAGGGGTGGGGCGCTTGTGCACCAAAGCTTCAGAAAATCAAACCCACACCCCCCACCCGGGCCCAGTCCAGCGTCTCACACTCCTCCGTCAGGCTCAGGTTCTGCAGAGACTTGTTCAAGCTTCTGGCGGTGGTGACGGCACGGATGTTTCCATAGGAGCTCACAGAGCGGAGTCTTGGTGTGCATGGGCTGTCCCGCACTGGGGTCAAACTACCCCCCTCTGGCAGAAAGAAGAAGGAGTTAATGGTGGGCCTCAGGGCACAACTCACCCCCTTAGCCAGTGGCCGCAGCAGCAGGTGACAGGAGCCACCACCTGAACCGGCGTGAAGGCCACCGGCAGGCCCCCCACCGGTGAGGGCCGCTGACACTCGTGTCGGGGTTGACTGGACACCGGCTGGGAGGGGACTGAGTGTGAGGAGACGATCAAAACCGACAGCAGACACTCAGGGCCGGACTGGCCACCGGGGCCGCCCCGAGGGCAGCAGCAGGTGCCCCGTGGCTCAGCTGCAGGCCGCTGCCCTACAGGCGGTGACAGGGAAGCGGCCGGTGGCACTGCAGGCCCCCTGCCGCCTCCGGGCCCTCCTCCGGCGCAGCAGCTGTTTCCACCAAGCAAGTTCATTTTCATTTCCCTTCCCTGAGGCTCTAAAAGCAGCAAGGCTTCTGTTATTGATCACGAGCCCTCTTTCCTGCAGAAAAGGCTGTGTTCTGGGGGGGCGGGGGGAGCAGCCCAACACAATGAAGTATAAATCCAGCACAAAGGACAAATGGGAGAACAGGAGCTGCCTGACGTGACTCACTGAACAGGAAGCCAACAACAGCTCGTCACAGGAAGAGGTGACGTGCTTTTCTGTGAGCCCCCACGGCACGCGTTTTGCCATCCTTCAAGGTGTGCATGAATTTGATTTCCAAAAACAGTAGAAAGGAAGAAGAGTCAGAGGGTCAGGGTGGCCGCTCCTGCTGCCCTTCCTATTCTGCTAAATGCCCGCGACAGCGGGAGTCGCAGGGGCCCTGCCGCCGTCCTGCCCCGGCGCCCCCGGCGAGCGGGCTGCTCAGGCTTCACGCGTTGCCCCGCCGTACCTGTGGTCGCTGGAGAAGGCAAGGGGTAGTTCTTCTCCTCCTCCATGAACTGCAAGGCCACGGTGCAGAAATTGCTCTCGTACTGAACGACGAGGTGGCTCAGAGCCACCACCAGCTCCTGCCAAGAGGGACAAGGACAGTGACGCTTACTGGCGGCGGGCAGAGGACTGAGGAGCGGCAGTGAGGCTGAAAGTTCATGTCGAGTGCTCGAGTCACCACAGAAAAAAGAAAGGTTAAAACAAACTGCACTCGGTGTTGGCAGCAGGGACTGACCCCTCCGGGGACGCGCTTGGGAGAGTCCAGGGGGAACAGGAGCCCCTGGACGGGCAGTGTGGGCGGGGTCTCGAGATGGGAATGTGCGCACGGAGCAGGTGTCCCCAGGACACAGGTGTGAATGACACCCTCCAGGGGAAGGACGGACGGGCCCTGGGCCCTGGGCTAAGGTGCGTGTTGCCTGGGCCCTGCCGCCGGGCGAGCCGTCTGAATTCTGGGCACGTTACAGCCGCGCACGTCCGACAAGCCAGGGCACGCTCTTCATTAAATTGCAAAACTCGCAAAGAAAAATTAGCGTCTGGTCTCTAAAAAGGCAGGGAAACTCTCCAGGATCCTTAGGCCCGACTGCCTGAGGAAATGAGCACAGGGGGCTCTGTCGCATGAGCACCTGGGGGCCCCCGGCTTGCACGGACCCCTGCGGCCCCATGGTGGGGGGTTCCGCCCAGGTGCCCAGCTCCACACGCCCCGGGCCCCCTGCAGCTGGCCCTCCTCTCTCCTGTGCTCCCTCTCCCGCCTGGAGCCCACACATCCCTTCGTCTCCTCCTGGCACGTCCGTGCACTGCTCCCAAACCCACGCCTGTGTCCCCCTCTCTCTTCACGCTCCTGGCCAGCCTTCCCAGCGCTGGCCAAGCATCTCGGCCTGAGTGCTCCCGTGACCCCAAACTCTACGTGCCCGTAGTGTGCTGGCGCCCCTGCCCAGTCAGCTCCCACTAGGGACTCCTCGGTTCGTGCCCACGGAACTGTGGACCCCCGACCCACCTCCCACCCGATCTGCCCGAGTCTGACTGCCCTCAGTCCCCGGCGAGCCTGCTCACGCCCACTGCCGACACCCCATCTGGCCCTGGTCTGTGGCACCTACATGCCTGCCCACGCCCCCCCGCAAACAGGAGCACAGCTTCTGTGCCACGGAAAACGAGTCACACAGGGGTCGCCCGCTCGATCCCTCCTCGCAAACACGCAGACTGTGCCGTCTGCGGAGAGCACCGACCCTCCCTCCCCTTCACTCTGATGTCGGGCGAGAAGAGCTGGCACCCAAGCCCCGGACCCGCTGATGCCGGGAAAGCCATCGAAGGCCAAACGCCGAGCTGGCTGCCCCCGCCCAGCGGTCGCCCAGCGGTCCTGGACCAAGCACGTCCTGCTGGGGTGGCGGACGCCGAAGGTGGCTGCTGCTGGCCACGGGCTCCGGGAGCACCTCTGACCACCGAACACCAGTGTGTGGGTGGTCCTGGCTGGGGCGCAGGCCGGCGACACTCCCGGCTTCTGGAAGCAGCTCCACACAAGTGCGCCCGCACTCGGAGACCCTCGGCCCAGCCCCTCTGGCCGGCAGCGTCGCTCAGTCCCACGTTCCTCCCGACCTCCAGCCTTCGGCTCGCACGCACGAGGAAGCCAGGCCTTGCCTACCTGGGTCGCAGCCATGCCCTGCCCCTCGCGCCCACCACCCTCTATTGAACATGGACGCTTGAAGGAGCCGGCAGTCCTGCTCTGGGCCTGTGCACCTGACCCTGTGTGAGTGTCCCCAGCTCACTCCGAGACTCTTTCAGGCCTCCTGCTCAGATGCCTCCCTGAGCACCCCACCTTCACCCAGGGGTCCCCTCCAGGCCTGCTCCACCTCCACCCTGCTCCACGTCCCTCGGGGCACGACTGCCACCTGCTATGTCACACCTGCGTCTGTTCAGTCTCCAGCCTGACCCATCTCCGAGTGCAAGCTCTGAACAGCCGGGTTCAGTTCTGTGCCAGACCGAGAGCTGGTGACCCAGGGCACAGTACACAGCAGGTGCTTAACGAGTACCGACCAAACAAAGCCGTTCTCTTCAGACACGTTACCATCTTTACCACCTTTAAGGATTCTGGCACATCACCCCTGGGCTCATGCACGGCCCCAGAGGCTCCTGCTAGCGCTCTCACTTGCTTGCGTGGAAGGTCGGATTGGACCACCCGTCTTCCTGGGGTCCCCCCCGCGGCCCCCGTGTGCTGGCTGCCCCCTCGCTGTTTCCTCCCCGGAGGGCTGCCCCCGCTGCGTGTTTCCAACAGCACGTTACCGGCTGACGCCCGGTGGCCCGCGGATTCAGGCTCGGCCCCCTAACCGTGGCAAGACACGGCAGCGTTCGGGGAGCACGTTTGTTCCGATGTGAACGCCCTCCAGGCTCGCCCGGGCAGCTTGGCCCCGTCATGTCCACCAGGGACTGGACAGCCTCTGACCCTTCTCTCAGTGTCACGGAGTCAGGCGTGCGGGGAAGGGAGACGGACGCCTCACACTGCCCCTCCATGGTGAGAGGTTACTACCCACGAATAAACAAAACTCAAAGCTCTGAAGGCGGCTGGTGGCGGGGAAGCTGGGTGTGAGGATGTGGCTGGGCTGTGACACACCCGCACCCCGCGCCTGGCCCCTGAGGGGGGGCGGCTAGCTGGCGGGGCACCCTGGGCTTTATACTTCACGGACAAGTTCCGGTCCACAGAGATCTGGGAGGGTGATGTGAACCCACTGACTTCATCAGGTGAGCTCGCTGAACAAGCCCCCTCTGCCCTCACGTCGCCTCACCCAGGAAAGGATACTCTGACCAGACAAAGGAAACGCGTGTGATCTTTTCCGCGTTGAATACATGTGGCTTTATGAAAACCCCACCACACGTCCCCACTTCTCTCCGCCGCCGCAAACTGGGGTGCAACGGCAGCGGCTGCACGTGTCATCGTGCCTCAGCTACAGGGCAGAGCGGCCACGCTGACCGGAGCGGTAAGGGGGTGCATGAGCTCGCAGAGCTCGATGCCCGAGCCTGAGCTGCGCTCTGGACCCTTGGGGCCCTGGAGCGGGGTCTCTCGGACCAGCAGGCTGGGCCCGCGCTCCCGACGGTCCTGCCACGTGGCTCTGGATGTGGAGACAAGCTGGCGGTGGCAGCGGGGTTCTGCAGACAGTGCGGGGTCCCTGTCTCTGCGCAGGTCCCACCCCTCTGCGCGGCTGTCCCCACCCACCCTGCTCAGGCCGAGTCCTCTCTGCAGCCGCTGCCCTCCTCCCCAAACTTCTGTGCCCCACGTCCTCACAGTGAACGTGGCCTCATTGTCTCCTGTCCGAGCAGAGACACCCCAGGCCTCACCCAGCACCCTGGAGCACGGCACCCCAGCATCTGCTGGAAGAATGAGGAACTGGGCATGGAGAGAGCAGGCAGGCTCCTGACACGCAGGGCCAGGCACCGAGCCACCGCCCTCCACCTCCCCTCCCCGCCCCCGCCCCTCCTGCTTTCTGCTCTAGCCATCCGAACGGCGGGCAGCCCCTGGGCACGCTGTGGTCCTTTGCACACACTCCTCCCGTCCTCCCTGCCCCTCCCTGCCCCGCCCTGCCCCCTGCCTCCCCGGCCAGGGCTGAGCTCCCGCCTACGGAAGCCTTTCTGACTCCTCTTCCCTGATGAGGTAGGGCGGGCGTCACCCTGGCCTGCTCCAGAGAGCTCCTGCCCCCTCTGCGGCCCTGCTCATCTACGAGCGCTTTGGCACAACTACTGGTCCCCGTGCCTGCCCCTTGGCACAGGCTCCTCTTCCGCTCTGTGCTCCGGCGCCTGGGATGCAGAGAGCCTGCGTGTGGAGGCCAGGACGGACGAGCAAGTCCTCTGCCTCCAGATGAGGCACGTCCCTCGTCAGCGGGGTGGGCTCTGACGTGCGGCTGCACCCCTGGGACACAGCCACAGCGGGCGGTCCCCCAGGCCAGGCGGTCAGCAGAGCACCCTCGGGAGAGACGTGGCCGCACCTGGGCGTTCTAGCAGCTAGAAAAAAGGGACGCCAGCGGATTTCAGGAAGGAATGGGGCCCCGAGGGCCACACTGGGGACGTGCCTGAGAACACGGCAATCCTGGATGCGTGCTGGCCGCTCTCCCGTCCGATACTGGAAATGACAGGGGTGTCGTTTCAACTTTTATTAACGTTCTTTCTTACACTCCAGATTTTCTGGAAAGAAGAAAGCAAGCTTTCCATCTTTAGGAGGAATCTGAACGGATAATTAAAGAAAGTACTAATTTGCCGCTCTGATCAGCGGTGCCCAAGTGGAGGCGATCTGCCGGGGGAGGACGGAGGCTGGCGGGGCTGCGCCTCCGGCCGAGGGAGCACGGGTGCGGAACAGGGCCGCCGCCGCCGGGGTCTCGGGGAGCCAGTCCTCCCGTGGTTCGAGTCTGGCGGAGGTAAACTTGCCCGATGTGTCCCTCCTGAGAAAACCAGCGGGCCCGCACGAACACGCAGCCCCAGGCCACACCCCGTCCGGTAAGGCACCCGGCCTCCCTCCCCCGTTCCATGACCTCGGCCACACCAGGTGCCGTGGGAACGAGCGACGCCTGGGAAGACCGCCTGCGCGGCGCGGGGCAGCCTCCCTAGGCCGCCAGCAGCCGTGCGGGTGCCCCGCGGCGCCTCTGCCTGGGGGACACCCGGCTGTGCCGGGCCGCCGCTTCCGACAGAGGTGTGAGGTCTCGGGCGGAAGCCATGATGCTCGCACGTGTACACAGCCAAGTCAGAGTTCTCCCCGTGACAAACGTGTTCCGATCCGCCGCTGACAAACACGGGGGCGGGGAGGGGAGCACACTACACAAACCTTTCCGTCTGTCTGTGGGTGTCTACTGCTCTTTTAGTCGCCATGATGTGTGTATGTGACGCTCCCAGGCAGGCAGGAGCCTATTATACAAGCTGCCGGGAGGCGCAGCCTGTTAAATGCCTTGGAAGGAAGCAAACACACGAGTACCTGGTGAAGAATTGCATTTTGCAGAGGGTCACACAAGCATTCAAAGGTCTGCTCTCTAAAGGGTGCGCGCCCCTGGGAACTGAGGGCTCACGGCTGCGGCCACGGCCACGGGCCCCGACCCCTGAGCGCCTCGGGACGCCGGTCGGAGGCGCTCTGCTGCTGCCCGCGGACCCGGGGCCACGCACCTTGCGGACCACGGGGCTCCCGTCGCTGATCAGCTGGGCCAGCATCATGGCCACGTTGTGGTCGATGGTGGTGGAGTGGTCGGTCCTCTCTGCAGAGTTGCCCACGAACGTGCCGAGGGCGAAGACCGCCGCGCAGCGCACCTGCAGGACGGGGGGCCGGGTCACGGTGGCGCCAGAGGCCGGCCGCGGCCTGACCCCTACCCGGCCCCCTCCTCGCGGCCCCTTCCTTCACACACGGCGTCCAGGCGGGATGGCCGGCACTCTGGCCTTGGCCGGCCTGGACGCGTGTGGCGGCGGGCTCACCTCGGGGATGGGGTCGGAGAGGAGGCTGTAGAGTTTCTCGTGCGCGCTGTCCCTCACGCCGCACCACCTGGCCGGGTCGAAGTTCTGCCAGATGCGCCCCAGGCAGATGGCCACCCACTGGCGCAGCAGCGGGTGGGGGTCACTGAGCTGCTCCAGGCAGATGGCGATCAAGTTTCCCTGCAGGCAGGCCTCCTGTGAGGGGCACACAGCACCCGGGTCACCCGGGGCCGCCCGCGGCCCAGGGCGGGGGGGGGGGGCAGGGGGGGGCGGCTGCGGTCCAGGTCCACAGCTTGGGGAAGCTCTCATACCGCGACATCTGCCCAGTTTTCCTCGTTCCAAACCCACCGCTTTCAACGTGCCCTGCCAAGGGCTGGCCCCATGCCCTGTGGCGCCCCCTTCTGGGGGCCCGGTTCAGCAGCCGCTCAGACCAGCATCCCTGCCCCCACACGGCGCAGCTCCGGGCGGCCGCGGCACTCACCTGTCCCGTGCTGTAGCTGTTCACGATCACAGCGAGGATGAACGCCGTCATGGTCCGATGCTCGGCCTGGGAAACACAAGCCAGCCTGGGTCTGTGTGTCCCTGCGGCGGGGACCCGTCACTCCCCCCGCACAGCAGGGCTCTCCGTTCCGAACCGGAGTCCACAGGAAAGAACACCGTGCAAGAGGGTCTGAGGGCTCTGGGCTGGCCTCTCAGAGCATGGCCGTTCCCCGACAGGGACAGGATGGGGCGGGCCAGGCCGGCTGGGTCCCTCAGGTGCGTGCGAGCCCGTCCCGCTCACCCCTGTCTGAGCCCGTGGAGGCACGCCGCCCTGCCCCTGCTCGGTGCGCTGGTGGAGAATGCATGACCCCAGCACCCTGACTCGGTTCCCGGGTTCCTTCTGGCTGCTCTTCTGTCACGTGGGCCGGTCTTCAGCTTTCCCTTTCCCCTGTGCCTCTGCTAACGGGGGAACCAGTCTGCCCGTCTGTAATGGTGTCATGGCGCTGGTGTTTTTAATGCACATGAGCAGAGTCTGAGGTCGAGCTTTCTCACGTTCACCCTTGAAATAGTCACGGCTGCAATTCCAACATTCTTCCTCTGGTCTTAATCCCTCGAACTCGTGACGACTACGGCCTGTGTTCGCAGCCAGTGCTTACGAAGATGCCCGCACGCCGGCCCTCTCCTCAGGCCTGCGCCGCTGCCTGCACCCCCGTGGGCTCAGTCTCCTCCCGAAGCACTGTCTTTGTAAGCCCTTTGCTGGGCGTCCGAATGCGGCAGCTGTGCGTCCGGGAGGACATGCTGGCTTCGCCGTGTCCTGAATGGTGCACGAGGTGGCAGGGGGTTCTGGGGGGGGACAGTCCTTTCCTCCAGCGTCTGTGTCTGTCACCTGTCGGTGCTATCCGCCCCTGAGCAGAGGCCCTCTTCTCGTTCCAATTACTTCTAAGGTTTTTCCCTTTTGCCTTTGATGTTTTCTACCTCTGCTGGTTGAGTCTGTGTGGATTTTTTACTTAGTCTTCTCAAAATCCATGGTGCTTTCGCTGAGAACTCATTCCTTTCTTCAAGTGGGGAAAATTCTCAGCCGTGATTGGTTCACGTCCTGCTCCTCCCTGTGTCCCGAGGGCGCACTCCGACCTCGGGCCGGCAGCGGCAAGACCCCGCCCCCCGCCGGCCTCTGCGTCCCCTTCGTGCTCTCCACCTGCTTCATTCCGGGTGATTCCTCTACGACCTCTCTCGCTGACTGTGCTATTCTACAGTCCAACTCACCCACGGAGCTTTGGACGGCAGTGGCTTCCGTTACAGGACACCCCCCCCCTCAAAAAAACTGCCTATTTGTTAAAGAATCTAGCTGGTCCTTTTTGAGGATGAGTAAAAAGGAAAAACTAGATTATTTTCTTACAACAGACCCAGATCTACTTCTGAGGAAACAACCCAATGGTGTATTTCCAGACATAATTAAAAAAACAAATTGTTTCACTGAACCGTCTGGAGCGTACTTAGCCTTACGGATTTTACAGTCTTTTCCAGAGAACTCTATTACGATCAGTTCTCGGCTGCTAATTTCCTGTTTGCTGACTCCACTCGCGGGGCGGGAGCCGGCTTGTGCTTCTGGCCCGAGTCTCGTGGGCTCTGGGCCACACCCTGCAGGGTCTGCCTTCGCTTCTTCCAGAGCCCGGGGACCTCGGCCCAGACATGGAGAGACAAATGGGAGCTCTTTTCCGAGCCCTTCCCATGGGCGGCGTGGGGCAGCCTCAAATGCTCCTGTTTCGGCAGGCGCCCGTCTCTGCCCTGAGGCCACTCAGCCCCATCCCGAGTGTGGATGAGGGTCCGTGTGTGCAGGGAACCCCAAGGTGGGCGGCCCCTCCCTCTGTGGCTCTCCTCAGACTTCTTGCTTTGGTTTTTGGCATTGTGGCAACGTTCTTTCTTTCAAGTTTCACTATGGGTTCAAAATGTCAACGTGTCTGCAGCTGAGGCGGGGCCCACGCGTGCCGGCTCGGCTCACTGCTTGGCCATGATTGCCGCTTTGGTGTCCTTGTCCGTTCGGCTGCCTGGATTCTTACCGAAACGCAGAGACGCGGCTGTTTCCAGACCTCGTGTGAAGTGTCTGCTGTCCCCAGTGAGGATGGTGTTCAGTTACCAAACTTGAGCTGAGACACACGGGCACTATCTGCCTTTTATCTAACAGCCCAGCCTTTAACGTCTCCCGGGTTTTCGCTGGTAACCAGCATTTAGCATAGAAAAGCCGTGCGGAAGCATGCTTGCACTTGGAATACGCCTGAAAGGTGAAGTGAGATCCAGGGGGGCCTCGGGGCGTCTCCTGCTCTCTCTGCGATGCCAGGGGCTGCAGGGACGAGGCCCCGAGACCCGCTGTGGCGCAGCTGTGTGTGCCGCCCGCGGCTTCCCGCCGTTCAGCGGCTCATGGAATAACCTGCGTGAAACTTCAGCGCTCGCAATCTTCCCGCCCCTGCCTTCCCTCCCGACTCAAGGCGCATCGGCGTCTCGTCGTGTTCCAGAACCTTCACGAGGCACACGAGCTGTCACAGCAGAGACGTGCAAGCACCCATTAATCTAACTCAGCTGACAGGACGTGAGGGAGAGTGGCTCCTGCTGTGCTCAAGGACACGCCGGGGGACGGCGCGTCTCTCCTACACAGACGCGCAAATGGAGTGGCTCTGCCATCAGGTGCACGCCGCCCGCCCACGCCCCGACGTGGCCCCTCGCCCGCAGGGAGCAGCCCCGGCCACGGGCTCCCCAGAGTGTGGCGTGCCAGGGAGACAAACGACACGGCCCCGGGGGTGTCCCGGGAGGGGACAGGAGTCTTACTGGCATGTACGGGTCTGCCAAGACCGACAGGAAGTATTTGTGACCGTTGTCCTTCACCAGGTCAGCTTGGCACGACTGGGGAGAGAAAGAGACAGGGAGAGAAGTGAGTGCAGGTGCCTGCACGGGCCCTCTCGCTCCGTCACGTGCGAATAACGGACGTGCGGTCAGTGTTAGCTGCCTTAGTAATTTTCTCCTCCCACGTCCAACGTCCTCTAGGCTAAGGAGCCGGAATGGTGGCCTGCAGACGCACCTTCTGGGGCCGGGGCCTTACGCACGCTCACGAGGGTGCCGCTCCAACAGGAGGGGGCCCCAGGGGCCGCCATCACCTCTGCAACCCCAGCTCTCGCCCCCCCTTCCCGAGTTCCCCTCCTCCTGCCTTCAGAATGGCCGCAGACCCCAGGCCCTGCTGAGGCTTTCCTGGGGATTCTGTGAGCACAGTCCCAATGCTCACGGGGAGAGGCTGAGGTGGCGCTGCAGAGTCAGGGGTAAGCCCACAGTCAGGTGCGCAGCTCCCCCTGCTCTGCGGGCCGCGCCGCGCCCACAAGCACCTGCACGGCTGTGGGTTCACGCGCTCAGTGCACATTTGAGGAGCCGCTGGTGGCAGGCACCGGCTTGGTCCTGGACGCAGAGACATGGCTCACGGTTTCCGGAGGAAACAACTGTGCGTGTGTGACGGCCAGGCGATGCTGGGGACTCGGGGACTCAGGGAAAGGAGGGGGTGCCTGAGCCGAGGGGCAGCTGGGATCTTCTGCAGAGTCCTTATGAAGGTGAAGGTGAGCTTATCCCGCGGGATGTGGGGCGCGGATGGCACACGGCCTCGATGCTGCAAGGGGGGGTGGCCCAAGGAGGCCTACGGGGGCTGGGGCCTGGGAGGGCCAAGGCGGTGCGCCTGTGGGTTGGCATCTTGCTGGAACTGCCATGGAGGGTGACCAGGACCCTCAGAGGGAGGCTCGTGCAGCAAGGGCATTGGGGGTGGGGATGGGGAAGACCCCGGATGCGGAAGGAGGTTGTTCCCGAGGGATCTGGGCAGGAGGGGCCAGGTGACAGGGGAGTCACGGGCCCGCAGAGGAGGAGCAGCTCAGTTTGGGGGCCACTGTGTCTGAGGTGCTTCTGAGACCAGCAGAGTCGTGAGGAGGGAGGAGCATGTATGCTCCAAAGAGCAGGGCGTGCAGTCCAAGCTGACCTTCTAGGCTGGAAGTCACACCCGTGTTGGGTGGGAAGCCACACGGCAGTGGGCGGTGCTCTGGGCCATAGAGGACGGGGTCCCAGAGGACACGGGAAATGGGTGCCTGGGAGCAAGGGGCTTGTAAGTGACGCCCATGGCTGAGGCGGAGGGAGGAGGAGGGAGCCTGGCTCAGAGGAGGCAGCCAGTGTGCCCAGGAGCCCTGATTTCACGCCGGGCTGGGGTCGGGGGCATTTTCTAAGTACTGGCTCGTCAAGGAGCTCAGACGATCATGCCCCAGACACTCGCGGCTCTAGGTGCATAGCGTGGAAAGCTCCTGTTTGCACGTAGGAGAGAAAGGGCAGAACGGGAAGCGAGGGGCTAGGTCTCATGCCAGGCTGCCCTCTTGCTAGCTGGGGACCCCTCTTTAGAAATCCGCGCTCTACTACTGGAGTGGCCAGGGAAACACACGACAGGTCCGGGAGCATCCGCGAGTGGGAGACACGCAGATCACGGATGCTCCTTCTTGGAGACGGTGACCCTCGGAATGTGGCCATGACACCGGACAGGCTCCTGGATCAATGCCAGGAAAACTGGTCTGGTGTAACACGTCCACAGGGACATGGCATGCTCCGTCCGGAGGACAGAGGCCATTACAGAAGAAGGGAGGGCGGAATTTCAGGAAAGGAGCTCAGACAACAAAAGGGGAAGAGCCATGTCCCCCCACAACCGCATGCCCCCCACCCCTGGCTGAGTGCCGCCCAGCCCGGCTCTGCAGACAGAGCGCGTGCTTTTCCCCAACCGCGTGCCCGCCCCCCCAGGCCATGTGCAGCCCCCTCCCAGCTCTGCAGACAGAGCACCCAGCCCTGCGCCTCCTCCACGCCGCCCACTTCTGGGGGCTCTGATGATTAGGTGTTTCTGCCTTTCTCTACCAAACCCAGCAGGCGGCCAGTGGCCTCCCATCATGTAGGAGCTCAGCAGGGGGGCGCCGGCGGTCAGGAGGCAGGGGCACCCTGGACTCAGGTCAGCAGACTAACTCCCAAAGAGCCAGGGAAGCTAGGTAACACCATGAGAGGCCCCTCGCTCTGAACGAAGGTTGCGACGGAAGAAATAAAAGGCATCAACACTGTGTCCTCCCTGCAGAGACGGCGCCGAGGGCCCGGGAGAGGGCAGCTCTTCCATACCCGCCCGGCAGT
This sequence comes from Paguma larvata, assembly GCA_030068075.1. Lineage (NCBI taxonomy): Eukaryota > Metazoa > Chordata > Mammalia > Carnivora > Viverridae > Paguma > Paguma larvata. Next base: position 25,267,284 of record CM057843.1, read on the forward strand.
GCTGGCGTCCGTGGGGGCAGCCGGGTCTGAGAACAAAGGCCCCTTCTTCTGTTTTAAACCGGGCACTCAACAAGTCACGTCAAGGCCTGTGTGTCTGCAGGGAAGCTCCTTCAGTGTGTCTCATCACAGACGACGGGGCGGGCCCGCCAGGAGGAACCGCCACCAAGGCCACCTGCTCGCAGGCCTGCCTGCCCGTTCGGTCCTCGGCAGGAGACGCCTACCGACCAGCTCAGAGCTCGCTTAGACTTTCACTGGTGTCACTGTCCCAGGCCTGCCCTCCGTTCACACCGTAGGCAGGGAGCCCTGCCCTCGGTCCCCTGGCTGAGTGCCTCACAGAAGGAAGGGAACACGAGGCCTCTCAAATGCAACCGATGGACACGCGTTCGGCGGGCACAGGCCTCGGGAAGATACCTCAGGGCTGCGGGGTCTCCAGCTGCTTCCCTGACATTGTTTTGTTTGACTCCCCACCTCGCCATCAAGCCACAGGTATGACGTATGAAGGCAGGAGGAGAGGAAAGGGCATGGATACAAAATGGTTTTTCCTAAGCAAGCCCCTGCCCCACCACACGCAAAACCAGCTCTGATGTGCTTTTAATTCTTTCTGCAGCTCTGGTTCCTCCCTCTCAGCACTTCAGGGAAACACATGTATGTAGATTTCATATATTTATATATACGTATATATTTTTTTGAGAGAGAGAGAGCGCGCACATGAGCACAGCAGGGAGGGGCAGAGAGACGGAGACAGAGAATCCCAAGCAGGCTCTGCACTGTCAGCATAGAGCCCAATGTGGGGCTCGATACCACGGCCCTAGGATCATGACTGGGGCCAAAATCCAGAGTCGGATGCTCAACCCACTGAGTCACCCAGGTGCCCCTAGGGAATTATATTTTCAAAACGAGGGCCAGGGAGGTGAGGGAGAGAAGCAGAGAAGAAAGCGGGCAGGCACCTCACTGTGGCACCAAGAGGCACGGTCTGCAGACAGATTGCCAGGACGGAGCAGAGAGCAGGAGGGCTGGTGTCTGCGAGGGTGAGTCTAAGAGGCGAGGCCGGTGTTCCTCGTGGGTACACTCTGGAGAGCCGGCCTCCTCCTCCTCTACGTAGACTACACTCTGTTCTGGGGGGCAGGGGGGCGGGGCAGAGGCACAACTGAATGACAGTCCTGAGCACCAGTGGGTGTGGCCACCCATGACCTGCCCTGACCTTGGAGAAACTCACATGCTTTGTAAATATATTTTAAAAGTTCAAGACTCAAAATGCTACAGAAAGGCATAGCTGGGGACATCGGCTTCCCTCCTGGGTCCCTCAGGGGTTGCAGAGGGTTGGCAGGACTGTAGCGTCACGTGGAAGCGTAACGTCTGGACATAACGTGAGAATAAATGTTAAACACAATGTTAGATAAAGCCTTCCCTCAACGCTATGGTATCTGCTGTGTTAGCTTCTTCTTTATTCTTCTGATGCTTCCTTACGTAAGTGCAAGAAATACGAGGACCATGAGATGGAGGCACCCCTCCCTTCCACACGAGGACCGTCCCATCTGTGTGCTGCACCGTGAGCTCCTTCACCCCCGGCGACCCTGCCACACGGGGAGTGTGCTCTCTTCACAGCGAGTGTGGAACAGTCCATTAGGAGGGGAGCGTGGCCCGCTGGCACCCGTGCCGGCCAGGCTGTGAATTCCCAGCAGCAGCACGGCCCCGTCACAGGGTAGACGCATGTGCAGTGTGGACACTCTGTCCTTGCAACACAGCCTGCCGTAAAACACCTGAGTGCTCGCCCATCTGAGAGGTGGAAACCCATATTCGGTGCAGCCCTACTGTGCACCTTCCTAATCGTGCAGAAGCCCGAGCCTGTCCCACGCGGGGAAGGAAGGGCCGTTTGTATCCCTCTTTCTGGGAACTGCTGGTTCATGTTCATCCCTTGACCGTTCCTCCCATGGATTGTTAGGGTTCTTGAATTCTCGGAGCTCTTTATATATTACGAAGGCTGGTCTTCCACCTGGGAGAGGAGTTTTAAATACCTGCAACCCACCAGCGCTTGCTTCTTTGAGAACCTTGCTCACGTGCCCCCCCCATGCAAAAGTTTTATTTTCATGCAACCAAATCTACTAATTTTCAAAGAGTAAGATTTTAAGTTAGAGTTGAATGGGCGTTCACCACTCCAAGGTTACACTAGAATTTGCCTGGGTTTTCTTCTAGGGCTCTTGTGGGGTCATTCTTTATACTTAAATAATTTACCCCTTTAAAGTCGATTCTGGGGTTCAGGATGTGCAGACAGCGAGCTCCCCTAGCACCAAAAATTCAGGAGCCCTTCATCTTTACCACCCTGAGCTGAGGCGCTGACTTGACCACACGCTCAGCCGTGTGTGCGCCGAGGTCGTTTCTGTTGTGCCCATTTGTCAATCTGTCTGTCCATAATCCAGCCCCACAACGCTCTTTATTACTGGGGCTTCATCATTAGTTTTGGCATCTGGTAGGATTAGATCCTTGCTGTTTTTCTTCCTATTCAGAGTTTCCCTAGAAAGTTCTATTTATTTCTCTACAGGAAGTATGTCTGTCTAGTTCCAGAAAAGAGGAAAAAAGAAAAAGCTTGCTGGTAGTTGTGTTGGGATTGTACTACAGTTTAAATGAACTTGGGGAACACTGACACTGACGAGGAGACCTCCTTCTGCCATTAAACAGCCTGCGTCTTCGCTGGTTCGGGTGGATGTCTCCGCTCTTCAGGAATGTTTCCCAGTTTCCTTCGGGGGGTTTTGTGCGTTTCGGGTCAGCTTTATTCCCAGATTTGGGGTTCTCTTGGAAACCGGGTGCGTGTACCTTCCACTAGGTGTTCCCTGTGATTTCTGTGTATTACTCTGAGGTCTCCTGCCTCAGACTCTCTCGTTAACGGTATCTCGCTGACGCCGCTGGGGTTCTCAGGCTTCCGGTCCTAACTGTGTGCGAACCTGCAGTGGCCTACTTCTACTTTTCTAGTTTTTATGCCTTTAATTTCAGCTTCTGTGACAGTGACAGTGGCATCTTCCTCGCTCGCTTTGGCTTTCGTGTTTCCCCGTCAGGTATGACGCTGGCTCCTGGGCTGACGTGGAACCAGTCTGAATGTTAGAGAGGCAGCTACTGACGCCATGTTATCGGGTGGTTTTCTTCCTTCACGAGAAGATCGACCTCCGCCTCCTCCTACTTGTTGGCGTTATTACTGTAGCGGCTCAGCGTTTCGAAGGCGGATGCTGAACCAAGCCTGTGCCCCGGGGAGGAACCCGCCCGGCAGCGCTGTGCGAGCCTCTCCCTGTTCTCCCGAGTCATTTCCAGCTGCTCACGAGTATGGACGGAACCTGCGTGGCTTGTTTTGTGTGCACTTCTTAGGGTTCTTTGGGTGTGTGCTGACACATACAAAACATAAAATTTACCATTTTTCCACATTTATTATTAAAAATATTTTTTTTTAACATTTATTTATTTTTGAGAGACAGTGTGTGAGCCGGGGAGGGGCAGAGAGAGAGGGAGACACAGAACCTGAAGCAGGCTCCAGGCTCTGAGCTGTAGCGCAGAGGATGACGTGAGGCTCAAACTCATGAACTGTAAGATCATGACCTGAGCCGAAGTCAGACTCAACTGACTGAGCCGCCCAGGCGCCCTGATTTTACCCACATTTAAAGTATGCACTTTGGTGGCCCTGAGCACAGTGCAGCCTATGTCAACGTCATGCTGGCTCCATAAACAGGTGCGAGGTGTCCCTTAATTTCTGCTTGGGAGAGAGTCTCTGCCCGGAACGAAGGGGCGTGGCAGGACCCCCCCGCGCCTCTCGCTGCTCCTTCTGTGGGAACGGTCCGGTTGACCTCCCCACCTCTCCTAGAATCAGTTCGAAAAGTTCTATCTTCCTAGAAATAGAAGCTTGCTGTATTCAGGCTGTTACTGCACCCACAGAGACATGCAAAACAGTCTTAGGACCACACCTGGCCTCCCTCCCATAGTGTTTCCTGCCTGGTCATTTCTAGATTGTTCTAGATTGTACTTGGCCCTCTTAATTAGGTGAGATGATTCTTCCCCACAAAGAAACTGCTTCTTATTCACGGTTTCATATTTATATTTTTGTTTGTAAACTCAGAGAAAGTCCTTTCTTTTATCTTTATCAAACTGCTTTTTCCTGCTTGCCTGTAGTTCCTTGGGTGTCACTGTGTCGTCCGTGTAGCTGGCCGCTTGCTCTGCTCCGATTCTGTTAGGACGGCGTGGGCACTTGACTGCGAAGTTTTCTCTGAATGTGGCTTCGCAGTATCATGGGGGTCCGTTGCCCATTATTTTCATTTTCTGTACTTTTGGAAACTATAATTTTGTTTTGTATTTTTCCTTTGACCCAAGATTGAAGACAATTGCTTTAGAAAAATAATAAAAGTCTAGTTGGAAGGCCTGCTCCGTCTCCTGCCACCGTTACTCATTCCTGGTCCTGCCACGCACATTGCCTGCACCATTGCTGCTTTTTGGATATTCTTCAGGGTCCTTTCGTGGCCTAATATCTGGTCAGATCTCTCAAACAGACATTTAACAGAAGAAACGGTCTTCGTAATCAGGACACAGGGTTCCACACGTGTTCCTCGGGCTGTACTTGTGAGTCTACGCCATTCTTCACGAAGGCAGCAACAACGGTCGTGCCTGCCTGTTATGAGCTCTGTGGACGCAGATTCTACCACCGCCTCAACAGAAACTTGTTTAAGTCCCATTTAACACGCGGAAGCCAAGGTCCGAATAGGCACTGACCTGCCCAAGGGCCGCCGGCGGAGCCGGAACCCAACCCAAGGCCCATCCAAGTCACGGTGTCTTCCTCATTTCATTTAGCGCCAAGGTGTTTAACTCCACCCTCGCCACCCTGTGGGAGGACAGGGGACACTTGGGCTTCCAGTGTGTCACTCAGCTCTTTCCCCCCGAGGAGTGTGGAAACACCCTTGCCGGCAGAGCTCCTCGGCTCAGGTGCGCGCCAGGAGGCGGTGGTCCCGCCCGTCCTGCTTCGGGAGCCTGAGCCCGGGGCCCTTCTCCCCACTGGGCTCCTGGGGTTTCTCTGCTATGTGCGAATTAGACCAACACACGAGCGAGAAAGAGCAACACAACAGCACCTGGTGGTCCGTTCCTCCCACCCGCGTCCAGCTCCCACCCGCGTCCAGCTCCCCACCCGCGTCCAGCTCCCCACCCGCGTCCAATCGCAATTCTTTTGGACAGGTTTTCAAGAATTTACCTCCGGATTTTGAAATTATGGCTATGTCTTCATGTAGCCATTTCAGACATTATTTACCAGTGTTCCGCTGTAGAACACAAGGGTCTCGCTCTTGCCCTTCCAGCTTTGCTTCCCACCTACCTCCCCGCATGACCTCATGGCAGCTTTCGGTCAACTCGGCCCTCGGCGTTTACAGCACGTGCAGGCAAACCTTCACTGAGGAGGCGAGCCCTGGACTCTGACGGCATTTCCTCGCTATAACCCTTTCGTTTCCTTGCTTCTCTGGCCGATGGACAACGCCCCACTCATTTCGGCACCTCCTCAGGCGTCAGAGAACAGCCAGTTCCTGTGTCTCTGCCCACCTGGCCCGGGGGAGCGCGGCCCTCACCCCAGTGCTGGCCCGCCTGCTGGACTGCACCCCGTGGCCCCCGGCGCTCCTTTGAGGTTCCTGGGCTCATTCCTGTAGCAGAGCCCTACTGTCCCAGCCAGGCCCTGAAACTGTCCCTGAGGGTCACACCCAGCCACGCTGCGTGGGGTCCTCCCCCACTTGGTGTCGGTTACCCAGGGGCAGGATGGGCGGTGGGGATGGAGAAAGGCTTCTGAACGGAGACCCCCTCCCCCCCAGCCTCCTCCCCCTCTGATACTGGGTGCTTGCACTCACACCTTGTTTTTGACGTGACTCGTCTCCCTGCCTCTGTGTCTTGGCTCCTGGCCTGTTGTCCCCACTGGGGGCATCCGAGCACCCTCTGGGCACAGCCTGTCAAGTCAGCCCAGCCGCCCTCGGGACCTTTTTTGTGGTCTTACTGTGGCTAGACTCCCTGAAGTGCCTGCCTTCGTGTGAGCTCTTTACTCTGGCCCCTGCTTTGTTACTCTCTCAGCTCTTTGAGGATAAAGACCCTGACTATTACTCTCTATCGTCCCGGAATGCAGCAAGCAGTCTGGTTCCCATCAGAGGTCCACTAAGTGTTTGCTGAGTGAATAAAAAAGCCGACGTGTGCACGGAGAAGTATTACGATTCCCGATCACGGATTGGGAACCACACCCAGTAACCGCTTCCAGCGTGGACGAGTCACCCTAGCGGCAGGAAGGGAATGGGCTTTCCTGGGTCCAGAGCTGCCGAGCGGCAGAGCCAGGATGCTGAGGACCGGCCTCTCCCTGCCATGCACTGTGGGCTTCTACCCGGACCCTGGACCCAGGTCACTGCCAGGTGCAGCCTCACGGTCCTGGGGGGGGGAAGGTGACTCAGCTGGCACCTCCTGGACTGTACAATAGCCCAGCCTCAACTTCAGGCCCCACACACCAGATCTGTGGTTGGCCTTTTCATAAAACACGTAAGACTTGGGTCCTGCCAGGCTGCTGTCTCGGGCTGACCAGCACCCCATCCTCACCCTCCACCTGCTCTCGGGCTGACCAGCACCCCTGTCCTGACTCTCCCTCTGCTCTCGGGCTGACCAGCACCCCTGTCCTGACTCTCCCTCTGCTCTCGGGCTGACCATCACCCCCATCCTCATCCTCGCTCTGATCAGCACTGCGGAGCCGGCGAGCGACTCAGCCCAGCCTGACAATGAATCACGGGCCCTGAGTCATCACCCAAAAAAACGGCCCGTCTTGACTGCCCTCAGCACCGAGCTGACGCCTCAGCTCCGCTCACCAGGAAGTCCCCTGCAGCCTGAGTCACCGCGCCCATTCATGCCGCAAAAGGGTGATCTGTCACTTCCCCCACCGCACCCAGTCCCCCGGCAGCGGGCCCAACGACCGGGCCGTGAGCGGCAGTGACGGCCTCCTGCTCGCTCCCTCTGCTTTCCGTTCCACTCCTGGAAATCCAGAGGCATCTGGACACAATGGTCTCCCTTCTGCCAGAGACAGACACACTCAGCAGCAGCCTGGCCTGTCACCAAAGTGCACGCGTGGCTGGGCCCGGCCTCTTTCCGGGCAGGTGCGTGTAGGGACAGTCCCCGGCTCCTGCGACGTACTCTTCGGGTGCACAGTTCCCCAGGGGCCCCGCGGGGGCGGGTCTGAGTCTCCTCCAGGGCGAAACCCGCTCCGGGGGCCTCCGAAATGCAGCCGCCTCACGTAACTGGGATGACAGCTACGGAGAGCCGCGTGGCGGCCGTATTTTACTGAACAGCACCAACAACACCTCACACCCACCGACACGGTACACCCTTGCGGACTGCAGCTTCGTGAGATGCGCAAACTTGTTCTCCCTGACGCGAAGATTTAGTTTATTTTCTGCCCCTGCACTTTATAACCCATAGTTTGGAAATTAAATGCGCCATCAAAGCATTTAATTATTGATGTCAAAATGAGCAGGCGGGAAGGGCAAGTAACGTTCGTTAAGCGGCGACGGCAAGCCAGACGCGGGGCCGGGCCTCCACTGCGGACTCAGGGCTGTGCTGCCCCGACCCCTTCACCGCCTGAGCACCTGCTGCGGCCGGGCCTTGGGGCAGGGAGGCCGGCTCAGTAAGAGAACTGAGAGACAGAATACACGAAACCCCGGGAGTGCCAAACGAAACGGCTCCAGCACCAACCCTTATAAAATAAGGCTAAACCAGTAACAAGGCAGGGAAGTGAAAACAACGACATTCGGATTACAAAAAACAACGGAAGATCGTAAAGGACCCGTGTCCGACTTCAGACGTACAGCAGGCCACGCAGCAAGAATCCCAGCGCACCAGCGACGCCTGTAGGGAGAGCAGGGTGGAAGTGGGGTTGGGGGGGAGGGCATGTGGAGACACCTGGCAAACGCACCGCGGCCAGGCAGCCAAGGTCCCGCCCACGGCGATGGCGCCAGGTTGACAGCGCGGACCCCCGACGTGACGAGAAGGGCGCTCTGCCTCCGTGGTCTTCCTCCCCAAGCCCGTCACCCAGCATCAGACACAGCCCAGCGGAGGGATGGCCCCAGCACCCCCAGAATTGCCGGGCCACCCGAAACCAGGCACGTGAGAGACGGCTCAGCCCAGAGGCGCCTGGGGAGACGTGAGGACGGGAACACCAGGGACGTCCGAGCCGAGTGTGGACTTGGGTTAGCGGCGGCAGCGTGTCAATACTGATTCCCGAAGACACTGACAAAAGGGGAAAGTGGGCATGGGACACACGGGCACTTCATTTAAGTTTTTAGGTTTTCTGCAAATGTAACCCGGTGCAGAACAGAAAGTAGTTTCAGAAGACAGAACCCGCAGGAGCAAGGCAGGCAGAGACAAAACGACAGAGAAGCTGCCGGCGCAGGAGCACTGTCGGCCCCAGGTCCTGACTGCCGACTCTCTGGCCCTCTGGTCACACTCGGGTCGTCACAGGACGGGAGAGAAGGCTACAGCCACTCACTTTCTCCAAGAGCTCTTCTGGGTGAGCCTGGAGGGGGTGGCGGGACGGGGTGCAGGTGCAGGAAGAGAGGCTGGCGACGTCAGAGCCGGCGGGGGGGTGGGGGGGGTGATGGGATTGCTCCGCAGGGAAACCGGCACGCGCTCTGGGACCGGGAAGGGGAGCCAGCATGGGTGTGAGGGCACAGAAATAAACCGCATCCGCTTCTACTCACGGAGCGTGTTCTTCCTGCTGCCGCGACAGCTTCGCACATGGTGGAGCCCGTGCGTCCCCAGATCCGGATTGGCTTCGCGAGTACGACACAGACAGAGCGTTTCTCCAAACCCCCAGACGCTGTGCCCTCGGCGCCCTGGCGGCACTATAAATAAACCTTTACTAAGTGGAACTTGGGAAAGTCGGCCTGAATTGCTATTAACGGTGCCTCCGAGTAAACCCCAAACAACCGCAACCGGGGCCCAGCACTCGTCGCCCGTCTCCCCTCCCTCGGTCTGGGTCATCAGCAGAAAGAAAAAGGATGAGGAGGGGTCGGAGAGCCTCGCTGGAGCACAGCCGGCACCACCCGCCCGGAGCGCGCGGCCCGCAGAGGCTGCAGGTTTGGCCGCGTGCGTACACTTTCTCTCCCTCCTGTGACATCGCTCGTGATCTGTGACCCCATCGCACGACCTCAAGGACAATTTAAATATTCTGCATCGTGCGCTCTCTCTCCCCCTCGCCTCCCCTGTGCTTGTCTGCACTTTTTCAGAGTTACAGATGGTGTGAGGCTCTGCCTGGAGACACTCCTGAGACGGAGGACGCCCTCTCACAGAACGACAACCCCCTGTCACTCACGGAGCTCGGCAGCGATGCCATGCTGTCATCCAATAGCTAGTCTCCATTCGAATTTCTCCCACTTATCAAACAGTGTCTTTACAGCTTTTGGTTTTGGGTCCAGGATCGAGACCCACACTTCCTGGTCATGCATTATGAGTCTTCATCTAGAATAATTTCCCCACATTTTGCCGTCTTTCTCGAATTGAAAATCTAGAAGGGACAGTACAGTTGTTCATAGACTGTTCCACAATTTGAAATTCAAAAAGAAATTTTTTAACACTTGTTTATTTTTGAGAGACACGAGCGGGGGGGGGGGGGCAGAAAGAGAGGGAGACACAGAATCTGAAGCGGGCTCCAGGCTCCCAGCTGACTGCAAAGAGCCTGATGTGGGGCTTGAACCCACGAACTGTGAGATCATGACCTGAGTCAGACTCAGACGCTCAACCAACTAAGCCACCCAGGCACCCCTATGTTATTTATTTTTGAGAGAGAAAGAGAGAGAGGGAGGGAGAGGGAGGGAGGGAGGGAGGGAGGGAGAGAGAGAGAGAGAGCATGAGCAGGGGAAGGATATGGAGAGAGGCAGACACAGAATCTGAAGCAGGCTCCAGGCTCCCAGCTGACCGCACACAGCCTCATGTGGGGCTTGAACCCATGAACTGTAAGATCATGACCTGAGCCAAAGTCGGACGCTCAACCAAGTCACCCAAATGCCCTCAGAATCTGAAATTCTTAAGAGCTCTACCGAGATTGAAATGATATACAAAAAACGGTCTAAAAATACAGATTTCAGTAAGTTTGGACATATGTACGCGCCCATGAAGACATGCCCACCATTAAGGTAAGCAGTCTCTGTCCTCAGAACTTTCCTTGTGCCCCTTGCAAATCCCCCTCCCCAGGCAGCCATCTGCTCTCTGTGAGTACAGTTAACATTTTCTGTGATTTTATATAAATGGAATTACATACTGAATACCCTTCTTTTACTGGCCTCCTTCCCTCAGCTATTTTGGGGCTAGTATATCCTTTTTTATTGCATAGCAGTACTGCCCTGTGTGGATAAATCACGGTCTGCTCGTTCACTCCCGCTGATGGTCTCTGGGCTACTCCGTTGTTTGACTGTCACAAATAAAGCCGGTATAAACACCGTGCACGATTTTCTAACAGACACGTGCCGTTAAAAGAAAATCCCAAGCAGGCTCCACACTGTCAGCGCAGAGTCTGAGGTGGGGCTCGATCCCACAGACTGTGAGATCACGACCTGAGCCGACACCAAGAGCTGGGCGCTCAGGTGACTGAGCCCTCCCCCCGTCCCCCCCCCATCGGCGCCCCTGGTTTCTTGAAGTCCTATCAGGAGTGTCTGCATCAGTCGTCACAAAGGACGCCGGTCTGCGATGTGTTCCGTCTGGACCTGGCCCCGGGCACTTCCTGCCAGCGATGGAGTGACAGGGCAGAGTGCCGGTCTGTATCCATCGCCTCAGTGACATTTGCTAGAATTCACCGGTGAAGCCACTGGACCTGGAGTTTTCTTTGCAGGAATGTTTCAAACTACAAATCCAATTTCTTAACAGATACGGTACTATTCTGACTTCCTTCTTAAATGAGAACTCCTGTCATTCGAGGAATAGGTCTTTTTCATCAAACTTACCGAGCGTTCTGGCATTGAGTTGTTCGTCATATTCGCACATTACTCCCTTAATACTTCTAGAACCTTCAGTGATGCCACTTCTCATTCCTGATTTGGGAATTGGCGTCTGTTTTTCTTTCCAGGCAGTCACTCTGGGGACTGTGTAGAGGTTCCTCAAAAACTTAAAACCAGAAGCGCCCTACGGTCCGGCAATAATACTAATGGGTGTAGGAGGAGAGGAGGGGAGCGCCCTACGGCCCGGCAGGACTGCTGATGGGTGTAGGGGGAGAGGAGGGGAGCGCCCTAGGGCCCGGCAGGACTGCTGATGGGTGTAGGGGGAGGGGAGGGGAGCGCCCTACGGCCCGGCAGGACTGCTGATGGGTGTAGGGGGAGGGGAGAGGAGCGCCCTACGGCCCGGCAGGACTGCTGATGGGTGTAGGGGGAGAGGAGGGGAGCGCCCTACGGCCCGGCAGGACTGCTGATGGGTGTAGGGGGAGGGGAGGGGAGCGCCCTACGGCCCGGCAGGACTGCTGATGGGTGTAGGGGGAGGGGAGGGGAGCGCCCTACGGCCCGGCAGGACTGCTGATGGGTGTAGGGGGAGGGGAGGGGAGCTCAGCATCCGGGTAGCTGTTTACTCATTTACTGGTCTGTTCTAAGAACCAGCTTCTGCTTGAACAGATTTTCTCTATTGCTTTTCTCTTTCCTTTGCATTGATTTCCACTGTGATCTCGATTTCCTTTCTCCTACTTCCTTCGGGTTTAATCTGCTTTTCTTTCACTAATATCTTTAAGGTTGAAGCTGAGGTCAATGATTTAAAACCTCCCGTTTCCCAAAGGATGCGCTGTAGTGATGTAAAAAGGTCTCCTCAGGTCCTCTGTCCATTTTTTTAATTGGATTGTTTGGGTTTTTCCCATGACGTTATAGGAGTTCCTTATATATTTTGGGTATTAACCCCTTGCCAGGTTTGAAAACATTTCCACAGGTTGCCTTCTCATTTAGTGAATTGTTACTTTGCTGTGTAGACGATTTTAATTTGACATAGTCCCATCTGTGTATTTTATACATAAATATTTAAAGCTACAATATTACCTTATAGAAATATGTTACGTATATCACATTTACGTATTTTAAATACCTTATACGTTTTATAAGGTATTTACTTACTACTTGTTAAAATTTTATCTTATAACTTAAACACTTAAAAACTTACTTATTTCAAAGCAGGCTTCGTTTCCACGTGTTGGGAAATTTTCCTATTATCCACGGCTGAGCTGTGGCTGCAGGACATCCTGTGTGCAGGACGGTGTCACAGCCTGGCTGCGGTCTGCAGTGCCGTGTGCTCCGTGGCCGCCGCGGGGCGCGTCCTCCTCCTCACGGATTCCCTTCCACTTGCCGCGCCGCCTGCTGAGACGGGAGCCCCGGCTCCTCAAGGTCAGCGGGGGACCCTCCACCTCTGAGGGCGGCTCCACCGGGGCTCCTGTCACGCGCTCAAAAACCCTGCCCTGCGAGGATCAGTGCCCAGGACGGTCCCAGTCCTGCGGTGACAGTGACACGGCTACCCCCCGAGACACGGCTGCCCCGAAACCTGCGCCGGTGTTAGCACGGGTGCCCCGGCCTTCTCCGCTTGACGGCGGCGAGGCGGACCCGGTGTGTCCTGGCACTGGAAGGGCGTTTCTCACAAGCAGCGCGCGGTCCGCTCTTGCTTCCTGGACCCTCCTGGCCACCTCTGCCTTCTAGCCGGCCGCTGGACTGCTCGCGCCGTGACTCCCGAGGTGGTGCCGCTCAAACCCACGCACCTGTGGTTTTCTGCTTGTCCATCTAGTCCTCGCTCCCTTCTCCGTGCCTTCTTTTTGTGTTACTTGCACGCGTTCATGGTTCCAGGTGACCTCTCCTGCTGGCGGGGAGGGGGGCGCTCTCTGTGAATAAGATGTCGCCGTGTGCACGCTGCGCACGCCCGGCGCACGGGGACGCCGTCTGTTCCCACAGCAGAGGGTCTCGGACGGAGATTTAAGGCGCAAGAAGTCACGCCTACCCGTGGAGCTCCTGTCCCCGCGTGTGCACCGCACGCCTTTCCGCCTGGGGACCCTCGCCGCCGCCGCTCAGAGTGGGGTGCGGGTCCGCTGGGCTGCTCGCCTCCGGTGCCGAGCGTCTTATAAAGTCCTCACCCTGCCGCCGCCTGCAGAGCGGCACCTCTCACTGCACACAGAAGGCCAGGCCGGTGGCTTCTCTCCGGGGACGTGAGGGCGCATGCCCGCTGTCTGCCCGCTGTCCCCCTGCTGGTGCGGCCCCTGGCCTGTAGCCCACCGTCCCCCTCTCCTTCTCTTGGATCAGCGGCTTCCAGGTTCTTAAATTTATCGCGGTTTTGAGCAACTAGATTATGACTTGGGTGGTTTCCACGTTCCTTGTGTGTGGGGTTCATGGAGTTTCCTGGGTCTGTGTGTTTGTAGTTTTCATCAAATTGGAGAATCTGGACATTTCTGAGCCTGTTTCTCGGGATGTTTTTCCTGGCGGCGCAGCAGCAGCTCCAAACACACACGTGGTAGGCCACCCGCAGGTGTCCCGCGACCGGGTGACGCTCCTCAGCTGTTCAACAACTTTCCCGTGCTGCCCGCGCCCCGTGCGGGCAGGTGTGACTGCTGACGCTGCTGTGCGGCGCGTGGTGGCTGCCGCTCCGGTCTGCACATTCCTTGGCGCGCTGCGGCTTCCCTCTCCACGCGGTTCGGCCGGCCCTGAGGGCTTCGAGTCTCCGTGGAACTGTTTACACGGAGCAGACTCCTAGCAACGGTCTCCATGCCCTTGCGGGCTGGTTCTCCCATCTGCGAGGGGTCGGGAGGGTGTCGGTGGGTTTTCTCCTCGCTGTGGATCGCAGACCCCCCCGCTTCCCCACACTCCCGGGCGTTTCGGTAGCGGCAGGCACAGAGTAACACGGTGCGCGGGTGATCTGGGGAGAGAGCCTCCTGGGACCAGGCTCCATGGGACAGGAAGGGCTCTCCTGCGCACCTGCCCCCACGGCGTGCACTGCCCCTCGGTCAAACGGCACGGAACCACCTGGGCCTGCTCCTCTTCCAGGAATCGGTGTGGCCGAAGTGATTCCGGCCTCCCCCGCGTCCTTGGGGGTCCCGCCCACGACGGCCCACGGTGTGTGCTCAGCACATTGCCGTGGCCTAAGAGGGGGCCCCCGACTCGCCCCTCGGCTGGGGGCTGGCCCGCGTGGGCCACCCCATCCTCAACCCTCGGGGAGCGCCCCGTGCTCCGCGCAGACTCTTGTCCTCGTGGGGCCGACCCTGACCTGCCTGACGGCCACACGACGACTTGGGGAGCGTGCCACAGCACGAGAGCCCGCGGACACTGGCGGCGACCAAGTGTGACTTCTGGCCGGAAGCGAATGAGGGGAGGGAGCCCCTCTCCCAAAGCACACGGAACTTTAATCTCTGCGAAAGTATCCGAGTGATCATGAAAAGGAAGGATGAGGTGAAGGGCATTCAGTCTCAGCGGGAAATATTTCAAAATGTCTCTCAATGGGATGACTGCCTTTAAGTAAACAGGGGCCGAGCGCCGGTAAGTGTGTTCACAGAGAGGCCCTGGCGCCCGCAGGCACGGACAGGGACATGCAGGCCGGGGCGCTTCCAGCTGGCGGCGGGAGCAGCTCCGCGAGCATCCTTACATGTGTGTGACTCCTTCGGCGCGGCAGCAGCATGAGGCGCAGGCCCTGAGACTTCCACAGCAGGGGGACGACGGAGCTGCGGCAGGTGCGCTCATGGCTGGGCGCCCGCACCCACCCCCCAGGGACCAGCAGGCCCCGGAGACGGACGTGCCAGGCGGCGGGTGTCAGCGTACAGAAGCGCAGGGACTGCCGCAGATCCCGCAAGAATGCAGCGGCGAGGCGCAGCGCACCAGGGCCGTCCTTTCCACGCACAGCAGAAACTGAAGCAGAGACAGACCCTCCTAGGACTAAACACACACTCGGTCTGGTTCGAGGCGCTGGAGGTAGTAGAGGTCCTACGGGGACAAGGCTGCGGTGGCTTACTCGAGCTCTGGCAGTGCTGGCGGCCTCCCGGCAGGGAGGTGGCCCAGGGTGACCCTCTTCTGTCCCTCTCCCCCCACGGGCTGTGGTCCGAGCTGGGTGCCCTACGCACCCAGGAACCTTTACACGTGCTCCACGCGGCCCAGAACGGGGTAACGGTACCAATAATTCCCAAATGCACCGTTAGGAGGCGTCGAAGGAGAAGAGAAGTTTCAGAACGACTTCCCTGAAGAGTCCTGCTCACAGATCTCGGCTCTTCGGTGAAATGTGAGCGGCAAAAGAGAAGTGACCAAAAGGTACGGCTTCCTCACCCACAACATCAGGCTCTCCTATCGGCAAGAAAAGGTCTCCGAGTCTCGGACACCAGCCAGGCAGACGTGAGACTTATACTGTGATTCCTTTGTTCTAAAAGTCCCAGGTCAAGGGCGCCTGGGTGGCCCAGTCAGTTGAGCGTCCGACTTCGGCTCAGGTCATGATCTCGCGGTCTGTGAGTTCGAGCCCCGCGTCGGGCTCTGTGCTGACGGCTCAGAGCCTGGAGCCTGCTTCATATTCTGTGTCTCCCTCTCTCTCTGCCCCTCCCCCACTCATGCTCTGTCTCTCTCTCTGTCTCAAAAATAAATAAACATTAAAAAAAAAAATTTAAAAGTCCCAGGTCATGGCCGTCATGTTCGCACCGCGAGGGAGGTGGAGATGGCGCTCGCTCGGGTAAATGAGGGCGGATGGCCCAAGTTCAGACTTTTAACTTTTAAATCTAGTGTTTTGGCCCAACTTTCAGAGAAGTCACTGCCTATATGAAGTTAGTTCAACAGATAGGAAGGTAAATGTTTAGTCAAAACTTCTAACATGCTGGTCGTCATCACGGAGCAGACAAACAACGGAGCATTCTGTGGACACGGCAGCGCGCAGGGCACTGGGCCCAGGGAGGGTCAAGGCTGACCCGAGGTCAAGGTTAGTCTTGGGTGCAGTGAGGAAGAGGGATGCTGTTTCCAGCACCAAGAAGACCACGGAGACCAGGAACACCCGAGGTGAGCGGACCCTCTTCTGGTCAACAACGCCACGGTCGGTACCGACGGATCGGGAAAAGGAGTGAGGCCGACAGACGGGACGGAGCCGCCCCCCGGGCCTGTCTGCAGTGAGGCCGACAGACGGGACGGAGCCGCCCCCCGGGCCTGTCTGCAGTGAGGCCGACAGACGGGACGGAGCCGCCCCCCGGGCCTGTCTGCAGTGAGGCCGACAGACAGGGACGGAGCCGCCCCCCGGGCCTGTCTGCAGTGAGGCCGACAGACGGGACGGAGCCGCCCCCCGGGCCTGTCTGCAGTGAGGCCGACAGACGGGACGGAGCCGCCCCCCGGGCCTGTCTGCAGTGAGGCCGACAGACGGGACGGAGCCGCCCCCCGGGCCTGTCTGCAGTGAGGCCGACAGACGGGACGGAGCCGCCCCCCGGGCCTGTCTGCAGTGAGGCCGACAGACAGGGACGGAGCCGCCCCCCGGGCCTGTCTGCAGTGAGGCCGACAGACGGGACGGAGCCGCCCCCCGGGCCTGTCTGCAGTGAGGCCGACAGACAGGGACGGAGCCGCCCCCCGGGCCTGTCTGCAGTGAGGCCGACAGACAGGGACGGAGCCGCCCCCCGGGCCTGTCTGCAGACGCTGTAAGCAGCTGCGTGGAAACGCCGGGAGGACCTACCAGTCAATGCTCAGAACTGCACGGCTCAACAAGGCCGCTACACCGATGAGCAAACGAAGTCAGCAACCCCTGAGCGCACGGCACTGAAGACAGCTTCCCCCAGGTGCACCTGTGCTGTCACCTGTTCCCTGGGAACGCGCGTGACACTCGCGTCCTCCTGCCGCCTTCACCCCGGGTTTGGGCCTCAGGGCGAGCGGGTAGCCTCAGCGCCCGGGTGAGGAGGACTGGGTCGGGCGGCAGCCTGGAGCTGCAGGGGCTCGCTCACAGGACAGCGGAGGGGGTGGTGAGCAGAGAGCAGGGCCGAGGCGGGCCAGGGGAGCGCTGCTGGGACGTGGAGGCACCTACCGGGAGCGGCTGGGGCGGGGCAGCAGGGAGAAGCCCACTCCCGTCTCCGCCAACCGAGCCAGAGTTAAAAGCCACAGCTTGGATCTTGTTGTCCTATTGCTCCTGACTCTTTATTGGTTCATCTCGGCTAAAGAGTGGGGTGCCCTCCACCTAGAGGGGTCCCCACATGCGCCTGCAGCACCTCCAGGCCCTACCCTCACGGCACAGCCCCTCAGGGACGGACCTGCTGGACTGAACCTGTCTCCAGCATGGCGTGGACGTGAGCCTGTAGCCCCACAGGCGTGGGGACGGGGCGGGAGGGGCAGACACCGGAGAGCAGAGCTGGAGGAGCCGGTCCCCGGGGTCGCGGTGGGGAGGGAAAAGCACAGGCTGGACACGGAGGGCCTGGAGGGGGTCTGGGCGAGGCAGGGCGAGTTCCAGGAAGGACGTGGTCAGGGTCACTTCCTGCTGGAGGACTGGAGGGGGCGGGGAGGAGGCGGCCTTTGGTACGCCAGGGACATAACTGGGGTGCGTGCAGCTCAGGTGGCCAGGACGGGTCCCCGAGGGGACGCACCTCCCTCATGCTGGAAGAGAGGGGGGATCAGCTCCAGCGCTTGGAGAGGGAGGGAGGCACTGGTACCGAAGGCAGGACAAGAAACGTGAGGTCGTCGAGGGGGGACAGAGGACCCGGTGTCGTGGCAGGCGAGTCTGCCGCTCTCCGCAGCCGCTGCCCGGGCCGGGCCGGCTAATGCACAGAGACGGCCTGGCGCCTGTGGGGACGACGCGACTACTCACACTGTCCACGGCCAGGATCTTGGCCCAGATGAAAACCAGGAGGGGCCGCAGCTCTCTGGCTGAGCTCTGCAGCAGCTTCAGCACGTACGGGAAGATGCCCACGGACAAGGCCTGAGGGAGAGAAGAGAGCCTGAGCGCCAGCTCCCGGCTGGGGACACAGTGCGCGCTGCCTTCAGTGCTAGGGGAACGCCGGGCGGATGGACGCGCCTCACTTAGAACCAGCAGCTTCCTCCGACCTGCTCACCTCTGTGGCTCTTCTCCAGTCCTGCCGGGGCCAGAGACCAGGGTTCGCCTCCTGAGGAACACATGGCTTCCTGTCTGGAACTCACCGTCCCCGCCCTCGGAGGGCCTGTCTGCTCTTTGCAGCAAAGCACAAGTCCCCTTAATCGTGATTCTCACGCTTCAAACCACAAGGCGCCTGCCGCCCTGGGATGGGCCCGTCTGCCAGTTAAGACAGGGGGCAGCCTCGGGCGTTCCTGCGCCCAGATCTGGATGGGGCGTCATCAAGGGGGGATGTCTCTGCTCTCGGCAGGGCAGTGACAGAGAAGGGGCCATCTCTGCGCAAAGGACACCGAGGCAGAGCCTTACGTCGGTCACCTCCGTGTCTCCCTCCAAGACGGACGGAGGGGGACACCCGGGCCGGAGGCCGATGGCGGGGTCTGTGTCCTTCCCTCGCTCAAGGCCGTGTGTAACAAGGGACCAGCATCCTTTCTCTAACTCGGGCAGCTGGGTCTCCCTGGAGGGCCCAGCCCAGACCTGCTGGACACCTCGTCGGACCAGCGCCTGTTCATATGGTCCCAAAGTTTCCAACAAGGAGAAGCTCAGCTCTGCAAACAGCCAGGAGTAGTATTGTAAAAATTCACCACAGAAATAAAAATCTCTCTAAAATGTTATTAGGGCATATTTCCCTGTCTCCTTAACGACCTTTTCCATGGTGGCCAAGCGGCGTCGCCGCGCACAAGCAGGCCGGACAGTTCGAGCGTCCCACGGGACCCTCGCCAGCGACCTATGCGCCGTTAAGTCCCTTATGGCCCAGTGCGAACGGTCCGATGGCGGGGGAACTAGTTTTCCTAAGTTTTAGACTTTTTCCTTCTTCCTCCAACCTGAGACTATCATCACTCTCTGTCGACGCTACGTAATGAAAAGATGCAAATGCACCCAAAATAAGGATAAAACGCTATCCTGAGCCCCCGCGTGCTCATCCCTCGGCCTCAGTGACGCCGACCCGACAGCAGGGCGCCAGCACGCCAGGCCCCCCTCCCCCCCCCCGCCCCGCCGGCCCTCTGCCGGCGTATCTGAAGCGCTCCGTGCTGGTCACACACTTTCATCTGGAAACATTTAGTCTGCACCTCTAAAAATTAAGGTCTCCTTTATATGAAAATGACCACAAGCCATTACACCTGAGAAAATGAGCGACTCTTCGTCAGTGACTATTTAGTTCATGTAAAATTTCTAATTATCCTGAATATTGATCCTTCAAACTGTAATTCCAAACTGTTGTTTGCACACAGAACCAAAAAGGTCCACGTGTCACAGCTGGTGACAGGTGTCCTGAACCTCCTCTAATCAGCAGGTCCCCTAACGATACCCCCTTTCCTTCTGACGTAGTTGTTGAAAAACGAGTCACTTTTTGATCTGATTTTTGTCAGTGTTTTCTGTTTTAAATGGCTGTTTCAATAGCCCTTTCTACTCTTCTGCAGAAACGAGAAATCAGAAAAGGGTTTCCAGACTGTGCTGAGCTCGGAGGGTGAAGTCGGTGAGCGGGTGTGTGCCGAGCACTCTCCGGGCTCAGGGGCACCTGTGGGGACGAGCCACACAGCCTGGCAACACTTTCTGTCTGCAAAGGTGAAGCCTTGTGGCAGATGGGAGAAGAGGGCAGAGCAAAACCAAACCGCCAGTTGCCATAGTGACAGAGGCCGCAGGGCACGTGCACCGCGATGGGCCCTCGGGCTGACCCCCCCCCCCCACCAGTCACTCCTGGCCTGTGAGACAAGTCCTCGGACGCACAGCGGAGTCTCGGCCCCCCCACCCCCCCAGCTCAGCAGAAGCACGCACCAGGCTCACCGCCCAGGGGCCCAGGTCCAAGAAGCGTCCCAGCAAATCCAGGGCTCTCAGCCGGTGCACCTGGCTCAGCAGCACCTGGGAAGGGAGAAGGAGAGGGCGTCACTGCGGAGCCGTGCCACGCTCAACCAGGGGGCTGGCCAGGTGCGCCCGGACCTGCCCCCGGCTCCATCACTCATTCACCTACAGCAGGTGCTCCCTTCTCTGTACAAAACACGGCCCTGCAGAAAGTATCAGAACAAATATTTTTTAATTGCATTAAGCCACCAAGGACACTGCGGTATATAAACTTCCAGACAGAGTTCCCTTAATTATTCTAAACCAGATAATCTATTACTGGGTTTCTCATCTCTTTTGTAAACTAAATGGAATACTGTGGCTTTGATTCCCTACCGCTGGGCGCATCTGGCTGTATCATCCCCAGGGCCCGGTTCGTTTAAACAGCTTCCCCACTGCAACCTTTCTAAACTCTTATTAGGGTTTTGCTACTATAAACGATGTTACGGTAAATACTCTACCAGGCATATTTCTGCAGACTCCCATGGTTTTCCTTAGGAGGAGTCTGAGGGTGAGAGCTATGCAAGCTGACGACCAATTACCCTCCAGTGAACCAACCTGCACTTCCAACAGGCCGCGAGCGAGTGGTCCCCGCCGTGGTCCCTGCCGACCCCTTGGCTCCCCCTCCCGTGGGCACTCCCGCCCTGGGCCTTTGCTGACCACAGCGCCCAGGACGAAGGCTTGCTGCCGTGCTCTCTGGTTATGGGACCTTGGGCAAATCACCTGACTTCCCTGAAACTTAATTTCTTAATTTATAAAAAGGGAGTAACACAAAACCCGATCCCAAAGTTTTTATTAAACGACAAATTAAGAGCTCCTGGACAGCGGCCCGTGACTCACTGTCATTTGCCAACATGACGGATAAAAATAAAATATCCTCGTTTCCGAATTCATTCCCAGTGAGGCTGATCATCTTTTTCGCAGGTTAATTGGCTAATTCTGCAGAAAACTGGCCATGGATGTCCTTGTGTTCCCACTCAGACATCCCGCTTTCTGCCTCACCGGCGTGGAAGCATCTTTATAAAAAGAACCGTTTTTGCCACATAGTTTTCTCTCATTCCTTCTTGTATCAGAGTCTAAAATTTCTAATGGGGTCATTTGTAGTGACTTCTCCCTCATGGGATTTACACTTGAGGCCGTGGGTATGGAGTCCCCAGAAGGCACTCCTCTGTCCGCTGCCACTCCCAGCCATCCAATGCGTGTTTGTGGGGTGCGACTGGGGGCAGTGGGGAGCCCTCTACTATCACCGGTCACTGCGGAGAGACAGACAGCCACGCTGTCACAGCCCGCTCTGACGGCAGCAGTGCTGTGGATCGTGTGCACCCCTGCCGTCCTTGGGGCTCCTAAAGGTCCCCCCTCTCCGTGGGCAGCTGGGTCCCAGAGGGGAGGCAGTGTGTGGGGTTCCCAGGTAGCAGGCAGAGGGGATGGGAAAGCTTAGGGTGTCTGAGGACGGACCAGGCTGAGCGTTTCCTGAGAGAAGCAGCAGTGGGCGTCAGACATTCTGACATTGGACTTGGGCTCGTTTTCAAAACTGAACGGGACGAGGTCTGCAGAAGCACCTGGCCTGTGCCGTTCGCCTCGGGGCGCACCCTGGCACGGTGACCCCACGGCGTCAGCACGCAGTGCAGGACGTCCTGTCGGCGACTCGCGGCTGCCTCTGTCGTGCAGGAAGCAGCCGCCCGAGGGGCTCGTTTCCAGACGAGCCCGGTCTGTGAGCGCGGCGGCAGTCGGTCAGAGATCAGAGACGTCACACAGTGACCCGTCCACGACGCCGAGCGGCTGCCTCCCGCCACCGACGACACGGTAAACACGAATGGAGCCCCGTGTTGCAGGACAGACTGTCCCGTGAAGCCCCTTCTTCTCTCTCCTTCCTACGGATTCTCCCCTCTCAGTCTAGGCTTCCTTGCACACCGGCCACCCAAGGGGGTGTGGACAGCGATGTCTCGTCCACTGTAGGACCTGCGTGCACCTGCCCTTGCAGTGCCTCGGGGATCGAGGGACTTCCTTCCGATTCCTCCTGTTTGTATTTCTAGAAGGCGAGAAAAGACCCAGGGGCTGGTCAGGGAAGGTTCGTTCCCAGTGACACTCGCAGGACGGACTGCAGATCAGCTGGCCCGAGAAGACATTTCGTCTGACACCGAAGGTCATCGGCTAAGCCTCTGAGTCTTCAGGCACAGAAAATTCTCTCTGGCTTGTGGAGAAAGGAGCAGGGATTGGAAAAGCCACAGAGTCTGCATTAAAATTCTCCTTCCCTTAGGCAGAACTTTCTGACTTGCTGAGGCCCCAGAGGATAATTTATGCGTAACTGGGTCCAGGCTTTGGCAAAAATACAGTTCCTTAAGATAAAGCAGGGTGACGTGACCCCAGCTGATGAGAAAGAGGCCGAGGGCATGTCTGCATGGTGTCCCGGTCCTCTCTTGGTAAGTACAGGTTCGCGCACTGACCCAGGCTGGGCACAGCCCTCCAGGATGACAAAGAGCCTGCTGCTTGGGCTGCTTGAAAGATCACACAGAAAACGTCTCCCCGCCTCCCCTTCTGAGCGATTTTCCCTTACTTCGCATTACAGCGCGGGCTCTATCAGGTTCTCTGTCCCCGAGGAGCGTGGGTTGTAAATGGAACATTAGAAAGACGTCGACACAAGGCCGTTTGCAGCGGGACTGTTTGCCAGAGCCAGAAGACCTGATTTCGCATGCCCGGCACCACGCCCGTGCTTCGGAAAGGATGGATTTCACTCTGTCACACCGTCGACAACACTGGAAGGTCGGCGGGAGGGCCACGGGCTCTGTGATTGAACATGCTGGCAACCCGGGAGGAGCTGCAGGGCACGGCGAGTCCACCCTGCGTGTCCCGTGCACTCGCCCCGGCTGGCGTGTGCACCCCCTGAAGGGAGGGAGTGCCGGCAGCTGCCCCGCGGCCGGCTTCGGCTCCTCCTTCTTACTGCTGTGCTTCAAACTCGGGATTGTCTTACGCCGAGCTGGAAGCTAACAAGCGCTACGCCCTACTCGTGGTGTCGGTCACAGCACAGACGGCGCCTGGACGCGCCCGGGGAGAGGCCGTGGCAGGGCTCTGGGGCGAGGACGGACCGCTGCGTTTCTAGCACGTCCCAGGGCTTCAGCTCCCAAGTCCCCTCTGCTATCTGAGGTCCCGGCACACAGTCCTGGGCCAGGCGAAGCCTCGGCGCTGGTGCTGGCACACGGTCCTCAGTCGGCTGTGTGATGGACCCAGAGGCAGCTGACCAGCCCCTCTCCCCCGGAACGAGGGACGCTGGGCTCTGGTAGCAACAGAGAAACTGTTCGCCCAGTAACCACAGGGCCTTGGGCAGCAGGGGCCGCTCAGCGGGGGCTCTGCTGTGATGTGCTTGGTGGTCTGTGTAGGAAGGTGCCAGCTCTCAGCACCTAAGACCCCGAACCGGGAGGCGGCGTGCCTGTGAGCCCCTGTCCCTCTGCTGCCCACAGCCCGGCTGCAAAACACACGGTCTGGGTCCTAAAGTGCGTTATTAGGCCTCGGTGTCTAACTGACCAAAGGTCCACACGCCTGTCCTGCAAATACACACTAACTGACACAGAAGCTCTGTGAAAATTTCCCATCTTCCCACCGGTGAAGAACCTCGGCACCCTGCGTCCCGTCTGAGCTCATTAGCTAAGAACGTCAGCTGAACGAGACCCGCAGACGCCACGCTTCCACCCCACCAGCCGGGCGCAGGCTTCGTGTGAGCGCTGGCGCCGGCCACGTGAGGGCTGCCACTTGACCGCCACCACGCACGTGCCCTCCACGGAAGGGACGGCAGGGCTTCGGGTCTGAGCTGCCCGCCCGCAGTCTGCAGGCGCCTGGCGCCGAGCCGCCAGGGCTGTGTGCGATGTCCTCACCGCTCCTCCTCCCCCCCCCCACCCCCGGTGGACCCGCAGCTCAAGGTCCTTCCAAACAGGAGGGCCTGATGCCACACAGCACATTTGCCACCGCGTTCCGTGGCTGCTGGAAGGGCGGCCAACTACAACCCAAATTAGGGCTTCAGCGAGGGTCGGGGAGGCAACTGGCACCCCCAGGACGGCCTTCCAGACTAAGTCTGCGATGGGACCCGGCGACTGCGAGGGGCCGGTCCCCCCACCCTCACCCCACAGAGCACCGTGCGCTCGGCCCATCCGGCTGGGCCTGAAGACGCTCACCTGCAGGACGATGGGAAGTTGCTCGGGTGGGTTCCTGTTCTCCACGCCCATCGTGAGCCACACCTGGAAGGCGGTCAGCTGCTCGGCAAAGAACGGACTGTGCTGTGGGGCAGGCAGGGCGGCTGGTTAGGGACTTCGCCCCGACACCGCACACCCCACGCCGCAGCCCCCACGCTGCCTGGGTCCCGGTGACGGAGGGCAGGGAGCGGCAGGGGCGGTGGCGGAAGTGACACGGCACAGCTGGTGGCCTGTGCAAGCAGACCGGATAAGGGCCGGAGGAAAGGGTGTCCCTGGGCTGAGCTGGGAAGACGGTGAGGAGTGTGTCTGGGGGACAATGTGGGAATCCCGCCCCGGACGGGTAGAGCTTGAGACGCCTACTGGACACGGAGTGGGGGCATCGAGAGGGCACGGTGCCGTGCCTGCAGTTCCGGGGAGGTCAGCGTTGGAGGCACAAACTCAAAGGGAAGCCAGAAAGAGCAGGGCTGAAGCCAGAGGCCAAGGGCGGTGGTGCAGAAGGAGTCGGGGTGCCGGGCGGGCAGGACACAGCCTGGTTCCGCCGAGACTGGCTGAGCAGCACGGAGTCACTGGAGACCAAGGCGCAGCGGGCAGAGGCGCTGCAGAGCACGCTCAACACAGGGGGGAGGTGGACTTGGAGACTCGAGTGTGGACGGCTCTGTGAAGGGATTTGGCTGCCAAGGGGAAGGATCGGAATGGAGGGGGCGGCGGGAGGGAGTGGCTGGAGGCCACCGGGTCCAGAACTCTGGTTTCGAGGTGGGAGGGTGAGGATGCATCTGTGAGCAGCTGGTGCCGTCCGGGCGGGAGGGCGGGCTCTCGGGTGGCGTTGTGTGCTGCCGGCAGCCCGGGCGGCTCTCCAGGAATGAGAGTCAGGGAGGCAGGTGGGTCAGGGTAGAGGGACATGGGCAGACCTTGGGGCACCTGCAGGAGGCTCTCCATCACCTCAATTTTCGTGAGACAGAGAGGGAGGACATGGCCGAGCAGAGCGGTACAGGAAGGAAAGATGTCACCAAGAACTGTGATTTACTCTGGAACCCTGGGGCGGGGGGCAGGGAGGCAGAGAGTATGTGAGGCCACTCTGGGGTCACGGAGCGGCCGGCAGGCGGTAGGGCTGCTGGACCCATGCGCTGAGGTCACAGTGATGGGGGACGTGGAGTTGGTCTGTCCTTCCTGGCCTGGCAGAAGGGACACCTTTCCTGGCAGTGACAGGGACCATGCAGAGGACAGAAGGAGTGACTCGGGGAGGAGGGAGGGCCGGGAACCGGTCGGTGAACCAAGAGGCCAGGCAGCCACGGTGGTGTTTCGGTCTGATACAATCACTGTCACCTAACGCAGGGTTCTGCTGTCCCGAACCCCAAACCAGAAGGGTCCCAAGTTACAAATCTCTGCTTCCCAGCCCTGTCCTCCCGTCCCACCTTCTCTATTTTCCCAAGGGGAAGGCTGTGGCTGCATTTCAGAGTGTCCGTGTACAGGGAAGGAAGGTGGGAAGGCGGGACTGTGGCACGTGTAGACGGTGTGGACCCGCATGCGTACACAACTCAGGTCTGTAAGCCCAACCCCGGGCCTGCTCGCTCCATGCCGTCCACGGAGGAGCCCGGTGGTCAGAGCCACGGTGTCCCCTTCGACCAGTCTGTTGCGTGGAAAGTGCGCAGATAGTGAGTGCCACCCTGGAGTCCGTGTTCCTGCAAAGCTGGCTTGTGCCAGGTGCACCAAATCTGGAGGGCGACCTGGGAGTTGGGATGGAGCCCCCAAACCGGCTTCCCTGTTTTTAGGTGTGAACTTTTCCTGAGTTGGTTAAGAATAGTAACCTCGTTGAGCTCTCTGTCCCCACATGTGGGAGGCCTTTGGATTCTGAGGGGCGCTCGGGTAGTTCAGATAACTCCATCTCTTCTCCCCTCCTTCCAGCTCCGGAGTTGAAGTAAGGGCGCCCCCATGTTGCTCGCTGCCGGAGACACCCTCCCGCACAGAAACAACCAGCGTTCCACGGCTTTTCACCCGCGGCTGACCGAAAGGGGAAGTCTCTGCTGCTGAGGTGCACGGTGAGGTCTGTCGTGCCCCTTGCAGTACAGGCAGCCCCCCAACACAAACGGGCTCGGCATTCTAAATAATGCACCCCAAAGCACCTCTAGAGCTGCTCTGTGTGCACCCAACGATGACTGAGAGTGGGGGCTCCGGGCCAGACCTCCGAGAGCATGGCTGCGGTGTCAGAGCTCCTGGGCAGAGGTTCTGAGTCCTGGGGCCGCGCGTCCAGGGCCTCCCAAGCCAAGTCTGAGGCCAGGCGGGCTGCTCTGCGGTCGGCCCACGTGTCAGATGGCCCGGGGGCCTGAAAACGGGCGCGAGAGGAAAAGGACAGAAAGCAGGAAGGCCGGAGGGGCACGAAGAGTCACCTGACCCCTGGGGGATCCAGGCACAGAGGAAGTAGTTCATCTGCACACACCTCCTCTTCTCGCTACACTGCCTGGTGTCTGTCCTCACGTGCAGTGACACTCGCTACTCACGATGATCTCGCCACTTAGAAGAGGAGAGGAAAGAAAACTGCCAAGTGGCCAAGAGCATTCAAACTCCACAGTCCGTCAGAGCTCGGCCTGCAGAAGGGCTCTCTAAGTCCCTCAGGAAACCCCCCTGTCCACACCTCCCAGCGCACACAGCCACTCCTCCCTTGTCCCGACGTCAGCAAATGCGGACTCTGACCAGGCTCCTTTCCGTTGTTAATCAAAATCTGTCCTCCCAGCTACTGACCCCGGACGAGTGACCAACAAGCTGGGCTTCGTTTTGGTGCATCTGACAATGAGGTTTTAAAATAAGGCCAGTAATTTACCCAAAATTATCAGAACAAAGTAGTGAGTTTAGTAATGCTACTGCAAAAACTCTCCTATAAACAACGTACATGTGGAGAAAGAGAGAACAACATTCGGAAAGACACCATTCGCAGTCAGGATGACGGAAGGGAAGACTCGACATGCCCCCACGTCCGTCTACGCACCCGTGTAATCCCTGCCAACACCGCTTTCATAACCAAGCCTGCTCAGTACTGAGCAAGGACACCCTGGCCAAAAAGGCAGAGCGGAGAGCACAGGAGCAGCCCATGCGGATGGTCGCCCGGTTCGATGTGAATTACGCCAGGTAAGCTCAACATCCACGTGTGGAAAAGCGTGTCTTGACCCCTGTCTCACACCGTCCGTACTAGTAAATCCCAGAGGGGCTGCAAGTCCACGGGGAGAAGTAAGACGATCAGGCTTTTGGAAGAACAAGAGAAGAACACCTGCTCAAGGGTGTTCATCTCCAGGTAAAGATTTCTTAAACAGGATACTAAAAGTCTCAAGCATGTGAGAAAAAAAAATTGATAATTTGGATGTTAAAACAAGAAACTTCTGTTCAAGGAAAAAACATTAAAAAAGTGAAAATAAAGTCCACAGAGTTAAAATAAAAAAAAAAAGAAGGAAAAAGAAAAAGATATGGACAACGAGTGATAGATTTGTATTCAGACTATACACACAATCACTACAAACTGATAGGAAACAGATAACATAAAAGAAAAACCAAAAGACTTAATCAGGCAATTTACAAAGGAAGATATTCCAATGGCAAATGAAAATACAAAATAGTGCTCAACACTATTAACCATCAGGGAAATACAAGATAAAATCTCAGTGAAACACCTCTTCACACTGAACCACAACAGCCAAATCAAGGGAAAAAGGTACAAAATATCAACTGTTTGTGAGGACACAGCGCAACTAAAACCCTCAGAAGTTCTGTAGAAGTGTCAGTTGATTTGATCACAGGAAAACTGCCTGGCAGTGTCCATTAAAATGGACCACACATGTGCCTGGTGACTGGAAATCTCACCCCCTGTGTGCACCCCTGACACTAACACACCAAAACCACTTGAGAAATTAGCAGCATCCACAAAATTTAAGGGGGCACCAAAAACTCAGTAACTGAGACTAAAAAAAATACATTAATGCAATATTTAAAAAGAATAAGTGTGAAAATCCACAATGAACGAAATATCAAAACTTCCAGAAAAGACAGGCTCAGCATCACTGACTTCTCCTTCTTGCCAGGCTCCAACGGCTCGGCCTGGCACTGGCCAGCACTGCTCGCGGGAGGGGCCATCCCTAAACTCCAATGCCTGCTGGCCAGAGGAGGGCACACGACCTTTGGAGCGTCCCACACGGTGACGACAGCTCCAACCGTGGGAGCAGACGTAACGCTGAGTGAAAGCAGTCAGGCACGCAGGCCACGCCCTGTAGGATCCCGCTGACCCGAGCACACAAACCCAGGCGGGACGGTGGCTGCGCTCGGGAAGGCGGGCTGAAGGCAGCAGGAAGGGGCGTCTGGGGGGCTCTAGCACGTGGCTGCTCGATCGGGGTGCTGGCTACAGGAGGTGCTCCCCTTACAAAAACTCCTCAAGGCCACACACTTAGGATGTGCAGTTTTCTCTATGTACGCTCTGCTCCCGAAAAAGTGAAAACAAAATTGAAAAGCTAGTGTGGGGCCTCGTCAGTTACCCCTCCCGCTCACAACTCGGGAAGATTATTCCCACACGCAGAACACCGATTCCCGCAGACCAGAAACGAAGCACTGAGATCCGCGGGGTGCACCCGGCAGAGGAGCGGAAGGGCGACAATGCGGGACTGCACTGTTTTACACAGGAGTTCAGAGTTCTGATCCCCTAAGGGCACAGAGTACAAGCATACACGGTATAGAAAGCCGAAATTGTATTAGGTTTTCCAAACACATGTTTGTGGAGACAGGCCCTGGCCTCGTTTGGCGAGCTGAGGCACTCGGGAGGGCCACCAGCTGCAGCAGAGGGGAGGCCTGGGCTGTCCCCACGGAGTCCCACGACTGCGTGAGCCCGGTCCCTGCCTCAGTGTGGGTCCAGCGGGAAGGGGCCACGTGCAGTGCTGAGAGCCGAGCGCAGGCCCTGCCAGCTTTCCCTCCAGGGTTGATGTAACTTGCAAGTGTGTTACAAAAAAGCGGATGGAGAGAGAGGGGGAGAGAGGGGTGGACGTGCTCCGGCAAGCGCGGCAAATATTAAGGGCAGGACGGTGGGCACACAGGTGCTCACTGTACTGTTCTTTCAACCTGGCTGGAGGCTTGAACGTTTCCGTACTAAAATGTGAAGGTTTTCAAGCAATAAAGAGGAAGGAAATATGAGGTAAACAAGACAGGAAGGCCTCTCAGCCCACTGCCCCCTCCAGCGGGGTGTCGGGCCATCTGAGGAATTACACCCCACACAGACACGCACCCCCACGCCCACGCAGATGCGCACACACATACACCCACGTGCACAGATGCACACCAGCACCGAGCACACGCGCACACAGATGCACACCAGCACCGAGCACACGCGCACACAGATGCACACCAGCACCGAGCACACGCGCACACAGATGCACACCAGCACCGAGCACACGCGCACACAGATGCGCACCAGCACCGAGCACACGCGCACACAGCATGCACACCAGCACCGAGCACACGTGCACACAGATGCACACCAGCACCGAGCACACGCGCACACAGATGCACACCAGCACCGAGCACACGCGCACACAGCATGCACACCAGCACCGAGCACACAGCATGCACACCAGCACCGAGCACACGTGCACACAGATGCACACCAGCACCGAGCACACGCGCACACAGCATGCACACCAGCACCGAGCACACGCGCACACAGATGCACACCAGCACCGAGCACACGCGCACACAGATGCACACCAGCACCGAGCACACGTGCACACAGATGCACACCAGCACCGAGCACACGTGCACACAGATGCACACCAGCACCGAGCACACGCGCACACAGCATGCACACCAGCACCGAGCACACGCGCACACAGATGCACACCAGCACCGAGCACACAGATGCACACCAGCACCGAGCACACAGCATGCACACCAGCACCGAGCACACGCGCACACAGCATGCACACCAGCACCGAGCACACGCGCACACAGATGCACACCAGCACCGAGCACACGCGCACACAGCATGCACACCAGCACCGAGCACACGCGCACGCAGCATGCACACCAGCACCGAGCACACGCGCACACAGATGCACACCAGCACCGAGCACACGCGCACACAGATGCACACCAGCACCGAGCACACGCGCACACAGATGCACACCAGCACCGAGCACACGCGCACACAGATGCACACCAGCACCGAGCACACGCGCACACAGCATGCACACCAGCACCGAGCACACAGCATGCACACCAGCACCGAGCACACGTGCACACAGATGCACACCAGCACCGAGCACACGCGCACACAGCATGCACACCAGCACCGAGCACACGCGCACACAGATGCGCACCAGCACCGAGCACACGTGCACACAGATGCGCACCAGCACCGAGCACACGCGCACCCAGCATGCACACCAGCACCGAGCACACAGCATGCACACCAGCACCGAGCACACGCGCACACAGATGCACACCAGCACCGAGCACACGTGCACACAGATGCACACCAGCACCGAGCACACGCGCACACAGATGCACACCAGCACCGAGCACACGCGCACACAGATGCACACCAGCACCGAGCACACGTGCACACAGATGCACACCAGCACCGAGCACACGTGCACACAGATGCACACCAGCACCGAGCACAGCGCACACAGCATGCACACCAGCACCGAGCACACGCGCACACAGATGCACACCAGCACCGAGCACACGTGCACACAGATGCACACCAGCACCGAGCACACGTGCACACAGATGCACACCAGCACGAGCACACGCGCACACAGCATGCACACCAGCACCGAGCACACGCGCACCCAGCATGCACACCAGCACCGAGCACGCGCGCACAGCATGCACACCAGCACCGAGCACGCGCGCACACAGATGCGCACCAGCACCGAGCACACGCGCACACAGCATGCACACCAGCACCGAGCACACGCGCACACAGATGCACACCAGCACCGAGCACACGTGCACACAGCATGCACACCAGCACCGAGCACGCGCGCACAGCATGCACACCAGCACCGAGCACACAGCATGCACACCAGCACCGAGCACACGCGCACACAGATGCACACCAGCACCGAGCACACGCGCACACAGCATGCACACCAGCACCGAGCACGCGCGCACAGCATGCACACCAGCACCGAGCACACGTGCACACAGATGCACACCAGCACCGAGCACACGCGCACACAGATGCACACCAGCACCGAGCACACGTGCACACAGATGCACACCAGCACCGAGCACACGCGCACACAGATGCACACCAGCACCGAGCACACGCGCACACAGCATGCACACCAGCACCGAGCACACGCGCACACAGATGCACACCAGCACCGAGCACACGCGCACACAGCATGCACACCAGCACCGAGCACACGTGCACACAGATGCACACCAGCACCGAGCACACAGCATGCACACCAGCACCGAGCACACAGCATGCACACCAGCACCGAGCACACGCGCACACAGATGCACACCAGCACCGAGCACACGCGCACACAGATGCGCACCAGCACCGAGCACACGCGCACCCAGCATGCACACCAGCACCGAGCACACGCGCACACAGATGCACACCAGCACACGCGCACCCAGCATGCACACCAGCACCGAGCACACGCGCACACAGATGCACACCAGCACCGAGCACACAGCATGCACACCAGCACCGAGCACACGTGCACACAGATGCACACCAGCACCGAGCACACAGCATGCACACCAGCACCGAGCACACAGCATGCACACCAGCACCGAGCACACGCGCACACAGATGCACACCAGCACCGAGCACACGCGCACACAGATGCGCACCAGCACCGAGCACACGCGCACACAGCATGCACACCAGCACCGAGCACACGCGCACCCAGCATGCACACCAGCACCGAGCACACGCGCACACAGATGCACACCAGCACCGAGCACACGCGCACCCAGCATGCACACCAGCACCGAGCACACGCGCACACAGATGCACACCAGCACCGAGCACACGCGCACACAGCATGCGCACCAGCACCGAGCACACGCGCACACAGATGCACACCAGCACCGAGCACACGCGCACACAGCATGCACACCAGCACCGAGCACACGCGCACACAGATGCACACCAGCACCGAGCACACGCGCACACAGCATGCACACCAGCACCGAGCACACGCGCACCCAGATGCACACCAGCACCGAGCACACGCGCACACAGATGCACACCAGCACCGAGCACACGTGCACACAGCATGCACACAGACGTGTGCCTACGTGGATCACACACACACACACAGACACGCACACACGCACACGGACATACAAGACAGCGACTCGCACACACATACTTCCCACACAGACACGCACACATGCACATGGACATACGCGCCGACCCGGCGGACCCCACGGACACCCTCGAGGGACTCACCCGAAACGCAGTGCCTTCCTCAATGATGGTGGGCAGCTGAGAGAGGCAAATGTCGACGGCCAGGTCCCAGGCTTGCCTGTGGAGAGAGCAGAGGGACGCCCACAGGGCCTCACTGACCGCTTCTCCGGGAGGGGCCCTGGCCGCGGGTGGGCAGAGCCGCGGCCCGGGGGTCCGCAGGAGGAGGAAGGCATTGTTTCTCTCCTGATTTAAATGAGAAAAGAGCTTGGGAGAAAGAAAGGGACTGTCTCACTTTCTGCCTACCTCTTGCCCCGACTTGGCTGCCATGGCCCGTCCATGCCCATGAAGCAGCTGTGGCACTGTGGTGGCTGGACAGTGGCACTGTCACACACAAATGCCCACAGGTGCTTCATCAGAAACAGCCAGTGTGGGGCCAGAAGGCGGCTCCGTCTGCACCCCCCTCCCCCCATCCTGAGCGGCCCATCATCCTGCCCCGAGTCAGGACTGGCCCCACACCACCAGCGGCCTGGGCCTGCGCCTGCCAGGAGCCACTCAGGATGAGGTGTCCATGTCCTTGTTCGAGAGGATAGCAAGTCACTCTGACACGTGACCGTGGCCACCCCTCCACCGGTTTCTCAAAGCAACGAGACCTAGCTCAGAACACACACAAAACGGCCAGAGTGCATCCGACGACCCGGCGTGCGTGGCTCCACCTCCCTAGAGCCATGTCCCCGTCTGTAAGGGGCAACAACTGTGCCGGCTCCCAGGGTCCTCGGGAGACCCTCGGATAGCAGGTGCCGAGGCAGGGGCGCCGAGCAACGAGGGCTGCTCATGCCATTCAGCGTTAGCTCTACACCGACCCAGACGACCGCCTTGCTTTCTCTGTGGCCGCAGACGGCGAGTGTGGACGGCACGGACACGAAGCTCCTTCGCCCCTGCTCTCCCTTCCCCTTCTCAAAGCAGGGCCAGCACGCGATCTGGTTTCCAGTGCGTCCACGTCTTGTCCCAGGGCGGTTCCTGAGAGGCAGGGCTCCACCTGCTGTCCGTTAGACTGACGGCCCGCGCGGCTGTGTGGAAGGGGGCACCATGTCTCCACGTCCCCAGGGAGGGCCGCATCGGGAACGAAAAATGCCAACAGCCAGAAACACAGGACACACGTAAGACAAACAACGGCCTGGAGGGCTCTCCGTCATTATTCAAATACACGAATATATTCCGGTTTTCCCAGACCAGCCCCTGCCGAACAAGCACGCCCTTCCCCCCACCAATCTAATTAAGAGGCAATCAGCACATAATCAAAAGTGCCTCAAAGAACAAGCAATAAATAGTTCCCATATGCTCAGTAAGTGGCCAGGCTGCAGGCGGAATGTTCCTCGGCAGCGTTGAGGGAGATATTTACTCTTTGTTAGACAGGAGCAAAGTCAATTACTGCAATTAAGCTCTGTAAAAATTCCTTGAATTTAATCTAATAAAAACTTCGAACTTGAGAAGTTGGAAGCAAGTGTGTACAAGCGGGGGGGAGACGAAGGTGTGAGCTGCAGGGGAGTATCCAGGGCAGCTAGCCGCCACGCCTGGGTCTGGGCTCTGGGAGTTGGCTACACTGCCACGGTGGGCGCCTGGAGCCACACTCGCGCAGAGCAGGCAACACGCCCTTCCCAGCCCCTCTCATCAAGATCACGAGGCAAGGACAGTCCTCCCATTAAAATGCCACCGCAGCTATCCTCGTTCCTGGTGGGGGTGTCCTGGGCAGGGAATTGGGGGAACCAGGCAGCACTGGGAGAGGCCGCCATGTGGTCTTGTGGCACCAGCTCGGTCCCTCCAAAGAGTGAAAGCCCCAGGGCCAGAGGGTGACAGTCCTTCTGAGAGTGTGCCCCAAGTGGTCACTGGCTGGCCTGTCAGCTCCCGAGGGCCGGCCCCTCCCTCGGGGACTTGGTCCTCAAGCAGTCCCGAAGTGTGCTTTCGTTGGTGTGCAGGGCTCGGGGGCTACAGATGTGGCAGGGAGCCCTGGAAAGGGCCGTGGACGGAGGGGCCCCAGCCGTCTGAGGGGCAGAGGAAGGGGACTCGGCCCACGGCGTCGAAGATGACGGCACGTGTGCAGCTGCGGCAGGCTGGTGGCCCTCTCCGGGCCTCTGGCCACTGGTGCTCACAAGAGGAAAGGGTCGGCTCGGGGACCTGAGCTCCCACGAAAGCCCAGCAGCACAGGAGTGGTGCTCTCTGCAGAGCGTCTCACCAGTTGGTTAAAATTGGCTGCATTTTCTAGGGTAAGATCAAAATGAACTTGGTGTCTTAATTTGGATTCTCGCTCGGGGAGAGTGGGAACACGAGTCCCGGGAAGTCTAAGGCCGTGGCGATGGGCTGTGGGGCTCCGCACGCACTGGAGCCCAGGCAGGTGCCAACCCGGGAGGTGTCTGCGATCGCACTTCCCACAGCCCGCGAAGCGGCTGCGCTGCGGCGGGAGGGGGCGCCGCGACAGCCCGGCCGGCTGATCGGATCCCCGCGGCGTGGAGCAGAGGCAGCTCGATGAGTCACCGCCCGGGGAAACGTGCCGTGCAGGCAGGAGCTCGGGTTTTCAGGAAACGGGCCTCTGATGGCAGACGCCCAAGGAGTGGGCCGGGAGGAGAGCCTTCCAAGAGCGCGTGGCCTCCATCTGCAGCGATGGCTCAGCGGGCAGAGACGGAAAGTGAAGGAGAACGAGTCCCTGACGGCTCCACAGCAAAGATTCAACAGGAGCCGCGCCGCGCTTGTCATTAGCGCCCGCCTGGAGCAAAGTGCAAACGCGGACTGCCTCGTGTTTTAACCTCAATTTCTGCTGGGCTCTGTTCCCTTCTTCCCTGCTCAAAATTCAACCTCTCCATCACCACCCGAGGACCGCAGGAGCCACACGGCACACTGTTTCTTCCAGATGCTCCTGAAAACCTCGGCTGTGTGCTCCCGGGGGACGAGCAGGAGGGAAAGAGCGAGGGGCATTGTTCTAACGCAGCTCGTCACCAAACCAGCTCTGCGGCAAGCCCATGCCAGCACCGGGCACCCGGGCACCGCGGCGGAACCCCAGCACAGCGGAGCATGACCGTCTCGGCCTCTGGGCCCACGCCGTCCCCTCTCTGTGCCCACCACCACAGCCTGGACCCTCACAGCTGCTCTCCCGCCTGCCCCACGGACAGAGGTGTGAGCAGCGCGTCTGCCACCCGGGACCTGCCGAGTTCCCAGCCCCCCTGCATGAGGCGCATTAGACAGAGACACCAGGAGAGGGTAGAAGCGAGCTGTGCCCCTGGGGTTGGCCACTGCGGGGCGGTGGGAAGCCGGGGTCCCCTCGGCTCACGCTCAGGCTACGTGGAACGAGAAATGGCCTCTCCATCACGAAGTCCGTGGATTCAGCGCTGCCAACCAGCCTGTGTTTCCACCATCCCTCTAAGCACCGCCGGGGGGGGGGCCTCCCACTGTAGCCGAGCCAGTCCTCCAGCAGGGGTGCGGCTGCGGGCCCGCGGGTGCGGGACCCGGTGTTTATACCCAGTGTTTCTGACCTCCGCCTTAGCACCAAACAGCCCCGAATGGTTTTATAAAGAAATGAAGACTGTCGCCGTCTCCGGGGTCTTCTCCCTAGATCGACACCACGGTGGCCGGGCCACACCAGCCACACCTGCAGCTGCAGCCCTGGGTCACTCCCGACGCGTGGCCGTCCCTCTGGGAGCACCTACTTAGAAACCACCTCAGCAAACGCAGAAACCGGAGCCAAAGCAGGAGTGGCATCCAGGCTCTGGATAGTACAAGTGCAAACAAACATTCCTCTAAATCCCGGGAGGGCGTGGAGACCTACGAGCATGGCCGTCACTCTCTCCCGCCGCCTCTCCGCTATCTGTTTCAGTGCGCGGGCAAGAGTGCGTGGGCAAGAGGCAGTCACTGCGGACACTCCCCGAGGAAGCAGAGACCGTCCGTGTGGCTCTTCAGACGCCCCTGGCTGTGAACAGAAAGCGAGGCTCGTCCGAGGTGGCCCCAGAGGCCAGCAGCGGCTGGACATGAAGCCAGGCCAGGCCAGGCCAGGGGACTAGGACTTCGGTCACTTAGGACAAGGAACCTGGAACAGCATTTAAAAAAACTGTGATCACTGGGCGCCCTGGGTGGCTCAGTCAGTTAAGTGTCCACTTCGGCTCAGGTCACAATCTTCTGGTTTTGTGAGTTTGAGCCCAGCGTCGGGCTCTGTGCTGACAGTACGGAGCCTGCTTGGCATTCTCTCTCCCTCTCTCTCTGCCTCCTGTCCCTCTCACGCACATGTGTCCTTTCTCTCTCTCTCTCTCTCTCTCTCTAACTAAATAAACTTAAAAAACATTGTGACCACTCCCAATTTGGGTGTGTGTGTGTGTGGGGGGTCTATTTACCACTAAATGGGTCCCCTTGAATTTTCTGCGTGCTCAGTGAACTTGCACTGGCCAGAAACCCCCAGGTCCCCACACGCTCAGGTGACAGTGCTGGCGTGGTGGGTCCTGCCACAGCCGGCCCCTCCTCCAGGATGCCGGGCCCTGGCACTGCCCCGGTACGGCCGCCGCCTCCAGGGCAGGGGGGACACAGTGACACCGAAGTCACCGGGTCAACCAGACGACGTTTCTGGCCATTGCTGCTTGATTGTCTTTCTGTGAGCATTTTCTCCTTGAAACCTCAAGCCTGCTTTCACATTCGAGTCCTCATCAAGGTAGGTTAGTGGCAGACTTTTCAACATTTAATGGGACTGACTAAGGTTTACTCTTTGGCTACAGACTCACGCTCCCACCGTCCTTAGGAAAAGCCTGTCTGGAGGAAACTACGCTGTACACACAGGATTCTCCTCCCTGGAAATCTCGTCACCACCGGTTTCTGCAAGGGGACCCTGTGGTTCGACTCCGTGGCGTCTCTCAGCATGTAAAGGCAGGAAGCCGTGACACTGAGCCTTCCCAAGAAAGATCCCAAATGGAGGCGCTTCGGGGCCGATAGGGAAGCAGGGCGGGCTCACTCAAGGAGAGCCGGGCCCCTACGGACACCTCTCCCCTGCAGAGCTGCTGGCTTCAGGGACCCAGGGGGCACCAAGGCGCAGAGGTCCCTGCTTCCGCCCCCCAGGGCATCCACGGTCCTGGACTCACACAGAGTCCCCAGCAGGCTGCATCTAGTCCCCCTAAATCAGAAAGATTTTTAAAAATACTGTACTGGTGGGGCGCCGGGGTGGCTCAGTCGGTTGAGCGTCCGACTTTGGCTCAGGTCATGATCTCCCCGTTCCTGAGTTCTAGCCCAGCGTCAGGCTCTGTGCTGAGAGCTCGGAGCCTGGAGCCCGCTTCGGATTCTGTGTCTCCCTCTCTCTGCCCTTCCCCTGCTCATGCTCTCTCTCTTCTCTCTCTCTCTCAAAGGTAAATAAATGAACAATAAAAAATTAAAAAAAAAATTTAGACTCAAGGGGCACATGGGGGGCTCAGTAGGTTGAGCGTCCAACTTCAGCTCAGGTCACGATCTCACAGTTCATGAGTTCGAGCCCCACACTGGGCTCTGTGCTGACAGCTCAGAGCCTGGAGCCTGCTTCAGAGTCTGTGTCCCCCTCTTTCTCTGCCCCTCCCCCACTCTCACTCGGTATCTCAGAAATAAACATTAAAAAACCCCAAAAAGATACCGTATTGGCTATCAACATTTTAAAGTAAGGAAACTGGAAATGAAAATACATATTTATGAATACTCTTTAAAACCGAAGCCCTTCCGGGCTCACCACCCCTAACCCTTCTTTATAATACATGTTTTATAAAAACCTGGTTCAGAAGAAACAGGACTTTAGACATCACTTCTCTTGAGGGAAAAGGTAGTTTTGAGGACCCACACTTCCAGAAACGTCAGTCTTCACTCTAATTGTTCACTCGAAGTTCCACAAAGGCCTTCGAACACCCTCCCAGGTGCAGCGTGGCGGGGCCGCACGGTGACTGTGGGGGCCCCTCTGCCTGTGGCCCCACGGCAGCGTCTCTCTTGCCCTGGGAACCCCAGACGTGGGCACGTGGGGGCCCCTCTGCCTGTGGCCCCACGGCAGCGTCTCTCTTGCCCTGGGAACCCCAGACGCGGGCACGGACGAGGCGCGGCATGTCCCCGTTCCCCTCACGGATGGGATCCTACTCCCGCACTTCCCGAGAGGACTCGGGCAGCACGTCTGCAAGCCCATGCCCGGTTCTCCGCGTTTTCAGTGCCGCGGGAAAGCGGTCGTGCACGTGTTAAAAAAAGTCACTCGCTGGAATAAAGCTGACCACGAAGCTACACCGCGGGTGAGGGGCTGCTCTGAAGTGTCTGTGTTAGGGTTCCTACCACGGACAGACACCTTGGCTATCACCCCGTTTTAGTACTGCCTCAAATTCTGCCTGAGTCACAGGAGCGAGGAGACGGGAGGACTAGGAGATCCCAGTGGAAGATGCGTTACGTTAGTGCCGTCGTTACTGTTACTGGTGGTGCGAGTCGCCGCCATCCAGTTTGGGGGAAACTATAAGCAACAGTCGTAAAACTCCCTCGTGTGCTGTGTGAGCAAGTACGACCGTGTGTGTGTGTGCATGTGCACACCCGTGCGACCGTGTGTGTGTGACCAGACACACGTGTGTGCTTGTGTGAAGTGAGCACAGGGTTAACTGGTCATGAATTTGACAGCTTGAGTCCGATGGAGCAGGGGGGGACACACCCCGCAAGCCCGGCTGGCATTTCCTGTCCTCGACACCGGTCCCTGTGGAGTCGCAGCGGCGTGCGGGCCTCTCCCGCCCCGAGCTACCGGACTGCAAGGCCTCTGGAGGCGCTGGCCCAGCGCAGTCTCGAGAGACGCCCCAAGGCACCTGCGCCTCTGAAGGGGCCCCGACTTTCCCGTCCGCAGGGAGCTTCGGGAAGGACTTTACCTGCCCGTCAGCACCCCCTGGACCACTCGGTCTCCGGGTCTGGTGGCACGGCTTCCTGTTTTGCCGCACGTGATTCCACGAGACTTGTGCCGCCGCAGGAACGGACGGGAACCGAGCCGCGGAGGGAACGCGCGCTGTCCAGCACGGCCGGCCGGGAACTTACCACATCGCGTGCATGTACGTGGGGGGCAGGCGTGGGCTGCTGACGGGCGTGCAGTTGTAGGACCTCATGATCCTTTCTGCCAGCAGAAAATTTCGAAACAGACTGGCCACCAACAGGTCCTGTCTGAAGAGCTTTTGGAAGAGATCTGAGGGCAGATAAAACATAAAAAGGTACCGTCAGGGGCTCGCGTCCAGCATTTAAAGCCAAATACGCAAACTGACTTCTGTCGGAATGTTTTACGAGCAAGCTGGGACCGGTGTGCACATTTCCCGTTGGCAACACGCACACACGTAGCCACACAGACACAAACACCAAGTCCCAGCCAGTCGGTAGGGGATAAATACAGGTAAATCTCGTAACGACGCTTCGGTTTCACGAAACACGAGCGTGGCAACTTCTATGAAGAAAGCTGAGCCCTGAGTCAGCCCAAAGACGACACGGTAACGTCAGACGGAACGCTCTACGTGGAGCTCACTGTCCGCTTGGTGCCTGACTCCCTGTGGCTCGCGGAAACCTCCAGAGGCTCTCGCCGCTTCCTTCTTGCCCGCCCCCCCCAGCTTTCCCCCCAGACAAGATCTCAGAGCCTCCGTTTCGCTTCCCTTATTCCGCGGGCCCGCGTCTCCCAGCCGCGAGGCCGCAGCCCTCCCCCCCCCGCCCCCCCCACGCCGGCCGGCCGCCTCACCCCGAGGGAGCACGTTCCACGCGATGGTGTCTGTGATGGCTGTGAAGATCCAGTTCAGTTCTCCCAGGGGGGTCCTCCGGTCATTCAGCCGGCCGGGAATCCTAGGAGACACGGTGTGCTCTCATTAGGGACTGCTGAGAGGGTGCTGGCTCCCGAATGGGGGTGCAGGGAGATGTGGGGAGACAGGGGGGAGACACAACACCGCACGCAGAGGCAGGGGAGGCTCGCCCCAGCTATGACGTGGATGCCACACACCCCCAGCCTCCATCTTCTCCGTCCTCCCCTCTACAGCCACACAAAGCAGCCTCTTGGGGTGCCCCCGATGCCCGGACCGGACCCGGCGGCCACGCACACCACTCTCGCAGTTTCCGTGGCCAGTCTCCTGCCCCTGAAGGGCAGCCCGTGGCATCTATTACGAGGAGCCAGCGCCGCGTTCTTCCCTTCTAGGTGCGTCTCAGCCCAGCCCCGGGGCTCCGGGCCGAGGAAGTGCACTTTCAACCCGAGAGCTGGGGAAGGAGAGCTCGTCTCGTGAGGTCCGCCTCCCTTCCGCTCCCCATCATGTATCTGAGCACCGACGCTGGGGCCAAGCGCTAGCCTAGCGCCAGGACGGAGCGGTCGCTGGGACTGTGAAGGGGCTCTCGAGGGGCTCGAGGGGCTCGCGGGGTGCGGGAGGGACAGACAAGAGGACAATACATGAGTACGGGCACACTATGTGAAGGGGCGAGGGTGCTGGACACCACGGGGGGTGATGTGGCAGGCAGAGGTGACAGAGGGTCGCGCCGAGAAGGTCACGCCGCAGCACAGGCCGGCACTGGAGGAGGGGAGGGAGACCGGGTCGCACAGGGCCCGGAGGTGTGTGCGTGCCTGCCACACAGCGAGTTTAATTAGATCTGACAGGAAACCGTTTTTTTCCCTCCCAAAAGGAAAATGTTCACAGCAATTTGGCTCAGAGACTAAAGTGCGATTCCTGCTATTTATAAGATGTAGCAGATTAATAATTCCCATTATAGTAACCCGTTTGATGGCACCATCTTTGCATGAATTCTATTCGAAGCGGCTGGCCTCAGCGACAGGCACAGCTGAGCAGGGCTCACCCCCTAACATGACCCTGCAGCGGGGGGCTCCTTCCTTCCACTGAAGGCTTTTTCCTTCGGGAGTAAAAAGTGATTCTCATTTCCTCACGTAGGCTTGGTGATAGGATAAGAAAAAGAAAGAGGAGGGGTCAGTAAAATGCTGGGAAAACAGCAGTATGACTCGAATAGTCTGAATCTTAAAGAAAAAAGATTTCCAAAAAAAAAAAAAGGTATGCCAACAGGGAGATTCCAGCTTGCTTAAATCAAAAGGCTGTGCACACACAGTCCAGCTCCCGGTGGTGCACGGCTGACTTGGAGAGCGGTGGTAGCTGGCTTTGTGCGGGGCGTCCCCACAGACTCCCACGACTGAAAAGAGGTCAAGGTCTTCCGGCAGGCGCCTGCACGCGGACGACAGGACCGTCTCGTTCCCCCACCCTGCGGGGCCCATCCTCTCTGCACCCCTCCCTCTTCCAACAGGAGAGTACGGGCCAGGTGGCCAGGTGGCCTGCCGTCGGCCCCGGAGCAGGAGGGCAAGGATCTGGGGACAGCGAACTGCAGCAAAGGCCCCCACCCCACAGTGAGCCGTGCCAGGATGGGGCGCACCTCCAGAGCTCCCCCACAGCAGCCGGGCCAGGATGGGGTGCACCTCCAGAGCTCCCCCACAGTGAGCCGTGCCAGGATGGGGTGCACCTCCAGAGCTCCCCCACAGCAGCCGGGCCAGGATGGGGTGCACCTCCAGAGCTCCCCCACAGCAGCCGGGCGAGGATGGGGCGCACCTCCAGAGCTCCCCCACAGCAGCCGGGCCAGGATGGGGGCGCACCTCCAGAGCTCCCCCACAGCAGCCAGGCGAGGATGGGGTGCACCTCCCAAGAGAAACAGTCTGCAAAGGCATTTGACCAGAGTCCTCATTCTCGGCCCACGAGTGGCAGTGGAGACCCCTGGCTCGCTATCCCAGAAGGAACACAGTGCTCCAAGACGGTGGGAGGAGGGGGCTTTGAGGGGGCCCCAGGGTGCACCTGGAGCCCGGACCGATGGGCCCGGGGCTTGGTGCTGCATCTGGGGGGCGGAACGCGTGCGGCGAAACCCTTTGTGAGAGAGCACTCACGAGCTCCTCGGCAGCACCGTTCAGCATCGCGCTGCCCCTTCCGCCGTGCGGAAACCTGCTGAACACGCTGCCTGGCCTTGCCACGGGGCGCTGTGGGCGAAGGAAAAACGCGGCTCGCCCAGTCACGAGGCTGAACCCCCGCCGTCTAGGACCCGCAGACAGGCCAGGGCTGCAGTGTGCGAGGAACAGGCACTTGAGGAAACAGTGACCCTGAATGTCTCGTCACAGGTTCGCTCTTTTTGAACACCTTCAGAGTTCTCCAAACTGCAAGGTTAGAGGGCCCATCCCCGAGGCGGCCCTCACCTCTGACACCAGCTGCCAGTTCCAGGGGTTCCCGAAACCGCTCACTTTTGAGAATGCACCAGGAGGACTCGCAGAAGTCAGTGAAAGCCGTTATATTGGCGGTTTCGGTTTATTAGAAAGAAATAACAGAGATTCAAGTCAGTCCAGGGAGGGACGCGGGGGTGGAGTCCAAGAAAAGTGCCAAATTCAGGGCTTCCATGTCCCCTCCCGGCATCCATGTGTGACACGGTGCACGGAGCTCTGCCAACCGGGGGGCCTTGGGGCCTTGGTGTCCACCTGGGAGCCCTGCTTGGCTAACTGGCTGCCCATGAACTTGACCTCAGCCTCCAAGTGGACTGACAACCACATTCAAACCGCAGCCAAACTCACGGGGTTGCCCTCTGGGGAGGGAGGGGCCGAGACGAGACGACTGGGTGTGGCCGGCACGTCCCAAACAGGCTGCTGCTGTGGGGATCGCACCGCCCTCCCTGTGCCAGGCCCCGCCCTCACGACGTGAACATTCATCTGTTTAATGGCAACAACAAGCCTATTTGGGCCTAGACTTCAGAGTCTGGATTCACACATCTTCCTGGGTGCAGTGGCTTCAGGAGGCTAGCGCCCCACAGGCCTGTCGGTCGGAGGCCAGGCTGGGTCGTGCACACAGGCCTTCCGGCAAGGTGGCCCAAGGGTGTGTTGCCTGCCTTAACCCCCTCCGAAGGACAGGTCGGCACACGTGAAGAAAAAATCTGACCCAACCTGGACAGCAAGAGTCAGGCACACACAGCCACGGACGGCGCCCTAGGTGTGGGGCCAGCACCGCCCGTCTGGAAAGGACAGGCCTGAGAAGGCAGAGGACGCCTGCAGCCTTCACGCCAGCAAATCTGCTTCCGGAAGCAACCCTGAACTGGACTCAAGGAGTGGGGACACACGACAGACACGTGGTGTTTTATCCACAGGGGTGAGAAGTCGGAAACCAGCACGTCACCAAAATCAAGAGGAATGGCTCGGTTACGGAACAATCCCAAGAAATTATTTCAAGCCGTTACACCGTTGCTTATGAATATTTCAACAAGGTGGGAAAAC
The DNA here is from genome assembly GCA_030068075.1 of Paguma larvata. Taxonomy (NCBI): domain Eukaryota; kingdom Metazoa; phylum Chordata; class Mammalia; order Carnivora; family Viverridae; genus Paguma; species Paguma larvata. Next base: position 25,311,019 of record CM057843.1, read on the forward strand.
GCACACTTTCTAACATCGAGTGAGGGAGACAAACTCCGCGCAGTTGTCATCACACAGGACGCCCGGGGGAGGGGCCAGAGGACACAGCCTCGGGGCACGGCCGTGGGGATGGCGTTCTCGGCTCCCGCGGGCACGCAGCCAGCATCTGCGGCACGGCGCGCACCCCGCTGAGCAATGGGGAGCAAGCAAGCCCGGTTTCTTGGTCTCCCCGCCCTGAGCCTCTGGTGGCTGTGCTGGGGAGGGGCGGCTGCCAGGCGACAGGACGGCACTCTTGGAAGAGTCAGACCAAGGTCGGTTTCCAAACCTGGACCCAGAGCGTCAGGGACACGAGCACAGCGGTCCGATCCTCTGGGTGAAGGGACACTGTACCCCAGGAGCACGGAGCTGCCGCTGGGACACAGAGGCCAACTCTTGTCAGACCGCGGTCAGTGTGTATTTGGGGGCTTAAAAAAAATCCTCACCTTGTGACAATCGCCAGCAGATAAATACGAAAGTACTGGCTCCCACTACAGTCCCCTGGAAATTCCAGTGATGGCTTTCACTAAGCTCGTGGTGAAGCAGAGACAATGCCGCCTGCCGACTGATCTGGGACAGACCCCGGCACCCTTCAAATGGATCCACCTGCCCATCGGTCCCTACGCCTCTCCATGCGGCACACTGGGACGCGTGCTCCGGAAGGCAGAGTGGAGCGGGGTCAGCTTCCCTCACTTGTCACGTCACTTAGAATTAAATCACCCCAGGGGCGCCTGGGGCTCAGCGGGCTGGGCATCAGCTCCGGCTCAGGTCAGGATCTCGCGGTTTGTGAGTTCGAGCCCCGCCCGGGCTTGCTGCTGTCAGCGCAGAGCCCGATTCAGGTCCTCGGCCTCCCTCTCTCCCTGCTCCTCCCCTGACCCCTCTCTCGAAACTAAAACATTAAAAAAAAAAAAGAATTAAATCACTTCAGAAACCTTCTGTCTCTGTTGTCCTTTCCGTATCAGATCCTAAAAAACGTCAGAACCCGGCGTGCGCTGGAGGCCACCCGGGCCACAGACGCTCACAAGGGGCCGCGGAAGGAACGGAGCAGCACGGAAGGTCACACCCAAGACCACACTTCATCGCAGCGCTCCTCTGAATCCCCAAAGAGTTCCATTAACAATCAAGGTGGTTCTTTTGAAATTTAAACCCACAGTGTTAATCGAGGCTAACTTTTGTGAGAAAAGCTTAAAAAGCTATAGTTTAGGAACAGATCATTGAACTGGGAGATGAGAAAGCCCAGACTCAAGCCCCAGCTGGGCTGCGTCTCCGTAGCTTCTGGCATCTGTGTCTCTGTTCCGAGTCACTGAGGCTGACCTTCCACGAAAACCAGGGACTAAAGTCAGACGGACGGCACTTGAGAGGGAGACACAGCAGACGGCCACAGCGACGTTGCCGAGGAGTGCATGCCTCTGCCTCAAACCCTTCGTTACCGCTGCCGCTGTCCCCGGACACTGATCTCCCCCGATCTGGGGTCACCCGCAGCTGTCAGGTCTGGACCTCAACCCCCAGGCCGCCACGGGCCACCCCCGGCCCCAGCCCCGGAGACGGTGACTGCCCTTCAGGAGCCGCACCCCTTCTTCTGAGGCCCGAACGTGCCTTCCCTCCTGCACCGCACGCTCCCTCACCGACACCGGTCTCCTACCCTCCCCCATCTTTGTCATCAGTACCATGGTCCCCGCACCGGGAAACTGTCACTCAGCCTCTGACACGGCCCCAACCTAGGCGGCGTCTTTTGGTCCAACCCAGCCCCCAGACCTGGGAGCGACAGTGCGGCCGTGTCCTCAGCTGCATTGACTGCCCCCAACGACGAGGAAAGCCTACGAGTCCGCGTGGTCCTGCTGAGGAGGTGGGCTGCCAGCGAGCACTGCGGCGCCTCCCCACCCCCGTGCTTCCCTGTCTCTCGGCCTCCACTCCCAGTTGTCTCTGCCGAACACTGCAGGCTCCTTCTGTCGTCCAGAGGAAAACACCATAACATAAGAGTTCGTGCCCCACAAAACCCACCGATCGTTATGGGCAGTCTGTCCTGGTCTCGGTGTCCGTCCACCTGCCTCCTCCCCTAACCTTCGCTCTCCTTCTTCACAGCTCACCTCCATGACTACCACCAGCCTTCCCCGTCTCGTGTCCCCCCTTCGGGGCCCACATGGACTCTTCTGCCAAAGCTCAAAACCTCAGAGGCACAGCTCGTCTGCTCTCCGACCGCCCCCGTCTCTGACTTTCTGCGGGACGCCTCTCTGTCTGCCCTTGGCTGCTCAGCGGCTTGCTGGACCTCGGCTCTCCCACCGCAGGTCACGCCGTCGGGGTGGCGGCCCGTGGCCTGTCTTTGTCGATGGCTCTGCAGCTACCCTGCCTCAACAGACATCACCGGGAACTCGGGAGGGCACCGCTCTCCAGGCTGCACAGGTGGGGCTGGCAGCTCCTGGCCTCCTGGCTGCCCACAACCTCCTGAGACAGACGGGCTCTGCGAGGCCACGGGCAAGCGAGGACAAACCGTGGCCATGGAGTCAGGTAGAACGTTCCCACCTGACTTCAAAACCACCGGTGATCGCTCACCTGGACACATTAAACTTTGAACAAGTTCCCAGTCCCTTCTCCCCCGACCCTGCTGCGCAGGTCTGCCACCTCGCAGTTTGAAAAGCGTGAAGCTTTCTTTCCCGGTTCACCTGCTCAGCTGGCCCCACGTCCCCAGCCGGAACGGCCTCCCGGCCCTCCGTGCGCCGGTCCCGGCTCCGTCGTCTCTGTCCGTGAGGACGCGCCTGCCCCGACGGCCTTGGCCGAGCCCTTCGAGGTCGGGGCTGAATGGTGACCTGCATCTGGTCTCTCTGCTGCTCGCCAGTGACCCCCCTTCATCCTCTGACCTGTCCCTGCCGCTCGGTGCGTGCTCCCTACCGGTGCAGCCAGACAGCAACTCCTCGTGGGTGAGGGCCCCCTTCTCTCCAGACAAATCAGTCAGCTGCTGGTGGAGCGCTCGGCGTGACCCCGATGGCCACGACTGTGACTCGCGTTACCTCGCCCTTTACAAAAGGACAGCTCCCACGCCAGCAGCCCGAAGTCCTCACGGACGCAAGGAGGCCTGGCTGCGGGGCAGGGGGGAGGGCGGCACCCAGGGCCCATCTCAGCCATCAGGATGGGGTCTCCCCGCCGAGGGCTGAGCGTGGTGGGGGCACCGGGCCTGCTCTTCCCCCGTCCTCGGCGCCTCCACGGGGTGACCTGCGCTCCACGCCCAGTGCAGGGCCGGCAGAAACCCCACCGGGTCTGCACCACGGCCAGCTGCCTTCCCTGCCCTTCCGCCCGGTACTCCCCATAGAGTGTGTCCCCTGTTGTAGGGTCTGCACCCCACAACCAGCCAGCACGGGGGCGTGGGGGAGATTTTGTGTCTTGCTTGTATTTACTCTTCTCGGGCTGCTTTCTGTTTCTCCCAAGCCTTCTCCGTCACTGAAGAGGCCACAGTCCAGAGACACGGAACTTGCCACTTTCAGAGTCCACGTGCCCCACAAACCCCTGCTCTCCTGGCTGAGGGCACACGGAGCAGGCCTCAAGCCTGCCTGCTCATGGAGGACACCCCCGGGCCCCCCTCCCGACCCGGGGCTCCCCCCGGGCCCACCGGCTGCTGCCGCGACCCCACAGACGCCTCTGCCGGACACGGAGGCTGCCGCCCAGCCCGTCCTCGCCCAGCGCTGAGCACAGACGGCCGATGCGCACCAGGTGCTCTGTGCACATTTGAAGAGCGAAGGAACACATCCCGCCTGAGGGATTCCCGGCCCCGTGTAAGTGAGGTGTTGAACGACTACAGTGTCCAAGAAAATGACGCAAACTCACTAAAGTACTCAGGTGACGTGCAGATGACACCAACCCTCCCGATGCCACTGCGGAAGAACCACCAACACACATTCCTCTCTTCAGGCACGAGATCAAGTAATTTTAAATACGCTGAAATAACACTATGCAAAGGGTGCTCCATTTTTGTTAAAGACACCCACAAAACCTCGACAGCAAGTCGGGAAGGGCGGAGCGCGCCAGGGTAGTGATGGGGAGTATCCTGGTGTGGTGAGGGTTACAGATGATTCAAGTTCTCTTTGCTTCTCTGTATTTAATAATACGGCGACTCGGAAAACACACCACTGCATAACAAAGAAAAACAAAATTTTCTTTAGGAAGAAGAAAGCTATGGCAAGTTTTCCTGAAAAAGGAGATATTTTAAAACTTCATTGTTTAATGATTCTATATCATCTCATGTTCGACTAAAATACAGCAGGAAGCACCCTTCCTTCGTCCACTTCCTACGCCCTCATGGAAACAGTGTGGAGAAGCCTGTAGGTGATCTGTTCCTTAGAAACCCCCCATGACTGAGAAGGTGGGGTGGCGAACGAGCCATCTCCTTTGGAGGCAACGCTTCCGAACAGCAGGTGAGTGCACAATGGCGGCCCCATGTCTGGGCGCACAAGGACCACACGCATGGGCGGCGGCCCCGGACCCTCGGGGCTGGCGGAGGGCGCATTCACGCACACACGGGCGGGAACCCCGGAGCGTGCGTGTCCCGAGTGCCCACCTTTCCTCAGTCGCTGAGTGCTTTGCTGAAAACAGAATCACGCACCGAAACAAAATGTCAATCATTATAGAAATACAACTGAGTGGGGCCCGAGTGCTCCTTGAAGCGGAGGCCGGGCACCGCTGCCGGAGACCAGACGTTTTGTGAAAGTATTTCCTGTTTGCAGACACTCTCCTAAACCAAAGCGAGCCCTGTATCTGCAGTAGTTTTTTCCGACCTCTCTTTACTTAGAACTGTGTACACTTCAATGCTCTGCCATCCCCAGACGTCTCACGTGAAGTGCCTCATACGCCAGCCGTTCGCAGGCCCCGAGCGACCGCAATCAGGCCCACTGGTGCGTGGGAAGCCCGCGGTTCCTGGCGTGCCACACGGAGTCTGACCGTGTGCCGTTTTACAGCCAGAAGAGAAGTGCTCCTCCCTCCCGGACCACAGGCCCGCACCGAGCAGGCAGAAGGAAGGAGACGGGGGCCGTGAGAAAGGCTGGCTGGAGGCCGGACCGGCCTTGTGAGAACACAGGAAGCCTTGGCTGCGGGAGGCAGCTCTCAACAGGGACTCGGGGACGGTCGGCTGCACGGCCGCTGTGACGCTGCCTGAAGGGCTGACTCAGCCGAGCCCCCCATGACATCCGCACACCCTGGGGCGCGTGGTTCCTTCCGCTCGTCTTGTAGGGTTTGGGTGACATCACGGGAGCCCTTCCTGGCAACGGCAGGTGACTCAGACGTGCCCCCAGCTGAGCACAACTAGCGAGGCTGCATGTGTGTGGCGGGGAGCGTTTCTGAAGGCAAAGGACGGCTGGCGGGCCGTGGGGAATCGTGGGGCCAAGACCCACAGAGGAGGCACCAGGCGTTGCTGGCGCTGGGGACCACCTCTCCCTCGGGGGCGTCTGGCGGCCCCACACGGCAGGACTGAATGCCGGACGCTCAGCCGAGCATGGCACCCACAGGGCTGGAGGGCAGCCCTGTGGGCCGTGAGGAGGATGGTGCTGACAGAAGCCCGGAGGAGGCGGGCTGGGGCCCCAGGATGACCTGGCAGTAGCTCAGACCCCAGAGCCCCAGATGTCATGGTCAGCTCGCAGCACTAAATCAGAAGTGACCAGGCACTTCTTGGGAGACTGAATTGATGTTTGAAGCCCAGAGAAACAATTGCTAAGAGGAGACGGGCAGAGGATTCACACAGCAGTGACATCAGACACAAGCGGCACAATGATCTCACACATCGGGGGCGCCTGGGTGGCTCCGTCGGCTGAGTGTTGGATCCTTGGTTTCAGCTCAGGTCATGAGCTCACATTCACGGGATCGAGCCCCGTGTTGGGCTCTGAACATGCAGAGCCTGTTTGGGATTCTCTCTCCCTCTCTTTCTACCCCTCCCCAACTCATACACGTGCCTGTGCTCTCTCTCTCTCAAAATAAATAAAAATAAACATTAAAAAGCAATAACTTTACATAATATGTTCGACAAAAGACAAAGGAGAGGTTCAGCAGAGAACTGGAAACAATAATGAAAACCCCGGAAATTCTAGAACGTCAGGAACTTGAAAATACAGCATATGAACCACTCGGTAGATGGGGTGAAGAGCCGATGAGACAACGCTGAAGAGAGAAACGAAAGACGGGTCAGGAAAACCCCTAAATGAAGCGTAAAGAGATGAAAGGTGGAGACGTAAGGAATACAGGGGGTATAACGACAACATCCAAAATAACCCGGGGTGGGGGGCCTGAAAAGAAAGAACAGGGGCAGAGACAGGATGGCTGAGAGTTTTCTGCAGCTGACACAAGCTGCTGAGACACAGTGTCCCGTTCTGTCTGGGCCACCACAACAAAATGCCGGACCGGCCAGCTCCACCCGCCCAAATCCATTTCCACACAGGTCTGGAGACTGGAAGTCCATGGTGGGGTCCCGCCGTGGGCAGTCCTGGTGAGGACCCTCTTCCTGCTTGCAGATGACTGACTGCCTTCTTGCTGAGTCCTCGCACGGTGCGGAGGAGCTCTGGGGCCTCTTCCTTTTCTTACCGGGCACTCGCCCCATCGGGACATCATCCAGCCCAAGGTCTCGTCACCCACAGGCCCACGTCCAAATGCTACCACACGACGAGTCAGGGTTTCGATAATGAGTTTGGGGGGAACACAATTAAGTCCACAGCATTCGTGTTCGAGAAATGCTACAGTCACAAAGCAGGACGCATACAAAGAATGCCCAGAGAGGCACAACAAAATAAAACTGCCGAAATCCAAGACAAGGAGAAATTCTTAAAAACAGAGGAAAAAATGCACACAACCTTCAAGGGAACATGTATGAAGTAAGAGTCTGGTCGGTAAACGTTAGCCACGCCAGTAAATTAAAGGGAAAATTTAACATAAAATATTATAACTACAAGTTGGAGATTAACAACCGAAAGGGATAAAGAGAACTCTAAAAAAGACCGGAATAGCAGCTGTCGGGAGCAATGGCAACCTCTCAGGCCCAGGGAGCAAACCCACAGAAGGAGCGGATTTGGAAGAGGCCCCACCCACAGCTAAGACTCAGACGTCGCCGGAGTGGACGTGGCTGCATCCCGGTGGACGGCAGAGCGATCGGGATCCCTCGGAGTGCAGGTGCATAACGCCTTCCGAAAATGTTAGTGAACAACATGCCCACACGTGTTCGTCTCAGGAACGCAGAGTTTGTTTGACCTCTGAACATCAGTAACGGGATGCAATATAGTTACAGAATAAACGAGAATAATCAATCATCTCAATGGATGCAGAAAAGGCAGGACACATTTCAACATCTATTCAATTAACAAGAACTCTCAGAAAACCAGGTGTAGCAGAGAACTTCCTAAACCTGACAAAAGACACCTGCGACACATTTGCACCTTGCATTATACTTAGGGTAGAAGATAAAATGTTTCAGACCCCTTCCTAGATCCTCAGCTGAGGTCAGGGCTCGGATGCCCAGTTTCATCCCTTCTATTTAACACGATATTAGAGGCATTAGCCAGTGTGATAAAGCAAGAAAGAGGAATTAAACACATAAAGACTGGGAGGAAAAAAGTAAAATTGTACTTATTTGCAAATGACATAATTATGTACACGGAAAATCTTAAGGAATGTATAAAACAGCCATCAGAACTAAGGAGCAAGTTTAGCCAGGTCTGAGTAAATGAGGTCATTATACCAAAGTCGATGCATCTCTACATGCTGTCATTAAATAATTTAAAAGCTGAAATCCATGTAACAGAGTATTTGTAAGCTGCACACAGTTAAAAGCACAGGGCACACAAGTGCCTGGAGTCACACGGACCTGGGTCTGGTTGTGGGAGGTTTACTCTGTTGTACTGTACACCCCAACCTCTTTTATGCTCAATACCTTCATCTGCAAAATGTGAAGAAGGACCCACTTTCCTGGGTCAGGTTACATAGGCGACGTGTGTGAGGCACACTGGCTGCCACACAGCAGGCGCCAGGCAGCTGCGCGTCCAGCTGCAATGATAATTAGATTCTCACGGAGGGCTGCTGAGACGGAACTCGGGGAAGTTCAGGGAGGGTATTCCGTAAGCAAGGCACACGCCGGCAAGGGCCTCGATGTCTATAGGAGATGCCTGCAGCCTCAGGCACGTGCCAGCGCACTTAAGATTCCAGAACCAAACAGAACAATCGGCAATGGGGGCGCCTGGGTGGCTCAGTCGGTTAAGCATCTGACTTCAGCTCAGGTCATAATCTCACAGTTCGTGGGTTCGAGCCCCGCATCAGGCTCTGTGCTGACAGCTCAGAGCCTAGAGCCTGCTTCAGATTCTGTGTCTCCCTCTCTCTCCATCTGGCCCTCCCCTGCTCGTGCTCTCTCTTTCTCTCTCTCTCTCAAAAATAAATAAATAAAAACCTTAAAAACAAAAAAAGAAGACTCAGCAGTGAAAGAGGAAAACCTGGTCCGGCATCACCACACGATGTGGGTCAGGGTCCTGGCCGTACATACAGAGGTCCACCGCTGACTCCAAACTTCTCTGGTGGACACCTAACCTCTAACTCACTGACCAGACCTCTGATCGGAGCCAGGCAAAGAAGCCTAGACGGAATAAAGGGGGGGTGGCATTTGGGTGGCTCAGTCGGTTAAGCATCCAACTCTTGATTTTGGCTTAGGACATGATTCCAGGAACGTGGGATTGAGCCCCAAGTCAGGTTCCGCACTAAGCATGGAGCCTGCTTGGGATTCTTTCTCTCTCCCTTTACCCCTCCTCCACTTGCACACACGCTCTCGCTCTAAAAAAATAAAAAGAAAAATAAAGAAAGGAAAAAAAGGAAGTCTAAGGGTCGCCACCAGCCCCTACACAACCACCTCCAAGCATGTGTCTCTGACTTCTTCATTGTCAGATGTATCTGCTTGTAAGAGACGCCCTCAGAGAAGCCGCTTGCCGCACTCTGACCACCCTACTCAGCAGAGTGCTTCACTTCGTACTGTATTTACCACAGCCAGAGATGCCTGATGCCATCTGCCGACGTCATGGGATGAAAACAAAAAAGAAACAACAACAAACTACACAGCATTGTGGAGTAACTTAAAAGGCTTAAACAAATGGGAAGGTATACTATGCTCATGGATCAGAAAACTCAGGGTAGCGCAGACAGTATTTATTGAATTGAGGTACGCATTCAGTGCAATCACAGTAACCGTCCCAGCAGGCAGGCTAGAAACTGATGAGCTGTTTCTAAAATTTCCATGGAAATGCAAGGAGTTGGAATAGCAAAACCATTTAGAAAAGGAACAGATTTACAATGAAGCTACATGAATCACAGTACTGGCATAAAGATCACTGTAATGGGACAGGGCAGAAGAACTCCACAATTACAGTCACATTCTTTTTGTCAAAGGCACTTTTTTAATGAGAAAAAGATGGTCTTCCTACAACATTGTTGAACAAATGGAACTCGAAATCCATATGGAAAAAAATGACCCTTGACTCTCACTGCTCACCACATGCAAAAATTAACTTGAAATGGACCATAAACTTAGACATAAAAGTTAAAACTATACGGGTGCCTGGCTGGCTCAGTTGGTGGAGCGTGCAACTCTTGATCTCAGGATTATGAGTTTAAGCCCCATGCTGGGTGCAGAGATTACAAAAAAAAGTTTTTTTAGGTTAAAACTATATAAGTTTTAGAAAAAAACAAGAGAAAATCATCACAACCCTAGGGTAGACAAAGCTTTCTTAGGTGCGACGCAGAAAGTATAACTCGTAAAAGAAAAAACTATTAAATCAGGTTTCATCAAAATGAAATGCTTCCGGTCTTACAAGGTTGCTGTGAAAATGGAAACCCACGTCAGATAGACCAAAGACAGACACCTGACAACGACTCATCTAACATACATAAAGGGCTCTTGAAGACAAACAACATGGTCAAAAGACAGGCAGGAGACATAAATACACATCTTATTAAAGAATATAAATTAACGGCCAACGGCACATGCTCAGCATCATTAGTCTTAGGCAAATGCTGACAAAATCACAAGCACACAGCACTACATGCCCAGCAGAACAGCTAAACTGAGAAACCAGGCTGGCTCACAGCCAGGCGCTGAGAGCGGGGCACGGCTGGCACACTCACGCATCGCTGGCGGGAGCGAGATCACTACGGAGAGCAGCGGAGAAGTTTCCGATAAGGTCAAACGCACACCTGCCAGACCGCCCGGCCATCCCACCCTTCCGTACTTACTCTGGGGAAGCGAACACATAGTCACGCGCAGACGGTACGCAAGTATCTCCAGCAGGCCTGCTCATCTAACAACCAGAATGGAAGCACCCAGATCTCCGCCAACAGGAGAACGGGTCCAAAGACAGTGGGACATGCGATGGAGCACTGTTTACAATAAAAAGGGAACGAACTCCTGATACGTCCGCATGGGTAAATCTCAGAGGCACTGTGCTGAGAGGAAGAAGCTAGACACAAAGGAATACGTTACAATCTTCTATTTGTACGAAGCTCTAGCAAAGACAAATCTGAGGAATGGTACGAGAAAGCAGATCGGCGTCGGCCTGGGTTTGGGAGCGGGGTGGGGGACCGACCTGCACACGGTACGAGGGAAATTCTGGGATAGTTTTGAGTGAAGGGGGTTCCAGGGATGTATAAATCCACCAATCTCATCAAGCTGTACACTTAAAGGGAGTGCATTTTATTGACTGTAGTTCAAAAATGATGATTTGAAAATGAAAAATCAAATGAAGGGAAAATTACGGCATTTTCAAACAATACAAACAGAATTTTTCACCGGCAAACCTGCTCTAAAGGGAGTTCTTTCAGTAAAGACAAGTGCTCTCAGACAGTGCTCTGGATGCAGGAAGGGGGGACGGCCAAGAGAGGGCATAAGCAGCGCCGAGTATTAACTACTGACTGTTAGTAACATTTGTGGAGATAAGGATTGTACAGAGAATTAAAACACGTGACAATAACCGTGCACAAGTGACTGGAGTTAGCGTGCTCTCGGGGCCTCGCGTCGTCTGGGAAGTGGGAAAAGTACTAATTCAAATTCGACTTTAATAAGCTGGGGGCCACCAAGACGATGGTCCAAGGGCCAAATCCAGCCAGCAGCCTATTTTGTTTTTGTTTTTGTTTTTGCTCTGGCCCATGAACTAATAATTTTCTTTATGACTTAAAGCTGACACTAAGAATACAAGACGGAGACTTTGTGTCTCACGGTGCCTGGAGTGTGTACTGCCTGGCCCCTGATGGGCACGCTCTGGAGCGGCTGGTCGTGCGCGGGAGAGGAACAGAGTCGACAAGGCAACAGAAGGGGAGAAAGGAGCTGTAAAACTGCTATATCAATCCAAAAGAGGACGACAGAGGAGGAGGAAGGAAGACGGAAAAAAAGGAATGGAAAGGGGCGCCTGGGTGGCTCAGCTGGCTGAGCGTCTGACTCTTGCTCTTGGCTCAGGTCGTGGTCTCAGGGTCATGAAACTGAGCCCCGCATGGGCTCTGGACTAAGCCTGGAGCCTGCTTGGGATTCTCTCTCCCTCTCTCTCTCTCTGCCCCTTTCCCTGCCAGTGCTCATGCACACTCTCTCAAAAAAAAAAAAAAAAAAAAAAAAGGAGGAAAACAAGTGAACAGATTTAAATTCAAACATGTCAGTTATTACACTAACTATAAAAAGACTAGATGTTTCAATTAAAATCAATGATTTTCAGTCTGGATTTAAAAACAAAAGTCAGCTACATCCTAAAAAAAAAGAAAGGGGATACACACCCTAAATAAATATATATAAACATTCAGAAATATATATATTAGAATACCTGCTTAAATATATATAAGGATGAAAAACATACACTCTTAGAAACACGAATCAACTGTCCCACAAAGTGGACTTTATGGCAAAGGCATTACTGGAGATGGAGAGACATTTATCGAAGATAAAAGTTTCCATTCTGTTCCACCAGAAAGGGGGGGTCAGTTATGGCTAATTTGTCCTCCTGCAGTTTTGAAGGGCAAAGCATGCGGTCAAAAGGGGGAGCGGGCTGTTAATTTAAAGCAAAACGGCAATAAACTGTCAAAATTAGCTTCTGAAGGAGAGGAGGGAGTTGAGATGTACATACCGGCCACTTCTCTAGCAACACGACCCCTAACGTGGCGTCAGGGAACGGCAGCGCAGGGGGTGAGGACCAGAGAGGGGGTGATCTCGGCAGCACTAAGGACAACCCAAGAGTTGGACCAGCAGGGGGCACTGTGTCCAAGTCTCCTGTGAAATGAGAGGCTTTCAGTCTTAAAAGCACAGCCTCCAGCCAGAAACGCGTTATGGGCGGCTACGCCAGACGTGCTCGCAGGCAACCGCAGGTAAAGATACAGACTCAAACAATACAAGCAAAGAACATTTGTGTTCCTGGGAAAACACGGATATTTTCTCTTCATTTCTTTTTTTAATGGAGGCTGTGGCCCACCAAACGGGTTTAACTGCTGATAAACCGTGACCCGCGATTTAAAGAACGCTGGCTCGACGAAGCTCTGGTCAATTTCTCTGGGAGGCCTTTGGCTCAGGGTCATCCGAGTGGTTGACGGTCAGCACGGCTCCCGAGGGGCACTGGAGATTAGAAAATCGCCCGATTCTACCTCTAAACAGCTGGCTGATTGTTTTAACACCCACGCAGGCAGCTCGTTTCCTGATGATTTCTCAAACTCTGTGCTGAGTCTCTAAATCAGATGGTTTATGCGCGCGGTGCTGCTACCCTCGGCCCCCTTTCGTTCTGCACTTAATAGCTCCCACAGATTAGAAAACTGCTCATCTTTACTTGGGAAGCAAATGGCATCGATGAAAAATGTATTTTAAGATTCCTGTGGAAAAGGAGTGATGGTTTCCATGGCTCAGTGGTGAGCAGAGTTAATACAACACTGGAGATAATCTACCGTTCGCGGAATCTATTCCCGAATGATGAGCTACTGCCCATCCCCGGAGCAGCCGACAACCGCGCCGAGCATCGGGGCCGGGCCCTCTGGAGGCTGCAGACAAAATCAGAGGGAGACACGGGATCAAAGAGAGGAAGAAGAGCTCCCCATTTGCTTCCCCATTTGCTAATTCAACGTGTTTATCTGACACGATGAACACAGATGGTTTTTTATTAAGCAGTGCAGATTCCAAAACCCTTAAGAAATAAATCTGAGCCTAAGTTTATTTTTGAAGCATTTCTGGAAAAGCTGATTTTCTCTGGACTTCCTACTGCCAAGACCGATCTTCAGAGGACGCTCCCCGAGAGCTGCAGCCACAGGGGCCCCGCGGGGCCGGGCTCCAAGCAGAGTTCTCCGGGAAGCTGCTGCGAGGCCTGCCGCGCTCGGGGAAGGCAGCTGCTGCTGCTGCTTTTTTTGTTTAAGGTTTTAGGTATTTACAAATAAATACTTTGAGAGAGAGAGAGAGAGAGAGAGTGCATGAGTGCAAGCAGGGGATGGGCGGGGGGGGGGGGGGGGGAGTGGTGGGCAAGAGAATGAATCCCAAGCAGGCTCTGTGCTGTCAGCTCAGAGCCTGAGGTGGGGCTTGAACCCATGAACTGTGAGATCGTGACCAGAGCTGAAATCAAGAGTAGGATGCTCAACTGACTGAGTCACCCAGGCGCCCCAGAAAAGGCAGCTTCTAAAATCACGGGAAGGGACAGAATTCAGACAAATTCCCTCCTGATCCAGACAAGTCCTAGAGAGTGCTTCCCTCTGATCGAGACGAATCCTGGGGAGCCCTTCCTCCCTGATCCAGACGAATCCCGGGGGGCACTTCCCCCTTGAGGCCCACAGCTGCCTTCTGGCTCTGTCTCCTCAGATATATCTTCTAGAATATGCTGAGGCACCCCCACCAGCGAACGTCTTTGTAAGAGTCTGGCCTACAGAAGGGGGAAAGAGAGGCGGGCGGACGGGTGTGGAGCAGAGGGGTGGACCTCGCCTCCTCAGCAGCAAAGGCGATTAGCAGAGATTGCTACCAGCGTCCCCCGGTGAGTCCTTAGCTGACCAGAACCTTTCTAGCCTACGTGGGGACCGAAGGTCCCTCCACGCTGGTGCTCAGCGGGACTACTGGCAGGCTGCTTGTAAACTGAGTGTGTTAAAACACCGCAAAAACAGCAGCTTCCAAAATACAATCAGGGTGAGTTTGCTCCTGATCTTCTAGGCTAGTTTTCCTCCGAGGTTTCCCTGGCTGAGGTGCTCCAGTCCCTCCTCCCCCCAGTACCTGTGCCCTGGCTAAACTGACTGGTCACTCCTTCCACGCGACAGACGTCCCTGCGTTTCATTTTGTCTATGTCTAATTTGCCCTTGGGGACCAGAAAACTTGATGCACAAAACTCATGCCACCTCCTTCGTAAGACCTTCCCTGATATGTCCCTGACCAAAACTAACCCTTCCTGCCTTTAAAACACCTGCGCGTGAACCCGTAGGACATTAAGCAATTCTCCACACAGCGCGCAGCACGGAGATGAGGGATGGAATTGGGCGTGGCTCCTCCCAGCTCTGCCACTCGTAGCGGTGTGACTGCCAGCAGGTTCCTTTAGCTGACACTCGTCACCTCCTCTGTGCCATCAGAGAAGTGGAAAGAACGAACACACAACAAGTTAGCGCAGACCCTGGAGCCAGGGACCAGCCAGGAAATATAGCTGCTCCTATTTACTCATTACCAAAAATTCCAGAAATTTTAAAGTAAATTAAATCCAAAATGTTGGAACTGCCCCGATAAACTGAGCTGCTAAGATGCATATAAAAACATGATAATTTTATGAGCAGTCTGGGTGCCACAGGGCACATCTTCAGGCAGGGACTGAAGGGGGCCTCAGAGAGAATTTCCGTACACCGTGTGTCAGAGCAGAGCTGAGGGGTGAGGTCTCCATCAGCAAGAAGACGAGGACCCAGACAGAGAGTGGATGAAAGGCTCCAACCGACATGACCCGGGGAAGGCACACCAGGCCAGCAGCCCAGGAGAAGACGCTCGCCCTGGCGAGTCCTCAGCAAAACACCTGTCATGACCACCGTGACACGCCCACGACAACGGCGACGGTCACGGGCCAGGGGCGATGAGTGTGGTGGGGACGTAGAGAAACGGTGCGCTCCTGGGCTGTGACGGGGACGGAGGCGGCCCGGCTGCTCCAGACGACAGCGCGGCAATCTCTCAGAAGTTACGCCAGGGCGCCGTGAGCCCCGCCGAACACGCATGTGCACACGAGGGCCTGCATTGAGAGCTAGCAGCATCGAGAGCTAGCAGCAAGCGCGTCCCCCACAGCCAGCGAATGACGATGGGGACGAGGAGGAACAGGCCAGTAATGGGGGGGGCTACTCGGCAGAGAAGAGGAGCCATCACTGATGCGTCCACCACGTGAATGAACTGTGGAAACATTACGCTAAGTGGGAGGGGGGGACAGACCCCAGAGACCACGCTGTGTGATTCCATTCCTGGGAAATGTCCGAACAGACAAATCCACAGGGACAGAAGGACTAGTGGGGTCTGGAGCGGGGACAGGAGTGGAATTAGCGGCGGGCGGCACGAGGGGTGTCACAAGAGCGACGGGAATCCAGCCACAACGGGACTGCGGTGACGGCGCCTCGGGCTGGCGGGCTTACTGGAGGCCATCGAGCAGGTGATGGGTCTGTGAGTACCCAGTAAAGCTGCTGAAACAATGCAGACGGAGCAGCCGTCGAAGCCTTACTTGGACACAGAAACGACGCCTCAGAAGAAAACCACTGCGTACGTTTCGCTGTCCCCGCAAAACGCCACGCCTGCCGCACTGACTCGATCCGGAGGCCGGCGGGGCCAGAACCGGCATCTAGATAGAACTACATTAAAATTCTACTTTTTAGTCAACGTAGAATTCTCCCACTTCCCCTTCCCCTTTCGCTCCCCTAATAAATCGATGAATTTTTTCCACCTGGAAAGTCAGTGATTTCTCGCTTCTCACAGCGTGAGGGAGTGCTGTGTGGGCAGGAGGTGCCGGCGTGCGCCCCGCTTCCCGTGGCCCGGCTCTCGGGGGGCGGCTCTAACCCCGGGGGCTGCTGCTTCCCTGCACTAAGACCGCTGTTTCTGAAGCTTCCGCCTGGGAAGGGGCTGGCACTCGGCACCCTGCAGAAACGGGTCACACTCGCCCGTAATTCCACGACTCCTGAACGACCTGAACACGGTCCCCGTGTCGTCCAGAGTCTCCTCCCCTGCAGCTTCCCGAGGGTGCCTCTCGGCCGACGCACCAGCCTGCACCCTGCTGCATCCCGAGTTGAGAGAGGGCCCTCCCCGCCCCTCTGGGACTGTCTGGTTTTGGAGCAGTGACTTGGAAGAGCTGACTCACAAGAAGCTCCGTTTATACACCCCTGACTGTCCCCACAGGGGCGAGCGTTCTGTGGAATCTCCCCGGTCCCACGCTCGGACGTGTGACTCCCCTGGACCGCCGTGAGGCTCGTAAACGGGGTTCCATGTTCTGCAGTTGCTCCGGGAGCAAGTTCTTACCTTCTCTCGATACTTCACGTAAAGGTATTGTTCTCGTTTACCTGAGTGTCTGGAAACGTCTGCATCCTTTGGCTGTACTTTCTGTGGTTGTTAGAGCGGGAGAGCAGTGCTGTCATGAAGACGGGGGGGGGGGGGGTGGCCGGTGTCACACGCTGCACAGGCCTGTTACCAAGCGTCCCTGAGTGTGGCCGGGCTGACCACCTTCCTGGGGGAGGGGAAGCAGCGACGGCCCTCCCCGCGGCTCTGTGCCACCCGCGCCCTCTGCTGGACGCTGCGGTGGGGACGGACTCAGGAGCCCAGCACCACCTGTACTTCTGGCCCAAACCCAGCAGCCCCTCCCCTCTGAAGCCGGCACAGCTCCTGCCCCGCGGGGTCGGCCCCAGGGTCTCCAGATCGCCGAGGGCCCCCTGTTCACGGAACCAGCGTTGGCTCACAGGTGTCTATGGACTGCCTCGCAGGGGAGGAGACCAACCTCTAGCCGGGCATCTGACCCTCGGCTCCGAGCATGGGACCTGCGGGCTGGTGAGCCCAGGCCGTCCTGTGAACAGTCCTACAGACAGTGCCCGGAGCCCCCGCCTCGCATGGTGACTTCTCGTGTCTGGAGCTGCTGTCGTCCCACAGCAGCTGTCAGGTGCAGCCAGCACTCGAGCCTTGTTGATGGACGACAAGGGGCAGGAGACGTCTCCTCACAGCCGTGCGATGGCCCCGGAAATGACACTGGCGATCTGGCTCCACCCCCCACAAAGCTACCTGGTGTCCCATTTGACACAGTGACCCGAGCCAGACTCCGAGAGGCGGCCGCGAGCCCACCAAGGGTCCAGTGGAGCCGGGTGCGTTCTGAGCGCTGACCCCGAGAGCGCCCTCTTAGCAAGCTCAGGTCATCGGATGCAGCTCCGAGGTGGAGTCCCCGGGTCAGAGAGGGCAGGCGTTTCCTCCGCGCGGGCAGCACGGCGCGGCGACCCCAGGGCTCAGGGCGGACGAGGGCTCTGCCACCTGCGAGTGACTCTCAGCAAGTCCACGCGTCCCTTCCTCTTGGCGTCCAGCGTCGGAGCCTGTGCACTACAGCCACCAGGGCGCCCCCCACGGCCAGGCAGAGCAAGGCCCGCGGAGGTCTCGCTGATTCCGAGCGGGCTGGCCGTGCAGTGCTCGCGGTCCTGTGTCAGGGGTGCACCTCGGGGAGCGCCTCCCAGCGCCGCTGCGCCTCCCCTCTGCCCGATGCCACAGGGCCAGCGGCTGTGAGAGTGGGGTCTCGAGTGGCCAGCCCTCAGAAGAAGGCCGACAGGAAGGGGGGGTGAGGAAAGGATGGGAGCGTGGCCACCTGGACACGGGCAGGACGGCCCGGGTGCTGGGCACCGGCTCGGGCACTCTGGGCCGCCCACGCCTCCGCCCCCTCGCCCTCCAAGCCTGCACTGCCGTGGTGACCCGGGTCACTGCCTGGCCCGCTGCGGCCCTGGACCCGAGCTGCGAGGGCCTCCGTTGGAGACGGGCACACGCTTTCTTTAGCACGCTGGAGGGCACGGAGGCACAGGTGGGCGGGAGGACCTTGAAAGGCACCGTGCTGTTTTGTTTGTTTCGATGACAAAGGTCAAGATGCTGGTGCCATAGAGAAGGACAGAAAGCCCTGAGTGCCCCGTGCAGCTGCCCCGGGGAGGCTGGGGCACTGCTCACGCTCCCCCGGCTTGGCGGCTTGGCACAATCTCACCCCAGGGCCCGGCCTCCATCAGGCCGGCTAATCCCAACAAACAGGGAGGCCGCGATGCGGTGTGTCCCGTTCAGAGGGGACCCGGCATCCCTTCTTCTCCCTCCTGTCCTCGGGGGGCTCTGATCGCGAGGCCCTGGCACTGCGGGCGTGGCTGACTCACGACAGTTCGGGTGGGCACCGGTCAGAGTGTCCCCGTGCCTCTGCCAGCGACTCACACTCGCCACCGAGCCGGCGTGAAGTCTCCCGGGGCTCTCTTCCCTGCTCCGTCTCCAAATTAGCTCCCAGTGAGTCATTCCTCATCCCACCCGTGACTGGCAGGCGTTCATGAATTACTGATTTTCCACCTTCAACCAGCCGGGACGATGTATTTATGTTGGAAAGAAAGGTACTCTGTGAATGGAGACTGGTATCTTCTGATCTCCTTCCTTTCAGACACAATACGCGTGCACGATTCTGGCCTGATGGGGAGTAAACTCTGATCACGACTCCCGGGCCCGTGCAGTAACCAGGACCCTCTGCCCGTGCGCGTCTCGGAGGACGCTGGCTAGCGCTCCTGCGGCGCTGCCCAGTGCACGGGCTCCAGGCAGCCGCCTGGCGAACTCCTGTGGTGAGACCCTGGGCAGATGGCCTGCCTGCGCCGTGCCTCAGTTTCCCCCTCCTTGGAGTATAGGCAGTAACGGTGCCTCCTTTAGAAGGTTCTAGCAAGGACTGTGAGAGCTAACACATAGAAAGCTCTTGAGACAGCACCTGGCACACAGAGGTGCTCAATAAATCTTACCTACTATTGTTACCAATTTCTCAGCCAGAAGGGCCACGGTTACCTTGTGTTCCCAAGCAACAGCTCAGGACATCCTCTTAAAATCTCCACCGTGTCGCCCTCCACGGCGCAGCCAAGACCGGGGCTCTTACCCAGGGGACTGCAGCTGAGCTAACAAATCACTCAAGGGGTGGGAGCAGAACCAACCCCTGGATCCAGGCCCCCGGTCCGGCCTGGCGTCCCTGGGCCCAGCAGTGGCCACACGGCTGCATGCGGGCCGGGCGGGGGGGGAGGGAGCAGGGCATGGCGGCTCCCTGTAGCCTAGACGCAGGGCTGTTAGCTCCTTAAAATATGCTGTTGACACAATAGATGTTAATTATGAGTAATTTTCAGCGCGCTCTGTGCCTGCAGTGATCAGAATGCTAACCAGCAGCCCCGCGGAGAGGCTCGCCGTCTCCCTGGCTCCCCGTGCTTCCTTGGGCGCCCTAATATTTCCAGCGCCGTGTAAGTGTTTCGTTACTTGGTTTCAGGGCTGGAAAACGTCCCTGAATTCCCAAGCATGGATCTTATCGCCACCCTCTCCGAGGACTCGGAATAGAAATACACGTGCCCCGGCGGCAACGCGCTTCTCCATCAGGCTGCCGGGTTCGCGTAGATAATTAGAAACCGGGGGTGCTCGAGGAAGGTTCGCTCTCATTCACCTCCCGACACAGCAGCTTAATGAGAAAACAGATCCTTCCCTGGCTTTCGAGATTGCTAAGTAATTATAAGGCACACACGCCGCCCGTGTCTTCTCTCCGGCCTTGTGCTGAGACTCCAGACAAGACATGTTTTGCACATCTGACGGGGGTGGCAGGGGCTGGGAACGGGTTAACGCTCGCTCTCCTGGGGAAGCTTATGCTGGGAAGTCTTGAGGTGGCAGCTGCTTGACACAAACCACATTTATTACAGAATTACCATGCAGCGATTTGATGGATGAAACCTTTCCATCAGTCTCCCCTGTGACGGCAAAGAGGACGACGACACAGTTCAGGCTGGGTTTCTGACTCGCGGCAGCAAGGGAAGGCTTCGCCCCCGCCCCCGCCCCCATGACGGTGCTGGCGAGGCTGGTCTCGGAGGGGAGGCCCACCATCCCCTCCGGCCTCCACACCTGCCACTCGGGCACCTGGAACGTGGGAGTCACCTGTTGTCCAGCCAGCAGGGCAGGATCTCAGCTGAGCTCAGACCCTAATGAGCTCGGGCCCTGAAGGCCTCCCCATGCTCAGAGCCACCCACGGAGGAAGGACAGCTTCCAGGGGGTGGCAGGCGAGGGCGTGTGGGCGCAGGACACGTACGCCAAGTACAGCCACTCACCAGACCTGTGCCAGGAAGATCCTCGCCCACAGAGCAAGGGCCCCAGGAGGGAAGCAGGGGGCAGAGACGGACGTAATTCTTATTTTTTGCAGGTCATTAAATTAAGGAAATAAAACCCAATAACTCAGGCCCGTATTCTTCATTTCATCTCTGTGTTATGACTTGTCACTCTTGTCAGATGGGCACAGTGACCAGGGTCACGGTCACACTCAGAGGTGACTGACAGGTTCTCAAGTACAAGAACTCCCACGCGGTGAGGAGGAGCGAGTAAAACCGTATGCACAACGAAGGACTCAGAATCCTCAAAAAGCTAGCGACATCGATGTCAAGATCCAGCCCAGCCGACCTGTTCGTGTCTGGCCACGAGTTCCACGACCACGGCACAGTCCACGCGGCTCCCGCCCCACAGGCAGCGCACACAGGCCGTCTGACACGCTGCCTTGCCGGGGGGCTCCCCGCCAACACCCTACAGGGCCTACGACTTTGTTCAGAACGATCTGCTGACGAATAAACGGAACAGGACCAAGGAGCTGAGCCAGACAGCCAATTCCTGTTTGGTCTTCTGTCACTGAAGACAAGTCGTCTCGCTAACTGACCTGGGCCCACGATCGGGTCACCGGATGAGCTGCGCTGGACGCCCACGTTAAGGGCCTCACAGCAAGGTGGGTGACAGCCACACACATCCCACGTGGGAGAGACAGGGAGAGGGTCAGCTGTGCAACCACCCAGGGGGTCCACGCTGGCACGGGCGCCCCAGCGACAGATACCCTCTGCCAGCTCGAATGCAGATGTGACCCAAGGACCTGGAGTCCCACGGCTCTCGAGAGGAGAGCCGGTCACACGAAGCGTGGACACACGGGAGCACTGCCCAGTCAGCCACCCGGCTCTCCAAGGCCTCGCCCGGCCACCGGCCCACCAGCTTTGGCAATATTGTGTACCTGTCCCATTAAAGTCTCTCGGACTATTCAAAATTTATACATCTTGGGAGGCCTGGGTGGTTCCGTCAGTTAAGTGTCCAACTCTTGACTTCAGCTCAGGTCACGATCTCATGGTTTATGAGGGCTTAAGCCCTGCCTCTGGCCCTGCGCTGACTACATGGAGCCTGCTTAGGATTCTCTATCGCAAAATAAATAAACTTAAAAAAATTTAAAAAAAACCCTAAAATTTGTACGTTTGAAATATTCTGTGTCTTCTCCAAATATAAGCTACTTATAAATTTAAAAAACAACACACTTACGGTCCCACCTGAGGCAGAGGCCGGTGCACAGATGGTGCCCGTGTCCCCCTGCTGCTCAGTCATGTGGTCGGGAAGGCTTACGTGCGGTGGACGTGTGTCACAGGAAGCCCTTACCCCCAAGACAGTCTGAGGTGGGGGACAGGCAGACACTCCACACCCGACTCAGAGTCGGAACGATGTCTGTGAACTGACCTACGTGGCCTACCCCCGCAAGCAGGAGCAGTGAGCTACTCCATTTTAGGAAAGTTTTGAAAAATATGACAAAAACCCCTCAAAACTCAAAAGACTTTTTACGAATCAGCTGTTGCTCCGGGAGCGTGGGGTTTTCATGCTTGGAGTGCTGGAAAGGAACCCGGCTGCAGGTCTGGCTCTCAGAGACAAATCTCTGGGCTTCTGTGTCAGGGAGGTGACGACACTCACCCTGGGCACACCCCACGTGACAACTTCGCCCTGGAACGTGATGGGGAGGGCCTCGTCCTCAGGCACGGTGCCCCTGCGGGATGTCGGCCCTGCGGGGACTGCACGTGGGGGCCTGGCTGCGCTGGCACTTCCGGAAAGAGCAGACTGGCCAGAGGCACGCCTGGCCTCTCCCTGCACTGCCAGGCCCGCCCCACGCAGTGTGCGTTGTCAGAAACGCTCATCTTCTGCCCCCCCACGACCGGGTCTGTCTCCGTTCTCTCTTGCGTCGCAATGAAAGGATTTCACCTTGTCCTTGAATTAAAACACAACGCGACCTAACAGAAGCCCGGTCTGAGTCTGGACTGTGGTTTTCAGCTGTCTGACCGCAGATTACCTCTCTTCACGTCCTAAAGGCTCCGGGGCAGAGGTGGGGACAGGCAGGCAGTGTGAGCAACGCGCTCTGGCAGGAAAGCGCCACGCGGGCCGTCGAGGGTGAACTCCAGGCCAAGCGGCCCACAGCGGTGGGACCGCGCACAGGACGGGCATCCGAATGGCTGTGGGGCACGTGATGTGTTAGAAAGAGGCGACTGCGCCAGCAGGAGGCCCCCACGGTGGGGACAGGGCAGCACGGGCGTCTGTTGCCTGGCCTGGCTGCGGCAGTAGGGACCGGTCACTGTGCCCAGTATCCCGAGTCACATGCTCGGTTCCAGGCCACATACAGGACGACCGTGGGCACGGACATGCCCGCTGACACGCGGTCAACACCGCCTTGGGTCAGGAGCCCCACCGGCCCCAGGCCAGCGCAGTGAGGGGAGACGGACACTGCCCTGGAGCCGGGGAGCCGTATGGTCCCCGTAACCAAGAGCCACGCATCATAAGAGTCGGAGACACTTTTCCAGGAACATTCTAGGAACACAGAAACCAGCCCAGTGGACTAGACGGCTCCGTCAAACACAGATATGCCGCGCTCCTGCCTAGATTGGGAACTGCCAACTCAAATCTGCTTGTTGAACATACTTCTGATAGACTAAGCGCCACTGGGGAAGAATCTGAAAAATAAAAAAATGGGTTCACAGCATTTTCTTGTACGTGGAGAAACCTCTGAAGAAAGCTGCGGAAGTTAAAAGCCGCAATTCCTCGGAAGCGAATCCGAGGCTGCGTCTCTCGGAGCTTCACCTCCAGATGTTTCCTCGGCACTGCGTAATCCCAAAGTCCGGAACCTGTCCCAACACGACATAAACCCGGCCCGACACTCCCACACAGCCTCACCTTGGCCAAGTGACCAGGGAGCGCGGCCAGGCTCGTCTCAGACGGGGTGGGGGACCGTCGCGTCTCCACTCAACCACGCGGGGTTGTATCCGGAGAGCAGCGACTCAGACCCAACGTGCCGAGAAGGTCCCGCAGTGGAGACCTGGTCTGCCCTCCTCCGGCCCCGCCGCGGCCCCCAGCTCCATCCTCAGCGCCCGGGGGAAAAGCGAGGGTCCTCCGGCCCCGCCGCGGCCCCCAGCTCCATCCTCAGCGCCCGGGGGAAAAGCGAGGGTCCTCCGGCCCCGCCGCGGCCCCCAGCTCCATCCTCAGTGCCCCGGGGGAAAAGCGAGGGTCGTTCTGGACGTGCGCAGCCTGTCCCGGCCGCCCTGGACAGTGAGCTTTCGCGAACCCGGGATTGCCTCTCCTCCACTGCACAGAGCTCCCCCACAGTCACGTGGTGGGAGCCACTGACTGTGACCCGCGTAGCTGTGTGAGGACACTCTCCTGAACTCCAGATGAGCTTCTGAAATGCCGCGGGTCCCGGGAAGGCGGGGAGAGGACACGAGTTCGAGGGGGTGGGCCGGCGCCCGCCGTGCCGCAGCGCCGAGGCTGGCCGCCCCCGGCCCGAGTCCCCACACCGCCCCCCCGCCCCGGGTGGCACTCAGGGAAGCGTGGAAAGTGCCGCTGGTGACACTGACGATGCTTTTCTTTTTAAATTAGAAAAAAGAAAACCACACACCCGACCTGCCCACCCTTAACCGACTGCGTGGCACCCTCGGCGCAGGAGGGAGGACGGGGAGAGGAGGAGAGAGGGTGCGCACTGGCCTCCAGAGCGCGGTGTGCACGGACGCCCGCGGTGCAGGGCGGGATGTGAGTCTGAGGGTTTCTGGGAAGGATGCTGACGGTCACGAGCTTCGACATCATGACCTTGAAAAATAGTATTTGACGAAAAATACCAAAATCTTCATGGTGAAGGGTGTTTACTTCCCTTTCTCAGCCCTCCTCAGCCAGCATCGTGACGGGAGCGAAGCCTCCTTCCCAGGAGACAACAGGCACGCCTCGCAGGAAGAAAGCACTTCTCCTCCAAGTCCTGGTCTCGGGCTCCTCGGGCCGGGCCTCCCTGAGCCGATCCGACCCGGGCTCCCCCACGCGGTCTCTCACTTCCCCACGTGCCACGTTAATCTTATTACCCGTATTGTCATAGAGTAAACTGGCTTTTGCGGGCGTGCAGATCTGAGTGGCCACCCCCACAATCAGGACACTGAACACTCCATCACCCCCACACTCCTAACGCCACAACCAGGGACCCAGTCTCCAACCTGATAATTTTGTCTTTTCCAGATCGTCACGTGAATGGAATCAGACCAGGTGTTGCCCCCAGAGCTGCTGTCTGTGACCCCACGGTGCTTCTGGGGCCACCGTGTGGTCATGTATGGGTCGTCCCCCCGTCTCCTGCCGGCTGCGCCCCGCCAGACGATGCAGTTCTGCCTATTCCTTCACCCCCGAGGACATCCTGGCTGTTTTCAGTTCGGGGCGATGACGGATTAAGCTGCACACACACTGTCGTGGGGGTTCCCGTGTGGACGGTTTCGCTCCTGCAGGACGGACGCCTGGGAGCGGGGCCGCGGGCCCCGTGGTGGCACCGCCTCGCCGCCACCGCGAGGGGGCGTGGGATTTCTGGCTGTCCCGCACCCTCGCCAGCACCCCCCCGTCGTCCGCCTTTTGTTTATTAACCCTGTGGTTGTAACGTGCGTCTCCCTAGCGGTTCGTGGTTTCGAGCATCTTTTCATGGGGCTTATTGGCTGTCCTTACATTCTTTTCGCTAAAGTATCTTTTCAGGTCTTTTGTCCATTCTTCAATTTTTTTTTTTCTTATTCTTCTTTTGAGAAATCTTTATATACTCTGGATACAAGTCGCTTGTCGGCTTTGTGATTTGCAAACCTCCTCTCCCTGAGTCACCGTCTGAGCAGTGTCTTTCAGCGAGTAAACATTTTAAATTTTGATGAAGTTGAATCTAACAATTTTTTTCTTTTGTGGGGCGTGCTGAGGGTGTCGAGCTGCTGCACACGGCTTACGTCTGGGAGAGGGAAAGCACGGGAGCTGGCTGTGCTGACGCAGTCTGGAGACAGGGAGGCCGACCTGGAGGAGGAGTGGGGTCCCCGGAGGTGGCTGCCCCGCCGGCTGTGCCACGGGATGGAAGATGCCAGCCAGGGAGCAGAGCCGAACTGCACGCCAGCTTCCCCTCCAGGACGATGAGGAGGTTTAACTAAACCACTTGAGAAACACCTACTTTTCACTGACGTGATTTTAGCAGCTCCTCTCCTCTGGAAGACTCCGATCCCATGACCTCGAGCGTAGTTGGAGCGGCTATGACCGTGCTGGGCGACGGGACTGGACAGGGTGGCGCCCACCAGGCCTTCCCGGCCAGAGGGCGAGCGGGACACTGGCCAGCACGCAGAGGCGGAGGCGCGGCGGGGCTCGCGCCCTGCCCGAGGGAGAGGAGCGCTGTCCCGCTCACGGGGAGGCAGGGAGTAAAACCACCTCAGGAAAACGTAAACCGAGGCCTCTCTGAACAGGCCCAGAAGCAACCGACCCATGACAGAACGTGACTGCTGAGAACTCACCAGAAGTGGTCTGAGAAGCGGTATGCTTATGGCAGCATGAGCAGGGGAGACGGTGTGCACGCAGAGCCCCCGTGGGGCGGCTCGGCGAGCCCCGAGATCCCGCCAACAAACCAGAGCAAGCAGACCGCTCGACCAGACCTGGTCTGCTCTTGCTTTTCAGAAGTTTTCTCCGTGTCATGTTGCTCGTGGCTTACACTCGTTTTCCAGCACGTATAAACGCTTTTCCGGGACACCGGTCCTCGGGGGCGAAGCCGGCTTAGAACTCGGAGGGGCGGCCGGGGTGAGCGGCGGTGCCCTGAGCCCGCAGGCCTCTGGCAGCGTCGAGGAGTAATCACATTCACGGAGTTGTTTGCTGGCGTCCTAATTCTAGTCTCTCGACTCTTCTCCGTCCATGTTCACGTGTGTTCCGCGTGCCTATGTTCTTGTAGAATACTCAGCTGGGCAGGAAGCCATGCCCGTGAGCACAGCTGCTCCCCTGTGTCCCCACAGTGAGGGACTGTCTTACCTGGAGTCACACGCAGAGATGGACGTGCGGTCGTGAGGAGGCCCTCGGAGCCGCCTGTGCGCACCGGTCCCGTTTGCTTTTCCACTCACAGCGCCGGACAGACCGTCTGCGCCAGTTCGAGTGGGGCTGCCACGGCCTCTGCTGCCACGGAGCGCATGTGCCCCCCGGCAGGAGCCCTCCCCTCGTGTCCCTGACGTGGACGTTCGCACCGAACGTTCCTGTCTACTTCCCCTGACGCGCGGGCAAGCGGCATTCCAGGAGAAAGACCCAGAGGTAGATTTGCTTTCCCTGTCTGACTTAATTACACTCAGGCCCGAGCCTAAATTCTCTATCGAGATTTAGAAAACTATTATCTTGTAGTGAATTCTGGAAGAAACGGTGTCCGGAGTGGAGGGTTTAGGCACAACGAGAAGAATCGGGACGAGCCAAGGGGAGTCGAACGAACACGCACGTACACGCACACACGCAGCGCAGGTCCCGTCTGGAGCCACAGAGCGGTCTAGACACAAGAATGTCCCCAACAGGAGGGAGACGGCCGCCATCGACCTGGAGGGGCGGGGAGAGGCCGCGCAACCAGAGTGCGCCATGAGGACGCCTCTGGCCTTGACCTTGGCCTTTCCTGAGACAGCACACGGGGTGGGGGCAGCAAGGGGGCGAGGGGGTGCGGCACGTGAGGGGAGGGGCTGAGGGAGGGACACAGGGTCGGCCCCAGGCCACGACCTCGGTAACCCGGTCGGAGAGCAGAGGCGACCTCTGGGAGCAGCTCTGGCTTTGGCGTTAGTGCTGGGAGAATCCGTACATGCGCACTTTTATCTTTCTCTTCCGCGGCGGCCCCACACTCAGCCGTGTGCTACGCTGACCGCCGGGCCGCAGTGGACACACGGCCCTCCCTAAGGGCCGCCATCCACACCCGCACGCTGACGGCAAGCGCTCCGAGAACCCCCGCGGGCCCCGGGAGCCGCAACATCTTACTTACTTTTCTATTAAATCCAGCGTGACCCCAGGCACCAGACTGACGCACTTCTGCATGCAGAACCTGCAGAGAGAGGAGAGACGGTGAGCCACACCGCGGGGACGCAGGGCAGACGGGGAGTCACACACCACGGGGACATTTAACGAGAAGCACCCCGGGCCCCTGATTAACGAGGGGATCGAGGTGGGGGCGGGGGGGTGTCCTGCTGAAGATGGAAACCCAGATTTTCTTATTCTGGACCTTCCGATTTACGAAGAAAACCCGACTGTCCCCCGTCAGTGGAAGGAGAGAAACAGGACCCAGGGGCCCAGGTGAGACAGGAGAGGAGGCGCCCACCCGAATAATGGACAGACCGGGTTCCCTTTCACTTTCACCGTCTTGAAGAAAGCAAGCTGGGGAGAGCGTTGGAAGGACGAGGGTGAGCGCCCTCCAGACACGCCCGAGAAAAACGTGGGAGGAGGCGCAGAAGAGTGAACTCAATTATATCGCTCTGTTACCATGAACGCGAGCGTCACACTGAGACTGGACCCCGCAGGCCCCGTCTGGCGTGTGTGCACTAACGGGGGGCGGGGGGCAGGGAGCCACCCTTCCTGCCTCCTGTCCCGGCCGCTGGCGCCCGGCGCGGCAGAAGCAACACTGAGTAAAAGAGCAGCGTGCAGCTTCCAGTGGAAGAAATGGGAAAGGCTGGACTCGCCCCTTTACAAATTAAGCTCCAACAGCCCCCCGACGACCCAAGCAGGCGAACCGCAAGCACGCACACCCCAAGAAGCATTTCTGTGCATCGCTAGCTGGACACGAGACGTGCAGGAAGACCCGAGACCAGTGGGCCCACGGGGAGGGATGGGCACAGGGCCAGGACACATTTGGGCAGACAAGGGCTGACACGTCCGAGGTGGCCCGGTAGGAAGGGCAAGAGAGAGAGACACAAGGAGGGTCAGAGACCAGCGGGGATGGAGGCTGGGAGGACACACGGCTCCTGAGGGCGGCCTCCAGGGTGGGGGCACGTGCAGCCGGCTGCCGGGGGCCCCTGGGCACCTCTGGAAGCCGAGCCTCGCCTGCCAGCACTCAGGAAGTCACTCTCCTGGTAGTGGCTGGGGCAGCCGGCGTCTCCTTCAGAGGGAAGCAGCAGAAGTGAAGGCCCCTGCCTAGACAGTCCGGTTCCATCCACCCAAATCCTGTTTCCTCGGCTCTCAAATGGCTCTAACCGCACTCCCAGGGGCCACTGGCCCCGCTGGCAGGTTCGGAGAAATCAGGATCTCTTGTCAGACAGAAAGGACCTCGAGAAAGGCATTTTCCAGTCTCCTTCTGGAGAACCAGACCAACTTGCTATTTGTCTTTGTATCTAGAACGTACTTATCGATCGGCACTCCTGGATTCCAGTGATGACGGAGCAATTCCTACCACAGCAGTCCTTTCATCAGTGATGATAATCAGCGAGGGAGCACCGAGAGGCGAGCAAATACAGACAGCAAGGGAAGGGATGTGACCCTTGACCGAGTGAGTCTGGGCGAGTCCACCCTCTCCCAGAGAGCCTCCGGGGACACCCCAGTCCACGCAGCATGTGGAGGGCCACGGGGACAGTAGCCGACAGGATGGACTGAGAGTTCCACGCCCGCCCACCAGCGTGCGCACAGGCAGGGGGCGCCGGCGCGCCACATTAAGGGGCCGGAGCCACGCCTGGACTTCCCACTGGACTCCGGGGAGGGGATCGTGCGGGATTCAGAGCCACACCCCGGCACCGAGAGCGAAGCCACAGGACGCTGGTCCTACCACCCAGAGACCACAAGGTCACCCACACCGCCCACGAGCAGAGAGCCAGGCGCTCCTTGGAGTCTCCCGACTGTGCACCCAGAGTGGAGTACCCTAAGATTAAGAGAAAAAACAGGTAATAGAACCGGATTCACAGTTGGCTGGATTCTGGAGTCAGTCAACAAAGACTTCAAAATTATAAAAATGTAAGCATTTTTAAATAAATCTGCTGAAAATGTAAAGTTCTATTAAGTAGGAAATTAAGCACAGGGCCGTCGTGCGCAAGAAGGCTCATGCTGTGGTTCTACGTGGGAGACCAGCGTGGACGGGTCGGTCACGGAGGGTCCACTACTTCTACCTCGGCCAATGACACCAAGTCCCTGTGCACCAGAATTGTCGACGACGTGTTTATTTTTCACACCGTTCTTTCCTCCCCCATGTGACGGCGTTACTGGCCCACGAAAGGCCAAAGCGCGGGCAAAATCAGAGGTGGTGACAGCGGCTCAAAAATCCCCAAGATCGGACGCTAACGATTCTAGTAACAGACACGGCGGGTGGTGCCGTTCAGCGTGTGCTGCTTGGCGGTGGCGGCGGAGCTCAGAGACAGGCTCGGGCCGTGTTTGCCGCCTCTTTGTTGGGCGCTGAGCCCAGACAGCCGGCGAGTACCGCCTGTCCCGCTAGCGGCCCCCAACTCCCTCCTACCCGCTGACCTCCCAGGTCAGGGCGTCCGGCCAGGCACTAGACACCTGGGGCTGGACCACTCTCCGTCGGCGGGCAGCATCCTTGCCGCGGCCCTAAGATGCCAGCAGCACCCTGACCCAGCTGTGACAACCAAAGCTGTCTCCCACTGTTGCCGAAGGGGTCCTGGTGGGGGCGGGGCAGAATCACCACCGCTGGGAGCCACAGCCCGAGGCCGAGCGCCAGTATCTCACACTTTCCAGATCGGTCTCTCTGCTTCCACTCTCGCCTGCCCTCCCTGCCCCTCTACGGAGCCTTCTAGGAGGGAGGGTCAAGAAGAAACAGTGAACGAAGTCACTGCATCTGCCTAACCGCCCTCCAGGGGCGGCCTGCCGCTCAGAATGAGTGCGAAGTCCTCACCGAGCTCTGCTGAGGAAGGCCCTGCCGGACTCGGCCCCTGACCGCTGCTCTGACTTGAGTTCCTCTCGCTCACTCTTGCTCACCTGGCTCCGCTCACCCCGACCTTCCCGTTCCTCCAACACTCCACGCAGAGACCCGCCTCAGGGCCTTGGCGCTCGCTGCTCCCCTGGCCCGCCACACCCTTGACCCAGAAAACTGTAAGATTCGTTCCTTTGTTTTATCTGGATTTCGACCTCCATTCTCCCTGCCTTCACTCTGCTTCTTAATACTAGTATTTCTCGCTCTCTGCTGCTTTATTAGGTAGCTGTCTACAGCTCATCTCTACCACAGAAGGTAAGTTTGGGGAGTAGAAGGACTTCTGCCGTCTTGTTCATCAGTACGTCCCAGTGCTTGTAACGGTGACTGACACGTAGTTCTGACGACTGGCAAATACACGTGAGCAACTGGACAGGGTACGAGACTGATTTGGTGGTTTTCAGGGATTTCTAGTACTTCATCTATATCCGGCTCTTCCTGTCACTCTTGAAAGCAGGTAGCTTCCAGATTTTATGAAGAACAAATCAATTTAAAAAAGACAAAACCTAGTTCTGTAACCTCAAAAAGTATCACATAAGTGCTCGGTGTTGTTTCTGAGAATGGAAATACATTAAATATTTTTCTAACTTAAATAAAAACTGACAAGAGAAAACATGTATTTGCCATTAAAAAAAATAAAAGTACAGAAAATTACGAGTGAAAATTACCCCAAATCCTAAGATAACTGCTAACATTTCTGCTTTTGCTTTTTACAAAAAAATTGAATCATTCTGATTTAATTTGTCATAGGACAACAGGAAATCACGGTCACCGTAAAATCCCGAACAATGCAGATGTGTGTGCAAGGAAAGCAAAACCCTCCCGCCCCGCCCCCACCCTCCTGCCCCGCCCCCCCCCTGCACTGTGTGGCCACTGCTAAGGGTGGTTCCACCCTGCGCACACAACCAATGTCTACACTTGGGTTTTCATTTCCTTCTAAAAGAGAATATTGCCATATATGTTACAGTTATTTGTCCCCTAACATTTTCAAACATTCAACAAAGCTGGAAGAATCTGACGGGAGACGCCTGGGGTCCGCCATCAGCATCTGATGTCATCACGTCTGTCTCTCCCTCTGTTGATTCACTTACTTCTGGGGACCACTGAAGATGCCGTCCCCGCCGGTCTCTTCAGCACGCACCCTAAATCCCAGTATTTGCTTGCGGCTTTTGTCTGCTGATGGAAGATCGCAGGCGATGAGGGCCCCCGTCTCACTCTGCGCTCACTGAATTTTGACAACGGCATACGCCTGCGTTTTTTCAGTAACTACAGTAAGTCCTGTAAATCTCTTACCATTTTCATAATAACGTTTTGTCTTCTCTAGTCTTATTGTAAGAATACCACACATAATACACATACAAAATATGTTCTAATTAACTGTTATCGGGAAGGTGTCCTACAGAGACCACTGCCAACATCCCAGAAACTTCTCTCCAGCCTTCCCAGGCAATTCCCACTTCCTCCCACTGCCTCCGGAGACAAACTCTGCTCTGATTCTTCCGGCGACCTACTCACAAGCGTCCGGTGTGTGCTTTTCCACCAGGCCATTCCGGCCAGCACGGCTTTGAGGTTTACCCGTGGTCTAGTCTGATGAAGATCTGACCGCCCTGGTATCCCATCGCACCGTCGCAGGACTGCACCGCGGGGGACGAGGCTGTTCCGTGCCCTGCCCTCGTGTGTCGTGGGCAACACGAAAGCTGACGTGTAGGCCATCACCTCCTTCGATGTTTGAACGAACTCCGTTTCTGTGAACGCCAGGTCTGTTGTCCTCAGGACGCACTCTTAGAAGCGGAGCTGCCTGATGAGCAGGGGACCTTGTGATTAGTCCCCATTGCCCGAGCGCTTTCCAGACAGGAGTCATTCATCATCACATCGGGGCCGAACGCGCCCATTCGTTCACTTTCTGCCAACACGGGTTTATCGCCGTGAGACGGAAAACAGACGTCTGCCCGGATGGTAAGTGTGAAGTGACACGCCATGTCGATCTCTCTGATTAGTACTGAGTTTAGACGCCAGTTAATAGTTTTTTAATTGTTTCCCTTGGGCCTGTTGCCTGTGCATGCCCTTTGCATCTTTATAGCAGGGTGCTCATCGTCCTCCTGTTGTCTGAGAGTGTTTTCTAGATTAAAGGATCAACCTTCTGTTACGTGCTGCACAATCTTCCCCCATTTCTAACTGTACTGCTGACCCGAAACCAAAACAGAGAGAGAGGTACCACCACCCCCTCCCCCCGCAGACAAAACTCCACGTGGAACTTTGGATTCCTGGAAACTTAGCTACTAATTTAGCCTACTGCTGACTGGAAGCCTTTACCAATGACAGTGAACCGAAACAGACTTGGTACGTGTATCACATACGGCGTTCTTACCATAAAGCAAACTAGAGAAGAGAACATGTTATTATAAAAATCACAAGAGAAAGTACATTTACAGTACGCACTGTATTTACTGAAAAACACCCGCATCTAACTGGGCCCGTGCAGTCCACACCCGCGTTGCTCAAAGGTCAGCTGTATTTTAAATTTCATTTTCTTTGCCACACATAACTTAAGATTTACGTTTAATAAAATCTGTCACTCCCTTTATGGCTTTTTAACTCTCCCAGCTGATATTTCTTCCAGTACTTTTGTGAGTTTTCTTTTTCACACGTGACTCTTCATTATATTTGGAATTTATTTTATTATGTTAAGGAGGGGTTTAAGAATTTCAAACGGTAAGCCATGTGCCCCAGATACTAGACGCTGAGTGACTGATTCTTTTTCCACAGTACACATTCCGACACATATAGATTCTGCTTCTGGAGCTCTCTGTTCTCCACCGACTAGGACGCCCACCCTTATTCTGACTGTACCCGCAAACGGCACTCATAACTGCAAGGGTGAGTTTTCTTTCAGAAATCTTTTTCCTCTTTTAAAAATCTTCACGGCCATTCTCAAACACTTATTCTTCCAGTCCATCTTTAAAATCAGTTTGTCAACATTGTGCTAAATTTACGGTTTAATTTACGGAGAACTCCCGTCCCTACCGTCCTGGGTCTCGCCATGTAACGGTGAGGCCGGCTCCTCCCTTTATCGACTTGTGCTCCAGCTCCATCAGTGAAGTTTTACGGGATTTTCTACACACGCCCGCAGTGCGTTCTGAGCCAGTTCATTCTTGTCACCGTCTGTTCCTGTCGCTGCTGTGAATCAGAGTTCCTCTCCTTCCCAGTACTTCCTGGCTGGCTATTTTTAATATATAAAAAAGGTAACACGTTGTAAACAATCATTGTGAAGCGTCCCACATGTGAAAAGCGTGACAAAGAGGTGAGTTGGAGCAAGAATAACACAAACACAGCCGGCACCCAGGTGAAGACACGGTGCAGCCCACACCCGCAGGACCTCGGGGACCCCAGGCGCCCGGCGTGCCCCCTCCGGGGCAGTACTCGCCCGTGGGGCTTGGTCAGCGGCTGGCAACAGCTAATCGTTTCCCAAAGCGTTTGAACTTTGTTTTTTGTGAAGCTGAAATGCAAATCGCACATAAATAATGCAAATTTGCCTTCTCCTTAGAGACGTGCACCTTTCATCTGGATTTCTCATCTGATCGCGGTACGGACTAGCGTTTCCAGAACAGGGTGCTGGAGGAATCAGTCAGCACACACACACCCTTCTCTCGGCTGTACTCGCACCGATGGAGCTGCAGAGCGAAGGCGGCCGCTGGCGTGGAAGAGATTTCTCTCATGCGAAAGAAGTAGCCTTCTACTTTTATTACAGGGTTTTATTAAAATTCATTTTTAATTTTATCAAATAACTTTTCTCCTTTCATCCATTAAGATGATGAATTATATTAATAGGCGGCCTAATAGAAAGCAATCGGAGCAGCAGCCGTGGGATGGATCTCACATGGCCAAACTGTACTGCGCTCTCGCGGTCCGCAGGCTTCTAGCTGCTAACAGATTATTCTGAACTCAACCGAAGCGGCTGTGTGCGTGTGCACGCGCATCTATGTGTGCACCTGTGAGTTTGTATGTGTGTGACTGTGTTTGTGTGCATGTGTGTACACGTATATGTGAGCGTGCTGGTCTGTGATGCCGTATGTATGAGCCCGCGTGGCGTCTGCGTGTCTGTGTCCGCCTGTATGTGTGTATGTGTGTATGTACACATGCGCTCCCGTGTGTGCACGTGTGTGTACATGAGCCTGTGTGCGTGTGCGTCTGTGTGTGCGTTTGTATGGGTGTATGTCTGTATTGCTGTGTGCGCCTCTGTGCGTGTGCACACGCAGTCGTGGTAACCCTCTGGAAAAGCGTGTGCCGTGGTGAAGTGCGCTGTGGCCCACACGCCACTGTGTTAAGATCTGTTCTCTCCCGTGTTTCTAGAATCATTACCTGCATGTTGAATCTTCATTCTCTTATTTGTCATGCTTCTCATTTTTTATTGCTTTCCATTTCCTGGAACACCTACTCACTGGTAACGGGTTTTAAGGTCACTTAAATTTTGGAATTAAATTTTATTTCTTAAATCTTTTTCTTCTCTTAGCTGGTTCTTTTTTATTTTGTCATCTTAATATTTATCTTTTTTTTTTTTTTACAGAGACCATTTTTATATAATCTTACCGCAGGCACAAAGCACCTGCTGTGTCCTCCGCCCAGGCCCACGAGAACCTCTGGTTATTCATAAGGACCCTTCTGGCCACAGCCGAGGCTATACTGACGCAGGGACTCAGGGAGGGGGCCACTCACCAGAAAGACCGAACACTGGACGGGGCGGGGGGCCTCCGGGAGGTGGGCAGGGGGCCAGAGAACGAGTTCTGTAAAAACGCTTGAACCAGGAGGTGTGGAGAGCCTCCCAGCTCAGGAAGACGGGCACTTCCTGGAGGGGGCACACCTCCGCCCTGCCCCCTTGTGAGAGACTTTCTCTCTAGAAGCCGTGCCTGCGCCTGGTGGCAGCTGGGGGACGGCGCTGGCCGGCTGCTACTCAAGTCTCACTTGCACGGTGTTCCCACCGAGGTTGTGCCTGGCGGGACAGACGGGCTGGGCGCCCTCTTCCACAGGCGGCACCGGGCGCCTCCCAGAGCCCACAACTGACGTGCCCGGAAGCTTCCACAGCCCGGACTGTGTTCACGGAGGCCTCCCCAGTGTGAAGCCCTGCCAGAGACGTCAGCCTTGGCACATTCCCTTCTTAAAAGGTACTTGGGGACAAGGGGGCGATAAACACCCTTCAGGTGAAACAAGCAAATTCTTGGGCATTTCACTTAACCCAGCAGGATTCAAAAAACAAGACCCCACTTGAAACCTGCATGTCAATCACCTGGAATTTGTAACTAAATTAAAAGCCCGCGGTTTGGTATCATTAGGTCCTAATTTGCTAACTTTAAATAGCGGCCTCCCCTCCCGAGGGGCGTCCCGGCCGGGAACGAGGACGCGACGCAGGAGCCCGGGAGCTGGCTATTTCGGGGCCGCCGGCCTCGGCAGCAGCCGGCTCGAAGGAAAGCTGACGATCCCATCGGTCAGAGGAGGACAGACACCCCTTCATCTGTGCTTTCTGCGTGCGAGGCAGCGAGCGGACCCCGTCCGTCTCCAGGCCACAGCCCCAGCGCCGGCGCTGGCGGGCGTCCCCGGGGCCCCTGGAGTGCCTGCCCAGCACGAGCCTAGACACCGGTGGACACAGTTTTCAAGGGGATGTGGTGAACTTTGCGAGGGTTCTGTCCTTTCAGTTCAGGAGTGATTAAAATGTCTCTAAAATCAGGCGTCGAAACAAGCCACTGAGGCCGACAGTTGTAAAGCTGGGGCGCAGCACACGAGGCTCATCCGGGTCTCCTCTCGGCACCTGTCAGAGGGCTGGAAACATCCCATAGTAAAGAGTAAGCAGAGACGGCGGGACAGACGGACTCAGTGAGACGTTCCCGTGTGGATAAGCCCACGTCGGGAAACGTTTAAGGGAAACATCTAATTTTTTAAAACGTCGGCTGTTTGTTTCCGTTTTTGAAGACAGTCAAGACTTCGAGGGCGGCCCCGGCCTCTGCCGCCGCCGCACTAACCTGCTCTTTCCCACAAAGGCGAGCCTCTTCCCCGCAGGTGACGCCCACGGCCCATGGCCCACGGCCCATGGCAGGAGGCCTCGAACACCTAACTAACCGCACGGGGCCTGTTCCCACAGAGGCCACCTCGGAAAGAAGAATCCGGCTGGTTCGAGACCATGTGGACTCTGCAGCCTCCCCAGCTGGTTCCAACCTGACCCGAGAAGCGAGAAGAACGTGGCCTCTTGCCAGAGATGAGAGGGGAGCACACGCCACCCCGCCCCGACGAGGCCCGGCCGGGCGAGGACGGCGTAGCCGGAGTGCGGGGAGTCCTCACGTGACAGGCGTGTGGTGCTCCAGCCCACTCTCCCGGGGCCTCCCGAGAGTCCCCGTGCAGTCTGACTTAGCACGTTTCTTCCTGCGCCATTACGCACCGGCCAGAGGCGCAGAGGAAGGGCGCAGGGGCGGCGGCTGCGGCTGTGACCCCGAGGGAGCCCCGGCGCTCCAGCATCAGGAGAAAGTAGTGCTCAGCGGCCGAGAGGGAAGGCTTTTCCCTGAACGCACCCGCTGACACCCCGCGTGGCGGCCTGGCCTCGTCCATCTTCGTCTAGGATAGAGGATGGCTTGGGGCAGACGCATCAGGTTACATTTAGGTAAAAATGAAGTGATTCTTTCACATGGAAGAGCCACGCCCTCGAATTATAATTATCTACCACACCGATTCTTTTATTTCTCTCGGGCCCTCGGATGGGCTCTTTAGGAAGCTTTGCCCTGGATCCCGGTCCCACCTCTGCACCTCGGGTGTGTGCGGCCTGTGTCGAGGCAGGAAGCGCCGGCCACCCGGCCTCGGAGCATGGGGAGGAGGGTGTTGAGTAGCGCCGATGCCTTCCCGCTTACATTCAAGTGGCGGCTTCAGAAGAGTTGGGCCTGTTTAAACCCGCAGCCGCTGATGAGCTGAGGCCAGCAGAGCTCGCCAGCGGCCCCTCGGCCCCGGCACGCAGCACTTCAGAGCAGTCGAGCCCCGTCGCAGCGAACCGAAACGGATGTCACCGCACAGCTCCGAAGCCGCCATGTGTCCGGTGGCCCCGAGCCAGGCCGGATTCGACTCCGCGGCCCACTCGGGAGAAGAAATGTGCTGGAGGAGGCTGAAACAGGGTGGAGGCCAGGACAGGACACGCGAGACCCCAGCCCGGCTGCAGCCAGGGCCGGCGCGAGCCCCCAGCGCGTTACGGAGGCCTGACCAGGGTCACGTGCGTGTGACCTCCTCCTTCTTCCTGGAACCAAAACTCCTGTCCTTGGGAAGGAGGCTGGGAGTCGGGCGGGAGTCTGGTCCGCCGGGCTGTGTGGCCCCGGCCAGCGTGGAGCCGCGCTGCCGATTTTGGCCACGGGCCAGGCTGCTCAGGGTCTCGCAGGGAAGGCCGAACTTCTGCACTTTCAGGGGCTGCCGTGCTCCGCCTGAGCCTGCACGGGGCAGAGTTCACTCTTCTCACACCCACGAGCAGGGGCTCTCCCTACTCTAAACCTGCATAGTTCTTCCTGTGTAAAAAACCTGACTGCTTTCCAACAGTACCAGGCCGACTCCGGGGAGGGGTGCATGGTGTTGGGGACGCGGGAAGGCGGCTGTGGTTCCACAGCAGAAGCCGAGAGCTGATCGGCAGTGACACGACCACAAACACCCCAGGATGTGCTCCTCCGGCCGCCGCGCCTGCCCAGGACCACGGCTGCGCCTGCACCACCTCCCACACCTCCACTGTGGCCTGCGTTATTATCCCATTTCACAGGGGAGAAGTCTGAGGTTTGAAAGATCCTGAAACTCCCCGGCTGGCTGGCTGGCCGGCCGCAACACCCTCCTCCGGACCCACAGGCCACGCATGCCCACGTGGGCCAAGGTGACCAGACCCAAACTCAGAAAGAGCACTCGCCGATTTCTCTTGGCAATCAGAGGACGTGTCCAACGCATCATCCCAGACCCGACCCGGGAAAGCAGGGGAAAGGAGGAGACAGGAGGAGGGTGGCAGCTTGTGAGGGAGCACCTCCAGCTGCTCGAGGGAGGCCTGCGGGCTGGGAGCGCCCAGGACCCGAGGCGGCGTGACCAGGAGGGACCTGGAAAGGGTGCCAACCCACTCGTCCTTGCCAGGAGCCCTGCGGGAGTCTCCCTTTGCGTGTCCTCGCGGCCCGGACCACAGCTCACGTGCCAGCGAGTCCTGTCCTCCTCGGGACTGCAGTCACAGTGGTTTTCATGCCTGGTGTGGACAGCGAGCCTACCGCCGAGCCCCACTGCCCCCGACACCGAGCTCTCCCCGCGTGCCTTCCCTCCGCTCGCGCCTCCAGTTACATGAAGGCGCAGGGTGCGTTTCCGAACATTAATAGCACCAACATGATTTTAGTTTCTAGCGAGTGAAACATTTATCGACGAAGTGGACTGATAAGTACCGGATATTTCAGCTGCTTTATGAACCGTGAGTCTGGGCCCATTAAGTTAATAGAAGCAGATGGACATGATGGCAACGGTGCTGGGGATTCTGGGGGGGATGGAGCCAGAGGCATGCGGAGCTGACACGGGACAGCGGGTTTTCCACGGCGGACCAGAACTGCAGAGACAGCAGGCCGTGCCAGGGAAATGAAGTCCAGGCGCCCCGCCAGCTTCTCCGGGCTCGCGACCACCAGAGCCACCAGGAAGCGGTCCGGAGGGCCGGGGAGGAAGGGAACCTGGGCTTCTTGCTGGCGTTCTGGTGGCGACCGGGTGAGCTCGTGCTGATCTTCAGTGTACTGCGCTCCTTAACACGCGTGCTACACGTTCTGTCCTCGGACCCTCGGGCTCTCTGAGCGGGCAGGGGGCCTGGGGATCACGCCGGGGGCAGTCGTGCTGTCACACCTGCCGATCTTACTGGCCACGGTCCAGGTCCCTGCTTGGATATTCTCAGGGCGGTGGCCTGGCATCACCCTCCCTGCGAACCTGCCCTGAGGGCTCCGGGGGCAGATGGACCCCACTGTCGGCAAGGGGCAGCCTTGCGCCCAAAGAACCCCCAGCCTCTCTCTTCACACAGGAAGACCCTGGTTGCACCACAGCGGCAGACGCCTCTACCAACCACGCGCACGGGAGCACTGCAGCATGAGTCAACACGGGTGCTGCCCCTCCAACAAGACTCCCTTCAGCGCCGCCAGAAAGCCGAGTGCATGTCCGCTCCCCACAGGACACAAGACGGCCCGTGCCCTTGGCCGCAAGAACCAGACGTCGGACAACCCGGGGTCGCAGCGGGGTCCCGTGACCTAGCATC
This sequence comes from Paguma larvata, assembly GCA_030068075.1. Classification (NCBI taxonomy): domain Eukaryota; kingdom Metazoa; phylum Chordata; class Mammalia; order Carnivora; family Viverridae; genus Paguma; species Paguma larvata. The sequence goes on from CM057843.1 coordinate 25,350,484, forward strand.
ACTAATTGTGCGTCGTTTTGTTATTTTTACAGGAAGAAGTTTACGTCCGTAAATGGAATGCCAGTTGACATGACACACGTGCAAACGAGACTCCAAGAGCTTTGCCTGGTCCTGTGCGGCCACTCAGGCCACGGTGCGTGCAGGGCTGGCGGTAGCCGTGGGGACGGAACGTGTCCCGGCATAAGCCCACGGCCCGGCTTCTCCCGAGACGACGGGCACAGTGGAAAGCTCCTCTGTGCTGAGGTACGAAAACACGGCCCAAGCTGCGGACGGCGGCCCATCCACGCTGGCCCACCGCCTTCTGGCTCGTCCCCGCGACGGGGAAAACCAGCACGTCCACCCGCCTCTCGAGCTGCACACCCTCCCATCTGAGTGCGCATCCTCCCCCCCTCTAGCCCTGATCCGGAAAGAACATTCTTTCAATCCTTTGCAAGACGGGGAGGGATGTGATGGAGAAAGGAAAAAACCCACAGTAACACGAAAACGGAAGAAAGGAAGCATTAAAAAGGTGATATCTTCTCAATGTTTCTAACTGCTACTTTCTGACAGGCCGGGGGCTCACGACGCCCGGGAGGCAGCAGGTACACCAGGGCCCGTGACTCTCCTCCTCCGCACGCCCGCATCACGCGGAGAAGAACCTTTTCGTCACCTAAAGAAGGCTGGTTTTCTGACACCAATTTTCACCTGCCAGTAAGAAACAAGCCTCTAATAGCTACTCCCAGTATAAACCTCAGAGAAGCGGCTGGCCCTGACATCCTGTGACGCAGAAGAAGTGTGATTCTGTGTGGTTTTGAAAGGACGTTGGCACCTGGATTAATCCAGAAGAGAAAAAATATTTTCCAGAATCGTCACACAATCGTCACGCTAAAACTGCGAATGCTGACGGAGGAGGTACGGGGGGCGTCAGGCTTTGGCTTCTCCCGGCACGGTAAGCTGCATGAGGAATTAATATTTGACGTTCCCACCTAAGAAGCTGGCCCGCAGTCTCCGAGGGGACGCCCTCCCCAGGACCACGTGAAACAAGGCTCCTCGGCCTGCAGAAGGCACCTTTCCCTGACACGCTCCCACGCCGTTCCGGTGGCGCGCCGGCCACCCCGGGGAGCTGCTCTCGGTGCACAAACAGGCTCAGAGCCCAAGGTATGCTTCGAGACATCGCCATCCAGTCTAGAAAAACCTACTCAAGATCAATCAGAGACCTAAATGTAGCCGCAAAAACAATAAAATTATAAAACTCTTAGAAGGAAACACAGGTGTATAAACCTTCATGACTTTGGAATACGACATCAGAAGTATAAGCCACAAGAGAAGAAACGCAGGTAAGGTGGAGAACTTTCCTGCGTCGAAGGACACTCTCAGCAAGTGGAAAGACCACGCACAGATGGGGAGAAGATATTTGCAGATATGATTTGCAGAACACACGTCTGCTGTGGGCCTAGGATCTAGAGTGAAGGAAGAACCCTCCAACCCAACAAGAAAAAAGACAACACCATTCACGAACAAGCAAAAGACCTGAGTAGATAGTGACAACACGAGGCCTCAAGGTGCAGACAAGCAGGGACATTTGTGCGCTGCTGGCAAGGCTGTGAAACGGCGCGGCTGCCGTGGCGAAGTCTGGCGGTCCATCGAGGAGTTAAACATAGTTACCACGTGACGAGTAAGGACCGTGTTCTCGCTGAAACCACGTAAGACTGGTTGAAACGGCGCTTTCGCGTAGACGAGCTCCGGGGCGGCACGTCTGCCCAGCCTGTCGGTAAAGAAGTTCGGGACCGGCACCCCAAGCTACACGCTTCGACCTACCGACTCCGCTCCCAGAGAGGTGTTCAGATGTGTTCTGAGAACGTGTCCAAACGAGGCGAAAGCTCGGCGATGCCCCGTGAGGATGAACGGGCGGAAGACACCTGGAAGTACTTTAACTTTGCAACAACAGGGAAATGCTTTAAATGACATCGCCTATTTAAACTAAAATACAAAACACGCAGCTCTAGTTAAGCACGATTATGTGCACGTGTGGACGGGAAGTAGGCAGGAACAGCGACGGATCAGCCGGGCGGAACTCTGGGCGACTGTGGTCACCTCCTCCCTCTGCCCTGGCGCTCTCGCGATGACACGCCTCTCCGGGCTCTGCGGCCTGAAGAGCAAACTGGGATGTGTGGACTTCCCCTCCAGCCCCGGCGACCGCGCGCTCCCGACCGGCCAGCGCGGAGCCTGGCGTTCTCAGGCTGTTGCTGCTCGGGAGCCGCTCTCCCCGTTTGCGAGCTCCCCTGGAGAGGCAGGGAAGGAGGAAACAACGCCAGGGGCCCTAACTGAGGTCAAGAAAACGGGAGACTGAGAACGAGCGGAAAGGAATCAAAACAAGAAAGACTCTGTAAACTGGTGGGGCAGAGCGGCTGAAAGCAGGAGACAGAAGGTTTGCACACAGGTGGTTTTACCTCCTCCTCTGCTGGGGGCACCTCCCAGTTTGGGACCAGAGCCTGTGGCACAGTGTCACCATGCCTGGGCCTGGTGGGTGGCGGGGCACAGGCTCCAGGGAGGGCGAGGCCTGGGCATGCCGCCAGCACACGGGCACCGCGGGGGGCGCATGCGGCAAGAAAGAAACAGACGGTTGGACACTGGTCCGTGAGCGGGTGTGAGGATGGGCACAGAGTGACTCTGACGTGAGGGATGGCGCATGAGGGGGTCTAGTCGAGGAAGGCCAAGTCTGAAGGGGCACAACCGAGAGCCCTTAAGCTTCCCAAGGGAGGGGGGGGCTTCTAGATGTCCTGAAAACATGACGTCTAGGTCCTCGCTGATTTCTCTGGGCACCGTATGTCCCCTGCGAGCAAACACGCCACACGCTTCACACGGGCAACATGCTGTTCTGCCAGGTATCGGACGGTCTGCAATGTCCCCGGTGGAAGGCTGGTTCCCAGGGGACTACAGAAGAGCGTCGGCCAAAACGACACCGTTCGGCAGCGCAGGGCAGCAGCTAGATCCCAAGGCTGGGGTCCGAAGATCTCTGTTTCCGTTCACTCTGCTGTAACGGAAGCCGTCGGCCTGGGCAGTCACAGGCCCCGCACCGGATTCCCGTCCACACAGCACGGCCGCGGTTAGGCATCGGGGCGGCTCTCCTGGCCCTGGGCGGTCAGCACGAACCGACGTGAAGCCACGTGGGAAAGCACTCGGTGGTCAGAACGCGCTCTACAATTGATAAGATCGAGTTCACACCTGTGGGGCCAAGCACGGCGCCACAGCCTCGTCTGTCATCTCCATAACAAGGAACGGAGAACACAGCCACCACACGCTGGCGTTTCGGAACACGGAGAGTCAGGGACACGCGGCTGGTGAACGGGGGAGGGACGGGACCAGAGGGTTTTCAGGGTCCCAGAGCCCCTGGTTTCTCAGGATAGCCAGGATCAAAGCCCTTCTAAAACCTGAGGTGTTTCCAACAAGTGTGACACGGGTGCTCCGGCCGGCGGACAGGCAGACCCCCCGGGAAGCGCCCGTGTCCCCGCACAGTGCTGGCCACTTCACCTTCCACTAAGGCCATGTGGAGGGGCCCGGCCAAGCCAAACCGTCTGAAGATAGGACCGGTGCATGACAGCACACGACAGACGACAGGCTGCCGCCCGTCTGTCTTCCAGGAAGAACAAGTTACGGGCAGCCCCACGATGACAACGTGTCCCCGACGGGCGGCACATCCGTCCTGTGCGTCTGCTCAGAGCCCCCTCGAGAAGGGTGGCCGTGCTGGGCCTCACTAACTTCCGACAGCGTCCTCGGAGCACAAGGGCCTCCAGCCAGGCGCCGGCATAAATCACAATAAAGGGAGGCCCTTTCCAGCGGCCTTCGTGCTCAACGGCCGGCTGGGGAGTTCTTGTTCTCAGGAAAGAACAAGAAAAACTGACCCATGAAAAGAAGAGACATTTGCAATAACTGTTCCTCCCGTACGCGCAGAAATACTGCCGCCACCACCAGCCCACACACTCAACCCCACGCCCGAGACACAGTCACCGCGGCGTGACTCGGCAGCCGCTGCGGCGCCGGCACCCCCTCCGGCCTCTGTGAGGGCGGGACGCCGTGTCTGTCACGCGCCCTGGGGTTCGGGTGGCAGCGTGCAGGAGGAGCCCCGACTCCAGAGCCCACTGTCCCCACGCACCGCTGGACCGCCTGCTCGGACCCCTCCGCCGCACCCCCACCCGGGACAGGGACGTCCTGCCAAGAGGGCTCTTCCCCAGTCTGATTTCTCGGAGGCCGCTGGAGGGTACCCGGGAGGAGAAGGGGGATAAAGAGCGCCCTGAGCCCACGGCAGCTCCGCCGCGTGCCGGCTGAGCCCGTCGGGGCCGAGGTCTGACTTCTCCATCCCTAGTTATCTTCACGCACCGACGAGGACGACACCCCGACGCCCGACGGCGGCCCTGCTGCCTCCTAGCTGTCGCCTCCCCTCCCTCCGCCCTGCTCTTCTGTTGCCTTGCGGGAGGAGGGGGCCGGGAGCACACGGAAATGAAAACACCAGCACAGGTGGTGAGGAGTGTTCCTGCTTGATCCCGCGTGTGATGCCCATCGGCGGTCCTCCTGTAGGGGTGCAAATACGCCCTCGTGTCCAACGTCCTCCTACGGGCTCTGGGCCTCGAGCCACGTGTGCCTGCCGTGCACGGGACTGACCAGAGAGGCTGCATTCACAAGTGATGATGCGTCATCCTGAATCCTTCATCTTGTAATTAATTTTGGCAAAAACTTAGCTTTGCACCAGAATGTCCGCAGGTAAGGGATTACAGACTGGCACGAGGACAGTAAGAAGCCGGGGCAGCGTGTACTTGACAGCATGGCCTCCTGGCCTCGACTGCAGGGCAGCTCTGTTCATCCCACGGGGACGCGGGGCCCAGGCTGGGCCGGCCCAGCAGTGGCTCCATCAGCCTGTCTGTGGCTGGGGAAGGCGGACCCTGAGGCCTTGACTGCCAGCTTCTCTGGAAGCTTCCACAGAACCTTAGGGTGTCACCCCATCCCTGGGCCCAGTACCAGCCCCCAGCCGGCAGTGCTGCCTGCCCCCAGGGCTTCTGTGGCACGCTGGCGGCGCCCACGCCCGCGGACCAGCACCGTCATCCTTCAGGAGCAGGATGTGGGGTCAATGCTCTCGACTTCCCACTCTCACTTCTAACACAAGTTTTCATTTTAAAACATAACCTCCTCCTCTGAGCCCACGCCAGCCCGGTGTGCTGCTGTCCTCTGCTCATCTCTTGTATCCACTCTCGCCGTCCCGTCACTCCTGCGATGTCCCGACTCTACAGGCTGGCTCACCTGCGTCCTCCCCATCCAGTGCCCGCAGTCCTCCTCCCCGGACTCCACGCCCACGTCTGCGTGCGTGTCTTCTGAATCAGACCCCGGACGGGCACAGAGAAGATGCTACCTGCAGAACGGGACCGGCTGCTGAGCCTCACCTTCGTGGACCTCCCCCTCCTCCTCGGCTCACGCTCACTGTCCCTCCCCTCGGACTGCGGGGTATTGCCGCGCTGCAGGGTTCACAACCAGCCGAACCCAGGTTTGAGCTTACGGCCCCGACAGGCTCGTCCGCTCAGAACACCGTGGCGGCCCTCTCACGGGGTGCTGGGGGATTTAGAACTGGCGGCTGCTGCCTGCTCTGGGGCAAGCAGAGGGACGCTGGTCCTTCTCTCCGCTCCAAGAACAGCGCTGAGAGGTGTCTGTCTCCCTGCAGACTCTCTCTGGCTAGCGGGCAGGGATGCGGTCTCACAAAGTCGTAAAATGCGAAGGCTTCTACAGCCCCTGGAACGGAACAGGCATTCCAAAGAAGCTGTTATTTCAGCTGCAGAATACACAAACATTGGCTGTTCCAACGACCAGCCGACAGCACCGGACAACCACGCCTGATGGCCGGCCTCGCAGCCACTGTACCGGGGCCTCCGCATCTGGTTCAAACTGTTCCATGTCAAGTATGTGAACATCAGGGCCACGGATGACAAGGAGCAAGAAAACCAAAGAGGCTGACGTCCTGTGGCTGAATTCACACCATCTTAAACCCACATGTATGGGTTGCACATGGTCCCGTGGCTCCCGGGATTCTGGAATTCAAAAGAAGATGCTATTCAGGAGGGACCAGGAATCCCATCTAAGCACAAGAATGAGGAAGAAACAGCCTCTGAAGCACACAAACCAAATGGCTGCTCTTCCGTGCCCACGGGGCTCACGAGTGTCCGCGGTAAGATTGTGCTTCTTCGGGAGCGATGTGGCTTCGTGCCCCTGACTGCACACGGAGGCGCGTGCACACAGCCACACACACCAGATGAGAAGTCAAAGCACCATTAAAATGCCCGGAGGTGTAGTAAGAAGATACGAACAGGCACATAAATAGTGAGCAGGCCGCTGTTCGATCGGTGTGATGTAATTCAGCTGCTCTGCGGGTAGATTTCAAACGAGGATGGAAACGGATGTGGAACATAGTGACGATGGCACCTGAACACCAGAGGACAGACGACTGCCCTCCCGGTGGCCAAGGATGACCCGCTGGGAGGGGCGGGGAGCGAGGCCGGCGGGGCAGATGCTGTTTTAGGAGTATCGTTTCAGCCAGAGCGGACTTCCTGGGACCACGTTCACGCCTCCGTGGCGGTGAGAGCCCCACGGCGCGCTGAACTGCACGGAATCTTCGCTGTCCTCCGCACGTTCCCACTCGGTTACGGAATAGGCCGTTCGCGCCCGCTACCCCGCGGCCTCCGTCCCCGCTACACGCCGGCGCATCAAACCCTCACGAGACTCTCGGGCTCACAGAGCCGCCTGGGGGTCCCGCCGGAGACCAGCGCTCCCTGGCTCCCTCGTTAGACAAAGAGCGGAGGGAGAGAGGACATGAGCCAACAGTCAGCCGCCGCCGCAAGTTAAATCAGACCCAACAGGAACCGAGATGAAAAAGGCAGCCGCCCTGTGAAACGAAATTCACTTCGGAAAGGACTTCTCTCTAGGAAATAAGCTGGTTTTCCAAAGGCCCCGTGGGCCTCGAATTTGGTTAAATAGGTCAATATTTAGGCAGTAGCTCTGTAAACACTATTTCTCAGCTTGTGGCATTATGAATGTCACCGAGCCCTGGGACAGAACTTGAATGTGGTCAGCTGATATTTAAGAGAAACAGAGGCGACAGGACCTGAGGTGCAGGCGTCTCACCCAGCGTGGTCCTGAGCACGTGCTCAGAGTCCACAGTTCGGGGAACATGCTGTCCCTGGGGGGCGCCTCCTCTTCTGTTTTTTCCCCTTCACATCCAAGCCTTCTCAACACCCCCAGGCACCCATGTCTACTAAACGTCTGTCCTTCTGTATTTTTACTTAAGCATATGTGTAAACTTATGTTTATACGCCTATTTGTATTTAATTCACCGAAGAGTGCTGGGGCATAAATCTAAGCCTGCTTATTTCTGCACTCCATACTATGCACTTAAAAATACTTACATCAACTTAATGAGGTGCAATCTGCATACAACGAGACTCACCCGTTTTAAGATTATGGTCTGAAGCAGGAGACAGCTGTGTCTCACTTCCCGTGGCCCCAGGCCCTGAATCCGCCCCAGCAAGCCCCACCCGCTTTCTCTGGTTGTGGTCAGCCTTTCCGGGAAGGTCTCGGAATCTCCAAGCGTGCACTCCTCCATGCTCATCTTCCAACCATCACAATGTTTCTGAGACTCACTCACGCTGTTATCAATAGCTTGTTTCTTTTTATTGGTCAGGGGTAACATATTATATGGATGGACCACAATTTGATTATCTGTTCAGCTGCTGACGGACACTTGGGTCGCTTCAGGTTCCGGGTATCATCAACAGAGGTATGCACCTGTGGACGCAAGTTTTCTTCCTCCCGTGTGAATACGCAGGCGTGGAACTGAGGGGCTGTATGCTTAACAGTATTGGAAACGGCCAAACGGACCTCCGAAGTGGCTGCACTATTTTGCATTCCCACTGGCAGTTCACACGGCGCACCCTTCCTGTGTCTATCAGCCATTCCCATATCTTATTGTAGAGCATTTATTCCAATCATTCGGCCATTTACTTAAAAGTTGGGTTTTCTTCTTGAGTTTTTAAAGGTCTTCCTAAGTTCTCTATGCAGGCCTCTGTCAGACAACACATTGTAAATCTGCCCAACGAGGTCTTAACAGTGTCTATCAAACAGCAGAAGTTTGTAATTTTGATGAACTTGGATTGATTTTTTTTAATGGTTTGTGTTTTTTGGGTCATGTCTAGAAAATCGTCAATAATTTCTATGTTTTCACTACAAGTTTTATAGTTTTATCTTGTACAAGATCAGAAGTTAATTGTTTTGTATCATGTAAAATAAGGTTGGGGGTTTTGTTTTTCCTGAACGAACGGCCAATTACTCCAGTACCACTTGTTAACAAGCCAGTCCTTTCCCCATCAGACTACCTCGGTGTCTCCGTCCCAGCTCGACTGACCGTGTGTGGATGGTCACACGTCCACACTGTGTTCTGTTCCACCGCTTTATACACCGTCCTTAAGCCAGTGCCACAGTCGTGATTACTGCAGCTTAATATGAAGTCTCGAAAGAAACCTATGTGCCTCCTTTCAAACCTGTTTTGACTACACCCCTGGCATTTCTATACAGAATTTAAAATCAACTTGTCGGGGCACTTGGGAGGCTCAGTTGGTTGAGTGTCTGACTCTTGATTTCTTTGGGTCAGGTCATAATCCCAGGGTTGTGGGATTGAGCCCTGAGTCGGGCTCCCTGCTGAGCCTGAAGCCTGCTTAAGACTCACAATCTCTCTCTCTCTCTCTCTCTCTCTCTGTCTCTTTCCTCCCCCACTCCTCTCCAGCCCTTCTCCCCTGCTCATGCTCTCTTGCTAAAAAAAAAAAAAACTGTTACAAATAAAAAATAATAATAATAAAAACCAACTCATCGATTTCTTTAAAAAACAGGATTCTGACTGGGATTCAACTGGACCTACAGATCGACTTGCGTAGATTTAAGGCGCCCAGTCTTTTACTCTCCAGGCGGAGTGTGTTTCTCCACTGACACTGACACTGACCCTTCTCTGTGGCCTGGGCGCACGGCTTGTTTCCTTCGTCCTCAAGTTATTTTAGAATTTTGATGCCACTGAAAATCGTATTTCTAAATTTCAATTTCCAAGGGTTTGTCAATCGTATACAGAAATGCAACTGCTGTGGGGTTATCCACCTAATACCCTAAGAGCCATGCTAAAAATGGGTGAGTTCCAGCGATGTTCTCGTAGGCTTCTCCTGATCTCCTAGGTAGACACTCATGCTGTCCGTGAGGAGGCAGTTTTATTTTGTTGCCAATCTGCACGCTCTTTTATATTCTTCTGGTTTCACTGCACCAACTAGAGCATCCAGTACAATACTCAGCAGTAATGGCGAGAGGGAAACATTTAACCTTTCACCATGAAGTACAGCGTTAGCTACAGGCTCTTCCGAGATGCCTTTTACAAGCTTAAGAGTGTTCTCCTCCATCGCTAGTTTGCTGAACTGGCTTGTCATGAATGGGTGTCAACTTCCGCCAAATGCTCTTTCTGCATCCATTGAGATATCATACGGTTTTTTTCTTTAACTCTGGAAAAGGAGAACGAACGCATTTATAGTACGTTGCACCTTACAATGGACTGCATGTAGCGATTTGCATCTGTTAAACAAACCGTGCGTCCCGGAGGAGGCCTTACTGGACGCTAACACTTTACCCTTTCCGGATAGTCACAGGCTTCGTTCGCTGATATTTTGTTAAGGATTTAAGATCTGTGTTAATGAGGAATCTTGGCCTAGAAGTCCTCCTCCCCCACCAGACCCCGCTTTGTACAGTCTTTGTCTGCCTTTGATTTTGGGAGGTAAAGTTAGCCTCTGGAATGCGACAGGAAATGTTCCCATTGACTCTATTTTCCAAGAGTTTGTATAAGAATTGGTGTTATTTCTTTCTTAAACATTTGAGAATTTATCAGTAATAATATCTGGGCCTGGAGTTTTCTTTGTGAGGCTTTACCTGTAATTCAATTTCTTTATGACATATAAACTCTCCAGATTTTCATCTTCTTCTGTGTCCGACTCCGTAATTTGTGTCTTTCACAGAATTCATCCATTTCATCTGAGATGTAGATTTACTGGAATAAAGTCCTTCCTACTTAAAGGGATCCCCTTAGAACCCTTTCAATGCCTGTAGCGATGCCCCCTTTTCCACTTCTGACGTAGGTAATCTGTGCCTCCTTTCTGGTTTTCTTGACCATTCCGAAGAGAGTGTAAACAATTTGGTTGAGCCTTTTTTATTTATCATCTAGTTTCATGGGTTTCTAGACTTTTCTGGAGCATTTTCTGTTTATTATTACTCTTCTTTTTTAAAATTTCTTTTCTTCTACTTATGGTTAAATGTGCTTTTCTTTCTTTGGTCTTACAGAGAAGGACCATACGTTTCATCCTTTCCCAATTAAAATCTAGAAGTCCTATTACGATTTTGAGATTGGTGATCGCTCATACATATAAACCTAGTTCATAACTACCTGTGGCTTCCCTGGTATTTTACCCATGATTCCCTAGGGCTGAACCTTCAGTTAGTTTCTCTCCCAAACTGTGTGACAAGCGAGGTTACAGCGCACGTCTCTGAGTGGACTTCTGCATGCGTTTCCACGCACTACCACGAGGAAAGGGTGCTGCCGGTTAAGGAGGCGTGTAATTTACCGTAAGACGGCGGCGCATCTCAGATGTGTTGGGTGTGAAAACGTGTATCCTCGAGTTAATGAAGTATGACAGACGAGCCAGAGTGAAGAGAGGAATTACACAGTTCCGTGTTTTCCCACTCGGCGTTTATCTGATCTTCCTGGCGGCCAGGGCTCCGAGCACCGCAGGAGTGCCGAGAGAGTCCTCGCCTGCTCCAAGCGTCGAAGGGCGGGGTCTCGTTTCTGCATGAAGCGCGACGTCTGCTGAGAGCCTGGTGTAGCCCCTCCCCACTTACGTGAGGCCCTGAGACCTTTACCGAGACATGGATCCCTATGGCCACTGAAGTGAAAGAACAGGAGTGAGATGAGAACGAGTACGGGGAGAAAGTTACGGCAAAGGAGAGAGACGGGCAGGCACCAGAGCAGAGCGCGTGGCGGTCTGTGGCGTCCGCAGGGGTCTGAAGCCGCTCTCCTGGGAGCTGGCCCTGCAACCCCACGTCCTCGTCCCCCTTCTCCGCCACAGGCCCGCTGCGAGGGCCGACTGAGGCGGTTCCTGTGGCGGTACTTACAACGTGCAGTGACGCTGGCTCCTCTCCCCACTGTGATGGTAACGTTCCAACCGAACAGAAGAAGGAGTCGGACAGGTCGTGATGACTAGGCAGAGGAGAGAGGGCTGAAGTCTCAACCCCGAGTGGAGAAAAGCCAAAGAGAAGTCAGCCGACTCACGGAGCAGAATTCTGGGACACAGAGAGGACCAGGTGCCAAGGCCAGCTGGAAAGAGGAGCTGAAAACGAGGGTACGGAGAGAGGGGGAGCCCCAGGACTCCCCTCCTGCCGTAGAATTCTGGGGCCGACCAGACACGCGGGGGACGCGGGATGCCATGACGGATACGGGCTTTCCTTCCGGCAGGCGTGGCGTCTCCCCCGGCTCTATGAGGGGACGTGGGTTTCTCTTCAGTGTCAATCTCCGTGTTCGGACCCCAGGGGCCGCGTCGGAGCCGCGTCGGCCGCGTCCCTCAGCTGTGACGAGCTCTGCGAAGCCGCCACTCAGCTCTACCTCCCGGTATTGTGTAAAGTACCTCCTCTTTACCGGCTTTCTTTCAAGAGTAAGATTTTTCAGTTTTCAGAACTTGTTTCCAATCCGTTTTTCCATCACTGAGCCGCAGCCTCATTGCGGTGGCCTGAGAACACAGTGTGCAGTGAGACTCGCTGGGGTTGTTAAAGCTGCCTCTGTGGCCCAGTGCACGGCTATTTCTGTGACTTGTCCACAGGCGCTAAAGCTGTGTGCTCCGTGTTTGCTGGCACAGCCCTACGCGCCTCTATCACACCCGAGTAGTTAATCCTGTCGCTGGAATTCTCTGTCTTCCTTACTTTCCACCTCCGTGGTGCCTCAGCACCTGCCTTCCCGATTTGCTGCTTCTGTCCGTGACTCTTCCCGTCCTCATCGGACACAGCTCGGGGCCACGCTGTCAGGTGTGCGCGGAGGCGCATCCACGTGTCCCCTCGATCGCCCGCGCTTTCCCGCCATAAAACACTGTTCTCTGTCCCTCTCGAGGTGTCTTGTCTCAGGCTATGATCAGACTTATTAAAACCGCCGCTCCGGCTGTCTTTCGGCTCGTATTTCTCTTCTCTCATCCTGTGATTTTCAGCCTGTCAACTATTTTGTTTTAAACACGCGTCCTGCGACTGGGGGGGCTGCGCGGCCATGCGCGGGGAGGCTTATCCAGCACTGGGACCGGTGCCCTTCGGGAGACAGAGCCTCGCTTTTAGTGCAAACCTTACTGTGGCTGCTTTATTTCATTTTCTGTTCACCATGATTTTCTTTTTTCTTTTTCTACCTTCCTTTAGAGACAGGAAATGTTCTCTCCTTGTGTGAAAATCACGCCTTCTATTTTCATCATTCTGGTGGCTCTGTCTCCCACATCGGACCGATCGTACACACGGCTTCCATGACTGATGCCACCGTCGTCTTCGATTTTCCGGGCCCTCCCTCTCTGTCCCTGGGGCGGGCCCAGCCCTCGCTGTCCTCCGCCGCGCCCGCCGTGCTGCCGGCCAGCACACCTGCTGCCTTCTCTAGTGTCTCGGTCACATGTGCACACTCCGTACCTCCGACTGAGCTGTGTCCCTAACTGCCTGTTTCCTCCTCACATTCCCGTGTCATCCTCGCTCTGATTTCTTCCTCTGCCTTCTACGGGTGCAGGCTACTCCCCAGAGGACAGCTGGTCACCTTCTGTCCCTCCCTCCCGACCTCCTTCTGGGCTCATCTGGGACGGGGTGGGGAGCCACTGCACGGCCAGAATGCCTGCCCTCAGACTGCCCTCGCCTGCGCCCTCCCGTGCTCACCTGCCCCGCCGTGTCCACCCCGGCCTCTTGTCCCCTCTCCCAGTGGTCTCTGCCGTCCCCAAGGGTCCCCACGTTTCTGGCTCGTTGTTAGATTCCCCATAGGACCCATCAGTGTTGGCCCCCGTGGCAGCCCAAGGACTGGGTCTGGGGTCCGGAGCCAGGGAGAGATCGGAGGGACCGGGGGGCAGCAGTTCTGCCATTCCTTCTTGTTCATTCGTCTTCCTAGCCGCATCAGCCAGGTTTCTGCACGGGGAGCCCTGTAACGATGCGTCACGGTACTCATCTCAACCAGCATGCGGCTTCGGACCACGGCAGTGAGGACACGTGGTCCAGTCGGGGGTGGGCACGTGACCAATCACGTAACCCGAAAGTCTCTGGAAGCTCCCGTGGGGCTTACGCAGCAGGACCAGAGTGTGGCTAAGGCTGTACTGCAAAGACCTTCAGAGAGAAATCCATTTAAGCTAAACTTACCTACTACTAAGGCCTCACACACAAAGTGAGGTGGTTTTACTCCCTGAGTAAAAAACCTGCCTCGATGGCCTCAGTCTCTGGGACGGTCCCTGAGCGCCTCTGCCGTCAAACGTTAAAGAAAGGCAGAGTCATTTTATCCACTTTTTAAAAAGAAACTAAAAACTTGATAACACACAGAGCACTGAATGGGCAGGCGGAAGTTGTTCTCTAGCAAAGAAGCTGTGTTTTAGAAAATTCTACAGAGAACAAACGGTTAACCCCACCATCAAAAACCAGCAAGAATTTCTGTCTGAAAAGGTAATTCTGCCTGAGTCTTGGCCAAGTCTTTAAGAAAAATACAGAGCAGATATCACAGGCAGGGTCTGGGATGGGACGGGCTTCGCCCTCCGCTCAGCCCAGCTGGACGCACAACGGGGGCCTGGAGCCTGGTCCTCTCTGCGCCCCGAAATTCTGCCCCATGAATCGGCTGACTTCCCTTTGGCTCTGCCCCACCGGGGGTTAAGGTTTCAGCCCTCTCTCCTCTGCTGAGTCATCACGGCTTGTCTGACTCCTTCTTGTATTTGGTTGGAACGTTACCATCACGGCATCACGGCGGGGAGAGGAGCCGGAGTCACTGCATGTTGTAAGCGCCGCCACAAGCTGCCGCGTGCTGTGCTCCCCCCACCCGCCAGGGGCTGCCTTGTCTCCTCTGCCTCTCTCGCTGGGCAAACAGAGGAGGGCAAGGCTTCCCATGTGGACAAGTATACATTAGTCCAGTGTCATTAACATTTAAACGCCCTGAAATCCCTCAATTTAATTGAAATGAAGGAAACACATTTCTTGATCTCTATTCAACCCAAAATAACGTCTATCATTTTCTTTAATAAACAATACGATTACACGCTGCACGATGCAATAGGCATCAATCTACTTTATAGCAAATTAAGTGCCACAGGGCTGTAATTTCCGGTAGTACACAGCTAGAGCCGTAATAAATTTAAAACCGTATTCTGCCACCAGTCAAAGAAGCAGAAAAAGCCAAAAGAAAACCTATATTTTAGACTCTTGCACTACACTGATATACAGGCTGAGTAAGGTGACCACTTACATAGGGAATAACGTACTGGCTCATTTCTGAATTACTGACATAAATCAATTTCTGAAAGCAGGAAACACTGCAGCAAAACATGAAAAAAAAATCCAAATACCATGTTTCCCAACAACTACTTCATCATCAAATGAGATTCATAAACACACTTGCCACCAAACACGACCACACACATGTTGTACGTACGAAAGCAAGGCTGCGGTACGGTCACAGAGTGTGGGATGTTCTTCGCCACTGTGCCTTTTACAGCGAGGGCGGCGCCGCTGGACCCACCCTCCTATTCACACAAGAAGGAAGGCGGAGGGAGGGAGGCTAGTTCCTGACCTAGACGAGGACGGTGGCACAGGCACGTTAAGATCCTCGTTCCATTTTCAGAAGGATGAGCTGGCAAAGTAGGGCCCAGGGCCCGTTTTCAGAAAACAGTTTTCCTGGCACACAGCTACCCTCACCCGTCTGCACGCTGCGTGCGGCTCCTCCGTGCTACCGGCAGAGCTGGGCCTCAGGCACTCGAGGCCTGAATTGTTACTATCTGGTCCTTTACAGAAAAACCTGGCAGACCCCTCTCCTGGAGCTACTCCGGGCTCTCCTACCTTTATTGACTAGAAGCCTAAATCCTACAGTCCCAGGCTTTGGTTACATAAAACAGGCAACATCAATAAAGTGAAAACTTATGCAGTCATTCCAAATGGTGTCTACTGAGAGATTCTCATGGGCGGGGATACATTTCTCATAACGCTAAGGATTAAGCAGTAGAAGCTGCGGATTTAGCCTCATGACATCCATGCAGAAGTGTGCGTGCACGGAAGACAAGACTGACAGGCAAGAGACCAAGCAGTGAGCACTGAGTGTGTGAAAGATGGTAAAATCTTAAATAATCTTTCTCTTCCTTTTGCATTTTTTAGTAATATGTTTATTTCTTTTTGAGAGAGGGAGAGTGAGCGAACACACTTGCACGCACAGGAGCAGGGAAGGGGCAGAGAGAGCGGGAGAGAGGGAGAATCCCAAGCAGGCTCCTTGCTGTGAGCGCAGAGCCTGATGCGGGCTTGGATCCCACGAACCATGAGACCATGACCTGAGCTGAAATTAAGAGTCAGACACTTAACTGCGTCAGCCGGGTGCCCCGCTTTTTGCTGTTTAGGAAGTTTTCTGCAAAGAATGTACATTCCACTTTAAATTGGAAAGTACTGACTTCGTGAGTGAAAAACCAACCCTGAACCTGGAAATATGAATGCGCACTCCCTACCGGACTGTCTTCCTTTGTCCGTCTAAGACACGCTGGTGTTTTCTGACCTGGTTGTTACAAATGAGCGCACATGTCACCTGACGAGCCGCCAACGACCACGGTCTGTCGCCATCACAGGCTAAGGGCAGCGCAGACACGATCTGTCCCCTCCCAATTAGGCGGAGAGGGGCTTACTGCCAAGATCTACCCGCCTGGCAGTGCCCGACTGTTCCAGACAGCGCCCATCCGAGGACCACCATCTCCAACTATGGCGCGCCGACTCCGAAGCCCGTCTGATGGCGACCCGTGTTAGTCTGAGCCGCTTTCACTGGGTTTCCTACCAGATGCTTGCTCTGACGAGCTTTAATGCCATCCCAAGTCCAAGCAGGACTTCAGGCAGCTCCAGAGACAACGTGTCGTGTGGTGGTGGGGTGAAAGCCTGCTCGCCAGTCAGAGGGCAGGCTCGATGGCGGTCTGCCTCACAGCAGCCTCTCCGGGGCACCCAGCTGGGAGCGAGGGGCGCCCAGTCATTCCCGACCAAGGCGGAAGAGGGCACGCCAGAGACAGGGGCGAGGACATCTGCCTGCCGCGAGGGCAGGGAGCTCGGCAGGGCTGGGGCCGTTCATGCTCTTCCTGCTCCACCCCCAGCCGCGCCTCCACGCGCCTGCCCGAAAATCTGCGCAAAGATCCCGTACGATCCTCCATGTCGAGGTCGGGCTCGGGATTCAAAGCAACCCACATACGCCGCAGGTCCGCTCCTAACCTCACCTACACCCCTTCCTGTCACACCAGGAGCCTGCTCTTCTCAGAGACCTGTGTCACCCCTGGTGTCGGCCGTGCCGTGGGCCGCCCCCTCTGCTCCTCTTCAAATGCGGCCCCCTGCGGGCAACCCCGATCGGGCTGCGTCTCTTCCAGGACGCGTTCCCTCGTCCCCTTGGCCCTCTTAGTGCGGGTGTTCAGGACACAGCGGAATTCAGCACATTATTTCCTGGGTGATGAACGGTAAGAAAGAATTCCTGAGTCACCTCGACCAACGGTCATCCTGAGGTCACGTTACACAGCCCTCCCACCTCTCCTGGCGGCCAACAGACAGCACCGACAGTTACAAAGAACGACTCAGGACCAGCCTTGTGAACAAAAAGCCACGTTGAGAGAGCTGTGCCCACAGGGTGGCGGATGACGGCACGGAGGCCGCGCGTCCTCCTGGCCTGAGCTTCAGCCTCTTCCCACATCTGGGGAACGTGTCGGTGTCACCCTCAGGAAGCGGGACCTCTGCTGACCTCCTGCACGCGGGAGCGTCCACCTCTCTCCGTGCCGTCTGCCCTCCCTGTCCCCTCCTGCGGCCGCCCTTCCAGCAGAGGCGGGCTGTGGCCACTCTCCTCCCCGGATCCACCCACCGTGTTCCTCCTTCCACCCATCACCGTTTTCCTACCCATGCCTCCCCTGGGCTCTCCCTCATGTTCCCGCTGCGCAGTCCTGCCTCCTGCTTCTAGCGTCTTCCTTCCTCCGTTCCCATCACGCGCAATGCTTGCCTGTGGCCGCTCCACAGTTCCGTCCCGCGCTGGCCCTGCCCCTCGGGGTCGACCTCTGCGTCTTGGGGTGCAGCAGGGCCCCTCTGGTCAGCTCCCCCTCGCTGCTGACTCCTCACGGGGAAGTAATCCTACGGGAGGCTCTGGCTGGGGCGGCCCGTGGCCCTGGGGCGTGGGGGGTGCAGGCAGTGGCAGAGCGGAGCTGCCCGGCCAGCCCAGCCTTGTCGACCTCACCCGGGGAACACTGCTCCAGCTTCTGTCCAGCCAAGCAGCTCAGGCCCTCAGGGGTCTCCCCAGGGGTCTGCTCCTGAGCTGTTACCCGCCAGGGTCCACACGGGTCTCAGCTGCTTCTCTGGGCTGGTGGGAAGGACCGGGGGTCTGTGGGTTTGTGTGTCAGGCCGCCCTGGGAGGAAGCCCTGAGTGAGCCCAGCCGGCGGACAGTTAACAGGACCCAGCAGCTGCGTGCTTCTCCTGTGCCTCCCAGATGTGTGTCCCTCTCCCAGCTGAACGACAGCTGCTAATGGAAGCTTCTCCGCAAACATAAAATGGAGAAGCAGAGAATAAAGAGCAGCAGGACGGCCGGCGGCAGCAAACTGGGTTTGGAGGCCGGGACACCCGAGTCCCGTGGCAGGTCCCACTGGTGACACGGGGACTTAAAAGCAGGTTCCACCGTCCGGAAGACCCACCCACTCCCTCAGTCGTGCTCCGGAGAGTTCGGGACTCGTACAAAGAGCGGTGGCAGGAATCAGGATTTCCTTTCTGCTGAGAATCGCCTGAAAGCTCGGGCTCCCAGTCCAGCAGGGGGGAAGTGGCTCTGCTTATCGGGCGGCCTGCCGCACGTTCAAAATCAAGGGTGTGCCCCCGAGCGCCCGGTGCTGCTGAGCACACTCCCTCGGCTGACGGGCGTGGACAGGGCGGGCCCGGGACCAACGAGCGGACGGCCACTCGCGCAACTGACCCAACGCTTCTGTCATTCTCTGCGAGCGAAGCCCGGGCGTCGGGACGCTGAGCTACACCGTCTCTCGGGATCCGCGTGGGGACCCCAAGACGGCCACTTACCAGCGCAGGGCGATCTTGATGGGGGTGGTGAGGCAGGACGTGAAGAGGTCGGCTGGGAGGTCGGGGATCATGGGCAGGAGCTCGCTGGCCTCGCAGGCTGCCAGCTGGATGCAGTTCTTCATGGACGGGGGCAGGGGCATCTGCGCCAGGGGGTGGTTCGGGTTAATGGCGGCGACCTGCGGGGGGACACAAAAGGGAAAGAGCGGCTTAGGGGCCTCGGGTAAGTGCAGGGTCGGCTGGAAACGTGGCCCTGAAAGAGGCGCAACGCAGGCCGCACACCCTGCCGTGGGCTCGCCCTCGGGGCCGGCCTCGCCCTGGTTACCCAGGCCCCTCCCCTGACACTGCGGGGCCGGCGCCGGCACGCCAGCTCTTCACGGGGTCCGCGCAGGCCCTCCCTCCCTCTGCCACACCGACGTCCAGGCACGGGTCCCTCCAGGGCTCTCCGTGTCACATCTACCTCACGATCCGGTCTTCCGTGCAGCATCACTTACTTCAGCGTGATTATGACCCGCACGAGGTCCGGCGCACGGAGTGAGCACCAAAGCGCACAGGGCGACTCTTAGCTCAAGGGGCCCGCGGCCCAGCACAGCCAGAAGCCTGCGGAGCACACGGCCGCTCGCCCGGCGGGGGGCCGGCGCGTCTCCCGCTCCCCTAGCCTCATCTGATATCGCGACGTCCTTCTAACAGGTGTGCGTGGACTCCGCAACCGGGGAGGGGGTTTTCCTATTTGTTTTCTTTTGTTTTAACGCAGAACTTAATTTCTCTTTAAAGCAGGGAGAGTAACACCTGCTTGATATTTCTTCGATGAGGTTCTGGAAGGAAGAGCACCGGAAGAGAGCCGACAGCTCACTGAAGGTTTAGGAAGAAAGGCTCCACACTAATTACTGCAGACGGTGAGGGTGCACGCACTCCACTTTTGACTAAATGAAATCTAATTAAAAGTGTCAATCTGAAAACGACGCGACCCAGTAAAAAGTTTCCTTAAAAAATCACACACAGGACCGTCAGACTCGAGCCCCCGCGCATCCTCGTGAAAACCAGCAGAAGTCACCAGTCTGGGACCCTCACACAACTGAACCCGTTCCCTCCAGCCACGGCCTGGGAAACCGCCCCCCCCCCCCCCCCCCGCCACATGGCCTGTACCTCTGTGCAACCCACTCACCCACCAGGGGTCTTCCTGCCATTTTCGGGGACATGGCCGAGTGTGCGAGAGCTCCACGGGCTCACCGGGGGGAGCCGGGGCAGGGAAGCGGAGGGCGGCCCTCCCGGGGCTGGGCGCAGGGGGCAAGGATGGTGCAGACAAGACGTGCCACGAGGGGCCGCCCGCCGGAAGGGGTTCGCATCTCCTGGGCTTCAGTGGCCCTGAATGACGGTGTGGCGGGGTAATATTTAGGCAACTAAAACAATGAAAAATCGCCCCAGAAAATGCCGGTTCTGCAGGCCCGCACAGCCTCCGGTACCTGGACGCCCACCCACAACAGCCCTGCCTGCGCAGAACGAACGCTATTTACCTCGTGTCATAACCCAGCCCGTCTGCAACCCCGGGAAGTGAGGCGGGGTGACGGCACCCCTCACGGGCACCTCCTCACCCTGCCCTGCCACGAGCACCCGGAGCACACGAGCCACGTGGCCTCCTGCCACCTGGGACCCTTGGGTGACCTCTCCAGAGTGGCGGGACTCCTTCCTGCCCGGGTCACGCAGGCACGAGGCTGCTCCCGGTTCCTGTGCTGCATCGGCCCCCCTGGACCCTGCTGACCCCCAATCCTGGGACACAGATGGGGCGCTCTGCGGGCTCTGCCAACCAGCCCCCGTGCACTCAGAGCGCACGCGCGCGAAGCCGTGCTCGTACGGGCACACTGCTGAGGACGTGAGCCGTCGTCGTTGCCGCTGACCGAACCTTGTTTCTAATCTCGAATTTCTCAATGGAAGGTGGTGGAGGCTGTGGTTTTATTAATAACCCGTTCTCCAACAGGAGTGTCAAGCCCAGGATCCGTATCAAACTCTACTACACTGCATAATAAGTGAAACTTAAACTTTTTAATTAAAATACGGCTCTCAGAAGAATGGTTTTTTTTAAATTGTGGTAAAATACAGATAACGTGACATTTACGCCGTAACCATCTTGAGCGTACGGTTAGCTCCTCTCCTCAGTTCCTGCTCTCGGCTCAGCGCCACAGGGCACCTGCTCCCCAGGGAGACGGGGTTCCGGGGCTGCATGACAGCCTCGCCCAGAAGGACGACGGGTCCGGGCGCCAGGTGGGTCTGCAGCCCCTCAGGCCCGAATCTCGAGGAAACCTCGGGAGGCTGGTGGGTGCGTCAGAGGCTGGGGCAGGGACGTGGGGACACTCTGGGCCTCGGCGCTGGGTGGGAGCGCCCCTTCCCCGGCCCCGGAACCGGGCCGCCAGGCGCAGGCAGGCCGGGCAAGCCTCCGTGGATTCCAGCGTGGAGCAGGGCTGAACTTCGGTGGGAAGACGCGACTGTTAATCACAAACCGGGTTCCACGCTCTCCTCCCCCACTGCAGACGGCTGCCCGTGCTCACAGCAGGGACGCCGGGGCTCACGGCTTTGCTCCTTCTGGTTCGAGATCGGATTCCAGGCGCAGCCTGCGCTCCCCCGGGGCTGGGGACGGGCCACGGGCCCCTCGGCCGCAGTGCGCACGCTGCCCCGTTCCAGGCTCGCTTTCCCACTGAGCACCGGTCTAATGCCTCTCGGGAGGGGAGCATTCAGTCACACCAACGCCGCCCACGGGGAGCTCAGGAGGTGGGTGGTGCGCATGCCCGCGGCCGTGGCGGAGCTCGGTGGGTTTTGAGAGGCCTCCGTGAGGCGTGCAGAAGTCTGTCCAGTCCAGGCCACAGGCGGTGCTCCCGCCACGCTGCCGGGCGGCAAGGCCGAGTGGGTCCTCCATGCGACGCTGCTCAGTTTGCACCTCATGCCCCCCACTCCGCCCCAGCATTTGGGTCAAAGCCTTGGAAAGTCCTGAGGCTCCGGAGGCGCTCCGTGGGCCGAAGACGGAAGGGAGACAGGTATGTGGAGAAACATCTTTATCCCAAGAAATGAAATTTCCCAACCCAAAACAGGCATTGATAGAAAGCCCGACCCCTTCACAGGCCCGGGCAGCGTGGCATAATCAGGGAGAACGTGGCGGGTCTAGCCACAGATGGTCGGAAGCAACCTGTCGTCGCCCATTCAGCGGGAGTTCAGCGGGAAGCGTGCCGTCACGGCCCCTTCCTTCCCGCCACACTGCCGGGCGCACCGATGGCATGTGGAGGCTCTACTTTGGGGATAAGTGGGACCTGAGACATTTTTTACACGACACTCAAGGCAAAGGATCCCAATGAACCATCATTTTTCAGGCTCGCTAACGTAGGGGGACAAACACCCATCATAACGCAGGGGTTAGTGCTAACCTAGGGGACAGACGCGCATCGTAACGTAGGGGTTAGTTCCCACACATCGTCTGGTTTTGTATTTATCTAAGATACTGACCTTTTACCTGAACTTAGTCTTTGCAAACAGCCTACCTGCAAGGAAGCTACTCACGCAGAGAACTCGAAGAGCCGCCCAGGCGTGGACGTGAACAGTGCCAGCTGGGAGCCAGCACTTCCCCGAAGGGCACGCCCAACACACACCTTTACCCAAAGGGGTTTCTCCTGCGGAATCTAGACACTCGAACACAAGAAAAAACTTCGAGTTTCGGAGCTCACTAGAGCCGTCTGGAGGATCTGGGAAGGGTCCAGAAAAGTCCTCAGATGTGACATCCAGCAAGCTGATCCAACAGAGGCATCTGCTAAGTGTTCTGCAAGTGTGGGCCACGTGACGCTCGGGAGGGCCGGGAAGCGCTCCCTCACCTCCGCACGGCTGCTGGGGGCTGCGGGGGGGTGGGCGCCCACTCCTCTCATTCTCTAAATAAAACTCCGACTCCGTGCTGCTTTCCCCAGACACAGATACTCGCACGGACAGGAATGAAAGCGCTGAAGTTCTGAGAACAACATCTACCCGGTCGCAACGCGGGTTCTGGCTCACATCAACTTTTCTTCTCAGCTCAGCGAGGCCCACTTGCCACTTTCTAGGGACGCCCTGCAGGGGTCAGGGGGTGACAGCTCTCTAGAGGACTCCGCGTGCCGCTGGCCCAGCTCCCTGCAGACAGGAGCGGAGCCCCCATCATGGGACGCGCGCCACGCTAAGGACGGCAGGGAAAAGCAGCAGCACTCACTTTGCATAAACAACTTACAGGAGCTGATGCGTATCAGATGCTAAGTAATAGTTTCACGGCCAAGCTGTGCCTGTGGCTGCGGGCTCCCTGTGGTCCAGAACAGGAGTCACCTCCGCTGGAGGAAGGCCACGGAGGGGCTCTCGGGACACCCTCCGAAGGGCAGAGAAAGAGCCCCTTACAGCAAGCTCCCACAGTCACCCCGAGAGCTCGTGCGAACGCACCACCCAGAGTTTGAAGCCGTTTAGCTGTCAGCAATCGAACGGTTTTTAAAATGCTCCGGGGCCATCCTCTCCCTCAGAAAAGATGCTCAGTGAGAACTTACTCCCAGACAGTCGGCAAGCAAAGAGGAGGGACGCTGAGAAATTCTGCACCCTCCACTTCGAGAAGAGAACTTCTTTCTGGGTTCGGCTTTACGAATGATGCCTGTGTGAGCATATGTTCTCGGATCTCTTGGGGACGAGCCCGCAGGGAATCACGGGGTCACACAGCGGCTCTAAGTTTAACATCCGAGGAGCTGCCAGGCTGTCGTCCAAAGCGGCTGCGCCAGGGGACGTCCCCGCCAGCAGCGTGCAGGCTCCCAGTCGGCTGCGTGCGTGCCAGCACTCAGCATTACCCGCCCTTATTCTGGCCGGCGGGGTGGACGTGAGGCACGCCTCGCCGCGGTTTGGACTCCAGCTCTCTGGCGCCCGGGCGTCTGCGCCCCGGCCCGCCTTCCGGTGAAGTGAGGACGGAGGGAGTGGACGCCCCGGCCCCGCTTCTCCTCTCGGGGGAGATGGTCTCCCACCAAAGTATGAGGACAGCGGCCGCGTCGGCACAGATGCTCCTTCGCCAGTTGGAGACGGTCCCCTCTGGTCCTGGTTTGCTCAGAGGTTTTCTTTCTTCAACACGAAAGCTTGCTGGGTTTTGTCAAGTGCTTGTTTTTGGGTTTTTGGTTTTTTTGGTTTTGTTTTTTTGATGTCACTTGATCTGATCGATCGTTCGGTTTTTCTCCTCTGGTCGGCCGGTGTGGCGGGTCGCGTTAATGGATTTTGTAACTATTAAGCCAGGCTTGCACAGCTGAATAAATGCCCCCCAGTCATCGAGTGTAAGTCTTAACAGATTGCTAGAACCGATCTGTGGTATCTGCTGGCGGCTTTCTGCACCTGAGTGTGTGGGAGAGAGGGTTCAAGTGTTTTGTTTTTGTTTTCTCCCATGTGTACTGCGTGTCCCTTTCGACATCAGGGCAACAAAACGCCCTCCCCTTTCTACCTTCTGGAGGAGCTCTGTAGACCGCTGGCGTGAATGCTTCTTCAACCGTCTGGTGGAACTCTCCAGTGAAACAACCTGGGCCCGGAGACTTCCTTCTCAGGAACTTCTAAATTACAAGGTCAATGCCTTCAGTGGTTACTGGACTGTTCACATTGTCTACTGCATCTCGGTCGGGTTTGGCGGTCTGTAGATTTCGAGGAACTGGCCCGCATCCGGAAGTTGTCAAGTTTATGGGTGTGAAGTTGTCCGCGTCTCCCCTTATTACTCTTCCAATGGCGGCAGGATCCCGAGTCGTCTCTGCTTCCCTATTGGCTGGTCTGGCTAGACGCCACTGATGGCTTCTGAGAAGCAGCTTTTTGCTTCATGGATGCTCTGTTTTCACTTTCAGTCATTTCTGCTCTTACAGCCATTATTTTCTTTCTTCTGCTTACTTTGGGTTATTTGGTTCTCCAGTGATAGCTTCTTGAGGCAGTGTTGTGGTCTGATTGTGTGTGCTCCCCCCAAAATGCTGCTGAAATCCTTCCCCCAGAGTGACGGCCTTAGGAGGTGGGGCCCGTTGGGAGGAGGGGAGTATGTGCCTCTCCCACGGCGTGGGGACACAGGAAGGGGCCCCTGCCAGCCGCACTGGTGCCTCTGTCTTGGACGCCTGCCCCCAGAGCTGTGAGGAAGACGTTTCTGTTGTTCACGTGCCCTCCCAGAGCCCGGATGCGACTATGACAGGTAGGAACTTCTGACCCATTGTTAATTTTTTTGTGACATTTTTCTGTTGTCTGTCTATCACGGACTTCTGGTTGATTCTACTCTGGTCAAAGAACATACTCTGTGCTTTTGCTCATTTCCCGCTTGCTGAGGCCCGTTTTATGGCCCGGGGCATGCTGTATCTTGATGAATACTCCACGGACGCTTGGCAAGGCTGTGTATCTGCGGCCGCCGGGTGCCGTGCGCGGGAAGTGTCGATTAGACCCTGACGACTGACCCTGCAACACAGACAACCGTTTTGTCTCCAAAAAGAGATGGTTCGGTTCTCTTCGGCAGTCACGTGCCACTGTTTCTTCCCCGTGCCGCGCTGCAGATCGGGCTGCTGACCGCGCAAAGCTGGAGAGGAACGGCGACAGTCACCGCCTCTGACCTGCGTGTGAAGAAACCACCTGCCACTCGCCCCCCAGCCCTGGGTGGCCGGCAGCCTCCCGCCTGCCCTCCTCCTCCAGCCCGGTCTCCTCCAGCACGGCTCCGTGTTCGGCCCGTTTCACACGGCCACTTTTCCGGCTGCCAGAGAAGGCCCCCCGCCCTGTGCCACCGGGGTCTCTGTGAGAGACACCTGGCCATTCCCTCAGTTCCTCCGGGTCCAGCCCGGCGGATAGCAGGGGAGACCGCCTGTGAGAGGGGGCAGGTCAGGCACAAGCTCCCGCACCACAGCCCAGGGTGCTGGCCGGGAGCTATGCTCCAGAATATTAAGCAATTCCAGGCAAACTTTAAAACAGATGAAATTAGAAAAAAAGATTAAACTCTAGATTTACTTTCGGAGAAGCTCCCAGTTTTATGATGGCTGCAAATAGTATATTATATTCATGAATCTGGATTAATAACCATTTTTTTTGGTTTCGTTTTTTTTTTTTTACATTTCATGCACGCTGATTCAAGACCAAGCCTATCTGATGAATTATGAACGTATCAAAAGAAGATGACTAAAGGGAGTTTATTCAGATGTGTGTTTACTTACGAAGTCACATCTGTAAATATTTCCTGAACATCCACCTCAAATGAGGCGTCCCTGACAGGTTTGCATAATAGATCTAACTTACAGCCGACAGCGCCAACAGAAGAGACACTGCAAGATGACATGTAATTAATCGTCGGATTCTCTGTGTGACAAACTGCTGGATGCATCAGGCCCAGGAAGCGTCCAGACCCGGGGTCGGGGGGCGAGCGTCCAGACGGAAGCAGAGCTACAGTCTGAAAGGTGAGTGAGCGGCTGAGGCTCGCTCGCCCGCCCACGGGGGCCACACGATGCCCTCAGCCGAGAGGGCTCCGAAACTCTTCATGCGGACAAACCACTCCTCTTCCTCCCCAAGCGTTCATATCATTGGTGAAGAACGTGAAAGGAGCTGAGCGAGGGCCCCCGCCTTCCCGCACGCCCCCCAGGAGGGACGGGGCGCGGTCCCCGCCCAGCAGAGCTCCTCGAGTCCTACAGGCTGACGACAGGCTGGCACACAAAGTGCTCTGCAAACAGGACACGTGGCACAAGTAGGCAGGAGCGCTACCCACGCGCCAGCACCCGTGGCCCCAGCTCGGGGAGCCCAGCTCTGTTCCGCACCTCCCCCGACGCCCCTTCCCACCCCACATGGCCCCTCGTTCCCGGGCGCCCGCTGCCCTCAAGGCTGCTTTCCCACGCAGCCCCCCCAGAGCCAGAGGGCCGGCCTGCCCCACCGGGCCCTTTATTTCCACGACGGAGGGCTCTCGTCTCCCCGGCCAGGTGAGAATCCCAATTAGAGGGGCTTCTGCTGGATTTCTTTCTAGGTGAGCCCTGCACCCGCTCTCCTGTAAACAGCAGAAGTGGTAGCATTTCTTTCTAAACCTCGAGTGAACTTCCGTTCTGTGTGTGAGAAAGGATGTCAAGTACATGTACGTTTCTAACCACGGCTTGTTCGGAAACCCTTTTTGTTGTGAATTCTTGCTGCTTACTGTTCATGAAGCATAAGCAGAGGAGGGGACGAACTTGGCCAGCCTTCATTAGGGAGAGGGCACGAAACCGTCCAGCGTGTGCAGAGAAGCAGAGGGGAAGGGGGATCGCCAGCCAGAGCCCGGGGTGGTGTGGGCCGGAGAGCCGGGGTCACCGGAACACCTGCCATCAGGAGGGCCCACTGCTCACCTGTGTGCCGAGGCCAGGCGTCCCGCAGCCACCAGCACCGGCCCTCCCCCGGGAAAGCGCTGGCGTCTTCTTCGCTAGAGTTACTGACGAGCGTGGGGCAGAGCAGGGCAGCTGGTGTGGCCGACGGCACCCAGGAACGCAATGCCCCGGCACGGGGACCATGTCCCGCAGGCTGACGGCACCCCGGAACGCAACGCCCCGGCACGGGGACCATGCCCCGCAGGCCAACGGCACCCCAGGAACGCAACGCCCCGGCACGGGGACTATGCCCCGCAGGCCGACGGCACCCAGGAACGCAACGCCCCGGCACGGGGACTATGCCCCGCAGGCCGACGGCACCCCGGAACGCAACGCCCCGGCACGGGGACTATGCCCCGCAGGCCGACGGCACCCCGGAACGCAACGCCCCGGCACGGGGACTATGCCCCGCAGACGGCCCGCCCCGCCGCTTCCCCTGCTGACAGTTCCCGCCCACAGACACACAGGGGTTTCTCTCCCTTCTTCGTGGGAGATGGCACAGAGTCCTCACAAGCCTCCAGCATAAAACACACAATCCACGTAACGCTGGGAGAAAAGCCAGTACGCGGGAAACAGAGGTAACTTAGGAGGGAAGGGAACGCCACTTACAAACCCACCCACCGGCATCATTTTCAGCCTAAAGAAGAACGTTAGCAGCTCTCACATAACCGACTTGTGGTTCCTCCAGCACCTCCAGGTGACGGCTCTGCAGCCGGACGGGGCACCTGCAGCCTTGAAGCCCGATGCGCCCTGAGGCCCCGCAGAAGCCGCGAGGCGGGGCCGTGTCCTGCAGCGCCCGGCGTGCCCGCCTAAGTGCCCGGAGAGCCGATTCCGGGCGACGAACGGCGGCCACGACACGCGCCCCTCTCCAGGCAAGCTGGGAACTAACACGTGGCTTCGAAAATCACCCACAGGCACAACAAATGTGACCCTGACACAGACCGCGGACGTGGCTGTGAAGGTCACGGGTGTCCACACAATGCGCCGTCTCCAGCAGCAGCAAAGGAACCACAAGGCCTCAGGACAGGACACTTTAGTCGTGTGGATGCACAAGTAACACGTTCTGAAGAGACGGGAAGGTTCCAATGTTAGCCATTTTCCGTCAGCACCCCTTGGTTTAACCGTCTGACGTGAAGCTTAGTCACAGTGGGCGCACGAGGACAATGTTCACACATGGGATTTCGAGTGGAAAATCGGGAGGTTCCGTCGCCATGGATTCGGTGACGCTGCAGAAGCAAGTGTGTTTCTCACCACGAACAGGAGCATCCGTGTGGCAGGTGCTGCGGGCCGGTGGCGCGGTGTGAGCCAGCAGCACAGGCCACGGAGTGTGCAGGGAAGGGTGGGCAGCATCAGGGTTCACTTGGAGGCATCGCGAGGAGAGCCTCGCAGAGCCAGCAAGTAGTACGTCAAGACATGACGCCACCAGGTGACGGACCGAGCGGTTCAGGAGCCGTCCTGGCGCGTGGCAGCTGCTCCCGGGGAGGACGCTTGCATCCCGTGCCATGCTGCCACCTAGACCCCCGAGCAGCAGTCCCACACCGAGCAGGACAGGTGGCCAGGAGCGAGGTGGGCACGTGGCGCGGCCCCACCTGTCTCTGGGAGAAGGAGCGCTGCGGCTCCCGCCACTAGGCACCAGTGCGCTCACCCGCCTCCCAGGCGTCTTCTGGGCCGGGAGAGAACGGGCCTCCCCCACACAACAGGGCTGCAGACGCGCGTTCCCCACTCCATTCCCGCCCAGCACCCCAACCACGGCGGGGGCGGGCACCCAGCGCCAGCCACGGACAAAAGGAAGTCCGCCTGGCTTTCTGAGAAGAGAGGCAGGTGTGTCCCACTATTCCCGCCTCGTACACCGTACACTGTAACTGTCAGGAGGAAACACCACCGGCCAAGGGTGCCAGAGTGGAGGGTAAGAGCGGTAGGGGTCCCCGACCACATGCGTCTAACGACAGCGAAGGCCTCACACGTCTTCCCGACAACGACGAAGTACGTTCCAATATATGTTTGGAAACCAACAGTGAGCTGCTTTTCCCTGCCCACCGGAAGCATCCAGACGCGGGCTGGGAAAGTTTACCCCACACATCCTTCCTTAGGTGGTGACCTGAGGGTCTACCCTACCAGAATGAAGGAGAAAACCAAGAAAGAGGCGGCAAGGGGTTGGGGGGGAGGAGGGCCCAGAAAACAGTGGCTGCTCCTCACGGAGGGAGGCCCCGGACAGCGGCTCCAGAGGGGCCTTCAGGAGCAGGGAGCTGGGGGGGAGGCCTTCCGGCGAGGCATGTTCCAAGATGCGGGGCAATCCCGGCCCATCGGGGAACCCAGGAAATGCTAAAGAGCCAAGTCAGAAAGGAACGAGAAAGTCTCCAGGAAAACCCAAGAAACGAACAAAAACTGTTACACAGACAGAAACGACAGCACCCGACTTAGCCGCTGAGCGAGGTGTTCACGTGGGTGTGATCGAGGAGTCAAGGCCTGACATTGGTCACATTTAGAAGCGGCCGACACTCAAAGCCCAGGGCGCCGTCACAGGCAGGGGACGGAGGTCAGCCGTCAAAGTCCAAGGTAGAGGCTTAAAACCAACAGAAGTGACTGACTCCTGATGAAACCAGAAGTAAAACCGTACGGGTGTTATTCAAATCTGCAAAGGCTGGGAAGCACGGAGAGCCCCCAACAGTGACATAAGGCGACGGCCGTGGGGAGACGGGGGGGGGCGGCCCACCCCCTGCAGGCGCTCCTTAGAACTCGCTAATGCACACGGCGAACAGAGCTTGGAGCCACCTCGCATCTTTACCATCAAAACTCAACATACTCTCTCCACTTCTTCTGGTTCGGTTGGCGGGACGGCAGGAAGCCCGCAGGTCACCTCCCATTTGTGAATCGAGCGGTGCTCGCACAAGCGCGCCACCTGCACCGACAGAGGTGCTGGCCGGAGGAAGCAGAAGGACAGGAGCAGGGTCCCGGCCGGGGCTGCAGGGCCAGGGACTGCTCGCTCACCACCGGCCTCTGGACGGTCTGATCTGTGAAGTCCTGCCAGGTGCTAATCGGACCATCATACAAATCCTTCTCGTAGAGAGAACACTGAATGTACAGAGATTTGGAGCCTTCCTCTAACTTCTGAGTTACAAAGCAACGTGACCCAATGACACACGTACAGAAGATGCCTGAGTGACAGAGAGGGCGCCCTCCCGGCCGTGCCGAGGCTCCCGCTCCGAGCAGCGCTGGTGCTGTGCTCCCCGGGAGGCGCCGTACGCTGCAGCTCCTGGTCCTGCCATGAGACGGGGCCACGGCCAGTGTGAGAGAGACGACCGCCCCTCCACACGCACGCCCTCCCCCCTGCGCTGCTGCGTGCGGCAGAGGCCTTCCGGTCCGAGCAACCACCTCCTTGGAATCTGTGGGATCCTTGGTGTTCCAACACCGGCACAAACCATTCACCTGCCCACTTCTTTCCGCTCACGCACCATCACCTGCCCAACAAAGCTCTTGCCACGTGCTTCCTGTACGTCGACAGAATTTGACCAACTGAAGAGAAGGTAAGAACTTCTTAAAAGAATGAAGAGAAGCGGCTACGGAGGACTTCAGTTTGTCCAGCATCTGATTAATCGACTGGAACAAACATTAAGGCAGCGGGGAGGAGCCGACATCACCACGTTAACTGCCACCGTCCATGCAGGAGGCCAGCTGAACAACGGCCAACGGCAGCCGGTGTGACGGCCGCACACGAGGCTCGCCCCTGTGATCAGAGGAAGGACGCGGACAAAAGGCAGAGCTGATTATAAAACATACGGTGTAACTTTGCACTGTCATGTGTTTGCCGCTTCGGATAACATATTTCCCATTTGCTCTCCCCCGTGAGGAATGAGTCAATTATACATTTTTTTCCCCAAAAAAGATGCATGGAAATCTTTTTTTTGTTGCACTTAACGAAATGAACAGTTTCTGAGGCTGCCTGAGCCACGGCGACGTACAGAGAACACAGCGGAACTGGCGGAGCGGACGGCACAGCCCAGGGAGGTCACGCCCAGTCTCACACCCGGAGAAGTGCTCACCTTCCGCCAGGCGCGAGGGGACGGGCCGCACCTGCCACTCTGCGATGGGCTGAGGCCAGTGGCCTGTCTCCCCCAAACACCCCCAAGCTCCTGGATTGGGATTTAAATCACACGTTCTCCGGCGTTTTTATTTACGTATTTTAAATGTAAAAAGAAAACCTTTCTTTTGCAATATTTATTACCTGACACCTCTGTAGTGCTCATCAGGTAACCCGTCCTGTGGGCAGATGCGGGGGAAAGGCCTGAAGGCGAGGGAACAACCAGACGACACAGCGCGGTCTCCCCGCACTTACCGCCAACCGCAACCAGGACTTGGGGGCCGGGCTCTGCCTCTGAGGTCAGAGGGCACTGCATTTACCGGCCTCTCTCCGCGATGCGCTGCACGGGGGCCTGATTTATAAATACGAAACACTGAAGTGCAGGGCAGGTCAATTTCAAACCCGACTGCGCAGAACCGCAGGTGCTGCCGCCGACTATTTCCGCCACGTCCTCCGACGAAGCATGAAAACACAACGACACGTTAAAATTGAATCAACCCAAAAAGGCTAGAGGAAACATGTTCTCAGGACCATTTCTGTTCCGGAATTGCGAAGTTCCTGCACCGCAACCAATCAGAATTCATGACCCCCTCAAGGCTGCGGAATTTTCTACTCCCACACTCCCACGTGTGCAGGCCACGGGACAGAGGTCTCGTAATTGAAAACGCCCCTGCGATTTCCCTTCAGAATCCACTGTTTGGTTCCAGCATCAAATATTAACTAAAACTATCAAGGGAAACATCTGCTCGTGAGCAGAGCGCTGCACTGGCGCCCCAGCACACACGTGCACACGTGTGCACACACAACCACGCACACACGTGCACACACACAACCACAGCCACACACACACCTCACACGCGCACGCACACACGTGTGCACACACAACCACGCACACACGTGCACACACACAACCACAGCCACACACACACCTCACACGCGCGCACACACAACCACGCACACACAAACGTGTGCGCGCACACACAAACATGAACAAACACGTGCACACGTGCACATGATGGGGACGATAACAGAGGTGTCATAGAAGTGACAGCCGTGCCCGGATATGCGGCCATTTCTCCTAAAACCGATGTGTCTGCTTGACTTTAACATCTGCCCCAGAGGCCAAGGCCACGGAAGCACAAGCCAACTCCAGGAATGTTAGCACTTAATTAACGTTCAGATTCAAAATGACACTAAGCAGGGCCCTGGGGGGCTCAGTCAGTCAAACATCTGAATTCAACTCAGGTCATGATCTCACGGTTCGCTGGTTCGAGCCCCGCGTCGGGTTCTGTGCTGACAGCTCAGAGCCTGGAGCCTGGTACAGATTCTGTGTCTCCCTCTCTCTCTGCCCCTCCCCTGCTCACACTCTGTCTCTCTCTCTCAAAATAAATATGCCCTGGGTTCCAGCCCCGCGTCGGGTTCTGTGCTGACAGCTCAGAGCCTGGAGCCACTTCGGATTCTGTCTCTCCCTCTCTCTCTGCCCCTCCGCTACTTGTGCTCGGTCTCTCTCTCTCTCAAAAATAAATTCACAGTAAAAAAAGTTTTTTTTAAATGACACCAAGTAAATGAGATGTTAAAAGTATGCCCATAAGTCTGTGCCGAGTACCTCCTAAGCTCTGTCGTCAAATGTCCCACCTCGTCCTGAGCACTGTGACAGCCCTCCCAGGAGAACGAGGAGAGCCCCGCAGAGAGCAGCGCCCTCCCGGCCCCGCGCCCTCCCGGCCCCGCGCCCTCCCGGCCCCGCAGCAGGCGCCAGCCCGGGCGCCCTCCCGGCCCCGCGCCCTCCCGGCCCCGCAGCAGGCGCCAGCCCGGGCGCGAGGGCCTCACCTCCAGCTCCTGCTCCCTCTGCAGGGCGAACTGTTTGAAGGACTTGACGATCAAGCCGGCGTTGGAGCAGTCGTAGACGAATATTGACGGGCTGCCCATCCACGTCTGCAGGTCGTAGATGGACAGAGGGATGTACTGCGTGTAGTTCTGGAAAACAAAACGCGGGGCACGTGTGATCGGGCCACCCGGGCCGGCCCGCAGACCCACACGCGCGCCACGAGGAAGGCAGGACACGCGGGCCTGGCGGTGCGGGCTGGTCTCGAGCTGCCTGCTTCTACACGCGGCAAACAGCAGCGAGCCAGCCGCCCGCCACCTGCCCGTGCGCCGCTTCATCCGGGAGTGCGAGTGCCGGGCGCTGCCGCGGTCCAGTGCCCGGCCCGGGGCGCCACGGCCGGCTGTGTCCTGGGAACCGAGCCCCTCCCCGCCGTGGAGCTCCCCTGCACGTGTCCTACCACACCAGCTCCCTCATTCACCTTCTGCTCCCACCCCGGGACCCAAACCACAGGCTCCTCTCACAAACTTAACGGATGTGCGCGCACCATTTTCCTCCATGGCTTCCGCGTGGGCTTCTGTAAGGGCCGTGCGCCCTGCTTCTCGGGGGGACGAGCTCTGGGGAGCCGCCTAGGCCCCCGCCACTGTGCATGCTCTCCCCGCTGCACCTTCTATTTCAGACACCCATATGCACTTAAACCTCCAGACGATTTAAGAAATCGCACTCAGGGGATACAAGTGGATTTGGCCCTCTGATTTTTTCAGGTCACAGAACAGTAACTTATTAACATGAATCCACTAAATGCAGGATTCTTCTGGACAGCCCGCACCGCGCGGTCCTTGACAACACTCCAGTGATTACTGTAAACCGGACGAGGAAGCTCCTCTTCTCACTAGACAGACGGTTACAATTCTCACGCAAAGGCGACCTGTTTAAGGAATTCTTCTGCACGGAACACCGTCACCCTTCCTTGGCACAGACGGGTGAGTGGCGACGCTGGCAGAAACCAACTCTGCACGCCGACCCTGAAGGTGGCCGTGTTTCTTAGCAGCGGAGTCACAATCATGGCCCCTGGCGTCGCCAGGAGGATTGTTTAAACGCAACAGGAAAACAGGACGGGAGACAAGGCCACACGGGGCCTAGGGAGGTCTGGGAGGAAGGGGACCTGCTGAGGCTTTCTCGACACGCCCGGACGGGATGAGGCAGCGTCCAGACGATGCAGGTGGGTGTGTGCATGCAGGAGCAGACGCCTGTACCCCGAGAGGGACACACACTCCCCGTATACTTCGCCTCACTGCCCTGCCCCCTCTGCGGGCTCGTGGATCGTCCCTGCGCTACATGGAGAATGCCGGCAACGCCGTCCCTAACTAGTCTCACGGGAGGAGGCCACAGATGTCAACGCTTCCCTAATGAACCTATACAGTCAACACATGCCCGATCAAAACACCGGTGGGAGTGTCCCTTGATGGAATTCGACAAGCTGATTCTGAAGTTAGCGCAGGAGAGAAATGCACAACACGAGCGGAAAACAAACCCGCCATGTTTAAGGGAGGGATGAGGAGGAGGGACCCGCACTAGCAGGGACTAAATCCACTGCAAGCCTCTGGTAATTACAGGGTGGCACTAGAGAGGGCGAGGAAAACAAGCAACGAGGAGGGAGTCCAGACACAGACTCACATATATAATTACAATGAAGGTGGGGTTTTAACTCCGTGAGGAAGGAATGAACGGATTCAGCAAGCGATACTGCAAAATCTGACTAGCCATTCAATACTGCTGAGATTCCATGTACAAAAAAAAATCTAGATAGATTTTAAAACTAAATATAAAAACAGAATAAAAGACTTTTATTTATTTTGGTGCAAGAAAGCCCTCTTAAACAGTTCCCAAAACTTAGAAGACTTAGAGAGAAATCCAGTAAGATAAAAATTACATAATCCTGACAAACCACACACCAATGACAAGCAACTCAAGAGGAAAGCGGGCACCACAGTGGCGTGTATACGGGCTGCTGCTTGGACCAACGAAGACAAAACAAGAAACACACAAGCAGGCAAGGGCTACAAATGTGCAACCCGCAGGAGCAGCAGGAACGATGGCGGGTTAGGAAGAGCGCGTCACGCTCTGGATGAATCACGGAAACGCCGGTTACAGGGAGGACCGTGAATCCGCCTCGGTACCCGTCTGCATCCAGCGGGAAGAAAACCAGAGAGGAAGAGAGCAGCATGCCTCCACGGGGCCCCGGCTAATCGCTGGCAGGCGTGTACGGAAGGAAGCTGCTTTGGATGGAAGGCCATTTGGTAACATGTACAAATTTTAAACGTCCGTCCCTCTGACTCGAGGTGTCCTTCCTACAGGGAAACTTACATCTGCGCGCGGAGATGTATGTACAAGGACGTACGATACTCTTGCTGGCGAAAACCTGTCAGCTGCGTAAATGCCGCTGGGGAGGAGACAGCTGGTCTTGTCTCTGTCTCCTCCTCCTCTTCCCCAGCTGAGAGCAGGAGTGACCCATATACGTCCACGTTACGGCAGGCCACGCGGCCCTGGACGCCTGAGCTGACTGGCACGTGCCGACATGGAGAGATAGCCAAGGCTCGTTACGATTTAAAAAGTGCAAGTCTTAGGACATCGCGCACACGACAATCCCATTTTGTGGGAAGAAAAGGAAAGGGCTCTGGGTGTGAGGCCACACGGCGGCACCTGAGCACTGCTCCGCACACGAGAACTCCGCGTCCGAGGACGGACTGAAAGGACAGTGCTGAACTACTAAGGGCGGCCTTCGGGGGCTAGGGCGGCAAAGCTGTGCATTTAGGGACAGAGATGTGTTACTATTTCCTTTAATACCTGTGTCCTCTTGGAAGCTTCTGGAACAGAAATTACTTGTATTTTCTAAGCAGACAAAATGCACTCCAACTATTGAAAGGAAGGAGAAGCGGCATCTCCAGGTTCACCACGACACGCTCCGTGCCCATCTCACGTTCACAACCAGCAGGCGATCCGCGTCGCCCGCGAAGGCTTCAGCAAGCGCTCCGTCAGGCGGAGCGGGACGTGGGCGAGGGCCCCCCAGGCACAGCGGGGAAGAGAGACCCTCCTCGCGCCCACTCCCCAGCACCGTCCCTGCCCCTGCTGGCGTGCAGCCCCCACGGGGTGGGGGGAGAAGGGCCCACGGAACCCTTCAGCTGGGCGGAGGCATCCCCACACCCCTGGGAATTCTTCACGTTTTTACCTGCCGCCCACCCGCTGGGTGACATTTGTTTTATTCACTGCCCGCCCGCGATGTCCTCGGCTCAGCGGGAGGGCCAAACACGGCTGGCAGGGCCCTGACCGCACTGTGTCACCAGTCACCGCGAGGCCGGCGGGACAGGCCTTCCGAGGACAGGCTGACAAGGCCCCGCCGCAGCACAGAAGTGCGACATAAAACACATTTCAACAGACCGTGTTCTCAGGCCCTGCCTTCTGAGCTAACATCTAGATTTCATATTTCTCCCAAATCAGAAATTACTTTAAAAGTGTGTGAGACACGACCTTGGTTAATGGAGACTCACTAAAATAACGCAGCTGTAGCGCACTAGGGAATCATTCACCACCTTTCCTTCCGCTCCCTGCGACCGCTGGCCATCACCGATGGGCTCCCAGTGGATCCTCGGCTGCCCAGTCCCTCTGGGCCAGAACCTTCCCCGTTTTCTAATGCTCATCCAAGGGGGGCAGCGTGGCGAGGAGCCTCGGACCCCCAAACCAGTTCCGCTTCACAACTGTTAGTTACGGAGGGATTTGCCTCGGAGACCAGTCACGGGGACGCCCGCCCCCGAGAGGCTTGAGCACGGCCCACGCGCCCACGCGGACGGGCTGCCTGTGAGGAGAGGCCGGCTCATGACGCGTTAGCTGCGTGTGCAGAGACGCGGCGTCTGGACCCGCTGGGAAATACGAAATCGACTCCGTTCGCCCACGCTGAGGAAAACGGCCTTTGAGAGCTAACTCACTGGTGCGTGAGCATGTAGACCCCGTTTCCACCTCGGAAAGACCCCAAGGAGCTGGTCGCGCCTCGGCCGGGACTCCTGCCCTGCAGACCCACCACAGACGCAGCTGCGGAGAAACCACGTCCAAAGCACAACTGTCCCTCCTGTCCCACGGAATGTTCCCACGCCGTCTCGGTGGAACCGCCCTGGGCAGGCCGGACAAGTGCCAGGCTCCCCCTGTGCACAGAGGGCGCCCGGAGCACCCCAAGGCTCTCAGGCAGGGGCTTCGCTTCCCCCGATCAAAGCCACAAGGACAGAGAATTCCTCACCAAAGCTTCTCTCCTTTCTCTCGAAAAAATGTATTCAAGGCCATGTTTTCATTTCAAACAAAGAAACAGAAACAGGGTTTGGATAATTTATTCATCACAACCCATTTTATCTGTCAGGTTACATTAAACATCAAAAAAAAAAGAAGTCCCCTGGCTTCATCAGACGGTCTTCTCGGGCGAGTCTGCCACGGAGGCGGCGGCCGGGCAAGAGCCCGGAGACAGCGGCGCGTGGTTTCCGGGTACAGCAGCACGCCTCCAGAGAGGCCGTCCCCGTTTTGGAGAAGATGCTTAGTGCGCCTTCTGCCAAAGTCTCCAAGTGTGGGTCAGAAGTCCCGGCCGTGTTGACATGGCCTCCTCCTGTGGGCCTTCCAGGATTGCCACCGGGGCCGCGTGCTTCCTCGTGAGCCCAGAGACGGAGCTGCGGCTGCGTCTGGACGGGTCGTCCCGCGTCCCTGCCCGCCGGGTAACGCGTGCAGCTGTCCTCAGAGGACAGGGGCAGCGGAGGCTCCGACTGCTCTCCAGAGCCTGCTCTCTGCACACACGCCGCCCAGCAGCGGGAGGGGCCGGCACGGACACGGCGGGTGTCGAAGAGCCAGGCTCGCAAACCGAGGGTGGCGGTCGGCAACTCCGAGCGAGAGCCGCTGTGCACTCCCCGTCCGCAGAGTCCTCAAGGCCCAAGGCTTGCTGGCTGTGTTGCCACTTCCTCTGCCTTTCCTTTCGTACAGTTAAATAATTTATTTCCTAAATTACTCCATGAGTAATTCTAAGTAAGCATTATTTAAATAACAGAAGCTACTGGTCTTTGACACGCGCATCTCTATAAACGGTGCATCCTTATTCCGCTGGCACGTGAGGTCCGCCATTGATCCTGCTGAAAGGCGGATGGTGAAGGTCTGTCGATGCGTAACTATCAAAAACAGACACTTGTAATTTGTGAAGAGCGACATTTGTGTCAGGTCCCGTTCATCATTTGTTTTGTTCCTTTATCTGTATTGAGAGCAGCAAAAAGAGCTGTTAATTTTATCGTAAACTTGACTCGTCTTTTCTGAGGATTTCTTGCGCTTTCTGTCTGTCTGCAATAGTTGAAGGAAGACCATATTTTAAAATTCTATTTCTTCAGGAGAAGTCCTGGAAGACTTTGGACTATTTCTTTATAAGAGCTTGAAGGTTAAAAAAAAAAAAATACATGATTCCCTTGATGCGAAGAGATACAAAACCTTAACTGGTTTCTCTGCTACCCCATACTATCAGAAAACCAGATTTACGGAGTGTGCGTCAGCATGGGGGCGGTAGTGAGGGGCCGAGAAACACAGACCACTGGGCCCCTCGCCCCTCCGCAGACGGAAGGGCTTCTGGAGTCCTGGGCGAGGGGGGGGGGGGGGTTCAGATCGCTGCATTTCTCCTAAGTTCCAAGGCCCGGCTGCTGGTCCGGGACCGCACCTCAGAGCCCCGGCGTGGGCAGTGCGGGTGTGCGGTGCAAACACAGGACACCCGCTCCTCAGTTCCGGCGCCACCTGTATACCTTACGCTTCATCAATCAGGAAACATTTTGCTAGTAAGATGACATTTAAAGGAAAATATCCATCCATCCATCCATGAGTCAACCTGTAAGTAGAATTTCAACTACAAATTCGATTTCTTTGATCGATACAGGGCTGTTCAGGTTTTCTATTTCATTCTGCCTTTTTTTTTCTGAGAGAGAGAGCTAGCACACGTGCGTGTATATGCACAAGAGTGGAGGGGGGGCAGAGACAGAGAGGGAGAGGCCAGCGCGGGGCTCCGTCTCACAGCTGGGACATCACCGCCTGAGCCGAAACCAAGAGTCGGACACTTAACTGACCGAGCCCCCCGGGCGCCCCTGGGCCACTTCTGAGAAGTTATATTTTTAAAACATTTCCCATCTAATTTCAGTTGTCAAGTCTGGTGGTATAAAATGTTACTGTGTCCCCATGCATCTGGCATCTGCAGGAATGTGGTGACGTCTGCTCCTTCATTTCTAGACGTGCTCCTCTGTTCTCTCCATCTCTCTCGCGAGAGGCTTGTCAGTTAAAAGAAACGGCAGGTGAGCGACATTAGCTCTCTCCACTGCCCGTCCCTAGCGCACTGATTCGTGCTGCTACTTCTTTCCTTCTGCTGCGAGCTTATTTAGTGTGTCCGTCATCTTCTGCTTTCTTAGGGGAGAAGCTGAGGTTCTAACTGCAGACCTTTCTCCCTTTCCGCATAAAGACTCGAGGGCACACCTCTCCGAGCGCGCACCGCGCTGCTAGCCGCAGCCTGCGAATTCTGGCAAGTCTCATCCTCATTATTGTTTCACTTGGACTACCTTTACTTTCTTTCGTTGTATCTTGTTATTCGATTTCCAAAAGTTTGAGAATTTTCCAGATATGCCGCGATGTGAACTTCTGCAGTCAGAGAACAGACTCCGTACGGTTTCGAGCCTTCAGACCTCATGGAGACGCGTGTGTGACCGAGCACGTGCCGGCCTCCGGGGATGCCCCCTGCACCCGATGGTGTGCGCTGTGCGGGGGGCGGGGGTGGGGGTGGGGGTGGGGCAGCACAGGTGCTATTCGCTGATCCACGGTGACCGACAGCATCGATCCCGTCTTTTATAGCAGTGACTGATTTTTTTTTTCCACTAGAAAAACTACACTATGTCTGGAGTTTTCTTTGTGATAAAACTATTAGTCACCCATCTGAGTACTAACCTGTCAACTACTGGCAGATGGTTATCCAAAGCTCCAGCTGGAATTACGGATTTGTTGCCTCCTCTCCTTGCTCTGCGTATTTTGAACTCTCCCGTCAAGCACGCACATATTCGGGACAGTTGACGTCTTTCTGATGACCTAGCCATCTGTCATTGTGAAATGTCCCTCCTCACCTCTGACAACACCTGTGTCTCAGCACCCCTTTCCGGATTAGCACTACGGCCCCCCCCCCCCGCCCCGTGCTCACACAGCTAGTCATTCGCACGACACACAAAGTTTGATCTTGCTTTCAATCCAGTGTGATATAAACTTATGAAAAAAAAACAGATTAAACGAGAATCGGGGACATTGTAGAGAAAACTGGTCTGGGCTCATGGAAAACACAACGCACACTGTTGAGTGAATGAGAACAGGAGTCATTCCCAGACTGGGAGGATGTACTTATAAAATACACAGCTAAAAAGGACTTGTATCCAAAGTACAATAAGAATTTTAACAAGTAAGTAAGAAAACAGCCCTATTGAAAAGTGAGCAAAAGATATGGACGCGCCCCAAAGAAGGCTACGGACGACCCACAGCACATGGAAAGACACTCCACGCCAGGTCATTAAGCAACTGCAAGTTAACACAAGATACCACCGCGCGCCCAATTAGAAGGGCTGATATCCAACCACTGGCTACACACTCGGTGGCAGGATGGGGAGCGCCAGGAACTCGCGTTCATTGCTGCTGGGACGGTGAACTGACGCGGCCCTCTGGAGGACAGTTTGGCCGTTTCTCAGGAAGCCACACAGACCACCAGATGCAGCAACGGCACTCCCCGGGGATTTACTCAAACTAGCATAAACCTTACGTCTGCACAAAAATCTGCACACACGAGTTTATAACAGCATCGCTCACAATAGCCAAGGAAAAGCAGAAGCGAGCAAGATGTCCTTCAACGGTGGTCTGTCCAGACAACGAAACATTACTCTGTGTAAAGAGAAGGGAGCTATCAAGCCACAGAAACACACGAAGGAACCTAAGTGCACACTCCTCATTGAAAGAAGCCGATCTTAGAAGACTACATACTGTATGATCCCAACTAAATGGCACTCTGGAAAAGGTACACCTAGAGACAGTGAACGGCAGCGGTTGCGGGGAGGGGAGGGGAGGAGAGGGGGGTGAAGGGTAGAGCACAGCATTTTCAGGGCAGTCCGACTTCCCTGCAGGACACCGTCCTGGTGGGCGCGTGTCGCTAGGTATCTGGCAAAACCCAGAGCAAGTACAACGCAGAGCGGTCCTAAGGTGCACTGTGGCCGCTAGCTGATGACACTGGCTGCTGCTGGATCCCGACTGCAGCAAATGTCCCACACCGAAGCCAGACCTCAGTAATGGAAAGTGAGGGTGGGCAGGGGGAAGGAGAGTGCAGGGAAAGTCTCCTTCTCAATTCTTCTATAAAACTAAAACTGCTCCAAAAACTGAAGTCTGTTGATAATAATAAAAAACCAACATGTAACTGTAGTAACTCACTCACTACAAAAAGACAATAATAAAATAATTTCACTTAGAAAAAAAGGCAGAGAAGGATCTTCATTTGTGGAAGCAGCATGTGAACCTGGCCTGGATCCTGGATCCCAAACAAAACCAACCGACCAACAACTGCTTATTAAATCACGGCTGTGAGGTGGCCAGAAGCACGGGGGCACCGGGACACAGCACACACGGCTCCACGGTGAATGATACTACGAATCGATGCTAAGTTTCTTGAGCAATTTGTTACTTTATACCCACCAAATAGTCTATTAAGAAAACAAAAAAGTGTGTACAGATAAATTATAAGAAACAGGAAGAGAACAGCAAAACAGGTAAACATAAAATAAATGTACAAAAATCAACTGTCCTTCCATACTCCTTGATAAAAACTTACAAAACACAATTTTTATGGTAAACATTTATAACAACATCAAAAATATACAGAATCTAAGAATATATCTAACACATGATGCAAACCTGTATGAAATCATGAAATACTGCTGAACGACACTTAAGAAAGAGCAGAGTTTGGTAGACGCGACGCTGTAAAGACGCCGAGTCTCCCCCACCGTTAACCCGCTGATTGACAAGTTGGCTCCAGTCCCCCGGAAGATCGAAGGGCCAAGAACAGCCAAGACACGACTGAAGAACAAGAAGGAGGAATTCGCTTTCCCGAACACCAGGAATCACTGGAAACCTGGGCTCATTAAAACACTTTCTTGGCACAGAGGCAGGACCCACGGAGCAGAACAGAGCGCTCAGAAACACGCCCGTGCTACGGAAACTCGACTGCGTTCGAGACGGCAGTAAGTAGGAACGGAGCAGGCAGGCGTCCGCAGGAGCCCTGCCTCACAGTGTGAGCGACGCCAGTCTCAGGTAGAGACGAGACCGAAATGTAATGGACAAAAATTCAGCCCTTGTGGAAGAACACAGAAAATACTTTTGGGGGGCACCTGGGGGCTCAGGCAGGTGAGCAACTGACTCTTGATTTTGGCTCAGGTCATGGTCTCATGGTTTCATGAGTTCGAGCCCCATGTTGGGCTGTGCGTGGACTCTGCAGAGCCTGCTTGGAACTCCCTCCCTCTCTCTCTCTCTCTCTGTCACTCTGCCCCTCCCCAGTTCGGGCTCGTCTCTCTCAAAATAAATAAAAAATAAAAACTTAAAAAAAAAATACTTTTGTAACCTTGGCACAAGGAAAATCTTCTTAAAGACACAAGTGTCCACACCATAAGAGAAGACTGACCAAGCTGACCATCTGCAAATAAAGAACTCCTGTCCATTAAGGGACACGAGCCGTAAGTCCAGAGCGGACATTCCCAATTCATAAAAGTGA
Organism: Paguma larvata; assembly: GCA_030068075.1. NCBI lineage: Eukaryota > Metazoa > Chordata > Mammalia > Carnivora > Viverridae > Paguma > Paguma larvata. The sequence goes on from CM057843.1 coordinate 25,392,916, forward strand.
TAAAGGGCCGCTGTCCAAAATACAAGGAATTCCTTCAGATCAGTAAGAAAACGTCGTGGCAACCCCGGGGAGAAGCGGAGGAGGAGGGCACCACGGCCAGCACACGCATCAGAGGGCGCTCGGTGTCACGGCCGCCGGGGGACCCATGCTGCCTCCGCACTGTGTAGAAAGACAAACCCCGACAGAGAGCTGGGAAAGAAGGTGGGGAACAGAAAACACTCGGGCAGCTGTGACAGGAAAACAACGGCACCACTCAGAGGTGTGTCTGCAAGAGGCAGCAAGCAGGTCCTGCGATGTCCCTGCAGCCGGCAGGGGGCTGGGGGACGGGGGCTGAGGGACGGGGGCTGGGGGAAGGGGGCTGGGGTTGGGGGAAGAGGGGCCGGGGGAAGGGGCAGCAGGGACGGATCTTCAGAGCGTCGCACAGAGCGAGGGGCAGGCGCAGAAGGATCCCGATCTCGTCAACCAGACATGCCCAACGCCAGCACGCCTGGACGGCCACACAGAAGTGGGGATGCTGCGAAGGAAAGTGAGGTCGCGGTAAACCCGAAATCCACTGTGAGCCTGGCAGGGACGAGGAGGGCACAGGGGCTCTAAACAAGCGTCCTCTGAACTGGCTGGTGGCCACCTGGAGCCGAACCCCGCACCCTTTCAGGCGCTGCCTTTCACACCACGTACGCCGAAAGCACGTGGCTGCTGCCCCACCGCAGGGTGGGGGGGACATGCGTCACCTGCGGCCAGAAAGATGGTGGAAGGGGTGTCACCGATCCCTCACTGTCGCCCACCGTCTCTGAGGAGCTGGAGGCGGGAGCACCGCCCTGGGGAGGGCAGAGCAGAGGCCGCGTCTGCGGGTGTCTCGGTGGGAGCTCTCTGGAATCCGTGCACCGTTCTATTTCCTAAGGAAATCACGGGTTCTCAAAGGAAGACTCTCCCTAACCCGAGAAGCCGTGTCACTGTGTGAGTCCTGCTTCCGGCAAGGAGACTGTGCCCCAAGTGCCACACTGCGGCCCCCAGTCAATGCCCCCCACCCCCAGCCACGCTTGCGCCAGAGCCCGCACCTCGAGCCTGTGTCCCTGGTCCCACCGCTGACGCAGAGACGATCCCACAAGTCCCTGCCATGTGGCGGCCCCCCGCCCTGTCCGGCCTGACCGCATCCGGGTCTGCGGAGGCAGAGCAAACAGCAGCGAAGCCACGGTGGACGGACACGTGTCGCGGCAGAAAGGGACGAGGGCGGGGCTCCCGGGACAGGCAGCGTGGCTCCTACCTTGTTGAAGACCCAGACCTCCCCGTTCACGGTGGGCCTGGGCACCCCGTGGCCGTTGTAGTGGAAGAGAACCCGCTCCTCCTTGGCGTTTCGGCGCAGAGACGTGCAGAGCTTCTTGACCTCATCCACGGTCGGGTCGAGGCTCTGCTTGTACCGGGCCTGTTGCGGGAGAAGAAATTAAGAAACTCACCATGGGTTCGCGGGAGCACCCGGGACACACTCCCCATTCCTCGCTCTGAGTCTGCGTCCGGCAGCCGCGGGGCCCCGTGCACGTGAGCCCCAGCTTCTCCATCTCTAAAAGCGGACAGCGGCTCCCTCGGAGGCAGCGGTGGAAGTGCGCCCACCCAACAAACACTCCTCGGAGCCGCCGCGAAGGTCCCACGGGATGAACGGGGCCTGCCGCGTGGCCACCGTGATCTCAACGTATTTCTCAGAAACACCGAATCCTTCAGAAAGAACTCTCTGGAACGTGGAAGATAATTTGCTTCAACATAGGAGGCTGTAGCCTAAGGCGGCAAGAGGACCGCAGAGAGAAAAGGAGGAAGGACCCCTGACCTCTCGCCGCCTTGGCCCGGCTCAGCCCACACCTGCTCCTGCCTGGACCCTCGCTCATCAAAGCAAGGGCTCCCCTGAATTAGCGGGGCCTAAAACGCACTTACGCCCATCAACCGCCTCTATACACACAGACGACAAACAGTGAAAGGATATAGGGTAAGAAATGCCCATTTCTGAAGCAGAATGAAGATTAAACACACAGGAGTAAATTTAACATGAAACATTAAAAAAACCCAGACGAGGAAACGTTTTAAAATTGTCCTGGAAAATGCAGAGGAGACGAAACCGGGACCGACGTGCCCGCTTGGGCAGGTGCAGCAACACTTTTTCAAATTTTTTTTAAGCAAATTCTACGAGCAACGTGGCACCAGACTCACAACCCCGAGACCGAGTCGCACGCCCCGCTGACCAAGCCAGCTGGGCACCCTGGCACCGACTTTCTTAACGTATCTGTTCTCCTGGAGTCTACCGCCAAATCCAATGCACTCCCCACACATAACAGGCTGTTTACCGCTTCCGAGAACCCTCACGGAGGTTCTCATGGAGATGTGGCCACGCCAGAAGGGCCGGGAACACACAGGGAAAGGGGAACCACGAGGGCCTAGCCCTCCCGCACCCCCAGACCTCCTCCACGACCTGTCTCATTGAAACGGGGAGGCCTGCAGGGCTACCCCACACAGTCCGTAGTCAGACCCAAACACGTCTCCTGGCTTTCTGATTTTATTTCATCAAAACCAGTTCTAACGTCCAGCTGACCTGAGTGCAGAAACGAGGCCGTGTGACAGGGATACTGAGCTGAGTGACAGGCACGTGAGGCTCACCGGAGGGACCTACTTCATATGCACTCAGTGGTGAATTCCCAGTAAAGACTGACCGAGTAAACCTAGAACGACACTGGAAGACAGAGGGGACGTGGCGCGGAAAGAATCTCTAACGCCACGCTAGGGCGTCAGCAGCAGTGGCCCAGATCGGTAAGTCGATGGAGAGCAGCGTAAGAAGCCCCCGAGAAATGCGGCCGCGCCTCCTAGGCCAGCACGGCTAACAGGGCTTGCTGCTAGGCAGGGATTATGTCATATATTTAAAAATAACATATATGTTTATTACTTGGATGAGCTGTTAAAACTTTACTTAAAAAGCTAAATAAGAGATAACACACTGACGTCGCCCTTAGAAGCAGCAGTAAAAACTCGCAGCGCACACAGCACCTGGGCTGCGCCGGTGCCATCGGTGCCCGCACGGCGCTCGGCGCACCTGCTGCCTAGTAGGCACCCCCGTTGCCTGCGAAGAGCAGCAGGCAGAGAGCAGCAGAGACAGGAAGTAGCTAGAAGGCCTGAGGACCAGACACGGCTTCCAAGGACGAAAGGCTTCCTGACCTTTCAAAGGAAAACGAGGGGTCGGACGTGAAGAAACCGGCGGGGAGAGGGGGCCCGTGGCACACGCGAGTAGTCTTCACACAGGAGTAGTCTGTAATCAACCACACAAGGCCCTTGGAGACAGGCTCAAAGTTATCAGCGGACGCACAAACACGAAAGCTTCGGGATGGTGAAATTCAAAACCTGAGTGTCTGCAGATTCTGCACATTTTCCGCGCCTGTAAGCACGCTGACCCGGGGGAGCCGCTGCGTTCTCCCGCAGCCAGGCGTAGAGCCTGTGCCGAGGCAGCAGGTCAGGGTGCCCTTCCCTCCCCATGTCTCCTCCGCGCGGGCCGGAACAGTCCTCGTAAAGTAAGGGTGTCACCAAGGAGGCTCAAGACAAGGCTCACATGTGCTCGAGGTTCTGAGTTCGCTTTCAGCCATGAGGCAGCGTGCGTTAATCTGAGGCTGACAGAGGCCACGGGTCCCCCATGAGGGGCTCTAAAGGGCTGGCCCGCAGGGAGGTGGTCCACGTGGAAGCGGGGTCTCAGGACCCGGAGTGTGGCACCTCACCCGAGTGTTTCGGAAGCCCCAGCTCTTGTGCACGACCCCTGCCTAGACCCTCGGGCAGGGTCGCACACACCATTCATTGTATGTCCACGTGTGACTGCGTGGTCCCCACCGGGACCGTGAGCCCCGGTTAACAGTTCGGGGTGTGCCAGTGAGCACAGGGTTGTGCCTTTCCGTGCTTCCCATGGCCGCACACAACACACTCGGTTATTAGGGACGGTGGCCGAGTGACCATCGGATGGGACGGACACTGCCCACAATCGTTAGTAATGACACAAGGAAAATGGTGAGTCCTCTGGTGCTGAGGCGACACGAGCGAATTCCAACGTACTACCCAGAAGTGCGTACGCTGACGTCGTCCGGCACTTACCTGTTGGCCACAATTCTTGCTGCTCTGCTCTTTGGAATCGCGCATATTGAACAGTGGAGAAAACAATAAAGGACAAAGTTCCTGACCCATCGTTGGTGACCGCGTATTTGTGCTCTGAGTGAGACAGAGCCGGGGCGCTGGGTCCTAAGGCTCCCGACAGCTGAACCCTGGCTGGCCCCACGAAACAGGAGGAGCGTGGCTGATAAGCGGAAATCGAGTTCTGGGGCCAACAGGGAACAGCTTACCGAGATGACCTGGACACACGTCCCCCACAAGCACACCGTGACGTGGAAAGGGAGCTAGAAGCAGCACTGTCTAGTTGGGTGCAAACAGGCAGGATGAAAACGACCGCAGACCAGGCAGGAACGGGGTCAATCTGGGGAGCCTGCCGCCAGCTCCCGGCCCCCGAAAGACACACCCGGGGGAGCACAGGACCCGGGTAAGCACCCGAGTTGCCGTGACACGACCTGCACGGCCCAGAGTCTGGGCCCTCCCGTGACTGAGGGCTGCTGTGACGACCACACTGGGCAGCAAGCCTCTCCCCGTCTTGGACGACATTTTGACCTGGGCCTTTACATAAATCAAGATAAATACACGCATGGGTGGCACAGCAGACTTTTAAAACGCGCCCTGGCCGGACAGGCAGTAGCTAGAGGCACTCAGGGCATTTCAGCCCCAGGAGCCACAGCGGAGGCCCACGGGCCCAAGGGGAGGGAGTGGCCTCACGGAGCCCCGCCCCCCGGGCTGTGTGCCTCGGGGGCGTGTTTCTCCTACTTGCAGGAGGCTCTGGGTGGCTCCTGTGGGCAGGGCCACGATGGAGAGGCGTGAAGAGGAGATGTGAATTCGCTATTTATCATCCCCGTGAGCACAAGACGACTGAGAGCAGTACCAGGGCATTGCCCCGGAGAGAAGTCCAGGGGTGTGTGCACGGAGCCCCCCCTCGGGGATCGGCAGGGGCAAGGCCTTTAGGTGCACAAGACCCTCTCCCTTCTCCCCTGCCGGACCATTTCCACAACTGCGGTGAGAAAACGGACTGTCAGACAAAACCCTAGGAAGAACTCCCAAACTCGCGAGAGGCCACGCAGGGGACAGATGTCCTTTCCAACCACAGCGATGACCAGGAGCAGGGAGAGTGGCGGGGAGCTTCTGGAGAACACGCGCCCCTTCCGCCCAGCGGAGTTACGACAACACTGGCGGATCAACGAGGTCCAGCTCAGCAGGGGTTTCCTCAGACGGTGTGAAGGGAGCAGGAAATCAGTCTTCAGAGCACATCCGTACATCCCTGCGGCCCGCAGGGACTTCTCTCCCGGGGCCTCGCGCCGCCAGCACGCCGAACAGTAATGCCTGCTGTCGCCCATCACGACACCTCCGAGGACACCTCTGCCCCTGCTTAGAACTGTCACAGCACGCAGCAACGGTGCACACGCGCGGCCCTGACGGGTCCCAAACGGGTTCCTGAGCACCGTCCCACCAGAGACCCGAGCCTCAGGGAGCCCCAGGCAGAAGGGGGAGAGAGTGGGATGCCTCACGCCTGAAGCCGGCCAGGTGCGCAGGTCCCCCTCGTCCAGGAGTGCCGCTCACCACGCTGCCCCGAGCAGGCGCACACCTCACTCAGCTCAAGCCCATCAAAGCCACTGACCCTTAGAGAGAACAGGACACACTTTTCAGAGTCAGGAAGACTTCTAAAGCCACAGGCCGCGGAAGCAAGAACATAGCACTGGCCAGGCAGCCGGCCGACTCGAAGGAGAGACAACAAAAGGGGAGGCCGCGAGCTAAACCCCGGATATCGGGGAGCCTCCTTGTTCCGTGAATTCTTCCACAGTTGCTTTCTCGCTCCTCAGGCTACAGAAAGCCCCACACACAGAGGTGAAGAGTTGCTCAAAGACAAGGCACCCCAAAACACGGACAGGCCACACCGGGTGGCCTCACACCACATCCCGGGAGCAGCAGGCTGCCAGTTCTGTGGGGCCCGCATTCGGTTCACGGCCCCAGGCCACTGGGTGCCTTCAGAGGGGACGAGGGGACGTGACAAGCGCTTCCCGCTGCCGCCCCCACGTCACTCCTGCTGCCAGCACACAGCTTGCCTCCCTCTGCCCTCCTCCATGTGGCGACAGAACCGGGTTTTGTCTCCAGGGGAGGACCACCCGCCCCTCCCGAGATCAGCTCCACAGCGGAGTGCTGGTCTCCCAAACCACAGGCAAGGCCACGGACTGACATTCCTCAGAGACGTCCACAGAATTAGGGATTCATTATCGCTGACCTTGGCTCCACCAAGGTCTTCTCCTGTGGGGCTGCAAAAAATGATGCAGCCTCGCTTCCCACGCAGCCACAGAAAGGACCATTAGCAGACTAGCACGACAGGCGCTACGGATGTGAATAATAAGCCTCCTGGGGGTTTATGGGAATTAATTAATATTTTTAAGGGCTTTGAAATGAGAAGCACTAAATTAAATGTCACTGCGCTATGGTTGAAACCACAAGGCCTGGATCCCAGCCGCAGGGTCTAAGGGCAAGAGCGGCAGAGGAAGCATCGAGCCGCCTGGGAGACCGGTGGCCGTTTTAGCGGGCACACGAAATGACGCGCAGTCCCTGCGGCACGGCCCATGGCGGCCGGCGTCCCCGCTCCAAGTCCAAACCTCAGGACGCGGTCAGGCAGGTGCAGGAGGCGGGCGAGGAAGAGAAGAGTAAGGCTGCCCCTTGGTTGGATGAAGGAGAGCACGGCCCCGAACCTCCTGTACCCCCTGCTGTCCGCCTGCCCCTCGATGACACCAGGCAGCCGTCTGTGCTACGGAGGCCAGGGCGGGACATGTGCAGGCAGCTTCTCCTCAGGCTCCTCCTGACGCAAGGACGGACTCCGGAGGTCACCGGTGCGCCTGGAGCACGGGGAGTCGGGGGCTGCACTTGAGGGTCTTGTGCCCGGACAGGCCCTGTAGCGAGAAGGCCCCGGGCGGCAGCACCACTGCCCTACCTTCTCCAGGGTGTTGAGCTGGGGTGACGGTATCAACGATGTCGGTTCCGTCCTTCCATCCTTTCTCAGCAGCAGAGAAGGAAGGAATGAACGAACATAATTCTAGAGTTTGGGCCAGTTTCGCCCCTGGTCTGGGGTCTTGAAAATGTTTCACCCTCTGCCCCTTCCCAAGTAGGAAGCAAGGACTTCCAGGGAAATGCTGGGCAGAGAGGAAGGTCAGGTCTGCTCAAAGGATACCTGTCCTAGGTGGTGGCCCCACATGGAAGGCTCCAGCTCTGGCAGTTCAGGGACACTATGCCCCTGCCTCTCACAGAGCCCTTCTTGTTTCCACTCCCACCAACACCGCCTAGGCCAAACCACTGCAGATACCAACACCACCACCATCCACCACCACCATCATCACCACCATCACCACCATCACCACACCCACCATCATCACCACCATCACCACCATCACCACACCCACCATCATCATCACCATCACCACCACCACCACCATCCTCAATGCCACCACCACCAACACCATCACCATCATCTATTTCTTAGATTACTACAACTTCCTAAGTAATCTGCTAGTCTAATTTTCCTATATCCAAATACATTCCTCAAAACTCAGTATGTCTCACTTGCTGAAAATCCTTTGATTGCTTACCACTGACCCCCAAAACTCTCTAGAACGGCCCAGAAGTCCCTGCAAAACCTTGTCTGTGAAGCCTCTGAGAGTACGCTCCAGTCACAAGGAAGTATGTTTCGAGTCTTGTCTTCTTACCCACCTTCCAGCCCTTGGCCAGACCCTCTTCCTACTTTTCCTCTGTCCCCAATTCCGAGTCTTGTCTGGACGTTTCCTCTTCCTTCTTCGAGCATCAGGTTAAATGTTAATTCTGGAGAACTCACTCTCAGGTAGTCTCAGAAAAAGGGTTTGGTCCCCAGGCCACATGCTCCCAGGGCACATCTAGGTCCCCTCCCGCATTTATGACTCCACCTGCCTGTTACTCACCTGTCTGCCCTCCCTCCAGCTTCTTCCTGCCCTGATTGATAAAAGTCCTATGAAGGCAGGGATCAGGATTTCTCTGGTCACTATGGCTACGCAGGGTAAGTACAATGCCTGGCATAGAGTTGGCACTTAATAAATGTCTGTCTATGAACAAATGATAAAGAAAGACTTCCTACTAGAGTTTGCAAAGCCCAGTGAGCTGCTCCCCCAAAGAGCTGCTGTATTAGAGTGCTGGAGTCCCTGTTATGGTCTGTGCCCCAGAACCCGGGCCCGGAGGCAGGGGGGCGACGACAGCGGTAAGGCAGGCGCCTGTGTCCCCGAACCCGGGCCCCGCGGCAGACGATTCCCTGCCTCCACAGACTGACCTGCGGCTCCAGACAAGCTCAGGGCGGACGCCGGGGGAGGCGTGAGTGCCCGCGGACGGTCCAGCTAATGCAGTGCAGTGAGACGCCGCTGACACTTCCTATAAGCGGGTGCTCCTGGGTGGACAGGTGGCCCTCCCAAGAGCCACGCTGTCCGTCTGGTGTAAAAACCAGGAGTGCTGTCTGCGAGCAGAGACAGAAGGGAAGAAGATTCACTTTGTCACTGGCAAATGTACATGTCTTTCAAGGTTTATAACGGCATGAAGAGTAATGAGATGTTTCCCTTCTCAGGACAGCTCCACGGAGACGAGAGGACGGAGACGCGGCGGGGCGCCCGGCCAGATTCCAGACTGCAGACCACAAGGGGCCTCCCTCAGGCAAAGAGTAAGGAGACCAGAGCGAATGCAGGAAATTAAACAGCACCGGGGCAGGAGCGGGGCAGATGGCTGACTGGGTGAGTCCCACTCCTCCGCCTTGGCTGGAGGACCAGCGTGAGGAACAGCCCAGCATCCGTGCGGGCAGGTGTGCGCGCACGGTCATGACCTCGGCACGGGTGATGTCATGAGCCTCTCCTTTTCAAGCCATCCCAACGCATCCCTGCTGCACTTAGACTGTCCTGTAGAGTCATGAGGGCTTCGTGGCCAAGTGCTCTGAGGTTCCTGTCACCAGCCAGGCCTCCAGGTCTGACGAGGCTCCTCGCTCTCCCAAGGGTCCATCCCCACCCTGCCTTCCCTCGGCTCTCCTCCCGTCTCCTCCCTCGGACGGCTCTGCCTGCTGGCTCTCACCTCTTCCCCTGGGCCAGCCCCCTCCCTCAAACCTCAGGCCTGCCTGTGACTCAGCCTCCTTTCTCTCACACCGCAAGCTCCCCTTGGGTGGCAACTTCGAGCACAAACCCACGATGGAAGAATCCCTCGCCTTGCTCCACGCAGGCCGCCCCACGAATCACTGGCATCAGCTGGTCCTGAGTCACCCAGACCACGCACCTCGAGCCCGTCCCTCTCTCTGCCCTCCCCCTCACGTCCCCTTCATCCAGGGGTCCCCGGCCTGGCTCAGTGCACCCGGGGCCTGTCCCTTACACATGGCTGTCCTGCCTCTGCTTCGCTGGGCGCCAAAGGCCCCCAACTGTCCTCAGGCCACCAGACCAGCCTCTCTGCACGTCCTTCCAGTCTGGCAGGACTTTCCCAAGCACACCATCCGGCCACTTGCGTCCTAAAAGCAGGTCCTTGGTGGTGGCGTCCACTGCACTGCCCCCATGGCAGCACCACCGCACCTGGGCATGGAACACAGCACTGCCACCCCCCCCCCCGCCCGGCCCCTGCCGGCCCTCCGCAGGCCTCGCCGTGCCCCTTCGCTCCCCTGCCTGGGCTGCACCATCTCCCTGGCCGGGCCTCAGCAAGCTCCTGCCTCCTTCCGAGGCTCCTTGCAGCTCTTGGCCCACAGTGGCCACTTCTCGACTTCTCCATGAGAACGACGTGGGATCGGAACCTTTCCGTACAGGCCCGGCTCGCCTCCCAAACAGCAGCTGGCGAGGACAGGACCCTGTGAATTTCCCCAAGTCCCCATCTCTGGACACACAACAATCACACAGGAAAAGTGTGGGGCACAAATTCACAACTGTCTGAGCGACCCTGACTTTACTGATCTACCGTTTACCTGAAATTAACCACAGTGCATCTCCGTTATCCCCACAGAACTTTGCTCATCCCAACACAGACCTCGGAGCTAATCCGTGCAGCACAAGTTCAACCTGTTCGATGTGTGTATTCTCTTTTCTCTATCAGTGTTTCTGTTATCTCATAGTAAGATGCTATCTGTGTCATTTTATTCTTGATGTTACTGTGACACTGAGTTTTGCCCAAAATCCCTTAATTTAAAAAACGAAAACAAGCTACCACTTATCCTGACTCTAAATGGAGCACGTGAGTTGCTGGAGGATAAACGGGGATGTTTCCATCAATAACCGCCTTGGGAATCTCTGCTGCCCCGCAGGACTCACGCCCAGGGCTCGGGCTGACGGCGGCCGCAGCGCTGGCTCCGAGCAGCACGCTCGCACACAACTGCAGTCTGCATCTAAAACCTGCCCAGTGTCCTTGCAAACCGGCCAAGGAAAGGTGGATCCCAGACAAATTAAAACCACCTCGCAAACCAACCAACCAACCAAAAACACCACACAGGCAGCCAGAGCCCGTGGCAGGGTGGGAAGCAGAGTCGCACCGAATCCCGCCCGGCCGCTCAGGCAGCAGCCCCACTTTGTCCTTCACGCCCTCAAGCTGCGCCTGTGCAAGCTGAGTTCTGGTCACCCGCATGGGCACAACGGAGGTCACTTGTTTTCAGACGCCCAAGGAATGAACTTCAGAAGTCGAGAAACACAGAAGTCACGGACCACTGTCCAGCTATTTCTAGTGCCTTTTCATCTTATTCTGGAATTTTCACTAACAGAAATGGAACACACAAGGCAGTGCCCTCTGTGTCATTTTAAATGATCTCTCAAGGGGACCTGGCTCTGTGAGTGGCCAACGGCACCGGCATCTCCACCTGCAGGGGACACCGGTCCCGTACAAGGCCGTTCATCTGTACACTCCCACTGCCGAGAGAGCTGACTGGACCTAGATTCACGTTTGCTGCAACAATGCAGGGCTCCCCTCTGCTAAGGGATGGATTCTCTCTAAGACGTACTTCTGGCGTTTCACAGGCTCTCCCCTCTTGATTCATGGCGCTCTCTCAAAGCTCCAGCACGACCTGTCCTCGCAATCGGCTCCGCCCACCTCACAGAGTCGACTTAGTAGCTGACACCAATATTTTCAGGTTTCCCGCCCCGCCAGCCCCACCCAGAGGTGCCAAGAGCAGGGGCATCTCCGAGGAGGCTCCGACTGGCTTGAGACGAGTGTTTGCACTGCTCGCCCCGAACCTAAGCTCCAGGTCACTTTCAGGGGGTGACCTGGGCTGTTCGCTGTCAACCCTGCATCGCACCCCTGGACAGGCTACAAGCAAACCGAGTTTCAGCAAGGCCTCTGGTGAGTCTCCCCTCTCCTCTTCTCTCTGCACCGGGGCGGGGGAGGGGGCAGGGATTTTTCGCCCCTGGGGCACAGTCCCCGTTGGGCCCCCAGTCCTCACCGCTGGATGCAGGCCTGGAGCTGCAGGGGGAGGGTCTGCTGTGCCCACTGGTGAGGCCCTCCCCATCCCTGCACTGGTGAGCCCTTCCTCCCCGCCCCCCCCACACCGGCGAGCCCTCCCCTCTACCAGAGTTAAGGTCCCTGAGATGGAAGACTTGGGGTTCGGCCAGGGATCGGTGAGTTCCCAGCCATTCCACCCGGGAATGTCTGGGAACCACACTGAACCTCCATCCCCTCCTCCTAAAACACCTGAAGCCGTCCTGCCCCTGCCCACTTCAGAGGCCGTGAGGACGACACGAGCGAGCGCACTGCAGAGTGCCTGAAACACAGAGCCAGCAAGGAGAAGAGGGGGGCAGAGGCCGCGCCAGCCACCACGCGGAGCCCTCATTTACACCCGCTCGCCCGCCTGCACGGGCACCGTGCAGGCCAGGCACCGGTAGCACCCCTGCCTTACCGACAGGGAGCTGAGACACAGAGAGGCACAGTAACCACCACGGGTCACACGGCTGGCGTGCGGCCGGGCCCGCTTCTAAGTCAGGCAGCCTGGCTCCAGACTCCCGGGTCTTACCCCGCAGTGTCCTGAGGACGTCGGCAGAGACCCGGGAGACGGACGGAGAGTTTTCCCACGTGTTGGCAACTGGGAACGAGCAGGAAACGGAAAACTACAAGGGACAGGTCTGCCATCCTAATGTGACGGCCCTGCCTGGGTCACATGGCCTCTGGACTCCAGCACGGCAGTCCCCCCAACCCCCACCTCCCACCTGCAGAGGGGCCGGGACCTCTGCAGATCCCGAGAGCTGAGCGGCAGTGCTGACAACCGCGTGAGAGCCAGTGGGGCCCTCACAGAGCTCCGGGACCCAGCGGCCAAAACCTCTCGCAGCTACTGAGTTTTGCCAATTTCCAAACACCACGTCAGCGCTGAAAACGCTGCTCCCCCCCTAACATCAGCGCCGGACTACCTCCAAGCCAGATCGATCACTGCCAGTTACCGGGAACACTGGGTGTTTACAAACCTCCCTGGTGGGGAGAGACAGAGAACCCAGAATTTAACAAGCTGCCTGGAGCAGATGGGGGTGGAGCACAGAGGAGACGGGACCCTGGGTCCCGGGACACAGGCGTTCCACCAGCGCACCTTGCTCTGGGCCGCCGTCGCAGCTGGCGGAGAGCTGAAAAGAGCCGTCGCTCTACTGCAGGCTGGGCTATCTCTAACAGTAACAAAACGGGAGGGAAACAAACCCACGCCAAGAGGCCTCACACCGAGTAGGAGACAGGTACTTGCGTGTTAAATGGCTGCCACACCGGGCCAGCCGAGCGGCCAGCTAGGGCCGCGCCCCCAGGCATGCCCGTCACCTGGAAGCTGGCTAGCTCGAAGGCATCCAAAGAAACTGCCACCAAAGTCACTTATGACGAAGTGGCGGCTGCCCGAGGCCTCTTACGACCCAAATCCTTCTGAGCAAGGCCCCAAACAGGGCTGCCCGCGGGCCCGCAGCAGCCCCAGGAGGGCCGGCCTGCCCCAGGCCCTCGGCCTCCGGCTGCGGCCGTAAGCGCGGGTCTTCGGCTCTCGCAGAAGCATGCTAGCTGCTCCCACTTCCTTCCTTCTCAAATCAGTGTCTAACCTCCTGCTGGGTCCGTCGCCTTCATGAGGACCCTCTGTGTCGGGCGGGTCTGATTTCCACGGGCCTTCGCCTGGGAGAGACATGGGCGGAGGAGCTGGGGCCCCGCCGCCGCTCGCGGGGCCCCGGTGACCTCCCTCCGGCCCCCTGCCTCCGCCTCTGCGCCCCGCGCTTGCGGAGTCCACCTCCCAGGCTGACGCCCGTCCACTCCGCCCTTGGTTTCGAGGACGCTGCCGGGGACAGTTTTACTGGCCCTTGGCAGGATACCCTGGCTCCTTCCCGTGGCTGCCGGACAAGATAGCGGGACCCACGAGTGCACACGTGGCAGGGAATCAACAGCATCTGCGAACCACTGTTTGAGGCCAAAGGAAGTCCTCAGGTTTTCAACACGCGTCTTGCCAGCGTGAGCAGTTTTACATAAGCTTCGTAACATCCTCGCCTCTCTACTTTGCGCACTACCCAGTAACAATCCCTTCTTCCTTCCTTCATGTGCTAAAGAGGCAGGAGAGAACCACGACAGCTGGTTTAATTCACAAAGCCGGGGCTTCTCGAAGGTCCAAATCTCCTTCTGGAAAATGGGCTTGGCTGGTGTGTGCAGACCGGCCTAGAACACGCCCCTCCCCGCAGGCAGCGTTCTGCCCCCGGACGTTCGGTGAGGCCCGGGACAGGCGCAGAGGGGGCTGCTGGCACCAGGCAGATAACTGCCAGGGAAGCTGCCAAACGCTGCACAGCGGTGCTCACGTGTGCGGGCCACAAAGATGAACTCTCCGGCCCCACACGTCAGCACAGCCAGCTTGGGAAACGCTGCTTCCAAGGAAAGCGTGAGGTTCTGATTCTAATGAGGACACAGTGGTTCTAACCCAGGGAGGTGGGAAGAAGCAAGGTGGAGAGAAATGGACACAGTATGTGTGGGGAATACACACGGGCTCACAGACACGCAGGTCATGAGAACATTTATGCAGCTGCTACAGAAGGAAGGAAGACACAGGGTGAAGAGGACAGGAATAGAAACCAGATTTTTAAAAAATGTTTATTTATTTTTGAGAGAGAGAGAGAAAGAGAGAGAGAGAGAAAAAGAACTCGAAGGAGGCCCCAGGCTCTGAGCAGTCAGCACCGAGCCCGACACGGGGCTCAAACTCACGAACCATGAGATCATGACCTGAGCTGAGCTGAAATTGGGCATTTAACCGACTGAGCCACCCAGCACCCCTAAAAACCAGACTTCTCGTTTCGTGTATTTGACTTGAGATCCACTAAATATTTTACATAACTGTAAAGCAGAATTAAAGTTTTTAAAAAGCATTTCTTAAACATCGTAAGTAAAAGGACACGAATGAACACAACTGGGCACCTGGCTGGCTGTACTACCAGCCGGGGAGGAATGCGTGGGAGGAAACGTGACTTTAAAACAGGGTGACCTGGGGCACCTGGCATTTGGTCGGGCATCTGACTCCTAATTTCGGTTAGGGCTGTGATCTCAGTGTCATGGGATGCAGCCCCACTTTGGGCTTCACGCTCAGCATGGAGCCTGCTTGGGACTCTCTCTCTTTCTCTCTCTCCTTCTTCTCTCTTCCCTGCTCACTCTCTCTCAAATTTAAAAAATTGTGTAAAATCTGTGTCCCAGTGTCAGAAAGAACCTCAAATGCCTGGTGAACCGTTTTCGGTGAAAACACTGGTGCTGTGTTGGTGCTGCTTTCTGAAAGTGCTGATGTGGTGTGGGGTAAAAGAAATGAGTGATGTGTGGGTGCCCATGAAAATTCTCAGTGGTCAGTGTGGGGGAAGGCGGATACAGTTGTGAGACCGTGAGATTAAATAAAAACTGCAGTCCCAAAATTTAATCAGTAAGCACTCATAATGTATTATCTCTTTATTTACTTATTTATTTTTTAAGAGAGGGAAAGTACGTGCACCTATGTGAGCAGAAAAAGGGCAGAAGGAGACAGAATCCCAAGCAGGCTCCACACTGTCAACACAGAGCCCAATGAGGGGCTCAATCTCACAACTCTGGGTTCATGACCTGAGCCGAAATCAAGAGCTGGACACTCAACTGACTGAGCCACCTGGGTGCCCTTTGTAATGCATTCTACCATTAAAAGAGAGGCAGCGGGCAGAGAAAGGTCTGAGCGTGAGCAATGAGCACCCCTGGGGCCCAGATTAAGTTCTCTAAATCCCATTCCCACTCGGCTGACTGAAGCCTGAGCAGAAAATGTACAAAATGAGTATCGAGCATCCGGCCTGGTCACACCAGCTAGGAAAGAAGTGACCAAAAGCTACCAGACCCATTTCAGACGGACACAGGAGCCAAATCACAGAGCCCTCCCTGGCCAAAGACGAAACAACGTGCACGCCACCGTTTAACAAACGTTAAGAGGGAAGCTTTTACCGCACACACACACACCCTCCTGGTCGGTGCCCCAGGGCCAGCTCCATCCCTCAAGGCACCGTTTTTGTCAATCAGGGTTGTGTCATTTAGGCGGCCCCCTCACCCACCAGGGCTCAAGGCTGGGGGCAGAGGCTGGACTTCGTCCCGTGTGCCCTGGGCAGGAGGCGGCAAGCCCTGAGTCCTCTCTTGCCCTGGAGAGACATCTAGTCTCAGTAACAGAGGCGGCAAAGCTGATAAAAAGTGGGGGTGGGGGGCTGCCCCCCACGCCCCTCACCCCTGCAGGGCAGGGGCCCCCCGGCAGCAAGCTGAGCACACAGGCTGGAGGGAAGCTCCGGGACATCCTTCTCCTTGAGAAGAGCGTGGCTACCTCTTCTTCCTCTCTCTCAACACAACTCTAAGGTTTGGACCTGCAGCTGCTACTCTGCCATCGTGAGAGCAGAGTCACAGAGAATCATCCAGAATCCTGACATTACTAAGCCATGTTCGTAACCAGTCCCGGAACCACGTGCCTTCAGTACACGATGAGCCGGAGAAGCAGCCGGGTGGGACAGGCCGGGAGCCAGAGCTCTGGGCGGACGGGGCCCAGATATCCCGGCTCCGAGATCCCAGCAGAGAGCCGACCTCCCCACGCCTCCCTCGCCTGTGAGATGGAGGGGCCGGAGGGAGTGCCCACCTCAGGTTTTGTGCGGCGTGAACGACCTAACAAAAAATGGCACTTGGAACAGGGTCCGGCACACGGTGCCCACCACGTGACAGTGACCAGCAGCATATGGGAGGCGTCCCAGGCCTTGTCATCAGGACTGTCCCCAGCAATCAATTTCGTGCCCCCAGCTGGACACAGGCCTCAGTGCGCAGCCCTCTGTACGCGCTTTGTCCCTGAGACCACCACTCCCACAGCGTCCCTCCCACTTTTCTGTGCATGTCTCTAAACTAGAGGCCACGGGCCAGACCTCTCCTCCCGGTGGGCCTCCTGCACGGCACGCTGCTCCGGCCCTAACCCCACACGACCGGACCCTCCCGGCTGCCCCACCTGTTGGCGCTTCTTACGGTGTCGACCACGCTGACCCACACACCTGGACGGCCACTTAACGTGAACATCCGTAAACGGATGGGTACTGGTGGCTGCACACACACCAGTAAAATCCTAAAACGTCTGCTAATTTTCCACAGAATTACGACTTTCAAATAGGCAATGTTTAGGACGCAGTGTGTAATGCAGAATGGAAACCGTACATCCGACCCAGACCACCGGTCGGTTCGATGCAGCCGGCTCCTGCGGAGCCCTCAGCTTGAGCTCCGGGCCCTGACTGCGCCCCATGGCGGGCACGGCTGCCAATGTGCAGAATCCGAAGCAAACGGCACCGACGGTGAAGCCGCAGGAAGCCAGGACGTGGAGCCGGGCACACCTGTCAGGCGGCCAGGCCCTCCCAGGCCCTGAGCTGCGACGGATGCTGGGGACGGAAGAGGGTGCCCGCCTCCCACCTCTGAGCTTCCTAGAACTCGCTTGCTTCCTGTCACACCGTGAGCCGCTCCTTCGTGCCAGTGAAGGGACGCTCTCAAACAGGAAACAGGACTCGTCCACGTGAACCACGTGGCCTGTCCCTGTTCCCCTCTTCCCAAACCACTGACAGCCTCGCGGCTCCACTGTGGGCACTCGTCCCCACGATTCTCACACATGCACAGACACCGGTCACTGAGTGTCTCCTGGGTGCACGGTACCGTGCGCACGGGGAAGGGGTGGGGCCCCCGCTGCGGTGAGCCCCGCGTGTGCTGGGACGCTGCGGTTCCGGAAGACGCAGACAGGCAGGTCGGCTCCCTGGGTACTGGTGCGGCAAAGCAGAAGGTGGTCGTCAGCTCCCACTCGAACGGATCGACTCGGCGCGCCATGTGGTGTGGACCCTCACGGCCTCCACTTCTAAGGCTCCCATCAAAGCAAATCCCACTCAAGATTTAAAATCAAAGAGATCTAAGGGCCCAAAGCAGAATGGCGCGACTCCAAACTGCAGTAGATGGGGGTCGCCTGGCGTGGCCGGGGGTGGGCGTCTGATTTCGTAGAAGCCAGACAAGTACCTACAGAGGAGAGCGCTCCAGACAGCGACCTCACCAGCAGAGTACCGCGGTCCCCAGCCTTCCCAGGAGGAGCACTTTCCAGGAGAATGATTCACTGCAGAGAAACTGAGTCATGGAAATGACTCCGGAACGAAGCCTGGGGAGCAGAGACTCTTCAGCTCTTGATGCAGCAAGAGCAGGGGGCGGACCCCCGCCAGGCGAGGAAGCACTCGGGCTGTCTCCAGGCTGTCTCCTGATCCTGGGGACGCCGCAAGCCTGGGCGCAAGCTGTCCACGACCCCCACGCCACCACCCAGCCACCCACTTCCTTATCTCGCAGGCACAGGGTCTCAGAAATAAGCAGCGAGGACAGCTCAGGCGGCCCGACAGAGCTCAGAGTTTGAATCTTCCTGGGACGCCCTAACATACAGGGTCCCGCCAACGTCGACCTCTCTCCGGGCTCCCGCCCTCCCGTCCCAGCAGAGCCCTGACTCGGGAGCTCTCCCACATGCAGAGAGGCGTGCTCCCCGCAGGGGGACCTCCTCGCTCTGGTCTCCAGGATGACCCTGCCGGTCTACCTTCCCTCGCTAGAAGGGGTTCGGTGGCCAAAGGCAACTGGGAATTTACAGAGCGTAGCGGCTATCACCCAGGAACTTAAAACATTATGGAAATAAAACATTCTATGAGAAAAATGGGCGAAAGACTTGAACAGACATCACAGCCAAAGATGTGAAGATGGCTCTTAAGGATACAAAACCGCTCAAGTTCACTTAAATAACGCAGATAAAACCATCCTGAGACAGCACCTCCACCTACCAGACCGCACACACTGACGAATATCACAAAAGCACCACCAGGCACTCTGAGGCCAGGTGCTTCACGTGTTACCTGTGGGGACAGAACACGGGACCTGAACCTCGTGCAGGGAATTTGCCCAGGACCAGGAGAAAGCTCCCCGGGCACTTGTTTGGTCCAGAGACACTATTACTAGGAATTTGCCTTAAAGACACGTCTTTAACGACACAAAACACACCTGAACAACACTATTCGATATGGTACTGTTTGTGATCACTAAATATTACAAGCGATCTTAATGGCTCTGCAGGAGACTGAGAAGTCACAGACAGCCACAAACTGGAGTGTGTCCAGCTCCGAAAAAACCAGAAAGGTACCAGAAACTGATATGGAGTGATTTCCAGCATATACTACGAGGCAGGAAAAAGACAAAGAAAGAAGTGTATGTCATTTAATACCTTTTGTGTAAAAAAGAACAGGAGAAAAGAAAATAAACACAGATCCCCAGATTTTAAAAAGAGCCAGAAGGAAGATAAACCTGAAACTGAAATCCATCACCCGCAGCAAGCGGGTGGGATGGCGGAGGGCACAGGACACCACCCTGAGCCCAACTTTTTATATGGCTTTTGACTTGTGGAATTACATGAATATCTTACATACTCGAAACATAAAATTAAAAAAAAAAATCAAGATGAGGAAGCCCGGCATGGGACACAAACAAAACCAAATGAACAAAATGTGCTGTCAACAGCTGACTGACAGGCCCTGCAGGGAGGGGAGGGGCCAGCCCAGCAGGGAGGGGAGGGGCCAGCCCAGCAGGGAGGGGAGGGGCCAGCCCAG
The DNA here is from genome assembly GCA_030068075.1 of Paguma larvata. Classification (NCBI taxonomy): domain Eukaryota; kingdom Metazoa; phylum Chordata; class Mammalia; order Carnivora; family Viverridae; genus Paguma; species Paguma larvata. The sequence goes on from CM057843.1 coordinate 25,412,139, forward strand.
CAGGGAGGGGAGGGGCCAGCCCAGCAGGGAGGGGAGGGCCAGCCCTGCAGGGAGGGGAGGGGCCAGCCCAGCAGGGAGGGGAGGGGCCAGCCCAGCAGGGAGGGGAGGGGCCAGCCCAGCAGGGAGGGGGCCAGCTGCAGGAGGGGAGGGGCCAGGGGAGCGAGGGGAGGGGCGGCCAGCAGGGAGGGGGAGGGCAGACCCAGCAGGGAGGGAGGGGCCAGCCCAGCAGGGAGGGGAGGGGCCAGCCCAGCAGGGAGGGGAGGGCCAGCCCTGCAGGGAGGGGAGGGGCCAGCCCAGCAGGGAGGGGAGGGGCCAGCCCAGCAGGGAGGGGGGGGCCAGCCCAGCAGGGAGGGGGGGCGCAGGGCAGGGGGGAGGGGCCAGCTGCAGGGAGGGGAGGGGCCAGCCAGCAGGGAGGGGAGGGGGCCAGCCCTAGGGAGGGTGGGCCAGCCAGGGGAGGGGAGGAGGCCAGCCGCAGGGAGGGAGGGGGCCAGCCCAGCAGGGAGGGGCCAGCCCAGCAAGGTCTGGGCATGGAATCTGACACAGGCCCCAGGTCACAGACAAGAGTAAGTGTAAACCAATCCTGAATTCCTGTTAGACAGCTTGCTCTTCATGACTGAGCCAGCAATGGGGGAGGGGGGGCTCCCAAACACCAGTCCCAGCAGGATGCAGCGGCTCCCAGCAGGATGCGGGTCACACCAGGGTCGCCAGGGATCTGGTGCCAGAGAGGAAGGAGGCTGCTCAAACCGCATAAAGCACAGGAGCTGGCGAACCCGGGCGACAGAGCGCTAACCAGAGCAGAGCATCCTCGGAACGGAGGAGCAGCTTTCTGCCTCACGATGCTGTAAAACAATGAATGCACGAGGGCGAAGAGGAAGGTTCCTCACAGTAGAATCCCAGCAAATACAGGAGCCATGCAATTAGAAAATCCATTTGCCTCTGTCTCAGTAGTGACCAACTCGGGCAAGAATTATCAGCGGAAGCAAAACCGGCACAAGGAACAGGGAAGGTCTACAGCCCCGAAGTGTCCCCCACAAGGGGAAAAATACTAGCTAGACACTGGGAAGCCGCAGACAGCAGAGGACAAGGGGCAGAGGGCCTCGTGCCGTGCCTGGGCGCACGGCCACGTCTGCTGCACACACGCTCAGCCAGCTCCAGCCATTCGGAAGCGACAGGGAAGAGCAGGCCGAGTGTGGGACGAGAGTGTCCGGACGTGAGAGACGACGGGAGAGGGCTGAGTGGCGGCGGAAGGCGTGCGAGCCTGGCCGGAGCCCAGACGGGGCAGGCGCTCCTGGAAGCGGCGAGGCCCGGTTATGAAACCAGGGAGCCGAACAGTGCGGGATTCTGTTGCATGTGCAGCCCTTACGTAAGAGGTCCTTGCTCTGGAGAACTACACACTCAAGTATTTATGGGTAATGTGATGTCTGCAAATTTCAAATGGTTCGGGGAAAAAATATACATATATATATAAGAGAGCGTGAAAGCAGAGGCAAACAGGTGAGCACGACAGTCTGAAACCCCCTTTGCCTCCTCCCGGTGGCGGCACACAAGGAAGCAGACTGATCCCAGCCCCGGAGCGCCCGGCACACAGCAGGTAGGCGGGCATGTTTGTTTCTGTGCGGATAACAAATGGATATGAGCAGAGAAATGTGCGTCTCCGGCAGGGCGGCCCAGTTCCTCCACTGTAGAGGAGCGGCCCACCTGGCCGGGGGAGGATGGGCGCCGGGCAGGGTGCTGGGAGGTCCCGGGTGCTGTGTGCATGGCCTGGGGAGAGGACCGACCGTGGGACCAAACAGTCAGATGAGAGACTTAGGAGCAGAACCCACAGGAGCTGACGAGGAAGCAGGTGTGGGAGAGAGCGCAGCGGCCGAGGGTGACCCCTGGGCTCCAGGGCACACACTGGATCCCTGCTCCCCACCTGCGCTAACCCCACGGGGGAGGGGGAGGGGTCGGCCCGCCCAGAAACACCGGCAGCGGCCTTCCCGGCCTTCCCGTCCTCCTCGGTCTCAGATGGCAGGGCAACACATCCAGGGGACCAGCAGCAGTGGGAGAGGGAGTCATTAAGTCTGTAATGAGAACACGCAGGTCTCTCTGTCTCCCTCCACAGGCCCCAAAGGAACCACTGGCAGTGTCACCGTGAAGGAGAGTCGCACCAAAACCGAGCGCTCAGCGTCTCTGCAGCCACGTCCATCAGCCACGTCTACACAGGAGAAACAAGATCTCCTCACAGCCTGTCTGCGTTAGTTTCCTGCGGCGCCGCCATAGGTCGCCGCGCACTTAGTGGTCACAGCTAACAGAAATCCATCCTCTCATGGCTGTGGAGGCCACAAACCCCACGGAGCCACACTCCCCTGAGGCTCTGGGGACGAACCCTCTCCTTGCCTCTTCCAGCATTCCTTGGCCTCTGGCCACCTCACTCCTGTGTCTGGCTCCGTGTTCACACGTCCCTCTCTGCTGTCGCCAGGTGGCCAGCCAGATAAGGATACTCGTGATTTCGGTTAGGGCTGCCCAGAGGAGCCAGAACAAGCTCTTCCCCTCATGATCCTTAACCTTGCCACCCAAGGTAACACTCCCAGGTTCTGGGGATCAAGACGTGGGTAAAAATCTTTTAGGGACCAACTGGCCCACCACACATTTTTTTTTAATTTATTTTTTAACGTTTATTTATTTTTGAGAGACATAGAAACAGAGAATGAGCAGGGGAAGGGCACAGAGAGAGGGAGACACAGAATCCGAAGCAGGCTCCAGGCTCCGAGCCATCAGCACAGAGCCCGACACGGGGCTCGAACTCACAGACTGTGAGATCATGACCTGAGCCGAAGTTGGCCGCTTAACCGACTGAGCCACCCAGGCGCCCCCCACCACACATTTTAAATGGTCGATGGGATTACGTCACACCAGCTACAGGAGACCGTCACGTCACTGACCAGTATTTTAACACACGGACCTAACAGTACTTAGATAAATTCATTCTTTATTATTGTTCACATAACACAGGAGAAAAGATCACAACGCAAGAAATTTTTGTCATCCTATCATTCTGCCGAGTATTTCACGAAAAGGAGTAGGTACAACCTAAGCACACGCGATGCACGCGCTCTGGCACGCCGGTGTGAGGAACCGCACGGAGCCGCGCTGGGCAGCGTGAAGCCAGCGGGCTGGCAGAGACACGGCATCTGCGCGAGCACACGCACTGGGACACAAGACTCCCAGGCATTCTTCCCCTAGGAAGACGTGGACCCGAGTCCAGTCACGAGAGCAGTCACCCCGAGGCTGGCATGTGGAGACCACGTGTCCTGGAGGGCGTCACCTGGCCCTGCAGGAGCCCCCGAGATCTGCAGGTCAGGCGCCCCCCCCACTCGCCCCCAGGCGCCCCCGCGCCTCGCGAGCAGGGCTCCCTCCGTTACTCTCCCTGTCCTGCTGTATCTGAACGGGAAATTATGGCGAAAAGCAACTGTCAACGGGACAGGAGAAAACCGCACTTCTCACCCCAGCCGTCGAGTTTAGGGGTCCATCTAAGCGAGATGCGGTAAGAACGCCCCACTCCCCCGCAGAGCTGTGACGGGGGACCTCGACGTGGACCCCCAGGAGAACCGAGCTCTTGCCGCCTCACCGGCCACAGCCCCGCAGGCGGCACACGGTGGGAACCGCCTCAACCGCTGATGAGCCAGCGACTCGCCGACGAACACTCGTGGGGCTCCCAGGGTTTTACAGACATCGCTCTGGGGGTCTTCGGGTAACAGCGCCGTCGTGTCCTTTCCCGGACGGCACGGTCACGGTGCGTCTACAGATGTGGCCCGGGCGCCTGGCTGTGCCCCACACCGTGCCGAGCAGGCTTCCGTGCACCAAAACCTGGCTGGGCCGCTGCCTTCCAACCTCGCCGGGGCCGAGTGACAAGGGCAGATGGCGGGCGCTCTATTTCCACACCGGTCAGAGGACGGGCGCCATGGGCCCTTGTGCCACAGGGTGAGTCGGGACCCACGTGGTTCACACGGAGCTCCATCGGGAATAACCAACCACGGGACTCAGGGGAATGAGAACCGCTTCTCACGAGGGGAAGTCAGGGACCCCTGTGCAGTCAGGCCAGGACATGAAGACGGAGCCTCGGGAAGGGATGGGGATTCCCAGGAGAGAGAGAAAGAAGGCTGAGAAATGGGGCTGAAAGACAGCTGTGAACTCAGCTCAGAAGCCCCTACCCTGGAGGGCGGCCCAGACCCCTCACACGGTGGCGTCCCTGGGAGGAAGACATCGCGGGGTGAGACACACGATGCAGCACAGCGGGGTTTGGCTTCTGGCCTAGAAGAGCGCTGGGCGTACAACCCGCAGGCCCGTGATGCCACCCAGCACCCTAAGGTGGGGCACAGGGCCTGCCGGGCGACGGGGCCCCTCCGGGGGCTGGCCGGCTCTCCCAGAATAACTGGCAGCCTCTCACTGCAGGACGGTGACATTCTACCTCCTGCTCTCTGGAGTTTGGGGAAAACAATCACAGACCGGCCAAGCTTTCTCGCTCCCCGTCCCGTAACTGCAGGGCTAACCTCTTCTCCCAACACGCGGGAAGGGACCGTTGGAGGAGGAGGAGGAATCGTGAGATCTGAGCGCGGCTGGTGCACAACACTGAGCTCCAAAAACACAACATTAATTCTGAAGACACTCTGATTCCTAATAAACTACGCTGCCTTTTTCAAACCAGGTAATAAATAATTTCAAAAATTAACAACTTGCAGGCTCAGAGATCAGGCTCGGGGAAACAAAAGGGAAAAGAAAGGAGAAGAGTCCCTCTGTGAATGTGCTCAGTGGGTTAGCGGGTGTGTGAAGGTATCCTGACAGCCCTCAGCCCTCAACAGAGGGAAAGGGAACCGCAAACATAACAATGTCACCAACCACTTCCCAGCCCCCGCCAGCTCTTAACTCCGGTTAAAAAAATAAAAAATCAAGGCAGGAAAATCACGGCACTGGGTGGGCCTAGGGTCCGCTGTGACTTGGTCCGGGAAACACGTCCCAACAGCCGTCTTTGCTATCCTAACTCCCGAGACCTTAAGCCCTTGTCCAGGACAGGATGGGAAGAGGAGGGATCAGCAGGGGACACAGTAAATGGGCAGAAGAGCAGAGGCCACTTCCCAGGAAGTGACAGAAATGCGTCGGCAGGAGAACAAAGCCTCGGCTGCAGAGAAGCAATAAAAAGAAATCGCCCACTGAAGTGGCAATAAAACCATGGACTGTGAGCAAGGAAGCAGAGGGCTGCAATGACACATGCAAACAGAACATGTCTCTGGAAGATTCCGGTCCATCCAGAGCGAGGACTCACTGAACCTCGTGACGCTGGAAGTCCACGGTGACTCAAACCCCTAATGCCGGCTCCCCGCCTGCCCATTACTCATGCAACTCTCTTTGTGCGTTGTTTAGTGCACGCATCTCGAGGTAGAAAATACGAACGGCTATCTGCTCTGTGTCAGACACAGTGCAAAGCCCAGCTACAAACGGGCCTGATCTTGCTTTTTTTTTTTTTTTTTACTTTTTATTTTGAAATCTTCGTGAACACTCAGAAACTGAAAAACTAGCACAGAATTCCCACCTGGCCTTCACACAGCCTCCCAAGGTTAGCATCGCGCACGAAGGCTACGCGGCGCCAGCGCGGCCACCGGCCCCCCTCGAATTTCGGCGGTGAGGCCCGCGGTCTGGGAACCCACACAGGCTCCCACATGGCGTCTGGTCCTCTCGCCTCTCTCCCCCCAGCTGTGACAGCTCCTCAGTCTGTCTCCTGCGTGAACTTCGCGGTTTTGAGAAACACTGGGCAGTTCCCTCGTGGAAGGTTCCCCAGCTCAGGCCTCTCCAGTGTTTCGTCATCACCGGACTGAAGACCGGGACGGCAGCGAGGAGCGTCCTCCTCGCCGCCTGCCCGGGCGGGTCAATGGGTTTGATTATGGGTGCCGATCATTTCCAACCCTGACTACGGTAGAGTGGGCCAGGTTCCTGTGCCGCGGAGTCGCTGTTTCCCCTTCGTCATCAGTAAGTGTCTTCTGGGGAGAGACTCCAAGACTGCTCAGCACTCCTGCTTCCAACATCCCCGCCAAGGCTGATCCCAGCATCTCTTGGTGACGCTGCCTGCGTGCACCCGCGGGACCGCCCTCCGAGACCTGGTGCACCTGGCTTGTGCCGTGCTCTGAGGCCCCCCCCCCACCCCCACCTGCAGTCCGAAAGCCTTCCCCACACTGAGATCGGGAATCCGCGCGGGTTTCCTTCCAGCGTCTGCGGTTTCGCCTTTCACGTCTGGATCCCTGAGCCGTTCACTTTTCTATGCCCTTGGGGGTACGGCTCAAATTTCGTCTGGTTCCAAGTGCAACCAGCGGTCCCAGCGCCGTTTATGTGATGGTCCGTCCCGTCCCGCTGACGCGTCATATTTAGGGTATCCCGCATCTCCGTGGGCGCTTGGGTCCACTTTCCAGGATCTCAATTCTTCTAAGACCTGGTCTGTCTGTCTCCTCCGGAGCCGGCGGCAGGCTGCTGTCTTTCTCACCGTGCCTGTTGTTTGTTCCCCCACAGAAACGTTAATACCAACTGTGCAACTCTGTTTTTTAAAACAACGTTGGTATTTTTGCTGGGATTGCGTAGAATTTATGAAAGAACGGAGGGAGAACGGAAGCCTTTCTGAAGCTGAGTCCTGCTCACCAAGAGCAGGGGAAGCCTCTCCATGGGCTCAAGTCAGCTTCCGGCTTTCAGGAGTGTGTTCGAGTTTACCTCACAGAGTTCCGAGGTTCCGCACACTTCTTGTCGACTTCCTTCCGAGGACTCTCTTGTAGCGCAAGAGCAATCTCGGGTAACATTTAAAGAGATGGGTGTGGCCAAGTTCTAATAAAACTTTATTTGCAAGAAAGTGACAGGCTCAGGGGCCTTTGTCTGGCGACCCCTGCTCCCATCGACGGGTTTGTTTGGGTCATGAGAGTTATTATGTGCCCTCAAATCGGGGGTTCTCTTTCACTTACAAGACCCTGTTTTTCCCTTTTGCTTCTTTTCCACTCACTGTGCAAATGCCAACCCCCCTCCCCCCCCCCGTTTTGTCTCTTCTGCAGATTCTCGCTAACCCACGAAGCCCACTACCTGCGCAGCCCATTCTCTGCTCCCCCGGGACTCACTGCTGTATTTTCGAGCTGGACCTCATCTTCCTGCTGTGGCTTCAGCTGAGCCACAGGCCCCGTCACCTGCTCCCTTCTCATGTCCCTGAGGTCTTTCTTGGTCTGTCTTTGCAGAGCCTTGCAGGGGGGCAGGAACGGGGAGGGGGTATCAGAGACCGCATGGAGGGGCTCGGTTCTTCCTTATTTTCAAGTCTGGGCACGTTGTGTCTTTTATGCTAACGGCCTGGTTTTTGTACAGTTTAATTTCCCCCTCTTATTCTTCTATACTGTTCTGGGGGGAATATTTGGAGACGGAGAAGTAGGAAACCACCCCTGGCATCACCTACCTGGAAGTCTCCAGCCCTTTCCTGAAGCCTAGAGACCAGCGAGCAGTAAGGACACCCAGAGGATGAGGAAAACAAGTCTCACGATACGGAGCATCTTAGGGCGCAAAGCCAGCGTCCCACAGGAGAACAAAGAGCAGGCAGCTTTCCCGGGATTTGCTTATTTCCTGAGGTGGTAACGACAGGGGAGCCTGAGTGCCTCAGTCAGGTGAGCGTCTGACTCTTGATGTCGGTTCAGGCCATGATCTCGCGGTTTGTGAATTCGAGCCAACAGCGCAGAACCTTCTTGGGATTCTCTCTCCCTCTCTCTGCCCTCCCCCTGCCCTGAATTCAAATAAAATAAATTTTTTTAAAAAATTAAGGTGGCAAGGATTAAGGATTCAGGGAGGGCGCCAAAGAAAATGGCATCCAAGGGGCCTGACACCTGACCAGAGTCTAACAGACACAGGAAGAAAACCGCAGCCAGTCGAAGGCGGGAGGGAAGTTCAGCGGCGCTGAGGCACCAGGGGTCAGCGTGGGTGACGTGAGAGCTGTGGCCGCTGCGCGGGGCAGGGACGAGATCAAGAGCCCCTTCTCGGCCCGGCTGAAGACCTCGCACTTTGTACAGCGGCCACGAGAAGCCGTCATGCTTTAAGCCAAGGTCCCTCTGAAACGAAGCCTGCAGTGTGCCCGGAGCGGAGACCAGGTGCTAAGAGCGGGAATCAGCTCGCGGTGTCGGCTTCCACTTTCCTCCTCGGCGCGGCCACCTCACGAGTCGCGACAGTTTGAAAAGCGGAGGCTTCCTAAGCATCTCTGCGAGCACGAAGTAAGAGTACAACGCGAACGTTCCGATGACCTGAGGCACGCTTGCCGCTCGTTTTCTGACCACAGTCAGAGCTTCTTGCGGCAAGGCCTCGTCACGCAAACACGCATGTGGCGGCCTGTTCCCTAGGGCCCGTCGAGCAGCCTCCGAAGGGCCGGCCCGTGACCTCACACGGTGCCTAAGGGGCTGTCACCTAGCGCTGCCGTCTGCCCGTGTCTCGTGTTCACGATCGGCCTTAAACCGATTATTGAAACACAAGTCTTCGCTGCAGTGTTGAGTTTAACCGCGTAACAGAAGGTGGTGCCCCATAAAGACCCCCGGCCGTAAACCAGGGCGCCCGGTCCTAGCTCTGCCCCCGCACCTCGTGGCACCTCTTCCTAAGACCTGGAGGGTACGAAGCCAGAGGCCCCCGTGGCCCGTCCGGCTGTGCCGCTCTGGGACCCTCGCTCCAGCAGCCCTGCAGGCGCCCACCAGAGACCCCCCTTCCACACGTTCTCCCACACTCCACCGGCTGCTGCTCAGCCCCCAGATGCGGCTGTACTCAACCTGCCCTGCTCCCCTGCTGACCTCCCTCTCACAGGCACGCTGGACGGTCACCGCTCGCCTGCACTCACTGCCCTGGGAAATACTTCCGTCCATCCAGTTCTGCTCACCGCTCACTTGATGGGCGCACAGAGTAAATTTCGTTCTGTCCGTTCTTGTCTGTATCCAGTGGCCTTCCAAAACTCAGGTGTTTGCACCTTCCGTAAGTTCTGATAGTTCCTCAGCCGTTCTCTGCTCAGATGCCACCGAGCCCCGAGCCCTGATCCCTCTTGTATACGGATCCTGGGCCTCCTCACTCTGCAGACTTTCCCCGCTGACCCTCTCCCGGACGCTCCATCCTGTCGGCTCTGTGCTTCCTCTCGGGTCCGTCCCGTTCGTACCTCCGTGCTTGTGTCTGTCCAGAAGCCTTTCCGTTTCTCCTTTAGGTTCTAACAGGACAAAAAGTCGCTGTGGTTGTTCCTCATACCTGCCAGTCCTGGCGCCACATTTTCAATTCTGTTTCTGGAAGAACTTGAAACAAAGCTACTTTATTTTATATCTAATGATTTTGGTGTCTGAAGTCTTTGTGCTTCAGCTCCTATTTATTTAGTTGGCTTTTGTCTTGGTGCCTGTTTCCCAAAGTACCTTAAAATTTTTGACAATGAGTGACTCCTTTGAAATTTAACTATGTAAAATCCTTGAAGCTTGAGATGAAGTTTTTTGTTTTTTTTTTTAAGAAGTTGTTTTGTTTGCTTATGTCCAGTACGTAGGGGCCCTGCTGGTCAAGGTTGTTTAAAATCCTGGCTTAAAGTTTTTACAGCCCATCCAGGCAGTACGTCTTTGCAAATCCATGTCAAGGCCAGCTTCTCCCTCTCTCCACTTCCTGTTTCAGGGTTAGAGACGCCCGGTTTTCTCAGCAGCCCCTGGCAGGTGGTTTTACTTTTGGGGTAAAGTTTACTGTGAGTCCCAGGCTTCTGCAGGCCCACGTTTCTGGAGGGACACCTTCTCTTGGACCCCCCCCCCCACCTGGCCTTGGGCCCTGTCCCCTGTCCCCCCAGCCCCGCGTGTCTGTTCAGGGCTTGGCAGCTGCCGTGCCGGTGAAATCCGGCTGCTTTCTGTCCCCGCGCGTCGGTTCCTGACTTCGGCGTGCTGACCGAGCTCTCTTTACTTTTATGCTCGCTCGTCCTTGTCTTTGAGAAGGAGCCCTGCTCGCACCAGGTCCCATTGCTTATGTACGAGCGGGCCCAGGGCCCAGGCCCGAGGGGCGTCACCGTGGCCGTCCCAGCACTGCAGCGATGTCCTCCGCGTTTCTTCAAGCCATGTCACAGCGCCGGCGCCGAATCTTAAATTGAGCTGTGTGATGAAACACTTCCGAGAACGGGAAGTGCACTAAATCACCGAGTCTGGATGGCACAGCCTGACGGCTCTGAAAGGACTAGAAAATGTAGCCGAGCGCCCAATACCAAGTATAGGCATTTCCAGTGATAAACTACTGTCCCCGGCAGGTGGATGGTCTTAGGTTCACCTACGAATTGAAGGTAATTCTGGAAATTTATGGGTCAGTGGGGCTTGTGTTCGTGAGAGGCAAGGCAGTTTGTGGTGTCTGTGCAAACCTCGCAGCCCTGCTTCTGCTCGTCGACGGAAGTTTCCAGCAGGATGAGTGCTGAGTACAAGTGAGCGGTGAGCAGAACTGGATGGACGGAAGTATTTCCCAGGGCAGTGAGTGCAGGCGAGCGGTGACCGTCCAGCGTGCCCGTGAGAGGGAGGTCAGCAGGGGAGCAGGGCAGGTTGAGTACAGCCGCATCTGGGGGCAGAGCAGCAGCCGGTGGAGTGCGGGAGAACGCCCATCTGTGCATCCCTCAAAGCAGTTGGACAAGAGACAGCCCACCCTAAAAGAGAGGCACTCACACTGGCTGCTGGCATCTGGAAAGCAATGCTAGAGGCCAAAAGATGTACACAGAGAAAGTCAATGTCAGACAACTCTAGCCCCAGTAAAACTATGCCTAAAACAAGAGTGAAACGCAAATATATTGAGGTGACAGAAACTGAGAAAGCTGACCCCAAAAAGAGAGAATATTAACAAGGAAACCCTAAAGGATAGGCTTCAGAGAGGAGGGTGACTACGGCCAAAGGAGGGAGGGGCTCAGGAGCTGGTGAGCGCTGGGTGGGGGGAGAGGGGTGTCAACACGCAGGCGTGACCACGTGAACGAGCGACCGCTCACTCCAGCTGAACCCTCCAAAGAGGCCGAGAGAGCATGGCCACGCGGTAGTAATAAACACCCTGGCTCCGAGAGTGCAGGTCGAAATCAAATTTCTCACTGAAGGAAACTGAAACTTACTGGAAAAGCGGCTTTGTCCAGGTCTGGGACAGGAGATGTGCAGGGGAGCCCAGCCCGCCTCGGCAGAGCAGAGGCCAGCCAATCAGAAGAAGCCCCTCCAGCGAACAACGGGACAGCTGAGGCTTCAATAACACCAATAACTGGACGCCTTCCTGCATTCCCGTCCTGCGTACACGCTGGCCCTGGCTGCGGGACTTCCTCTGACTCAAGAGGCACTTGCAAGTGTGATGGGAACAGAGGCAGGCGCACCCTCCCAGAACGCCCCCTCCTCCCTGCCCGGGCCACCGGGTACGCACGGAGAGGCCCTGGCACCTGCCGCAGAGAACGCCGGAGGGCTGGAGGGGGGGCGAGGGCGGCCCGTGCGCAGCGTTCCAGCTGTCTCTGCTGCTGCCGGGGCACCGAAGCAGTTTCATCGTGGATTTCCAGCGCAGCCAAGCCTTCCAGATGACGGCAGCCACCCCAAAGACCTCGGGAGAAACCAGCAGACGTGTCCGGCTGGGCCCAGTCCAGACCATACAACTGTGAGCAGATGAACACTCACGGCTTGAAGCCGCCAGGTTCTGGGCACTCAATTCTGCAGCCGTGGAAAAGGGAAACAAATGCTTTCGGAATTCTTTTTCCAAAGAAAACATGTTATTCCGAGCATTTATATAGGGCCAAATCGGCAGAACTGGCAAATAACAGAAAACCCTTAAAGCGGAACATTCTACTCCTGGCAGCATGGTGGTCTCCTGGCTCTCAGAATAAAGGCCGGGACGCCTGGAAGGGCTCTGTCGGTTAAGCGTCTGACTCTTGAGCCGATAGGCTCAGGTCACGATCTCACGGTTCATGGGATCGAGCCCCATGTTAGGCTCTGCGCTGACAGTGTGGAGCCCGGTTGGGATTCTCTCTCTCCCTCTTTCTCTGCCCCTCCCCACTTGTTTTCCCTCCCTCTCTCTCAAAATAAATAAATAAGCTTTAAAAGAAAAAAGGCTAGGAGTATCCCACGTTTATATTTTATTACTTGGAACTGCTTGTCCAAGAACACAGTGGGGTTCCCCTAGCACCCACCTAGAGTCAAAGGCACTATTTGAAGGTGGTGGACAGTCTCCAAAAGCAGGTGCCTTACCCACGCCTCACCATTGGGAACCCTGGTATTCGACCCGGAATTCAACAGCAAATTACACAGATAGATTATAAACTATGTGCATATCAAGAGGAAACAGAAAAATAAGCAGAACTTTTAAAATCATTTCCTCAGTGAATTATGCTCCTTTCAAGTTTCAAACAAATGCATCCCAGAACTGCGAGCACACCCACAGCAATAAAAAAAATCCAGGATGGAAACTGACAAAGCCAAAAGCAAACGAGCAAACCCTGTAACACAAATTTGAAAATCTAAAAAGAAGTAAATAAATAAAAAGACCATCGGGACAGAAGTAAGGATTCACCTTCCTTTCCCCAAACGGAGAAAGGAAAGACGGCGTGAGACACCCTGCTAGCCGCCGCGGGGCCGCCGGGGTCGGGCCGCCGTTGGGTGCTCCGTGCTGGACGCCCCCAGGGGCGGAGGGGTGGGAACCCTTGCCCGTGGGACGCAGGGCCACAGCCTCTTATCCTCGACCCTGGGGTCAGACAGGGTCTAGAATTCCACATATTTTTATTTTATTTTTTTTTCTTAATGTTTATTCATTTATTTTTGAGAAACAGAGTGTGAGCAGGAGGGGCAGAGAGAGAGGGAGACATAGACTCTGAAGCAGGCTCCAGGCTCTGAGCTGTCAGCACGGAGCCCAACACGGGGCTTGAATCCACGATCCAGGAGATCATGACCTGAGCCGAAGTCGGACGCCTAACCGCCTGAGCCCCCCAGGCGGCCCCCCGATGTTTGTATTTTAGACGGACGGCAACAGTGAATAAACAAACAGCGATTTCCGCTGACAAACCTGTAACGGTCATGTTCACGGGCTCTTTTCCCCTTTGCTGCTCCCAACAGGCTCATGTCACTCAGGTCTGGCTTGCTACCAAGTAAGCCTTGACACCAAATATGGGAAAACTTTACACTTTCAGAACTTCCAAATTTCTGAATTTCAAAGGTGGTAATTTACTACGACCTAAACCTCAATTTTACTGCTTTTTTTTAAATCCCTGGGGAAACCTAAGCAAATATCAATGCGAAGGATGACTAGCTTTTACGCACGAAGACCACGCGTAAAGATAGCAACAGCTGGCACGTATCGAGTGTGTTCTGCACACATGACGTCACCAGGGCCCGCAGCACCGCCTCTCTCATTAGCCCCATTTACAGATGTGTAAACTGAGGGATGATGAGGAAAAACCCTGCGCGGGGCCCCACCACAAGTGAGTCGCAGGGTCACCCTGAGGAAAGTCTTTCTGCCACGGGAAGGACTGTCAGCACCGCTCCCACCCCGTCGCCCCGGAGGGTGCAGGCCTGTGTGTCCCCGCCGGGAACAACCTGGGGGCCGCCGGCAGTCTCCTGGAGGAGCCCTCATAGAACTGAAGTCGAGACTTAAGGTAATTTTCCCAAATCTGCAATACAGCACAAAGTGTCTAGCAGCAATAAATTGTCTCGTGGGACCTAAAGCAGAATACGCAAAGTCCCCTCAGCAGCAAAGAGTGTTTCTGAGCGTGGCCCCCGCTTCTGCGCTGTGCCAGTGAGCGCCATGAGCCACCCCACTCCCACAGCTCTCCTGCCTGGCTCCCCCGCCACAGCCAGCAGGGTCACCGAGCTGCTTCTCCCTCTCCCTGGCTCCCAGGCACTTGTCACCAGGATAATTCATTCCCGTGTGCTTGTGCACATGTGACGGTGGCTGCAGGCGGTCGGCACTCAGAACCAGCCTGGAGGGATTAACCAGCGCCCCGGCCAAACCGCCTCCTCCCGGCGTGGCAGCCGCTTCCAGCTAAGCCTCTTCCAGGACGGTACTCACCACAGACACGCCAAGTGTTCTCCAATATCTGTCCCAGCTTCTTCTGAATAACAGAAACCCCATTTTTATGTGGCACAGGGCCACCCTGACAATATCTCCCACTTGCCCCATGAAAATACTAAGTGTAACTTTTAAGAAACATCCTTAAAGGTAAAGACAGGGGACTCCTTCCCTACCTCTTCCTGTCTGCAAGGTGAAAGGCAGATATAACAGCGGGAACCCCAGCAGCCATCTTGGACAATGAGGTGACCAAAAAGCACAGAACCCTTGCCAGGAGGAGGGCCCGGGTATGCCGGAGCACCTCGGCCCTGAATGACTACTGTGAGTGAACAAATGTCGATTTTATTTACAATAATGATTCTCCCTTGGAATTCTCAGTCCGACCGAATCCTAAAACAATGAGCCTGAGGAGATGTTAACGTGGTGGCCGGCAGTCATGGAGGGAGCACCTGGGGAGCACCCGCTTCTGACTCAGAACAGATTTCTTAGCCAAGTAAGTGTCTGCTCCAACACCCACTTTGTGACACCAGCCCCCTTACAGACAAGATAAACCCCTCCGCCCACCTGGCCTTGTAACCAGCACGACGGAGGGAGCTGCTGGAGAGGCGCGAGGGGAGGCGGGCTCATGGCGGGAGCTAACTAAGCAACGGCCGGCGCAGCCTCCTCCCCGAGTCGCTGTCGCCGCTGCGCAGAGTGTGCCCTGCACGTGGCGGTGCCTTCCCCGTTGTTTACACCGTTTCCCAAGCAGAGGAGCAGTTCCGTAGCCAAGTGGAATGACTAATGACAAAAAGAAGACCACGGATAAGCCTGGAAAGCAAATTAGAACTGTAAACGGAGAGCCTGAGAGGACGCCAGCCGCGTGGGAGCCACAGTCACCCAAACACGCGGGCTGGCCTCTTGCCGTTGTTCTCAGGCCCGGAAGTCACCCCCTTACCCACCGGGCAGGACGCGCTTTCTAAAGGTGGCCTAATGTATTCAAAGTCACCGCAAACTGCTTGGCACAACAACATAGTGACACGCACGGCACACACACGACGGGGGGCAGCTGGCACTAGCGGGAACTCTGGTGTAACCAGGACACCTCGGCAGGGACACACACCCACAGCCACACACTGCCACACACACATGCACAGCTGGATACGCTCCCATAGCCACCATCTCCCACGGTCGGACACACTCACCACCACACACGTGCACACAGGCACACACAGCCGACACACACTACCTCACAGGTGTACACACAGTCGTACGTAGTCAGACACACACACACACACACCCCACCACACGGTCACACACTCACATGTGCACACACACAAACTCACATACCGCCACACTCACAGCCTCACACACAGACATGATCACACACACACACAGCCATGATCACACTCACACACACACAGCCATGATCACGCTCACACACTCACACACAGACACGATCACACTCAGGCACATAAGGTTCGACACGTGACCACACAGTCACATACACAGTCGCACCATCCCACACTTACGGCCACACAGTCTGTGTCACACACATACTCACATGCTCTCACCCACGAACGTGACCCTCACAGAGCCTGCGCGTGGAGGCAGCCCAGGCAGTGCTGAAGGGGAGGGACGACAGACAGCGGGGTGCCACTCGTCCCTGGGGAGAGAGAAGCGCGGAGGACAGGGCCTGGGCAGGGCTCACGGCGTGTGCCCCCAAAGGAGCCCCTCGAGGCCGTGCAGGGGGGTGTGCTCAGGGGCAACAGAAGGCACGAGCAGGGGCGAGGCCAGACCACGCAGGCTAAGAACCACGCTGCGGGCACAGCAGGCACAGCAAAGCCGACGAGGACAGATGAGCACATTCTGTGTGCCAGGCCCCGTGCCAGGTACACCGGTGCCAGAGCAGAGCAGCCCGGCCGCCCCGGAGCACCGCTCTCTCGGACGCCAGGCGCCAGCCGCCCACATACAAGCACTGCACAGGGACTCGAAACTGCAGAGCCCTTAGAAGGGCAGGAGGAGCACAACGCAGACTGAGCTTCGGGAATGACGGGTATCAGGACCAAACGGCGACGCAGCCGCTGGGAATGCCCTCCCCACCCCGTGCCCCGGAAAGCCCCAGAAGCTCACACAGACCAGGCAGCTTGCACCTAGTGTCCCCCTGTGGGAGCTCAGCACCAACCCCCGGCCTGATGTAAGTGCAGCTGCAAGAGGGTCCAGGGCAGGGGGTGGAGGGGGGTGGAGGGGGGTGGGGGCCGCTGTCAGTGCTCCCACTTCTACCTCGCGCAAGGGCGGACCCACGGCGGGACAGGGGCCTGGGCAGGACGGGCCCACGGTGGGACGGCAGGACACGCCCCGTGCAGAGTCCCCCGAGTGCCTCTGCTCCTCACAACGCTGAAACGGTAAGTAGAGGAAAACAAATTGGGAGAAATAAAGGTTGCCAGGAAGCCAGACAGAAAAGAAAAAATATAAAACATGAAAAGAAGCACCAAATTCTTCGTTTTCTCTCTTCCAAAATAAATGAGGAAGGGGGCTATCAAATTTATCATAAACCACCGAAACAGGGTGCCCTCACCACACGAATGACGTGCACAGGGTCAGGTTCAAAGCCACGAGGCACACAACGGAGAGCCGAGCGGCCCGTGAACACGGCCCCCTTGTGAGTCCCTTCCCCGGCAGCACGGCGGGACGCCCCTGCGGGCTCCGCCCGGGAGGACGAGCGTGTGCCGTGGGCGAGCGGTCAGAAATGCCCGCCTGGGCACCAGTCCCCAGGGTCGGGGCCCGCAGAGCTGCTGCCGCCTCCGCTCCGAGCCCTTCCCGCAAACCTCACAGTCGGCTCCACGAACTCGGGGTGTTCAGGACCTGGGCCTCAGGGCTCACGAAGCTGACGGAAATCCGCCTCTGCACTCACGAGGGCTCGCACCTGGGGAAGCGGGGCCAGGGGAGCACCCCGGAAGGCGTCGGCGGCAGCCCGGCCCAGCCTGCCCCGCGGGCCGCCGCCTCCCCAGACCAGACCTGCCTCACGGGCCAGCGCGGGAGCTGCTCCTGCTTCTGTGCCGGAAAGCTGTGATCGAGAACTGCGCCAGGCTGACGACCCATTTGAAACGCAGATGTTTTCGCTGCGTGGCTTCCACGTCACGCGCCGACACGAAAGCCCCCTTGGTTCCAGATTCGCATCTGAGGTCACTCTGCCCAAGGCATTTATGGCCCTGGCAGAACCACCTGAGGTCACTCTGCCCAAGGCATTTATGGCCCTGGCAGAACGGCAGACCCTGCAGGATTTTCAGAATACCGGGCCACTGGTGGGAATCAGATGAACAAGCTCCCGCCCGAGCAGCGCCCCCCAGTGACAGTGCCGTCCCTGGTTCACTGACATCTCCGACATCTGCCGGGTCCTGTGACCTCGTGCCGCCCTGTGCCGGGTGCAGAGCCGATCGGGGAGACCCGTGTTTTACCACGAAACCGGAGAGAATTTTAGCACCGTCTCTAGTTGTCAACAACCCGCTGTCCCCGGAGACAAGGGTGACAAGTGTGTGAGGACACCTGTACAGATGAACAAGTCGGGCACAGAACTGCCACAGGACATCCCTAAAACGGGAGAATTCATTCTTCCACGCCGGCCATTACCTCTGTGCACCGTGGTCAGAAGAGCTAAGAGCAAAAACCTTCGGAGGCGGCGTAAGCCAGGACAATGACGTCATGTGCTGCGGTTCCAGCGGGGCGGGGGCCTCGTCCTCTGCTACCTCTCCAGGACCCGGGCCTGCTCCGGGGACACAGGGAACCGCAGGCTGGGAGGGAGCGCCCGCCCGCACAGCTGGACCCCCGGCTCCCTGGCTCCGAGCCCAGACACCGCGGGCGCTGCGGGGTTTCCCTCGGCCGCTCGTCTTCCTGCCCCTGGGGAACGCGTAACCCTTCCAAGTCGGGGCGGCCCACCCCCCTGCACACACTGGGGGCGCAAAGACACGTATGGAGAGGGCGGCAGGTGCCCAGGGAGGAACTGAGCAGAATCTCCTCTCAGGGCGGGCAGCTCGGGAAAGGTAAACGGGGACGGTCGCCCCCATCTTCCAGGTCACTGCGAACACCACGCCCCAATCGACAGGGTGCCCTCACGACACAGAGGGCGCTGGGCAAGCGGCTGGCACTGCCTCTCCCGATTCTTGGCGCACACGGCGACGGGGAGCTGCGGGCACAGCTCGAATCCCTCCTTGGGACGCGGCGGGGAGCACCTTGGCCCAGCGAGCGTTCCACCAGGAACACAACTGCCACACGCGTGCCACGTGACTTCCGCTCAGGACAGCCATCACCCACGTTCACGGGACGCACTCCTCGCCTCAGGCACTCACTGCTGCTGTCTGTCCCCGGGTAGGACTGTGTGACTGCCACCTGTCTCCCCCACGACACTCCGCGCTCCACGACGGCAGGAACCATGCCTGGCTTCGCTCAGAGTCCGGGCGCAGTGTCACCCTGACGGATGAACGCGTGAAGCAATCAGTGAATTGATGCCTACTTTCCCTGTAAGGCTCGGAGCGCTCGGCCAGGAGGAAGCACCTTATTTCCACGCCCACGGCAGCCAGCAGAGCGCCCTCTGCGTGTCAGACACTCCGGAGTATCTGCTCGCCCTGACTCAAGCAGGCACGACTCACGCTCTGGCCTCCCCCGTGCCTTGACCGGGTGGCGACCCGATTCCGGAGCCTCGCGCACATGCGCTACGAGCCTGCGCCGTCTCATCTACCCCGAGGCCGCCAGCAATCTGTCCTCGGACCGCTCCCACCGTCCATCCTGTACGTCCCCGGCAGGCTAGGTGTGGGCAGGGAAGAAGGGTCCTCAAATTCACACCAAGGAGAAAGGGAGAATAGTGAAAACAACCTAGAGCCAAATGTGAAGAAAGGCGCTTTTCAGGTAATGCCAAACGGCCACATTTCTACCATCGCTTCTTGAAAGAGGTAGAAAACACAGTTCTTCGCTGATCCCACGCCCTCCTGCGATACCGTGGGTGGGACGGTCACAGTATCACGGCAGACTCAGAATTCACGGACGCAGGCTGCAGAGAGACAAGGAACGGTCCGGGGGCGAACAGACCAGCAAGACCCCTTCCCACTGCCTACGAAGGTCTTCCTCGAGTTCCGAACACTTGACGTCACATTTTTCGGCGGACGTTCTCAGGAGGAATGGGCAGTGGTCGGGACGCGTGGCGGGAATTAGGCGGGGTCTTCAGTCAGCTCCCGGCCTTCCCGGTCCTCCTCGGGACACCTGCAGGGCTCCGCCGTGGAGGGCGGCGCGCTGCGAATCGGGGTGACGCGGAGGAGCCCCAGGGGAAGGCAGGCTGGGCTCCAGAAGGAACGGGCATGCCCGCGGTCGGCAGCAGCAAAGGCACTTCAGAGATTTCCTTTCAAGTATTTTAATTGGCAGAGAAAATGAGGGAAGAAAGGGGAGAAATGAGGAAAAACAAAAAAATAAAAGGAGGGAAAACCTAGAAGGTCGCCATAGCTCTGAAAAAAAGACAAAATTTTTTGTTCCTTTTAAGGAATAATGCAGATTAAAACCATATCAATATTCTGGACATAAAATTTATTACACCATATTTCTGCTTGTCAGAAACATTCTAGGTCTTTCTGAAGCAAATGAACACCATAAATTTATCTCAGACACTTTACAGTTAACAGCCCACGTTGTTATGAATGTTCCCTCTCCTGACCGAACAGCTCTGAACAGGCAGGATTCCTTTCGGGACTTGGGCTCGCTCTTTCTTACCCCTTCATTGACCGCTCTCCCCAAGCTGCCGGTCAAGGGTTCTGAGTGCCGCTAAGTGCTCCTAGGAGACCAGAGGGAAGGAGAGGGGGAGATGGGGCAGAGGGGAGAGTAGGGAAGGGAAGAGGAGAGGGGAAGGAAAGGGACGGGAGAGAGGAGAGGGGAGGGGAGGAGAGGAGAAGAAGGGGGGAGGGAAGAGGAGGGGAGGAGAGGAGGAAGAGGAGGGAGAGGAGGGAGAGGGGAGGGGAGATGGGGTAGAAAGGAGAGAAGGGAAGCAGGGGAAGGACGGGGATGGCAGGAGAGGAAGGGAGGGGAGGGGAGAGGGGGAGATGGGGCAGAGGGGAGAGAAGAGATGAGAGAAAGGGGTGGGGGGAGGGAGGGCAGGGAAGGAGAGCAGGGAGAGGAGAAGAGGGTAGATGGGGCAGAGAGGAGATTAAGGAAGGGGGAGAAGGAGAGGGAAAAGGGTGGGGGAGAAGAGAGCAGATAAAGAGAGGGGAGAGGAGGGGAGAGGAGCAGGGAAGGGGAAGATGGGAGGAGAGGGGAAGGGAAGGGGGAGAGGAGGGGAGAGGAGGGAAATATTGGGGCCCGTTCTCCTGGACGGGTTGTTTGCGAAGACCCAAGTTTCCCTTCTGCTGTTAGCAGAGCAGGCAGAGCCGTGGGACCCTGAGGACCAAGGCGGCCCGATGAGGCTCGAGAGCAGGGCCGAGGGAAGGAGCCACAGAGTCAGGAAGGGCCGGCTGCCTGGGGTCCCTTCAGGGTCTTGCTGGCCCACGCCCACCTGCGCGGTCAACCCTGGAGAAAACTGAGGGGAAGCCCGGTGCAGTGGGGACAGTCACCTCTGCAAGAGGAGGGGCGCCCAGGGGCTCCCCTCCCTTCCCGAGCCCAGGAACCGGTGAAAGCAACTCATCTGACTCTTCTGAGCTGGGCTGTATTTCTAAGCACAAACGGCCTGCTCGCGCCCCACCGCCGGGGGACAGGGACCGTGTGACAGGAAGATGGCGTCCGAAACCTAGGAACTCCTCCAAAGCCAGCCCTCTCCTGGCTCTTTAGTGCGTCTCCAGGGCGCGTGGAGCCAACTGTAAATAAGATCCCTCTGCAGACCGCAAGGAGACAGGTGACTTCTGTCACCTTGTCAACTGAGAGCTGCTCACAAAATAGAACCGAAATCGTACAAGCACCCCACGGCCCGCAACCCCGTTCCTGGGAGCTCGAGGGAAACGGAACCACGGGCCCACACCCACGGCGGCCTCCCGCACAAAGGCCCGCGACCGGAAATAACCCGACTGTGCACCGGCGGGTAAAGGATGAACGAGTCGCAGCCCAGCCACACGGCGAGACGCGCCTGGGCCACGGAGGGGGCGGGCCACGGGCACGGGCGGCGACCCGGCCGCGTCTCAGAAACCGCGACGTGCGAGAGGAGGCGGGATGACCCAGCGCGAGTCCTCCGTGCACACGTCAGGATCGGGCCCGGGGATCGGCGGAAAGGGACGGGGACGGGGAGGGGCCTTCCTGGGCGACCGGCGCCCCCGCCTCACACCGTTCTCACAGCCCGGCGGCCCTAAGCCTGGATCCGTCCGTACCTCTGACTTCGCTAAATGACGTCTACGATGACGCAAAGCCGTCCGTGCAGTGGCACGAAGACAAAAGGAAGTTCTAAGTTTTAGAAGATGCGGAGACGTGAAATCCCTAGAACGGAACCCGGAGCAGACCTGCCTGGACACCCGCGAGTCTGTGTGTGCGGCCGGACCGCGGCAGCCCGGGCCAGCAGGCGGCACGTCTCCAGCGGGGCCAGGGCCGGTCCCGGTGCCCCGAGGCCTGCCACGGCGCCACCACAGCCCGCCCCTGGGCCGCCACGGCACCGTCACTGCACCGCCACAGCCTGCCTCGGGGCCGTCACTGCACCATCACAGTCCGCCTCGGGGCTGCAGAGTAAGGTGTCTGGGGACAGCATAACGACCAACAGGCAGCAGTAAGCTCTGTTCTAAAAACCCACTGGAGACCGTGGGGAAAAGGTCTCCTTCACGACAGCAGCAGAAACCCGTAAGAACCTTGACAGACGCGTCGGATCTCCGTGGAGAACGACTCCGGCCCCGAGGCCCCTGCAGAAGAGCGGAGGGGAGAGGAGAGGCTGCGAACACCCCCGGCTCTTCCCAGGCTGACGAACCCAGCGCCCTCCCCTGCCAGAACCTCAGCGTGGCGGCGGCGAGGAAGCAGACGCGAGGGGCCGTGCCAGGAGCAGGCTGGGCTCGGGGGCGCCCCGCTCAGGTCCGACTCCACCTCTGAGATGCCGCCTTGCGTGGGGCCCTCTCGGTCTCCCCTCGTGCGGTAATGCAGAATGGCCACGCCCTCCTGGTCCGTCCCGCTGAAGACCCCAGGATCAGCACGGACTCTGACAAGTCCCTTCCCATCACCCCGAAACTTAACCTAGGCCAGGCCGGCCGCGCCCAGTCCCCAGCTGGGCAAGTCTACCCTCCACGCCTCCTCCCCTGGCATCCGAGAGTCTCGGGAGCAGAGATCACGGGCTGGCCGCATCCAGGACTTCAGGGCGACAGGACGCTAACGCGCCTCTCTCGTCCCTTACGAGGAGTGTGGCAAATACAGACCAGTTGCTGACCGCCTCCCTCTCTGCGAGGTCGGTCCCCGAGAGCCCCTTGCCGGGGGAGCTGAGAATATAGACCGATCAGGAAGCGGGCAGGGGCCACGGGGTGGAGAACGGGAGTCTCTGCACCGTCAAACCCCACGGAGGACCGCCCCGTCCCCGGCTCTGCTCCTCGAGACGTAGGGCTAGAGTCTGTGTAAAACGGATGCTGCCTACTTCACAAAATGGCTATTTACGTCATTAAATTCAAGATTCAAAGACTGTAAGACGCATTACTGCTCCGGTGTCACTAAGGGAAAAAAACGCCGCCAATTAAGTTCGGGCACAGTGCTTCTCACCGGCTGGAATTTTTACCCGATACTTGGTAACAGAGCCGTCGGCGGCGGCTCCATCAGACAAGTCCCTCACTCGGCCGCTCTGGCCCGGGGGCCCCGGCACCTCCTCCACACGCTCGGAGGCCCCTCTCGGAGTCGACTGCAGGTCCACTCAGCGGCACCCCGCAGGCCCGGAGGGTGGCTGGAACGCCGTCTCCACAGCAGTCACTGTGGTTCTTCCAGGTCACAGACCCCACGCACAGATGCTTCACGATCACGACTGAGACCCACCCCTGCACCCCCACCGCCGCCACTAGCGGGCCGAAACACAGACCAACCCAGTAGCGCCACGGAGTTCACCCCCGTGCACAAGAGGGCAACTCCGTCAAAACACACGGCAGTCGGCGTGGTGGGAACCACGCCTCCCGGTGTCGGAGATGTTCGTGTGAGAAGAACGGGCCATCTAGTGCTGAAAGGCCGTGTGTTCCGGAACCTGCATGATGAGACGGAGGTTTCCCCCAGAGACCAGCCATCGACGGAGAGCCGATGGAAAGGCTGGAATAGGAAAACACAATGAGAGAAAAAAAATTGATAGGTTGGCTAAACGGGAGATTGGACACCAGAGCAGAAGAGGATTTGCGAGCTATACAGCGGTCAGGAGAAAACACCCAGACAAAAGCACAGAGAGAAAAAACACAACACTGAACAGCAGGTAAGACGTGCTGGGGACCCAAGGCCTAACATCCTCGAGTCGGACGGAACCCACGGAACAGGGTCTGCGGCGGCGCTGATGAAAACCACCGGCCCACGCCGCGGAGCACCGACCGGGATAAACGCGACGCCCAGCGCGCCCAGAGCGTCTCAGCAAGTACGGAGAAAAGCTCTAAACCAGCCAGAGGGGAAACAGGCAGGTGCTGTCAGAGGACAAACATGAAGACTCACAGCCAACTTTTCAACAGGGAAGACAGAGGCCCGGAGATGAGAGAAACACATTTGTCAACTCCTTTAAGCTGGGGGGAAAAAAAACCTTAAATTGGGAAAAAAAAAAAAAAAGAATTGCTATAAAATTGTACACCCAGCAAAACTATCCTTCAAAAGTGAAACAGAAGTAAAATAAAAACATTTTCAGATTGAAAACTAAATCATGCGTTACTAGCAGATTCACACTAAAAGAAATATTTAAAAAATCCCAGACTGAAGGAAAAGGGTCCCAGAAGAGACGGAAACGCGGGAAGGAGTAAAGAACACCAAAGAGGGCAAACGACACTAATACCGCCGCGTGGAGTTTAAGGTGCACACGGAACCCACGGGTGGGACCCGGGGGAGGGCAGAGCAAGTAGGCGCTGAGGCCCCTGCCCCGGCCCGGTGTGACCCGGCTGAAGGACAGCGCACAGGACGCCCGCACAGTCACCTGCGGGGTCACCGCTGCGCCAGCACAGGGCACACACTCCGCTCTGTCACGAAGAGACGGCAACGTGCAATAACGTTCTGAAACCTGGCTAACACAGAAGGCGAGGGGAAAAGGTAACAATGAGCAGATGAGACAAAACTAAAATGAAAAAGAGGGAGCCAGGCGTACACCCACGTCCACCTTCACGGGACGGAAACCGCCGCTGCCCGTAGCTCCTCTGGCACCCGCGCTGCCGGCTGTGCCCCGGACGGGCGAGAGGGCGGCCTCAGGTCACCCAGTACATAAAGAGCCCCTCTCATCCTCGGCGCTTCATCTGAGCCCCCACTCGGCGCTCCGGGGGTACGGAGGCGAGTCGGCTGAGCGCTCTGGTGGTCAAAGCCAGACCCAAAATAAAGGGGTGAGCCCAGGGAGAAAGACGCGGCCCCGAAGACCTGGAAACTCCGGCTGGCCCTGCCCGCCAGGCTGCCGCCCCCACCGGGAGCTGACGTCCACTCGGCAAAGCTGGAGCCTGCTTTTCACCAAGCCTGCCTCTGCCGGAGAAGCGGACCCTCGTCCTGTGTGAGCACACCAGCCGGAAGTCCCCTGGACAAGTGTCCCAGGACCTGCAGAGCACCCACGGCCCCGGTACACCGTGCCCTGTTCCCCTCAACTTAAACGGAGAAGGACTCTCGTCAGTGAGGCCAGGAGAAACGTAATCACGTTAAAAGGAGCGGCAGAGCTGTGGAACGGAGGCCCCTCCAATTCTCACAGCAGTGACCAGAGAGACCCCGCATCATGGCCCTCTCCCGCGTCCTGCGCCCTGGGGACGGCAGGCCCAGCGCTGTCCCAACCGCTCACCTCCAAGAGGATGATCCAGCTTCAGCGCGGGTCTAGCTAAAGTACATTCTGGGGATTTGTCCAAGGTCACGGGTCTCAAGTGCATTAATGAAAGGACACTGTTTGTAAAACAAACGAATTTCTTTGGCGTTATTAAGGCATAGAAACCCCTCTGGCCATACCTAACTATCCCAGACCACTCCCTCCTAAGTCCCCAGTGCTCTTGCTGGAGACTCACAGCGCTGGGGACCCCGCCGCGGAGACAGTCGGCTTCACGAACACAGGACAGCCCGCCATCTGCCGCTCGCTTACCTGTGTCTGTGCGCTAAGAATAACAACCGTCCGCACTGACGAAGGAAGCCGAACCGCAGCGAACGCCACTACTCCTCCGACGGCCGGCTGCGGCAAGAACCCCCTGGCGGCCTCCCGCCGTGTCCAGCCCCCGGCGGCCAGAGTCCGTGCTGCACACGCTCGCCACCCAAACACACATTCACTTCAGTGCCACCAGTCACGTCCGTCCCCTGGGTGGTAAACCCCTTGAACGCAGGGCTGCCATCTTCTGAACGTGAAGGCGGGCAGGGGCTGTGTGTGGCCAACATTTACTCTGTCAAGACGTTTCCCTCTTTTTCTTGGGAGTCTTTAATATAGCACTTTTCCTTCTGCTGTGACAACCTAATTTGTCACCGTCAGTTGTCTTTCTTGGGTTAAAATGCCCACCGTAAGCTCAGCGGTTCTGACGAAAACTGAGTGCTTCAACAAAACCCGGGGTTTACAGGCCTGCAGAACAGAGCCCGGCCGCTGGCCGGGGAGCCCGGTGCTCCTGCTGGGCCGCCCCTCCAGGCCCGTGAGGCCACTCGGGGCAGACTAGCCAGCTGCCTCACAGAGCAGCTGGCCATAGAGGCCAGGCAGTAAGGAAGGCTTGTCCCCAGGACAGGAACAACCCAAGGCAGGCCCTGGACCACAGCCTCTCCAGCTGGGTCCCACCCGTGCCTACGTGCATGAATACGCGCACACACACAGACACACACACGACACACATCACATACACACCACGCACACACATCACATACCATACACACGTAAACACCTGACACACAGAGATACACACACACGGCACACACATCACACACACAGATACGCACATCACACATGGCACACACAGCACACGTGCACAAACACAGCACACACGGCGTGCACACACACACACACACGCATTACAAAAACAAGAACAGATAAAAATGGTGAACGAGCTACATGTAAATTTCACAGCCTGAAGGCAAAAGTCCCAAGTGGCTCCTTTGCCTACACTTAGTCCCCTGCCTACACTTAGGTGACACATGGAGAATGGCTACTTTAAATCAGCTGCCTATTATTAAAGCAATAAATAATCAGGATTTTTAAATGCAGCGCATACAGAAGGATTTAGGGTAAAAGTGTTCTGCGTCTACCCTAAACTCGCCAGGACAAATGCTTTGTGTATCACTTCGGGGATTACCTACGTGTGTGTCCACACATTTGTGGGGCTAGAAGTAGTCAACATAGCAAGGCACCACAAGGCAAAGAGACACCGGGAATGACTGAGGCTAAGTCACTCTTGGTGTGTCCCCAGTAGGGCGTCTGAATGAGCAGGAAGCTGGGCAGAGGGACCAACCAATGCATGCACACATCTACCCATCCACCCATCCATCTACTCATCCGTCTGTCCACCCATTCACCCATCCATCCATCTACTCATCCATCTGTCCACCCATCCACCCATCCATCCATCTACTCATCTGTCCGTCCACCCACCCATCCATCCATCCATCTACTCATCCATCTGTCCATCCGTCTGTCCATCTAACTATCCATCCGTCCATCCATCCATCTGTCCGCCCATCCATCCAACCATCCATCCATCCATCCACCTGCTCATCCGTCCATCCATCCAACTACTCATCCGTCCACCCATCTGTCTATCCATCCATCTCCATAAAGACACATCTCATACGCACCTACGCTATTAATCTGACAAGCATGAATAGCTGAATTTTTGCAAAGTACATATACATAGTCTAAGTCTGCTAAATATATTTTCTTTCTTTTATACTTTACTTTTTAAACATAACATATTTTGAATTTCTTCCTGACAAGGTATAGAATTCTGTGTTTTTCACAGATTTTACATGGAAGACAAGGAGAAAACCCTTTGATAACATTCTCAATTTCTCCCATGTTTCCAGACTCTCTATCTTTTCTGAGGTCAATCGTGGTCATTTAATTTTCCTAGAAAATTACACACCTCATTCAGATTTTCCCATTTATTTGCAAAGTTTGCGAAGCACTCACTCCTTCATGACTCTTTCAATTTCCTCAAATCCTGATTTACTTCTCAGTTATCTGTGTCCTTGCCTTGGATTTTAATTTGGCTGATTGTTTTCTGAAAGTAAAACTTGGAACTAAACATCTGTCGGGGAGCCTGTGCTTCTGCAGCTCTTGCAAGAGGAATGCCTGGATGACACGACTGAAGCTCTGTAACGGCCTCCTGGCCTGGAAGGGCGCCAACTGGACACCTGCCACCCGGTCCCGGGTCACAGCCGCATCAGGGTGGGCGCCCCACGTTTGGAGGGATCACTCCCCAGACTGGCCAGAGAATGCAGTACCGTGGCAACATAAATAAACAAACACAAGGTTCGCTGGGCCAATCGCTGCCTCTGTTTGTGGGGAAACGCTGGGAAAGGCAGCTGGAATCTGCCGCTTAAACACGGCGGGGGCCTGGCACAGGTCTCACCGGAAGACAACCAGCCCTCCCAGCCTGGGCCGGGCTGGCAGCTTCGGGAGGGGCCGTCGTGCCTGGTTCAGACCCCGTGCCTCCTTGTTCCGCTGAAGCTCAGGAGTCACGGCCCTCCGGCGCTCACCCGGCTTTCTGCAGGGGTCCCTTCGCTGCAGCAGGACGCAGGGGGTGGGCGGCCACACCGCCTGCGCAGGGCCAGCTGCAGAATGGGCCCGCAGGCCGAGGGGACGCGGCACACCCGAGCGGCGGAATCTGGTGATCTCACTCTCTTCTTCGCTGCAAGCAGGCGCTGCCCCGCTTGAGCCGGGTGAGCGTGTCCTCTGGCCCCCGGCCCTGCCCGGTAGCACTTACATCTTTCCCCACATACCCTGGCACCCAGAGAACGGGGAACACTCTTCTAGGGGGAAATCTAACCTTAAAAACCCAACCAAAAAATGCAGCATGTGTGTACTCTCTCTCTCTCTCAAAAATAAACATTAAAAAAAAACAGGTAACTGCAGACCCACGTCCGCGCCGGCAGCAGCGCCTCGCCTCGGCGGACACCCAAAGGAATGAAAACACACATCCGTGCAAGGGCTCGGACACAAACGCTCACAGCAGGACCATTCCTAACCAGAAGGTAGAGACAACCCGAACATCCGTCCACAAACGGATAGACAAAACGTGGAGTGTCTGGCCTGTGGGATTTACTCAGTCACGAAGAGCACCGGACGCTGGTACATGCCACAACACGTAAGCACAGGACAAGTCTCGGAAGCCGGTGATGGTGACAGAAGTCAGACCCAGGCCACACACTGCAGGATTCCCTCTGTAACATCGCATTGTGTGAATTTCGTCTTCATTTTTCACACCTCCATCACATATCACACCTACAGGTAAACCCCGACATTTAAGACGGGGCACCCAGAGGCTGTCGTGAACCCCCGATTCACGACTGCCACTGTGACATGTGCTTCCTTGGCGGAATGAAGTCGGGCGGAGCAGACGCGGCCCCTCCCCTCCAGTCTGTTACTATCGCCCGATCGGCACCTTCTCCTCTGGCTGGAACCGGATTTGACAGCCCTTCCCAGTCACATATGGCGAGCATACGGTGGGCTCCTCACAGCCACCCCCAAAGCTGCATCCCCTACTTTCCCGGCACCAGCACTTCCTCAGACACCTTCTCTCCCGCCCCGGCACCACCCCCCCAAGAGCCGGGTGCACGCAGCTCAGCATCGGGGGCCCCAGGCGAACCCGGGAAGCCGCCGCCGTGCGGGCAGTCCGTGCACGTCAGACATTGGAGCTACAGCTGCAGTCCTCGCAGACAGCGACCGGTCCTTATTTGCAACGTGTCACACCCACGGCTAAGACCAGACCCCGGACGGGCTCGTCAAGGACAGAGTTCAGCCCTGTTTCACTATAAAACATGATACTTCGAGCAAGTCCGTGCACAGGGGCGGGCGGGCGGGTGGGCGGGCGGGAGCGGGAGGAGCAGGCAGCTCAGGCCTCCCCACCGCCGGCGCCACGGCCCCTCCTGAGCCAACACGTCACCTCATTTTGTCCTCCCCGTGAACCCTCCTTTGCGTTTACAAACCCGGAAAGTTCAGCAGTAAGCTCTCAAAGTTCCACGTCTTGGAAGTGGCGCAGCGACGGTTCAACAAGTCGGCGTTCTTCCCACGGCTCCCGGGCCACGGCCCGACCCCCCGACCAGTGCAGTGGCAGCGAGGAGGCACCCACCTGCTAGGCCCTCCCGGTCCAGGCACACCTGCCAGCGGACCACGGGGAAGTGGCAGGAGGGCAAGGGGCCCTCGGTGGGGACGGGGAGGGGGCGCAGCCCATGGACACGAAGGGGTGCAGCCAAGACACCCGATTACCACCTCCCTGGCAGTGGCCCGCAGCCCGAAATCCAGTCGGTGCACCGCTCAAAGCCACGTGGGCCCAGATCCCAGAAGGACTCTTCCGCGCCCACGCCAGCCGCCCCGCAACCGCAGAGGCAGAGGTCACCACAGGGACCGCACGGCAGCGGCACCGCACGGGGCGACACGCACACACCGCCCCAGAGGCCAGGACAGGCTGCAGCACCACCTCCTCCTCCTCCTTTAATGTGCTTGTCATGTTTTGTCAAGAATTTATCGGTGGCGCCTCGAGGCTGCTGAGTGGTGGCCGCCTTCCTGCCCTGACAGATGCCATGGCAGGAAGAGCGGGGGGCAGGGGGGTGTGCGGGCAGTGCTGCACGGGAGCACGACTCGGAATCCCCCGTGAACACAGTGCGTGGAGAGACGGGCGGGCGGGCAGGGGGGCCCGGGGTGAAGGCGGAGTGTGGGACCGAGGACTGCCTACACTGTGGTGCAGACGTAATCAGCGCCAGTGCGAAGTGCTTCCCTCCCGGCGGGAATCACATGAAGGGGGAGCGTCTGCCCAGCTCCCCCTTTGCCCGTGCGTCCTCACCTGCGATGTGCCACAGAAACACTGGCAAGGGGGACAGAGTCCAGCCTTAGGACCAACAAAAAAAGGAAGACGAGGCGGAGGTGGCTGGCCTGGGAGACAGCAAGATGGGATGATGAGTGGCCGCGGCATCAGTGATGACTCGTAGGGCCGTCTTCAGCGCTGAGCCG
The DNA here is from genome assembly GCA_030068075.1 of Paguma larvata. NCBI lineage: Eukaryota > Metazoa > Chordata > Mammalia > Carnivora > Viverridae > Paguma > Paguma larvata. The sequence continues at coordinate 25,442,407 of CM057843.1, forward strand.
CCATGCCGATTTGAGACTAAGGTCAAGTGTGCCGGGCCCACGGGGGTCACTGCAAGGACAGTCCACATCAGCCCACTCCACGAGCGTCTCTGAGCACCGCACAGGCGGGGAACACAGGCCTACGGCTGGGCTGGGCCCCCTCGATAACCCACGCCTGACCTGAAAATGCCGACACGAAGTGGAACCCACCCCCTTACAAGTCTTGACTGCGTCCCTGTGCAGAATTCACTCCGAACGCCGAAGGGAGTCAGGCAGGAGGGCTGTCAACGCCAACGTGTGCTGCCCTGCCCCTCCTCCATCCCCAAAGAGGGACGCGCCACAGCCTGCGGTCTCGAGCACCACGACCAGCCCCGGGAAGGAGGCCGCAGGCCAGGACGGAGGGTCACCCAGCGGTGCGGTGGGCTTGAAGCCTGACCCAGCGACCTGGCGGACGGAGCCCCTTCCCCAGCACCCCCGCACGAGGGTCACCCCGGAAAGTCTGCCTTCCCCAGCACCCCTGCACGAGGGTCACCCCGGAAAGTCTGGGAGCTGCTGAGCAGGCCACTGCATGCCTTCTCCCCAAGACGAGCCGTCAGCCCCACTGCAGGGAGGAGGCAAAGAGACAGCTTCGCCACAGCCCCACCGTCGCGCCAAACACCTGTGCCTGGAACCTAAGGACAGGCTGGGAGTGCCCCACAGTGTCCCCAGATGCCCCCGCCCACCACACGGTACAGCGACGTGCGCCGTCTGTCCAAGCATGTGCTCAGTGGCATGCAGGCAGCCCTGTGCTCAATACCAAAGTCGCTTAAGTTCAAATACAGCAGCGATTCCTACTTGGCTGATGACTGGGCGGTGGGGCCTTGCTTCGTCCCAGACAGACCTCTTGCCTGCGTGCACTTCACCGCCGAAGTGGGGGACGGAATTCAACCCCACTGAACAGAGTCCACACGATGGTGTAAGCACTGCCCGGTGTGGCCTGAGGAGCGCCTGCAGGGCCCACAGCCACGCATGGGTGGGCCCCCCTGCACACCCTGACCCGGCTCCAGAAGGAGCTCTCACAACCAGCCAGATGCGTTCCAGCGAGGCCCCGAAGAACATTTTGCAAACTGGGACGCTCCTGGGACAAAATGGACTCAGTCGGGGGTCAATGCAGACTGCTGCCCCCGTGGAAACCTCACCCAGTCCCTTCACCTTAGTGAGTTATAAACATGTCCACATCAGCTGACTTTCGGGTCCCCAAGGACAGAGGAGAGAGAGAGGGGCCGTGGTCTGCAACGCTCTGGGGAAAGAGCAGCAGGAGGAGACCCCCCCCCCCCGTTTGCCGCCCGCCAGCAGCTCCGGCTCTGTTACACCCCGTGCTAAACTGCCGAAAGCCCTGACTTGTTAGAAAAAGCCTTAGAAAGGTGAATTCCTCACTGGATACGCGGTGCTTTATAATCCCCAAGTCCCGTCGCCCAGCCGCACGCTCAGCTGGGGCTCGTGGAGGGGCAGCGAGGCCTGTCTAACGGCAGGACCGGCAGCCGGGACAACAGCCGGCACCCTCCTCCGATCTCCCGCAGAGCACAGAGCCATGAGCCCACAAGGCAGTAAGGCACAGCCTTAAATTTAATCGAAAGAAATCTCTCACCAGGGGCAAGCTGATAAATGATTTAGACGAGGGCTCAATCAGCCTGGAAAGGAAATCTGGGCCTGATAGTCCTGGCTTCTCTACACTCCTTCTTGACCCCAAATCACCTTCATCGAGATATTTCATCTTGAATCGTTAAAGTTAGAAAACCAAGGAGGAAAGAGCACAAGGAAGGACCTCAACTCTCCAAGACGAGAGGTGGACAGGTGTTCCTCGGTCAGTACCCTCCGCTCCCAGGTGGCGCTGGGGTCGCACAATCCCCCGGCCCGCCCGCCCGCGGCAACGAGGAGGCCCGCACACACTAACGAACACAACCTCATTGCCCCACCTTTCCGTGTCTCACAATACGGGACACGGACAAAGAGGAAACCAGATCTATGGCGTCCACACCAAAGGTCTGGAAATTTAACAACACTCCCTAAGTGTTCCCGCAGACGGCTCGCCACCCTCTGTCCCTGCAGAGCCCTCGAGGGCCCTGCAGAACGCAGTAACGGGGTGTGCATTTAGCTCTGCGATGTCTCAAAGGACTCTGATTTATAGGTGGGAACAGGCACCTTGTACACAAACATCTGAGCCTGGTAATTGCCTCATGTTCTGTGCAAACTCGATGAGGCGGCGCGAGGCGGCCTCCCTCCCTCCCCGGTGACCCACAGCAGGTTCCAGAGAGCAGAGCAGCACGCTGCCCACGCCACGGCACGCACCCTCGTGACCCAGTGCGTGTGGCGCAGCCCCACGGCCGACAGCAGACTGCCCGTCAGGCCTCCTGCTGCCTCCATCACTGAGGCTCGGTTCTGGAATAGATGAATCCCACCAACAGTCAGAAGCAGCAGAATTCTAAACATTTTTACGGTACTTACAAACGAATGCAATCGTCCTGACGTTCAAAACAGGAAACGCTAAGTACTCACTGCTGTGGTTCTGCTTCCCGAACGCAGGCAGAAGATTGCGCTCCGTCGGCAGGGACCACGTCCTCCCGGGGGCGGCGGCCCACATCCCATGCCCGCTCCGTGACCCGGCCCCGAGGCGGGGGTCCTGCCTGCACCGCTCCGCCGACACCTTTTCCGAAGCACCCTACCCTCTAGAAACATCTCCCTCGCCAGCCCTTTGAACTGCATCTCCCCTTCCAAACATGACCTCGTGGATCTGTTCTGGAAATCCCGCTCACTTCAAGCGCGTGCCTCAGACTAACGCCCGTCCACCCGCAGGACTGACCCTCCCGCCACCACAAGAAGGGAACTTCTCGACCCTGCACCGATCCTACTGTCACTTCTGGAGCTGCGATCGTGTCCCCATGTATAAGTGCTGCCCGCCTTACGTGGTAATGCCTCTTCCAGCTGCCGTGGGGGAGATCTGCCCGTAGAAATTCAGATTACAAACAATAATAGATCCTACTTCAAAGATTCCGCATACCGCCAGCGAGCGTGAACCCGCCGATGCCTACCCGACTAAACTAGTGAGAAAGCTAGCCGTAAATCAGCTTAGCACTCCAAAAAGAAACCAAACACAAAACTGCAAATCATGCCAAATGGAATAAACATTATAATACAATATCTTAAAATATTAAACACGTATTCTGAAGACCGTATCTTCTCATGTAACATTTCTTTAAAAGTTAATTAAAACGGGGGCGCTCCCCTGTGAAGAACGCAGTTGGCGGATCTGAATTCATCCGGTCACATTCTCTTTTAAGCAAGCGTCCCTGGCGAAAAGCAGAGCGTAAAGTCAGGCTCAGGACAGGGTCGGGGGCAGGTAAGTCAGGAAGGCATTCTTTTAAATTCAAGCACTGCTGGCTCTCCACCTTCTGGATGCAGCGACGATCCCTGTATGTGCTGCCACACGAGGCCGGAAAGGCTGCTGCACCACGCGTGCACCCTTGGGTGCCTGGGTGTCGTCGCTGAGGTCCTGGACTGCCTCCCAAGTCCTCAAGGAAGCTACTTCCTACTGGTGACAGTAGGCATCTCAACTCTTTTTAAAGGGATACACCGAAAGGCATCATACTCTCAAGAGAAAGGCCCCCACGTTTTCCTAGAACCATCAAGAGGTAACGAGTCTAACAGAGGAAAAAGCAAAGCCCGCAAGCATGGAGGAAAACCACTAAGAGACCGCCTTCTGAAGAATGAGGGTCTGGGAGTACTGAACTGACCAGTGAGAGAGCGGGCACCGAGGCGCACCGCGGACACAGAGGCGCTCACTGCCGCTCAGCCATCCCAGGACTACGGGCGGCAGCAGAAGTTACGGAGGCCACGGTCGCAGGCACGAACGGAGCCACTTCTGGCTGTGCTCTCTGGATGTAAACAGCGAGCACAGAAGCCCGAACCCCAGGTCGCGTGGACAAGCGGTCCGCGGAGGAAGACGCCAAGCAGGCAGGCTTCGCCGGGGCCCCTAAGCCACTTGCTTCTGTGAGGCAGGGGCTCAAAAAGGAGGAGCAGGGACAACAAAGCATTCCGGAAGGTGCACCGGCAAGGCCACAGGCCACACACCTTCCGCATCTCGCCCTTTAGAGAGTTCCAGAGCCCGCCACACAAAGCTGAACAGAAAGGCACCTCCCTAAACACCCCCAAATTTCTAATCTTCTACTAAAACCAGTAAATCTTCAAACCAGCTAAAGAGAAAGGCTAAAGCAAACGGGTCTGGGGGTGGTTTACGAAGAACTTCAGGTCTCAAAAGCAACTTGGCACCATTACTGTAGTCCACGCCACTTTCTTTAAAACCACAAAACCCCAAAAACTGTAAGCCGTAAGCAACAGGAGGCACAGTAATTGGAAACTGGCTCCCTAAAAACAACCTCACCTTCTGAATCAAAGACAAAGCACATAATAGGCGTCGTCTTTAGAATGTGGAGTGTTTTTCTCAACCGTCTGAAAACCGAGGAAGGAGAACAGCTCTGACCAGTTGGGGCTGCAGAGAAATTACTGAAAATGCACTTCCTGCGCCAAAGAAAAGCCATGATTTAAGAGTAACGTGGAAAATGCTTTTCCTTTTCTAAAGACTGTGGGGGAAACTCGGGCAAGACGAGTTGGGGCGCCGGGCCCGGGCCGCCTGTGCACACGGAAGGGCGCAGGCGGCAGCGAGGGCTGTCCAGGCCCCCAGGGACGAGCGCAGAGGGCTGCAAGGAGTCCTCGCCTGGACTCAAAGGCTGTGTGAACCCCGGAGGTGGCACCCCCCGGAAAGAGGAGAGAGGAGGGGAGAGGAGGGGAGAGGAGAGAGAGAGAGAGAGAGAGGAGACCGTAGGGAGAGCGCTTACCCGTGGCTGCCAGTTCTCATACTGCTTCTGTAAATTTGCACCGATGGTTTCCAGAGCTTTCTGAGGCCCCATTGACAGAGGATCTGAAGAAGCAACAGAAAGGGGAAAGTTCATTATCCGTGCTTCTCCTCGCCACCACGCCTGCCTCTCACCGCATCCTCCGACGGCACGCACTTCACGGCCACCTCGACCCAAGACACAACGGGGTTTCCTGCCACCCCCAGGCCCAGGGAGCTGTTGTGCCCCCAAACAGGCCAGAATGCGACACCTGCTCACCGTCTGGAGAACGGCGCCTTCCTCGGAACCGCCGGCGCCGTGTCCTCCGGTCCCTGTGCTCACCACGCGCCCCCACTACCTCATCCCCACATTGCCCGCAGGGCGCACAAAGGAGGGGCCGCAGGGAGGACCGCTCGGCGCTCCCCTCACCTTACAACGAGAGTCCTCACGCAACAGGACCGGGGAGAGGACAGAACCACCACGGCGATGCGTTTGCCTGCAAACTTTCGCCTACACACAAAAACCAGTTTCCCAAGCACACGCGTGTGTTAGCGGCTCGCCCACCTATTTCGGGAGTGGATTCTAGCGCAAATAACTGTCACCAGCCACTCCTCACACCTACTTGGTCCTGGGACTTCACTGCGCCCTTGAAAATTATGCAGAACCCCAAACAAAATTTAAGTGGCCGTATCTATTGGTGTTTGCTGTATTCAAAATTAAATGAGACATTTTAAAAATGTTCCTTCTTTCATTCATTTAAAGTAACAAACCCATTACATTTAAACATAGACACTTATCACGAAAAATGACTGTTTTGCAAAAAAAATAAATAAGGAGAAGAGTAGGACTGTTTCACAGTTTTCACAAATTGCCTTTAGGATCTGGTCTAACACACGACAGCCGGACCCCGCTGCCTGCTCCTGCACTCGTCTTCACAAGGCGTGGTTCCAGCTGACGCAGAGGAGGAAGCCCCCCCTCGCACAGACGCACAGACGCTGCTGGAAAGGAGAAGCTGGTTTAAATAGCCTTTGCAGGGATGCTGGGGGGCTCAGTCGGTTAAGGGTCCGACGTCAGCTCAGGTCATCATCTCGCGGTCTGTGAGTTCGAGCCCTGCGTCGGCCTCTGTGCTGACAGCTCGGCGCCTGGAGCCTGCTTTGGATTCTGTGTCTCCCTCTCTCTCTGGTCCTCCCCCGCTCTTGCTCTGTCTCTCCCTCTCTCAAAAATAAACAAACATTAAAAAACTAATTAAATAAATAAACAGTCTCTGTCAACGGTCATGGCTACACCACGCTCACCCCCAGCAGTTCCCGTAAGACTGTGAGCAGTGTCTGAAGCCACAGCAATGAACCTGTGCTCTACGGCACTGAAATCCGCTGGCCCGTCATGGACCCTTTACCGACAGACGACGTGTCGTCATCACTGGTCACCTGTAAAACACTGGTTCCTGGAGCTATGCGGATCTTCTGTATTTCGTCATCTAATATCTCAAATTTTACCACCGGCAACAAATACTTCCATGTCTACCATAAAGTGACAGCTCGCTTTGTTCGTTTTCCAGAAAACGCCTGCCACATGCCCCAGGTCTGCCCGTCGCTTCTCCAGGCAAAAAGATCTACCATGAAAAATGCCACTAGTTTAGCTCAGGACTCAGCCATGAAGCCTTTCCTCCCTGCAACCGGGACCTGCCACCCAGCAGCCCCCTTCATCACACAACCGTACAGGGGTGTGTCCAAAGGTTGAAACCCATCCATAAGATCGTGTGACTAAGGGGTATATCATTCGTTGCTGAGCCAGAGTCCCCGAAACAACACCCTTCCTCAACTGTTCAGTCTCCTTGTTTCCATGTCCTAATGCTAATTCTGCCCCAACTCCTCCAAGCATCCCTCTCAAATACCATCTTCCACACAGTGAAGATGGCAGCTACTCCTCCCCCACACCCCAGCCGCCCCTCTACAATCCCACCGTGGCAAGAACATAATACTCCTCCCTGCAGAAGTGGAATGGCTCCCAAGAACACAGCCGCATGGGCCCGGGGACAACAGTGCTCACATGACTGGAGTCTCACAATGAAGAGAAAATTAAGTGCAGAACTCAAAGAAGAGCTGAAGATATAATGCTTGACAACTTCCCAAATTTGTCAAGAGACATAAACTTACAGATCCGAGAAGCTCAGTGAACCTCAAACAGGATTAACCCAAGAAAACCCACATCCGGACACATCAGAATCAAACTGCCAAAAACAAAAGACAAAAAAAAAAAAAAAAAGTCCTTGGAGAAAAATCAGTTCACAAACTAGAGACTCTGGATTTCCCAACGACAACGAAGGCTGGACAAAATAGAGCGATACCTCCAAATCTGTCGTGAAAGTAACGTCAGCCTGAGGTTCAAGTCCAGGGTAAAAGGTCTTTTCAGACATGCAAACACTCAAAATCCGTCCTGTGTCCTCCTCTTGAGAACACGGCCCGCAAGAAGGCCCTGAAGCACCCAGGAAAAGAAAGAGAGAGACCGCGAGACGCCCCTGACCCAGATCTAACGATGAAGCAGTTCGACAGGAGCGAGGGGGTAGTTTTAACAAGAAAACGACTAGGCTATGTGAGCTGGAATGCTCGCCGACAGCGCCTGACACACCTACGGAAGCATATGTAAAAAAATGAGCTCACGAGTTCACAGAAAATTTAGCAAATGAAAGTAACTGGCGAACTCGTAACTACTACAGGGACAAAATTACTTACATAGACAAGAAAGGAAACCGAGTACCCCCTCTGGGAAGGGCAGGGCGAAGAGACGGCTTTCTCTTAGTAGACTTTTTAGTACGGTGTGACTTTAAAGCTCGCATGCATGTATTGCTTTGATTTTTAAATAAAAAAGAGCTATAAAATTAAGTAACGGGACTTCAGAAGTGGAAGGAACCTTTACCATCGGTGCGTCAAAGTCATCGAGGACTTTTCAGAACAGAGACGCCAGGCCCGACCCTGGAGAGTCCTCCCCCACGGCTTCAGAAGAGCCCAGTCAGCTGGTGAGCACATTCCGGCGGAGCGAAACCTAATGAAAATTGGGTCGTAATGAACTTATCTGGAAGAACTATGGTAAATTCGTTCCAATCTGTAACGAAAGAAATTAGATCTTCATCTTCTCTCTGTGTGCGGGCAGGAACCGAGTGCCGAGGCCTCGAAGGAACCACGACGACCCCAGTGACTCTGCTGTGGTCTAAATCACAAGACTGGCAACAGGCCAGAAGAAATTGGGGTCAGAGAATGAAACTTCAGGGCCACCTGAGAGCAGAGGGAAGCTGAAAACAGCGTCTGCAGGCAGAAACCGTGCAAACGGTCAGGCCTGGCACAGGAGCCCAAGGGGTAAACGCAAGAGTCAGTGCGAAGCTTCCAGCACGTGCGGCACCCGCGTGCCCGGCGCTCCGGCTGGAGTCCACGGGCAAGAGAAGGACGTGGCTTCCTCTGGACAAAGGCGACAGGCCCGGCCAGAACCACCCTGATCAGCAGCAGCCCCTATGGCGGCCTCTGCGAATCCCGACACAGGGAGGGAGGGAGTGCAGCAGGTGAAGGTGCTCATGTGGGGAGGGGGGAGGAGGAAGGCCCAGAGCTGGCCCTCCTCGCCCCCCCCACTTCTCCCCTTGGACAGCCCAGGCCCTCCAGCCTCTCACTGTCGTGGCGCCCCTCCTCCTTCCCGGGTCTGGCTCAAAATTCCTGCCTTCCCAAGGGAGGGGCCGCGACTAACCAAGGCGGGCTGTCACATCCTCTGTACTGGGAAGCCCTGTGACCAGTGAACGGCATGGTGTCCTCCAAAGGTAGGACAGCAGGGGGAGGGGGATGAAGACGGGGACAAGGAGAACGATGCATTTACCACAATAAACCAAGCCGTTCCATCAGCAAGACTAAGCTCCTGGTGGACAGTGCGGGCAGTCTGAAACCGTGGGCGCTGTCCTGATAAGACCTCTCTCCTCTCCTGCGCTCACGGGTTCCTACTGAATGAACAAGGTGGGTGGGCAGGCGGGTGGAAGGAAGGGGAGGCCACTGGCATTCGTATAACTAGCTGCGCACCAGCGTTCCGCAAGCCTTGCAGCCTAAGCCCCCGTGTCTCGTGGAGCGTAGACCTTCACGTTGGCCAGAACTGCAGTCGGCCTACGCCCCAGCACAGGAGAGGAGCTGGAGTTCCGGGTGGTCAGACAACTCGGTCAAGGTCACAGAGGCCAGCGATGGGGCTGGCAGTCAGCCAGCCTGGAAAACCTCCCGTTCTGTGCACTCTTCCTTCAGGAGAGCCCGTGCGCCATCAACTACCAACGTGCTGGTCCCAACCGAGCACCTGGGACCGGCACCGGACACTCTCCCTCCTCCCAGCACGCTCCTGGAAGGTCCTGAGAAGGGCAGGAGCCCAGGGAGCAGGGTGCTGACCTGGTGTCTCTGCCCCGCCTGGAGCACAGGGAGCGTTTCTAACACACTCCTCCTGGGAGCTCACTCCTCCCGGAGAAGCCTCCCGTATGCTCTCGTTTGGATAACGTGAAAATATGAAGGGGCCACGCAGGCTGGAAGGTGACGACAGACCGGGCTGGACTTCGGGGCCTCCGCCTAGACTGTTCCTTGATCTGTGTTGGGTCAGTCTGGGAAAAGCTGTCAAACCACACCCTGGGATTAGCCCACCTTTCCTGCGCATGCTATGCTTGAGAACAAACTGAAAATTAAAACAGCACACAGAGCTCGCTGCTCAAAGGACATCTGTAGCTCTTTGCAGCTTGTGTTTAGGTAGACATTTCAGAGGTGTTTGCTAACTGACACATCAGCCGAGTACCGCCTATTAGGTCAAGTGCCGATTTCTCTGTGTGGCGCTCAGGCACGCGGCCACTAAGCAGTTAGGGAACCTCGAGCAACTAACTATGATTGAGAAATAATAATGGCAAAAGGGCCACTTTGAAGTCAGAAATGGTCTTTAATGGTTCTGTACTGTATCAGCCATAATGTCATCCACATATGTGTTCCCGTCCGAAGCACATACAGTGGGAGGCATTTCATCCTACTGAGCTGAGGACAGAGCAGGACAGAGCCTGGCCACAAGGCTCTGGCTAAGGGCTGGACGCGGCCTCCCAGGGCCCGTGGGTCCTGGGATGGGAGCAGTCATCCTACAGGAGTCTTGTCTACACTGCACCCGGGTCCTAACCCTCAGTCTCACCCCTACCTAGCCACACTGCATCTGGGTCCTAACCCTCACCGCCCCCGCCCCCCACTTAGCCACAAAACAGATGAAGTCCCTGTGCCACCTCCCATCCCCCACTGCACAGGCGCCAGGAGCTGGCAGGACTCCCCGCAGAGCCGAGGGGACAGCTGGGACGCCCTCTGGTAAAGTGCACACCCTGTCGCTTACACAGGCGCTCTGCTCACAGGGACGGAGGCTCCAGGCAGCTGTACATGCCTCCTTCGGGGGACAGGGAGATATTGCTGGGAGAGGCCAGTGTGACCAGACAGAGAAAAGAGGGTCTCACCGGGGCCCCCAAGAACAAGGGCTCCCACTGCAGGCCCGGTGGTGCTCCAGGCTCATGGCAGTGGGTGCCCTGGACACCCCACACCAGGGGGGCTCAGCCCCGACAGCCGGGCCCCTTCTCCTCCTTGGGGTCTTGGCTCTCAGCCCCCCCCCCCCCGCAAAGCCCCCTCGCTCCACACGGCCTGTCTTGTGTGCTCCTTCACAGCGTCTTCTGAGCTCCCAGGCCACTCAGGGCGGGCCCGCCTCACCGAGCGTGCAAAGATGACCGCTCTATCCCTAGCTCGCCGGCACAGGGCCTCTCGGTGCCCGCGTGCATGGAGGGAAAAAGAAACGCTGGTCTCTAAGGAGTAAGAGAAAAGCACGGGTGAGTGCCTCCCCAGTATTTCCTTAGGAGACCAGAATTTCCAAGCCCCTGAGAAACCTTTAGCATTCCTACCTCTTACGATACACAGCTACCATTAACGAGCACATAAAAAATCTCTCAGCTAAATTATACTTCCTCCTGTTCAGCATTCAACTCATCTGTACCTTGCTTTCAAACAGATATTTCTCCAAGAGGTGTGGGCACTCACTGTTCTTCAGTGGGGTTGTTTTTAGTATCGCTGCTGTAGCATTTAATGTCAGGCCATAAAACAAAACAGCCTCTCCCCTGCTTCTCTGAGAAGAGCTGAGTGTCACTTCTAAGAAATAAAACAGCATCTTATTACCCGGCAGAGTGGGGGGGCAGGGGCGGGGAAAGACGTGTTGACAGCCAGCGGGCGGGAGCCCGGAAGGCCCGCGAGCTGCCGAGTCCGCTCCTTCGCTCTTCCCCCACGAGCCGCGAGGGCCCGTGCACCCGGGCCTTCCCTCCCCAGCCTTCCGTGCGCCAGGACGCCGGGGAGGTGTCTGACCGTCAGGGAGGCCGTGCACTGGCTTTGGAGCAGCACGGTGAAGCTCTACCTGTCTATTCTGACGACGGTCCCCGTCCCCGTCAGAAAGCCTAAGGGGCCGCGACATGAACGAGGACAGGCCCGTCGCCTGGGCCTCCGGAAGCAGCACTCTCTCCGACGCAGTGCCGGCGGTGCAGGCCCGGGGACAGCAGCAAGAGTCCGCCCTCGTGTCCCACCCCCCGGAGGGCAGAGCAGCTCCCACCTGCACGGACCACCCCCCTTGGTTTGATGTGGGTCTGAAGCCAGGAAGCAACCTGCCACCCCCCCCCCCCCGGCACGGAGACCCCACACTCACAGGCCGACCCTCAGGTTGTCACCTGACATGGCTGACGTCAACTTTGTAAAACAAAGCGAGAAACGTGCGGCACTCCACCATGGGACACCTGCCGGAGACCTCCAGGCCGCGGAGCTGCCGTCCGCGCTCCCTTCTCCTCTCGCAGAGCGAGCACACGGGGGCAGGAGGGAAGCAGACGCGGGAGGCGCCTGAGCCCCCACTCAGTGCTGTGGCAGGTGGTCCAGGTGGGGGCTGCTCCTTGCTGCAGGCAGTCTGCCCTGAGCCGTGTTCACCCTCCCAGGAGGGAGGTGCCCTCACTGCTCCATTTTACAGATGAGGAAACTAAGGCCCCAGTGATGAGTGACTTGCTGAAGGGAACAGCAGAGCCCTCTGACTTCCGGAGACAGAGCACAGACCCCGAAGACCAGACACGGTGTGCCGACCGGCTGCCTTCCAAGCAGGAGCGCCGTGGGCTATGTGGCTGCCAGACTCCGGCGGGGGGCCTTCCTTGCGGTGCCCTCCCCCACCCTCGCTACGGCACGTCTGGACATCCACATCCTGAAGGACACAGGGCCAACCTCCCCGGGCTGGAGTGTCCTCGCCCCGCCAGCCAAGCCGCTCCAGGGCGGGGGCTCCCGGGGACTGTCCGTCCTGTCAGCGGCTCCGAGGCCACAGAGGGGAAGGGAAGACAGAGTTCCCGTGGAGGGCTGGGGACCTGGCAGAGAGGAGCACGGACACGGTGGGGAGGGCAGACGGCAGGGACGAGACGCTGGGTCGCACACGGTGAAGGATACGGAGGAAATACATTAAGGCCGCTGGAGGAGGGAATCACAAACTCGGGAAAGTCCTGCTGGGTGAGAAAGGGGCCACGATGCCTGGTTCTTAGTATGCACACAGCACGGAAATACAGATGTGAACGTGTGTACACAGAGAAACACACGTACACATGCATGCGTGCACGCGTCCCCGGCTCTGGCAAGGGGAGACGAGCGACAGGACACTGTTTCCAATGACAACACCAGCGCCCGGATCTCCACTTCTAAATGCTGCTGACAGCACCTGGGCTCCGGGGACGAAAGAACAAGCCAGAAGTAAGGAGGCGCCCAACGGTGGCGCCAGAAGAGGACCACGTGGGCCAGTGGGAACAGGGCCAGCTGGCAAACCCGGAAACAAGCAGAGTCAACGGTGACATTGGCTGTGACCCACCAAGTGCACACCGAAGGCACAGTCTGATGAGAAGCACCCACACAGCCGGCACACCTCCTCCCAGAATGGTCATGACTGACACCGCGGACAGGGGGCGCCAGCAGCCGCGAGTTCTGGCGGTGCCCACTCCATCACAAATCAGTGAGCTGTAAGCGATAACGGGAGACGTCACAATCACGTGCCACCAGACAGATGCCATGGGAGGAAGGCAGATCTCTTCTGTGACACTGCTGCCGACGAGGTACAACCAATTTTCAGTCCTGAGGCAACACGGGGACAGTGTCCTAAACACAGCCTGGGATCCTCTGGGTGTCAGGGTCACGAGCGCCGAGCAAAGACTGAGGACCTGGTCCAGTTTGGATGAGATTAAATCAACAGCAGGATGTGGAGCCGGGTCCTTGTGCCAAAATGGGCATCGGAGACAGGTGGAGACCCGCGTGCAGTCGAGGCCAACAGGCAGCAGAGGGCCCACGTGCCCCCAACGGCGATGGCCGCGCTGGGGTCACACCCGTGGGAGGCAGGGCCCACGTCCCCCTGACGGCGATGGCCGCGCTGGGGTCACACCCGTGGGAGGCAGGGCCCACGTCCCCCTGACGGCGATGGCGGTGCTGGGGTCACACCCGTGGGAAGCAGGGCCCACGTGCCCCCAACGGCGATGGCCACACTGGGGTCACACCCGTGGGAGCCAGGGCCCACGTGCCCCTGACAGCAATGGCCACACTGGGGTCACACCCGTGGGAAGCAGGGCCCACGTGCCCCCAACGGCGATGGCCACACTGGGGTCACACCCGTGGGAGCCAGGGCCCACGTGCCCCTGACAGCAATGGCCACACTGGGGTCACACCCGTGGGAGGCAGGGTCCACGTCCCCCTGACGGCGATGGCCGCGCTGGGGTCACACACGCGGAGGCAGGCACTGAAACTCCCGGGCCGTGGTCAGCAGGTCAGGAGCTTACCCTCGTGTGAAGCGGGACTAAAGCCGCCTTCTGGTTCTGTGTACTTGCAACTTTGGGACTTTTATTTTTCCCCAAAACAAAAATTTAAATAGACACTGCTCAATACCCCTGCAAATTTGCTGAATCAAATCTCCAGGATTCTTCTTTCTCTTATTCCATACTGATAAAATCACCATCAGAAGGGCCACCCCTACCCAATTTTTAACAAAGGCCAAATGCAAATTTTTTAACTTAGGAAAGGCGAATGCCCTTGGGATGAGCACTGGGTGTGCTGAATCACTAAATTCTATTCCCAGAATCATTAGTGATCTCTATGTTAACTAACTTAGATTTAAATTTTAAAAATAATAATAAATAAAAAAAAAAGAAAAGAAAAAGAAAAGGCAAATGCCCTTTTGAACTCAAATTCCATCAACGTTAGTACAGTGTGGATTACATGTCCTAAACTGCAGGAAAATTTTAAAAACACGACATAAAATACTATTTACTTGCTGGATTTTTCATGGCAAGAAGGAAGTATGGAATTATTTTCTTTTCCACTGACAGTCTCGTAAACACCCATAAAAGGAGACTGGGTGAGGTGGTAAGGGGGGGCTCTTTTGATCTTTTTCTTTGGGAGGGGGGAGATTCCCCAGGGAATCTAATAAAAGCCAAGGCTCCTCTCCGGGAAGGTGCACTTCTGTACTCAGATGCCGCCACCCACACAGTCCCGGGGGTTCGCCATCACTGGAAGCACAGGGTGGGATCCGGGTTGAGAAGCCCTGCTTTTAAAACCTAACGTAACAGCAGTTAAAGAGGGAGAAAACGGAACACCGCCGGTGAAACCCCGCGCCGACAAGAGGTAAGGGAAGGAAGCAGTCGGCGGTGGCTAATAAGAAGTCAATTTCAGCGGCGCAGGCGCCAGGACATGGCAGAGAGCCAAGAAGGCCTCTAGGGAAATCAGCCGCGGAAACCACTACTCTGTCCCCGGGCGTGGGGGACGAGAGGCCTGGGCTGCACGCGGCGAGGCTCCAAGACAGAGACAGTGAGCCAGGCAAGTAAAGTGGGAAAAAACAAATCCTTTTTCAATTCCGAATCGAATGTAGATTGCCCCTGCTCCCCAAAGGTAGAGCGTTCCTACGACACGTCTCATCAGCCAATCATTTCCTAGCAGCAAAACCCTCTGGGGGGGGAGCCTTTCCACTAGCAAAAACAGGCACTAATAGCGATCTTTTGTAAAATCCAAGCAGCACAAAGCCAGCTTTCAAACAGCAGAGGAAACCTGTCATTTGTAATTTCTGTCATTTAAAGTAGACGAAGAAATTTCTGCTTTTGTTGAGGGATGGAGAAAGCTGCCCCGAATCTTATCAAAAAGAGAATGCCAAACAATGAACAGTGGAAACAAGGAAAACCCACACTTCACTGTTGAATTATACCAAAATGTACAGAAGAAATAACACCCAGTTCACTACCAACTCTTCCATAAAACAGGAAAGATGGGACTATTTCTCAATGCATTTATGGGGGCAGCAGCATCCTGCTACCAAAACCAAACACGTATGTTGAAGAAAAGAAAACCATGATCCAGTATCACTCATAAACATAGATGCAAATTCCTTAACAAAACGGTACCAATCAAATCCAGCGATGAGTAAAAAAGATAACACAAGTGGGGTTTATTCCAGGAATTCAAGGTTGGCTTAACAACCAAAATTCAATCAACACAACTCACTGTATCAACAAACTAAAAAAGAAAAGCCTGGTGATTATCTCAACAGACATCGAGAAAGCATTTTGGAAGATTCAGCATTGACTGTCGACAAAAACTCTGAGCAGACTAAGGAGTGTGTGGAATGGTGAGAGCCTAACGCTTTCGGCCCACGAGGAGAGCGAGCGAAGGCCATGGGGCCGCACACCTTCCTTCCACGCTGAGCCACACGGCTCTGGGCACGCCCTCCTTCCTCACCTTGCTCTGCGCGTTTTGTAAAAAGTGTATGTAGCTACTATTATGTGCCAGACACGGGCAAATTGAAGGGCGCCCGGGGGGCTCAGTCGGTTAAGTGTCTGACTTCGGCTCAGGTCATGATCTCACGGTTCCTGAGTTCAAGCCCTGCGTCGGGCTCTGTGCTGACAGCTCGGAGCCTGGAGCCTGCTTCAGATTCTGTGTCTCCCTCTCTCTCTGCCCATCCCCCGCTCATGCTCTGTCTCCCTCTGTCTCTCAACAATAAATAAACATTAAAAAAAAACAAAGAAAGAAAGAAATGAAATCCTCAGATTCACACAAACCAGTGCCAGCCCTCCAGGGACCTGGCCAGTGGAAGGCGAGCCCTGCCCGGCCCAGAGCCCCCACGGGGACCTCACCCGCAGGCCAGGAAGGACGGGGGGCGCACACTTACCGATCCAGCATTCTAAACGAGCACAGGGGGTGGTCTTCACCACATCTGGAGGGTCCACGCCGACATTCAGGCACAAAACTAAGGCAACGCTGACTGTCTTCATCTGAAAACACAACAGAAACAACAAATATTTCAAAATGAATCCCACCGACGCACTTTTCCGGGCTTCAGGAATGTTCCCAGAACATATGAAGCCCTGTCCCCACCACTGGCCTCTCCGGCCATGGGTCAGAGCTCAGCGTCGGGCTGTCAGCCTGTGCGCACAGAGCCTGCTTCAGATCCTCTGCCCCTCTCTCTGCCTCTCCCCAGCTCACACTCTCTCTCTCCCTCTCTCAAAAACAAACATTTAAAAACTAATAAATAAATAAAAATAAACAAGAGTGTCTCCCAGAATCGCAGGTTTGTATTTTTCCTTTAGGATACATACATTCCCAGACAGACCAACTCTACCTCAGGCTAACTGAATTTACTCCATCACCAACAATCGATGCTTCTACTGGCGCCACACTGACTTAAGTGATTCATCTTCACAACATTCCACAGTACTTGGGAGGGCTAGGGTTCCTTCCTCGCAATTTTTTTTTAACTTTTACTTAGCTATATTTATATTCTTCGCTTTTGCCCCAAATTAATCAGTTATTCAATTTTTTAATCCCATAGACACGTTGCGTGAAACTGCATATTGAAAACATTGAGTATTTTAAATTGTCTTCTTTGATCCAATAACTTCACATGAGAATTCGTCATCGAAAATACAAAAAAAAAAAAAAGATGATAAAGGGAAATCTCTGTGAAGATTTTCCTCACAGCGTTTATCGTGGAGAACACATGGAAACGACCTGAATCGTAAGCAAATAAAGGGATGTCTAAGCTCACCATCCTATCCTCTTAACAGAATGACTCTTAAATTCTTACAATGTTAAATGAATAAACACTGATTCGAAATGCCAAAAAAAAAAAAAATCGTGTTAAACATATAAATTAAATTTGGCAAGAACTGACAACCTCCTAAGAGTCAATTTTTCTGTACAGGAACACAGCGTGTTTCTCCATTTAACTGAATCTCCTTTTAATTTTTCTCAGTCCTGTTTGTTTTTTGTTTTTTGTTTTTTAGTTTTCTTCGCCAAGAAGTCTTGCACATTTCTTTGGGGATTTTTCCTAGACATGTCCTGGGCGTCTGGGGGAAACATGCTTCTAAACGTGGGTTTTCCCGTCGCGGCCTCTTGTGAGGCTGCGGACAGCTTCCCTCTCACGTCACTAAATTCCTAATTACGTGTAATTGCCTCTTGGTGATCCTGACACGCGTTGTAAGTTTACAAACACACCGTCGACGAATAGGGACGAGTCTGTCTCGTCCTTTCCAGAGGCGATCCTCGTGCTGGTTTTAACGAGACGGCTCGAACGGTTCGTCATGAAGACCGCGGGCTGTGGAAGGCGCGTCGCCCGCTTCCGTGCGACGAGACTTCGCTGTTACGACAGGCCTCCTGGCAGAAGCAGTAAGGCACCTGCTTCCATAACCAAAAAAAAATCCAAAGAGGATTTCCGCGTTTACGAAAAAAGGCAGGCAGCACAGGTGAGTCTGGAGTTGGGTGCGCGGCGGGCCAGGGTGGCGGTGCGGGCGCAGAGCAGCGGGAGCCACACGCAGCCTCTCGGGGTGGCCGGCGCAGAGCTGTGAGCTGCGTCTGTGCGCATCGGGGCTTCTCCCCCATTTAGTCTGTGCATCGTTAGCAACACGTGTCCCTAAGGTGGCAGAGAAGCCTAAGAGGGGTCACTGTGGGGCTGCGGGGGCCCGGGGTGCTCAGAATTGTTTTCCGCAGGAATCGATCGTCGCTGTTTCTCCACTTTACGCCGTTTTGGCTTAGAAAGGTTTTGTGGGAGCACACTATTTTCCGATAGCAAGGAAACCCATATGAGCTTTAGCATCAAGAGAAGATCCCTGTGTTCAAACAGAATTTAGTGTTGAAGGTGGGGTAGAATTAAGTCTTAAAAAAAAAAAAAAAAGTATTTATTAACAACAAATCACTTTTTAAAGAAACTGTACCCCTGCCTCCAGAGAGAGACATACTGAAGAGAGCAGTGTCTTCCCGTAGACCCATGCCAGAATCTTCTCGTTATGAACCTTAAAAAAAAAGAAAGGTCCCTTTGTCTATTGTCAGGAGAGAGGGCAGAAAATCAATCTGAGAACAACGATACTGTTTTGTTTGTCATTCACCAATACCTAAGTGGTCGGTTTCAACAATCCCGTACGGCGGGTCAGTTACCCTGCGGCAAACTCAGCCTTGAGGATAAGCCGCTTAAAACCAGAAGTTCCAAGGAGACACCTCTGTGGCCTTCCTGCGGCGGAGGGGAGTCTCACTAACAGCCGCCCCACACGTTTAAACCCCGGGCCCCCCTCCCCATGCTCTGATGAGGGGGCGCACACCTACAGGGAGCTCCAGGCTGCTTCACTCGCAGCCAGCCCGGGACTGGCGGGAGGGAAGCCCTCCTTGCAGAAAACCATCTATCTCCATGGATCGGGTCTCTCTAATTTTCAGAAAGACTGTCTGCCCCGCTGTGGCAGCTAACTGGTCTCCGGGGCCTTGTTCTGTCCTCAGTCTGCAAAGGGCGCACACTCCTCACCCACTAGTCCCTTTCAGAAAGTCCGGCTGAGGGAATGACACTCCGTGGGCTACTTTAAGGGACAGCCAGCCCCGGGTGGGCGCCTCTGGCAGCGGGCCTTCAGCCTCCCCCACCGGCCCGGTGCCCCCGGAGGGCAGAGGAGAGCCCCTCTTGGGGCCATGTGCTCAGTGAGCCCCCACGTCCGCCTCGCACGGCAGGGGCTCCGGGCGGGCCCCACGCTCGGTCACTTCTGACCATTTCTGAGCGAGAGCCTCCTCCACTTACTCACACTCACCCCCTCGCAGGCGGCGCGCAGCAGCCTGAGCTCTCAGGCCGTCCTGGTCCTCTCCTGGAGGGCCCTGCACTGGGGGCTCCTGTCCCCACCTGCGTTTCCCGCTAGACCTCCCTGGGTTCAGGGAGGGGGTGCAGGATGAGCCAGGGCCTTTGTGGGGACCCAAACTGCCCCGATCACAGCCTACCTCCAGCTGACCCTCGGGACACGTTCCAGCTCAACCTCCACACCTGCATTTAAAGAGTTTTAAAAACACCATTCTCAGTAAAACTGATTTGATTTAATTATAAGATTATTACGACTGAAGGCCTCCAAACGCTCACGCAGAATTACTAGCGGAAGCCCAATGATCTACTTTTGGTCCCACGAGACACCAAAAGGGCCTCCACGTCCCCACACCTGTCACCAAGTACAGGCTTCATTGGTGACTAGATGTCACTTCGGGCGACAACTTCCCTGTGGTCGCTTCACAGGTGACAATGTGAAATTAATGAAGACACAGAAAGAAATAATCTGATTCACCCTTGCACACCCAACCCTACATCCTGAGTTATACCTTTTTAGGAAAATAAGAAAGTTCTCAAAAATATATTGACATGAATTAGAAAACGTTTTTTGACCTATCCAATTTAATTCCACGAGTGGGCGAAAGACATGAACAGTAAGTATCCGTAAGCCAATCAAATGTGTCTTGTGCTGCCCTGCAAATTTTAATCGTGTTCGCCTGATTCCAAATGTGGTTAAGTTCTAATTCTTAGCTACACCCCAAAGTGCCTTTTAGGTATTTTATTTCCATTTCTCATTCCAAAAATTCCAGATTAATGCTTTTTAATAATACAGTTATAGCATTAAGAGAATGTAAGGGCCATTACATTTAATGTGCCCAAAATTGCATAACAGTATATAAGAGAACCATGGCGAACTTTAAAACATTTCTTCTCCAAAGCAATGTAACCGAAGATGACAGTTAGATCCCCGGAGGCTAATTCTGAATTTGAAGAGTTATCATTTTGAGAAGCTATAAAACATTAAGTGGTCATTGAAAGTGTGGGACCTCTGGACACGTCAGTTCATTCCAATCTGTCCCCTACGGTGAGAGGTGTATGGGTGACCTCCACGGCGTCCCCGCCCCTACGGCGAGAGGCGTACTGGTGACCTCTTAGGCCCGAGGACTTCTCCAGTCCTCAAGCTGGACTCCAGGACTGTGCTCTCCAGCCATACGGAAGCACCCCTACAGGCACGGAGCAGGCTGCCCTATGATTCTGGGCCCACCCAAGGGCCTGGGGCACACCTTGGATGCGAGGCGGGAAAGGCTGGGGTCACCCGGCAGTGGGGGCCGGCACTACCTGTAAAGCCCAGGCAGGGTCCGTGCAGTCCTCTGGTGACAGGTTTGTTTCGAAATTCAAACTTTGGCAGGTTTATAAGAGAATAATACGGCACACAACACATCTCATGGAACACACCCGAAAGGGCCAAGGACAGCATTCAGTAGCCAAACCATTACAGCCTCTGCAGCGAAATGCGCACACCCACTATCTGTGCAATAAGGACTATGGACGACCTCACACTAGGTCACACCCACCTGGCCACAAGGTGAGCTGTGAAAACCTTTCCAGTGCTCAGAGCCTGCTGGATTCGGCAGCTCGGATCAGCGCCCGCAGACCCCTCGCCACGCCTACCCTAGATACCCAAGCGCACGTCACCTCACTGATTAAAAATACATTAATGCCTGCCACCATTCAAAGAACTCAAGACAAAATCACACGGGGTTCCTTTACTTGTTTCCTTCCGCTTAAAGAACTCGATAAACCATAGGTATTTGCAAAGATACAGTTGATCGAGTGGCACAATCAGACCTGAACGTGGTGGATTCACGGGCTCACACGCAGTGACACCCAGGCCGTTATGCAGAATGAAGGAAGTGCGTACGTTACACTCGCCAATCACTGCTTTCTGCTCCCCGTACCGACAGCGTGACTCACTCATCCCTCCAACATACACAACCAGGCGAATGGGAAATAAACAGGAAGCAAGACTGGGGTTTGCGACAACATCCACTATCCCCTGCTTGTCTGAGGCAAAGCCACCCAATCCCCAGCAGTGCTCGTTAAGATTCGGGGCATCAAGGAAAACTCTGAGCAGAGCCGAAGCTACACAAATGCATAATTTATAAAGGAAATCAGAAACTAGAGCATACAGCAAACAGAGCAGATACACCACGGGGGTGGGGCGGGGGAGCGGGGGGGTCAAGTTGTTGAAAAAAAAGGAAAAACAGGTTTGCCTCCTAACTCCCATCCCAAAGACTGCTAGAAGGAAGGAACGCTAAACCTGCGAGAAGCACGCCAGACGGAATTTCTGCAGCCAAAACCTGCACCAAAGCGCAGTCCTCGCCAGAGCAACCAGGAACCTGGGGTCCCCTCCCTGCACTTTCCTTCGTTCCTTTCAGCAGAACCCCAGCCTGGGCAGCTCTTGAATTCAAGAGTCCGCTGGCTGCCTTCCGCCTTCCACCAGAAGCCAATTTAGGCTTTAGCTCTCTTGTTTGAGGCTAAATTCCATCAAGTTTCCCTGCTTTTAAAACCTGCCCCCACTCCTGCAAAGAGGGCTAATGGAAAGGGAAGGGACGACAGGTAGCTTTCCGACGCGGAGAATCAGAAAGGCATGTCCACGGGCCTCTTCCTGACCTTGTGCGCCTCTGCCACCCCTGCAGACCGCCGGGGCGCTGGGAGCACGCGGCCTCCCCACATCACAGGCCCCGGAGACAGGCTGGGTCTCTACGAATCAGGTAAAAGATCTGCACTCAAAACAGGCCTGCTGCAGGGAGCACAACTGCTTTAAACAAACCAGAGAGAGATCTTTACCGAATCTTTACGGGACTCCTTCACGAACGAGTGGTCTTCCCGGTACCACCTTGGCCCACGCGGACATCCGCGTGTGGCTCTGTCAGCGGCACGCCCGGCTCTAGCCTGGGAAGCCAACTTCTGGCACTGGGGAGCCTAGGCAGGGGCAAGAAGGACGTCCCGGCCTATTCTGGTAACCTTGTTCAGGGTGAAATTTTAAAAAGAAAATCCAATTAACGACCCAGTCTCCTTATCTAGAAAGTGAACACAAAAGCACTTTGTCACAGAGGGATAGCCTGAAGACGTACACACTTACGAATAACTCCAAAAAATTCAAGGACGTGAAGTCTAAATACGCCAGGCGCAATGCTACTGGAGCCCACGGGTCTGGCGTGAAGGACGTAATTAAAAGACATGTGTTCACGGGTGATCGGTCCCGTGGTGGAACGGGACAATGCCTTCTAGAAGGTATTTTCAGGTTGCACTACTCTGCTGGTGGGAAATGCTCGGGTTCGGAGCCAAAGGCTAACAAAGATTTCTGGAGAATTCGGTGCAGAATGGTGGTTTTCCTAAAGCATGGGGACAGGACCTGTGGGCAGAAAAGGCTGCAGTGAGCCTGTGAGGAGTGACTGATTACACAACTTCAGGCTGGGAGGGGGTTAAGGACGGTCCCCAAGGTGTTCTGGAAGCAAGGTTTCCAGGACCTTGAGGGGCTAGCTGCTGTTAGGAAAGGTCATTTACTACTGTCAAATCAAACCTCAGCAGGAGAGCCTACAGACGCATGTTAAGGGGCCATATGGCTTGGAGGATGATGGCCAACATACATCTTGGGGGTGGAGATAACGGAAGTTGCAAAGGGATTTTTTATGTTAAAGCAGACTTACGGGACCCTGGGGGGTCAGGCTAATGTTAAGCTAAAATTGCCTTTTGCCCTGAGCAAGACACTAGCATGGAAGCAGCTGAGTTCCTGGAGGAAGGGCACTCTGACAGTCTCAGGGACGTGCCAATGGGCTGTAGGCAGTAAGGAATGTCATTTTTTCTTTTGCTTTTGTCTCCCACATCAGGCTCCGTTGGTAAGCGGGTCAACTTCTTGGTGTGTGAATTGTATCTCAACAAAGCTATTAAAAAAGGCGTGTTTTCAGGGCGCCTGGGGGGCTCGGTCAGTTAAGTGTCAGACTTTCGGCTCAGGTCACCATCTCATGGTTTGCTGTCTGTGCCAACAGCTCAGAGCCTGCAGCCTGCTTTGGATTCCCTCTCTCTCTCTCTCTCTCCCCCCCTCCCCTCCCCCACTCGCGCTCTGTCTCTGCTTCTCAAAAATGAATAAACACTAAAAAAAAAAAGACCTATTTTCAAGGACGAGTAAGTGGCATGGGAGGCACCCAAACATAACTTGAGCGAAAAGAGGAAGGCACAAAAACCATGTCCATAATTACTGTTCTAAGTGTGTGAATCCACAGACGCAAAGGACGCAGAATGAAACAGAAGATGTCAGGAGTGGTTCTGATCTCTGAGGAGTGTGAAGTGGATGATTCCTCTTTCCTTCCCTGTACCTGGCCCTTCTGCGTGTGTATTCTCATATTCTCCATAAACACGTTATTTCTATAAGCAGGGGGAAAGTTATAAAAATGATTTAATACAATAGTCAAAGATTGGGGGGGTGGGTGTGTGTGTGTGTGTGTGTGCACGCGCGCGCGTGCAATTTTCATCACATTCTGAAGACAGAGAGAATAGCTTGCTCGGCCAGCTGAAGCTTAGACTCGTATCCAAGGCAACGAGTGCGCTGGGATCTCGAGAGGAAACGCAAGGCAGGTGACAGGCGGGAGCTGGCGGAGGACCGCGTTCTTGGTCCCGAGCATTCTTTTCTTTTTCTTTTTCTTTTTTTGAGCAGCAGGCAAAAGTTTATTAGAGTGTATAAAATCAGAAAGTAAGAATAGTACAAAAGCTCTCTTTACAGAGAGGGGACAATCCGAAGTGAACGCTGCCCCCCACCCCCCAGATTCTAACCGAACTGAACATGGCCTCGTAATCAAGAAACGCCTGCTCCTGGCAAAGTACGTGCGGCGAGGGCTCTCGTCTGTCTTTCCTCCACGCCTCCCTGGTTTAGGACAAGATGAAGCCCACTGCTAAAATTTCTTTCCTGAGAATGAGACTTTCCTTTCATTAACGGATTGATTTCAAGGCAAGTTAGAGACTTCTTTTGTTCGACCAGACACCGGGCCGCAGCCCTTCTCCTCGCACGTCAAGCCGGCAGCGCCCCACGGGAGCAGGCCGCGCTCGGGGCTGCCTCGGCTCCGCTCTTCATCACGCGGCGGCACGAGGCCCGTGGCACGCGCTTCGTAAGCACAGCCCCAAGGCAGACAAAACTACACGGAGCTCCCACGCCGGCCGAAGACGGACGCCCGTGGCGGCTGGCACGCCGCAACAGCCGGCCTTTCGCGACGTCGAAGTCCAAGCCCGCTCCCGGGCCCTGCAGCTCCTCCGGGAGGGCGGGGAGGACCTCGATGACGGGGGCCTGGGAGACGGTCGCAGCCCTGTGAAAGCTGTCGGGCAGAACGCAGCCCCGTGGGGCCCCCGGGAAGGCTACTCGTGATGACGGCCAACGTTGACTTGAGAAGGAAGGGAGGTCAGCCTGGAGGCTGCTGCCGGAAAACAAGACGGCCTGGCCCGGGCGCGGCAGGAGGGCGCAGAAGAGGGAAGAACCAGAGAGGAAAGCAGCACCTCCTTCAAAGGGAACAGGGGGTAGTGTGTGCTGCCGGGGGTGCCGGAGAGGCGCGGGTCAGCCGAAGGTCCTGCACGCCGGCACTCCGTAACAGGGAGTCCATGAAGGCACCCCCACAGGGAGGGGCGCCCGACCAGCTTGAGCGTCCGACTCTTGGTTTCTGCTCAGGTCAGGATCCCAGGGTTGTGGGACCGAGCCCTGCGTCGGGCTCCGTGCTAAGCATGGAGCCTGCTTGGGACTGTCTCTCTCTCCCTCCCCCACTGCTCACACTCTCTCTCAAAATAAATAAACTTAAAAAAAAAAGGACACTCCCCCAGGGAAAGAATGTGGTAGACATCTATCTGTGGTTCCCCATACCCTTGTTTACGTTTATTTATTTATTTTAAGAGAGAGAGAGAGCGTGTACAAGCAGGAGACGGACAGAGAGAGAGGAAGGAGACAGCACCCCAAGCAGGCTCCGCACGGTGAGCGCAGAGCCCAGCATGGGGCTCGATCCCATGAACCGTGAGATCCTGACCTGAGCCGAAATCAAGAGTCGGCCGCTGAACCCCCGGAGCCACCGAGGCGCCTCATCCCCACAACCTCTTTACCACCCGTGTACGCCTTGGCGCCTTCCTGTACTGGGGGTGCCGGCTTCCCGGGGAGGAAACAGAGCAACTGTGAGTGGGACTGTCCTGCAGCCAAGGGGCTGGCGTGTGGCCTACACGCCTCCGGGCAGATCCAGCAACGCCAGCCCACACGTCTACAGGGAGCTGCACGGCAGGGGCACCTCTTGAGGGTGACAGTGGTAGAGGCCTCCCAACGTCCCAGCTGCTCAGCAGCCCCCTTGGGGGTCTTCATAACTTCGGGGTCTGGCTCTGAGCCCTGCCGGAGAGCCTTCGACAAACTCCTTTTCTGCTCCCCCTTGCATGGATCCTGACGGCTGTCACGAAGAACGCTAAGGCTCTTTAGGGGGCAGAACGTGCTGAAGCCAGAATCATCGCTGGAGTCAGGTGTGTGGGCGTCTTGTAATAATCGCCACGAGGGGGTCATCACACCTGGGACCTGAGGACATCCAGATTCTCCACGGTGCCGTCACCCCAGCGACTCGGACCTTCACCTCCTGTCTCCTGCAGACTCGCGACCATGTGTAAGGGAGAGACGGGAACGGATGGTCAGAGCTGAAGCTTCACGAGCCACCGCCATCAAGAGTCTCTCCAGGCCCTGAACACGCTCTGTCCGAAGCTACCAAATGGGCGCCCTGACCGCATGGTACTCTGGATCGAAACCTGGTGCCGGCGCGTCCTGGCTTCTGGGCGCCAAGTGCAGAGGAGGGAGGCTCGGGGGCTTCCTACAGGAGGGCCCGGGACACGAGGCAGAGCTGGCCCGCGGCGCGTCGGAGCAGGAACAGAGGACTGAGCTGGGGAGGGAGAAGCGAGGTGACTGCTGGCTTTTCCGGCCACCTCTGAAAGGACACAGGATCAGCAAACCTCATCTTCATAAAATAACGTCGCAACTTCCTCCACGACCCAATTTTTCAAAGGAATTTGAAGTGAGAGCTGACACAGGGCGGAGCCGCTGGTGGAAGACTCGTAAACAAAGGGGGCCTGGGGGCTCGGTCGGTTCAGCGTCTGACTCTAGATTTTGGCTCAGGTCGTGATCTCACGGTTCACGGGTTAGAGCCCCGTGTCAGGTTCCACGATGGCAGCATGCAGCCTGCGTGGGATCCTCTCTCTCCCTCTCTGTCTGCCCCTTCTCTGCTTGTTCTCTCTCTCTTTCTCTATCTCAAAATAAAAATAAACTTAAAAAATCATAAACATTGCAACTTGTCTCAAAGGCCTGCTGGTGAAGGGCCGGCCCCGCGAACTTCCTTGGGACCGTGCTGCTCAGCCAGGCCCGTGGCCCGGGGCTGCAGGCTGTGGACGTAGGCACCACGTCTCCACCCGCTGCCCGAAAGCAGGCGCTGGGGTCTGAGCGGCGAGGCGTCCCCCGCAGCCGGCCACTCCCCGTCTACACTTCTCCTTGACGCACCTGCAACTCGGCCCAAAATGTTTTGTCTCCAACATCCTCCATCTGCACTGCTCTCAGAAACCGTCACAAAAACACACAGCACGGCCCAACGCAGAAGAGCCGCATCGCGCCACCTCGGTGCCCAAGTGAACACAGCAAAATCTCACCTAAAAACGTGTGTCTGAAAATGTGGTGGGTGTTCTGCTGACGGCCAAACCTAAGGATCAGTCCTGAAGGAGCCAGGAAAATCATTCATGATCCCTTCAAAATTTATTATTTAAAAGACAAGGAGGGCGCCTGGGGGGCTCAGTCGATTGAGCGTCCGACTCTTGATCTCAGCTCAGGTCATGATCTCACAGTTCATGGGTTCGAGCCCCAAGTTTGGCTCTGTACTGACAGCTTGGAGCCTGCTTGGGACTGTCTCTTTCTCTGTCCTCCCCACCACTGGTGCACATGCTTGCATACCCGCACGCACACACACACTCACTCTCTCTCAAAATAAATAAACATTAAAAAAAAAACATAAAGCAAAACCTGTTTCAAAAAGGAATGTTGGGGCGCCTGGGTGGCTCAGCTGGTTAAGCGGCCGACTTCGGCTCGGGTAATGATCTCACGGTCTGTGAGTTCGAGCCCCGCATCGGGCTCTGTGCTGACAGCTCGGAGCCTGGAGCCTGCTTCAGATTCTGTGTCTCCCTCTCTCTGCCCTTCCTCTGCTCATACTCTGTCTCTATGTCTCTCAAAAATAAATAAACGTTAAAAAAAAAAAAAAAAGGAATGTTATCTTCCAGGGAACAATTTCAAACATGAATCACAGCAAAGCCTCTGGGCCACCGAAGGCCAGTCTCTTCCCCAGGGAGGCCACCTCGCTGTCCCCCTGGCAACCAACCAGGCCACTCAGACCGCAGCACGGGGCTCATGGAGCATTTATTCATGGGTGGGCCCCTCTGGACTGTGGGCACGTCCACCTCACCTGGCCACCTTTGAGGCCCCAGCCCTGGGGCCCTTGCTGACAAGAGGCAGGTCCTGGATGAACGTGGGAAGGAGAGAGGGAGTGTCGGGCTTTTTCCGAAGCTAGCCAGCAATCGGGGGCCACCCAGGACTCCAGCAGTGCCCCCGCGGACCCTCCACCAGCACCGGGAAGGAAGTCAACAATCTTCCCAAGTCCTGTGAGGGGAAATCCGCCTGCACAGCCAGTCCCGGGGACAGACGAGGTGGGGATGGACACCCCATCTTCTTCACAGCCACCGACACGGACCGCAGGGCCCCCTGAAACCCTACTGCCGTCCCGAGAGCGCTTCCCACTGTGAAAGCACAGAGATCAGCTGGGCCCAGTCGTTCTCGGCAGCGTCCCTGCGGAGACGCTCCTGCAGACTAAGCGTCCGGCACAAGAGGGGAGGCAGGAGAGGCGGAGGTCTAAATGTTCACGTCAAACGTCCTCCTCGAACATCTGGGGCAACAGAGGCAGCCCGGGGCTCAGGGGATCCCACGGGAAGGGCTCGGCACTCGCCCTGGCAGAAAAAGAGGCTTCGCAGGGAATGGAGACATTCAACCTGAGGCTGGAGGGACAATTCACACGCCAGCAAGACTGCCAGCAGCATGGGGTCCCGGGCGCAGAGGCGGGAGACGCCTGGGCTCCCTGGGGGGACGGGGGCCGGGCAGGCTGCGTGCCACGCCGAGGGGGTGTGCTTCGCTACAAGAGTGGGGCGCACGGGTGATGCTTGGCTCCAGGGTTCAGTCGTGAGGTTTCTGAGCTGTGAAATTTGAGGTGCTTTTGGTTCTTTTTTTTTTTTTTTTTTTTTTTTGGTGCCAAAACCCAGGACTGAA
The DNA here is from genome assembly GCA_030068075.1 of Paguma larvata. Taxonomy (NCBI): domain Eukaryota; kingdom Metazoa; phylum Chordata; class Mammalia; order Carnivora; family Viverridae; genus Paguma; species Paguma larvata. The sequence goes on from CM057843.1 coordinate 25,470,739, forward strand.
TGGTTCTTCTTATAATTACACATGTGCACTGATATACACTATTTTGCCCTTAAAACTTCCACTCACGATTTTACAGCCTTACATCTTGGACAATGATTTTCAAATCACTTTAAAAACTTTTTTTTAATGTTTATTTATTTTTGAGAGAGAGAGAGAAACAGAGCATGAGCAGGGGAGGGGCAGAGAGAGGGAGACACAGAATCCGAAGCAGGCTCCAGGTTCTGAGCTGTCAGCACAGAGCCCGACACGGGGCTCAAACCCATGAACCATGAGATCATGACCTGAGCTGAAGTCAGACACTTAACTGACTGAGCCACCCAGGCGCCCCAAATCAGTTTAAATTAAAAATTCAAAGAGAAGTACTCCTATCATAACAGGCCACTGGCTTCAGAGAAAAAAATTAGTCACAAAGAAAAAGCGAGGAATCGGAATGGCTTCAGAAATCTCAAGCGGAAGGAGAGCAAACCGAATTTTCAACCTAAAATTTCGTAGCTAGACAACCGATGAAGTGTGGTGACGGAGTAAAATTCAGACTCATACGAACACCCGTGCTCCCTTCAACGACAGAGGGTTGTGTGCTAAGTTAGAAACGGCCTCCCTACCGCAACGGGACGTGAGCAACGGCGCCCTGGCAACCTGCCGGACAGGCTTCACCGGAACGTCCCACGCTCCACCGTCAGACACCTGGCTCCCAAGACACGCAGGGGACAGAGAAACAAGTGAAATGACGCCGTGAAGAAACAATCAGCGAAAACTAAATATGAGACATCCTCCAGCACAACCAGCCTGGACCCTTCTTCAAAATGTCAACATCGTTCTAAGGAAAAAAGTTCTGAATTTGGAAAAGACGAAGGAGCCATAAGCCCTTGTAACGGCTGGCTGGGAAACAGGTCACGAAGCGGCTCGAGGCACGTGGGCGCGGAGCAGACACCAGACGACGAGGAGGACGCCGAGCGGCGCCCGGGAGTGACCACGGGGCGGGGGCGGGCAGGACGTGCGTGAGAAGGTTTCTGAGTTCAGGAGGAAAGAGCAACACACACAACGATGTGAGGAAAAACAGCCAACACGGCAAACTGGAAAGAAGGGCTGGATGCAAGCTGAGGACACGGAGCCGTCCGTCACGGGGGGAGGACACGGAGCCGTCTGCCGCGGGGGGAGGACACGGAGCCGTACGCCGCGGGGGGAGGACTCGGAGCCGTACGCCGCGGGGGGAGGACTCGGAGCCGTACGCCGCGGGGGGAGGACACGGAGCCGTACGCCGCGGGGGGGAGGACTCGGAGCCGTCCGTCACGGGGGGAGGACACGGAGCCGTCTGCCGCGGGGGGGGAGGACTCGGAGCCGTCCGTCACGGGGGGAGGACACGGAGCCGTCTGCCGCGGGGGGGAGGACTCGGAGCCGTCCGTCACGGGGGGAGGACACGGAGCCGTACGCCGCGGGGGGAGGACACGGAGCCGTCCGTCACGGGGGGGAGGACTCGGAGCCATATGCCTCGTGGGGAGGACTCGGAGCCGTACGCCGTGGGGGGAGGACTCGGAGCCGTACGCCGCGGGGGGAGGACACGGAGCCGTCCGTCACGGGGGGGAGGACTCGGAGCCGTACGCCGCGGGGGGAGGACACGGAGCCGTCCGTCACGGGGGGAGGACTCAGAGCCGTACGCCGCGGGGGGAGGACACGGAGCCGTCCGTCACGGGGGGGAGGACACGGAGCCGTACGCCGCGGGGGGAGGACACGGAGCCGTCCGTCACGGGGGGGAGGACTCGGAGCCATATGCCTCGTGGGGAGGACTCGGAGCCATACGCCGCGGGGGGAGGACACGGAGCCGTACGCCGCGGGGGGAGGACACGGAGCCGTCCGTCACGGGGGGGAGGACACAGAGCCGTCTGTCACGGGGGGGAGGACTCGGAGCCATATGCCTCGTGGGGAGGACTCGGAGCCATACGCCGCGGGGGGGAGGACACGGAGCCGTACGCCGCGGGGGGAGGACACGGAGCCGTACGCCGCGGGGGGAGGACACGGAGCCGTCCGTCACGGGGGGGAGGACTCGGAGCCATATGCCTCGTGGGGAGGACTCGGAGCCATACGCCGCGGGGGGAGGACACGGAGCCGTACGCCGCGGGGGGAGGACACGGAGCCGTCTGTCATGGGGAGAGGACTCCGAGCCATATGCCTCGTGGGGAGGACTCGGAGCCGTACGCCGCAGGGGGAGGACACGGAGCCGTACGCCGCGGGGGGAGGACACGGAGCCGTCTGTCACGGGGGGAGGACACGGAGCCGTACGCTGCGGGGGGAGGACTCGGAGCCGTACGCCGCGGGGGGAGGACACGGAGCCGTAAGCCGCGGGGGGAGGACACGGAGCCGTAAGCCGCGGGGGGAGGACTCGGAGCCGTACGCCGCGGGGGGGAGGACACGGAGCCGTACGCCGCGGGGGGAGGACACGGAGCCGTCCGTCACGGGGGGGAGGACTCGGAGCCATATGCCTCGTGGGGAGGACTCGGAGCCATACGCCGCGGGGGGAGGACACGGAGCCGTACGCCGCGGGGGGAGGACACGGAGCCGTCTGTCACGGGGAGAGGACTCGGAGCCATATGCCTCGTGGGGAGGACTCGGAGCCGTACGCCGCGCGGGGAGGACTCGGAGCCGTACGCCGCGGGGGGAGGACACGGAGCCGTCTGTCACGGGGGGAGGACACGGAGCCGTACGCCGCGGGGGGAGGACTCGGAGCCGTACGCCGCGGGGGGAGGACACGGAGCCGTAAGCCGCGGGGGGAGGACACGGAGCCGTACGCCGCGGGGGGAGGACACGGAGCCGTACGCCGCGGGGGGAGGACACGGAGCCGTCTGTCACGGGGAGAGGACTCGGAGCCGTACGCCGCGGGGGGAGGACACGGAGCCGTACGCCGCGGGGGGAGGACACGGAGCCGTCCGTCACGGGGGGGAGGACTCGGAGCCGTACGCCGCGGGGGGAGGACACGGAGCCGTACGCCGCGGGGGGAGGACACGGAGCCGTCCGTCACGGGGAGAGGACTCGGAGCCGTCCACCCCCCTTCTTTCGGCTCTCCCAGCTGGATGACAGCCTGTCAGGAGAGGCCTGGAGGAAACGAGGCCGATCGCAACAAGAACCCAAGCAAACTTCACTCCGCTGCTGGATCCTGGTGTCCACAAAAGGACGGTTTGCAAACCGTCACGACGCCCAGACTGCGCGCGCCTCTGCGCCACGCCAAACCTCAGCAGAGAGAGCAGAGGTGCCACGGCATCGCAATTTCTTGCTAAGCTGGTATGTTGGCATGCTGGCACCTTCGGTCCAAAACTAAGCCTGTGTCCACGAACTTTCTGGGTTTTTCTTCAGGAGTGGATTCTAACATGTCAATGAGGCAGTGCTCCCTCTGGCCTCCTCCTTATCAGGGACACAGGACGCTCCTTCCAGGTGCCTCTGTCACCGGCCCAGTGACCCCTCGGAAGGTCCGCTTCACACTCAGCCCTGTCAGTGACGGCTGCCGACAAGGACCCCCAGGCGTGCCGCCCTCTCCCCAAAGGTTTCCTGGCGGGCAGCTGATCCCTCCCTGCACCATCGCCTGGCCTCGAGGGCCGGCGGCCGGCGCTTCAGCCTCGTCACGGTTTCGTGACCAGTCAAGTAGACGAAGCCCACGAACCCGCCCCACTGACGACGACAGAAACGCTTGCTCACTTTAACGAGCTCCGGTAACTGACAACAATGGGAACGTCAGACATCACGTGAACAAAACTCGGAAATGTTTTCTGTCTATATCATCGTCCTGTTGTATAATCGAGCTTTTGCTGCACGTACCAGGAATAGGGAGTGTTTCACATTTTGCTTAGCTGACTGTATAATGAAGTAGTAAAACTGAACAGATACGTGGTGGGGAGCGGAGGAGGGCTGGAGGAAGAGGAGGAGAAGGGGGAGGAGGAAGTAGGGGAGGAGGAGGAGAGGGAGGAAGAGGTAAACAAGGAGGAGTAAGGGGAGGGAAAGAGGAGGAGGAGGGAGAAACAGGGAAGGAGAGAAGGAGGAGGAGGGAAAAGAGGGAGCGGAGGAGGAAGTGGGGAACGAGGGGGAAGAGAAGGTAGAAGAGGAGCAGGGAGGAAGAGAAGGGGGGAGAGAGAAGGGGGAGGGGCAGGGAAGCAGGGGGAGGAGCAGCGAGGAGGAGGGAGAAGAAGAGGAGAAGGCGGGAGAGAGAAGGGGGAGGGGCAGGGAAGCAGGGGGAGGAGCAGCGAGGAGGAGGAGGAGGACAAGGAGAAGGGAGGAGCAGGGAGAAGCAAGGAGAAGGAGGAGGGAGAAAGAGAGGAGGGGGAGGAGCAGCGAGGAGGAGGAGGAGGAGGAGGAGGAGAGAGGAGCAGAAAGGGGAGAGGTGGAGGAGGAGGGAGAAGGTAAAGGAGAAAGCAGGGGGAGGGGCAGGGAGGAGGAGGGAGGAGCGGAAGAGGAGACCACCCCCCCACCCCCCTGCAGTGTCTCCTCCCGCGGCTCGGTGCCCGGTCCTGCGTGCATCACCCCGGTGTCAGCAGAAGGCACTGCTGACCACCCGGCTCTAAAACCTGGAGGCTTCACCCCGAGTCCTGCTTGTTGGCCGTCAAACTGACGTCCACTCTGCACTTTCTTCATCCCCCCGTGGGGGCCTCGGCCTGTCCCTCCTCCGGGACAGCAGCGCATCCGCAACCGCCCCCCTCCCACCTGGCCACCTCGGTCGTCCCTGCGAGAACCCCACCGGTGCCCCGAACAGGGCCGTGTCCGGAGGCACCCCTCGCAGTGGTCTCGAGCCGGTGCGACGTGGCTCTGCCCGATGTCACCCGCAGGCACCGCCGACCGTCCCCGAGACTGACCACCTTTCTGCTGCCCAGAATGCCCTTCGCTCTGCCGTCTGTTTCACTAAGGCCTGAAAACCTCCGTGCAGCCCAGGTGACCCGCCTCTGGTCTGTCCTCTCGAAGCCCCTGCACACCGTGGGAGCCCCACGGCGGATTCCACGTGGAGCACCGCATGTCCTGCCAGCGCACGGGGAGCAGCGCACCTGCGGGGACAGGGGCTCTTTACAAAGGGCACCAGAGAACCACTCTCCAGGGAGGACGATGGCGCGTGCGCACGCCCGTGAGCCTCATGGCATGTGGGCCTCCATGGCCGCCGCGAGCACACACCGCAGAGGCCAAGTGTGCACTGGAGACAGAAGTTTGAGGATCACTGGCAAGGAGGGCCAGGGCACGCATCCCATGGCGGAGAAGAGCTGCCCGGCCCACGGCTGGACGGCCGGCACTCTGCACGCAGAGCAGGCCCGTCGCAGGCGAGTTAGCACGAGGACTACGTCCCAGCTACCAACACAGTAACGAGGGACGGTTTCACGTTTGTGCACCCTCTGCTCCAAGACCCGTATGTGTTTTAGAAAATTATGAAGACCAGGGGCACCTGGGTGGCCCAGTTGGTTGAGCGTCCGACTTCAGCTCAGGTCATGATCTCATAGTTCATGGGTTCAAGCCCCACGTCAGACTCTGTGCTGACAGTTCAGAGCCTGGAGCCTGCTTTGGATTCTGTGTCTCCCTCTCTCTGTGTCCCCCCCTCTCAAAAATAAACATTAAAAAAAAATTTTTAAAGAAAATTATAAAGACTAGAAATACCCACACACGTGTGAGAAGTTGGCGTGCGTGACACAGGCAGCAACACAAAGCCGCAGAGGGAAAATGTCGTGTCTGCATGGGAGAAAACACAGCGAGGTCTCTGCCGTGGACTCGGGCTGGGCGATGGACGGAAACGTGGAAGGCAAAACCGGAGAGCGCCTCGAAGAACAAAGTGGAGGACGGCACTAGGGCCCTCGGGCGGCGGGGGGGGGGGGGGCGGTGACCAACAGCGAGAAGGGTCTACGGCCACCAAATGACACAGGAGGAAAACATGATGAGACCGAGTGCACCGACCTGTGAAACTCTCTCTCTCTCTCACGCACACACACAACCAAAGTATTAGCATCAATTCTGTTGTTAAAAGAGGGAAGAAATACTTAGAAACAAGACAAAAATACAGAAAAGAACTACAATTTCCAAAAGAAAAAACTTAAATGGCCAAGACACACTCGCACCAAACACTGCGGGGCCTCCCTGTCTCTCAGGGAGCTCCACGTCGCTTCCCATCGCCGCCAGCTGTAAGTCCCGGAACACGTAGTATCAGCAAGGTTTGGCTACACGGGAGCCCTCAGACACTCCGGGACACGGCGCCTCAGCGATCTTCCTCTCCGGAGGCAGCTCTGGCGACACGACTGCCTGGGGAACACACGCACCCTACAACTCCACCCACGTGTAGGTAAACGGCCTCGAGAAACCCGCTCACCGAGCTTCAGGTCGGACATATTTAAGTAGCATTATAATAAAAATTCTGTTTTCTTACTGCAAACAAGAGTTTAACTAAGAGATGAAGACGGGGAGCACTCAGACATGGGGCGCCCAGATGTGCAGCAAGCAGCACCCACACGGGACGCGTCTCCAAAGACCCAGACTGGCCCCCATGACTGGAGCAAGAGGCCAAAAATGTTCCCCAACTCCTGTAAACGAGCAAGGACGAAACCTGGGTGGGGGAGGAAACAAAGCCAAATCTAACTTTATATGTGTGTGTCCGTAGACAAACGTATGTATGTGTGCATATGTGTGTACGTACACATACACGCACACGTGCACACACGCTCCCCAAGAAAGTTCACGAAAGTGATGGGCAAAACGCTGGTTTTGCAGTCAGGCATAATGAATCTGAATCCTGATTCAACCATAAGAAAGCAGGAAAGATCACAAAAATAACAACCAGTGAACTAAAATATACAGCAATTAAAAAAAGCTTTATTGATAAGTGAGATTAGAACCACTACAATATTTTTTACACATTATTAAAACTCTAGTTTTGGATCCAAAATTGCCTTTACTTACAAGTAAAATACGATCATGCCAAACTGGGAGTCATGGGAACTGGGAGTGAGGCAGGGGCACTGGGGACCAAGGCACCAGGCCGGCGGCCACCCCCACAGCACACGCGGGTACCTGACACGACTCGGGGGGAACACCACGGGTCAGGAATCCAGAAAGGGCCAGAGGGGACAGTTGGTCTCTGCACTACAATGTCTGGGGCCTCAGCTGCCAAGATGCAAAGGCTGCTGATGACTCACACTGGAACCACCCAGAAGCTTCTCTGACCCGTCTACGACAGGAACACCACTGCGTGGCCTCCCCATGTGGGCTCCCGCGGCAGCCGGGCCAGGCTTCCGCACGGCTGGCAGCTTGGGCCCAAGCACAGGTGTCCCTGACAGGACCTGACAGAAGCCGTGCTGTCTGGTGTCCCCAAGACACAGAGCACCATTTCTACTGCGGTCACAGTGGCCCAGACCCCAGGTGAGGGAAAAGGGACATGGCCTCTCAATGGCAGGAGTGTCACAGTGACACCTCAAGGATGGCACGTGGGGTGGGAGCCACTGGGTGGTGTCTCTGAAAAACGCAACCCACCAGGCCACCCTCTGGCCACACGCCACACGCATCCACGTGCAAAAGGCACTAGACACCTGCCCCAGGGCCCCCAAGGCCCACGGCATCGCCACCTCAGCCTGAAGACCAGGGTCCCCCAGTCCACGTCACATGCAGAGCAGGACGAGGCCCCTTGAGCAGCCCCTCCGACTAGAGCCCACGGCCACACGGGCCACCCGAGAGGGGGCGGGAGGCAGGGCTGGTGGCCCTGACAGAGACGCTCCGTTGCCCCAGAAGGCAGCTGGTGTACACCGCTGTGTACGTTTCTCTTTCTCGGCCTGCTTCCTCCCCTCGGGACTCGGCTGGGGGGAGGGCAGGCCCTTCACTGTGTGGCGTGTCCCTGCCTCCCTGTCCAGACACACGCACCGCTTCTGTACACACTTTGTGCACTTTGGGGGCATCCATTTATAACCCTCCCCACCCCGCTCCTGGGGACAGGCCAGGCCGGGGACACAGGGGGGTGTGGCAGGTGGGCCGCCGCGCCCCTGGAGGCCCCTGTCCCCAGGGAGGAGGCTGCCCCTTCTTTATCTGAGGACCCTCCGCCTGGAGACCAGACTGGGGCTGAGGAGGGGGTTCAGGTTAGAGCCCAGCAAGCCCAGTCTCCTCGTCCCGAAGCCAGCGCCGCAGGCTGTAGGATTTTAACACGGCAGCGCCAGCTTCCGGCTCCCGAAATGTGCTCAGGCCGTGCGCTGCTGTCCAACGGACCCCCCGCCTAGCGGTACGTCAGCCACGTTACCAAGTTCAGAGTCTGCCTATCTCCACGCCAGACGCCCAGGGCCTGAGCCGGAGCCCGGCCTGGGGTGAGCATCGGCCGGGGGCAGCAAGGTGGCTGCTCCAGAAGCGAGAACCCCAGTGGACCTGAGGGAAAGCCTTCCAGGACCAGGACTCCGAGGTCCCACGGCCCCGGTCACAGTGGCAGATTGACAGGGAGAGAACAGAGACCCAGCCTTTCCACAGAGGTGCCAACGTCGCTGGCTCTCTGGGGACAGCACAGTCCACCAGGAGCAGGGCCCAGACTTCTCTTGCCTCCCTGTCCACCTCTGAGCGCAGCCCCGGGAGCGAGAGACGGGCCCGCGACACCCCCGATGCCGGTTCCCAGTGGTCACTCCACGAAAACAGCCTCCAAACCAAGTGTCAGGGCGGAAGTGCGATGAGCTTTTTCCAGTGTCTGACCGCCTGCTGGCGAGACGGCGGCGCGGAACAGCTCCCCTGGGTTTCCGCCGTGGCTGCGCCGGCCCCTCAGCCGGTCCCTCTCCGCAGTCCCAGCCTCTGCCCCGTGCCAGCGGCACACAGATCCCAAACGCAGAAAGACTCATTCCGTCAGCATGATCGCCGAGCCCAAAGCTGAAAAGGACCTCCAGAAATCGAGACTAACACAATACGGGAGAGCCACTCTCTGAAAAGGTAGGCAATCAGGGACTCGGCACTCCTAGACACCCTGGTGCAGAAGGGTCACTGAGGACCCTCTCACTCAATACACACAACAGCCTTAGAGTTCTCAAACTCCCTTTCCGCTCCCAGGAAGAACTGGCGACCAGGGAACAGCACGAGAGCCAGACCTGTTCAGTCCGAAACGGAGTTTATTTCCCCCTCCCCCCTGCCCCCCCCCCCCGTTCGCTGCCTAGGCCTCCCCCACGCCCCGGCACTCCTACCGAATGAGCTGTCGAAGGCTCTGATTTTGTCTAAAGGCCTCCTACCTCACTCTCCTCGCCTCGATCCCCACTTCTAATCCTCCGTGTCAAAGGGCCACCGCCCAGTGCCCGCTGCCACCCAGCAAGCGCCACTGATGGTACCCACCGGCCCCACGTCTCTCCGCACACCCCGCTGGGACTAATCTTCAAAAAACACAGCTTCTGCCTGCTCGAAAATGCCCACCGCTGCCTGCCGCCTTTAGGAGACCGGCCCAATCCCTCCGCCTGGCCCTCGGGACGCCTTGGGCTGGCCCTGCTCTCCTACCCACGTCGCCCACGCCCAGCCGTCCCACGAAAAAGCCAAGCCCGGTCTCCTCTGGAAATCACCTCGAAGTCCTCCCTGCAACCGGAACCCGCCCCTCTTGGCTCAGCCCCGGGGCCCAGCCGGCTGCCGCCCCACACGGCAGCGCCCGGCCCTCCGCTCTGCCCCTCCTGCTGCTGAGCACCCGGGCCCCGTGTCTGCGGCAAACTCCAGGGCTCCGCTGCTGATCTGGGTCCCAGGGTCGCAAGACTGTGTTGTACCCTTCCTTCGAAGCCCCTCCAGTGCCAACCCAAAGAGGGCCAAATAAGAGTCAGCAATCGAGAGATAGGTGCTGAGGGGACCGCCTGGCCGTGGCTCCATGAGCTGTCCTCGAAAGGAGCCAGGGACGCCGAGGCTACAGGCCCAAAACAAGAGTGGCTAAGACCCCCGTAGGAACGAGCTGCACCATGCTTCCAGAACACACTCCGTTAGCCTGGGACGCAGAGTCCAGGCTCCGCGCCGCGCTCCAGCACTCAGACTCAGCCTCTGCAAGAGTCCGTGTAAACCAGAGAAAAAGGTGTCAGCTGACACCGTCAGAATTGAAACTGCATGGGGCTCTTCCCCAAAACGCTTTCTTGACAGGAGTCTAAACACGACCCCGTCATCAAGGAGAAAGGAATAAAATTCAAAAGGTACACAATCTAAGACATGAGCTGAGCCAAATTAAGCCCCCACCACAGAGAAGCACCGCGGCGGCCCCACAACCAGCGGCGAACCCAGGGCGCCACAGTCCCTCCCAATGACCACGGATGTGCCGGCCTGGAAGCTGACTCACGGCTGCTAAGGCAAAACAAACAGCTGGAGTCTAATAGTGGCTGCCAGCCTTTGAAGCACTGGGGGAAGAGAGGGAGAAGGGAAGTTCAAGAAAACTTTATAACAGATCAGCCAAAAAGGTAAACAGACTTCTTTTTCACTTTTTTTTCAAACATCTAAAAGTACAGATAGGTTGATCCTCCATCATTGATTCCAATCCCAGCCAGGAAGGCGTGAGAATGAGGACACGGCAGGAATGGTCGGATTTCCTTAAAATGAAACGTGAATGTTTATAATGCAAAACGTAAACCAACAGCTGCCCCACGAAGCCGCGTCTGGGAGGCCACGCCCCCGGGCTGCTTTCCTCCACGGCGCAGCTCCAGGCAGCAGACCCCTCCCGGCCCGAGGCCGCGCCTGAGGCCAGCCTCTCCAGCCTGGGTGTTGAGTGGTAATAAAATGAAAACTCTAACAACCGCAGATGTTATCAGCACATGAGCTTATGTCGGCCCAAAAGATAATAAAACGTCTTAGTTATTACATTTTAGTAAAGTTCCCAGCAAGATCTCCCCAAAATGTGGCATCCCTACACACACAGCAGGGCAGCTGGCTAACAGCCAAAACCCTTAAGAGAAAAATCCAAATAGTTTGGCAATACTGGAAAAAAGGGAAACCTAAACCACATCCCATACACCTTATCACCCGGGGCTGCTCTCGCTCACAACACTTCCACCAGAACGCTGCTGCCCCCCGTGGCACCCCGCCGCACCCCCACGCAGGAGCGGCTGGCCACGGCACTCCCCACCCTGCTGCTGGGCACCAAGCCTGCGACTGCAGGTGTCCAGCCCCCACTTGTCCTTTTTGCTTTCTTCCCTAGCTCATAAAACTAGATGTTTAAGACAAAGTTGGGGGCTGGCGTAAGGGTCAAATTCTTTTCACAGAATCAGAAAATCCATCTGAGTCCCACTGCCACACTGCAGTCGAAACCCCAAATCAGCCCACTGCATACGTTTTTAAAAATTTTTTAATTCTAGCGTCCTTCCCGAGTCACTGTTTGTGTACAGTAACTACAAAGGCAGAGAGACCAGGCCAGCTTCCACCTCATTTCATTTCATATATACACACGAACAGGAAAACAAAGTATCATGATGTTGAACCCTTTGCTCATTCTAATAGAATAATTTCAGGGGAAAACTGCCACGTTCTCAGAGGTAGAACACCGGGCACAAAACGGAGCGCTTCTGTACACGTGGGCGCCTCTCGCACCCAGCCGGCCGGTCAATCCAGCGGCTCCGCCAGCTGAGAACTCTAGGTGTACTCCAGGTGTACGGAAAAATCTACGAACAAATTCACGTCTACTCGGGTATTTTCTCTCTCTCTCTCTGACTCTGAGGCCCACACCAGCACGGCAGGCGTCTACTGAAGGTTCTCAAAGCCTCCCATCTCTAACTTCTGAAAGAGCCACAGCCACCACTGAAAAGGGACAGTTGTCACAAGATCAGATGCTGCAGACTTTTATCTGTAAGCGTTTCACGGGAAGAAACCCCACTCGCCAACTGGCAATTCACCATGGCACCAAGCACAACCCTGCTTATTAACGCTCGCCACGCTTGAGAAATAAAAGGAGAGAAGAGCCACCCTGTGATGGATATTTTTAATTAAAATGTTCGATTTTCAGCAATGGCTGGTTCTCTGCTGATTTTTCAAGGTTTTATTTTTGTGCTGTGCTCACGGCCCTCAGACAAGCTCTTCCACACACACAGAGGGCATAATACTTTTCTGATGTAGGCAGCAGAAGGAAAGACACTGCAAAGCATTGCTCCCGTGCTGGGTTCGCTGGCCAAGGAGCACAGTGTTACCCGAATGCAAGCCCTTCATGACAAACATTATGCTGCAGGAACATTAACACCAGAAGTTGTCTCCTCTGATGGCGGGAAATGCTAGTGTCACACTGCGAAGCCTAATTCACCTCCTACATTCAAAGAGCTGAAAGATCATGAAATACATACTTTTGGTCTCAGAACCCCTTTATACTCCTAAAAATTATAGAGGATCTAAAAGCTTTTGCCAATTAAAACTACCAAGTGACGTACCATGTCGCAAGTTAAAACTGAGGATTTTTTCACTTTTCTTAATTCATTTAAAATTGATTAATGCAAACCTATTACATATCAATATCAATGATGTATTTTTATTTAAGAAACTCTACCTTTCCAACAAGGAAACCTGGGCGACAAGAGCAGCAATGCTCCTTATTTTCGCAAATCGCTACAGTGTCTCACTAGGCATCTGCAGAAGTCTGCACCGGCTTGCGTATTCAGTCTATTGCAACATGTTCTTTTGATTTTAGTATATGAAGAAAATCCAGCCTCACGCAAATATCTGTTGCACATCTATAAATAATCTTCAAATAACTGCCGACACCCTTTGATATCACGCCAAAACTCAACAAGTGGTAGTTTCTCAAAAGCTATTTGCAATGTAGTATCTGAAACCATTCCAAGACCCTTTTCATACCCTCACGTTAAAATCTGCTACTCCACCTTGTGCTCTGGGGCATTTGGTGACACTGCACCCCGGTCATCAAGAAGAAAAGACTGGGTTATGCGCGCCTTGCAAATGCTGATGCATTTCCTGCTGCGAGATCAAACAGCCGCACGCGTTAATGTCACCACCGGCATCATCAGAAATTGCTGCAGGCAGTGAGAACAGGTTCAAATAACCATTATCAAGAGTAAAAAAGCAAGCTCTACATACACTGAAAAGACAGGACAATTTGAACAATGTCATCACTAAATTTTTTAACTTATTAGATAAAAAGTCGAATTCCTATTAGATAAAAAGTCAAATTCCTAGAAAAACATAGCTCTCCAAAACCAACTCACAAAGGCATGGAAAACAGGAAAATTTCCATAACCCCCAAAAGTCATAATCAAAAACTGTTCCACAGAGATAACTCTAGATTCTGATGAATAACTAGAAAGTTCTACAAATCTTACTGAACGTCAGAGAATAAAAAAATAGAAAACATTCCCCAATCTCTTATTTTTTATATTAGCATAACCTTGGTATTGAAACTCGACAACAAAAAAGTAGAAGAAAATAAATACAGATCATTCTCAATAAAAACACAGATTTTAAAAAATCATTAGCAAACCAAATCACTGCATTAGCAATGCATAAAAAGCATAAGACATGAGGTCCATGTTGGGTTTTACCTGAAATATAAGATGAGTTTGACCATTTAAAACATGGTGTGGGGGCACCTGGGTGGCTCAGTCAGTCAGTTAAGCATCTGACTCCAGCTCACAGTTTGTGGGTTCAAGCCCTGCATTGGGCTCTGTGCTGGCAGCTCAGAGCCTAGAGCCTGCTTCGGATTCTATGTCTCCTTCTCTCTCTGCCCCTCTCCTGCTCACACTCTGTCTCTCTCTCTCTCTCAAAATTAAATAAACATTTAAAAAAAAGCATAGTGTGTGTGTGTGTGTGTGCGCGCCCGCATGCGCACCTCACCACGTTAACAAAAGAGAAAAAACACAATAATCTCAAAAATGCAGAATGAGTAATAAAATTCAAGATCCATTCATTATAAAAACAATTCTCATAGCAAGAAAAGGAAATTTCCTTAATCTTATCAAAAATTTTAGCAAAAGTTGTATTTAATAGTTAAAGGTTGAAAGCTCCCCCGGGAGATGAGAAGGAAACTAAGAACTCCCCCACTCCTACACAACGCCAGTCCTGGTCAACGTAAAACAGTTCGAGCAGAAAAGGAAGCGGCACCTGGGGGGCCCAGTCAGCTGAGCGTCAGAGTCTTGATCTCGGCTCAGGACGTGATCTCGCAGTTCATGGGATCGAGCCCCGTGTCGGTGTTCATGCTGACAGAGCAGAGCCTGCTTTGGATTCTCTCTCTCCCTCCCTGTCTGCCCTCCCCCAGTGTGGGCACACACGTGCTTTCTCTCTCTCTCTCAAAATAAAATAAACTTAAATTAAAAAAAAAAAAAAACAGAAAAGGAAAACTATAAGGATTAGAACAGAAAAAATCAAATCTGTCACTGCTTGCAGAAGACTATGACCGTGTTTACAGAAACCCAAAGGAACACGTGGATAAATATCCAAGGAGCGTGTTCGGCAAGACTGCTGGGCACTAATCAGTACGTGAGACCAACCGCGTCCATGCATGCTGGAACACACGACACAAAATGCCTGAGGTAGCATCAAAATCGCATTTAAAAATTCAAATTTCTGCGAATAAATTCAACAAAAGTCACGAAAGACTTCTACATGGACGATTAGAAAACTTAATATTAAAATATGTCAATCCTCTGTCCAAATGATCTATGGACCTATAGATTTGATTAAACCACAATCAAAACCTCAACGGGTCCTTCTGCCCCTCTATGGAATCTGACCCACTGATTCCAAAATTCATATGGAAACGTAAAGGGACGAGACAGAACAAGATGCTTTTGAGGAGGATCGAGACGGGACCGCGCGCTTTTTCAGGTTACACGGAGCCACAGAAAGAGGGTGATGCCGGCACAGAGACAACAAGACCCCCAGAACGGCACGGAGGGGCCAGAATCAGACCCGAGCACATACCCCACAAAGAGCGCACTGCAGAGAAGCAATGAGAGTCCTCGGTGATACAGCGTGCCGGGACCCTTTCATATTTTCATACAGGACAAAATGAAACTGAGCCCCTACCTCACACCATATGTGAAAACCAACCGAGGTAAGCAAAACCGTCTGATCATCCAAGCTGCACACTTTACAAAGTGAAAAAGGACACTGAATAATTACGCCAGACGGCACGTATCAACCAGAAGTTCCCTCAGCGCTCTGGGACTTAGATCACTTTAGTTATAGATCTAAGTATAAACAAAACTATAAAACTTTAGGATATGTTATAGGACAAAGTCGTGACCTCAGGGTAGAAAAAGACTTGAACACAAGCGTGAACGTGGGGCTCTGGCGCACGGCTGGCACACGGCACCAGGGTCGCGTCCTGGGCGCTCACGTCACTCTGCGTGTGTTTATGTACCTCTCTGTATGCGGAGCACACCTGGAAAACTCAGAAAGGCTGAGAAGAACCCTCACGAAGTGCTACAGGGCCGGCTCGTGTTTCGCCCCCAAGAAAACACATTCTGAAGGCCCCGCACGACACACTGTGCTCACGGACGGAGGCAGGAGGGCCTCCACCATCAGGAACGTGCCGCATCTCGCCAGGGGAGTGTGAGCAACTACAAGGCAGAGCACAGAGTGAGGAGGGCCGTGAGAAACGCAAACCTCGGAGGGAAGGTCAGCCGTCTGAGCGCACCTGAGGAGCCCGGTTCGTGCGACAGAGGGCCGGGGGTCACCACGGGGCTGCTCTCCCGCACCCGCCCGGAGCTGGAGCCACAGGCCCTCGAAGGCTAATGGTGACAGTGACGGCTCGCAAAGCAGACACAGCGGTTCGATGGCAGCCATGACCGACCGACTCTCCAGAAACATAAAGGAGGCCCCGTGTGCCGCACCTGCCCCGACATCTGTAAGGTTCTTTCTCCTTCTGATTCTTTAATCCTTACTTTCTCAAAAAGGACACTTGAGGGCAGGTTTTTGGCCATGAGCACGTGGAATGAAAGCAGACACCCACCTGTTAGAAGGTAACTCCTCCCAACCTGTCAGCTGGGACGTGGCCGCCACAGAAGGGAGCGCCGGGCCGGCGAGGCGGCAGCCAGCCGGCTCCGCAAGTCTCAATTTAGCAAAATCTATGACAAGTCAGGCACGGACTGTTGTCTCCCAGGCTCGATTTCAGAGAAAAATAGGCCTGTATAAAACCAGCATCTGCGGGACAGATCAGGACGGGCTGAGGCTGAACTTAACGTATGGCCTCCCAGTCGAACCAAAGAATTAAATCTGTGCCGGGACCCGAGGATTGATCCCCCCGCAGGTTCTCAGCATCCCGCCTCTCGGCCCCTCCATCTGCCCGGCTGCTCAGCACCGCTGACAAACTGCAGACAGCACTATGATGTATGCTGGGGCCACCGGTCACAAGCACGACCGAGAACAGGGGACTTGGACACCCCCGAACAGTATGCAACGTGGCGGACTGAAGAATTCCGAGCAGACTGAGGACGTGGCTGGGTCGTAAAAGGAGGCGGATTTAGGATGCGTGGCAGTCATTAGTACTGCAGTGTCTGAACTCCGAGTCACCGCAGGACCTGTGTCACAGGCATCCAAACACTTTAACACCTCATCCAAAGACAATCCTAGATCAAGTAAATCCCCAGGTTCCTCTTCACAAGTATATATCGTAAAAGGTCTTATTTCTAAACTATATGCAAATGGTCCTAAATAAAATTCACTTGGAGACACCGCTGTCCTTAAGCCATATAATTCTCCAGGGCGCACGGACGCGGGTGTCCGTACCGACGCGCAGCGCTGCCCTGCTGGCCCTTCGGCTCTGGACGCCGAGGAAAAAAATGCAAAGAAAAAAAACAATACACGGGAACCCTGGAAGAATAACGAGACACCATAACACTAAGAACAGCCTTACGGGATTCAGGCTTCGTTCAATTTCCAACTGGCCCCCTTCCCCGGCCTCCTGTAACTATGCGCACAAGCAAATTCTCATTCTCTTTTGGGTTGTATGCTTTGTAAAGGCGCTGGGAGAAAGAACACAAAATCCAGCGAAGCCAGCCTGTGCTCCTTCTATATTTTACGAACTGGTATAAATAATGTGTGGCTCATTTTAAATGCTTGAACTCTGGAAGCATCTTGTCAGTAAACACCCAACACATCTGCGATCGTTTATTTTAATAAAGTGTCATGACTCACCAGCTACCAAAGATTTGATTTAATTCAAAGTTCAAAACATAATTCCCATTTTCTCATGGTAAAAAATGTTCCTAAATAAATAATAGATCAGAGTAGCATCACAGTGACGGCACCTACATCCCGGTAGCCTGCAGTCAGCCGGTCCTTGGGAAGGGGGGACGTTCACGGGGAGACGGAGGAGGGGAGACGGGAAGAAAGACGAGCCTGCCTCTGTCATTTCTGTCCCCGAGGTAAGCACAGAACGCCTGGGGGGAAAGCGCACTCTCGCCAGACTCGGCTGCCCACGAGGTCAGCCCACGAGGTCAGACGGGGTCCTGCGGGGCCCCTCGGGTCTGTGTGGGCAGGAGACCCCTCGGCACTCTGCCCACAGGGACCCCCCGGCGCTCTGCCCACAGGGACCCCCCGGCGCTCTGCCCACAGGGACCCCCCGGCGCTCTGCCCACAGGGACCCCCGGCGCTCTGCCCACAGGGACCCCCCGGCGCTCTGCCCACAGGGACCCCCGGCGCTCTGCCCACAGGGACCCCCCGGCGCTCTGCCCACAGGGACCCCAATCCTCTGGGAAGGCAGTCATTTATGAGTCACCCTACAAAGTCTAAATGTTTATGTTTTTACACATTTTTTTTCCACTCCCCATGAGCTCTGACCTTGAAAGCTCAAAGAAAACTTCAGCACTCCACACGGCTTCTCTGAACCCCCAGGTGAGTGGTTTCTCTGTAGCTCTCAGTAAAATCCCAAACAACAAAAAATAAAGTTCATTTAAGTGCAATTCAGGATGCTAATTTATTCCCCTTTAGAGCTTAGAAAGAACATTGCATTCAGGACAAAAACAAAGTAGAAGATATAAAAATGTGAGTCTGCCCGGCCCCAACCTGGCAGAAAGCGCACGGCCCCCTGGTGGCTCCTCTCCAGGCCCAGCGGGTCCAAGAACCTCACTCTCTGCAGAAGGAGCCCCTGTGACGGTTCGTGTCAGGTGCCTCGTTGGCTGGGCCACAGCACCCAGCACTGCGGTCACGCATCCCTCTGTGGGTCTGTTTCCAGGCCAGGTGAACATCCAACCTGGTAGATTCGGGAGTAAGGCAGCCTGCCCTTCAGAGCGTGGTGGGCCTCGTCCGATCAGCTGAAGGCCTGCACACAACAAGACCAACCTCCCTCCCCCAGGCAACAGTGCGTTCTGCCGCAGACACCATCCAGTCCCTGGGTCCCCAACCTGCTAGCCCCCCCAGATTTTGCACTTGCCAGCCTCCACGATCACGTGAGCCTACACACCGTGTCCTACGGGCTGGAGAACCTGACTTATCCACCCCACCCCGCAAATGGGCCAGGGCTGTGCTCCAGAGGCGCCCGAGTGAAAGGGATGGGACCACACCCCTACGTCTCAGAGTCAGCGGCAGCCGTGCCCGGCCGGGAAGGGTGATGAGGTCAGTGAGGCAGGAAAGCGTGAGCAACGCGTGCCCGGAACTGTCTCTGGCCGCTCCCTTCGACGAGACGGACGCCCAGGCAGATAGGACCCAAGTCCGTCCGTTTGGGACCAAAACGGAGCAAATCGAACGTCCTCGGCTTGCCCGTGAGCAGCCCCAGCCAGAAGGCGTGCGGGCGTCAGCGTCCCCGGGAGAGCTGAGCGCGGCGCCTCGGCCCTGCAGTGCCTCTCCTCTGAGGGCCTCGCCGCTCCTTCCCGGCGGTACCTCCTCACCCCTGCTTCTCTGCTCTTCTGGCCGAGGACACCGATCTTACTACTGTGGTTACAGACGCGGGTTCTGAAGGCAGGGGACGCCGAAGCCACCTGGCCCCGTGAGCACGGCGACAGGGCCCCGAGGGCTCAGGCCTGGAGACTCCTCCCTGCGTACGGAGTGTGCCGGTCCCAGCAAGGGGCAGTGGGCTCGGACACTCGGTCCTCACTTTTACTGACAGACGCTCTTACGGGCACTGAAAGTCCACGTGACACTAAAAATTCTGATAAAACTTCTAATAAAAAGGGCCCGGATTTAAAACAAACCGTCTGCCCTGCTGCCGTCTTCACAATCAGTGTGTGTGTCAGACATGCGTCCAGACGTGTGCACTCGGAGAGGCACAGAGTCGCTCGGTTTAGAGCCGCGGGGACCCCGGCCCGCACGGCCCTCCCAGGAGGCACCGCCTCAGCCTCTTCAGCTCCCCCATCGGTCACGGTAAGGAGGGGTCAGCACCCGGTGTGCGGGGAGACGGTTTTCAGAGTGACAGAAGAATCAATCTCTGAATCAGCCAGCTGGGCTCTGAACTCGGCTCCCTCCGGCGCCCCTTCTCCACGACACGACACGAAGCGTCCTCCCAGCAACAGAGCTGGAGCCACCCCGCAGGAGCGAGAGGACAAGCCGGCCAGGAAGGATTCTGCGGCCCTGGGGTCTGCTCCCTTGGGAGCCAAGGGCCCGTCCCTCCCTCGCAAATGCCAATGCCCAGCGGCAGCCCTTCTGGGGCTGGAAGGGGGCGGGCCGCCTCCCTCTTGTCCCCTGCTTCCAGAGACAGCTCAGGCTCCTAGCCACTAGCCTGCACCCACCCTGCATCTGGTGGGTTCTGTGAACGCCTCTCAAAATGGAGCTTCCAGAATTAAACGAGATCCTCCAAATGCAGTCTCGAGCGCCGGGGCGAGAGAGGACGCGGGGCCCGTGAACGGAAATCTATAGAGCAAACATCCTTGCACACGAACTGCTAAACATTTATCTGTGTTGGTACAATTAGTGGAACAAACAGGAGTAGATAAGAAGAGGGGGAGGGAGGCAGGCAGGAGGGAGGCAGGCAGGAGGGAGGGCAGGAGGGAGGGGAGGAGGGAAGGAGCCAAACACAGGACTTGGGATGTGTCTCTGTTCTGATGGCACCTTCCACCGGCATTTCATCCTCGCGAGACGGCGGTCAACCCCGACGCTGCCATCCACGTCCCCCCCTCCTTCCCGGTTCTGCAGCATCAGGGCCCTTGGAAAGCACACTTCCCAAATCTGTATCCAAGGAGGTGACAAAAAAGTTTACAGGCCAGGGTCAACACGGAGCACTGAGTGACGCTTCCAAGGGGACGTCCCCTGGGCTGCGAGAGTTACAAAACAACCCTCAGAGCAGGCGTCTTGCAGGGTCTCCCAGAACTAAGGCCACGCAGGCCGCCTGCTTCACTGTCTCACTCCTACGTGGGCCTAGGGCACAAACGATAAAAGAAGTAACACGACTGAACCGTAAGAGAGTAGAAATAGTCAGCTGTGCTAGTAATTTACAAAGGGCAATCTTTAAAAAATGCTCAGGTACCTGCTTACCTGTAAAGATATGTCGGTAGCAATGCTGAGGGTTGGCAAGACTGGGAAAGAAGCATTCAGACCCGCCCCTGGGTGTGTAAATTAGGAAACCACAGGGACCACATCTGTTTTGTTTTCAATATTCTGATGCTTCCACAACCACCCCAGGGTCAGCCAATCCCTGGAGACGGTAGACAACTGCCTTTCAGATACAAACAGCCGCAGCCCTCGCCCACCTGAGGGACCTACTTCACTGGGCTCCCACCCTGGGGGCGGCCCGCCCCCGTGCCCCACAGTCTGCTGGCAAGCAAACCAGCCAATCCAAAAGCTGCTTACCCTGCCTGCTCATCTCCCCCTAAAGAAACTGTAGTAAAACCTCTTGCCCACCCATCACCCACTCCTCTGACCCCTCCCCCCAACCCCAGAGCTCCCCCACGTGGCTCCCCGGCAGGGCTTGCCCCCTTCTCTTGGGAACTGTGAGTAATAAAACTACCTTTTCAATGACAACCGTCTCCTGACCTGCTGGCCTGACTGCACCCTAAATTTTCTACCAATACTATTTTAAAACACACTCCTGAACAGCAATTGCTAACTATGTCAGTATCACTTAGTATGTTTGTATTCTGCACATACACATGACTTCTAGAAACCTGAACTAGGAAACAACCAGAAAGCAGGACAAAGATTCACAGACAGAGACCCTTACCCTAATGTCACTCAGTGCTGACAGTCTACAAGGGCCTAAATGTCTAACAGCAGAGGGGTGCTTACGAACAGTACAACTTCAAAGTCGAGTTTTCAGAGAACGTGTAAATGGTAAGGGTAGCACACGCCGGTGACATTAAGTGAAAAATGCAGAATACAGTCTCCAGAATAGGATCTCAGTTCTTTTTTTTTTTTTAATGTTCATTTATTTATTTATTTTGAGAGAGACAGAGACAGAGAGCACAAACAGGGGAGGGGCAGGGAGAGACGGAGAGAGACAATCCCAAGCAGGCTCCATGCCGTCAGCGCAGAGCCTGATATGGGGCTCGACCTCACGAACCGTGAGATTATGACGAAACCAAGAGTTGGACGCTTAAGTGGACGGGGCCACCCAGGCGCCCCTCTGATCTCGATTCTCGTGTAAAAAGGAGTGGGGGGGGGGGGGGACACGTGTCCGCGATTCCCGAGAAGTTCTCCTGGAGAAGGAAGCAGAGCCGGGCAGCAGGCCCGCCGGTACGGACGCTACGTTCACACCGAGTGATCCATCTTCTCTGAGCACTTACAAGTCGGCTACTTTAAAATCCCGGTTATCCCTCTAAAATATAGAAAGTGTCCTTCTAAAATAGCCAGTCACAGATGCGGAGGTGTGGGCGCGCCTCCAGGGGGAAGACTGGATCTGGGAACCAACAGCCGCGGACAGAACCAGCGTGAGCAACCTGAGGCCGCCGCACACGAGGGTCCTGAGGTGCTCTAGAGTCCCGGGCCGGGCTTACCACGGGGGCCACACCACTGCGGACCCACCTGCAAACAAGGCAGGGGCAAGGCCGGACCCTCACGTGGGGGAGGGCTGCGACCCCCACTCCCTCTGGAGAAAAGGCTAGACCTTCCTCCCGCGCCACCCCGTCCGTGGGGACCACGTGCTTCCTGGGCTCTGGTCAAACCAACGGCGTGTTGGGGTGGTGATGTGAGTGGGCCCACAAAGTTCTGGAAGCCCCTCATTTGGGCAAGGCTGAGGCTCACGGCGATTAAGCAAGATTCTACGGAGGAGAAATGGGGGGCGGCAGCATGACCGCAGACGGAGGACAGCTCCGGGGTCACAACGCAAACCCCAGAGCTGCCGGGAGCTCGGGCCCAGCCGCTGCCTCCTGGCCCCGCCTCGGGATGCCGGCACCGGGCTGCCAGCCCCGCGCCTCCTTCCCCAGGGGGCTTTCTCGGGGTTCCGCAGATGGGGACACTAGAGGGAGATGGCCAGGTGACAGGAGCAAGCCTGACTCCTCTTTCTGCCGGCACCTCATCGCTGTCCCCCCACCCCACTCCACGTCCCCACCTCAGTGGCCTGAGCCCCAGCCCCTGGGCTACTGTGAGAATCCTCTAGATTTTAGTAACTCCAGCCCCTCCTCTTGGTTCCCCAGCCCCGGGGGCCTGCCCCCGTAATGAACACCTCCGGGCTCCCCGTCTGCCCTTTCGGCTCCTCGGAAACCCGTCCCCCGAGGACGCCCCGCCGCGGTGGCCGGGACCTGCTGTTTGCTCTCCTGGATCTGACGGATGCACCTTCATCTCAAGCAGAAAAGACGCACGCGCTCGTGTCAGAGCTACGGGAACCGTGCAGAGTGCCGAAGTCCGTCCTGTCACCTGGATCAAATGCCAAGACCGGAGGAAGTCCCCCCTCCTGAGTTCGTCCCGCCACTCGGGAGACAGGCCTGAGTTCAGGGGGCCTCGTGCAAGTTACTTCCCGTCCTCCACCCTCGACTCCCTGCTCTGTAGCCACACGAGACTGACGGCTGTGACAGCGTCACCCTGCCCCACTGCCCACGAGAGACTCTGCTCCACGCCACACAGCTCAGCCCCCGACCGAACCTCCCCCGCCGACATCACCTTGACCCCCTCACGATCCTGGCCCTGCACCCTGGGTAAATTCCAACTTACAAGCATTCCTTTTGAAGTTAATGCCTCCAACAACAATGAACACAGCTGACAAACAGAAAAGACTATCCCCTCCTTCATTCTAGACATCACACTCCACTGAATACAGTCAAAGATGACATTCAAGCTTTGATTCGTCTGTTGTTGGCAGCACCTGACAGCGTTAAGTCACGTTTTGCCTTTGATAACTAAACACCTAAGTCTGTTTTCAGAGGCAAGAAAGATGATCGAGGGGACGATCTCTTCATTACGTGCGTGATGGATGACGGCCACTGCGTCTTAGCAACCCGCCCTGCCCTCCCGGGAGGACGCTTCCTCCGGGGCCTGGTGAGCATGACGCCAGGGACCGGCGTGACTCTGAAACACAGGCTGCAGGGCCACGGGCCAGCTGTGCCTCTACCGGCTGTGTGACCCCTGACAAGTCCCCTCACTGCTCCAGGCCTCTGTGCCTCATCTGCGAAATGGGTCTCCAGCTCGCGTGATAACTGGGAGGGAAAAGGACTTAACACACACACAGCGCTGACACACAGCTAAGTGTACAAAACCGTCGGCCCTTCTTACCTGGAAAGAGAGCTGCCAACAACCACACCATTCCCACTGACATTTGGATAAGTTTTCTCAAACAAAGTTTATGACAAAATTTAAAAACTAAGACGGGGTGCTACACAATCCCACTGGAACCCAGAGGGCCGGGGCTGACAGAAGGAGCCCCCAAGGGTGTAACTCCTGGTCTCCCCGCTCACATCCTGCCCTGTGTTCTTATCTGTCACTTGATGAGAAGGTTCAGAATGTCACTTATCCAGTTCTTGGACGGTGTAGCTGGAATGAGCTGTCAGCTGGCTAAAGGAATCAGGAATCAAAAACCGATGAGGCAGGGGCGCGTGGGCAGCTCGCTCGGCGGAGTGTCCGGTTCTCAGTTTCCACTCAGGTCATGATCTCGTGGTTCCAGTTCAGGGGTTCGAGCCCCACATCCGGCTCTACAATGGTGGTGAGGAGCCTACTTGGGATTCTCTCTCTCTGCCCCTCCCTGGCTCATGCTGTCTCTGTCTCTCTCTAAATAATAAACCGGGGCGAGGGTTGGGGGGAGAGTCTGATAACCTTAAAAAAAAAAAAAACCGATCAGACACAACAACCAAATCTAATGAGGTAACAGTGAGGACTAGATCCTTGGGTCTGCCCTAGCAGGAACCAGCCTTCCGGGCAGGGGTGGGACACTCCGGAAACAGTGCTTAAGGAATTCTTTGATGGAGGACACACCAGGAACCGACAGCAGGACGGGACCTTCCATGCAGGGGGACACAAAAGAAAAATCTATTTTCTCTATACCACACAATACAGGCAGGTTTTAAAATTTTTTTTTAATGTTTATTTATTTTTGAGAGAGAGAGAGAGAGACAGAATGTAAGAGGGGAAGGGGCAGAGAGCGAGGGAGACACAGAACCCGAAGCAGGCTCCAGGCTCCGAGCTGTCAGCACAGAGCCCGACGCGGGGCTCCAGCTCAGGAACCGTGAGGTCAGGACCTGAGCCGAAGTCGGCCGCTTCACCGCCTGAGCCCCCCGGGGTCCCCGGTACTGACAGTTTTGGCTCCACCTTTTTCTCACCCTAGTCATTTGTGCGCATCTTCTTATGTCATTAAAAGTAAAACAAAATACTTTTTTTTTTAACTGGGAAAAGTTATTTTCACCTTTCAACTAACCTTCCAGGCGGGTTACGGTGAGGTAGCGGTGCGTGCGTAAATACGGGCGCACTAAACAAAACACACTCACTCAATGTAGTGATTCGATGCAGAGCTTCCGGTGTGGGTTACGCTAACATAGAAACTGCTCCAACAGGAAAAGTGTCTCGAGCCCGATTAGCAAAACCTGAACCGACGTAGGGGTGTGTGCAAGGACGGTGAGGGCCGACCAAAGGGCCCGCCCCCAGGCCCCAGCCTCGCCCGCACAAACGCCCGTGCGCTACTCAAGTGGCCCCTTAACACGCTCTTCCAGGGTGCGGCCTTCACTCCAGGACTCACGGCAAACGTACCGATCGGCTTCGTCCGCCTCCCCCCTCCTGAAATACACAAACCTCGCCGCAATGTGCAGGTGCCGTTCCGTCCATTTCACGGATGAAAAACTGAGGCTCGGGCAGCAGTCATTTTCCAGATGCAGGATGTGAAGCTGGCCCTCGGCCCAGGCCGCCGGGACCTCCTCTAACGCCGCCCCCCTCACTTAGAGACAAAGCTGGGAGCGGGGCAAACGGGACAAAAATGCCCACACCCCAGAACGCTCCGCAAATATTCCCGCGGAGACCGGCCAGAACTCCCTCTCTCTGGTAAAACCGAGGGCGTGGGTATCAGCCCACAAGTGAGCGAGCCCGAGAGCCCGGCAGCTCAGGGCCTGCCGTGCACGGAGCTCCCGCGCCAGCGCCAGCGGGCCGCAGGGGAGCGGGAGGGACCGCCGCCTGCGGGGCGGCTCCACGGGAAGCGGGACTCACAGCAGCACGGGCTGGCTGTCGTTCCGTGGAGAAAGCATTTTTTACCCAAAAATGGAAGGGTTGATACTGTTTCTCACTGCAAACTCGGACAGGGGGGGCACCTTGTCATGAATCCACGGATTCAGGCCAAGTGAGAAGTCGCCACCCCTGAAAGAGAAAATCGGCAGCAAAGGCGTACCGATGAGAACGTGGGAACCGGAACCCCCGGCCCAGGCCGACCGGCGGGGACAGCGGACGGAGCCGGGCACGTGGGGGCCGCGGACCCTCCCCCACCTCACGTCCCCGGGGAGCCGACCTCCGGGGTCTGAAATCACAAAATGATTCATTAGACGGGGGTAAGGGACCCGCAAGAGACAAAACACAAATACCCAAGAAGAGGTGAATAAACTATATACTAACACGGAACCAGTAAAAATTAGTAAAAAGAATACTTAGCAATATGAAAAAAAAATACAATAAGGTACATGCAATAAGGTAAAAACATAAAACAAAACTGTATGAATATGATGAAGGCAACGACGCAATCATATGTGCACGTACCTTGGAAAATGACAGGAAAGGAAACCAGAATTCATTCACGGAGTGTTCGTAGCCTTCCAGGATTATTGCTGATTCTTCAAATCTATAATACTGTTTTTTCTGTTGTTGTTGTTTTTTAAGGTAAAGATAACAAAATAGCGAACTACATTGTGAAGGTAATTTGTGCTGCAGGGCACAGAGTGGGAGGCGGTGGAGACGAGGGTTCAGGAGGAGGGGGCACCTGAAACAGCCGAGAAGAAGGCTGCCGCGGCCTCCCCGGGGCTGGTGTGCGTGTGTGTGTGCGCGCATGTGTGTGTGCGCGTGTGTGGGTGTGTGTGCGTGTGTGGGGGGTGTGGGGGTGTGCGCGTGGGTGTGTGTGTGTGTGTGTGGCACTCCCCCCCGAGGTCACACGTGTGCCTGTGTGTGTGTGTGTGGGTGGGTGGGTGTGTGTGCGCGCAGCACTCTCCCCCCCTCCCGAGGTCACACGTGTGCGTGTGGGTGTGGGTGTGTGTGTGTGCGCGCAGCACTCTCCTCCCCCCGAGGTCACACCTGTGTGCGTGTGTGTGTGTGTGGGTGGGTGCGGGTGTGTGTGTGTGTGCGGCACTCTCCCCCCCCAGGTCACACCTGTGTGCGTGTGTGTGTGTGCGCGCGGTACTCTCCCCCGAGGTCACACGTGTGGGGGGGTGTGGGGGGGTGTGCATATGTGTGTGCGGCACTCTCCCCCGAGGTCACACGTGTGTGTGGGTGGGTGGGTGGGTGTGTGTGTGTGTGTGTGGGTGGGTGGGTGGGTGTGGGTGTGTGTGTGTGGGGGTGGGTGGGTGGGGGTGGGTGTGGGTGTCAACAGCCGCTCACCCTGGGACCTTCCGTCACACAGGGTTATAAATCTGTGGAAAAAACTGGAAAGCCCGGAATGAAAAAGACTACAAATGCACACAAAAAGGCCATTTTATAAAACTGCGAGTATTTATATTCAAATTAATGTACCATAAATTTTGAACTCAAATATTTTATTGACCTCATTCTAATTCACTAACTCAGTAAATTTAGCTTGTTTACACTTTCCATTTAGCCTGAGTACTATTTAATATACTTTATTGTTAATGCCTCAGTTGAGAACCTTCTCTCTCCTTTTATACACCTGTGTCTTTACTGAACTATGTCCTGTCCTTTCCTGCCCTCACCAAAAATAAAAACAAGGAGTCATGAGTGATTCATAGAAACCTACGCTTACCGTATGTAAGCACACACTCCAAGAAACAAAAAGAGCGGGAATTTGGGAATTACGTTCCCCACAGTAATTACTGCAGCTGACTGAGGAACAACACGGGTTTGAACCTGGTGGGTCCTCTTGGCGG
Source organism: Paguma larvata (assembly GCA_030068075.1). Taxonomy (NCBI): domain Eukaryota; kingdom Metazoa; phylum Chordata; class Mammalia; order Carnivora; family Viverridae; genus Paguma; species Paguma larvata. The sequence goes on from CM057843.1 coordinate 25,498,014, forward strand.
ACTTCTCTCAATGCAGTAGGGGACGCAAACGTACATTCTCCTCCTTACGGTCCTCTTGACAGCCTTTTCTCTAGCTGACTGTATTGGAATAATACAGCATGTGATACATACACATAAGAAATGCGCATTAATCAACTACTGATGCTGATCAGTAAGGCTTCTAGTCAATAGTAAGCTATTAGTAACTACGTTTTAGGGGAGCCAAAAGTTAAACATGGATTTTTGACTGTGCCGGGGTTGACACCCCTAATCCCCATGTTGTCCAATTATCTACAATTGTTTTCCTTATATAAAAATTCTGGCAAACAAAGGTGATCAACTTACTTCACACCCCTGCCCAATCTCTATCTCCCAAAATCAACTCAATTTCTAAACTTATTCTGGTGAAAATAACAGGCATAAGTTCAGAATTGTGCAGGTTGCCTCGGACCCTTGGTGCCAGCCGTCGTCGCCTCTGGATCAAGACCAGCTGAGACTGGGGAACCATTTTGTATTACTTGTATGGTTACTAAATGACAGAGAAAGCACTGGAGGTATTTCATAGGAGTGCAGGAAACACGCGAGCAGAGGAAGACCCCCACGCCCTATGACAAGGGCAAGGGCCCCAGCCTGGCCTCCGACGCCGGGCAGCGGCGGCAGCAGCCAGCGAGGAGGAGGAGGCAACCTGGGTCAAGTGTTTCGCTTTCTTTCGATCAGCGGTCTCCTGAGCAGCGTGGAGCTGTCAGATAGTAAGAAACTGCAAGATCACAATCTCAAGGGCAGCGGGGCACCCGAGGCGGCAGCTGACCAGAGGGGATCTGCGGGTGAGGGGAAGGGAGGTGGAGGAGCCCAGGCCGCCCAGAGCAAGACGACCACGAGGCCAGGCAGGCTCCCGGGGAAGCTGGGACCTCCAGGGGCAGTACCCTCAGGGCCAGAAAAGTACACCAGACCCCACCCCTCCTCACCCCCACAAGCACCCCTGAGCACTTGGCGATGGCAGGACGAGGAAAGGAACAAAGGGTGGCCCTGAGGGTGCACAGCCACGATGGCCTCCGTGCATTTCTCACCCAGCTCTACCGAGCCGCACCTTAGGTACCATAAATCCGCCACTTCAAGCGTACCACCAAGGAGCAGAGCGTTTAGGGAGTTTGGCCACCGTCACCACCACCTAATGTCAGAACATTTCCATCATTCCAAAAACAACCGTCGCGCCCGTCTGAAGTCACTCTAACTCCCGCCCCCACCCAGCCTCGTCTGGGCATTTTACATGGAACCAGACAACACGTCGACTTCTGTGTCCTTCATGTGTTTTTGTGAGCTGGCCTCCAGCTCTTGATGGCCCGGGGAAGCTCAATCCGTGAACATGGCTTAATATGATCCCAGGCTGGGGGCCGAATGCCTAGAAACACGAACAAGAACGCGCCCGGGAGGAAAGCACCTTCGTCCCGCACACACCCCCCCCCAAGTCACTTCCCAAGGCAGAAGCAGTAAACAACAAAAAGTAACCGAGCACACAAATAAACACGCTAGCAGGGCGATGACTAACACGAACGACGGACAGACGGCCGCCGGAACACCAGGCAAAGGTAAAATCCTGCACTTACACATTCGAATGAACTAGAAGGCCAATTAGAAACAACTGCCGAAGAGGAAAGTTTCAAAGTGGTCTAGTAATAAACCAAATAAAGTTCTAAAAGATGAAAATTGTAAAAAGCAAACTAAGTGACTTGAAAGGCTTGTTAAACAGAATACGTGATGAGGGAAAATTCAGTGGATGACAATTAGCAGATGTAGCTTAAGAGAGATGGCATGAGCTTGATAAAAAAGAAGAAACTGCCTACGGGCGCCCAGGGTGCTCGGTCAGCTAAGCATCCGACCTCAACTCGGGTCATGGTTTCACAGTTCGTGGGTTCGAGCCCCACGTCGGGCTCTGTGCAGACAGCTCGGAGCCTGGAGCCTGGAGCCTGCTTCAGATGCTGTGTCTCCCTCTCTCTCTGCCCCTCCTAATTCTGTCTCTCAAAACATGAATAAACGTTAAAAAAATAAATTAAAAAAAGAAACTGCCCACAACGCTGCACGAAAGAACAAATCAGGAGGAGATGAGGAAGAGAAACACAGAAAAGAGAGAACTGCATCTAATCAGTTTCACGAGGCGCCGCGGAGGCGCGAGCGGCAGCCGACCGCTCCTGAGCAACAGTGGAAACTGGAGGCGTTGGAACAATGCCTCCTTCGTGCTGCAGGAGACCCTCGAACCCCACCCCACTCTGTGCCCAGGGAAAGAGTCCCAGTAAGAAGTAGGATTAAATAAAGAAATTTTTAGGGGCACCCGGGTGGCTCAGTCGGTTGAGCGTCCTACTTCGGCTCAGGTCATGATCTCGCAGTCTGTGAGTTCGAGCCCCGCGTCGGGCTCTGTGCTGATGGCTCAGAGCCTGGAGCCTGCTTCGGATTCTGTGTCTCCCTCTCTCTCTGCCCCTCCTCTGCTCACGCTCTGTCTCTCTCTGTCTCAAAAATAAATAAAAACATTAAAAAAAAATTTAAAAAAAAAAAAAGAAATTTTTAGACAAACAAAAGGGAAGGTGGCATTAGCAGGCCTTTGTGACTGGAATTTCTAAAATCTTTCAGCCAAGATAAAAGTAATCGCATATAAAAGTCTGAGATGCAAAAGGAATGAAGAACAAAGAGTCATAAATACACGCATGAACCTGAAAGTCCACTGACCACGTAACACAAGAATAGTAACAATCACTCGTGCTGTTGAGAAAAAAGAAGTAAGACACACAACGATCTGGCACATAAGAAACGAAAATGCCAAACGGACTGTCCAAAGTCTTAAGTTGTTCAGGAAGTGGATTCAAAGCCCTCGATTAACTTTATACTGTTTTTGAGTATCACTGCTGTGATTGCTAGGGAACTACTACAAAAGAAACATGGTAAATTACTTCAAAAACAGTAAAGACAAAGAAACTAACAAATACTTTCAATCCATTAAAAGGTATATTTAAAAAAAAAAAAAGACACACTGCAGGCAAGACAAAAAAAAAAATACAAGATGGCAAATTTAAGCCCAAATAAAGGTAAATAGACTAAATGCTCCAATTAAAAGACAAAAGCTGTCAGGCTAGATTTGTTTTTACCCTATCTACAAGTCGTTTACAAAAACTATGAAAAATATAAGGATACAGAAAGCTCGATATAAATAGAGAGAGAAAAAAGTAATCAGTGCAAATAACCAAACAGGAGGAAATGGTATGACTGTATCAGCGAGACACCACAGACCTTACAGCAAAAAGTGTTACTGGGGACAGAGAGTGACTGTCACAACAGACTCCAATGCACTAGGAAGACACAGTTTCAACTGTGCATGACATAATAACATCACCTCCTAATACAGACAAGTCACACACAGGCAGGGTCGTAAAGAGAATTAGACATATCTACAATCACGGTGTGAGGATTCACTACAATTCTCTCAGTTATTGACAGAAGTCAAAACAGTCGGGGAAGATGAAGACGGCAAACACAACACTTGAGGACCGCAAGCATACAGACGACGGCGCCAACGACGGTAGACCAACCTTATGTCCGAGCACACAAGGAACATTTATGGTACTGACCACATACAAGTTTTTAAGGCAAAGTTCAACAAATTTCAAAGGACTAAATTCAGAATACACACACGCATGCACAAACGCAGAGTTGTGCAAGCCACATGGTCCACAACACCAGGGGGCGCCGTTCCCATCAGTCAGTGCCGTAAAGGGCTCCCCTACACTTGGGGTGCACCTGTTACTTCCTTCACAAAATCAAATAGATGTTCTCTGATCAAAATGCAATGAAGCAAGAAATCAAACACCAACTCTAGGAAAATTCCTCTATGCTTAAAAATCACAAAGCACCTTTTAAGTAACTCATAAATCAATACAGCCATATTGAAATTTAGAAAATAATTTGAACTGAACAAAAACCATACATATCAATATTCATTGAACGCAGCTAATAAACATTTAATTTATACATTTATGTAATTTATAATTTAAACTTTTATAATTATGTGCCCAAATTAGAAAAGACAAATGACTGGGAATTAAAAGTATGCATCTCAAGAATTTCCTCCTCAAGAATGGGGGAGAAGGCAATAAAATAAATGCAAGGAAAGGACAAGAGTTAAAAGCAAATGAATCTAACGTTAACAAGCATGCATATCAACAAAGCCAAGAAATGCTTATTTGAAAGACTAATAAAATGGACAACCCTCTGGCAAAAATGGAAACGGTGGATGTACAGACTCTCAGCGTCGGGAGCCCAAAGGGAACGTGACCCCAGTGTACAGACTTTTAAAAGATCACAGGACGATGCCATGAGCAACACGAAACCCACAGGCCATGGGCAGCGCCCTCTAAAAAATGTAACTTCTCAAAACTGACTTAAAAAAACAAAATGCCATTTTAAAAACCTAAATCATAACCTTTAAAAACTCTTTTTACGAAGGAAACTTTAGGATTATGTGACTTCGTTGGCAGGTCCTACCAAGAGTTCCTGGAACAGACAGTTCCAACGTCGAGGGATCATTTTCTGTGGCCCAAGCGTTTCCCCGAAGCCCGAACCGTCCCCAGAGCCATGCGGGGTGGCACGGCGGGGCCGACTCCTCAAAGCACCGGTCCTCTGGGCACCTGGAGAAGGCTGGTGCTTGGGGCTGGCCGTGCAGTCTATGGGACAGCGGCTGAAAGAGGACAGCTGTCCAGTGGCCCTGGACGGGAACAGAACTAAGCCAGGAGGAAGCCGAGGCCCGGCTGCTCTGTGTCACATCCCCCATCTCACACCCAGTAGCCGGACGCACGTGGCGTGGGGGGCGGGGACAGGAAGCTATGTGCATGGGCCATGCCACGAAGGCTCCTTCTAAAACAACAGCAAAACTAATTTATGAGCTCATATGCCAGGAAAAAGAAATTTTTAACACAGCTGAACAACTCAGTCTTTTGAAGATGCGATTTAGGAAAGCATCACGATAGTATCAAGTCCAACAAGCGACAGGCAACGCCCCACAGGGAGAAGAATGTGACTTCGTTTAGAGAAATGACAGACCTACCTAAGTAAAGAAGGCATGCTCTGTTCAGGGACCAGAACGCTCAGTTTTGTAAAGACACGAAATCTCCCCAAACTGCAACACGGGCCCAACGCAATCGCCATCCACATCCAACAAATGTTCTCTGAACTTGGAAACTAAGTCCTCAACTTACACGAAGAGCAAAGAACGAGAGCCAAGACATTCTCGAAGAAACCAGTGCGGGCACCTCCCTCACACGGTGCTCCCCAGAGCCCAGTAAGTAAGTAAGGGGTGGCCAATGAGAACGGACAGAAAGCCCCCGACAGACCGGCACTGACGCGGACACCTGACTCATGACAGAGTCTCACTGAGGGGTGGGTGAGCTTCTTGACAAAACTCACGAGGACGACTAGAAATCCACGTGGAAAACTAAAGGAACGTGGGCCCCTGCCTCATACCACACACCACGTGTACAAAGACCTACACGGGGGCCACCCGGGGGACTCAGTCGGCTGAGTATCTGACTCTTGATTTCGGCTCAGGTCATGATCCCAGGGTCGCAGGATGGAGCCCCGTGTTGAGCTCTGTGCTGAGCATGGAGCCTACTTAAGACTGTCTCTCCCTCTGCCCTCCTCTCCCTGCTAGCAACCTCTCTCTCTCTAAAATAGAAAGAAGAAGAAAGGAAGAGAGGGAGAGAGAGAGGGAGGGAGGGAGGGAGGGAGGAAGGAAGGAAGGAAAGAAGGAAGGAAAGTGAAGAAATAAATATCACTCAAAAAAGATTAGTGTCTGAGTCTTGGAAGGAAGAAGGAACCGTGATGAGGACAGGACACTCGAGGACCCCGAGCGGTTGCAGTGGGCTATTTCCCGACCTGGGTAGGGGGAACACAGGTGTTGGCTTTTAAACTGTAAATAGATATTTTATGCATTTTATTACCTCATAATTTTTTAAACAAAGAAAATCAAATCAAATCAGATGAGAAAAAGACCTTCTTAAATAAAACAGCGAAATGGAAAAAACAATTAGATGATTCCTTCCAGAGCGGTAACGATTATTAACACCCAGAGAGGATTTCTACAACTAAACCCTTAAGGCAGCAAGTCACGCGGCACTCTAAGGCGGCATGATGAAGGGCCCAATTTAGATCTCTAACACCCAAACAGGAAAGGATTTTATTCCTAAATCCTCTTACATGTTAAACAATTATTTCCATTTCACCCTCTGACCTACCTGGCTGTCTAAAGCCCGATGAAACGCACACGTGTCTACCAGGGCAAGGGGGAGCTCTGAACGGAGCCCAGAAGTTACCTGTCTGGGGTCTGCACGCTGAACGCTGGCCAACCGTGACCTGTAGTATTAATCTGATACACCCCTGTAATCTTAAAATTTTAATGCCACATTTAAGCTGGAAGGTGAAATGCTACTGGGGGAAATTAGGTTCAGTGAAAGAACGACGCTAACACACAACCGTTTACTAACGGTAAAGAGTCAACTACCAACTAAGCTATTTGATAAAAGGCGATCTAGTTGGGCAACGTCCATTTCTCCAGGCTTCCTGTCTTCCGTGGCTCCTCCGTGCCGCCCTGAGGGAGCCCCCCCCCAGGGGAGAGATGGCGTAACTAGCACCAGACGGCCCTCCCGCCATACACAACCGGAAACCCGAACCAAACGTAAAAAACACTTCTTCAGACATCAGACAACACGCAGCACAGGAACGTGGTCCCGAGAGAAAGCACAAGACGTCAGCCCCGAGATCGCGAGCCTTCCGTGTGGGCGCTCAGGGCTCCAAGCAGAGCAGCACAGGGTCACTGGGCCGAGGAGACGGAGACGGGAGTTCCTGGAGGCCGAGGCAGCTGGGCCGGAGGGCCGGGGCCCCAAAGCGGGACAGCCTCACAGAGGAGGGGCTCCGGAAGTCTACGGGGCCCCTCACGTTCTTGGCTCAGCACCTGGCTGAGCAGGGGAGGCCAAGCAAAGAACGACTACTGGGTGAGGCTGGGAATCCGTGTTCCAACAAGTCAGAACGAAGCAACTGCACTGAACTCCCAGAACATCCAGCAGAAAGCCCAGAAAGGCCGCACCTTAGGCACAGGACTAGCCGAGACCCGGAGCAAAGCCTTCTCCAGACTAAGAACCACCCCATTCTTCCTGTGAAGAGCCAGCAGCAAATACGTCCGTCTTGCGGGCCACACAGGCTCTGTCTCACCTGCTCGACTCGGCCATCGTAGCACGAGAGCAGCACAGACAGTAAACGGTGTGGCTGTGTTCCCAAGGGCTCAATTTACAAACCTAAGCCAGCGGCCAGGGAAGCCCTACAGGCCATAGCGTGCCACCCCCTGGTCTAGACCTGCGTTAACGGAGCTAGAAAACAAGCCTTGAAAAAATAAAGCTGATTCCAAGACCATTAACTTCCTGACCGGACAAAACCCAACACTGTTTAAATGAAGAAAATAATACCAGGGGCGCCCGGGTGGCTCCGTCAGTTAACCGTCCGACTTCGGCTCAGGTCATGATCTCCCAGTTTGTGAGTTCGAGCCCCGTGTCAGGCTCTGTGCTGACAGCTCGGAGCCTGGAGCCTGCTTCGGATTCTGTGTCTCCACCCACCCCCCCATCTCTCTCTCTCTCTGCCCCTACCCAGCCCACTCGCATGCTCTCACTCTCTCTCAAAAATAAATGTTAAAAAAATAAAATAAAATGATAAAAGACAACAATACCAGACGCTCCGCAACGCAACATTCACTACATCCAACATTCAACCCACAATTACTAGATGTGAGAAAAGCAGGAAAATGTAATCCATAAACGGAAGAAAACCAGTTAATAGAAACAGACCCAGAAATGACGGCAATGATGGAAATAACAGATAAGAGTGGTAAAATGGTGTCACAAATTTGTTCTAGGATTTAAAGGAAAACACGAGTATAAAGGAGAGAAATGCAAACCATAAAAAACCCAAGAAGAATTCCTCGAGACTAAAAATATAATATCTGACACAGAAAATACACTGTACGGGCGTGACGACATATCACACGCCGAGGAAGAGGAAGTGAGAGAAGCAGAAGACCCGGCGAGAGCGACGATCCACCGGAAACGGAGGGGAAGGGTGAGCAGGAAGGAGCCTCAACGGAGCAGCGTCAGGCGTCTCGAACCGTGTGACTGGAGTCCTGGCCGACGGACGGGGAGAAGGGGAGGAACAGGGGAAAGATGGAAACCGTACGGCAGTACGCTTCCCAAAATTCTGGTGAAAACTATAATCCTGAGATCCAAGAATCCAAGAACCGCGAGCCGGCGAATCACAAAGAAAACTACGCCGGGGTGGGTGACGATGAGACTGCTAAATTCCGAGGAGAGAGGAAAACGGTAAGAGCAGGAACAAAAGACGCCTGACCTGTTGAGGGAACAAAACCGAGGCCGACGGCACACGTCCCGTGGGGACGCGGGAAGTCCCAAGTGCTGAAGGGGGAGAGTGAAAGCAGGACTGTACACACGGAAAACACCCCGCGGAAAGGACACCGAAACAGACGCTCCGGACAGACAGAAGCGGAGGAAGCCGAGGAAAGCACGGCCGGCGGCAGACGGGGGCTACGCGAAGAAAAATGACCCCAGCTGCAAACTCAGAGCCACACGAAGGGAAGACTGGAGAGTGAAATACGCGGGTAAACAGGAAAGATGTTTCTCTTATTTTCTAAGTTTCTTTGAAAGGTAGTTGGCTATTTCAAGAAATAATGGCAACGCAGTGTGGGGTTTATAACACACAGAATTCGATGTAAATCGACAGCGCGGGGGGGGGGGGGGGACGGGGGACCCAGCTGGGGGGCTCTCACGCCACAGGTGACGGGGACAGCGAGTACCTGCAGGCACAACCTGAGAAGGTAAAGATACAATACTGCCTTAAAACCACCACCGAACCTCTGCCAACGGGGCCATATCCTGAGGGCAATCTTTCCCATTTTTAATTAACATTTAAAAAAAATCATGCAGAAGATTTTAAAAATCAAGTACAGGAAAATAAAACGTTTTATAAAGATACTTCTACGGATCCCCACTTCCCCTCCAGCCCGTAAGCGTGCACCATTCCAGAAATGTTCTACGGAGACGAGCGGGTACTGTTACGTGCACACACAGCTGTTTAAGAGCAGAAACGGGGCCGCACCATGCCGTCTGTTCTACGCCTCATCGGGGGGTTTACTTCAGGGTTTTTTATTTAATAATATATCCTGGAAACCTTCCCGCAAGGGCACACGCAGAATGACTTCACTGTCTTTACTAAGCTGCGTGGAGTCCAGCGCCCAACGCACCCTAATGTCGCCAACCCTCTGTTGATGGGCAGGAGGTCCCCTGCAACCATCCAGAAGTACTCAGTGAACGAACGCACGAGGGCTGTCACGGATATTCGTACAGGAAACTGCAACGATCTTAAATGCCACTTTTCTACATTTAGTTGGATTTATTATTCCTTCCTTAAAACAGGCTCACAACTCTATAAAGATGATGATTCTTAAAATCGGGCCCTTATGAAAATATTAACATACCACTTTCAGAACACTCTCTAAGTTCGAGCATCAAAGGGAGAATAAAAATGATCTACAGGACGGACCTTAATCTACTGAGCGCGAAATTCTTCCCAAAGAGAAAAAAAGATACCACCAGGTACAATCCGGCAACTACTTCTCAAATATTATTTATTTAAGTGAAAATATATTTAGTTAAATGAAAACCATCAGTAATTTCATAAGGCAATAAAACAGATCATAAATTGGGCTCCTCTGACTAAAGGTCCGAGTGGTAACGTAAGACGCTGCCGGGGCCGGCGAACGCATCGGAAACCAGCGGGCCCGGGAGAGCTTACAACAAGCAAGGGCAGAGCAAGGGGCCCGGGGCCCAGCCTTGCCGAGGAGGACAGACGGGGGTCAGGGCGGGGAGCAGGGGCGGGAGCCCAGGGAACCAGGCGATCTCCAAGCCCGCCGCAGGCACGCTTTTTGGCACCGGGGGTCCTGGACAGCACCCGAAGTGGACACAGCACGTGGAGCCCCGCACCGCTCAGGGGTCACTGCCCGACACACTGGCTGCAGGACCCGGGCAGATCCGAGACCAGGGAGGGCCTTCGGGCTCCCGAAACTGAAACTCAGAAGAATATGAGGCAAACCAGAACTCACAGAAGGAACCCGCGCTCTGGAAGTAACGGGCCTAGCGTTGTCCGAGTGGGGCCTCTCTGAACAGAAGCAGACGCCCGGTGATCAGCACCGGGACACAAAGAACCAAATCTAGGTCACAGAAGTGTGGCTTCAGGCACAGTTCCAAAGTCCAGTGGTCAGTGCCAGGCCTTCGACTTCTGGGGCGACCCCACACCCCTTCTCCCAGCGGGGCCCCAGGAGAGCCGAGGGACGCCCTGCCTGGCCCAGGACAGCCCCAGGCTAGTGAGCCCGCTGCAGGAAAGGAACACAGAGGAAGTCGGGGTGCTACCAGCAGCAGGAAGAAGGGGCTCGCGGCGCGCACACGCCCAGAGACCTCCTCCGGCGGCGGCTCCCAGACCGGACGCTGCGGGAACAGAGCACCTCGTCTCCAGAGCACCTTTACCAAAAAGAAGGGGCCGTAGTGACCTCTCCTTCCAGCCTGATCTGGGAGGTCCCCAGAACGGTTCTTCTGAGAATACTTGCTCTGAATGAAATGAATTCGACGTCTAAAAAAATGAGAGCTATTATTGAACACCTAACCCTTGCCATGATGCTTGCGAGGATCCGTGCGTTCTCGGTAACATTCACAAACAATGATTTATGGGAAGCGTGTCATAAAGTCTAGTTTTTGATAAATCTGCAGCATTTGCCAGAACCTCACACCGCACACTTGGGTGGAGCGCGGATCTCAGGAGAGCCCACAGCCTCTGAGGGAAAGGGGCCGGAAGGGTTACAGGAAAAAGCAGACAGGCAGCTAAGCCTGCCCACAGGGGACCTTGGGGGCGGTCACCTGAACCCCTGCCCCTTGCCGATTGATGAAAGCTGCAGGCACAGCTTGCTGTCTTGACAGGGGGCAATTTCCACTCTTTTTCCTCCAAACAGTTGATATCTAAGCCACCGCACGAAGACGGGACGGACCTCACTAGTAGCTCTGCAACAAGAGTCTGCGGAGGAAGCGCGCAGGTGCCTGGTTCCCGCTCCCCGGAGCAAGAGACGCTGCCACTCGCTGCACCCGCACCTGCGCCTGCGCCTGGGCCCACGACCTGGGCCTGCGACCTGCACCAGCACCTGGGCACGTGACCTCACGTCAGCGGTCCCCAGGCTTCACAGACATTATCCTGGGCAACCGTCTCAACCTCGCTCCCCTCCCAGACGTGAACAGAGGCCAAGGGCACAGCAGGAAAGTAACCAGCTCGGGCGGAGGTCAGTCTGACACCAAGTCCATGGTCTCAGATAAAAACACGGCTGCCTCTTCCACTTTGAGAAAATGTCTGTGGGGATTTTCGGAGTCTCTGTAAGAAGGGACTTTAAACGGACACGGGCCCTCGCCCTAGGCCGCACCGAGACTGGACAGAGAAGGTGGAAGCCAGGACTCCCGGGTCGTGTCAGATCAGGGCTCGGACTCCTGGTCCTGCTTCTTAGCAGCCACCGGACCTGCCGAACCGCCCCGGTCTCTGGAAGCCTCGGTCTGGTCAACGGAAAGGCCGAGGGCACTGCGCTCAGTGAGCGCGAATGAGCGCGAGCGGGAGCAGCAGAGCCGGGACCCAGCCGAGCGCCGGGGGCAGATGCCAGGGGAGCTGCTTCCCAGCAGGAGGGAGGCCCTGAGAGGGGCCTCGGTGGGGCGGGTCCTGGCCGCTGCCTTGTTTCTTGTACCGCGCGTGCTGGTCACATGTCTGATCGCTTTGTGACGATTCACGGAGCACTTAAGATGTGAACTTTTCCACTGGGCTTCAGTGAAGTTTACTAAAAATAAACTTGAGAACCCGACTGTCACTTCAGTGTGCCGAAGCAACCATGTTCTGTAAAGGTACCTAGCACAGAACCCGGAAGAAAGCGAAAGGCCCTGAGCTCAGAGGGGCCAGAACGGTGCTGGGCCCGACGGCAGGAGGACGCAGGCACGGTCCCCATCGCTGCGGCGACCCAGCCCTCGCTGCGCCTCCTGTCCCCACACCCTGCGTCCTCGCGCGCTTTGTTTACCTGTAACCGAGGGCACACCGTGACCTCTCGTAGCCCAGCCCTGACTCTGTTCCCACGATGTTTCCCCCCACGAATTGTTACGGGAGAACGAGATCAGTCCAGCTCATTTGCTCATGCCCGTCAGCCTGCGGAAGTGGCTGCCCTTGGGCCGGCCGGCCAACTCCGGCCCGCTCGGCTGCAGCTGGGAAGGGGCCGGGCCGTGTGCTCCACCAAGGGCTTCCCTTCAGGAGAAGCCAGGATTAAAAAGGGGAAGAAAGTTTCACTGCAAGGGGCTACGGACTGGCAGACACCAAGGTCAGGGCCAACTGCTCCCCAAACAAGTCCTTCTCTTCCTCGGCCTCTGGTCAGCCACGTGACTCCCCCTTCTCAACTCTGACTGGCCCTCCTGGTGGGCAGCCTCCCTCTTTGCCCTTCGAGAACTTCCATCTAGCATTACCCCTGTGGAGTCAGTTTCCAAATTCTTTCTCCCAACTTGATTCATGCCTTCAAGTTTAAGGGCACCTCAAACTCAACCTGTCTAAAACCAAGTTCATCAGCTTTCCTCCAGAAGCACGCCTTTCTCTGAGTTCACTTTCTGTTACTAATCTCTTGGTTCCAGATTTAAACATAACAAAAAACTTAACAAAACAGATTAGGGTTGCCTGGGTGGCTCGGTCAGTTAGGCATCCAACTCTTGATTTTGGCCAGGTCATGATCGCATGGTTCATGAGTTCCAGCCCCACATCGGGCTCTGTGCTGACGGTGCACAGACTGTTTGGGATTCTCTCTCCTTTCTCTCTGCCCCTCCTCTCTCTCTGCCCCTCCTCTCTCTCTCTCCCTCTCTTTCAAAATAAGTAAATATAGGGGCGCCTGGGTGGCTCAGTTGGTTAAGCGGCCGACTTCGGCTCAGGTCATGATCTCACGGTCTGTGAGTTCAAGCCCCACATCGGGCTCTGTGCTGGTGGCTCAGAGCCTGGAGCCTGCTTCAGATTCTGTATCTCCCTCTCTCTCTGCCCTTCCCTTGCTCATACTGTCTCTATGTCTCTCAAAAATAAATAAACGTTAAAAAAAATAAGTAAATATAAACCCAAAATAAATAAATATAAACCCAAAATAAATAAACAAAATCCTTTTTAAAAAACAGATTAGACTTGAAGACATCACCATAAATGCATGTTTAGCATAATACAAAGATAGTTACATCTGGAAATATTTCTAGCCATATATAAATAAGGCAGGGGGGGGTGAGGGAGGCACAAGTAGAGACAACCAACAAACATGACCTCAGCCCTGACCAAGGTCACATCCACAGTGACAAGTCATGTTGAGAGCAGTGATAAGACATGGTAAGAAGGGCACTTCCCCTCCAAGCTCTTCCTCTCCAAACCTATAACCCCTTTCTTATCCAGTGAAAACCATCAGACGCACCCCAACAGAGGACGATCTACCACACCCCTGCCCGGGGCTCCTCCAAAACCAGGCTGAGAGACGATGCCTCACAACTAAATGTGGCCTGGTGTCCTGGGTGGGGCCCTGGGGCAGACGAAAGAGGACAGCTAAAAACAGGACATCCGAATACAGTGTGGGCTTTAGATGATGATAACGTATCCATATTGATTCGTCAGTTGCGACAAGCGTACCATCCTTACTGTAAGACGTCAGGACGAGCGGAAACCAGGCACGAAGTATCTGGGAACTGTGTCTTCTCAATTTTTCTATAAATCTAAAACTATCATAAAAGAGTCCATTCAAAAAAAAAAAAAAAAGAAAGAAAGAAAGAAAAGAAACCACCACAACAGTTCTTCTTTCTCCAAATTACTCACCAAGCCCGCGACCCTTCCCTCCCTCTCAGGCTCTCACTACTCCACACTTCACACCCCACCTCTACTCACAATCCTTCAGAGATCTGTCGCTTTCCAAGCAAGTGTCCTTTCTTCTTTTGAGAGAGAGGCGGGGGGGGGGGGGGCGCGGCAGAGGGAGAGTACACTTGGAGGAGTGGAGCAGAGGGAGAGAGAGAGAGAATATTAAGCACCAAGCTCAGCACAGAGCCTGACACGGGGCTCGATCCCACGGCCATGGGATCGTGACCTGAGCTGGAATCAAGACTTAGAAGTTCAAATGGCGGAGCCGCTCTGGTGCCCCAGAAACGCCCTCTCCTCACTCTGCATTCAGGCCTTTAAAGACTTGGCTCCAGGGGCGCCTGGGTGGCTCAGTTAGTTAAGTGGCTGACTTCAGCTCAGGTCATGATCTCATGGTCTGTGAGTTCGAGCCCCGCATCGGGCTCTGTGCTGGTGGCTCAGAGCCTGGAGCCTGCTTCAGATTCTGTATCTCCTTCTTTCTCTGCCCTTCCCCTGCTCACACTCTGTCTCTATGTCTCTCCAGAATAATTAAACGTTAAAAAAAAAAAAAAAAAATTTTAAAGACTTGGCTCCAATGCCTGTGGTGCTCCCGGAGCAGAGAGCTCACCTCACTCCAGGCGCCCTTCCCTTCCCTACTCCCCCCTGCCCCCTGGGCTCCACTGGCTAAGATCCCCCTACACACCCCCTCCCTGCCCTCCCAGCTTCCCCCTGACGTGGCTGGCAGCAGCCAGGTGTGTGCCGCCCCCCAGCTCCACTCTTCTGCCTCACCTGGCCTGCGAGCTGGTCCCCACCCCTCCCTAACTGGGGAAGAGGGCCGAGCCTTCTACCAGGCACGGGAAGCCCCTGCCACAGCCACCCACACTACCCTCCCGCCGTGCTACTCCTTTCACGGACACTGGGCGCCACCCATAGGCCTCCCCGGAAGGGCCTTCCCCCCACCTTCCGGCCCCGCGTCCGGCTCGGGCCCCAGCTCCCCCAGGAGATCTCCTCCAGCAGACTCCTCTTCCAACCCCGCCCCAGCCGCTGGCCACACCGCTGCTTTCCACCGAGCGGTCACGCGGCCTGGAGCCACGAGTTAGGCATCTCGGCATCGTCGGTCTGACCCGCTAGGCTGGCCTGCACACGCGCCGACTCCGCGGTGCTTCCAGAGTCCGGGACCGGCCACGCTCCCTCTTCATTCCCACCAAAGAACCGGCAGGGCAGAGGCGCTTCCTCGGCGGTCAGCAAAGAGCGAGCGAGCAGTGGCTGAGTGACGGTGCTCCGTGCTCCGGGGCGGCCAGCGCGGCGTGGTCTCTCCCAGCCCCGGCCCCCCGACACTCACGCTCCCCGAGGGGCAGGAGAACGCGGCAGGCGAGGCCGGATCCGGGCTCCACGGCTCACTGGCTCCATGACCTCCGGCAGATTATCTGGCCTCTCTTGCCTCAGCCTCCTCAGCTGTAATTGGGTAAAAGAGCACCTGCTCACAGGGTTGTTCGGCAACTCGAGGGGCCGTCAGTATGGAAACCTGGCCCACGGAGGGTCCGACCCGGAACAAAGCTAGTGCAGACCTTCTTCGACTTACGGGGAGGTTCATGCCCACGGATTCGTGGTAAGTTGAAAATAACGGAAGTCGAAAATGCACGCCCTACCCCTGCCTACCGCCACAGCTCGCTCGGCCAAGCCCGGCTTCAACATGCTCAGGACGCACACTGGCCCGCGGGTGAGTGAAACCCTCCTGCCCAAAGCCCATCTCCCAATACGTGTGATTTACTGGATGCCGCACTGCAGGTGACAAGCAACGGCTCTGTGGGGACAGGGCGGCTGTCACCGTATCAGCTGCCGACCCCGGCGATCGCCGGCTCACCCGGGGCTGCGCTCACTGCCCGGCATCACGACAGAGGGTGGGACCACGAATCGCCAGCCGGGAAGAGATCCGAGTTCGAAATCCCGAGGAGGGTTTCCACCCAACGTGTGTGGCTTTCACGCCCTCACAAAGTGAAAAACATGTATGTCGAGCCATCCCACGTCACAGACAGTCTCCTCCTATTTTCCCAGAGGCCGAAAAGACACTACAGCTGGTGGCTGGGACAGTGTTAACACTGATCTAGTTCTGGCGGGTCGTGGGGGTTTCCCGAGTACCCTGCCTCATCACTATGCTTCAGGCCCTACGAGGACAGGGTATCAAAACTGGTGAGTCCAGGGGCGCCCGGGTGACTCCGTCCGTGTACATCGGACTTCGGCTCAGGTCATGATCTCCCAGTTCAAGCCCCGCGTCGGGCTCTGTGCTGACTGCTCGGAGCCGGGAGCCTGCTTCGGATTCTGCGTCTCCCCCTCTCTGTCCCTCCCCTGCTTGTGCTTTCCCTCTCTCGCTCTCTTTTTCTCTCTCGAAAATAAATAAGTGAACATTTCTTTTAAATAGGTAATTCAAAATAACCCTTTAATGACACACAGTATAATCTTGGCTGCAGGGAGGGGTTAAGAGGGAAGACAGAGAAGTGGAAAATACACCAAAATATTAACAGTGCCATACATATAATTTTTACATAATTTTATAAAATTTTTTTCTCATTGTTCCATTTTTCCCCATTTTCTAAATATTTTACGACGTGTGTTATTTCTGTAATCTGAAGGAAAACAAGTTTCCAAGAAACACAGTTTTGTCAAAAAAATGATAAAATATTTTTCAAGTACTAAGACCACTCCGGGCATAAACTTTTACTTAAAGGACGAAACTCTTCCGGGCAAACCGTCCGGCCTGCTGACCAGGGAACGACACTTCCTCAGGAGAAGCACTGCGTGCGTGAAGTGAGGGACCGAGGGGCGGCTCTCCGGACAGGGTCCTGAGCCACACGGCAGGTCTGACCCAGGCCCCGCCACCGCCAGGCCAGGCCAGGCCAGCTGCAGGGCACCCCCGGTGCACGGTGAAGGGGCAGGACACGGAATGACACGTGCCCGTGTATTTAGGACGTGGTTACAGGAGAGAAACACAAGACACCTGTGTCTCTGCAGAAACTCCATCTGGACCTGAGCCAGGGCTAGAGGCTGGCGGGAAAGGGAAATGTCTAATTTACATGTGACGGTGCTTTTACTCTCGTGTATCTTTGAGCTGATGGTCTGACCAACCTTTAGAGATAAAAGCAGCAGCTTCCCAGGAAAACACCGCACAGGGCGAGTCACCGCCCGGCTCGTCAGCAAATGCCCACAGGCGCCAGGACCAGGGTGCAGCGGGGAGGAATGAAGACAGACACCGAGGGGACAGGGGCCTGGGGACCATTTTAAGCAACACTTCTAACATTTCCCACTGAAACACTCTTTAAAGAAAATTTTCTCCAATCTCCAGAGTCAGACACATGCTCCTTCCCCTCCCAGGCGCCCACAGTAGCTCGCCCCTCTCTCTCTTGCACCCGGCAGGGTCCCCGAGTCCTTCTGCCGGTCAGTGACCCAGGTCCGCTGCCCTCTGTCCCAGGGGGCGCTCGGCCGCCCGCACGTCCCCCGCACTGGCCCAGCTCCGCGGCCGCCGGTTCCTCCCGGGTCGCAGCTCCCCGTCCCGCCCGACCCACACGGGTGCTCTCACACACGCCTGCACACCCGACACACATTCCCTCCCTTTCTCTCTCTCTCTCTCTCTCTCTCTACAGCCAGTGCACTCTTTCTAAAATCCTGATTAGGTCACTACCCTTGCTTTAAACCATTTCTTAATCATCCTTAAGACAAAATCCAAATTCCCAGGGCCTCGTGAAGCTTGTCGGGACTCGCCCTGTCCTCCTGTCCATCCGCACAGACCCTCACTACTTCTCCAGCACAGTCCCCGCCCCATTCACCTGACCGCCGTCTGTCTACTGAGCACCTACTACCAAGTGTCACTGTGTGAGAAGCCGGGGACACAGCAGTGGACAGCACAGAGTGGAGTAGAGAAAACACAAGCTGGTGTCTGGGTGGCAGAGGGAAATTCGGCAGGTGGCGTACACGTGGTCAGCAGCTGTCTTGGGACTGGGGGGGAACCCCCTCCGGGAGACCCAGCCTCAGAAGGGCAGCTCCCCAGAGGCCGGGCTCCCCCCTCCCTGCGTCTGCACACCCGGTGCTTCGGCCAGCCCCCCCCCACCAGCCGATTTCTGCTCCCTTCCAAGTCCTGACGCAGAGTCTTCCAGGAGCCCCTCCCGCACTCTGTACGCAGCCGCCACCACCCCAACGCCCTGCCTTCTGGGCTGAGTCAACCCATCTTCCCCAAAAACTAGTAAACGCCTAAAAAGTGGGAGTTGTTCACCAGTGAATCACCAACACTTAGCAAGAGCCGGCACAGAAAGGCACCAGACAAACCTCAGCTGAATTACCGAATTCCATAAATCAGTTGTTTGTGACCTAACTGTCCTTCCCCCCACCCCGCCCCTAGCACCTGACCCTGTCGCTCACCTGCGGTACCCAGCACAGAGCGCCCGGTGCAGAGCACAGCCGCGTGCCCCACGCACGCAGACCCTGTGGGCAGGTGGAATTCCAAAATCACCACCTCACTACTCAGGTGCAGAAACATAATCACCGCATCGTGCATTTATTTTGTAGAAGAATGTCGTTTTCCTCAAATCAGACACAAATCACTCCAGGGCCACACCCACGTGTTGTGTCTGCTTGTCCCCGATCCCGGGCTCCGCACCCTAAACGTACACGGGACTGCGTGTGCATAATAACCACTATTTCCACAAAAGACACTGAGAAACCCCGAAACTCACTCTTTTAAATTTATTTGAAAGAGAGAGCAGGGAAGAGGGGCAGAGAGAGAGGGAGAGAGGGAGGAGAGAGAGAATCGCAAGCACGCTGTGTGCACAGTGCAGAGCCTGATGCGGGGCTTGATCCCACGACCCCGGGACCACGACCTGAGCCGAAATCACGAGTCAGACGCTCAACCGACTGAGCCACCCAGGCTCCCCACTGAAACTCACTTTTAATTTTTTTTAGTGTTTATTTATTTTTGAGAGAGAGAGAGAGAGAGAGGGCAAGCATAAGCGGGGGAGGGGCAGAGAGAGGGGGAGACACAGAATCTGAAGCAGGCTCCCGGCTCCAAGCTGTCAGCACAGAGCCTGACGTGGGGCTTGAACCCATGAACCGCGAGATCACGACCTGAGCCGAAGTCGCGCACAGAGCCCGATGCGGGGCTCGAACCCATGAACCGTGAGATCATGACCTGTACCGAAGTCGGCGTCTTAACCGACTGAGCCACCCAGGTGCCCCCCCCTTTTTTTTCTTTTTTTTAAGTTTATTTCTTTTTGAGAGAGAGAAAGAGCACAAGCAGAGGAGGGCAGAGAGAGAATGAGACACAGAATTCGAAGCAGGCTCCAGGCTCCGAGCTGTCAGCACAGAGCCCGATGCGGGGCTCGAACCCATGAACCGTGAGATCATGACCTGTACCGAAGTCGGCGTCTTAACCAACTGAGCCCCCAGGCGCCGCTGAAACCTGCCTGTAACAGCACATTTTCCAGGAGATTTGGGCATCTCACTGTATGCGGAGTTCATCTCAAACAACGATGTAAGGAAGTATTAGCCTCTCAGTGGGCCTGCGTCCCCAGGCGCCATGGGTCAGCAATTCAGAAACCACCCCCCCAACCCCCCGCATCCTAGTCCAGGGCGAGTGACTCCGTGAGGGCAGTGGGGCCAGAGCCTCGCCGCCACGAAGCAGTGACAGGGCTGCAAAGGGACGGAGGAGAACATGCCTGGAGGCCACGACCAGCACTGGAGACCCCTCTGCGCACTCGAGGTTTGCGGCGTCAACAGAGAAGCACACACTGAAACCCCGCGTGTCCCCCTACCTCCTCCGCTGAGGGGCCTACAGACAACAGAGCAGCGGCCGCAAGAAGCAAACCTAGTGCCCGGATCCTGCTCCTAAAGCCCCTCCCCCCCCCCCGGGAGCCGGGATCGTGGAGAAATGCTGATTCCAGGCTCAGGCAGGGAACACAAGAGAGCCTGGAGCATCTTATTGTGCCAGAAAGCAAAGAAGCGTTCAAAGCCTCGTACGTCAAAGGGGCGATGGCGACAACCGGAGAGGCCCTGTGAGCAAGAGAACAGATACGGACGGTGACGCCCGCATGACGGGCGCTCAGAAGGGGGCTCTGAACAGCCCCACTCCCACTGCACTCCCGCCCAGAGCACACGGGGGACCCACACCTGAGCACGCTCTACGGTGACGGCCCTGAACTCGTGGCAAACATCGAGGTCAACAAACTCGTAACAGACAGCAGGACGCCAAGCGCCAGGGGCTGGGAGGGGAACCGGGAGTCAGAGGGTGCGGAGCTTCCGTTTGGAAGGACGGCGAAGTTCCGGAGGTGCACGGGCGGGGGTGCACGACAGCGTGGAGGTACCCGAGGCCACTGAGCTGCACGCTTAAGAGTAATTCAAGTGGTAAGCAGATTAGCATATTTCACCACAATAAAAAATGTCAAGGTTAAGAAATTCTAAGGCTGAGAAGCTCCTTTGTATTTAGGGAGGTTACACAGGCAAGACCATTAAGGGCGATGGGTGATCCTGAGTGGGGGCAGGGAGGGCAAAACTCGCTAACGAAGGGGCGCTGCTGGGGGACACGGCCACGTTGTCCTGGGAATCGCGGATTAATCACAGTCGCACATCGATGACAGACACGGTCACGTAAGAGAACGTCTCGCTCGTAGGAGCTGCACAGTCAGGCCTGAAGGGGCACAGTCTCCAACTTACTCGTCCACGGCAAGGGGAGAAGATGCCGCAGTTAGAGATCCGAACACACAGCAAGGACAGAGGAGACGAGGGAAGGTGACAGCAGGCCATGGGCCTGGGGGGGGCTTCGGGAGGTGGCCCGGGGGGGCCTGGGGGGGGCGGTTCGGGGGGGTTCCCTGCACTAGCCTCACAGCTTTCCTGTCAGTTTGAAATCCTATCTAAACTGAGAAACAGAAAACAGTACGCGTCAGGGGCGCCAGCGGGCCCGGTCAGGTGAGCCCCCGCCTCCCGATCTCACCTCGGGTCCTGATCTCAGGGTTGACAGGAGCCCGCACCAGGCCCTGTACTGACGGCGTGGAGCCTGCTTGGGATTCTCTCTCTCTCCCTCTCTCTCTCTCTGCCCGTCCCCTGCTCATGGTCTCCCTCTCTCTCTCTCTCAAAATAAATAAATAAACTTGAAAAATTAATAGTACTGGTCAAGAAAAAAAGCCACCTCTGAAAGCAAACTGACTTGGGGCTCAAATCATCACTTGTTCTCAGTGGCCCCCTCTCCTCCGGCCACTGGGGCGCGCACACACACACACCCCCTCCCGCCCCCAAGGAGCTGCACCCGTCTGACAAGTTCAGGCTCAAGACCATGACTAAAGCATTAATTATCATGCCAAACATTTCCTGGGATAACGTTTTCTACACATTAAACTGAACTCACAGGAAGAAAAGGTGTCAAACCTCGGCTCTACCGAAACAAGTAGAATAGATGTCCCAAGTACTCTTTTAATGTCCTCTCAATAAAAGCAGGAAGGAGTCAGGAACCTGAAGAACACCACCCAGATCTAATCCACACGCTATCTTGTTAAAACTCGGGCTGTAGAATCTCCAAGGTGATAATGAGGAGAGATGTTTTATTTCAGGACTACCTCCACGGCACGCGGTTCAAAATGGAACACGGCACATTTTTTAAAGCAGGTTAAAAAAAAAATCCACGTAGATGGTCCTCTGTGGCTCCTGAGCCTCCCGTGACAAATGCCAAGGGCCGGTTCGAGCGCGGGGAGAGGGCGCCTGTGCTGGCCGCCCGCTCTTTAACCCCCAAGGTCTGACCGGCCTGTGGACCCCGTCCCCCGGGCAGGTCACCCTGCTGCTCTGGCTGCCTGGCTTTGGACGTGGTTTCTCACTTGGATCCCCGCAGCTCCCCTCCCCAGCTGGTGTTCCCACCCCCAGCCCCACTCCTCCGAACCCTCCGCTCCAGCCACGGTCAACAAGATCTCTCCAAACACAAACCTCTGTGTGATTCTGCCCTACTTCCGCCTGTGCGCAGCCCCCCCCCCCCCCACCACATCGCAGTCATTAGTTGCTGAGAGTTTCATGCTCTCAATGGGACGGATTTGTGTGTTCCATAAATGCAGTTCAATGCAAATAATTTCCCTGTTTAATGTAAGGGCAAAGTTTTCCCCATAACCACGCCACCCTCACTGTAAACGCACATAACGGTGCGTCACAATTTAGCGTGGGTGTGGCTGTCGGTCCTACTAGATGCTAGGGTCCTGGAGGGCACGGCACACTGTAGGTGGGCACAAACCCGTGAGGAACTACAGTGCAGGCCTCTGGCCGCCCCTGCCACGCCTGGATCGATGCTCCTTCACTCACAGGACAGGACGCGACCGGGTGGCAGCAGGGAGAAGGCCTCCAGGGCGCGCGCCAGAAGTCGGGGTGGGGGGGGTGTCAACGGGAGGCCCTAACGATGGCTACGTGCTTACAGACGGAGCAACTGGCTCCACAACCGCACGGGGCTCTTCACCGACACAAGCTCCAGAACGGGAAGGGCGTTAACAGGTCCCTTTTAGGTCTGCTCTTAATTTCTGGTCCTCTCCGCTTGGTATTTTTGGCCAACCACCTGACATCCTCAAGCCCTGCTTCCTAATTTAAGTCTGACACCCACTTTCTTTCTAACTATACTAACGAGTCTCAAACTTTTGAGGAGAGAACACCTTTACACTCAAAGATTACTGAGGACTCCCAAAGAGCTAAAAGTAATTTTTTCTACATGTTTATTTATTTTTGAGAGAGAGCGAGCACTCGAGCAGGGGAAGGGCATGGAGAGAGGGAGACAGAATCCCAAGCAGGTTCTGCACCGTCAGTGCAGAGCAGATGCGGGGCTTGAGCCCATGACCCTGAGACCATGACCTGAGCCAAAATCAAGAGTCAGACGCTCAGCCGACTGAACCGCCCAGGGGCCCCTCGAAGGGCTTTTTCTATGAGCTGCACTTACCAGCATTTTCCACCTTAGAGGTCAAAATTAAAAAAAAAAAAAAAAAAAGAATGGATTTCCTGGGTGGCTCAGTCGGTTGAGCATCTGACTCTTGATTTCGGCTCAGGTCGGGATCCCAGGGTTCTGGGATCGAGCCCTGCACTGGGCTCCACACTCAACACGGAGTCTGCTTAGGATTCTCTCTCTCCCGCTGCCCCTCTCCCCTGCTCACACGTGCGCGCATGCTCTCTCTCTCCAACATAATTAAAATCGTCCTCTATCCTTTAAAAAAATGTTTAAAAGAATGTATTTCTTTATTAACTGATTTAAAATATAAATTCATTATGTATTTCAATAGATATTTCTATGAAAAAGACTGTTAGACGAGTGACAGTTTTTTGCAAATCTCTCTAAGGTCTGTCTGAGCAGAAGACCTCTGGACGCCACATTCTCTTCCAGTCCGCTGTGACATGTTGTTTTGACCGAAGCGGACGGAGAAGCTCTGGCCCCCCGGAGATACGCAGATGAGGAGAGCGAGAACAGCAGCAGGTCCAAGTCCCTGAGAACATACTTCCTTGACCCCACGTCGAACTCGGTAAATTGTAGTTTCTGTTTTTTTTTTTTAAAGTTTATTTTTGAGAGGCATAGAGACAGAGCATGAGCAGGGGAAGGGCAGAGAGAGAGGGAGACACAGAATCCGAAGCAGGCTCCAGGCTCCGAGCTGGCAGCACAGAGCCCGACGCGGGGCTCGAACTCACAGACCCTGAGATCATGACCTGAGCCGAAGTCGGCCGCCTAACTGACTGAGCCACCCAGGCGCCCCAAATTGTAGTTTCTTAAAGGTGAGAAGCAGTCCCTGTGAACAGACAGGAAACGGACCACCCGGTCGGCCTGTGGCGCCGCACCTCACTGTGTCGACGCGCACCGGCTCCCTTCGAGGGGATCCCTCCCCCGTGGAGGACTCGGGGAGAGTGTGGATTGGGCCTCTGGAAACACCAGCTCACTGAACTATCCGGATCTTCCAAATGAGGGCGCATTTCATTCCATGTTTCGTAGCCAAACAAACACTATTCCTTCTACCACCGTCGTCTCGTCGGAAGAGTCCTCAGGGGCGGACACAGTTTTTCCAAAACTCTTCATTTTCACTGAAAGCCCAAATTTTATCTCAGCCACACATCCTGTCAGTCTTCTTCCTCGAAGTGACAGTCACCGTTCGTTGGAAACGTCTGCTGGAGACGCAGGCCTGAGCGCCCAGAGTCGGCCGTTCGCCTTCTTAAGGGTCCAGCGCGGGCGCCCCCCTCGGGCAGCAGGGGGCCCAGCCGGCACCCCGCAGGGCTCTTCCCAAGGCGGCCACCCACCACGCGGTATGGGAAGGGGGGCGCGAAGGAGGACACAGCCCATGCGCCTTATCGTCAAGAGGGGCGGAGCTGTGCACAGGAGCGCAGGCACAGGGAAGCAGCAGCCCAGCACCGGCTGGCGTGACTCCCGGCCTCGCCACTGCCCTCGCCACTTCCGCACCATCTGCTCAGATCCCAACGCGGAGACCGGGAAAGGCTGGAGCCGCCTTGCACTGCCATTAGTATTATTAAGTCATCTCTACACCCACTGTGGGGCTCGAACTCATGACCCTGAGATCCAGAGCTGCGCGCTGCACTTGTATGATTAGCAAAATGGGGCGGGGGGGGGGGGCCTGGAGCTGGGAGCCCACCGCCCAGCGCGGGGACAGCTCCGCCGGCCCTGCTCTCTGGTTTGCTATCCCCGCCGCCACCCCAGCCACCGTCCCTACACACTTGGTTCTAGGCTCGGTGGCCTCACAAGGTGAATCTTCAGTCACTGTGATGCCATTTTCTTCGTTTCAACAAGTTTCTTTGTTTCTCGAGTTCAACTTCCCTCATCACGAGCCCCGTAACTCAGGCCTCTTGGGCAAGCCGTTTATCTAACTGGAACCTCGGTTTCCTGAAGCACCGCATGGAGACAATAATCCCCAGCCGATGTGGAGAACACGCCCTGTGCGGAGGCCCCTCCCCCTCGCTGTGTCCTCGGCACGTGTTTACCGCGCACCAGGCACCATCCTGTGTTCTAGCATCGACAAGGTCCCGGCTGTACGACAGAAAGTTCAGTTCTGGGGTCGGGATGCAGAGGAAAATACCAGAGAAAGAGAGCGATCACGGGTGGCTGCGGAGCCGCTTTAGAAGAGGTGATGGGGGGGCTCACGGCAGCTGAGTGGGGGCGACGGGGGCGCCAGGGTGACCAAGAGCGGAGGGAAGCGTGTCCCAGGCCTTTCCCCCCAGGAAGCAGAAACGGCAGCAGGGCCAGCTCACGACGCCTTGCGGACGGGGTGAGGGGTCTGCACCGAGTGCGGGAAACCAGGAGCAGCCCCTCCGGGTGGGGGCGCCTGTGGGGAGGCCAGTCAGGACTCGGGGACAGCCGTCAGGACGCGGGGACAGCCGTCCAGACGAAACGCGGGAGCTGCCTGGGCTGGGCCCACAGCGCGGAGACCACGCGAGGCGACCCACTGCAAGAGGCGCTTCGGAGGCAAAGCTGCCAGGTTCCGCCCACGAGCCGGCAGGGCCGGGGAAGGGGGAGAGGGAAGGTGCGGCTGAAGCCTGGCCTTACAGCTCGAACCCCGCGTGGGGCTGAGGCGAAGCGGGCATTCTGGGGCTCCGGGCCGGGTCACAAGCAAAACCTGCCGACGCGAGGGTGGCTGGCCCGTGAACGGCATCTGACCCGTGAGCGCAGACGAGACCCGCTGGCCAGGGACACACGCGACAAAAAGGAGGGCCCTAGATCCGGTCCTCGACCGCCCCGCACTGAGCTGTCGGACAGCAAAGGGGTCTGAGAAGGAGGATTAGCGACCTCGGGGGAGGCCCTGGAGCTTCGGGAAGACACGGAGGTAAGAGAAGGGAGTCTCATGAGGCAGCAGGGGCCCACTGTGGACGGCTGCAGAGAGGTCGGACATTACGGGGACAGACAAGGGACGGCCTGTGGAGGGTGGTCTCGAGACCTGACTGCAGTACGTGACGGAGGACGGGAGGTGAGCGAGGCAGGGTTACCGTCCACGCTCGAGCCCGCTGCCACCGCTCGGCTCCCTCCATGGCTTACTCAGAGCACGGCGTGCGAAGCCAGGTGACAGCCAGCGGGGAGGCGGGAGGCTGGTTTGGAAATGGCTCCATCAGTCTCTACCCACTTCTCCGGCGCACCTGCAGGCACGGCGTGCGGGGGGGGGGGGGGGTTCCCTTAGAGAAAGAGCGCTCAGGTTTCTCTCATTCCGTCCCACGGACGCAAGGAAAAGGCCTATCTGAGACCAACTGTCCCCCACGCTCACTTCCCCGGAGGAAGAAGAACTCTGATGACCATAAAGTAAAACACAACAGGGAACATACAGACACATCGGTGCCGGCCACAGGCCTGCGAATTCTGAACTGTAATGCACAGAAGTCTACTTCTTTGAAAATTACAAGCCAAAAATGGTATTGATGCGTATATATATCATTCACCATAAATGACAGAATTAACCAAACAGCGAACTAATTTGATAATAACAGTATTAAACTAACGGTAACTTAGTACTTGAAACGCAGTAACAGTGGCATTTGAAAACGGCACAGACCCCAAGCAAAAAACTGCGGGAACCGCCACTGACAGTGGCAAGGGCCGTGGCTCCCTCCGTACGGATGCCAGACGCTGAGTGGGGGCAGAAAACCTTCTACAGCTCCCAGTCAACTTCAGTAAAGGTGTCAGTGTTCGGAATCCTTAACGGCTTTCCTGAATAGGACACCGATAGGGAGCCAGGAACACACGCACGGGTCAGAGAGAGAAGCGAAGGCGTCCAGGGCTCTCAAAGGCCCACCAGGGGAAGCGGTACGCGCGGCACCGAATCCGGGACAGGCAGGCCCAGACGAGTCGCCTTTACCACGAGGCCACTCCATCGGACCGCGGGAGGCCTGGCCTGGACGCCCGTGCGCTCAAGATTCCTAGAATCAGAGCAGCCCAGCCGCCTGGCGTGGTGGTGCCGGAGCGCAGGTCACACCCTGGGAAGCCACCGGCCGGAACCAGCCCCACGCACCAGGTCTGCCCGGCCCGCAGCGTCGGGCTCCTTCCTGTTTTGTACATCTGAAACAGTGCCAACATTTTCATACTGGAAGCCTTCACGTTAAAAAAAAAAAAAAAAAAAGTCTTCTGACTTCTCAGAGGAAAAAGAGAGAGAGAAAGCAAGAGCGATCCGGCTGAGGCCCGGCTGGCCCCTTCGGCTGCTGTGGCCTGTGCTCTCCAGAGCCCACCTCCCAGAAGAATCAGACCCGAGTCGCACATCGGCTGCCATGTACCTCCGCCCCGTGCCATCCTCTGGAGTCCGGCCTGTTTCCTTCACTCACGCTTCCTTCCGGCTCTTCGCATCATTTGGATTTGCACCTGTGCCCTGGCAGAAAGGTCTCGCTGGGGCGGAGTCGGACTAAGAGACTCCAGCGCGGTTAGACGCCAAGCTCTCGCACGCTGAACCGAGAACGTTAGCTGCTGGTTTCTTCTTCGTGGAACACCTTGCCAAGGTCAGACTCAGCAAACGCCCTCCCCTGGCTCCTTTCTCGGGAGTAGTCTCAGCAATTACTCAGACTCAGAACTCGTCTTTCTCTTAATAACCTATGACGAGCTGATCAGAAAATGCTATCCTCACAAATTAATGTTTTAAATAAAAGGTCAAAAACATATCCATTGATCAGTTGGAACAGTGTGAGCATGGGTTTAGGGTAGCGGAGGGAACCACGTTTCATGAGGAAAAAAAAAATAAAAGTCCTCCAGATAGAATGGAAAAAAAATTATTAGACAGTTACTTTAAAATAAGTTGCTTTTCATGTGTGCATAACAACCACAAAAGGTCTCAACTATATAATTGGTGCTAAAGAACCCCCTAAGACAGACTTTGTACGATCTCTTCCAAAGACCGTCTCTTTTACTCCTTAAGTTACTTTTGGATGAAATAAACTGTCCTAAGCCAAATCAACAACTAGAGGTTACCAGTGACTACCAAGCAGAATTACCATAATGGTGATCTTATACAGTTCAACAAAGTAAGTAGAAAACAATAATCTATAAACACAATCATAAGCCCCGAGCGATCACACGGTACCGTAACACCAACTACCTCTCTTTTACCACTATGACGCTTAAATAAAAAAAGACAATCTTGAAGGAGAAAACAAATCACGAAAAGACAAATTTTAAGTGTGCGTAGATGAGAGGGTCCCACCCATCTGCTCTGGAAGCCAGGAAATAGATAGCGGTCAGTTAGGGTCAGAGTCACCAAAATTGGCTGTTTTCTTTCCTAGTGGCCGCTTGTAAGCCACTGTTCACACGCCAACACCACAGGGACCCCTAAAACCTGGACCCAAGTTCCAACCCATCACCCTCTAAGAAATTCGGTCTCCAAGCCACAGCAACATGACGCCACACAAAAGGAGGAAAAGTCTGGATTCAAGACAAACTGCTTGGAAGGCTATATGATGAAGTTCATTGTAACTTTAAAATAACTTTGCATGAATTTGTTACTAGCTACGCATTTGCCAGTAAACTTGTTTCCCAGCATAGCATTTAACCCAGGGTGTGCAAAAAAAAAAAAAGTAAACTAACCACAGAAGTAGGCTCCCCACGTGGGTACAAGTACTTTCTCTGAAGGCATCTTTCCCCTCCTGCGAAACCCAGCACCAAGCGTCCCCAGGAGTGTGTAAGCACTCACAAAGCCGTGTTTTCCATTGGTTCGCTTTTATCGTCCGAACTAGCACTTAGTTTGAATTACATGAACATTCTCCAGTGAATAACTACTAACCAGAACAGACTTTTTCCATCAACAACCACAACCTGGAGTCTGAAATGGCTCGTGCTTTTTAAGCTGACTCGCAACATGTGGCTGGGGAAAAAAATAACCGCTGCTTCCCCGAGGACGCTCGTGTGGCTCTGAACTTTCTTCGTGGAGAAAACTACCAAGGTCCAAGGGGCGCGGTGGGAATCCACTTACCCGATCCTTCATCCTCCAGCTCTGAGCTAAGGACTTGGAGCCTTCGATTTTCTCACAGTGCCTCTTCTTCATAAAAGCCAAAGGCAGGTTCCAGTCCGTGAGGTCGGCCTCGTCTTCCTCCCCGAGTCCCAGGAGAGGGGACTGCAGCATCTCGGACTCCATCAGGGGGGGAGGGGGTGGGGGAGTCCTTGGCAGCAAGCGCTCGAGAACCTCCAGCCTTAAAAACTAGTGTGTACCAAAAGCGGTGAAATACGAAACGGGAAAGGGGGGAGTGGAAAAAGAAATGAACGCAAAGTGTGCGGAGACCCCTACTCGGGCAAAAAGTCTGACACCCTTCTAACTCTGCGCGGGAAGGCGGAGGAGGTAGGAAGAGCCGGGGCAGCCCAAGGAGCTCCGCACGCGCACACACGCCCCCAGGTCCCGAGCCACGGGCTGCTCCGGAGGCGGCACGTCCCCGCAGGGGCTGCGAGCGGAGCTGTCAGAGGCGTGAGAGACTTCAGGCCGCACGATGACCCCGCTCTCGGCCTCCAACGCCTCGGCCGATCCGACGACAGGAAGGCCGCCCGCTCTTGCTGCCGGTTCGCCGACCGGGCGGAGGTCTCCGGCCGAGGGGGAAGAGGTTCAGAGCTCGTCGGGTTTCCCGCAGCCACTCTCAGCCCTGCGGGTCCCGCACTCGCCGGAGCTGCTGCAACCAGAGCCAGGACGGGCCCATCGTGCTCGCCCGCAGCCGGCTCCCCGGCCCCGGATCCGCGCGGCCTGGCCGGCCCTGGCCTTCAGCCCCGTGCCTCTCTCCTGCCTGAGAACGAGTCCTGAGCAAAGGGCGACACGGAGGCGCGAAGAAGACAGGTAGTGTGGGCTTATTGGGTTTGGAGAGTTTTGCCCTCTGGTTTGAAGCTACAGTGAAACTCCTCTCATCAGCACATCAAGGAGGACGCCATGTTGCCAAGACCCAGCATGCATCGCGACCTACGGTGTGCCCGACAGGCCAAACTTCCTCAGAACGTTCTGGCCGCGCTTCCCAGAATGCGACCAGAGAAATTCCCCCCGCCCTTTCTTCGTTGCTATGGTTACCACAATTCTCCCTTTCCAGAGTTTATAGCGCTCATTCAATAGATGCGCGATATCAAAGTCAATCCTACAAACGAAACTATGTCAATTCAGTTAATTTTGAAAAAAGCTTTTCATTGTTACAAACGGATCGACATGCTCCTGAAATTTAAGGAATTGACCCCCTGTTGTTTTTTCCAGATTTTGAAAACGCAGCAAAAGCAAGAACCACCGATAATATTACAAAAGAAGATATGAGGGGGGAGGGGGTTGCGCGTAGTATCCTGCACAGTATCAACCAGATTTTCTCCCCCCTCCCGCCCGCCAGGGAATACCCAGGGGAAAAAAATAATATCAATGATTGCAATTTTTGTGTTGTTGAATCCATCTTATTTTCTGAGCAGCTTATCCTTCTTTTGATGCAGCTTGACGTGCAAACAACTAAAAGCTACAGGTTTCTATGCGCGGAGGCATGCCTCCTGCTTTATTTCTCTACTCAGGAAACATTGCTTATTTACAGTATGTGCAGAACTGTGACCTCCGGTACAGGAGGGAATGCAGCCTGCAGTGCCTGCCTTCAGTAAAAACAGTGTGAGTGAGACACACATGTTCCCAGTAGATACAGCTCGGCAGGGAGCAAAGAGACTGGTCTTCCCCTCTGCATTTGGGCTTTAGCATCAGGTGCCTGGATCCCAACGTCGGCTGAATCACTCTCCACCTCTGTAACCTTGGTCAATTGCTTAACTATTTCAACCTCAGTTTCCACATGTATAAAACTGGGATAGGGCTGCCTGGGTGGCTCAGTGGGTTAAGTGTCCAACTTCAGCTCAGGTCATGATCTCGCAGTCCATGAGTTCAAGTCCTGCATCAGGCTCTGTGCTGACAGCTCAGAGCCTGGAGCCTGCTTCGGATTCTGTGTCTCTCTCTGTCCCTCCCCCACGCATACTCTGTCTGTCTCTCTCTCTCTCTCTTTTAAAATTAAATAAACATTAGAAAAATTTAATGGGATAATACCCACCTCAAAAGATACAATTAACCCACGAAGGTGCCCATTATAGTATGTGTGCCCCATAGAATACCAACAATGACCCCCCCACAGCTAGAGTGAAACCTAGCAACACTGCCTGCTCTAAAACCTCAGACCAGACTCGACAAGATACCTTGTTTCTCCGTGGTTTCCCAGGGCTTCGACACAAAGTGGGGATCCGTATCAACATCCTGACATTTGTGTTCCTTTCAACATGGGAATGAATAGCACAATCCCAGATCTTTCCCACCTAGCACGTAGTGAATGTTCCAAGCATCCATTTCGTTATTATGTCCCACTGAGCCTGATTCGACCTTTAAAGCTCAGGGCAAATTCACCAAAACACAGATGGAGGCTACAACCTTCCTTGTCCCTGCTCCCCGGGTTGGCAAAATATCCCCACAAGCACCAGCAGAGGCTTTGGGACTGCAGCGGCGTTAAACCCCTTCATTCCTAACTCGTCTGTGGTCTGGGAAAACCCACTTAATCTGTGAGACTCTGTTTCCTCTCCTACAAAGTGTGTGTTACCTTGGGAAATCACTCAGCTTGTCTAATATTCTAAAAGAAGACAGGAAAGGCGCTGATGGAGCCCTAATCTGGCAGGCCTTCAGAATCACCAGGGAAACGATTCAAAAATAAAGATGCCCGGGTCCCACTCCGGGCCGACTGAATCACGGAGATGGAAGACAGGGATTCAGGACTGTATTTTTCAGTCAGGAACCCTGACGAGAGTTCAAACCAGCCGAGTTTGAGGGTATTGGAAAATACTCTCTCTGAAGACATTAGACAACATTCTCCTCTAATGATTCCATTCCAGCCACACGGTGAGCCCTCCATAAAAATTTGTATCAGGTCCGCCTGGGGGGCTCAGTCGGTTAAGTGTCCAACTTGGGCTCAGGTCATGATCTCATGGCTCGTGGGTTCGAGCCCCACATGGGGCTCTGTGCTGACAGCTCGGAGCCTGGATCCTACTTTGGTTTCTGTGTCTCCCTCTGTCTCTGCCCCTCCCCCGCTCACACTCTGTCTCTCTCTCTCTCTCAAAAAAATAAACATTAAAAGATTGTTTAATCATATCAAATAATACTATGAAGCAATTATCCAATATTGCATCTAATAAATCAGAACAAGACTCACCCTCTCCTCCAAACGACAGAACAAAACACCCCCTACTGTTTCACAAATGTGACCCCAGAACCAAGAAACCATTTGGGGTCCACACCCTAGACAGAAGGTCAGGATACACGCGTTCTGGCCGCCAGCCCGGCACCAGTTCCCGCAGACGCCCCCAAAGCCTCTGACCTCCTGTGCCCTCGGTCTCCACATCTGTGACATGGGAGGCTCGAAGAAGGTGAATCTCTGGGGTACTTGGGGTTCAAACCTCTGTGATTCATGTACAAACCAGAAGCGGGCTGGTGACAGCCCAGCTCCCAACCCGAAGGCTCAAGAACCGGCTTGAATCATTTCGTAGCACCGTGACATTCAAAAGAAACCTCGTCCCCGTGTGTCATGGGTGATTCTATTCAAGTCCCAGATAGGCAGTTGGAACCGTGGCTCCAGGCTTCCGGAAGGCAGTGAGCGTCTATGACTAATGACGAGCTGGAAATCCAAGGCCTACCATTTCTCACCTGGGTGATCTCATCACCACGGTGTGTGTTGGCCACCTGGGCCTGCCGTTCCGGTCTCCAGCGTCCAATTCTTCCCAAGCAAGGACATCTCATGCTTTCCATAAAACCTCTAAATAAGATGCTTTAATCTCGAAAACAGTTTTATGAATCTCAAAAAGATACACGAAAGTTGGGCCGATTGTCCAGCTATAAAAACGCGGCTGACGTGCCGCTGGTGGCTCAGGGCTGGGAGAGGGGGAGGGCTGAGGCCCAGCTCTCATCTGAAACAGCAATGTCCCCTGTCACCTGCTTGTACACAGAGAGGGGGGCCTCTTCCTAGAATACGAAGGTAGACCAGATGACTTCTTCCAGCCCTCACATTTGGGCTCTTTGGCAACCGGAAGCCAAAGACACAGCAAAGTGAGCATGAGAACAAACATAAAAGCCCGGATGTGTGCGTCAAATACAGTGGAAGTCGGGGGTAAATATAGGAAAAAAACAGGGAGAGGGCCTGAAAAATCGCCACAGTACCGAGCATGTTGCCCAGTGAGAAGGAAGGAGCCTGGATCGTCACAGCCCGCGAGCTCAGTCATTGGCCCCCCTCGGCTGACCGGATCTCTTCTCAAAACACAAGCCCGTCCCAGGCGAAGCGTTCCCGGAGCAGGCAGGGCCGGCTGAGTCCCATCCCCCAATATTGCGGCTTCTCCACCAAATCAATCAAGGGCATGGAATGTGTTTTGTCATCAAGAATCAGGAGCGAGTCTGGAGGTCAAGAAAACCCGTGCTTCGCTGAGCTGTGGTTTTCCACACAGGGAGGCCGGCCAGCGTCCGTCCCTTCCAGAGGAATCTGTGCTTAGCTTACGCGGAACCAAAATAGACAAAGTACTTTGCTTTCGTCTGAACATCATTACTCTGTTTTTAGCAAAATCCAAGCCACCCCCTCCGCAGGTCAGATGTTTTGTTGACGCGAAGTGAGAAGAGGAGGGAAGGGGAAGTGACGGGGCCTCGGCATCTCCGTCGGAAGCACGAGGCCGCAAGACGCCAAATGCGCCGTCTCCCTCTCTCCCGTCTCGTCCGTCTAAAAATACAGTGATATTTATGCAGGCGGGCTTCGGCCCCTCCGCACACCTCCTATCTCATGCACTTATTTCGCACGCTGAGTATGTATGGTTTCGAGAAGCAGAAACCACAGTATTCCATTTAAAAAGGGAGCTCCCCCCCACCCCGCACCGGGGAGCCTGGGGAACTGCGGTGAAAAGTGCTTCTTTTTGAACACACTTCACCCACCGTCTGCATTTCTTCTTTCGGAACCGAGAGGCTTCGAGACTGCAGCCGTAAGAACCCAGCCCCAAAACAGAGCCGGGAGGGAAAGGCACCAGGGGAGGAAACAGAAGCGGGTCCTTAACGGAAACGTGGCCTTCGCCCACCACCCCGGCCTCCCGACTCCGGGGGCTGTTTGGTGGAGGGCGGGGAAGAGCCTAGACTTGGAGCAAAGCGAGGCACACAGCAGCTGGCAGCCCCTGTGCCCCAGGCCCGCTGCCCACTGGCGCCGTGGCCCGCCAGTCCCGGTGGCCCGGTGCGCCCGGTGCGCCCGGCTCCAGGCCTCTCCAGGGTGACAGGCCGCCCGCCGGGAATTCCGTACAGACGAGGGAGAGGGGCCAGTGTCTTTCTTCCCGGCTCCCGAGTTCCCTTCACGGAAGCGTCCTCTCTCCTCCCGCAGGGCCCTGGAGGTTGTCAAATAGCAGGGATAAGGTCTGTGCCCGGCACGGACAGAGTGTTTGAAAAGAAAAGGAAAAAAAAAAAAAGGAAAGCTTTTCCGATACCGTACTGAGAAAATGTGTTACCCAATAAAAAATACACAAACCGAATCTTATAACCTTTCATTTTAATAGAATTGCCTGCAATGAGAGTCTACCTTTATGAAAATACAAATACTATAACCAACTGTCTCTTTTTAAACCCTCCATTTGTTATTTTAGGGAATATTCACAGCGCGTCAGCGAGTCTCAGGTTCTGAGTGCGCACGAGACCCCGGGGGAGCCGAGGCCGGCCCGGCCACGCCTCCGCCTTTAATAACGGGGATTAGGGGAAACGCCTGTAACTAAAATATTATAATCCTGGCAGCGAGCGAGTGTTCGTGATCGGCCGAGCCCTTTTCATGAGAATTAACTCATTTAATCCTTCTAATAGGCTCATATTGAGGTTCCTCTTCTACATCCATTTCACCAGGAAGGAAATTAAGACACAGAACAATTAAATAGCCTTCCCAAGAGCTCTCTGCTGGCCAGGACTGGGCGAGGGTCCAACCGGCACCGCCCGAGGCCAGGCCCTGGCTCAAGGACCCCAGACTCAAATCCCCGCTCCTGCCTTTCCGTGTCCGGGGACCCCAGGAGAGGCACTCCGTGCACGCCCGTCCCCATTTCATGTCTAAACTACAAAACTAACAGTTTCTATTTCATAGAGATGTTGTTAGTATGAAATGAGCTAATGCCTGGCACGCAGGGAACGCTCAATAAAGCCTAACCGTTATTAACAAAGTGCTAGAAGAAATAAATTCCATCCTATAAAACACAGCGTGTGTGCCTGAGCCTCAAAAATTGATTTCTTTGGGGCGTGTGGGCGGCTCAGTCGGTCAAGCCTCTGACTTCAGCTCAGGTCATGATCTCACGGTTTGCGAGTTCAAGCCCCGGCATCGGGCTCTGTGCTGACAGCTCAGAGCCCGGAGCCTGCTTCAGATTCTGTGTCTCCCCCTCTCTGTGTCCCTCCCCTGCTCGTGCTCTGTCTCTCGCTCTCAAAAATAAATAAACATTAAAAAAATTTTTTAAAATTGATTTCTTTTTTTTTGGAATACGTTCAGTTGTTTTTCTAAAGGAAAGTCTCGGGTCACCTGGGTGGCTCAGTCGGTTAAGCGTCTGACCTCAGCTCGGGTCACGATCTCACAATCTGTGAGTTCGAGCCCCACGTCGGGCTCTCTGTTGACAGCTCAGAGCCTGGAGCCTGCTTCAGGCTCTGTGTCTCCCTCTCTCTCTGCCCCTCCCCACTCACACCCTCTCTCTCTCTCTCTCTCTCTCTCTCTCTCTCAAAATTAAGTATAAACATTAAAAAAAATTTTAAAGGGAAGTTTCACACGTGGAGTGGGAGGGAGATTTTTCACGGAGGCCGGTGGATCAGACCAGAAGCTGAGGTTTTTAAAGCGAAGAAAGGCGTTGTGACGCCCACTGTCACATGCAGAGTCGGGTGTGAGTAGAACCAGCCTGACACACGGCCGGCTGCCGCCAGGGGCGAGGGGTGGCTTGGGGGCAGGAAATGGCTTCAGCCTGCACGTAATCCCGGGAGTGATATTTGACATTGTAAATGGTACCGCATAGTACTTTGACAATTTTTCTTTGGTGGAGGAAATTGGAAAATTTTAAATGAATAAAGAAAAAAGAGAAAAAAACCCACTGTTCCCATTTTGTGTTATCTTCTTTCTGCCTTTTCTTTCTGGCATTTATATCTATATTTAAAGCCTATTTGTTTTTTACATTAAAAAATAACATTATTCTGGGGGTGCCCGGGGGGCTCAGTCGGTTAAGCGTCCGACTTCAGCTCAGGTCATGATCTCATGGTTCGTGGGTTTGAGCCCCACTTCGCGGCTGTGCTGACAGCTCGGAGCCTGGAGCCTGCTTCAGATTCTGTGACTCCCTCTCTCTCTGCCCCTCCCCTGCTCGCCTCTCTCTTTCTCTCTCTCTCCTTCTCTCTCAAAAATAAATAAACGAGGGGCGCCTGGGTGGCTCAGTCGGTTGGGCGGCCCGACTTCAGCTCAGGTCATGATCTCACGGTCTGTGAGTTCGAGCCCCGCGTCGGGCTCTGTGCTGATGGCTCAGAGCCTGGAGCCTGCTTCAGATTCTGTGTCTCCCTCTCTCTCTACCCTTCCCCTGTTCACGCTGTGCCTCTATGTCTCTCAAAAATAAATAAACATTAAAAAAAAATAATAAATTGAAAAAATAAATAAATAAATAAATAAACGTTAAAAAATTTTTAAAAATATAACATTATTTTGAAAATAAAGAATAAAAGGAATGTTTAATTCCCCTGCCCAGACATAGCTGCCACTAATATTTCTTTGTACAGCCTTCTGTATATGTTATAAATATGTATTATAAATACACACGCTTGTTTGTACAGTTCTTGCACAAAAGAATCATTCGATCTTACACAAACAACGCTATTTAGCAGCATGTCTCGTGTTGCGACTTGTCTTTCTCACGTTCAGCGGGAGCAAGTTCTCCCAGCTCAGCTGGTAACTGGGAAATGCGGGCGGGTGACCCACAGAGATGAGCCCAGCCCTCGGGGTCAAGCTGCAGTAAGCCATGACCTTCACGTGGCCTAAACGAAACTCAGCAGACTAGACTTTTGGTTACAAAGACATAAGGCAAACAGTGTTCCATTCATTTCCGAAAACATCCTGAGGGACGTTGCCCCTGCAAGCAGAGCCTCGGGGAGGGTAAGTGCTCAATTTAGTACTCATAAAAATAATTATGATGATCCTGTAATAACAGTGGCCAACCTTACAATGCACGTCCTGGTGCCAGGCCCTGTTCTACACACTTCACACATTAACTTCATACTCACGAGGTGCCTGTGGTCCCCATCTCACAGATGCGGAAGGTGAGGCACGGGGTAGATTAAGGAACTTCATAAACTCTGGAACCAGGATTCGAGCCAGCAGGACGAGCCCCGGGCTAGGCTCCCATGTGTCCCTGTGGATCAGAATTGCCTTTAAAGGTCCGATGTCCAGGCTGCACCCTCGCCAGTAGAATGAACGCCAGGTGACGGCAGCCCGGAACCCCCAGGCGCTCCAATGCCTGGGGTGTGTGGGACCCGCCTCGAGGCCCGTTCTCTTAACCCCTGTGTTGACCGTACCAGGGCGTCTATTTCCAGCCAGCAGCGCCAGAATGGAAGCAGTGACACGGCTTCCTGGAAAGTGAGATCCAATCGGGGCTCGGACAAATGCGTGGTTGTGGTGTCCCGTCCAGGCCGTGTGGTCTACACTCAGCTCTCGGTGAAGACTGGGTTCCAAGTTGGGAGCCAGCCAGTCAGATCAGAGAGGGTTCACGTGGGCTAGGTTTAGGTCTTCCCCGGGTGACCACGTGTCCTGGTTTCCGGGGACAATCTGGGATTCCACGTCTGCCCTGACATAATTATCAATAATACCCTCCTATGTTCTCGAAATTGTCCCGGCTTGGGCGCTGAATCTCCGTCACTCCACCTCTCACCCACTGAGACCTACACTCTCTGCTCACTGCGGGTGTCATTGTTCTAAACAAGTGTCGGTTTTCATGTCCCTTTCCCCAACCACACAGAAGCCCCATAAAGGACCATACCTTCTCATTCCCCGCTTCGCGCCCTGCGGAGAGCACCGAGACGGTGCAGCAGTGGGCACACAGTGTGTGTTGACTGACTCAGGTGAGCAGGACCCCAAGGAGCCCGTTCTGGAAGCAGAAATAAAGGGCAGCCTGGATGACTCTGACTGCCCTGCTCGGGGGAACGTCAGGGCACGAGGCACGGTGACCACACGTCAGGGTCACAGCGGCGAGGACCTGCAGGGGCAGACCTGGGGACTCCATAGAAGCCCCGCGCCCCCACCCCAAGAAGAATGGCTGTCCAAAGATTTGAAGCACAAGGGGCATCTCGGTGGCTCAGTCGGTTAAGCGTCCGACTTCGGCTCAGGTCATAATCTTATGGTTTGTGGGTTCAAGACTTGCATTGGGTTCTGTGCTGACAGCTTGGACCCTGGAGTCTACTTTAGATTCTGTGTCTCCCCTCTCTCTGCCCCTTTTCTGCTTGCACTCTTTCTCTCTCTTTCAAAAATAAATAAATATAAAAAAAATTTTTTTAAAAGACTCAGGGCTACTCTGACCTGGATATGAAGAGAAAGTGACTTCATCCGAAACCTCAAGTGAGCAAAACAAGCCTGAGGAACATCGTTGCGCATGGATCTTTGCTTACACGCCTCTCATTGCTTCCTTGTATCAGTCAAGCTGTGCTAAGGGCCGGCACCCTCCGATCTCAATAGAAGGTCAATGCTCCTTCACACAGCCGCCCAATACGGGTGTCTGGGGTAACCCGGGGGCACAGACCCTTTCCATCTTAAGGTCCCCACCATCCCCAGAGCCCCCTGGGCCCACTGCTAGCAGTCGGCTCCCAGCCAGCGGGCGTGGACAGGAGCCGAGGCTTCAATTGGCCAGGCCTGCCGCTTACATCATCTCTCCTGCATTCTATTGGCCAAAGTTGGTCACATGCCACAGCTAACTGCAAGGGAGAGTGGGAAATGTAGTCCACGTGCCCAGAAGGACCTGGAAATAAATTCGGTAAATAAGGGGCTACAAGATTTCTTCCTAGAAATGAAAGTCAAAAGTCAAAAAGCTACATTCGTATACTAGGGTTGCCATAACAGAGCGCAGGAACGGGCGTCGTCAAACAGTAGACGTTTACCCGTTCACAGTGCGGAGGCCGGGTCTGAACTAAAGGCGTGAGCCTGGCGGCGCTCTCTCTAAAAGTCCTCGAAGAAAATCTGTTCCATGTCTTCCGGTTATTTTCTGGCGTCGCCGGAAGCTGCTGGCACACCTCGGCTCGAAGCGCCAAACGCCAGCCTCTGCCTCCCCCAGCCCGTGGCGCTCTGCTCGTGTGTTTCTGTGTCTCCCTCTTCTCTCGCTCTCTTTTTTTAAGTTTATGTCTCTATTTTGAGGGTGGGAGAGAGCCAGAGAGAGAGAGAGAATCCCAAGCAGGATCCACACTGTCGGCTCAGAGCCCTGTGTGGAACTCGACCCCACAAACCATGAGACCATGACCTGAGCCGGACGCTTAACTGACTGGGCCACCCAGGCGCCCCCTGTGTCTCCCTCTTCTCCTGAGGACACGGACCAGACTGGATCGTGGGCAGTCCTACGTCATCGGCCAAGACCCTATTTCTTTCTTTTTTTTTTTTTAATTTTATAATAGCTTATTTTCAAATTGGTTTACATATAACACCCAGTGTTCATCCCAACATGTGCCCTTTTTACCCACGGTCGCTGGTACCAGGGCTTAGAACTTGGATTTATGTCTCTGGGTAAATGTCCCAGGAGAAACAAAGGGCACGAACTTGTTCAAGGTGCTTGAGAACGTTCTCACACCGCTTCCGAAAAGATCCCCATTGTCGGCACGCAAACCGGCAGTGGCAGGGAGCACAGGGAACCTTCCGCGAACCGAGGAGCACGGTTTTGTCCTTGGTTTCAGTGTCTTGATTTTTGGAAACTTGTTAAGTGAACAACAGCATCTAGTCTCCGTTTTGACAGGCGCCGCTCAGGAAAGACCCAGAAAGTGGAAGAGGGCTCTGGAATCACTGGCCCAGGCTCGGGGAGCGGAGGGTGTGTGCTGGGCAGCGGGCACCCAGCCCAAGACGCAATCCAGGCAGAGACGTGGGAACATTCAACTGGCAGCAGTTAAATGCTGAAATCGTTTTCTCCTTCCTGCAGAAAGCACATATCCAAAGGCAGGAAGGACGAAATTTTCCATTTATCCATTCGCAATTAATGTTTCCAGCCAGGAGGGCTGGACGGCTTTCTGCAGACAGCCAGCTGCCTCGGCTGCGAGTGCTGTCTGGTTTGCGTGTCGCAGGGGCGAGTGCGGTCTCGCGGTTGCCAGGGACAAGTGTGGCGGCGGCGCTCCAGCAAGCCGTCCGGAGAGCGGCCCCTGGGCTCCGTGGATGCCATCACATGTCCGAACCCTCCGTGCTTGGTCCAGAGCTACCCCGCGCCCGTGAAATATTCATATCAGCCACCTTGTGATATGCGATCGCAGTCGGGGCAGGATGTCAGCCAGGGAGAGATGGGTAAATGTAATTTGTATTCTCAATTTCTGTCATAGTTTTGGTCATTATTTTTCTCTCATAACCCTCTATCTCCCTTCTGTTATTTTCCCTTCCCGGGTTTTTAATCAGAGAGATATGTCAAGAGCGGATCTGAAGGCCTCTCCCTTCCTTCTGCCTGTGCTCTCCTGTGACAAAGTGGTAATATGTTTATGATACATATTTTATTACCTTCGAGTGCCAGTAATTGCTATGGTTATTTCTGCTGACCTTAAAAAACAAAAAAGCCAGCTATTTGGCCAGCAAAGTAAGTTAATGGAGGACTAGAAGAGGAACTGCAACCCGGACAGGTGAGCTGGGGGGGGGGGGAGCCCGCGCAGAGGGGCTGGCTTTTATAGGCGAGGATGCTGGGCGGGGCCGCTTTGCTGTGCTCTCATTGGTTGGACTGTTGCTAGGCGAGGGGACGTTCGGCTTCCCTCCTTCAGGTAGTGAAGAAGATTCCTCCCATTTCCCGCCTGATGGCGGTGAGACAGAGCGCCCCCTGCAGGGCTTTCCGCGCTCCGTTTTAAATCAGAGTTCCGCCACCATCGCATCTTTTTTTTTTTTGTTTTAATGTTTATTTATTTTCCAGACACAGAGTCAGAGCGTGAGCAGGAGAGGGGCAGAGAGAGAAGGAGACACAGAATCCCAAGCAGGCTCCAGGCCCTGAGCCGTCAGCACAGAGCCCGCCTCACAAACTGTGCGATCATGACCTCAGCAGAAGTCGGCCGCCCAACCCACTGAGCCCCCCAGGAGCCCCCCTTCACATCTTCTTAAATGCATATTTTCCTGTCCTTTATTTTGAGCATGATTTGAATTAAAGAAAGCACCTTTCCATCTGTGTTCCCAGAGGAAGTGGGATGGGGAACCCACTTCTCACCTTGCAGCACACCTGTCACTTCCACGGTGTCACCTTCTCCGAGAAGGGGACAGTCTTCCTCCCTGCTCCGTGGGATGAGTCGAGAATCCCTTCCACCACCCACTCCCCCAGGTAAGCCCGAAAACGCCAGCTATGACCAAAGCAGGGAGGTCGATGGAATGAAATGGAAAAAAAAAAAAGACCAAAACAAAACACCACGGAACTGCCAAGCCGACCTCGGTGCATCGAAGATCTGGGGGATTAGCGACTCAAGGTGAGGTCCAGGTAGACTCAGAAACCCAGTCCCCAAACCAGAGGCTGCATCGCGGACCTAACGTCCTTTCAGGTTGACAACACGCTCAAGGCTTGAACCCTCCTAAACTGCAGCCAAGTCTACCGCTCGAAGGGTCTGTCTACCTGTGATTCCCTCTTCCGTTAGCCTTTCAACACAGACGAACCCTGTGCGATTTCCCCCCAAGCGCGAGGTTAGATCTCACAGGCACTGAGACCCGGCGAGGTAGCTGGATTTCTACGAGCCCGTTTGCTTTCCCCAGAGACAGCTTGGAGCTCATAGCCGTCCACGCTGGCCCCGACCCCACGCAGCCCACTGGCCTGCAGAAGGCCGTGGAGCGGACGCGCTGCAGCGAAGCCCGCCGAGGGGCCTCGAGCATAAGACAAAGCCACGCTCCGGCAAAGCTCTACCGCTGACAAGCTCTGCCCTCGGGGAAGCCACTAACCTCTCTGCACCTCAGTTTTGTCACCTGCAGAATGGGGGGAAGATGGGGTTCCCCAAGGGCGCGGAGTCCTGAGGGTGCAGCGGAGCAATGGAACTTGGCAAAGTGACTCTTTCAAAGCTTAGAGGTTAGACTGGGGGACAGCCGGGGCTCAAAAGTCTCCAACAGCCCCGACTCCTGCGGGATAAACGCAGAGTCTCTACCCTCACCCCCAGAGCTTGACGGGATCTGACACGGCTACCTCTCCGACTGCACGTTGGTCACGGTGAGCTCTGTGCTCCTCCTGGGACACCCGGAAACAAGCCACCCTCACCTCCGGGCTCTGCACTTGCGGCTCCCACTGCCTGGAACGCACTCCCCAGATGCATGCATGCTTCCTGTGCTCACTTCCTCGGGGTCCCCGCGGACATCGCCGGGCAACCCCCCAACCACCCACGCCCTTTAGTCCCCTCATCCTGCTCTTTCTCTCTCCATAGCCCCTGTCACCACCTGGCACATTTTGTGTTTGTTTATTTGTTGCCTGCTCACCCCTCTGGAAGGTAAGCCCCGGAGGGGCAGGAATGCGGGCCCGTCTTGGGTGGTCCCAAACCTCGGGTCGGCCAGGTCTTCCACAGGGGTCTGGGGCTCCCTGGGAGTTAGGCTGGTGGCCTGTTGCTCAACTGGTTGGGGTTCGGGGAGAGGGGGAACTCGGAGCACCCCCACATTTCTGGCTCGGGCAGTCTGGGGCCCAGAGCTCATGGGCCTAGCTTCGAGGTGCTCCCCGCCCCGGTCTCTGTGCTCCCCGGCCACGCACAGGAGCCTCTGTTTGAAACTAAGAAGGGAAGAGTCTGGTTCGGGGATGCGGGGGAGGCAATGATGATGGAGGGCTGGCATATGCTCTTAGCTGTTTGGAATGGAGCTAAGCCCAAACACTTACATGGGGGAAGGTACCAGCTGGAGAAGCGGGAGCCGGGAGGGACCGTGGGGATTCTGGGCATTAGCGGGGCCGCCTGGAGCCAGATGACACGGTGCAGCACGGCGTGGCGGGCTCATTCCCCGGGAAGGCAGCCTCGGTGTGTCCAGGGGGGATGTGGGCACAGACATCGGCTCTCGCTTGAGGGTCCCTGACAGTGGGGGCTACCCCTTTGAGGGTCTTGAAGGTGGGCAATATCAAAGCACAGCGGGACGGCTGGGAGGGACAGGGGTCCTCCTGGGTCACCAGATTGGGCGCCAGCGTGAAGTCCCTTGGGGAGGTAGGGCTCCCCTGGTGGGATCTGGAACAGGGACTGGAGGTCCCGCAGGTACTGGTGCAGCAGAGGAAAGACCGGGGCAACTGCTGTTCTTTAAGCTGTGACATTTGGTGACGCGTGGGCGAAGTGGCCGTGCTTTCCCTGCACCGCCATAGCCCCTCGTGCTCCTCGTGCCGCCAACGTGTCCCATTCGGCCGCTTGCGCCAGGTTTTCTCAGCCTCACAGTATCGACAACCGTGATTTTGGGGCAATTTTGGGGCAAATTATTCTCTTCTTTTTTTGTTTGTTTGGCTTGCATTTTAGGATTGT
Source organism: Paguma larvata (assembly GCA_030068075.1). Classification (NCBI taxonomy): domain Eukaryota; kingdom Metazoa; phylum Chordata; class Mammalia; order Carnivora; family Viverridae; genus Paguma; species Paguma larvata. The sequence continues at coordinate 25,541,606 of CM057843.1, forward strand.
TACAAATTGTGTAAATACACACAATGAAACGCTATTTGAACCACATTTATGCGTCCAGTTCGGTGACATTCACACTGTTGTGTGGCCGGTCACCACTGTCCCCACCTCCAGACTCTTTGCATCTTGCAAGACTGAAACTCTGTCCCCATGGCACCTAACTGCCCCTTCCTTCCCCCTTTACCCAGCCCCCTGGGCCCCCGCCATCCACTATCCGTGTCCGTGAACGCGACTCCTCTGGGGGCCTGGTGTAAGTGCAGTCCCACAACACTTGTTGTTTGGCGACCGGCTCATTTCGCTCGGCATCGTGTCCTCGAGGTCCATCCGTGTTGTGTCCTATGTCACGATTTCTTCCTTTTCGAAGCAGAATATTATTCCGGGCAAATGGTTCTCTGCTGCGGAACCATCCTGCACGCTGCAGGAAGGTCGCGAGCAGCGTGGCCTCTGCCCACTAGATTCTAGAAACTTCCCGCCTCCCAATTATGGCGACCAAAAATGGCTCCAGACTTTCCCAAATGTGTCCTGGGAGCCGAGTCCTCCCCCCTCCCTCCGCATTGAGAGCCTCTGCTCCAGGCGCACTCATCTCTGACGACATGAGTCTCCCCCACGCCTACCAAATGCCCCCGAGAGCAGCCATACCTCTGCAAAGGGGCAGGGGCCCCTCGGGAACGTGCACCCGGCTACAGCTCAGATCCCAAACCCCATCTGAACGTAACCTCCACACGCGTCTCCCGTCAGAAGTGCTTAATAACATTAGGGCAGATTTTCACAACATCCTTCGTTCATAATAACAATAAAAATAAACGCCCTCTCTTTTCTTAAATCCACACCAAGCATACGGCAGGTCCTGTGCTGGCTGCACTGCCTCCTGCAAACCGGAGGCTGGCCTCTGGTTTCTACCTTCCATCTGGGGAGACATAAATCCTACTTAGAGTCAAACCCCGGGAGACGTGTGAAACAAGCAAGAGTCAAAGATAAACAGGCCTGCTTTGCCCTTGGACGTGTAAGCTGGATTCTCTTTAGTAATCCAGTCCCTTCGCGGAAACAGCCCACGGCAGGGAGCCTTTGCGGCTCCGTCCATCTCTCTCTCTGTCTCTCTCTCTTGCGCGCGCACACACACACGCACACACACAAACCCCAAAGAGAGGGAGTCTGGCAGTCCGGGCGGCTGACAGCCACAACTTGGGCAGTGTTTCAGCGAGCGAGCAATCTCCTCCCAGACCCTGCCAACGGAGCTCCGTTTTGCTCCGCACAAACTCCGCGTTTCCACGCGCGCCCCGCACGGCTCTGCTCGTGCACCTCAGCCCTCGGACAAACTCTTTTATTTCCCGGTAAGCCCGGAATCAAAGAGATGAGTAGGCAGGGGCTCCCGGGACGAGAAAGAGACACCGGAGCCCCCAGGATTCTCTGGGCAGAGAACGAATTCCGTTTGCTTGCGTGTGGCTCATCAGGCGTTGATTAAGAGTCATGGAATTTGGGGATTGGAATCAGAGCTCCCGAAGGCGGGGGCAAATAAACCTCCCTCCCGGGGCCAGAAGGGACCGCCCAGCTTTCGGTGGCACATCCCAGACAGGACGCAGATTTGCCCCAGTTCGTCCCCCTCCGGTGTCCCCCCCACCCCAGCCTGTGCTCTACCACGTGACCGTGGCTCTTCCCACGGAGACCGTGCCTCCCCTGACCCTTGACTTCGGGCTTGGCCCAGAGGCTTGTTTTGGCCGATGAGACTGGCAGAGTGGCAAAAACAGGGGGTGGGGAGGGTGCGGGGGGGGTGGGGGTCGCCCCTTTATCCAGAGCGAGCAGCCACCCCAGCTGGGCCACGGAGCCAGTAGCCACCCTGGCCGGGCCACGCACGGACTGAGCAGCCACCCCGGCCGGGCCACAGATCCAGGCTTAGCTGCTGTGCTATAAGCCGTGAAGTGGGCCGGCTTGTTGGCTCGTTGTGCGTCGTTGCTGTGCCGACAGCTGTCCAATTCAGACGCGGGCCAGCTCCCGCTCCCGCACGGGTCTCTGAGGCCTGTCACTGCTCTTACGAAGAACCTGCTGACGGTACAGGTGAGGGAAGCCGACTTGCCCTTGTCAACGTCATCCATTCTCGGACGGCGGCTTTTCTGTCTTGGCGACCCTCCCTGTCTCCACCAGGCCCCGAGTGGGCCCGGCCACTGCAACGGCCCGAACGAGGGCGATCGTTCTGGATTCGGTGGCCCGCCTGCTATGTCGTGACAGCTCTCGAGTCTTCCCTCCCTCTCCCTCCGTCCCTGGGATGCTGGAGGAGACACAGGAGTGGAGGAGACTTGCTCCCGGCACACAGAGTACAGGCGGCAACCGAGCGTTTCAGAGAGCGAGCGAGAGATGGTCACGCCGGGGGGCCGGTCACGTTGCGGAGAAGACAGAGTCCTCCTTCGCAACCGGGCGGCGCTGGCCCTCCTCTCCAGCCCTTTCTTTCCCCTTCTTGGCTCCAGCACAAGGGCCCTGCCCCGCACGGTGCTTGAAGCCCATGTTCACAGCAGCACTAAGTCACGGTCGCCAGAAGGCGGGAACAACCCGAGTGTCCCTCAGTGGACGGAAGACAGAGTGCGGCCCGTCCACACGGTGGAATACTATCCAGCCTGAAAAAGCAAGGACATCCTGACACCCGCTCCGCCACGGATGGACCTCGTGGACACGACGCTCGGTGAGGTGAGCCGGTCGCGGCAGGACCGATCCTGCGGGATCCCGAGTCCGTGAGGTTCCTCGAGTACTCGTTTATAGAGACAGAGACTTGAACAGGGGGCGCCGGGGGCTGGGGGAGGGGAACGGGTAGCCAGTGTTCGATGGGGACAGGGTTTTACTTCGGGACAATGACAACGTTCTGGTGGGGACGGCACAACAATGCAGACGTACTTAACGCCCCCAAACCTGAACGCACACTCGGAAGTGGTTAAAGAGGTAGATGGCACATTATGCGTCTCTCGCCACGATTCTGAAAACACGGCCGGTCCTACGTCCCGGCTCCTCGAGGCCCCGCCCCCAGCGGCCGGCAGACAGCGACGCCCTCTGAGGAGACAGCCGTGGGCCAGGCGTGTGCGGAGCGGGGAGGCGTCGGTGCGTGTGGCTCGCGCTGTCTTCACGGCTTTCAGCGGGGCTGCACCCGCATGGTAACTCACCGCGACGGCCGACGGGGACCGCCCGGGGATGGGGGCGCCAGTAGGGAGACACCGGGGACACAGAGAGTCCCCCCGATGCGCCTCTGACTCCGCACAGGGTGGCAGGCCGCACTGCCGCAGCAGCTCTGTGCCGAGCACACTCGGTGCCCGCTCTCCGTGGAACAGGGGGCTGTCCGTGGCCGGGGTCCAGCTGCAAGGTCGGGACTCGGGTGGATCGACAGGAAAGCAGGTGGGAACAGCCAGGGCAAAACCAAGTGAGCGGAGACCGCGGGGAAGCACGGGGAGGCCCGGGGACCTGACGGCCCGGCTGGTGTTCGGCTCTGTCCCCAGCCGGCTGCGTGAGCCTCAGCGGGCCACCAACCTCCCTGAGCCGCTGTGTCCTCGTCCACGAGGTGAGCAAAGAAGCAGGACCTCTGGCTGGCGGGCTTTCATGCAGGCGAATATACTGGGACGTTTAGTGCCACGTCACACGCGGAGGGCTTTGTCAGTGTCAGTCCTTCCGGTCCGGCTCCCGGTGGTCCCCGCTCCCGGGGGCCCTGCCTCTGTGTGATCCCCTCCCCCGGAGTGCGGGCCGACCCCGGGCCTCGCTTCTGAAAACAGACGCAGCAAAGGTAACGGGGTGTCGTGCCCAGGATTCAGGGGGTCAACGGCCGAGACTTCCACCCGCCGACACCCTTGCTAGCCCTCCCTCCCCCCTGCCCCCCCTCCCGCCTGGTCCCTCCGATGAAACCAGCCACCACGTTGCGAGATGCTCACATGGCCAGGGACCGCGCGAGGCCTCAGCCCGACAGCCCGCGAGGAACGGCCCCCGCCAGCGGCCACTCGAGGGAACGAGGGAGCGTGTCCTTCCCGGTGGCACCCTGAGATGGGCCTGCAGCGCACCGAGGGACCAGAGCCGAGGAGCTGCCGCCGCACCACGCTCCTGTCCCCCAAAACCGCGCAACGGCTTCCCGAGAGCTAAGTCGTTACACAGCATAGATAGCTGACAGCCACCGCTTTGGACTCCGCCTCGTTCTGTCACTTGTGACTTGTTCTTCCGGAAACTGCCCCCTGATCCCCTCCTCGGTCTCTCCCACACTGTGCCTCCAACACCACACACGCCACACACACACGCCACACACGCCTTAGCTAACACGTGTTGGCTGAGACTGAACCGGTGGCAGAATTCAGTGTCTCCGGGGAGTGAGTGCGGGGGAGCCCCACGAGGCCGAGGGGCCCCCAGAGGACAGGGACGTGTTTGCCGGTCCGGCACCGGCAGGGGAGGCGCCTCCAGCCCCCTGTTCTCCACGCATCGGTGTCCCCAGGAGCGCCTCGCCGCCCGGCCGCACAACCTCTCGAGGGAACAGCTCCCGTGTGTCTGGCTGTCTTCCCTCCCACGGCCAGAGGCTGGCGTTCGTCCGGCTGCCAGACGCAGAAATAAATCTATCTTCTGTGTTTGTTTTCTTGGATGTCCGGGAATTACATGTGTTTGCCCGACACACACAAGTTTTTTCAGCCTGTAATTTGGTCTCTGAGGAAAACACGGGGACATCTAAGCTCTTACGGCGGAGTTGGGCCCCTCGACGGCAAGGCTGCGGGGGGCCGCCGTGCCAGGCGGAGAGGACGGAGGCGGGGCGGGAGCCCCGGACTTGAGTTCGAGTTCAGCTCTGTCCTGACAGGCCATTCCTGCCCGGCGACGAGCTCGGTCGCAGCCCCCTCAGGGGTCTGCTGCGGGAGGCGCGAACGAGTGACGCATGGGGCGCCCCCTCTTCGGGCCTGGCTTCCAGAGAGCCGGGCTGCCGCGGGCCAGAGGCGGCTGGGGACCTGCGAGCCGCCCTTCCCCTGGGGAGAAGCACGCCGCTGCCCGGGCTCACCGTTCAGCCTCCTGTGACTTCGGTTGTCAGGAGTCAGTTCCTGACAGCTGCTCCCGGACCCGCGCAGTGGGGAGCTGTCCCTCCGAGCTGATCCCCGCCCCCAGATGCTGAGCAGGTCAAGGCTCGTCCCTCACGACGTCCTTCTTGTATGGTCTCAGTGCCTTCCTCTCCTAAAAGAACGGCCTTTGCTTGGCCCTGCTGCCCAAGAACTTGTCTCTAAGAATCTTCTGGGCTCTGAAGGGCACGCTGAAGGTAAGCTGTAAATCAGAGCGCTCATGACCTTAGAGCCGTTAATCGTCACAAGAAGATTGGCCACCTCTCAGTGTCCAGAGAGAGACCAGAAATCCCGTCATACGAACGCTCACGCGGAGGCTCGAGCACAGTTAATCCTGCTCAGCGCCTGGTATCGCGTCTTCGGGATCTCGTGGGATGTCCGAGCTCTGCCCCATGCCGTACCGCGTGGTCGTGCCGGCACGGGAAACTCGGCCAAAGCGGTCTGTTACAGGTGCCCCTGGCTGTCCCCAGACTGTGCACGATGTACGAAGCTAATCCTGAAATAATGAGACTATAACCCGCCGCTGTTACCCGCAGGATCCAAACAGCTTCTAGACCGGAGTCCTTTTTTTTTTTTTTTAATTTTTTTCATCTTTTATTTTTGAGAGAAAGAGAGCGAGCGAGCGAGAGACAGAGTGTGAGTGGGGGAGGGACAGAGAGAGAGAGAGACACAGAATCTGAAGCAGGCTCCAGGCTCTGAGCCGTCAGCACAGAGCCCGACGCGGGGCTCGAACTCCCGAATGGTGAGATCGTGACCTGAGCCGAAGTCGGACGCTTAATCGACGGAGCCACCTGGGCGCTGGGAGTTCTTTGAAAGTTATCTTCAGCGGCACCTGGGGGGCTCCGTCGGTTAAGCTTCCGACTTCGGCTCAGGTCATGATCTCACGGTTTATGAGTTCGAGCCCCGCGCCGGGCTCTCTGCTGTCAGCACAGAGCCTGCTTCGGAGCCTCTACCCCCTTCTCTCTCTGCCCCTCCCCCACTTTCTCTCTCTCTCTCTCTCAGAAATAAATAAACATGAAAAAGGAAAAAAAGAAAACTATCTTCAGCACTTAGTCCTGGGCCTGGCAATGCACGGATGACTGAGTGGATGAGCGGGTGGATGGACGGGTGACTGGATGGATGGATGGATGGATGGATTCTGGGGTGGGTGGACGGACGGACAGGTGAATGAATAAATGACTCTGTGGCCAAGGAATAGAAGTTCTTGCCCAGAATCCACCACTCAAGAGTTTGGTAACTCCCCTCATTTGTAAAACGGAACGAGGGTAGTTCTTTCTCTGCGCATCCCGTACGGCTGCCGTGAGAATGAAATCGACAGCTTAGACCCTCTTGGGAGAAACAGCCCTTTCTGAGTCTGTCAGAGGGGGGGCTCAGAGCAGCGGGGGTGCAGCAGACGAGCCGGCCCACCTGGGACAGGTCACGCCTCTACGTCCTGCGAGCGCACGAGCTTGCAGAGGGCAGGTGCCATGTCTAGACCTGCGAACCTCCTTGTCAGTGAGAGCAGGAACTGTGGGCCCTCAAATCCCTGCTGCGGGGATGCCGGTAAAACACCCACAGGATTTTAAAAAGGTGCAACTTTACGAAAAGACCACAACGCAGAAGCACTGGAGTGAAGAGCCACGTGTGGCCGCGTCCTGACGCCTCCGTGTCCTGAGACAGCCTGGAGACTGACATTCAACGCGGCTTCTTTCCCGCAGGAAAATGCTCAGTCCACGGCAGCTCATTTCGGTCACGGTGACTCGGGGTCCAGAACCGCTGCTGTGTCACTTGCCACTGTGGCCCCAGAGTCTCTGGCTTCTTTCCCTGTCGTGCTGGCCTCGCTTCTCCGCTGGATGGGGTGGAGGGTGGAGAGGGTGGCGGTCCAGGTCAGAGGGGGACGGGAGCATTGCACCGAGCAGGGAGAGCTGAAACCCCTGCACACACCCGTCGCCCCTCCTTCCCCACTCCAGGCACCGCGCAGCTCAACTCCCAACCGCCGGTGCCGCCCGTCAGGCGTTTGCGTCTCCTGGGTGTGCCCCGGGGTGCGGGACTGACTCCGGACTTGGTCTGGGGCTCTGGACCAAGGCGGTCAGCCTGGGCTGGGAAAGACGGCGGGAGCAGCGGTCATCAGCACCGTAGGCTTGTCCTCGGAGCGCCCCCGACGTGCCGGCAGGCTGCCCGCCGCGGGGCTCGCTGGGGGACAGGAGTGAGGGAACGCGGTGGCGGTTTTTACGCGCGACAGCTCTGTGAAAAGGGCATAGCATTTACTTTAGCAAATTTGGGCGCGGGGATTGGTGAGCTGACCGGCGCGGGTAAATACCAAGGGTTAAACGGCAGGCACCCCATCACCAACCCCGACCCCGAGTGGCAGACGTCACGCGGTCCAAAGGACAGGAGCTGGGGGCAGGGCGGACCGTGCGTCAGAATTTCTAATCCCGCGGTTCGCACCTGGAGATGAGATGAAACGGCTCTGTTTACCACGCGTCTTCCCCGAGAGCTGGGCCTCAAATGATCTCTAATTATTACAGAAATCTCTGGTTTCTGGGCCAGTGTCCAAGGCCGCTGCTGTGGCGGTTTGGCGGAGGCACCCACGGCCAGGGGCCTGGACCGATGGTCAGAGAAGCCACATGCGGGGAAGTGGGAAGTCACGTGAGGCCCACGCGGGGGTCAGGACCCAGCCCGTGCTCTGGAGGACACGACGAGGAGGCATTCCCTTAGACTCAAAACGTCCAGCCGCCCCAGTTGAGCAGAGGAGGTAGATGGGGCCGGGGCGCAGCTGAGGCCGAGGCCCCCTCCTGAGAACTCCAGAGTATCCTTAAAGGAGGAATGGTAGGTTGAGGCCGTCTCCGCCCCCCCTGCGCCTCCGCCGCCACACCCCGCGATGCCCTTTCCCACTGCGGCGAGGTGTTTTTTGCTGGGAAGGCTGAGCTGCTTGAGGAGGAATGAAAGTCACCTGACATGAGAGTGACTGGAGGCTCCTGAATGAGGGAGGGCCTCGTCCAATCAGGCGAAGGTTTTAAGAGGAAAGGCTGAGCTCCCCTGAGGAGGAAGGAAGTCAGCCTGTGGGCTCAGGACGCAACCGCAACTCCTGCTGGAAGCTCCGGCCTGCCGGACGGGGACGGCCTACTTCAGTTGGCCTCGTGATCTCGTGAGCCAGTTCCTTAGAACCTCCGTCTCTCTCTGTCCCTGTCTCCCTCTCTCTCTATCCTATTGGTCTATTTCTCTGGAAAGTCACGACCGATACAGCCATCCTGCCCCAAACGCCACCTGGGCTCCCCAGAGAGCCACCCAACGGCCTGGGTCAGTCCCACACAGATGTCCTGTTCCCCGTGCCTGTAACACGGAGAGTCGGGACGGGAGGCCGGCCTGCACTAAATCTGTGACTCGAGGTGAAGGGTGACCCCGTGGGAAAACATCTGATGTGCTGAAGACACAGTGTTCCAGGTCACGGACTGAGGTCCTCGAAGCTGGCCTGGGAGCCTGTCCACCTGCCCCAAACGTCGGCAGCCACTTTCCCCGGTCGCCGCAGCCCGTGGCCCTTCCCCCAGACACGTGGAGCCTCCGATCTCTGGGTAATTGGTGTGCCTGGATTGTTCAAGGCAGCAGCAGCAGCAACAGACGTATGTGGTGTGACGGTCCCCCGGCGAGTCTCCAGCCTGCGTTGTCCAGTCCAATTGTCCTGGAGGCTGTGTTTGTTCTCAAGCCTCAGGGCACAGCCTCGCCCAGGAGGGCAGTGGCAGGTGCAGCGGGGACGGCCAGGGCAGGAAGGCTGGCATCGAGGAGCAGCGATGTCCGTGTTTCTGCATCCAGGGTCGTCGGGCCACGAGGCTGACCACGCCGGGCCTGGGCCACGGGTCCCCCCCCCCCGCCGAGAGAGCTTTACCTGCTGGCCCGAGTGTTTAGAAAGCCCGACTCTCCTTGGGTGGCTCCAGCTTTGACGGCCAGAGAAAGTCACTGTTCTTAATTAAGTAAAGTTTGCTGTGGTTTTTTTTTCCATTGTAAGTGCAACACTCACTTATCCACAGGACAGAAGTGGATCCCGTGCTGTGGCAGGTGCTGGGGACACCAGGGTCACATCTGGGTGACACAGTCCCCAACTTCAAGGAATTTACAACCAGGTCACTGCTTATTATAGGATATTTGGAATTTTTTTTTTAAGTAGAAGGGGAGAAAAAGATCACCCATGCTTCTCCACACTGTACACCTTTGGGAAACTTCTTCTTGCTATGCATCAAGTATTTATTTCATTGTTTGCCTGGCACGGACATGCTCGTATGATAGTTATGACTTGGTACCCTTTGATTTCACATAAATGTTTTCAAATTATTAAAATTTGGGGGGGGCACCTGACTGGCTCAGTTGGTGGAGCATGTAACTCTTGACCTTGGGGTTGTGAGTTCGAGCCCCACATTGGGCATAGAGTTTACTTAAGTAACGTATTATCAAATCAAATCAAATCAATTGTCATAAAGAACGCACGTGTTTAGTGGTGATTGGTGTTCCAATACCTAGCCATTCTACCACCTAATCAGTTATTCCCTTATCATTAGGTATTTAAGATTTCCTTCCTTGTTTTGTGACTATTATAAATAATAGCATTGTGACTATCTTGATTCTTAAAGCTTTTTCAATATTTCTCTTCCTTTGGGACACATTTCTGGAAATGGAATTACAAGACAAAGGATCTTCTTTTTTCTTCTTTTTTCTTTAGTAAGTGGCTTGAAGCAACAAACATTACTATCTCCTTCTAATTTCTGCGGGTGAGGAATCCGGGCATAGCCTACATGGGTCCTCTGGCCCAGCGTCTCTCCGTGGGCTTCAAGCAAGCCGTTGGCCAGGGCTGCGCTCTCCTCCGAAGGCTCAACTGGGGCAGAACTTGCTTCGTCTGGCCCACAGCCAGTACTTCACAGGCTCTGGGACTGCTTCTCTGCTAGTTGTGGACCAAAGGCCTCCTGCGGCTCCTGCCACAGCATGGCAGCTGGCTTCCCTCGCAGCAAGTGAGAAGCCATGGGGACAAAGGTCTTGAAAGACCAGCAGTCGGTCTCCATCACGGTGGCCCCAACTGCCCTTAGCATGAGTGTGTGACGGGGCTGTGCTCACTGCCCAGAACCAGCCATGACCCGACCCAAGAACAGACTGAACTCAGCCTTTCCTACACTCGGACCCTCTCAAACCCAGCACATGGGCTTTCAGGGGGGTCTATTCCCTGGCCCCACTCAGGGACATACGGTTCTGGGGTGGGGGGCACAGCTTCGCTTCTCTGGGCGGCACACACTTCTCTAGGGAGGGGACAGCGGGCGGCACCCTGCCCCTCTCGTGGGGGAGAACCAGAGTGGCCCAGAGCCCCCCATGCAGAGGCAGGAATCCAGGAAACAGCCGGAACGCCTCGGGTCACGGGTGTCCCCTGAATGCTCCGCCACAGGTCCAACGGAGAGAAATTCCGTTTTGAAGAGCGGCCAGTTCAGCCAGAGAACTGGCAAGCTGGGCCAGCACCGAGGTGGCACACCGAGGGTTGTCCAGGTCCTGGGCCTGAGCCTCGAGCACCACCTTCTAGGCAGCTGGCGTCCTCAACTGTCCCCTGGGTCCCCGGCCCATTCTCCATCCTGAGCCAGAAGAGTCTCCCAGAAAACACAGATCCCTCCCCTGCTCTAAACCCTCCCTGTTGCCTTCAGGACAAAGTCCAAGCAACGTGGCCTGGAATAAGGATCCCGGCGTGACCGGTCCCTGCTTCCTCTCCTGCCAAGCCCATGCCCCCTTCGCCTCAACTCCACACTCAGTCCCCAGGCTCCCGGCCTCCTGCACACACCGCGGACGGAGCCCCTGCTTCCTTCCTCACCCTGCCAGCTCCTGCTCGCCCGCTGGGGTCTCACCAGGCATGGCCTCTCAACTCTCCCTCGGCCTGTCCCTGTACCTGCGAGCCTGGTCCAAGTGCCTCACCTCCTCCCACAGGCCGGATGCTCCCTGGAGGCAGGAGCCTTGCCCTCCTCTCGGGGAGCCACCAGGAGGGTGCTCTGCGCTCTGCTTGCACGGGGAGAAAGCAAGCGTAAAAGTCAGCTCCATCTACTTCCCCGTCACGGTTTGCTGGGGGAGGACGCAGAGCTCAGTGGACCAAGGAAAGTCTTTATTCTCCGAGGAGCTGTTTAGACTTGAAGGAGGTCGTGGAAGAATGAGTCCCAGACTGGATCCTGGCCTCCCAGGACGCTCCCATGTGTCCCTTGCTCTGCAAGGGAGAGTGTGATCCCTGCCCTGCCCGCCTGGAGGGGCCATCCAGACCACGTATGTGCACACGCGTGTGTGCAAAAGTGCCTCTGGACGGCGGAGACGCAAGTGCAGACAGAACCCTGGGCGGGGAAGGCGTGCACAGACCTCAGAGCGACGGCTCGGAGCATGGAAGCTTGGAGGAGCTTCGATTCTCGGCTCATGAGGACGTGGGTTCTGGATTCCGGCCACTACTCCGCTGTGTGACCTTGGACAAGCCGCTTCGCCCTTGGGTCTCAGGCTCCTCTTTTGCAGGTGAAGGCACCAACGTCTATGGGTGTTGGCAGCCCCCGGGGAGCCACCATGACCCTGGTGCAACCTGCCAGACCTCAGAGACCACCCCACGCCCCGCCGCCCACCATCCTGCTGGCCTCCTGTGCACACAGACAGCACGCCTCCCGAGACTGGACAAAAGCCTCAGCACGAATGAACAAGAAAGCCCAAGATACCAAAGTGACACAGTGGCTGCAGAGCAAAGCCCAGGGCGCAGTGGCAGAAAGAGAGGTGACCAGAACCGGGGACAACGGAGGGCTATGCCAGGAGGTGTGGCCCAAGGACGCAGCCCTGGTCTGAGCCTCGAGGACAGGGTGGGCGGAGTCCAAGCACAGACAGAGGGTAACAGGCAGTAGAGGAGAGGGGGTCAGGGCAGGGCCCCCCCATAAAGGGAAGGAAGAAGCCCACAGATGCAGGGGAGAGGCGTGCCCGTGGGAGGCCTGGGCCCCCACCAAGCGAGCCTCCAGGCACACGTCCTGCACGCCGCCCGGCGCCTCGGAGCCTGGAGCAGGACGTGGGGCTGAGGCGCCTGCCCCGCGCGGCCGCACGCACAGGCTTGGAAGGAGAGCATCACCCTGCAGCCAAAGCGCCGAGCCGGTCGCTGCCACAGGACACGGAAAGATGACCAGCCACCAGTGTGGAACTGAAGCAGAGCTGCAGATGCCGGGCGGCCCGGCGCCTCCCCGGGAGGACGGAGGCGGCAGACGGGTCCACACAGAGACTGGGCTTGCGAAGTGCGCGGGGGGCTGCAGGGCCCTTACGCCGACAGAGGTGGGAGCCCTGTGTCACCGGGCTGAGTCTTGTCAGCACAGCGGGAACTGGACAGGTCACCTGTAAAGTGGGTGAATCAAGAAACGGTCCTCGAGCGAGTTATGTAGACTCCCAGAGGTGACGGCTGTAATCATTGACGACAGAAACAGTTAAAGGCGGTGGCCAGGGGGGCGGGAAAGGAGGGGCAGGAGGGGTCTTTGGGACCGCTCTGCGCTGTGACGGCACACGCACCGACTCCATCGGAGGGAAGGACCTGTGTTCCTAGCGTGGCACGCTTGAGCCCCTTCAGCAGCTGCTGAGTGTGCGGGGCCCTCCGTGCAAGGCATTCTCCCCCCCCTCGCGGCTCCCGTTCCCGAGAGCACACTGCCCCACTGCCCCGAGAATGAGGCCCGGCTTGCCCACTTGGAATGGAGACATCTCCAGCGACGGGGCAGGGCAGACCTGAGAGATAAGATCAACGGTACACTCTCCACGCCTAAACAACATCAACCGTGCGAAAGCACTCTCCACATGAGCTCTATGCGAGGCCGGCTCCGCCCCTGTTAACGAGCAGGGAAAGTGTTCTCCTCGGGCTCCTCCGGGAACTCTGGAGTCGGATCCGGGCCTGGCTCCGCCCTCCCTCTCTTTACTCCACCATCCAGCGATGACGATGACGCCGGGACCTCGGCTGCCCCCCCTCCGACCAGGCAGGACCGAGTCCCGGTCTGCTCCTCAGGAGCTCCGGCCCGGGGTCGATTCCCGGGTCCGTCTTCCCGAAGCGCCCCCTCCGGAAGGGCTGGACTCCTCTCCACTCCCAGCGCCCTCCGCCCTTCTCTCGCCGGAGGCCAGAGGGGGGAGGCCGCAGGGGGGAGGCCCCGCCCCCGCACCCCCACGCCCCTCCCCCACCCCCGGCCCCAGCCCCGGGCTCTCCAGAGGGGCCCCACCCACGCGCAGCCAGGAAGGGCAGCCGAGTGCCGTCCACAGACAGCAAACGAGGTCTGGTCCCAACGAAGGTGACACACTCATGACCAAGAGGCAGGTGAACTTAGCTTGCTCCTAACTATCATCGTTTATTGTGGTAAAATACACACGCAACATAAAACGTATCGTCGTAACCTCGCGGAAGCGTGGAGTTTAGTGTCACGAATGCTTTCACGCCGCCGTGCGGCCGCCACCGCCACCCGCCTCCTGAACGTTTGTCATCGTCCCAGACTGAACCTCCGTCCCCAGGAAACTCTAACTCCGCCCCTCCCCAGACGCCGGGTGCACACCGTATTTCCGTCTCTGGGAATCTGGGCGCCCTAGGGGCCTCCGGAGGGCAGAACCGTGAGAGTATTTGTCTTTTTGTGATTGGCTTACTCCACTGAGCACCGTGTCTTCAAGATTTATCTACTTTGTAGCAGGTGTCAGGATCTCCCTCCTTTGGAAGGCTGAAGAATATTCCACGTGCGGATGGACAGCATTTTGTTTATCCCTTCATCCACCAGCCGGCACTGGGTTTCTCCTACCTTTTGGCCATTGTGAGTCCTGTTGCCACAAACATGGGTGTGCACATCCGTCTTTAAGATTGTGCTCAGTTTGGGGGTGGCTCGGTCGGTTAAGCATCTGACTTCGGCTCAGGTCATGATCTCGTGGTTCATGGGTTCGAGCCCTGCGTTGGGCTCTGTGCTGACAGCTCAGAGCCCGGAGCCTGCTTCGGATTCTGTGTCTCCCTTTCTCTCTGCCCCTTCCCCGATTGCACTCTGTCTCTCTCTCTCTCTCAAAAATAAATAAACATTTAAAAGTTATTAAAGACTGTGCTGCGTTTGGGGGCGCCTGGGTGGCCCAGTTGGTTGAGCATCCGACTCTGGCTCAGGACATGAATTTGCAGTTCGTGAGTTCCAGCCCTGCATGGGGCCGGTTGCTCTCGGTGCAGAGCCCACTTCGGATCTTCTGTCCCCCTCTCCCTCTGTCCTTCCCCAGCTCATGATCTCTCTCTCAAAACTGAATAAAATCTTTAAAAAACTTTTTAAAAGACCGTGCTTATTTTGGGGGCCTTTGTGGTTCTCGTAACCACTCTTCCTCCCACAGAAACGTCCGGTCGGGAGTCTCCCTGAGTTCTCACTGAGCAGGGACCGTGGTGGCGGCCTTCCCGCCCTGGCTGATGCTGAGACCATCCTGCCTCATCTGCTCAGCCTGGGGTTTCTGGGACCGTCTCTATTTTATAGGTGGGGAAACTGAGGTCTAGAGAGGACTACGAACTTGTCCGAGGTCATGTGTTCAGTAGCCTGCTGAGGCAGGCCGAAGCCGGGCCGTCCGACGCCTGAGCCCACGATCTAAAAGCACGCCGCCCGATGATTTTCGGGTTCCCGTGTGAAACGGGAGGCAGACCTCACTGTCGTTTCTGGGAAAACGCAAATCTCAGACAACTTAAGTGGCTCGGAAGGTCCCACCACTCTTACCTCGGACGCCCATTCTGTGACTTCGAAGCCGAGGCGCGATTGTTGGCAGGCCTTCCCGCCTCCCCTCCCCTCGTCAGACAGTGTCCCAGGACCTGTATTTTCCTGGACAGCTGCCCGGCAGGCCATCTCTGGGCTCCACGGAGGCGTCGCGATAGCCTAGTTCCTCAAGAGCCCTGAAGGAATCAGACAGGAAAAAGGTTAGGCGGCCAGAGGGAGCTAAAAGCCCCTAAAAGTTTAAACAGATCCTGCCAAATGGGTGACTGGCTCCCACCGAGATTAGTTTTAATCAATTATTAAGCAATAGTTTAATATTTTAGGAGTATGCGCGATCACAGAGAAATGAAAACGTTTTGTGATTTTCTTCCCTTCCAAAATAAAAAAATGCAAAGCCAGTGTAGCCAGAGCGGCAGAGAGTCATCCCAAAGAGCCCTTCTGTGGAGATAACAGTGCTTCTTTATTTTTCATTTAACTTCTTTCATGTTTCCCACGAGGCTTAGGCTTTCGGGAGCCTGAGTGGGTGCTGAGTTCTGGTTGCCTGGCATTCCGGCACCAGCCCTGCTCAGAGAACACCCGGAAACTTCAAAGCGTCCTGGAGTGCCCCCGGCTTCCCGACAGTGGCACACGGCCCGTGCGCCCAGGCTCTCGGGTGAGGGAGGGGGCCGCATGGGAGAGACCCAGCGTCTGGTCTTGATCTTTCTTCTTCTTCTTTTTAAGTTTATTTATTTTGAGAAAGAGAGAGAGAGAGCGAGCACGCAAGCAGGGGAGGAGCAGAGAGAGAGGGAGAGAGAGAACCCCAAGCAGGCTCCACACCGCCAGCGCAGCAGAGTCCAATGCGGGGCTCAAACCCACAGAACCGTGAGCTCAGGACCTGAGCCGAAATCCTGAGTCAGATGCTTAACCCACTGAGCCACCCGGGGGCCCTGACTTTCACATTCCATCCTCCCAAGGTCTGGGCTCGTCCCACTCCTTCCCCCTGCTCGCCGAGCCCTGCCTTTCCAGTCAGGACCTGGAAAGCAACAGATAGAGGGCTGCAGGAAAAGAGAAGGGCCAAAGCGCCTTACCACTTACATGATCTGCCCTGGAAAAATACAGGTGACTGGGCTCCCATTTTATTTTGTGATCAATTCGCTTTGGAATCTGATATAATGTGCTTTTTTTCACCCGCCCACCCACGCATCCATCCACCCATCATCTATCCATCCATCACCCATCCATCCATCATCCATCCATCAATCATCCATCCATCCATCATCCATCCATCAATCATCCATCCATCCATCATCCATCTATCCATCCATCCATCCGTCCACCCATCCACCCACCCAATTATCTATCCATCCATCATCCATCTATCCATCCATCCATCCATTCATCCACTCATCTACTCACCCATCCATCCACCCACCCATCCACCCAACTATCCATCCATCCATCCACCCATTCATCCATCCACCCACTCATCCATCCATCCACCCATCTACCCATCCATCCATCCACCCATCTACCCATCCATCCATCCATCCACCATCCATCCATCCATCCACCCACTCATCCATCCATCCACCCATCTACCCATCCATCCATCCACCATCCATCCATCCATCCACCCACTCATCCATCCATCCACCCATCTACCCATCCATCCATCCATCCATCCATCCACCCATCCACCTATCCATCCATCCATTCACCTATCCACCCATCCACTCACCATCCATCCATCCATCCATCCACCCATCCATCCATCACCCATCCATCAATCATCCATCCATCCATCATCCATCTATCCATCCATCCATCCGTCCACCCATCCACCCATTCATCCACCCACCCACCCATCTATTCTTCCACTCATCTACCCACTCATCCATTCACCCACCCATCCACCCAACTATGGATCCATCCATCCATCCATCATCTGTCCATCCATCAACCATCCATCCATCCACCCATCCATCCATCATCCATCCATCTATCATCCATCTATCTATCATCCATCCATCCATCACCCATTCATCCATCCATCCATCCACTCATCATCTATCCATCCATCCATCCACCCACCCATCCATCCATCATCCATCCATCAGCCATCCGTCCACCCATCATCCATCCATCCATTCATCATCCACCCACCCATCCAGGCAACAGCATGTGTTAAACTCTAAGTCTTAAGGAACTTACTCTCTGAAGTGAGACAGACCTGGAACCCTACATGCCACGCAGGGTGCTGAGTGCTAAACCAAAATGTCCTCGGGGTATGGAGGGCACAAGAGAGAGAGTGACCCTTCCTCCAGACAGTGGGCCTCACAGCGAAGGGCCTCTGTGCTCCGTCCAGGGAAATGAGATGGCGTGCGGAGCTGTTCCAGGAAGAGACGAGGGCCCCTGGCTCATCTAGGCCGGTCTCGGCACCCTCTGCCTTCCCATATCCAGCGTCCTGCCCTGTCAAACCAGGACACTCCCACCATTCTCTTGGGGCCTGCGACACGCGGCTCACTTTGTCACGGTCTATGTGCTGGGCGGAACCCAGCAGCTCCTGCCTGCCCCTGTCTTCTGGGGGAAGCTCTCAGAGGGCGCAGGTGGTCACGGTCGGGATTGTTTCCACGGCGTGTTCAGATTCGTTGGCTGTATCTAGATCATGTCACGTCCTAATTAACGCAGACCTTCAAGGTCGTGCAGCGCTAGCAAAGTTTTCTGAAATGGGCCAGTGCTTTAAGATCCAACCACTTCTGCCTCCCCACCCAGAATGTTCTCTCCCTCCCCACGACTGCCCCCAGACACCCCGGCTTCTAGTCCTGGGGGAAGTCCTGCACGGCGGGAACATGAGAACCTACTTTTGGCTTTTCTGAACTCCGAGGCTTTTCTGAACTCACTAACCACGGGATGTGTTATAACTGACTTGCCTCCAAAAAATTCGCAGGTGACTAACATGCCCAAGGATTCCCAGGCCGCTCCTGGCGGCGGCCCTGTGTCACCCATGTGTGGGCCATTTTCATCGGACGTCACCGAGCGGGACCAAGGCAGGAGCTGTGGCCGCAGGAACGCACCGGCAGAGCCAGGGCTGAGCCTCTCCTGCATTCTTCAGGTTCAATAACGGGGGTTGTTTAACTCTTCAGTCAGGGGCTCTGTATATCCTAAAGACAGTATGTGAAATATTTATTAAGAAGAATATCTATTTTTAACCGGGGATGATTTCAGTTCTATTATTCATGCAGCCTCGGAGGGCAGGCTTCTTGCTTCTCAGGTTGCAGGGGCTGCGAGAGGGAGCAGAGGAGAACCTGAAATCAGACGCAGGGATCGGGGGAGGCAGCGGGGGGGCTCGGGCAGGGGCGGGGGAGCGGCTGAGGTCACACGCCCGATTTCAGTCAAACCTCTGCGTCTGTCTGCGTGAGTTGGCGACAGCTTTGGCCTCGTTTTGAACACAAAGACGCCTGCGCCCCCCGCCAATCCTTCTGCGGCTCCCTCCTACCGGGAGGTGACCGTGTAGGAGTCAGCAAACATGCCCCCGCGGGCTTGCAGAGCCCGGAGGAAACATCCCTGTCACAGGCAGGTGCCCTCCTCCCTGCAGCCCCGTGCTGATAAGGTCTTGACCAACAAGCTTCGACCTGTCAGGACCCAAACAAGAACACACTCGGCCACCCGCGAGGCTGGCAAAGGCGCCAGGGCAGTGACCCACGGAGGGACAACGTCCCCATGCCCTCTGCTCCCCAAGTCCCTGGGTACGAAGCTGCTGACATCCAGCTGCCCTGGGGGAGGAGGGAGGCCGTCCGCACACACCGAGCAGGGATGACAAACAGGAGTGTGGGTGTCAGCGGACCAGGCTCCAGTCCCGAGTCCACCAGGACCCGCTCTGAGACCTGCGCCCAGTCCCTCAACCATTCCTAGCCTCGGCGTTCACATCCATACATGGGGGGGGTGAAAGAACACGTCCCTCCAGGGAAGGCGCTCTTCACAGCAGGTGCGGGCCCAGCGCCAGCACAGAGCGGGTGTCCGACAGTGACCACGAGGGGGCACAAGGTCCCCGGGACAGAGGGTTCCCACTGGGGCATCCAGCCCCTCCGTTTGGTAGACAGGGAAGCGATGAGAGAGAGAGGGAGGTGGACAGACAGGTGGACATTCCATTTGGTGCCCGGCTCCGCGACGTCCCCCAGCTCCTCCGAGGGTCTACCCACGTCCATCGCTGCTGCCATTAGCGGACGAGGGGCCGGTTCCCAGGAACCCTTCCGTTCCTCTTGACACACGTCACAGACCGCGCTGGAGAGCAGGTCCCTAACGGGGGGGGGGGGCACCGCTCGGCAGCCTCCGATGCTTTGGGGATGGTGGCCGTGGCCTGTTACTCTCCGGGTGCAGACCTAGGGCTCCCTTCTTATCAAGCGGTGGGGGGCAGGCAGCCGCCCACACGGACCACCCTTGAGAAGGAGCGCCATGCCAGGCTCCGTGCCAGCCTGACCTTGTCGGGTGGAATCAGGGCGGAGGAGGAGATGGGGAGGGAAGGAGTCTCAATGCCTGGGGTTCAGAGAACACCAGGGCTGGACACTCAGGGCGGGGGGGGGGGCAGGACAACCAGGTCAGTGCCGGAGGCTCCGCGAAAAACCCAATTACGGCGCCTGCTGTCAAAGGAACATCGGGGCCGTGGGGACGGTGGCCGGGCCAGAGCGGCTCCAGCCTGCCGCCCCCCCCCCCCGGGCTGGCCCTGGTCTGCAGCCCACGCTGCCGCACTGACCCTGGGAAGCCGGCTCCTCCGTGGAGAGCAGGTGGGTGAGGAGGCGAGGGGCGTGCCTGCCCACCCTCACGTCCTTTCTGCTTCCTTGCAGAGGTGAGGCAGCAGAGACGCTTGCCTGTTCTGGGGACCTACTTGGCTGCCCCTGCCCCCACCCTCCGCCTTCTGCCCCTGTGTCCTGCTCACCCTCCTGGGAACCCACAGATGTAGGGACGTCACCCACCTCAGCCTGGCCTGGCTCTCACACTGGGGACCAGCCTCCAGTCCGCCCCCCTCCCCAGCGTCCTGGTGCAGCCCCCAGGCCCCTACATGACGTCATCCCGTTCCTCCTGGGTCCCAGTGGTCTCCCCCTTTCCTCCCAAGCCGCCTTCTGCTCCCTTTGAGCTCTGTGGGGAGAGGCTCCCAGCCCCGCCTCGCCCCTGCCCTCCCCCCGCCAGCTCGGAAGCTCCCTAAACACCCAAGGGGCGCCACGGGGTCACATTTGGTAAATATTTGTACGGTCTGAATGGTTTCTCACCGGCATGGATATTTCGGTTAAAAAAAAAAAAGTGTTACTAAGTATAAAAGTAAAAGAAAAAAAAAAGGCTGTCACAAATCTTAAAGGAAAGAAGACAGAGGCCCAGGGGTGGTGGGCGGCGGAAGCCCTCAGCTGTCAGAGATGAAAATTGAGAAGTTAAGTAGCCTGGGGACCCTCGGGGGCGTCTCCGGCTCCAGCCTGTCGGGTCTAATTAATCCGGCTTGGTTCCAGGCCCCCCAGCAAACGCCCCCCGGAAGGAGCCCGCGCCCCCGCCCTGCAGGGCTCCCTCCAGGGGGGCTCGGCCACCGGCCAGTGTTCTGTCCCGCCTTGGTTTTTTTTTTAAGTTTATTTATTTATTATTTTTTGAGAGAGGGAGAGAGAGTACAAGAGCGAAGGAAGGGCCAGAGAGAGAGGGAGAGAGAGAATCCCAAGCAGTCTCCACAGCGTGGGGCCGCCATGGGGCTTCAACCCACGCCCATGAGCTCATGACCTGAGCCGAAATCAAGAGTCAGGCGTTTAACCAACTGAACCACCCAGGCGTCCCCCACCTTTTTTTCAAATGTTTATTGATTTATTTTTGAGGGAGAAAGAACATGAGCCGGAGGGGCACAGAGAAAGAGCGAGAAGAGAGAGAATCTGAAGCAGACGGTGTGATCGGCACAGAGCCCGACTCGGGGCTCAAACCCACAAACCAGAGCTCTCGACCTGAGGCGAAGTTGGACGCTTAACAGACGGCGCCACCTAGGCACCCCTCGCCTTTGACCTAAGATAAGGTCAACCCCCCAACAACTGCCCGGGTGAACGTGGTATCTAGTCTGTGTTGGGCGGCGGATGGGGAAACCCCACAGGCCGCCAGGCGTCGCTCACCCCAGACCGCCTGCACAGGACAATCGAGGTCAGGACTCAGCTGAGCACTGCAAGTGTGACCCTGGGGCCCAGCTCCCGGGAGGGGAGACGGTCACTGTCTCGATTCTACACGCAAAACCCAAGGCGCAGGGAGCAGGCGGGACCCGCCCAAGGGCACCGACCTCACACCGTGTGGACCAAGGCTTGCGCCAAGGTGGACCCGGCTCCAAAGCCCCTGCTCATGACCAGCAGGGTTCGCTGCCTCCTCCCCCCCGGCTCTGGGTTCTAATCTGTACGTCTCCGCCTGCGGCTGGGGGGAGGGGGAAGGGCAGTGAAGACGTCGCCCTGTGGCCTGCCTCGCCGTGGGTAGCTCCTGTGCTCCATCCTGGGGGGACAGCCTGCCCCACGCCCCGCCCCCCACTGGGCTGGCGCTCCGAGAACAGGAGGGGAGTGAGAGCTGCGTGTCCCTCCTCCCTGCGCCCACTCACCGGCGCGGGCTCGCTTGCAGTGTGCCAGGGTGCTCCAGGGCGGACGCGCCATGGGGAACTTCCTAATGGTCATGTTGTCACCTTTATTTATGTGCCTCTGCGGAGAGGCTTGAGGCTTCCCAGCAGCAAAACACTTTAAAAACAATCAAGAGACGTCAGGATCCCAACCGCAGGAGTCCTGGAGGCCGCAGGCGCCAAGGGCCAGTGGCCGGCGCTCAGCTCTGTGGAGCGTGAGCAGAGCCGGCGAGCACCCCGACGGCAGCGGGGGGCGGAAGTGGGCAGGTGGGGCGGATAGCGGGGCTGGCCGGACGAGCAGCGAACTGAGACTCTGTTATGTCCAGACACGGTGCCAAGTGCTTTATTCACCTCCCCTCCTGCCGTCTCCCCGCACTCCTGTGGGTGCTGTCGTCACTAGGTTTTGGGCATGCACAGCTGGTATCGGGACCTGCGCTCGGGGGACGGGCGGCACGGCCTCAGGAGGTGGGAACGTTCCTTTAATGTTCCAACACACAGGCCCGAGTGTGTGTTCGCACCCGCACAGACACCACTAACCATCTCTTCCTGTTGACAGAGGGAGGGGCGGGCTGAGGGTGAAGCACAGGTTAACGGCACCCCCCCCCCAGGTGGGGTCTGTGTGATACTCCTCGGACACTCGCGGCCACCCAAGAACAAAGGAAAGGGTTTAAGTGGCTGCCACGGGGACGTGGGAACTAAGGCAAATGAAAAGTGAAATCCCCCTACTGCTGACGGCCCGCTGACGAGTCCTTGAGACCGGCAGAGTGACCTCCCTCGAGGAGCCCGGCTGCCTGCATGAGGACACCTTGCTGGGGGCAAAAGCCAATCTTAGCTTCCCGTTATCCCAACCTCCAGGGTCCTGTGCGTCAACCTTCACATACAAAACTTCCTTGGGAAACTTCCTTTGTCTCGATTCCCCCAAAATATACGCTGGCAAGCCTCCTCCAAGCTTACGCCCCCCCTACATCCGAAGGGCCTCACGACCGAGGTTTTACCGAATGGTAACACACGGAGTTTCCCTAGCAACACCTAGCCCCTCAAGGTCCTGGAAACCTTGCTTCTAACATTCCTTAGAGACTTACTCTGTCCCTGCCCCCTCCCAACCTGAGGGCATGTAATGAGTCACCCATCACAGCCCCAGTGCAGCTCCCCCTGCCCACGGGTCCTGTCACTGTGCTTTAATAAAATCACCTTTCTGCACCAAAGGTGACTTCAAGAATTCTTTCTTGGCCGTCGGCTCCGGACCACCCTGCCATCACCCCAAAACCCCATCGTTCCTGCACACACACACCTGTCCGGCCACACCTCTCCTTCTCCGATGGCCCTGCTCCTCCTGGCTGCCTGGCCCATGTCCCAGCGCGGTGTTGGCCGGTGACGGTTTGCACGACTTCTTCCGCCGGGCAAGGCTGCCCCGCGCCCAGGGGAAGCTAAGCAGCAGCGGGGGTCAAGTCAAGCAGCAAAGGGGATGATTGAAAGGGTGCTGGTTACCTCAAAGAAGAAACAGAAGCCGGAGAGCCCCGTGTGGGCAGGACCCAGGATGGCGGGCCGGCCTCGGGGGAGGCAGGCTGCAAACAGCCGTGAGGTGCCAGGGGCTGGGACCTTCCCTTCTTGTTCCCTCGCCAGACGCGGCTGCCGCAAGTCGACAGGAGCCGGTCGGGGACCCTGTTGCTGGGACACGGGAAAGAGAGAGAGAAAATGCCCCAGAGGGTGTGCAGTGCGCCCTCCCAAGTGACGCTGAATTCCAACCCAATTGCACTGACCACAGGAGGCCCCCAACCACAGGGGACGGAGTGTGAGGCCACGCGGAGGGGACGGTACTTGGAACCACGTGGCCAGCATGCTAACGATGCAGGGGCCACCCGTGGGCATCCGGGTTCCCTGGGAAGTGAGGGCGCCCTTCGTGACTACAGGGAAATCGCGGGGCCTGTGGGCGGGTCCTCTGGCCTCTGGAGGCGGACCTTGCTCTAGGGCAGGGGAGCGAGCCCCCCAGGCAAGGCAGTTCCACTCGTCCCCCGGGGAGACGGGCAGGCGCTGGAGACGAGGGCACTGCCACAGAAGACCGTCTACTGGACCGCCTCACCTGAGCCGCGGAGAACCGCGCAGGCCTCCCCTGCAGGGGGGAGGGGGGGGTGGCTCCCGAGGTCCAGCGGAGGCTGAGGCCACAGGGCACCCATCCCCCACCTCCCGAGACCCAGAGCCCGCAGCCCTGTGCTCCCTAGGTTCCCTCATTGCTTTGGTGAATCCGCTTCTAGTCTGTCTCTCTACTTGGGAGACTTTGTCGGGCCATTCGCAACTGTATCCCCAGCACCGGAGACGCGGCCACGCTCAGTCGAGGCTGTCGGTGAGTGGCCAGAGCCCCCTCCCCTCACTCTGGCCCAGAGCCCCCTCCCCGTGATATGAGCGATGATGCTTGTTCCGTGCACCCTTCACAGGCCACCTCTCCCAGGGGGGCCCAGGGGCCCAGGAACAGGTGCAGAGGGACGGGAGCCGGGTGGGGGCCGGGGCCCCAGGGCAGATTCCCGAGCCCCTCTGGGTAGCCTCGCGCTCTGCAGTGGTACTCTAACCAACAACAACAGACGGGATCACAAAATCCAGCACCCCCGCTCCTGGGTGTATACCTCCCCCCGACAGAAGTGAGAGCAAGGTCTCGAAGAGCTACGCGCACACCCGCGTTCACACAGCAGGACCCGCGATCGCCAAAAGGTGGGAACAACCCAGGTGTCCGTCGTCGGGTGAGTGGATAAACAAAACGGTGTCTCTCCGTACGATGGAAGGCTACTCAGTCTTGAAAAGGAAAAAATCCTGACACCTGCTACCGCGTGGATGGCTCTCGAGGACACATGCTCAGGGAAGTCGGCCAGACACGAAAGGACCAGCCGTGCGGGCTGACATTCACGTGAGGCCAGAGCAGTCACATTCACAGGGACGGACAGGAGGAAGGGGGCATGGCCGGTGCCCTCCGCCGAACCGCCTACTGAAAACGGTTAGGGTGAATTTTGCGTATGATTTACCACAAATTAAAACGGTAATTAAATTTCAAGTCAAGAGGAGGTGGTGTGCAAGGCCCGTGACATTACCTGCCTCCCTTCTCCCCGGGGAGGCACCGCAGAGCCCCGCCTCCGGGCCCGCCCCTGGTTCACGCCTTCGTCCCTCCCCGGGAACATTACTGGTACCTGAACACCTGAAGGAGAGAAAGACGGACATGTCATCCTAACCGGCATTCCCCGGGTGCTGTCACAGGCCGGCGGCCGTCTAAGAGCTTTATGGGACTTACCTCATTTAACCCCGGACATGGCCCAGAGAGGTGAGGCCACCTGTCTGAGGCCACACGGCCGGAGCAGAGAGGTCGGTTCCAGCCCAGGCAGGATGCCAACGCCACCCTCTCACCGCCAGGCTCCCCTGACCTTACACTGCCCGGCGGGGTCCAGCAGGTGCCCCGAGCGAGTGCCCAGGCAGCTCCTGGGCAGTGCCCGCGGCCCGAGTCCCGTCTGTTTCCGGGGTTGCTGCCAGGCCGGGCTGTCACCATCACAAACCCGTGCTTTCTGAAAGGCACCTCTGGCCTGCCAGGAAGGAGCTGCCTGTCCCTTCTCCGTCCCAGGTGGTGACACACAGCCACACTTGTCTGTCTGGACAGACCCTGTTGCCCCAACCCGCCCTCCTTCCCTGCACGGCCCTCCCTGAGTATTGTGGCCTCCACCTGCTTCCCCCGGAAGGGAGGAAGGTGTGTGTGGGGGGGGACAAAGCACACCCCCCAACACGCCGGGGCCGGAGACCCTGGGCCGGGCTGGCTCTGCCCCTCTTCCTCGGGAGCCTGCGACCCTCAGATCTTTAGACCCCAGCACAGCTCTCCGCCGGGGAAACCGCCCCTCCCGGGGTATTTGGGGCTAGTCCCTCAGCAGGCGGGGCTCTGGGTGGCCCTCTGCCCTGCCCGGGGACACTGGGGACTCGTTGTGTGTCCACCGCGGGCGGACAAGGACATGTGTGCTGGCGTTGTGTCGCGGACACGCGGCCTGTGGCCCGCGTGGGCGCGGAGGGGAGGGCCCCGCGCACCGAGGAAGAGCCCCCGCAGGGGCGCACCCCCGGCGAGCGGTGAGCGCCAAGGCAGCAAGTCAGTTTTACAAAGCGATCCGTCCTCCCTCTCCGGCCGGGCCCAGGAGGCTTAACTTAATCACCCTGGACCGCTGTCAGAACACGGCCCGGGAAGCACAAACCCCGGCCGCGGGGGCGCGCGGGGGCGCGCGGGGACGCGCGGGGGCCCGCCCCGGAGAGCCTCGGGCAGCCGCCCGGCTCCCCCTCCGCCCGCTCCGCGTGGCCCCTCCCGCTCCGGAACCGCCGCTCCGCCGGGCCCCTCCCCCCTTCCCCGGAAGGAGGAGCCGAACGGCCCCCCTCCCCCAAGCCCCGCAGGGAAAGAAATCTCTGGGCGGGGCCTGTGAACTCCGCGCGCAGAAATAACAGGGGGGGCGTGGCTCAGGCACCTGCAGTCCCCCTCAGGGGTCTAGGGGGAGGGGGCGCCGGCTGGGAATCCGGCTGGGACTTTATGGAGTGACGGGATCAGCTGAGCTCAGAGAGGGCCAGTAACTTGCAGGAGGCCACACAGGCAGGCGTGCGGAGCCCGGCGGCAGGACTGGGAGGGAGGGGGACGGGGGACGGGGTCTCCCGCCAACGCTGCCCCCGCCCCCACCCTGGCCCCCCTCTCCGGGGCCCGGGCTCGCAGAAGCGGCCCTCTCCGAAGCAAGCTCTGGAGACACAGTTTCTATGAATGGTCGGTCGTCTCCCTCCCGATGGGGGGGGTGGAGGCCCTAGCGGGGGCGGCAGGCAGCCAATAGCAGAGGGCCTCCTGTTCCCGTCCCGGGAAGCTCCCCTCCCTCCCCCGAGGCGCGGGGTTCCCCCCTCCCCCTGCCCTGCTCGGCCCCCCACCCTGCCATCCTTTTCGAGGGAACACTGCAGACTTCAAGCCCGAATTAAATTTTTAATGGCAGCGCCTGGCGCAATGCAACATTGATGAGCTCCCGGTGTCCGGCCGGCGGGAGTTCGCCCCGGGAAGCTTTTCAGGATGTTACGCAATATGGAACCAAATTAATTATTCGCGACAAAGGGACCCGCGTCTCTGTAGTGCTGCCGGGGCCCAGCGAGTGTAAACCGGGTGCTTCTCATCGCTGCCAGCTATAAATGGCATTCAGGGAAGGCAGCGGTGACTTCACAGCCCTGAATACTAGTGTGAGCCGAGACACGGCGGCAGAGTAGGAGAGGGAGTGTGTGTGAGAGAGAGGGGAGGGGAGGGGGCGGGAGACGGAGACGGAGAGGGAGGGAGGGGAGGAGAAGACCGCCGGGAGCACTTGGACCCAGGAGCCGGATACTGCGGCAAAATGCAGCAAATTTCTTCGAAGCTGGGCTCAGAGGCATCCCCTCGCTTAAAGGGGCAGCAACGGAGTTGGGGACCCCCTCCAGCGGGGGTCCTTCAGCGGGGGGTCCTCCAGGGGGGAGGCTCCCCTGCCGGGGATGAGGCTGCCCGTGAGGGGGGCCTGCCCGTGGGTTCAGGGTGCAGGGCCGCCTGAGTCCGGCCATCCATCGGAAGGTGAGCTTCCTGGTGGCCAGGTCTCTGTCCTGCTGACTTATTCTCCCAGCCGCTCCAGCTCTGGCTCAGATGTGGGTCCTCTCCTGCAGGGCACCCCACGGCCTGCCCAGGGCCCAGAGGGCACGGTGTTGGAGCGAGCAGCCCAGCCCCTCCACACCGGTGGAGCTGGGGCTGCAAGACGCCACCCCTGGGTGCCCGGGGTCACCCGGCGTTGGAGCAAACTGGTGTGGGGGCGAGGAACGGCCGGCACCCCGGACAGGAGCAGCGCCCCCGGGCGGTCGAGAACACGGAGCCGCCCTCCTCGATGCCCCCGCCCCTCCGTGCCAGTCCCGCCTCTGGGCCTGCCAGTGGCCCAGGCTTCGCCTCTTCGGGTACTTTCTCTGGAGGCAGGAAAAGCCCTCTCACAGATGAAGTAACAGAGACCCAGAGGTGGACTTGTGTAAGGTTTCGAGACCGCAGGGGGTGCAGGGGGGTCTCGTGCAGCCTGCACCTGGCCACTGGGGAGCACGTCCGTGACCTCCGGGCTGCTTCCCACGTGGCACAAACAGGCAGCCCTCCTCCACTCACGTTCCGTGGGAGGCGGCCCCAAGACGGCTGGCCTGGGCTGGGAAAATGCCACAAAACAGGAGTGCTGGGAATGTCCCCAGACCGACCTAAGGAATAAAGAGACCGAGGAAAGGGGGCTAGAGGCCTGTGGGGGGGATTCGGGGCTGGTGGGTTTGTGAGAAATCGCCCAGAGCAGCCGCGGAGGCCAGAGCTAAATACGATCGGTCCTGTAATTCACATGGAATGGACACTGATTCTACACAAAGCATAATTTTGGGGCGAGCTCCACCCTCATTCCTTGTTCCTAGCCATCGGCCTGGCTAGGACAATCCCTTAACCGGTCTCCCTGCCTCCACTGTTGCCACGGCCAGGTCTACTCTGCACTGAATGGCCAGCAGATCTTTCTAAAATAGTCACGTGCTCCAAACCCTTATGCGGCTCCCCACAACCCTAGTAGAATCTAAACCTTTAGTGTGACATAGAAGGCCCCGTGGATGTCCACATCTGCCCCCTGTTCATCCCACTCTCTGCTAGAGCTATTCCCAAACACCTTCCTGCCTCAGGGCCTTTGCACATGCTACCTTTCCCCACTTAGACTACCTCTTTGCCTAGACAATTCCCACTCCTGCTTCAGAGCTCAGCTAAAACGTCACTGTTTTGAGAAGGCCCTCCATGAGCCCCAGCTGGGGTCAGGGTCCTGCTGCGTGCTCCCTAGACGCTCCTGAGTTAACTGCATTCCCCCAAAGCAGAGTTTGCTGCTGGTAGGTGGTTTATCCATGAAGTGGTCCAGGCGGGAAAGGGAACACAGGGCTGAGGGAGGGAGCTGGCCCCCGCTGTGGGCAACTGGTGCTCAATCCCACGGGACCCCCTCCCCCCGCCCCCTCCCCCCCCCCCCCGCGGCATTTATTTTTTGGCATTTATTTATTTTTGAGAGAGAGAGACAGAACGTGAGGGGGGAGGGGCAGGGAGAGAGGGAGACACAGAATCCGAAGCAGGCTCCAGGCTCTGAGCTGTCAGCACAGAGCCCGACGCGGGGCTCGAACCCACGGACCATGAGATCGTGACCTGAGCTGAAGTCGGACGCTCAAACAACTGAGCCCCCCAGGCGCCCCAGTTCTGGTCCATCTTTATGCCGTCGGTCAAGGGGGACCCCTCAAGTGTCGACACTCCCATGTCTGGGCCGTGCACGTGAGTGTGCACAGCAGAATACAGCTGGCGTGGCAGAGAACCCCCAGGCCCAGAAGGAAGAGACAGAGCACCTGGCAGCACCTGTGGGCACCCGGCGAGGACCGGATGCCGCGCCGTGACCTCAGCGAGAGGGGCAGACCCGCCCCTTGCCGCGGCTTCCGGAACCTGCCAGCAGCTCTTGTCGGAGCCAGTCTCCGCGGGGTGAGGACCGGACAGGTTCTCCTCCCGGTGACACCCCAGGTGGTACCCAGGTGCCCCGGCGTCCATGTCCCCAGACGTCCAGGCGCCCAGGTGCCCAGCAGCATCCCGGCCACGGGCAGCACGGAGCAAATGGCTGAGGCAGGAACCCACAGAAACAGAGGCCCACTTCTGGAGTAGGAGCACGGGCCGACCCGGAGGGGCACGGAGCGCCGGGCACCCCTCACGCAGGCCGCAGGGCCCTTCCTGAGCTCGGCCTTAGCAGTGGCCACGTGGGGACCCTGGCTGAGTGACCGCCCGCCGACCGGGCAGGTCCCGACGGAGCCTGGTGGGATGCAAGGCCCGGCTCTGACCAGCTCCCCGCTCTCCTGCCTCAGCCCTCCCCACCCTAGAACCACGGGGCTGTCCCCAGAGCCGGAAATGGAACAGGAAATGAAAAGCTTCCCAGAAAGAGGGCTTTTGACCCCAAGACGTCCCTCCTGGACGGCTTCGTTTCTTTGCTTTCTTCCCAGACACCTGAAGGGCTTCAGATTTCTCCTCCCCCCACACTCCCACACAGGTGGGGCCCGCTCCCAGGACCCTCCCTGTGGCCTCAGGACATCCCCAGGAGGGTAGGAGGGACCACGCTCCCCACGGGATCTGACAGCTTTAGCCACTGACTCAGCACTGCACAAAAAAGAGGTGGGTGTGCAGCCCCAAACAAGAGAGACCTCCCCACGTCCCGCATGTCGCCTGCGGTCCCCTCCCGCCTCCGAGAGCCTTCCTGGACTGGCGCGGGTCCTGGCCCTGCCGGGCGCTCAGCAGCGTCGCCGTGCTGACAGCCACCGCCACCACGGATCCGTGCTGGCTGCGCGCCAGGCCTCCGTGGCGCCTCCCCCGGCCCGTCTGATGGCGTCCTTAGGTCTCCCTCGGGCTCCTGAGTAAACGGGGTAAATGGTGGGGTTGGGGGGGGTGGGGGGACACAGAGCTCACATGCCGAGCCCCCTGCCCCCCCAGCGCTGCGCACCCCACACCGGAGCGCCCCCCCACATCCTACCGACATTGTCATTCGGGGTTGGGGACGGGCCCAGAAAGCCGAAATCCTGCCCTGCTGAGCCACAGGTCACGCAACGTTCTGGCTCCAGGCCCCGCCGGACACCAGCTTAGAGGGACCTCCGTATAGCTCCGGGTGGCAGATGCCGAGGTTTTAAGAAAAGTGCCTGAAACTGAAACTTAAAACCCAGAAAATTGCAACCATCAACCTAAAAGAAAGTTAGCTGGAAAGGCCTTGGGTCTCCCCTGTCTGGGAAGGTTCCTTGTGACGCGTAGTAGATACTGGAAAATGTCTGAATCAGCGAATGGATGGATGGGTGGATGGGTGGATGGAAACTCGGAAGAGCCGGGTCTTGCGTTACCGGAATTAGTTGTGCCGCTTTCGCCGAGGCGCGAAAACGGGGAAACCGGTGCCCGGACCGAGTCCGTTAAAGCATCCGGCTCGCGGTTTCAGCTCAGGTCATGATCTCACGGTTCGAGCCCCGCATCAGGCTCTGTGCTGCCTGCGGGGAGCCTGCTAGGGATTCTCTCTCCCTCCCGCTCTCTCTGCCCCTCCCCTGCTCACTTTCTCTGTCTCTCAAAAGCAACTCTACAATAAATAAAATGAAATAGAATACAGTAAAACACAATCAAATAAAATAAGGCAGATAAAGAGAAGAACGAGAACGCCACCCACTCCGCCTCCCGCCGCCGTGAGACTCCCTCCGCGGTCAGACGGAGTCAGGGGCGCGCAGGTGCCTCGTCTGACGCGGACGCCGAAGGAGCTGATTCGTGGCGTGTCCTCGGGGCGCTGGGCATCGGCCCTCAGTCAGGGGCTCCGGGCCGCTGGCAGCCGCAGCCTCTGCCCCCACTCCCCCAGCCTCGTCTGTGGCGGCGGGTCCCAGAGCAGGAAGCGCCTGCCTGGTCGGAAGGAGCCCTGGCTCTTCCCCTCCCGGCGTGAGTGAGAACGGCCCTTCCCTCCCAGGACGCACGTTTGGTATTCTGAAACACCTCGAGGACGCCTGGCTGGCTCGTGTTGTTTCCTGGGCCCTCTCCTGACACGGTGAGCTCGATGC
The DNA here is from genome assembly GCA_030068075.1 of Paguma larvata. Classification (NCBI taxonomy): domain Eukaryota; kingdom Metazoa; phylum Chordata; class Mammalia; order Carnivora; family Viverridae; genus Paguma; species Paguma larvata. The sequence goes on from CM057843.1 coordinate 25,572,535, forward strand.
GCAAGGAGACATTGGGCTGGCGGCCCCGGCACCCATGGCACCAGCCAGATGCTGCGGGCTTGGGGGGCGAACCAAGTTCATGGGCACTGGTGCAGGGCGCAGTGGGGGCTCCAGGGCCGGCCACACGCGTTGCTGAGAGCTCAGCGCCCAGAGTTCAGAAATCGCACGGATGGTCCCTGGAATCCGGGGGGGGGGGGTGCTCTCCTCCATCCTCTCCTGTTTCCCAGCCTCTCCCTGGGCGGCCTCCCCACCATCCTGAGGCTGCCGACGGCCTCCGTTCAGCTGGAGAGCAGGCCCCTCGGACGCATCCAAGAGTCCGCTAAGGGCCGGTTCCGCTACAAGTGTGGACTTGGTCACGTCCCTCTCCTGGCTGGCGGAGACGCGTCCCAGTGCGTATGGGCGGTGTCTGCCTCCCTCAGGATCTTCCGGTCCCCAGGGCCACCCCGCAAGGAACGGGGCGGGAGTCAGGCCTGCCGCGTTCCTCCACCCAGGTCACCACCAAGTCCTGACGACTTAATCTCTTTAGATGTCCCCAACTCCATCTGTCGCCCCGCTCCTGCCTCTCCTGCCGTGACCGCCGCCCCATCCCTGTCACTTGGAGCAGCAGCCTCTGAGCCAGCGTCCTCGGCAGGCCCTGCTTGCCCTGCAGGTCTGCCCACCCCCACCCCCCCCCGGAAGGGCCCCCAGGTAGGGTCTCTCACACTCGGGACCGCAGCCACGCCTCTGTGTCCACGGGCCCCGGGCCGGGCTTGCAAGCCCTCCGCCATGTGCCAGCCACACCTCCTCCCGCCTCTGCTCTGCACTTGACTCCTCAAAGACGAAGGGTGTTCCCTCCGCCCACGGCGTGCCCCCAGCGCCCCAGCACCGGTTATGCTGACCCTGTCCTTCCTTACTCACTCCGCAAGACCCCTGTCTGGTGGCACGTCCTTAGGAGACCCTCGTGACTGCTGAACCCCGGCCGGCCCATCTGCCATGGCTGAGGCGTCTCTTGTCCCCACGGCACTCATCTGCCACACCTGGGCTGCGTTTCTACCTGTGTCGCCTGAGAGACGGAGTGCTCTCTGGGACACACGACGGTGTCTCGGTCCCCTGTAGTCCGGCACCCGGCCGGCACCTCAGTGGCTGCTCTGGAAATATCTGCTGAACTGACAGCAAACTTTATGAATATTTACACTGTACTACGTGCCCACGATTCTGCCTGGCACCAGACACTCCTGCTCAGAGAGAAGTGAGGGGAACCTTCCGACGAGAGCGCACGTTTCTGCCTCTTATAAGACTCCCGTTCGTCGGGGTCCACACCGGTTGGCCACCACTGCCCCCGTGCCGGGCTCCAGGGAGGGCAGGGCAGGGCAGGGCAGGGAGGGAGACCACCCAGGGCTTTGTCCCCAGCCAGACGGGCAGCTCAGAGGAGGGAAGGGCTCAGAGGGAACGCCAGGCGGAGGCAGGGAGTCTGGAAGCCAGCAGGGACCCCGCTGTCCCAGGCTAACGACCGCTGTCCATGACTGGGGAGTCCCTGCCACCGCCGCCGAGGGTTTGGTTGTTGGTTGTATTGGCCCAATGGACGTGGACCTGTAAACCCTGTGGCAAAGCAGGGGCGGCATGTCCTCCCAGGGCGAGGGGCGAGGAGCTCCTGAGCCCAGGCTGGTGGCCTGATCTTCCTCCGCCGCTGGGTGTGGCCCGCGTGGGCCTCCGTCCCTCCCCACGCCTCTCACTGCCACGCAGTCCCGTCCATCAGAGGACCCTTTCCCTGCGGGTCAGGGCTCCCTCGCTGAGCTGGGGAGGGGGTCGGGCGAGGATGCGGAGGCCAGGGCTTGCCCCTCAGCGACGCCTTCACCGGACGCGTGCGGCCGTGGGCTTCCTCCCCTGTCAAGAGAGGACAGCAGGCTGGCCGTGCCCTACAGGCAAAAAATGCGTGTGGACAGAGGGGTTTGCGAAGGGACAGTTTCTTTCTTTTCTTTCTTTCTTTCTTTCTTTCTTTCTTTCTTTCTTTCTTTCTTTCTTTCTTTCTTTCTTTTTTAATGTTTATTTATTCTGAAAGAGAGCATACACGCAAGCAGGGGAGGGGAGAGAGGGGAAGGGAGAGAGAGCTCTGAGCAGGCTCCCTGCTGTCAGCACACAGCCCAACGTGTGGCTCCATCTCACAAACTGAGAGCATGACTTGAGCTGGAATCAAGAGTCGGACGCTTAACCAACTGAGCCACGCAGGCGCCCCCGCGAAGGGACAGTTTCTTGTTTGTAGATAGGGTTCTTACTGCACAGGTGTCCAGGAAGAGGGAGGAAGGAACCGCTTGGGTAGAGCCCGTCCCCCAGCCGAGCTGGGCAGCAGGGACCTGTCCCTGTCACGCCAGAGTGGGTACACGGGGTCGGTCAGGAGAGCTAGTCCACTGACGCCCCATGGGGCTTGCTGCTGACTGACCTGGCCCATGCTCACCGCCCCCCCTCCCGGGGCCCAGAACCATCTCATGGGGCAAAGCGGGAGGTCACATGGCCTGGCTCTGTTCTGAGGGTCTGGCTGCCGAGGTCCCACTGATTCTCACCTGGTGGCAGCCAGAAGCCTGTCCTCTGCTCCAGGGACAACCTGTGGGTGCCACACTTCCCTATACCTCCCGTGAGGTCTGGGACCACAAACAGAAAAGTGTGCAAGTCACAGCGGCCCAATGAACTGTCACAAGGCGGGCACCGACGGAGAAACAGAGCCAGCCGGCACCGCAGGGGCTGCAGAAGACACAGACGCAGAACCAAAGAACAACTTGGGAGCATTGCAGGAAGTGTCCCCACGTGTTTAAAATGCCAGCCCCCACATTACCGCAAAGTGTCCCCCATCCTAGCTGAGACACCAGCTCACCCTGCAGACTCCCCGCCCCTGCATGTCCTCCAGGGAACACGGACCTGACCGAGACCTCCTGTGTCCCAGAGCTGGCTCAGCGAGGACTCCTTCCTTCTTCTCTTCCCACCTGGGGGGGGGGGGTCCCACAGCTCAGCCCACCCCAACCCTCTGCTCCCCAGCCTGCCTGCTTCCGGCGTAGCTATTTCGAGAGGCGAGGAGGACTTAAATTCTGGACAGGCCACGTGCCCCGTCCTGGTGTTTTCCTAGGTCTTCCCAGCGTCTTCGGGGGACCCTCTCGGCGTCCGCCCAGCGGCCCCCTCTTGTCCACCTCTGGGGGAGCTTTTCTTGCTCAGGCAGAGGTCCTGAACCAGCTCATGGCCTTGGTGCAGGGAGAGGACAGGCCCCAGAGACCCCGCCATCCTCTCCCCCGAGGGTGTACAGAGCGGGCTGGCATCCGCTCCTTGCCGTGTTTTCAGGGGTTTGCAGGCTGATGGTTAAATGGGACCATCGTTAAGATTTAAGCTACACAGGGGCGCCTGGGTGGCTCAGTTGGTTAAGTGTCTGACTTCGGCTCAGGTCATGATCTCACAGTCTGTGAATTCAAGCCCCGCGTCAGGCTCTGTGCTGACAGCTCAGAGCCTGGAGCCTGCTTCGAAGTCTGTGTCTCCCTCTCTCTCTGCCCCTCCCCTGCTCATGCTTTGTCTCTCCTGTCTCTCTCAAAAATAAATAAAACATTTTAAAAAATAAAAAAAAAGATTGAAGTTACACAAACTTATTATTACATACACCATATTACAAATAAAGGTAGTGCATACTCAGAACTCCTCAGTTTCTAATTATTTTTATTACATCTTACTACCGTCTATGTCTTTGAGGTGACTTAGACCTACTGTGTCCTTACGTGGGAGTGTCAAGTGAACCTTACGGCTCTGTGGCCGGGGTTTCCACTTCCTGGCTGCCCTCTGTGGTTCTGGGATGCGGGACCCAGGCCAGGCGGGGAAAACCGCAGGAAGGGGCCCCTGCTTCCCCGGACCTCTCCACCAGCTAGCTAGGCAGCTGGAGGCTGTTTCTCTGAGGGTTTCGGGCAGGTGGTCCCCCGGGGCACTTAGATGCCTCTGAGCACTGGGGAGGGAGAGGAAGCCACAAACAGTCACTAGGTTTGAATCCTCCCCTGCCCAAGGTCGTGAGTGCCGTTAAGTGGATTGAAGGAAGGCAGAGGGAGGAGGTAGCCTGGCCCTCCGTTGCCTGTCTGAGCAGTGCCGGCTGTCTGTGCCCGGTCCCTGAGAGCGCTTTCCGGTGGACAGGGCCAGAGCACTGCAGAAGTCACAGAGAGTCCGGGCTGGTGACAGCCGTCTCCTCCCCGGGGGTTCCACACCTCCCTCTCGGTGTCCCTGGACACTCCCCCAGAGCCCCTCCACCCCCCGCCCAGGCCCGCTACTCCATTCTCTGCGGAGTGGGGAGGGGGGGTGGCCAGGTGAACGCATCTCCTCTCCTGGCGGACCACCAGGCCCCATCTTGCCCTCGGGTAAGCACCGCCACCCCGGCGGCCCAGGACGCGAGGCTGGCCAAGGGTTCCGGCTCCGTCCACGCAGCCTGCCCCGGGCCCCGCCAGGCCCTTCTCCCGCGCCCACTCGCTCTCTGCGGCGCGCCCTCCCTCTCTGCCGGGGACACCTTCGCCCTCCCGGGACCCCAGTGCGGAGTGTTCCTCCGGAGTCGCCTTCTAGCCTGGGGAGATCCGGGCTCAGACCCGCGGGGGCGCCGGTGGCTAGCCCCGCCTCGCGACCTGGGCGCAGGGGCCAGAAATTCGCACACCCCGCGGGTCGCGGGGCTCGGAGCGCACGACCGCCGCCTGCGGCCCGCGGGGTCCCTCTGGCGCCGGGAAGCGGAGGCCGAAGGACGCGCGGGCTCCGGGAAGGTTCGCGGCTGAGGCTCTGGAGGAACGCAGGCGGTGGGGCGCCTGGGGGCAGGGGTGGGACGCGGCGGCCGAAAGGCACGAAGGAGACTGTGGCTTCTCAAAAAGGTGTCAAGAAAGCTAGCTGCCCCGCGCGGGGCGGCAGCCTAGTCCCCGCATCCTGCAGCTGCCGGTGGGTCCCTTGGGCTGGGGACCGCCAGCGCAGCGCCCCGACTGGGTGCGCGGTGGGTGTCGGGAGCGTCAGCCGGGCCGCTTCCCGCCGCGGGTCTAGCCTGGGCTTATGCTGTCACCTGGAGCCTGCCCTCGGGGTCCTGGGGCCTCAGTTTCCTACTCCGCACAGTGGGGGCTCGGAACCCGGCAGCCCCCAGAGCGCGTTTGGCTCCGATCGCCTAGGGCGCGCCAGCGGCTCGGGCCTGTCCGGAGCCCCGAACCCGGCGTCCGAACCCGGACGCGAAAACAGGTGCCAGTGGGGGAGGGGCGAGGGAGGTGGCCGTGAGCAAAGCGCCGTCGTGCGGGGCTCAACTCCGGCGACCACCCCGCCGAGGGCCGGGACCCCTCCCTACCTGCCATCGGCCGAGAAGCGGGTCGAGCCGGGGCTCACGGAGTCCCGAAAGCCCAACACGCGCACGGACACACACGGACGTGCACGCGCGCCCCCGCGACAGGCGGGCGTCCCGGGAGCGCGGAAAGGTCTGTCCGCCGGGCTCCCTCGGAAGCGCCGCGGGCTCAGCGCCTCCCCCGGGGCTGCAGGGAGCGTCCCGCCCCGGCGGCGCCTTCTGCCCGGAATCGGGCCGCTCCGCTGGCGGGAGAGGCTCGACCCGCTGGGGCTCCGTCCGAGAAGTGCCCGCCCGCCCCGCCGGCTGGGGGCGGGGGGCTGTGCGGCCATTCCCCCAGGACAATGTCGCCGGGTCCCCAAGTCCCCGGCCCGTGGGAGGAGGCAGGAGCGCCAGGAAAACGAGGTCGTGGAACAGTCCCCAGATCCAGGGTGTAGAGCGGCTTCCAACCCCACGCGGGCGTCCCAGAAACCCCCCTGTCTGGACTTAGGCGCGCCGCGAGGATCCGCTTCCCAGCGCTCCTCTCACCGCGCACGGGTGCAGACCGGTTGAGTCCCTGGGGACCCGGCCCCGGCCCGAGACCCCAGGGTGTTCTGTGCCGCCAAGCGCGTCGAACCGAATTCCGTCTCCGGGGCCGGCCGTGGGCTCCCACCCGCCCGCAGCCCTGTCGGAAATTAGGGGACATCTTGCAGGTGGCCCATCCCATAGTCCCAGGCCGCGCCCCCCTCCCTCCCTCCCCCCCTCCCGTCCCGGACTCTCCCAGCCTCCGCGGAAGCAGCACCCGCTCGGCGGGGGGAAGGGGCAGGGGGAGGGGGCGGGGGCCGGGGGAGGCTCGGCCCCCACGCGCGCCCCAAAGCCCCCCGCCGCGCCGCGGGCCCGGCCGCAGACAATTAAAGCGGGATTCCTCCCCCGCTGACGTCGGCAGCGCCGAGGCCCCTCCCGCGGCGGCATAAAAGGCGCGGGCTCCGCAGCGCGGGCGGCAGTGAGGGCCGGGCGGCGCGGCGGTGAGGACTGCGCGGCCCCGCAGCGCGGCGCCCAGAGCGCGGGCCGCCCGCCGAGCCCCGCCGAGCCCCGCGAGCCCCGCGAGCCCCGCGAGCGCCGCCCCCCGCGCCCGCAGCCATGCCGGCCGGCCGCGCCGCGCGCACCTGTGCGCTGCTCGCCCTCTGCCTCCTGGGCAGCGCGGCCCAGGATTTCGGGCCGACGCGCTTCATCTGCACCTCGGTGCCCGTGGACGCCGACATGTGCGCCGCGTCCGTGGCCGCCGGCGGCGCCGAGGAGCTCCGGAGCAACGTGCTGCAGCTCCGCGAGACCGTGCTGCAGCAGAAGGAGACCATCCTGAGCCAGAAGGAGACCATCCGCGAGCTGACCACCAAGCTGGGCCGCTGCGAGAGCCAGAGCACGCTGGACGCGGGCACCGGCGAGGCCCGGGCCGGCGGCGGCGGCGGCGGCGGCGGCGGCGGCGGCCGCAAGCAGCCGGGCTCGGGCAAGAACACCATGGGCGACCTGTCCCGGACGCCGGCCGCCGAGACGCTCAGCCAACTCGGGCAAACTTTGCAGTCGCTCAAAACCCGCCTGGAGAACCTGGAGGTCCGCGCGCGCCGCGCTTCCCCCTCCGGCTCGGGCGCCCCTCTGCCCTGCCCCACCCCCACTCCTGACCCGGCCGGACCCCCCCCCACGCCCCCCCGCCCCCCCCTCCAGCCTCGGACGGGCGCCGCTGCCCGACCGGGGCCGCCCGGAGCCTGAGGGCCCCCGCAGACGGCGGCCACTCGCCCGAGCTCCCCGCCTGGCCGCCCCCGCATTCGCCCTGAGGGGACCGCGCCGCCGGCCTCCCGGCACGGTCCCCGCTCCGCGCGTAACCGTGTGGTTTCCCCCTGCCCTTGCACCCCCGCAGCAGTACAGCCGGCTCAATTCCTCCAGCCAGACCAACAGCCTCAAGGATCTGCTGCAGAGCAAGATCGATGACCTGGAGAGGCAGGTGCTGTCTCGGGTGAACACTCTGGAGGAGGGAAAGGGCGGCCCCAAGAACGACACGGAGGAGAGGGTCAAGATTGAGAGCGCCCTGACCTCCCTGCACCAGCGGATCAGCGAGCTGGAGAAAGGTAAAGGGCTGGGGGTAGCGGGGCGGGGGCGACCCGCTGCCTGCCGGACTCCCCGGGCCACTGGGACTCTGCCTCAGGTCCTGGCGACCCACGGAGCTCGCCTCCCGGCTGCGAAAGCCTCAAGCTTCCCCGGCCCTCCAGCTCCCTGCCCGCTTCCTGAATCCCTGCTGTAGGTTTTGGGTTTCCAATCGGTGTTCCTGGTAGGGCTGGGGTCCCCCCGGGCTGGGGCCATATGGGGGAACAGAAGCAGAGTGAGGAAGGGGTTGGTTGGTGTCGGCTGCCCCTCGCGCACACACGCTGGAAGGATTTTTCCAAGTCCGATTTGTTTAATGTTCGGCAAGTTTGCACTGTAGCTGTGACGCTCCCAAGCCCTCCCTGGGAAGGAAGCGGGCTCGAGCTGGTCCCCATCTCCAGGAGAGAGAGTGGGGTGTGGGCCGGGGATGGGTCCTCCTGGTTTCCTGCAGATTCGAGCCCCAAGTAGGTTTTCCCCCAGTGTCCTGTGGGGATCTCCGGGTCCCCCCCTTCAGGTGAGCCCCCTCCCCATGGTTTAATCTTGAGTAATCCAAGCCCCTGGTGTCTTGCGTGTGCTGTGGGTCCTGGGTCACCAACTCTGGCCAGCCCCAACTGCACCCCGGGGCTCACGGATGAACTGGGCTCAGCCTTGAAGTCACAGAAATCAAACAAGGTTGTAAAAGGGGGGGGGGGTGTTCCTGGGCTTGGAGCAGGGCCACGTGACCCTTCTTGGACTGCAAAATGTGCCGGATGGATTTAAACAGTGCCATCTTAAGGCACGTTATGTAACTGAAAAACAGATCAGGGGAAGGAGGGACGGGGGAGGGAGGGGGAGGGAAGGAGGGGCGATGGGGGGGGATGAAAAACACCCCCTAGAGGGCCAGGGACTGGATCTGTTTGGAGGTGGGGGGGCATGCAAGCCTGGACGGTTGGGGGAGCGCTGAGGGGGCCAGCTGTGCTGCTCCCTGGTACCTGACTTGGATGAGGGGGGGGGGTGCCGGCCCAGCAGGATGCCTTCTAGAAATAATTCTTGGCCTGGGGGCCGGTCTAGCTCTGGACTCCGTGGCAGGCCCCGGAGCACACCCGGGAGCTGGCAGGTGTGTGTGTTCCTGGCTCTGAGCCCGGCGCCTGTGCCCACTGCCGGGTTGGAATGTTTTGCCTGGAGTCGGTCACACCATACCCGGGGCCACAGCCACAGCGCGGGTGTGTGGGTTGGGAGGGGGCAGGCAAGCATTCCCCGAGACATAACTGGCAGGCTGGGAGCTGGTGGCTGTTGTGGAAAGGGAGGCTGTCAGGCCAGGAGCCTGATTTTTCAGGAAACACCAGGAATCCCTCCCCGAAAATGAAACGGCCTGGTCCTCAAAGCAGTCTCCTTGGGGGGCCCGTGGCTCCCTGGTGCCCTGCCCTCTCTGCAGGGCTCCGGGCAGAGTTGCCAGAAGAACCGCCTTCCCTCCTGGGGGGTGGATAGGGTTCTGGAAGTAACCAGAGTTCTCAGGGCTGGTTGATTGGGACTGACGAGTGGCCAGGGACTGCAGCACGTCTTGGCCTGGAGGGGAGTGTGCCGGGCACCCGGGTCCCGGCTGTCTCGTGTGGGAATCCAAGAGGAGTGTCTGCGAACACCCGCCAGCAGCCTGCACCCAGGAGTCAGGTCGGCTGGCTGAAGGGGCTGCTCTGGGGGGCGCTAGCCCCTTTCAGGCCAGAGGAGACCTCCCGCTCTGTGGCCATGCCATCGAGGGCCGCTTTCGCAGGTGTGCACTGACCCACGCCCGCCATGCAGCCCAGGTGCAGATGCTCAAAGCCCACCACGTTCCCCCCACCCCCGTCCAGCTTCCCCAGAGACAGCACTCGGGAGCCAGACGGGAGTGCCAGACCGGGAGTGCGCAGATCTTGGGTCAGCTCTTTTGTTCTGGCCCCGTGCCCTCCGGCAAAGCACTTGACCCGCCCCCCCAGCATCTATAAGATGGAGAGGAGTCTGCAGGCTGCTTTCCTGGGCTTGGGGGGGGGGCGGGGAGCGGAGCGCAGAACGGGCTTCTGACCAGGACGAGTGCTTTGAGGTGCCGACGACGGGACCGTGTGCTGTCCTTTCCAGGTCAGAAGGACAACCGTCCTGGAGACAAATTCCAGCTCACGTTCCCGCTGCGGACCAACTACATGTACGCCAAGGTGAAGAGGAGCCTGCCCGAGATGTACGCCTTCACCGTGTGCATGTGGCTGAAGTCCAGCGCCGCGCCCGGGGTGGGCACGCCCTTCTCCTACGCCGTGCCCGGCCAGGCCAACGAGCTGGTTCTCATCGAGTGGGGCAACAACCCCATGGAGGTCCTCATCAACGACAAGGTGCGGCCCCGCCCCCAGCCCCCTGGGCTTGCGGGAGCACGGGGAGGCCCCCCCCCCCCCCGGCCCGCCTGCCTGCCTGCTGGGGCAGGTCCCCGGGGGGCGCGGAGGCACAGCCACAGACGGAAGTGCCTGCCAGGCAGGACTGAGAGAGGTGAAGGGCGAAGATGGGGGGGAAGTGGGGAGGGGCACCCTGGCCCTCCTCTGAAGAGGGCGAGGCTGGAACTTTCTAAGACTGAGGCTTCCGGGGAATGGCAGGAGGAGATGCAGAGGGCAGATCAAATCCTGGCTCCTCCTCCCCCGGCTGGCCTCAGAGCTGGCTTGGCTCCTCCTACGTGGAGGACCCTAGATGCCCCAGGGTGGGTCAGGGGTGCCCGTCTGTCTCGCTCCAGTCCACCTGTTTCCCCCCCAGGGTGGCTTCTCCACCCCGGTCTCTACAGCTGTGGCGTCAGCTGCCGGCTGTCAGGCGCCTCTGAGCCCGAGCTGGTAGCGGATCTCTGAAACCCAGGCCGGGGATTGGAATCCGAGCTCCTGCTGCCGACACCTTGACCAGAGAGGGTGGTTCCTCTCTGGGCGAGTTAAAGCGTGGGCAGGTTCCCTCGTCTGCTGCACCGTCTGCCCACCCGGAATGTGAGAGAGGGAGGGAGACCCCAGGCCGGAGGCTGGCCTGAGCTGCAAGAGGCCGGGTGCCATGCCCCCTGGCGTCTGCGCCTCTGCAGAGGCTGTGCGGGGGGGGGGGGGGGGGGGGAGACCCAGCAGACCCGGCCATTGGTGTCAGAGGAGGGAGGAGAGGCCCGGACGGCAGCAGCGAGCCAGGGCCCAGCGGTGGGACGCTCCTTCCCCGGGCCGCTTCTGGAGGACCAGCCGAGAGGGACGAGGGCCAGGAGAGGCGAGGACATCGTGCATTCAGATCGATCTTAGGAGCCGCCTGACGAGTCACCGCCGTGATCCATGGAGGGATGGGGCTGGCGGACGCTGAGGCCCCGAGGGGCCGGGGCCGAGAGAGCCCAGTCAGGGTGTTTATTTGAAACGTAGGGATGAGAAGACTTGGGTCGAGCTAGTAGGTAGCGACGATCGCGGACCCGTGACGTCGCGTGTGCCGTCCTTCCCAGGTGGCCAAGCTGCCCTTCGTAATCAACGACGGCAAGTGGCACCACATCTGCATCACGTGGACCACGCGGGACGGGGTCTGGGAGGCCTACCAGGACGGCACCCAGGGTGGCAACGGCGAGAACCTGGCGCCCTACCACCCCATCAAGCCCCAGGGTGTGCTGGTGCTGGGCCAGGAGCAGGTACTGGCCGTGGGGAGGGCACGCTGGCTGCAGGGGGAGGAGCCCCGGAAGCAGAGAGTGGGGAGGGAGGGGGAGCAGGGAGGGACGGGGTTGGAGAGGGGGGCGGCCCCCCCCACCCCCAGAGGAACCCGAGAGAAGCAGGTTACGCAGCACCGGGCAAAGACCCAGCTCTGGGTGGCCTCCTCCGGAAGCAGGCGTGGGGGCGGGCTCTGGTCTCAAGGCCACCCGGAGCGGCAGCAGAGTGTCTTTGGGGAAAGAATGTCTGCCTTTAGGGACGCGTGATGTATTTCCTGGAAGTGGTTTGTCTCCCCGTTGGGCCCCGGAGGGAAGGCGGGGAGGCGGGTGTGGGGTGGGGGGGCGTCCCAGGCCTTCTGTTCTCATGGGGCTCGGCAAGGAGAGCCGACGGTAGGGAGAGCAGCAGGGGCTCCGTGGTGGTGTGTGGCCCCGGCTGTGCCCCTCACCGGCTGAGGGGAACGCAGAGACCAGGTACCCCCCAGGACGAGCTCTGCATCCAGAGGGGGGTGGCCGGTTAGTGTCCCTTTTCCCGGGTGCCCCGTGGAGGGGGACCAAGGTCTAGCTGAAGACCCAGAGGCGGCCGCAAATGGTGCTTGAGAGGCAGCTGTGAGAGCCCGGACGGGAGACCTGGAAACGTGCCCCCTGGGCCTGGCCCCCTCGAGAGACCTCTCCCCACCCCTCCACCCCCCTCCACCCTCACCCTCTGCTTTTCTCCGAAGGACACTCTGGGCGGCGGGTTTGATGCCACCCAAGCGTTCGTGGGCGAGCTGGCCCATTTCAACATCTGGGACCGCAAGCTGACCCCTGGGGAGGTGTACAACCTCGCCACGTGCAGCACCAAGGCCCTCTCGGGCAACGTCATCGCCTGGGCCGAGTCCCACATCGAGATCTACGGCGGGGCCACCAAGTGGACATTCGAAGCCTGTCGCCAGATCAACTGAGCCTCCCGCCGCCCCCGCCCCGGGCAGGCCCGCCCGCCTCCCCCTGCTTGTGCGGTGATGACCCGTCTCGTGTCTCCTTCTCTCCCTCTCCCCAGGAGTGACTCAAGGCCCTCCCCCTCGCACGCGCACGCGCTCGCACGCAGCCTGGTTTGTCCTCGTGCCCGGGAAGCAGGTCCGGGCGCCCCAGAGGAGCCCGCGCCCGGGGTGTGGGGCGCGGACATAGGTGAGAGGGCGCGTGTGTCTGCGGGTGTGTGTCTCTGGGGAGGCGTTTTCTTTCCTTCTTCCTCCGTGCTGCTGCGGGCAGAGTGCGCGGCCGGTCGGGCGGCTGTGCTTGCCAGCCCGGAGCTGCCCGCGCGCCCTGCGGCCGCTGCGGCTTCCTCAGCACACACGTCTGTCTTTGCTGGCAGTCCTTTCCGAGAGCCGCGGAGCTCGACACCGGTAAAATAAATGTTGTCTCCAGGCGGTTTGCTCGGGGCTGGGGGCCCTCTCCACGGGGAATTTCTGCTTTGTCGTGGGAGTGGATTCTCTCTGGCAGTGCCCTGGGGTGGGACCTGTGCTCTCTGGCGGTGAGCAGAGGTAGGGGGTGCGGCCCCAGGAACCGGGCGGTCTCCCCCCCGCCCCCCGACCCCAGTGCCCAGCCAGCACGCTTGCCGTTGGCATCTGAGGGCAGCGATGCTGGGCCTGGGAAGCTGCTTTGCATGCCCGGCTTGGCTGGCTCTGGCCCAGGACGGCACCTCGGGCCTCCTTGCACCCTTGGAGGCTGGGATCCGTCCCCTCCTTCAGCTGCCAGCTGGTGCCCCCAAGACCAGAGGCGTCTGTGGGTCAGGTCCCCCAGGGGACCGTTCGGACAAGGAAACCCACGTTCTGATTAAGACCCGTTAGGACAGTTAGGACCCCTGCCCCGGAACCCGACCCGTCGATGAGAAGGTCCTTCCAAATTTTGACAGCCATATTCCTCCCACGCTCCCAGGCCCGGGCAGACCGGCTCAGTGGGTCCTCCAGGGAGGCAGGGCCTCCGGAGGCCTCTCACGGGGAGCCAGGCGCGGCCAGCACCAGGGCCTGAAACCCACTGCCCCTTCTTTCCAGGACTCAGGTCCCGGAGCAGCCCCCAGCGTGTCACCGGCTGTTGACACTGAGACACGACCGGTGTCTTTATTTTCCCCCATGAGAAGCAGCCATGCGCGTTTCCTCCTGGTCCTTCCGAGGCAGGGAGAAGATGTGTGTGTGTTTCTGTGTGTGCACGTGCGTTGAGAGAGAGAGAGAGAGAGAGAGAAGAACACTAAGACAGATCGTGCCCAAGATGAGGTGAGCTCCCCTCTCGGTTCCATCTGGGGGTCACGCGCCTCGAGGGCGCCCCGGATTCTGTCACCAGGAGTCTCATTAGCAAAAGGCTGGCAAGTCTTTCTAGAAATTCTACCGCACTGCCTGGCTCACCCGCAGCTGCAGACATTTCCTCGGGAGGCACAGGTGTCCCCGTCGTCTGTTCCTTCAGGGGCGCCCGTCCCCGTAAACGCAGGCCCGTGTTGTGTCGGAAACCTCGTGCGTCTGTGTGCGTCTGTGTTGGTGTCTCCGTGTCCGTGTTCCCGTGGGTGTCCGCACGGCACCCGGTCGCCGTCCCGCGATGCATCGCTTTTGTTCGGAGGGTGCGGGCCAAGCGCCGCGCTGCGTGTCGTGGTTCAACCGTGGCTTTCTCTGAGAACCCTGTGCTTCGTCACGGCCCGTCGGGCCGTGGCGCCTTGGATCCGCAGGGATCTTCTCTGTTTGCATGTTCCTAGGGGTGGCGTGTCCCTCGCTCCTTTAGTCTGATGTGTGTCCCCTGCCTGCATGGACTTCTGGTTCTGTGTTGTGTGCCCAGTGCCACCCATTGTTCTGTGACCATCCGTATAGCTACCGAAAATGACTGGATAGGCAAGCCGAGGGTGTCGGGGGAGGCCAAGGGAGGGCTCCGTCTCCCTCTCCCCCTCCCCACTCCCCAAACACACCAAGAAGTATCTTTGAACATGTAGGTTGACAAGGAGTCTAAACAGAGCCCATGGTTGGGACGGAGCGAGAGCTTGGAATCTCCCCTCGAGACCAGACCAGCCCCACACCCCTCACTGTCACTTCAGCCACCTCGGAGCCGTCGCTTAGGCAAAGGCCCAGAGGGTGCTGGGTGCTCTCCCGTCAGCACCTCCCACCAGCCCCTGCCGATCGACCGGACCCCAGACCACCTCTGCCCGCCCTGCGGGTGTGGTGGGCGCCGTCCGTTTAGGACCACAAGCCATCCTCTGCCCTCACTAGAGACGGGCAGAGCATACACCCCAGACGCTTATGCCTACGTCCCTCTGGCCTCCCGGTCACCTTCCTCGCCCTCCTCCCCTGACGCGCCCACGGTGCCGGGGACGGAGGCTGACGTCTGGCCCCCTCCCTGCCCCCGCCGGAGCGCGTGCCAAGCCCCTTGACTCCCTCACTGTGTTAACACTTGGCACTTTGCTGGCCCTGAGAAAGGTCGACGACAGCCACAAACGCACCCCACGTAGTTCTCACGTTCTCCTTACTTGGATTGACGCTCCCTCTTGCACTGAACAACCCACACCTCTCTCAGGTAACCCGTTTTATAAAATAGGAAGAAACCCCGCGCCGCCGAGGCGGTGTCTGCTCTGGCGAGCTGGTGTCCCACAGACCCCCGGGCGTCCGGGCTGGGGGAGCTGCCGACAGGGGCGCCCCGGGACCCCCGGGGCTGAGATCCCACTTGAATTGTAAGCCTTCCTGCTTTTGATAACACAGTGTTATTTCTCTTACTGTAGAAGAAAAAGTTTATTACCAAACAAGAGTATTTTTATGAAAGACAAAGGACAAACCTATAAATTAACTCAACCTATATCTCCCTTGAAAATACTTTCAGGCTCCGCCAAAACATAGGACCGAAAGCGTGTATTTTGGAAGAAAGAGATACATTTTGTATGCTTTCTTTTCCTTTTGTAGACTCCCGGTTTATTTTCTAAGACTGCAAAGATCACTTTGTCACCAGCCCTGGGACCTGAGACCAAGGGGGTGTCTTGTGGGCAGTGAAGGGGAGGGGAGAGGCTGGCGTGAGGTTCGTTCGGTCCAGTGAGCTCCGAACAGGGGCCACCTGTGCTTGGAGGCGTGTCGGGGGCCAGGATAGGAATCAGCCGTTTCCGGGGGACCCTTGGCCGCGGCGCTGACTCACTGAGGCAAGGACCCGTTCCAGTCCTGGTGGGAGCAGCCAGGGTTACGCACTGTCGACACGAAGGCGATAGTGTCCTTCGTGATCTCACGGCAACCGAAAAACGTGGCTTGACACAGCCGTGGTTTCATCTCTTAAAACACAGTGTGAAATTTAGTCAACTAACGTTGGGAAACGCGTCCCTTCCATGCGCGGTGGACTCAAGTGCAACTTGTTAAAAGGGAACAAGTCATTGAGGAGGAAAAAAAAAAAAAGCCCAATACTTAGAGTCCCAATTTTGTCTTATTTGCCAAAAAAAAAAAAAAAAAAAAAATTCCGACGAAGCAAACCCCGTGGTTGGCGCTGTTAGACTGTACATACTGTAGAACACGAAGAATCGATGTACCTTAATTTTCCATCATTTGCTAACCAAAGCGTACAGTTTTCATATGATCCGCAGCCTTTTGGGTATCGAACGGGTCAAAACCGTGGGACCTGCCACCTCCCATCAGCAATTCTGGAAATGCACTATTTCTACTGGTATTGCTTTCTTTCTTTTTTTTTTCTTTTTTTTTCATTTTCTTGCTGAAACGACATGAATCGTTGAGTTTATTTTTACACAGTAAAGAGTGAAGAAAGACCGTGGTCTCCTTGGAGTGTCTCTTTTCTCAAGCTCGCAAATGCCATCGCGACCTGTCTCAGGGGACTTCCCGGCCCCCCCCCCCCACCTCGGGGATAGGCAAGCCTTGCATTTTCGAGGCACAACCTGGGGGCAGAGAGGGGGCCTTCCCGGTTCATGGGTGCAGGGAGAGGGCGAGTGACATCCCGGCTCGGTGAGGCCCGCACGGGCGGGGCTGGGGGTGCCGAGGAGCTCCCCGAGCCTCCCTCCCCTCGCCCCTGCGGCGCCGCTCCCTCCTGGGCGGACGCAGGGACCACCCCGCGGCGCAGCCGGGCAGGTTCCAGGCGGCCTGGACTCGTTCCTCCCAAACAGCCTGCTGTCTTCGTCGCCACGTCACCGCCGAGCAGAGCTTGGCCAACGTCCGGCTGCCTCCCCTTTCTGGGGCTCCAGGGCCCCTTCCTGCACTCGAGTGGAGAGCATCCTCAGAGTCACATATCAAGGGGAGTGGGTAATGCGGGGACCCCAGGCGCTGGGAAGGGCCCCACCCCCCGAGAACCAAGCTAGACTCTGGACGGACAGAGAGCTTGCGAGCTGCTCCGAGGGACAGTGACCGAGAGCCGACGTAGTCCACTTGGCTGAATGGTCTCCCCAAACCCCCGACACGCGCACACACACACACACACGCGGCGGCCTAGCAGGAGGAGAGAGTCCCTCCAGCTTCTGGCTGGCACGGCCGAGTGTGCCTGGCCCGCAGACTTCCCGCCCGGTGTGGTGGTGTTCTCTGCTCGGGACTCGGGGGCTGGGGTCGGTGGGGTGCGAGCCAGCTGCCCGCTGCCTGGTGGGGCGCAGAAGGAGGAGGTCAGGCCTCGGAGCGGGCAGTTCTCCCCGGCGGTCCTGCAGGAGGAGGGTGGCGTCCACCCGCAGACCTCACGCGCGGGCCCCCGTGGCCGGGCCCCGGGTCGTGCCCCCGTCCGGCCGCCGCCGACACCCGCGACCTTGCCTCCCGCTCCAGGAAGTGCGTGGTCACGGCTGCCAAAGCCTCACTCTGCCGTGTCTCATTTCCGTGAAGCGCTCATTCAAAAACTCGGGTGTTCTCACGATCATTAGAAACAAATTAGTTTCCACGCTGCTGGCACCTGATCCTGGCAGGTCCGCGAGTGACCAGGAGGCCTCGGCGCTGAGAGCAGCCGCCCAGGAGGAAGCCGCCGGGCCTCGCGGCCCCGCCGGCTGACGTGCGGGTCTGAGCTCGGGGACACAGGCTTAGAGTTCAAAGTCTCAGAAGTCAGTGATTCCAACAGCCCCTTGGATGCCGGAGCTGGTGCTTGGCTTACACACCTCCGGTGACGGGGAGCTCACTGTCCCGGAGAGATGGTGTGCCCCACGTTCAGACGGCTCTGCCGGGGGGGTTTCTTCCGTGTTTGTCCTCCTTCTTGCACGTCGTACCCGGTTCCCTCGCAGACCTGCGGCCGCATCCTGCCCGTCTCCCCACGTGAAGACACGTGCACCCAGAGTCTTTGCCACCCCGTCCCCTCGGCCACCAAGCCACGCTGTGCCAGGGGCCCCCGTGTGATCTGCGGCCTTGTCCAACTCTGCGCTTGAGGAGGGAGAAGGGCCGGTATCTAAGGGCTGGGAGAGCCGCAGGGGTCAACCAGTTCGGCCCCTCTGCTTTTTGGGTGAGGGAACGAGGCTCGGAGAGGCCGTGTTCAAAGCCATATAGCTCGTGTGTGCCAGGCTGGAATCAGAACTCAGGATCCCTGACTCCCAGCCCGGTCCTCTCCCGGCCCGCCTCGCGGTCGTGAGGGGGAGGTGTGTGCACGGGCCGCCACAGAGCAGGCGCGCGTGGGGGCTGGCCCCTGCCCTCCTCTTTCTGCGTCGCCAAGCCCCCCCTGGATTCCACTCGAGAGGGCCGGGCCCTGCCCCTGGCTTCCCCACAGGGCCTTCCCATGGGCCCTTCCCTCCCGGGGCACTAGGCACCCAAGAGGAGCCGGGAAACGTGGCCCAAGCGGGGGTGGGGGGGGGTCCTCTCAAGGCCGGGCTGGGGGACATGTCTGCTACAGGCCCGGGGTCCGATGGCCCCAAGGGAACGTGGTCCGTGCGCAGCAGCTCAGAAGGCCTGGAGCCCGTTCTCAGTCCTGGGCAGCTCCCGCGGGCTGCTCCCCGCCCCCAGCCGTCCCCACCACCACCTGGGACCCCAGAGGCTCTGCCCTCATGTCTCTCCTGCACGGCTCCTGCCCCTGCACCTGTCAAACTCCCTCCCTTGACGCCCCCCTCAAGGGGCAACGGAGAAGCAGAGACCAACCTCTGGAGGGTCTGGGGCCGGACTTGCCGCGCAGGGCCTGTTTGAAGTCCTGCATTTTACCTTAGACTGTTGCAAATCTGCACCCTCCTCCGCAGCAGGTGCCTCCCCTGCCCCTGTCCACTCCCCTGTCCCCTGTCCAGACCCTGGCTATAGGAAGCTGGGGCCCGTGTCCCAGCACAGAAAGACAGGGTAGGGCCAGACAGTCTCTGCAGCCCCTTTGGGCGCTCCCCGGGGCCGAAGGACGAGCCTCGCCAGCCCACGGGCACCAGCACGGCTCCTCGGCCCCGACCCCCTGCTCTTCCCGCCACTTTCTTGTGTCCCCTGCCTCACCTGTGTCCCACAGCCACGGGACCTGCCCTCACCAGACCTTTCCACAATGTTGGCCGTCCCCTCGGGTCCCTGTCGTCCTTCCTCAAACCCTCAGGCCGCACCCCTGCCCTCTCGACCACACACGATTTCACATCTTCGGTCACCCGTAGTGGACCTGGGTCACGCTTTCCCCCCAGAAGTTTCTTAGCCACCGTATAGGTCACGGTGCACACAACTCCGGCGGGGGGGGGGGGACTGCACATGGGAGGTCTGGAACACAGAGGCCCTCGCCGTGACCCCGTCCCACACCCTGCATGAGCTAGACTCCCATTACGGACAGCGTGGACTCCAGCGGTCTCTCCTTCCGGAAGGGCGCGGGGCACGGGGGAGAGAGGGGTGCCAGGCCGTGAGAAGCCATGACCAAGTCCTTAGAAACACGTTTGTTTATTCACGAAGGACATCCTGCCCAAGCACCTGCCGGGAGCGGGCACCTGGGCCGGTGCCGACAGGGGTGGTCTGCGGGGCCCCGGAGGCGCGCGTCTCCGGAGGGTTCCTGGCCAGCCCGCGTGGCAGGGGAGGGCCGGGAGGGCTGGTGTGAGGCCGCAGGCCTGCGTGCCGGGAAGACATTGCCAAGGAAGCCAGCTGTCCCCTGTTTGATTTCTGAGCTTCTCAATTCAGGCCGAGGTGGGGGGCCACCTGCTGAAGTGGGCACAGACGAAGCGTCTCGCCGGGCAGAAAATTGGCTTCCGAGGGGAAGCTGTGCGCTCAGGCACGGAAGCGGCCTGCGGACTCGGCCAGAGGCGCCGGGCAGGGCTTGTCTGCAGGGAGAGAGCCGTCGGAGCGGTGAGGGCTGCGGAAGTGCCCCTGCACACCCCCGCCCTCCCGCCGCCAGGCTCCGGCCCAGGCCCAGACCGACCGGTTCTCCAATGCACCAATCTGCTTCTTAAAACATAGGCCGCTGGGGACCCTGGGGGGCTCAGTCCATCAAACATCTGATTCTTGGCTTCGGCTCACGTCATGGTCTCGTGGTTCCAGGCTTCGAGCCCCACGTTGGGCTCTGTGCTGACACCGTGGAGCCTGCTTAGGATTCTCTCTCTCCCCTCTCTCTCTGCCCCTCCCCTGCTCTCTCTCTCTCTCAAAAAATAAACTAAAAAATATCTAATAATAAATTAAAAATAAAAATAAACACCACAAGGGCCCCTGGGGGGCTCAGTCAGTCGGGCATCTGACTCTTGACTTCAGCTCAGGTCACGATCTCACGGTTTGTGAGTTTGAGCCCCGCTTTGGGCTCTGTGCTGACGGCAAGGACCCTGCCTGGGATTCTCGCTCTCTGCTCCTCCCCCACCCCCCACACTCCTTATCAAAACAAATAAACATTAAAAAATGTTTTTAATATTGTGGTAAATACATATAACGTAAAAGTTAATGTCCCTGGCGTGTGCCGCTCGGTGACACGGTGACACGGGATTCACACTGTCGTGCCGCCGCCACCACCACCTAACCCTGAGACTTTTTCATCCTCCCAAACAGAAACTCTGTCCCCATTTTTTAAATGTCTACTTATTTTTGAGGGGGCGGGGGGTGAGAGGGAGACACAGAATCGGAAGCAGGCTCCAGGCTCTGAGCTGCCAGCCCAGAGCCCCAGGCGGGGCTCGAACCCACGAACCGCGAGATCATGACCTGAGCCGATGTCGGACGCTTCACCGACTGAGCCGTCCAGGCTCGAAACTCTGTCCCCGTTAAACTCTAACCCCCTCCCCCAGCCGCGGGTGCCCCCTAACCCGTCGTCCATCCCTCTGAATTGGCCCTCGCTAGACCCCTCGCAGAAGTGGGATCAGACAACATCTGTCCTGTTGCGAGCGGCTGGCTCTGCTCAGCACCGTGGCCTCGAGTCCAGGCTCGGGGCAGCCAGTGTCAGGACTTCCGTCCTCTCCCTTCATTTTTCATGGCCGAATAATATTCCGCCGTGTGGACGGACCGCATTGTGCCTCTCCCTTCACCCCTCGAGGGACGCTCGGGCCGTTTCCACCTTTTGGCTGTTGGGACCCGTGCGGCTAAGCACACGCGCACAGGTATCGGGTCGGTGCTTGCTCTCAGTCGCTCCAGGAGTGGGGTCACACGGCCGTTCTATGTTTCGCGGTCTGAGGAACCGCCAAACTCCTCTCCACGGCGGCTGCCCCGCTGTCGCTCCTGACGGCAGCGTGCGAGGGCTCCGGTTTCCCTACCGACGTTCTCTCTATAGAAGCCGTCCTGATAGGTGCAAGGCGGCGTCTCACTGTGATTCTGGTTTGTGTCTCGTGATGACTCGTGATACCGTGATGTCGCCGGTGTCAGGGACGTGGCAATTTTCACGTGCTCCTCGGCCACTTAAGTATCGCCTCTCGAGAAATGCCCATTCAAGTCCTTTGGCCGTTTTTAAATCAGGCGTTGGGGTTTTTTGTTGTTGAGTCGTGGGTGCTCTTTACGTGTTCTGGGTCCCTCACGGACACATGACATCTGCATATTTTCTCCCGCTCCGCGGGCTGTCTTTTCGCTCCCTCAGCCCTTTGAGGCCCAAAAGTTTGTCGCATGGATGAAGTCCGATTTGTGTATTTTTTCTTTGATTCCCTGTGCTTTTGGTGTCATAGCCAAGAAATCATTTGCTTGACTAAATCCTACTCGTCCCCGACCCTCCCCCTCCCAGTGTAAATGAGTCCTCGGGGCTCCTGGGGGGCCAGCCGGGACCCCGGTGTGGTGCCGGCCGCACCCGGGTGGTCTGCGCGGCTGTGTGCCCCCCGCCCAGAACCCGGTGGGTGGAGGCTGGGTCTGTGCCCTTCCTCAGAAGCCCCTTCTGGCTGGAACATTCCTGGCTCTGGGCTTTGCTCTTCAGAATTTCGGTTCTCTAAGAATCACAGAATGTTAGCACAGATGTAGAAAGAAGAAGAAAACAGAAGGGCTCTTTGAAATCAGAGCCGACTGCTTTCACGTTCCAGGGGAACGGCAGAAGTCCCAGGCCGGCTCTGCTCCGGTGGGGAGAACTCCCCCGTGGCTTCTGTTGCCGTGACATGCGCGCCCTGCTCTGTGCCCACCCTGTCCCCTCCCTCCAGGGGTCCAGGCAGGAGGAAAGGGGCGGAGGGACGGGCGAGGGGAGGTTTTCTCAGGCATCCCGGGAGAGGAGGTAAGAGGGGAGAGCGAGCAGAACGGGGACACGGGTGACAGGGTGGAGAAGGGCAGAGAGAGCCCTCGCAGGCCAGGGTGCAGGGCAGGGGCGGCGCCCACCGGGAAGTGCCCTGCTTTGTCATCTGTACTGTGTGCTGGTCGATCGTGAATGCCGCTGCTGCCCAGAACCACCCGCGTGAAGGGTGCTGGGCACAAACGAAGGGGCTGGGGGGTGTCCCGCGGGGACCACCCGTGAGCTCGCGGCAGAAGCAGGAGAAGCAAAGGGAGGTGACCGGGGGACATGTGGGGTCCCCACGGGACACTGGGCTCCCCCACCTACGATGGGGCTGCCCGCTGCCGAGTGGCGTTCCCCCCAGGTCACGTCCGCCCAGAGCCTGAGTTTGACCTTATTTGGAAACAGAGGCTTTGTGGGTGTTGAGTGGAGTGACTTTAATCCAGGGACTGGTGTCCGAACAAGAAGGGGGGGCGTCTGGCCCAAGACACAGACATGGGAGGGGAGCCCAAGTGACCACCCAGGTGGAGACGGGACGGACGTGTCCACGAGCCACAGGTGCCAGGGGGCGGCTGGCAGGCCCCGACATGGACGGAAGGACAGGGAACAGAGTCCGTCTCCCAGAGGAACCAATCCCGCCAACATCTGATTTCAGACTCTGGGCTCCAGGACCATCCGAGAATACATCTTGATTGTGGTGAGCCCCTCGGTTTGTGGTATCTAACCATGGCAGCCCGAGGAGAGCATGAAGGGGGTGACGTCTTTCGTGTTAAAATCAAAGAAAAGAGAGGCCCCTAAGGGTGGAGGCCCAGGAGCACCAGACGGCTGGGCTGGCCGTGGAGACCCTGCCTCCCGTCGGGGGCCGGGCCCTCCCTCAAAATGTAGCCAGACCCGCCGCGGGCAGAGCAAAGGGCAGGCTCCGCCTCTCAGGGCTCAGGGGTCACCAGGCTCTGGCCCCTTGGCATCTGGCGGTGGAAAGCGGAGGCTGAAGAAACTGGCCGAAACCCCCGTGTCCTTTGCCGGCCGCCGGCGGGCTGGGTCTCTAAAGGGGACAGCACAGACAGAGGTCCCGGTGGGCTCACCTGCGCCGGAAAACGCCTGGAGGGTGTGGGGGGACAAGAGCCACACCCACGAAGCATCCCCGGCCCCCAGCGCTGGGCGGAGGGGTGTGGTGTGGAGTCAGGAGCAGGGAGGACTGAGCGGGGCCAGAGGACCAGAGGACGGGAGGGGGAGCGCGGGATGACAGGGGAGGAGGGGGAGCGCTGGATGGCAGGGGAGGAGGGGGAGCGCGGGATGGCAGGGGAGGAGGGGGAGCGCGGGATGGCAGGGGAGGAGGGGGAGCGCGGGATGGCAGGGGAGGAGGGGGAGCGCGGGATGGCAGGGGAGGAGGGGGAGCGCGGGATGGCAGGGGAGGAGGGGGAGTGCGGGATGACAGGGGAGGAGGGGTAGACCCGCACCTGCAGGTTCTCGTGTGCCCTGGGCGGCGGGACCAGGCTGAGGGAGCTGCCGCTCCGAAGGGCCCAAGGGCCAGCCTGCGTAGCCACGGAGGGGACTGGTGGGGCACGGGGGAGGTCAGGTCACAGGGGGTCTCGGGAGGGAAAGCAGCGGGCAGCCTTGGCGTGCCAGCTGCCGGCCGGCCGACAGTTTCAGGGTGAACGCCGTCACCAAACACCAACATAGATCAAGAGAGGGTGAGTGGAGCCCAGGGCCAGCCTCTCCGCAGTCACGTCCGGGCGCCCACTGAGCGCGCACACCATCCAGACTCAGGATCGGCCACACTTGCCCCTTGCCTTGCCGATCTGAGCGAGGTTACCAATTTCAGCCGCAGCTTTGCTGTTTTCCTGCCTCTGGATAAATTACTAAGATGCCGATAGTGGAATCGCCTGCTTCCTTGACCCTGCCCTCGAGGCCGCCCCGGCGCCAGGCGCTTGTAAGTCCTCGCTGCACCCCCCGCCCCCGGGAACACGGCCCTCGGCCCCCCACGCTGTCGCTCCCTGGCTTCTTTCTGCGGCAGGTGGCTTCCTGGGGTCCGTGGATGGGAGGTAACTGACACCTCACACTCTACGGAAAGAACTCGGGGTTTTACTCCGAATGGCTTGGGAAGACACCAGATGGCTTCAAGCAGAGAAGGAGGTAGTGAGTCTTGGAAGAAGTGTTCTGGGAGACGAGTCAGGATGCTCTGTCTGGGAGCACAAGGGCTGGTGTGAGGCGCGGGGTTCTCTGGGGCTGCTCGGGGGGGGGGGGCCTGGAGGGACCGAGGAGGACAACATGCAGGTGGCCTCTGTGTCACAGAGGGGACTCCCAGGGGCTCCTGAAATCGGCGTGAGGAGCAGGACAGGGCAGTTTGCGCCACGACCACACGCAGCCAGGAGACAAAGCATCTTGTGGAGGGGGGCCAGGTGCCTGCCCGTGCTGCCACCTCCACGCCCTCTGGGCAGAGAGGACACCGCGCTCAGACACCCTTTAAGGCCGACTTTGCGGGAAAAGCACCACCAACCCGGACCCGCAGGCGCCAGGACGCGTGTGGTCATGCCCTGTTCTGCAGACATGTCCTACGCGGTGGCAGCCTGACAGTCTGTCCAGACAGATGGCGAGGTCACTCCCGTTACCCTGGGGAACAGGGTCAGAGGGCTGCGCGTGCTCGGAGGGCTGAGGGGCCAGGCTTGCGATCACCGGCCACCCCGCCCCTGGCTCAGAAGGGACCCCCCTCCCTGCTCCCCTGCCCAAGTGCTTAGACACAGTGCTTCCGCCTCGTGCCCAGGATGGTGGGCTAGCTAGGGGCCGCTTCCAGGGTGCCAGGCTACAGTTCCCCTCGTCCTGTCAGGGTGGGGCCAGGTGGTGTGTGCGGATGTGGGGGGAGGGTCCTCCTTTGGTTATCGGTCCTGTAGTGTGGTCCCTAAGGAGGGCAGAGGTAGAGGGTTGGCCCTGGGCCCCTGGCTGCCTCCCTATCTGGCCCGCCTTCCTGTTTCTCCCAGGACCCTCCGTGCACAGCGTCAAATCTCCCTCCGTCATGGGACCGGTGGGTTCCTCAAGCCTCATCCTGACCCTGTCCCCCACCCCTGCACCCCTGCCCCAAAGGAGAAGGTCAACAGAACGTGGGGCCATGGAAAGGAGCGTGGACCGTGGGACTCTCTGCACCCCCAGGAACCCCTCTGTGGGACGGAGGTGGAGCGCCGGTAACCAGAGCATCGGCCACACCGGCGCTCCTTTGTCCCGAGTCCTGGTGCCACCGCCGTGTGTGTGCGTGCTGGGGAAGGAACAGGGCGGCCACACCGGGAGCCTCCCTCCCCATTCCCGCACGAGGGTCTGTACTGGAAGATGATGTCTCTGCCGTGTAAACGCACTGAGGAGAAACGAGACTGGAAGAAAACACTCTCAAGTGCGAACAGCGGTTCTGTCTTGCGGTGGGATCAAGGGTTTTTATACTCCCATGTGTTTTCCAAAATTTTTTATACCGAACACGTGTTAGTTATGTAATTTAAATTTTATTTATTTATTTTTAAACCAAATTCTCCAGCCAACTGTGCTCCTCCCCAGTGCGGTAACTTTCCTTTGAGGCGGATTTCTGGGTGAACTCAAGGAACAAGGAGTCCGTCTCAAGCTCACATTACTGCACATTCATGTGTTCCTCCCCCTGGTCGGGCTCGGGGAGGTCCGCGCTTGGGCCGAGACAGGTGTCTGTCCGCAGGCAGTCCCGCGTCCCCTCCCTCCGGGGTGGGCTCTGCCGCGCGGGCTGGCGGCCCTCCGGGACCCTGGCTGTCCGGTGTCCAGTCCCGCCTCCCTCTCTGTTCAGCTGCTGCAGCCCTGAACTCGCGGGGGAGGGGAGGAGGGGGCCCTGCGGGGGCCTCGGGCCAGGGCGGGGAGGGCGGGGGTCGGCTGGGCGCAGGTGACCCGGGACAGCGGGGCGGGGGAGGGGCCGGGAGGGGCGCGGTAGCCCCCTGGGCAGGGCGGCCGAGGCTGCCCGGCTTCCAGGGCGGGGGGCTGGGCAGGGTAGGACCGTGCTCTGAAAAAGTTAACGGGGTCCACGACTTTCTGCGGCTTCCCGCCTCCACCCGCCCCCGGACCTCCCGGCGACGGCGCTGCAGGTCCCCAGGGCGCGACACGGGGACCCCGGGGGCGCCGAGGCCTCGAGGCGGCTCCCGGGGTCAGGACCCGGCCCGGACCTGGACGCACCCGGGTTGCCACAGCAACGCACTCAGACGCGCGGTGATTGGGGAAGAGCGGAGGGGCGGGGCCCAGGAGACGCTCTCGCGAGAGTTCAGCTTTCCGGGTTCCGGTCGGCGGGGCGGAGCTTCCGGCCGGGGCGCGGTCTTGGCCGTATCCCTCCACCTCCGGG
The DNA here is from genome assembly GCA_030068075.1 of Paguma larvata. Taxonomy (NCBI): domain Eukaryota; kingdom Metazoa; phylum Chordata; class Mammalia; order Carnivora; family Viverridae; genus Paguma; species Paguma larvata. The sequence goes on from CM057843.1 coordinate 25,598,398, forward strand.
CGGGCCTCCGAGCCTGTCTGCTGTTCCTCCAGTGTCTGCGGACCTGAGTCCTCCTCCCACTTGGCAGTGCTGCCTCCCCTGTCCTGGGCCGCCGTCTTGCCCAGCCTCTCGGTCTGGCCCCTGGGCCTCGTCTCCCTCCTTCAGCCTCAGCCCGCCTGTGGACACGCCTGTGGACACCGCAGCCCGTGACCTTGTCATGCCCCCTCCCCGTGGTCCCCTGGTCCCCGGAGGCCACGCCCTCCTTGTCTCCTGCACACTTGCCTAGCCGAACTGCCTTCCTCGCTCCTTCCCGCCCCTGGGCCTTTGCACTTGCGGGTCCCTCGGCCTGGAACACTCGTGCACTGATTCCTGCACAGATGCCAGCGGGGCTGTCACCTCCTGAGCGAGGCGACCGCCCGTTTGAAACCACACTCCGCCCTCGCCTGGCCCCCTGCCCTGGTGTTTTCTGCACCAGGTCTTATCACCATCCGACATGGTGTTTGCTGCCCGGAAGCTCCATGAAGGTGGAGAGCTTGCCTCGTTCAGACCACGGCAGGTGCTCAGTAACTGCCGTGGACTGAGCAGGTGAATGAGGGATCTTTCCTCCTCTTCCTCCCCGCCCTGGGGTGATTCTCTGGCAGGGGAGCCAGCAGGAGCGAGTGACTGCCCACGTACCAAGTGCCTCTCTTGCAGTAGCTCGCTCCCAAAAAGCTCCTTCGAGTGGGAGGCCCCGGCGCTCAGGGAATCCTACCCTTCAAACTGTCACCCTCCGCTCAGGAGCCTCTGGGCTCCAGAGGTGCCGAATTGGACGAGGGCCTGGTGCCGCCCTCGGGGCTCTGGGTCTGGTGGGAGGAACCCACGGGATCACTGCCAGGGCGGGAGGGGGCCCGCAGATCAGCTCCCAGAGCGGGGTCTCCGGAAGTCCTCCCTGTGGTCCCCAGAGGCCCCACGACACCCGTCATCGACTGCTCACCCTGTGCTCTGTGGCTCTAGCGGTCAAGTCCTCACGCTCCCACGATTATCCTTCTTTCACGAACGAGGATCCGGGCTCAGGAAGTGCGGCCCCTTGACCAGACCACGCCACTGTTACGCGAGGACCCGGGTCCTCGGGCCAGCTCGTGGTGGCCGCGAAGCCCGCGCTCATCCAGGGCACGGTGCCGCTTCCGGGCAGGAAGCCAGCTGAGCAGCCGGGGCTGACCGGAACCGCCCGCGAGCGGCCGGGCAGCGGCCTCCCTCCGGACGCGGGCTCTGCCAGGGGAGCTCTTTGCGGGTCGAGCCAGGACGGCCGTGTGCTGCCGACCTCGTGGGGAGCAGGGCCCGGGCCACCCCGGCAGCCAGATGCTCCCGGGCCAGTTTGCGCCTCAGAGGCATTTCCTTCAGGAGATGGAGCCACCTGGCTCGTGTCCTCCCTCCTCCCGGCCCGGCCGCCCTCCCAGCTCCCAAGTCAAGGGTTTCGGGGCTGTGTCAGCAAGGGGCCGCGCTGCGCTGTCCTCCTGGCACGGGGCCCCGTGGCCTGGTATGGACATCTGGTCTGCCTTGACCCCCACGGCCCGGGCATCTGCGGCCCCACGGAACTCAGTGGCGAGGACAGCCGAAGCCAGGGAAAGGCCAGGCTCCCCTGCCTGCCCGCCAAGTGGCGAACGTCCCTAGCAAAGGCCTGCCTGGCACTGGCCTGGCCACGGGGGCTTCCTGAGGACAACCCCCCCCCCCCCCGAGGGCCTGTCATGCCCGGGCTCCGCCTGCCAGGCGGGGTCCACTCGGGCTGAAGGAGGGACGGACGGAGGGACAGAAGGAGGGAGGGAGGGAGGGGAAGGGCATTGGGCATAACCGGTGGGGCTGGGCAGTGGGATCTTGGGCCCGAGGGTGGTGGGGGGCGGAGGGCACCCCTGCCGCTGGCCCACCATGTGCCCTCCGGGCCGGCGGGAAGGTCCAGCCTGCTCCGTAGGAGTCGGATCTGCAGACTCGGGCAGAGGGAGGAGGCTGAGACCCCACTTCACTTGACGGGTGGGAGAGCGGAGGCCCTGCGAGGGGCGCGGAGCGGTCGCTCTGTGGGCTTCATCACACTCGCAGCTACCCTGTCCTCGGCGCGGGGCGGGCGTGGGCATCGTTCGCCCCCTTTCCCGAGGAGGACCCGCGCGCTGCAGAAGTGACGCGAGTGCCACATTCATGCTCTCCCGCTTCAGCCGGCTGTCTGGCCCCGGCTGGCGCTGATCGGAGCCGGAGGCCGGCTCCCCTCTGCGGCGGATGGGAACTAAGCCTGAAGAAGCAGGGCTGAGGAAAGGGGGTGCCGGGGATCAGAGACGACCCCCCTGTCCGAGGCAAGGGGTTCTGAGGCCCCCGGCCGGGCCGAGGGGGAACTGCAGCCACCCGTGTCCCCACTGTGCTGGTCAACACAGTGGCACTTTTCCACCCAGGGTTCAGACCAAGTCATGAGGGTCACCCCCGCTCTTGTCTGCAGCCTCTGCCCTGCAGGCCCTTCCCGCCCTCCATGTCGACCCCCGGAAACGGGGACACCGGGCCAGACACAGAGTCCCCAGGGCATCCCGGTCCCTTCCAGGGCTGGGCGGGGTCTAGCTGGGGGCAGGTGGCGCACCTGTGCGGGTGACTGCGGGACAGATAGCCGAGGGGCAGAAGAGGGCTGCGGACGTCCCCAGGTCCCCTCCCACGGGGGCTCGAGAGGGCGTCCTGGAGGAAGGGTGTGGCCCCCAAAGCGGGAGAAGGCAGTGAGCTGCCCGGGGAGCCAGATCCGGGGCGCCCGGAGCGCCAGGCTGAGACGTGGGAACTCGAGAGCCTCGGGGAAGGTGTCCGTGGGCTCGGAGCCCAGGGCTGACGGGAGCACAGCCCAGCTTGCGGAAGCAGCTTTTCAGCAAGTGCCTCGGAGCTTTCTTGGAAACAGGCTGAGTATAAATTATAAATAAACAAACGAGAGCAGGGGAGGGCAGGGGCTGGCGGGCAGAGGGCAGAGGCCGGAGCCAGGGGCCCCACTAGGGGCTGATACCCCCGAACGGAGCCCCCGCCCCGCCCCCGCCCGGCCGCCCCGTCCTCGGGAGCTCCTGGGGGAGGCATGGGCGGGGGTCTCCGGCTCCTGGGAGCTGACTTCGGCCAGGCTTCCGGGGAGGCCCCGTGCGGACCCCGAGATGGGGCGGGGGAGCCCACCTGGCTCGCGCCCGCGGAGAGGGGCAGGCCTGAGTCTCCCTCGGACAAAAACAGGCCCCGGTGGACACTCATCCGTGTGGGAGGTGTCTTACCAAATGTTTGAAAGAGGAAAAAAAAATCCCATTTTCTTAGCTTTTTTTTTTTCCTTTCTATTTTTTGATTATTTTTCTAGATGACTTCATTTCTAAGAAGGGTGTAGGGGAGAGAAGGAGGACAGAGGGAGGGAGGACACGGGCCCCGCGGAGAGCCGAGGGACGGCAGCAGGGCTGGAGGGGGAGAGCAGGGTGCCTGAGGCCCAGAGAGGAGCTGAGGCCTCTTCGCCTTGGGGAGAGCAGGTGTCTCGTCCTCACTGTGGGTCCCCCCCCCCCGCTGACCCCTGTGGGCCTCCGGGCCAGCTCCCTGCCCACCAGGTCCTGGGGCAGATGTCAGCCCCTCTAGCTGGGATAAGCAGGGGGTCCTCGCTGGCTCATGGCCTCTGCCTGTGGACAGAGCTGAGAGGGGGTCCCCGTCCCCCCGGTGAGACCCCCTCACCCCACACGCCCCTTGGGACCAATGGAGCCCACTCTAGCTAGCCTAACTAGAAAGGAGGAGTTATCTCCGGGTATCGGGAGGCTCAGAGAATCTTCTGGAGAGCCGCGGGGTTGCCGGTGGCCACGAAGCGACTGGGCAGGCTGTGCGTGTGGCTGCAAGGGAGCCAGGCAGCACGGGCCCCACTCCCATCCTAACAGGATGGGCTGTGTGGGGTGGGAGCTCGAGAAGGGTGTTTCCAGCCCCAAATGCCAGCAGCTGCCGGGCTCCGGGGGAGGACCCGTGCCAGGCCCCTCTCCGCCAGCGGTCTCGGGCGCACTGCCCGCGTCTGCCTCCCACTGCACGGGGCGGGTTCTGAGTCCAAGCCTCCACCTCGCCCTGCCTTTCTCTTCTGACTCCTGACATTGGGTCTACGGCCCCCCCAACCCAGGATGAGCTCACCTCAAGATCCTTAACTCGGTCACATCCACAAAGAGTGTTACTCCAAGTGAGGGCCCGTTCCGAGTTGCCAGGTGGACACGTCTTTCGGGGGCCACCCTTCGCTGTGCTCCAAGAGTCGTGAGACACGGGCACAGAGCAGGGGGTGGGAGGGAGGGGAGAAGGAGGGAAGGGCAGGCGGCAGGGGAGAGGAGCATTGGGGCAGGAGCAGCCAGCGGTCCCCAGCCTGGTGTCCAGGGGTGTGGGGCCATCTGAGCTGCACGGAGGTGTTTACACCCCAACCCTGAGGCCAGCCTCTCTCAGGGGTCCCCGGCCCCGAGCCAGCCCCCCTGCTGCCCGGAGCTCCTCCCTAGACCCTCCCTGTTGGAGTCTGAGCCTTTCCTCCTGACGGGGCCCATCCTGGCCGTGGCACCAAATGGTCTCCGAGGTGGAGACCCGCAAGCGCGCGGTCCGAACCGGAATGCCGAGGCGTCTGTGTGCACGTGCCCCCGCACGGGCTGGTCCGAACCTCGGGGGCTCCTAACCCCGGTCCGCAGACCAGGAGACGGCCCGCGGGGCCGACTGACTTGCCCAGGTCCCCACAGACAGACTGGAGGCAAAGCCCAAACGCGCCACTCCAGCCTGCAATGCTCCCCCCCAGCCGCCCCTCACCGGGCTCGGTCCACACCAGGGCTTGAATCCTCCTCAGAACAGGAAACTCACCCCCTAACAAAACGGCACATCCTACTGACGATCCCGTCAGGGAGGCCTCCGTCCTTCACGGAGGGAAAGCCCGTCCTTGTCCAAGTAACTTGGTCCAGGACACGTTTCTCCATTTCTTCCCCTTCCCGAAAAGTTAGGTCTGTCCCCGCCCCGCCCCTCACCCTCCCCGGGGTAGTTTCTGGCCTCTCGATGCTCCATCTACAACGTCAAGGACACAAGGTCCTCGGGTCGCGACAGCTGTGGAGGGTGACTTCGGACAGCTGTCCCCCAGCACTGTGCCTGGCTCAGGCGGAACATGCTCGCTCTGGAGGTGACAGAATCTCTCCGCGCAGGACCAGAGCCCAGAGGTGAGGCCCGGTCATTTGGTCACCTTGGCCGCCTTGAGCGGGAGCCTCCGCGGGCACGGCCGGGCGGAGACCGTCACCCCGCCACAGCACAGCAGCGACGCCACACTTTGGAAAAGAAGAAAAAAAAAAGGCAACCACCAGCAAGCGGAGAGGCTGAGTAACAGCTGAGCTGAGTCACGCCGGGCGGGCGGAGGCGGCTGCAGGGGCGGGTGGGGGCCGCCCAGGGACGGGAGGGAGGCGAGAGGGGCACGGGGCCCACCTGGCACCCTCCCCTGGGCTTCTGGAGCCGGGCAGCCCTCCAGCGGGGTTGTGGGGCCTGGAGCCCGGAGGTCACGCTGCGCCCCAGCCTCTGTCCGGCTCAGTCCCTAAGCGGCCCCAGGCCTCCGCCGCCACTTTGTGCTTCCCAGCTCCCGCCTCCTCTTCCACCCAGCGGGGTGAGGCTGTCTCCCCTGCTACCGTGCCCGTTAGACGGGCGCCCACAGGTCTAGGTGCACACGGCAGGGACGGACCCAGGTCCCCAGCGTCCACTCACCGTCCTCATGAATGAGAATCCCTTGATCTTTAGGGAGCAGGATCCTGGTGCTCGCCCAGCGGCCTCCCCCCACTCCCGCCCCAGGCCCTCCCAGTGCCCGACAAGTGCAATCCCAAGGCTGTCCGTGGCTCTGAGCTGTTTCCCACACCTCCCCCATCCACAGCCCCACTGCCCCCGAGGGTCCAGGGTCCAGCGGGCCTGGGGCAGTCAGGCCGGGGCGGCTCTAGCTTTGCCAGGAGCATCCTGCCCCGTAGCCTGGCCTCCCTGACCTGACAAGACCCTCAGTTCCGGACTCTAGGCGCAGCCAGGCGGGGCTGACATCAGGTCCCGCTCCGAGGAGTGACCGTGACCGGCAGCGTGACCTCACCTGATGCGCAGTGCTACCCTAACCCCTCTGGGAACCTTGCCCACGTGCCCTGGCTGGCTCTGGCAGATCGAGCTGGCGTCCCCACCCCCTCACGCCCTGGCGGGAGGGCCCCGCAGATGGCAGGCTTCTGTTTGCTGAGGACACCCCTCTCCTGCTGAAGCTCAGGGCTTAGGAGCTGGGAGGCACCCCAAAGCTGGTCTCCAGGGCCCTGAGAGGGAAGGGACTTGCCTAAGGCCACACTGCCCTGACCAGTGCCCCCAGGGCCCCGCAGTGTGCCTCCCCCCCACCCCCCAGCCCAGAGCCCCGTGTGATCCCAGCCCCCTCTCCCTCCCAAGCACTCCTGCTCCCCCCCCCCGCCTGCCTCTCCGCCCCCACGCTCTGGCGGGAAGGGGTTCCTATGGCACCCCTTCCCCCGCACACACTTAGCTCACTGGCGGCCCATCTGCCCCGAGACAGCGACGGCGCCTGCGGGCCGCGAGCACTGCCAGCCGGGCCCGGGGGCTCGCACAACGCTTGGCTGAGGCGGGGACCCACCCAGAAGGCCCTCCGTCGGGGGACCAGGGCGTGGGCTGGAACGGGAGCTGCCTTTGCAACTCCCCCCCCGCCCCAGGGCTCCAGGGGCCTGGGAGCGGCTCCCGGCGGGCTGCACACTTGGGGGGCAGGGCTCTGCAGCTTCTGACTCCCCAGGGAAGGCCCAAACTGTGGGGGTGCTGCTCCCAAGCCCCCAGCCATATCCCTCCCCAAGAAGGAGGCCGGTGGTCGCCCCGGGCAGACCCCACATAAGGGCCCGGCTGTTGGCAGGGGCTTGTGGAAAAGGTTCTTTGCTCTCAGCTGGCCTCAGACCTGGGCCTGCCAGGGCCCCAGGCCCAGTTCCGCGTCCCTCGGCCCCCTCTCTATCTCCACTGCCCTCCGTTACTACCAGCGGGGACAGGTGGCTGAGCAGGGTCAGAGGAAGTGGCTGTAGTTCCTGGACCCAACCGTTCCCAGGATGCGTGTGGCCAGTTGGCCAAGAGCCTCGTTTCCATGGCAGCAGCCTCTAGCCCTGGGTCTGGGAGGAAGGGCCAGTTGAAGACCCCCAGAGCTCAGCCTTTGGCTCCGGCCCTGCCCCCCCTACCCCCAGGAGCAGAGCTTTGTAGCCTGTGGTGCCCAGCCAAGCCCTGGGTGCCAGCCCCACGCGGGGCGAGGGCTGCCGGGCGCCCACCTGCTGATGCGGGGTGGCGCACACTCGCCCATCCCCGGCAGAGACAGACGGAAGAAACTGGCTGAGCCTGGAACTCTGCAGACTCGGGTTTGACATTAGGTGGAATTTCCTGATTGTAGAAAGAACGAGAGCGTTTCAGAGATCCGGACACAGGGCTGCAGGCCGCCGGCCTGTCTTGCTCTTGGCCTGCAGCACACGTCTGTCCGTGTGAGGGATGAGGGGAGAGAGCTGCTGTGAGCGGCCCGCTCGGGGCAGAGGGATGGACAACCTGACCTCTGAGGACTCCATCAGCCAAGACCCCAGAAGCCATGAAAAGCCAAACCCTCTCCCCACCCCCACCCCCGCGGCTGCCCTGCCTCCCTCCCCTCCCCCAGCGCCCCCGCAGTGCGGGGCGAGCGTGCAGACACACACACGCACACGCGCACACCCCCGGGCCGCCTCCGCTCCCTCACGTCTTGCGTTTGTTTTGCTTCGGCAGGGCCCGAATGGGGACACGCTGCACTCACAGTTGGCAGCTTCCCCCGATCCCCCCCACGGAGGTGCCATATGTCAGTGTCATGAATAAGCACGAGGCTCCCCGGCTGGGAGGGCTGGGACGTGGCAGCTGCCAATCACTGCTGAGTGGATGTATGGGGGGGGCGATCCCTGGGGGGGGGTCAGCTCCACCAGAGGGACAGGCCAGGTGGGGGAGACCCCAAGGGTGGAGGCATAGGGGCAGGGCTGGATGACAGCACAGTCACAGGTCCTAACCAGGAGGGACACAGCCCCGGGCGGCCAGGGTGCATTTCTGAAAACAGCGAAACCCAGAAGGCACGGCGACCTTGGGCGGCCGGAGTTCTGGAACCCCGCCCCGCTGCCCCTGCCTTGTCTGCCTGTGTGCCCACTGGCCAGCCCACCCCACCTGCTCCGGGACGGCCTTTTCCTCCCAGGCCGCATTGCTCATATTCCTCGTTCCTGTGCCTCTTCTGGGCTTGGGCCCCCCCCCCATCACCCTGCCCCTCCCACCACCCCGCCCCGGCCTCACCTGTGAGTAGCCTGCAGGGCAGAGAAGGGGAGCCAGACTCAGCCAGCGCCCACCTGTGGGCCAAGCGCAGAGTGAGGGGCGTCTGTCTGGGGCTCTGTTTACTCTCACGGCACTCCTGGGAAGCAGGGATTATTAGCCCCATTCACAGGCGAGAAAACTGAGGCCAGAAAGGTTTTAAGAAACTGTCTCCAAGTCCTTCGGAATGGCAGACGGTCTGCTGTCATTGCCAAAGGCTGTGTCTGTGCTGAACCTGGGAGCCCTCTGCCTGATTGCTACCCCCCCAGCCTGCCCCACCCCAGGCCTTCCCTTGGCCACTCCTCCTGTGCCTCCCTGCCCTGACCCTGTAAAGTGAACCCTTCTCTGCTCCCTGCCCTGTGGATACGCTTACGCATCTTGGATCCTATGGAGACCGCACAGATCACAGACCCCGGAATGCACATTCGTCCCGAGAAGCTCTGCCCCACCCCCGACCCGCGGTGACCAGTGGAGGCCTGACCCAGCAGGTGGTTGTAAAATGAAGGCATGATGGCCAGAGACAGGCTGCAAGGCCAGGGCTGCGCGCCCGGGCCCCTGGCCTGAGCAGAGGTGTGCATCCCGGGGGAGGTGGAGTCCCGGCCCCGCCCGTCCGGGGGACGCCAGGCCCCTCTCCTCATTCGGAGCCCTGTGTGAGGCGAGGCGGAGGCAGGTGACGGCTGGAGATGGGATTAACCGCTCCAGGTTAATTGGCTGTCCCCCGCTACCAGCATGACAGATCCTGCTTGACATTTCCCTAGATAGTTAATTGATACCCAAGTAATTTGTCATGGAGACCTCGTTATATGCCAACTAGGTCCCCTAAGCCGTCAGCGTCTGTGCCCCAGAAACAAGATTGGCAAGTTAATAATGGAGCCTTAATCACGCTGTTTCCTGCTGGCATTGGAAGAGAATTACCCAGAGACAAGATGGGGCGTCGCCGGGCAGAGACGATGCTTTCTAGGGCCTTGGGAACAGAGTGTCCTGAGAGGTGTCGGAGCCGCTGCACCTTCCCAAGAAGGTCCCTTCCCGTTTCCCCCAGCGAGGTGTGCCTTCTTCTGGGGACAGTGTTCAGCCCACTGAGGAGGCCCCTTCCATAGGTGCACTGGGGCTGATTCCACCCCCTGGCTCCAGGCTGGGTGCATGGCCCCCCACCTCCACCCTAGCCAGTGAGCCAGATGCGCAGCAGTGATCACGGTCCCAGACCAGCCAGAGCCTAGGCGCATGGCCCTGGTGCTTTTGCGGGAGCCTTTGGGACTGAAGGGTGCACTTTGGGAACATTAGGGGGAGAAGGCAAGCCTGCGGCTGCTGCCAGCCACCCAGCCCCAAGGGGAGAGGCCCCCTGGGAAGAGCATCAGCACAGAGGGAGAAAGCAGGTATGTTGTGCAGCCAGTTCTGCCCCTGGAGTGAACTCAAGAGTCCGTTTTTGCCCAAGCCTGTCACGTGTAATCTCTTACCCCAGGATTCGAGCCCATCTGCAGAACCCGCGTGGGGTCTGATCAGAGAAGCAAGGCAGCCTGGTGCAGAAAGGGGAGGCCTGGACAGAGGGCCAGGGCTGGCAGGGAAGGGATTTCTCAGGCTGGTGCAGCATCTGGCCTCGGGAGGAGGGGAGCAGGGTGAGGGAGGAGTCAAAGTAGGACAGAGGCTCCCAGGCGTCCCAGGCCAGCAGCATGGCCGACACCCCGGCATCGGCTTCAGCACCACGGACAGCGGTGGTCTGGCCGCACAGAGGGGGAGGGCACGGGTTTCTGGGGTGAGGGCAAGGGCGGGTTGTAGCTGTCATACACTTGTTCAGGGAGGCACTAGATGATGCCACCGCTCATACAAGGGAGCGGACCCATACAAAGGCTGCACAGAATCCAGGGCTGGGTTCATCCCAGGAGAGACGAGGGCGGAGAGAGGGCCTTGGTGATGGATATACAGCAGGCGTACAAGGCAGCTGAGATGGGGATGCGGGAGGAATGGCTCGGAGTTAGTTGTCTTTCGCTGTGTAACAAATTATCCCAGAACAGAGGCGCCTGGGGGGCTCAGTCGGTTAAGAGTCCGACTTCGGCTCAGGTCATGATCTTGCGGTTCACGAGTTCGAGCCCCACATCAGGCTCTCTGCTGTCAGAACAGAGCCCGCTTCAGATCCTCTGTCCCCATCTCTCTGTCTGTCCCCCACTAGTGTGCACTCTCTCTCTCTCTCTCAAAAAAAAAAAAAACGATTAAAAAAAATAAATAAGTAAAATTGTCCCAGAACAAAGAGCTATTGTCTCCCACGGTTTCTGTGGGATCGGAGCGTGGGAGGAGATTGGCTGGTTGGTGCTGGCTCAGCCTCTCCTGAGGATGCACTCGAGGGGACGCCCAGGACTGCAGACACCGAAGGCTCGACCAGGGCCGGCGGCGGCACCGGTCCCTCACGCGGCGAACAGCACAAAAGTCCCAACGATCGATGTGGCCAGAGGATCGCACAAACCCCAGGGGGCACGGAACCGTCTTGGAGGCTGGCTACCACAGGCTCCAAGAAAGAAACCAGATTTATAGATGGCCCTGATGTTTTTAATATACCAAAAAAGAGATTTATATTTTTGTTGCAGGGTTTGGGGATGAGTAAGTAATAGGTACACAGAAAATAAAGCAAACCCAAAACACGAGGCAGTTATTAAGTCCAGGAAAAACAAGAGGTTGTACGAGAAAGGAGATGTAATTACAATACATCACTCAGCTGTGAGTAGTACGTGCAAAGAAGTAATAATGCAAACGCCGAATTATGATTCAGCCGAAATGAGAAGATGGGTGGAAGGAAAGTGTGTGTGTGTGTGTGTGTGTGTGTGTACAAACTCTCAATAGCAGGAAGTGAGTGGATAATTTCTAAATCTGAAAAAAAGAAGCAACGTTAGCACATTATTTAGAAGTAAATACCAAAACAAACAAATTTAAATAACAGAATTTTGCCTCTTCAGAAGGGAAATCAGGAATGGAGAGACAGTGGGTGAGGAGTTGCTAGTTTTTCATGGCAAGTCTTACAGAAATATTTGATTAAACCATGTACATTCATGACTTTGGTGAAAACCAAGTGGAACTTAAACAACTATAAAACAGACACACTCCAGCCTGCTCCGTACTCCCAGGAACCCCAGGGAAGGGGGTAGGGAGCTGCCCCCTTTTTGGGGCAGGTCCTCCCCCACATCCTGGGACCTGGTCCTCCTCCCCGCCCCTGCGGTGGCCCTCCACTGGCTTCCCCCACTTCCCTCCCTCCCCCGGACACTTGGCCTGCCTCCCGCCTTGACTGTCCCCTTCCCCATTCTTCTGCCTGTTGGGTGGGGAACAGTCAGACAGAGGGGCCCCAGCCCTGCTCCCAAGCAACAGCTGTCCCTGCCCCCAGTGCCGCCATGCTGGCAGGACCCTGCCAGACTGGCTCCTGCTTCCTGGGGAGGTGAATTGGGGACAGCGGGCTGTGCTCCATCATATCCGTGACACCTCGTCTAATTACCCAGCATGCTATTCATTTGGATGTCGGCGCTGCCGCATGCCTGTGCCTTTAATTAATAATTTGGTAAAACTCCATGCAGGGCTCGGTCAGAGTGGTGCAGCAGGGGCTGCTGGGTCCGGAGCCGACCCGGAGTGGGTGGGCCGGGCTGGTGAGGCACTCCCTTCCCCCAACGAGTGCAGAGGCCTTGGGCTGGGCCCCAGGAACCCTGGCTCCTTGTCCCCAGCTGTTCCCGCTGGGCCCTGAAGGCCCAGGTGAAGCCCCTTCACGGACCTACCGGGTTGGAGGCAAGAAAACAGATCCTGAGGCGTGTGTGCACACCAGCCACTGGGGCCTGAGTGGGGGGATCTGCCTCACTGGTTGGGACCCCAAAAGCCTAGGAGGAGGGGTGAGCGATGGTCAAAGGAGTCAAGGAGCCTGGCTAAAACCCAGGCTCAAACTGGCCACTGTCTGTGACCAGAGGGTAGGAGTGGGGGTGGCCAGGGGAGGGAGTGCTCGGGACAGTTAGGACCATGGCCACGCCTCCTTCCCGAGGCCCTGCTGTGGCCTGATCACGAAGGGCCACTCCCAGACCTGGGTGTCCCCTATTTCTGATTGCCCCAAGAGAGGGGAGGGTGCACAGGCTGGGGTCCCCAAGGTGGAGAGACCTCCTACTCCCGGCCCTTGGGCAGGGTGGGGGCCCGCGGAAGAGGCGCCGAGGCTGCTGGGTTAATAGGAAAATGTATTTGGATCCGACTTGAATTATTGAGTGGCTCGGACTTATTCTTGGCCCCGGGGCAGGCTGTGGTCTGTGAAGATGGACTTCGTCTCGGCCCTATTTTTAAGGTTCTGTGGGAAGAAGCTGAGACACCACCGCACTCGGGCCTCCACGTGCCCTGAGGCAAGAGAGCTCCTGGGGTGGGGGCCGGGTGGGCAAGATACACCACCTGGGAGCCCCCTCCCCACACCGATGCCTGGTGCTTTCTGTGTCTCCCACGAATGACCCTGGCTGGCAGGTCCCCACCTCGGCCCCTCCACCTGAACCCCCAGCCCGGCCCACCCTGGACCCCTGCACCCCGTTCCCCGAAGCTGAGCCCCCTCTGAGAAGTGCTGGCTGTATCCACGCCGGCATACCCCCAGGGTGGGTCGGCTCTCTCTCTCCATCTCGTCTCGGACCCGTGCTCGGAGCCGCGGGTGGCCATTAGAAGGGGGACGGCTCACGTTGCCGTGGGCTCTCTTCTCTTCCTACAGGCCCGCGTTGCCCTGATACCAAAGCCAGACAAAGACCTCACAGGAAAACTGCAGACCAATAACCCTTCTGAATACAGATCTAAATGTACTCGACACAACGCTAGCAAATCAAACCCAGCAGCACAGTGAAAGGGTTGTACGTCGTGACCGAGTGCAGTCTATTCCAGAAACGCAGAACGGCTCAAGATGTGAAAATCGGCCCATGTAACACGCCGCGTTAACAGAATGAGGGAAAACAATCATTCCGATTGTTTCGACAAGTCCAACACCCGTTCGTGGTAAAGACACCGAGAAGCTGGGAAAAGAAGGAAGCTCCTTCGACCTGATACGGGGCATCCGCGAAGAGCCCACGGCCATCACCGTCCCGGAAACGACCGAGAACTTTCTTCCTAAAATCGGGAGCCAGACAAGGAGCTCTGTGCTTGCCGCTTCTATTCGCCGTGGTCCTGGAAGTCCCAGCGGGACCGCCAGGCCAGGAGAGACGGAAAGGCGTCCGGACGGGACAGGAGGAGGTGCGACTATCTCTATTCGATGTGACGCGATCTTACACGGAAAGCGCCCTAAAGAATGTGTGTGCGCACACGCGCACGTACACGCCCGTGCCTGCATGTACAAGCAAGCGTGCACACACGGACGAGTGTGCACACACACGCAATCACAGCGAATGCATGACAGCACAGCTGCAAAATGCCAGACACAAAAACCAGATGTATTCCTTTTTTTTTTTTAATCTTTACTCATTTTTGAGTGAGCATGAGCGGGGAAGGGGTAGAGTGAGAGGTAGACACAGAATCCCAAGCCATCTCTAGGCTCAGAGCTGCCAGCACAGAGCCCGATGCAGGGCTCGAACCCACAAACTGTGAGATCATGACCTGAGCCGAAGCCGGATGCTTGACCGACTGAGACACCCAGGTGCCCCCAAAGCCTACACACGCATGTACACACTAGCAGTGGACAATCTGAACATGAAGTTAAAACAATTCCATTGACAACAGCATCAAGCAGAATACATACTTAAGATATGAATTTAATCAAAGGAAGTTAAGACTTGTACACTGAAAACCACAAAAGGAAGTGGAGAGAAGTTCGCAGAGATTAAGTAAAGTCCCTGCCCCGGCGCTGGAGCAGGACCGAGCGAGCGCCGCGGAGCTGGCGGCGCTCCCCGAGTCGGTCGGCGCAGTGCCCATCGAAGCCTTGATCTGCCTTTTTGCGGAAACGGACAAGCTGGTCCTACAGGTGGCATGGAACTGCCAGGGACCCAGAATAGCCACACGGAAGCTATTGACAAAACGGCGAAGCGGGCCGAAGATCTGGATGCCAGAGCTGACGCCGTGCGGCTCACAGGACGGAAACTTCGTGGCCCCGGTCAGGCAGTGGCTTCTCAAACACGCCGCCAGACGCACGAGCAACACACGAGCAACAGACAGCCTGGACTTCATCACGCGCGACAGCATCCGTCCACCGAAGGGCACCTTCGGGGGGGCGGGGGCGGGGAAGACAGCCACGAGGACGGCGCGTGGGTGCACTCGGGGTGGCGTGCGGAGGGAGGAACTCCGGCAAGGCCGCCGACCCCCCTTCGCAAGGGGCGAGGGAGTCCGTCTTTCTGCAGGAAAGATGGACAAGGGCCGACGACCACACGAGCAGGGGCTCCACAGCATTAGGCTTTACGGGGATGCAGATGAAACCACAAGGTCCCGCCTCGCAGCCGCTGGGACGGCCGGAAGACTGAGGTGCGGCTGCCCTGGCGACGGCTGGCTCTTCCCCAGGAGGTGAACGCAGAGCTGCCACAGGACCCCGAGCCCCCTGCCCGGTGCAGACCCGAGACGAGGCGGACATAGCTCCTGTCCTCACGGCCGCAGAGAGAGCCGGGGCGGCAGGGGCCGAGGGGGACGACGCTCTGTCCCTACGGGGGGGTGGTGCTTGACCAGCGGAAGACGAGGACGACACTCTCTCCCTACGAGCGGGTGCTTGGCCGTCGGAAGACACACCGCTGCACGCTGCGACTCGGGAGAACCTTGAAAGCACAGTGCTGAGAACACTGGGCGGAAGGCCTGACAGAAGCCAGCACAAGGGCCCCACAGTGTGTGACCCGGGCCCCCAGCTGTCGGGGCGGGGCTGTGACCCTAACTGGCCGGGGGCCCCTCTGGGGTCATGGGAAGCCCTGGAACTGGATCAGGATTGATGACCAATCCTGGATCAGCAGCGACGGCGGCACCAGGTTCTGAATGTACTAAAAACCACTTCACTGTACGCTTAAACGTGCTTAAAATGCCAGCTTTGGTCACAAGGCCTGAATTTCAAAACATAAACGAGTCAGGTAAGCTGTCTGCAAGGTCATCTCCAGGCTCTGGCCGGCTCTTTGCTGAGGGGAGGAGGCGGGGGTAGGGGACACCGCCGTGCAGGTCACGCACACCCTCGGCCCAAGACCCACCCGGCCCCTGGGGTCACCCGTTCACACCCCGGCAGGAAGCCGGAGCCGGGGCTCCTGGTCCCAGGACTGGGAGAAGCGGGAGCTGGGTTGAGAAAGGAGAGGGGGTGTCGGGGGGACAGGAGGACAGAGCTCTGCCTGCTCCTCCCAACGTGCAGGCGTCCCCTCGAAGGCACCGTGGAACACGCCGGAACCTGCTCACCCCGTCGGGCCACGGAGAACCCAGAAGCACCCGGGCAGCTCCCCAGAGCCCCACCTGTCCTGGGGCGGCCCTGCTTCCCTCCGGAGGGGAGCCCGCTCGGCCACCCGCAGCCACCGGGCCTCACAGGGACACAGAGCAGCGGACGGGTGGCACCCTGCCGGCCCAAACTGCAGCCTGCCTTGCTCACTGTCGCCGTTTCTCCCAGGGGTCTGGGCCTGGACAAGAGCTCACTTCTCCTAAAGAAGGAGGTGCCGGGGAGGGACCGGGAGTGCGGAAACCCAGGGCCTTCCTTGCGGCGTGTCCGGGGCGTCTAAGCCCTGACAAGCCGCTCCCTGAGAAACTATGACGGGGCGCCTGGGGGGCTCAGTCGGTGAGCGGCTGACTCTTGGTCTCAGCTCAGGTCATGATCTCACAGTTCGTGGGTCTGAGCCCCTGGTCGGCTCTGTAATGGCAGCTCAGAGCCCGTCTGGGATTCTTTCTCCCTCCCCTCCTCATGTACGCTTGCTCTCTCTCTCAAAATAAAAAAACAAGCTTAAGAAAAGGTATGAATGGCAAGAAAACCCTCATCCCAGCAAATGCCAGAGTGCGCAGGGAGCCTGGGGGCAAGCTGGCAGGGGGAGCGGGGGCTGGGGACTGCGGCCATGCCCCTCGCCCACAGCATCTAGGCTGGACCCACCGCTCACACGGAGACGAGGGGGCAGCTCGGGGCCAGGTCGGGCCTGGGGTCGGGAGGTGGGCAGGGGAGGGCGCCAGGCGGGTAGCAGTGAGGGGAGGCTAACAGCGCTGCAGTTGAGGGGACGCGCCTCGACCGGCTTCCCAGGCGGGGCTGCCCGCCCTCACCACCCCGGCCAGGGCAGGGGGCCCGACACCCTGCCCTCGGATACCAGCGTCCCATCGGGTACCTGACCACCCTGCACGCTCCCTGGTCCCCTCGTGTGCCCACAGGAGGCGAGCTGGCAGATGGGCGGGGCGGCCGTAAGTGGCCCTGAGCAGAGGGCCCAGCCACCCCAGCTTGCACCCTCTCCAGGGCAGAGGTGACTCAGTGGCCGCCTGACCAGGGGTGGACATGAGGGGAAGCCCTGGTTAAAATGGACGCTGGAAAATAAAAATGCAACAACAAAAAGGCACCGGTGTATGTACTTGAAGGAGCAGCCGGACGAGAGGCCACGTGCGGTCTGCCAGTCTTAAGCCCACGGGCGCTTTCAGAGAGAAAACAACAACACTCCAAGCCCCATGAACCCTAAATGTCCTTCCTGTGCTCCCGGGAAAGCAGACTCGCTCCTTCTGGTCTGGCGCTCGGCCAAGGGGGGTCTGTCTCCTGCCGAGCTCCCACAGCCTTGAGGCCACGGCCACGGAGTAGGCGCAGCGGCTACCCAGACCCCCTCCCCCGAGCAGAGCCAGGCCCGAGGCCGTCGGGTGGGTGGTGTGGCCAGTGTGTCCTGGGGCCTGGGTGCTCACCTGTGCCTCGGGCGCCACAGCCGTGGCCCTGTCACTGTCCAGGCAGAAGCGGGAAGTTGGGCGGCTGGAGAGTTTCACTGTGTCCGGCTCGGCCCCACACTCACCGCCGCTGGACGCAGGGGTCTGGGCTTTCCGGTGTCTTGGGGCCTTGGCTGTGGGCCTCGGGGGGCCTGCCCTCGCCCTCGGGCTCTTCCGAGCCTCCCCGTGGCCTCTGTACCTTCTGGCTCCTGGTAATGAGATGGAGAGCGGGCAGCGTCAAACCAGAGCTGGCCCAGAGTGCCCCTGGCTCCCCTCACGGTCCCGGCAGCTGCTGCTCACTCGAGAAGGAGCAGACGGTGTGCAGGCGCTCCAGCCGGCCGGCCCCGTCCCTGGGGGAGCTCGGGGGTCCCTTCACTCTCAAAACAGCTCAGCTGGGCCTCCGGCAGCCCTGGCCTTCGGAAAAACAAGGAGCCGGAGGAAACGCCGACCAGAGCTCTCTGCGCATCGAGGCCACGCCTCAGTCTCCTCGTGTGTAAAGTGGGGTCACAGTGTCCGCCTCGTGCTGCTGTCAGGGCCAAATGACCCACCCCTTCCGGCAGTGACATCTGTGCCGGGCTCTCCCACAAGAGCTGCCAATGCAGGAATCACCGGGACTGGCATGCAGATGGGGAAACCGAGGCCCAGGGGTGTGATCACCAGAGCCGGCTGCGCAGTCAGGACGAGGACCGGGCTCATCTGACGGGGGGTCGGGGGGGGGCAGCACCTCACAGGGAGTGGACGAGGCAGGTGGGGGCAGCCCTGGAGGGCAGCAGGAATTCCCACTGGACCGGGGTCTGCCCAGGCCCCACATCCTGCCGCCTCAGTGTCCCTCCCAGCAGGGACTCTGTCCTCTGCCCGGCCCCCCCTGTGCTGCAGCAGCACACCCTGCCAGCACGGCCCCACATTGTCCCGAGTGTCCCCAGCGCGCACCTGTCCTGTCCCGCCGCGGGGGGTCTGGGGGCTCCCAGGGTCCTGCGGATGTAGTCTCGAGAGCGGATGTCAGCCTGAGGAGAGGGCGGCTCAGTGAGGAGAGGTGGCCTCGGGACAGGCCTCCGCCTGACAGCCTGGCGGGGACATCTCACTTCCCCGAGAGCCCACAGAGGTACCGCCAGGCCGTCACAGGGACAAGGGGCTGCAGCCCCGTGGGCGACACACTGCTGGGGCCCCCCGGTCAAGGCCCTGGATGGCAGGTCCCCGAAGGGCCTGAGTGCACGGGCTCTGGGTGGTCCCCATGTTTCTGGGGGCCACTCTGCTTGCGCTCAATTTGTGGCGTGTGCTTCCTGTAGGTTTCGGTTCTGCTCAAACCCTCTTCTCCGGGGGGTCTCCTCGGCCCAGCTGGTCTGTCTCCCTGGCTCATGTCTGTGACGACCCCCTCCCCGGGAAGGGTCTGCGGAAAGTTGTGCAAAGCCGCTGCAATGGACGGGATGAAGGCAAACTTGAGGGAGAGAAGCCGAGGCCAGAACGGAACCCTCCCACACGCCGGCCCCTCCTCAGGGTGACCGCACCGGCCCCAGGAAGGCCCCTGATCCCGGCTCAGACGGGCTTAGCCCCCTTCAAGCCACAGCAGTTAACCCCTCCGAATGCTTCTGTTTCAGGGTGAACAAGCAAGCAGGAGGGGGGCGGGTGGTGGGATGTTCTGGTGGGAAGCCCCCCCCCCCACTTTTCCCTGTAGCAGCCAGACGGACCTGACCAGAGAGCCCAGGCCTGGCACCAGAGGGCTGCCTTGTGGCCTGGGCTGGGGGACCCACGGACTCCGTGCAGAGAGAGAGCAGGCACAAGATCCCCTCTCTCAGCCTCTCCCAGGGGTTTCCGGAAGTGACCGAGAGAATGAAGTGCTGACGGGCCCCGGGCCCGGGGTGGACACGGACGGGGACTGCGGGGACGGGGACTGCGGGGACGGGGACAGCGCCCTCCCTCCACTCCCAGAGCGGGGACGTGACTGCGGGGCTGTGGGACAGCGCCCTCCCTCCACTCCCAGAGCGGGGACGGGGACTGCGGGGCTGCGGGACAGCGCCCTCCCTCCACTCCCAGAGCGGGGACGTGACTGCGGGCTCCTGGTTCAGGTGGTCGATTCTCTCCCTTGGGAGGGCAGGCCCAGGAACCCGGCGGGCTCCTCTCTAGGACAAACACACAGTCCTTGCCCGGCTGGGAAGAGTCCAAGGTACCTTACAAGCCATTCTCCACCTGCAAGGATGGGGTCGCTGTCCACGGGGGGGTGGGGGGGGCAGAGCGAGGCATGGAAGGACTGTGCCCAGGGCCTGGGGAGAAGTGCTGGATTTCTCCCAGAGACGGGGTCAAGGGAAGAGTTAAGGCCTCCAGAGGAGGGAAGGGGGGGTGGGTATGAATGTCACAGCTTGAAGACCCACGATCTAGGAACTCAGGGGAGCCCTGGACAGGGACAGGGAGACTGAGGCTGGTGGGTGCTTGGTGCTGGGGACAGCAGGGGCAGGGAGCCTCAGCCGCGCGTGGGCTACTGCTGCCACCTGCAGGCCGCCCTGCGCACCAGCAACCGGGAAGGTCCAGGTCCCCAGGAGGCGGTGGGGAGCCCAGGGCAGCAGGGGCCGGGGTACAGCTAGGTGTCACCAGCGCACTGGGTTGCTGGGCCGTGTGGACTGGCTCTGCCCAGCTCCCTCGATCTGACCCAGCACGGGCCACAGAGATGGGGAAAGAGCAGGTTCCAGGGAAAGTTCCAGGCACTCTGCCCTCCTGTCCTGCAGCGGCACCAAACCAGGAACCTGCGCAGGCCCGCGCCTTTTGTCTGGACGGGCTCCCCAGCTCCTCGGAGACGCCCACAGGCTGGGACTCACACCCAGGTCCCCGTGGGGGAGCCTCGAGCACCGGGGGAGCCTCGATCTCGGACCCGTACCTCCTTGTCTCGGCTCCAGCCACACCCGCCTGCCATTGAATTCCTTCCCACCCCAGAGCCTTTGCGAATGGGGGTCCCTGGGCCTGGACCGCCTTTCCCCCTCCTCTGGCCGGTCTCTTCCTGAGGCTAGCTGCGCACGAGTCCTCATTCCACGGGCCTCTCTGGGACACACACCTACCCACGACGGGACGCATCACGATCGCAGGATCGAGCTGGCGACGCAGACCCACGGGCATCTCGTGCTCAGCTCCGTCTCCCGCAGGCTGGGTACTTTCTCGGCCGAGCCAACTTGTTCGCCCTGCCCCCACCCCAATTTAGGAGCGAGGGGCCTGGCACGCCACATCTTGCAGCCTCCCGACCGAGGGCTCTGCTACCGCGGGGGCCTTCCTGAGCAGAGGACGGCTGCTCCCTCCCGGGCCGGTGAGACAGGTCGGCCCCCGAGGGGATGGCTGGGGGTTGGCAGGACCCTCCGCGGCCCGAGCAGGCTCTCCCGGTGACCCCAGTACGGTGTGCTGGTGTGCCGGAGGCTGAGAAGCGGAGCGCAGCAGACCCGGGGCCTGGGCGGAGCGGGGGCCCAGGATGAAGCCTGCCCCTCCCCTCCCTCCAGGGCCCGGCGAGCCCACATCAGGCCCTTCCACAGGCGTCTGCGTCGAGGGAAGACCAGGAGGCGCGCGCCGGCCCACCCACCTGGCGCACGGGCTCCGGGATCCGAAACCGGCAGCAGCCTCGGGTCAGGCGCACCGCCGCCTCCAGGCTGATCTTGTGGCCCACGGAGACATAGAGCGGCTTGGTGCTGCGGTCGTGGCTCCTCAGGGCCTAGGACAAGGAACGCAAAGTCAGAGCACAGTAGGGACAAGCCCTGGGGGCTTCGGGCTGACCACATGTGCGGGGACAGGGGGGGCCCGTGCAGCCCAGAGGTCCCCTCGGCACAGCTGGGGGCGCAGGGGTGAAAGGCGCAGGGCACGGCCCGGACCAGCCAGCGTGGCAGGGGGAGGTGGACAGGGTCTCCTGCACACGAGCGGGTTCACGCATGTCTGTGGGTGCCATGTCAGCGGGGCGCAGGCCCCCGGCTGCTCACCATGCCCAGCACGGCCCCAGAGCCTCCCATCAGAGGGAATGAGTCTCCTCCAGCCCGCAGGAGTCCTATCTGGAAAACGGGGGAAAAGACACACAGAAGTCTTTTCTCAGGGAAGAGCGGAGGGCAGGCCTGTTCGCCTTCCAGGCCAAGCAGCCGCCGGGCAAGGAGAGGGCGGGCCTGAGTCTGCGCACGCGCTGCAGCCCCGGCCGTGCCCACACCCATCCCATCAGCGGCTCGGCGCCCAGGATGCCTTCCCCAGAAGCATCCGACCCTGACGAGGCTGCTGGATCTCAGTTCTCTCCTGTTCTGTGCACCAGGAGCCCGGGGCCGGGGAAGGGGCAGCCTGTCCAAGCCCGGGTGCTGATGGGGGGGCAGTGCCAGGCCGGGATGAAGGGTTAGGGTTAGGTGGATACACGGATGCCACCTGGGCCAGAACCACTTCCTGCCGCTTCTTCTCCTGTGAGGAACTTCGGCACGTTGGATTTTGTTAGGGGTGGGGACTGGTCCAGGGTGGCTCAGGAGCCACCTCAGTTTGGTCTGTGGTCCCCGTCAACTCAACAAACTATTCTGTGCAGACCCAGGATTGCCCACAGGAGTGAGACAGACGTGATGGCTGTTCTCAGCATCAGCCGTCTGGCGGTGGAGCGGGGCATGTCACCGGCTCCCTCTGGAGTGGCTGTCACATTCCCAATGTCGGCCTTGAGGGGCCAAAGGGAGATGCTGGGAGAAGGTGGGGACAAGTACAGAGGGCCCCATGGGCTCCTGAATGTCCTGTCCCCAGTAACTGGGCCCTTCCTCCACGTGGGGCACCACGGCAGCACCAAGGTAGCGGGGATGGGAGAGGCGAGCACGTGCCCAGGAGGCCGGGAGAGCTCAGAGGGCACTCCTCCAGCCCACGAGTCTGCTGCTGTGACCCCCGAGCCATGAGGGACGCACAGGACGTGCAGATAGAAAAGTGGGTCCTTCTTACTGTGGGTTAGGAGTCAGGACGGAGGGGAGGGTGCCGGTAGGTGAGGGCTGGACCGAGGCTCCTAGGGGAGGGCTCCGGAGCTGGCCTGTGTGCCCCCACGGGCCCTCTCCTCACCACCCCCACCCCCCCACCCCCGTGCAGGGCGTCCCCCCATCCCTCACCTTCTCCTTGTGCTGGGCGTTGTTCTCCAGCCCGTCGACCTGCAGGAGTTTCTTGGCCACCCCAATGCAGGGCAGGTCTGTGAGGACGCCGAGGTGGCAGGCCACCCCAAAGCCTACAGGGACAGAGGGTGAGGCTGGGCTCGTGGGGCAGTGACAAGCAGGCAGAGGCAGAGCGGAGACTGGGGACGCACCGGAACCCGCTGTATCGCCCCAGGTAAACAGAGGCCTGTTGGCAGACTGAGCACTGGGGGGCCGGGACTCGGACAGCCACCCTGACCTGGAACGCTGCCCTCGGACCCAAGTTCGTGGTCATCAGGCTGGGGCGGAGGATGCCCCTTCCCTTTGGCAAGATTAGGAGCCTGACCAGCTCATGATACTTCACTCCGTTTCTCCTCCCACTTTCTGGCACTTTCCATTCTCTTGTCGCCCTCCCAACACACACTTGGGGCTCCTGCCAGGCAGTGCATGGTTGCACGCTGGCACCCAGGGTTCCCAAAGCAGTGGCCCAAACATCCGGTGCCAGCCCTTCCCAGATTCCTCTGCGACCCCGCCCCCAGGCTTGGGACTTCTCCCTCAGTCATTCTCTCTGGGGTCAGCACCCCGGCACCCAGTTGGGGCCAGGTTCCCTGGCACCAGTGGGGAACGGGCACTCCTGTATGGCTTCAGTGGGCCCGTCAGAGCTTGGGGTGGGTAGCAGTGGGTCAGGCCAGCTGAGCAGCAGTCAGGACCAAAGTGGCCGAGGGCACCTGAGACGGGCCAGCGTGGGGTGCCAGGGGAGGCCTCCAGGGAAGGCAGGGAAGAGGCGGGGGTGACACGAAACAGATTCTTTACTGGGTGGGGTCCCGACCAGGACATGAGGCCCAGGGGAGAGCGGCCGGGGCCAGCCTGGCAGCAGAGGGTCCTGGGCAGGCTGCGGGCCTTCTATGAGGAGACCGGTCAGAACTGTCCCCTCCCGGGCCCTGTCTTTCGGGGCCAGGATTACCTCGGTGGTGGAGAAGCCCGTTTCCATCCACGAGGAGGACCTGGAAGAGCCACACGTGACAGGCGGTCAGCTGAGCTGCCCCTTCCCCGCCGGGCCAGGGCGCCCCGGAGCCAGTGGGGTGGGCTCGCCACTCCTAGGGGGTGCGAGGCTTTCTAGAAAATCTGGTAGAAGTGCACCCTCGCCAGGGAGGTCGGAGAGTTCGCCCTGCAGTGGGTGACGTGGCCTTCCCTCCTGGGTGGAGGAGAGGGTCTTTCTCCCTGGAGTCGCGGTACCTGCCTGGGGCACGAGGCCGGGCTCCCGCTCCCGCAGCCGCCGCACCGCGTCCACCAGAAAGGGCACCTCTCGGAAGGCCAGGAAGCCCGACACGTAGGGAGCCGTCAGGCTAACCATGTGGCAGTCCTCATACACCACCTGTCACCGGGCACTGGGTCACGAGCAGGCACGGCCCCGGGCCCCCTCCTGCTGGCCCTCGGCCTGCCATCCTTCAGCCCAAGTTTCGCTGCCGCTGGCCCCCTCCCCCTCTCCCCTCCACGCCGCCGCCCCCCCCCCCCCCCTGCGGCCCTGCCTCTCTGGGGCGCAGGTGGCCGGTGGCCAGGTGATCCGCCCACACCTTGCCTGCAGCAGCCCCGCTCGGGCCCTCTCACCACCCCACGCCGGGCTGCTGGGAGGCTCGGAGGAGACCAAGCACAAGAAGCGTGTGTGTGAAGCGGCACAGAGCGAGGACGGCACTGGTCCCCTCTAGCAGGGGACTCGGGAAGGAAAGGCTAGGTCTTCACAGAGGCAGCAGCCACAAGGGAGGCAACCCCAGCTTTATGAAAAGAGATTTCAGAGGTTCAGAAAGGGACGGGCGGGCCCTCAGAGCTGGACAATCTGGGAGAGGGGTCCCCAGGGACAGGACAGTGCAAAGAGCCCCGGGGCCCTTTTGAAACAACTTCAACCCTCCCCCGAAGCTGGGCTCTCCCCGCCTGTGCACGAGGGAGGGGCATATGAGCTTCCAGCGTCTCCACTGACCGCTCACGGGAACCTTCTCCAACACCAACGACCCAAAGCGGGCAGAGCCTCCTGTGATGACAGACCGTGGCACTGGACCCCAGGGAACCCAGCGGACGGAGCGCTGAGCCCCACACGACAGGCTGACTTTTCACGGGAACATGCATGAAGTTCAAGCGTGGCCTGAGTTCTCACAGGATGATGGCTGCTGATCCCTGAATCTGTCCGCACAAGATCCAGAAACCAGAGACCCGCAAGAAGAGGGCAAGCCACCCCCCGGACACCACGTCCCACGCGTAGGCAGCCTGGCCAGCGGGGACCTGGAGGAAGAGGCCTGGAAGGCCACGGGGCCGGCGGTGCCTTCTCAGGAAGGGGAGAGGCAGGAGAGCCCTGCAGGGCTGTGGTGACGACAACGAGGCCGGAAGGGTGGGGTTCTTCAGAAACAAGAGTGTCGAGAATCGGAAGGCGCGCCGGCCACCTTCACCTCGGAACGGACACCACTCGCCGGAGCGACCACGCTGCACTGTCCCTCGTGATCTAAGCAGCCCAGCCAGCCCCCCAGACCCCAGCCCTCCAGACACCTGTTTAAATCCGACTCTCAGGGAGCAGCGAAAGGCCGTACAAACCCAGACAGGGATCATCCAAGGGCATCAGAGACTAAATAAACACTGCCCCAGCCGGTCGTGCGGCAGAAATGAACTATTCTTAAATGGCACGTGGGGAACACAAAGAGAAAATTAAAAACCCATAATGGAAATAAACAAAAACGCAGTAAAGACAGAAAAGCCAGAGTTCGTGAGGGAAGAAGAAAAGCAAGGCAATGGAGCCGAGCCAGCGAAGAGAGCACTTAGAGCCACAGCGCGAGAGATTCTCCAAAAATAAAAGGAAATCTGACCCCGCATGTTCCAAAAGCCAACCATGGACTTGGAGAAACGGACCGGGAGCAGTCGGATCAAGAGGTGTCTCAGCGGGGAGAAGATAAAAAAAGGGCGAAGGAAACACAGGCAACACCCTGGACACCCCCGCTCCCCCCGCGGTCCGACGGCACGGGCGGGCGGAAGCGACTCGTCAAGGGGGACTGGGGGGCTCCGTCGGCTGAACGTGCAACTCGTGATCTGGGCTCAGGTCACGGTCTCCCGGTTCACGGGACTGAGCCCCGCGCCGGGCTCTGCTGACAGCGCAGAGCCTGCCTGGGGTTCTCTCCCTCCCCCCGCCCCTCCCCCACTCACACGCTTTCTCAAAATAAAAAACATTACGAAAAATCTTTAAAAAAAAATGTTAAACCTTTAAGCTGAGAAAACACAACACAGCTTAAGAGGACACTGGGGAAATGAGCCGTGGAAAGGGACTTGGGTGACACTACAGCATTCTGATGACTGCTCCGAGGTCCAGTAACGACACTGCTGTCACACGCGGAAGGTCATTCTTGGGATGGGTCCACTGAGGTGCCCGGAGGTGAGCTGTCACCACCTCTGGGAGAGACTTTCAAATCCCTCAGCGTGCACACACACACGCACACACGCACACACACACACACACAGAAACCAGTTGGCAACAGCTGGGCCCCAGCAGAGACCACACAGGTGTTTGATGTATTTTTCTTTCAGCGTCCATGCATTTTCCAGTTAAAGATCTGGAAAAGGGAAAAAACTCAGTTGTGTGGTGGGAGTGTGAGCACCACGCCGCTGGTCAGAATCTCCGTGAAGGTCTGCAGGTGTCAACCTGGGTCGTGATGCAGGGCCCCAGAAACTCGTCTCGGGTGCACATGGGTCCACCAGACTGCGGAGAAACTACATGTGAGGCACTCGGCTCAACGCCAGGCGCCCGGCGTGAAGACGGCCCCTGCTCGTGGAGGGCACGCGGCGGCGCCGGCAGCATGGGAAGCTGCTGGAAGCCCCCTCACTGAGACTGAGGACGGCACAGACCAGACTGAGGGCGAGCACAGCACTGTCCTCAGACGGCGGGAAGGCTGACAGGTAGGAAGAGGGAAAGGTCTCGGGCACAATCGATGGGCAGAAGTCACAAACCACTCGGCTTCCGTGGGAAAGAACACAGTAGCTGGGTGTCCAACCACAGAACGGGCGGCGCCGTGACTCCACCATCCGCCAGGGCTACGAGGAAAGGACTCCGGCTGCCTGGAGGGTGGCCCGGTGCTCCCCGCCCTGGCTGTGCTCTGCAATCGCAGCGAGGCTGTCTAAAGAGGTGGGTTTCCAGCCTGTCCCCTGGGAGACTTTTTTTTCTTCAGGAAAGGAGTTGGGGCTCTGGGATCAATATGTTTTTTAAAAACTTTAGAGGTACAATTCACTACCGTCAAGTTCACGTGGCCGAAGTGTAAAAGTCCACGTAACCCCCCCAAACAAACCCCTCGCTGCATGAGCACCCACGCCGCACCCACCCGCTCCTAGCCCTCGACGACCAGTGTGCTTTCCGTGCTGGCTTTGCCTTTGGGATTTCTATCTCTAAACACGTCCAGGAGACTGACGGGGGCGGGGGGCCGGGCAGGTCTGCGCGATGAGGCGTCTGGGAGCCGCCGCACCAGCGCTGCCGGAGCCCGGCCCTAGTGCAAGCTCGCGTAGCACAGGACGCCAGATGCTGCCTCCAGCCGGGCGGCAGGCGCTCCGCTCTGTGCTGGGGCCCACGACGACACGGCACCCCTACCCTCGAGAACCACAGCTAGCGCGGTCACTTTCAGGACAACGGACAAGGGCTGCCTAGGACCGAGACACCAAGGACAGGGACGAGAGGACGAACTGCCGCTAGGGAAAAGGACAGACAGACAGACGGAATGCGAACGGGGTCTTGAAAAGCGAGACGCTGGCCTAAGAAGTAACAGTGCTACGTTTATTTTTTGAGCGTTCACCACGTGCCGATTGCTTCCCAGGCACGACCCCGTTCATCCCTCGGCACGACCGAGCCGGCGCTCAAAGGTACCTTCATCCTCGATTTGGAAAGGAGGAAACGGAGGCCCAGGCGGCTGGGGTGGGAGTGGCAGAGTGAGGAAAAAACGCAGGCAGTCTGGCTCCCGAGTCTACGCCTCTTCCCCAAAGCCATCCTGCAAAGTGACCAGGCGGCCGGGAGGGCAGGGACTCTGCCTCCATCGCCCCGCGACACCCAGCTCTTAGCCACGGCAGGCGCTCAGGACGGTTTTGCTGAATTTTGACTCCAGGGGCCTTGCAAGTGGAGCGCCAGGACACGGACGCAGGAACAGGCGCTCGCTGGCCGCAGGCGGACGAGCAGGGAGGCGCGGCTTCGCGCCGAGAGCACAGCTTTCCCTGTCCAGGCTTCCCGAGCCGTTGCCTCCGAATGACCCTGGGGCGTACCGTTCATTCCCTCGCCTATCTGAGCATTGTCTACACGACAGGCCTCGAGCGAGGCGCGCAAGGCGACAACTGGGGGGCGTGACAACCTGGTTTCTATCGTCGTGAGGTTTCCGTTCTGGGAGGAGGGGTAGACCCGTCGATCCCATCCCAGTGCGATAAAGAGGAAAGACAGGCTACTGAGAGTAACCCCTGACCTTGCGGGCTGCGAGGGGTGCTTCCCGGAGGGCCCGGGACACAAGCAGGGGTTAGCCGGGAGAAGAGTCCAGGAGGGGAAACACCGACGCAAAGGTCAGGCAGGCAGACGTAGCAGGGCACGCGTGAGGGATCCGAGGAACCCCGGAGCGGGGAGAGGGGGTTGGTGAGAGTCGACCCTGCAGCGTCGTGCTAACAGGGTCAGCTCCCCAAGAGCCTTCACCCGTATTAGCAAGTACGACCTTTATTTACCATGAGGTCACACAATGGGCACTTTAGTGTTTTAAATAACTAGGTGGTGACATGATCACATTTGCTTTTTAGGAAAATCGCTCTGCTAGCAGAGCATGGAAAAGGGACCACAGAGGGCAACCCTGGAGACAGAAACCCAGTGAGGATTCTACTTGTCACCTACAGGAGGAGTGACAGTGGCACAGCCAGAGAAGGGGCAGTGAAGACGCAGACTAGGATCCCAGCGATATGTAGGAAGTGGCAAAAATGGGGCTCGTGTGTGACTGAATGCGAGGGGTCTGGGCAGACACACACGTCCAGCTTGGGCAGTTCCCGGAGTGTGGGGCTGGGGGTCCTTGGGACGGGAGCCCAAGATGATGACTGGCTCGAAGTAAAGATGGTGAATTAATTCAGACTTGAAGCCCCAGAACCTCCTTTCGTTTTTACCTCCCTTCGTTTCCTTCAGCGGCTTCCCAACCTCCTAACGAAATCCTACAGAAGGAGAAGCGGGGTTCCACGCTGGCCCTGTTCCCTGTCCCGTCTCTCACTAACGCAGCCCGAGCCCGAGCGGGGCGGCCCCCTCAGGGTTACCTCGAGCTCAGGGTAGCTGAGCACCACCAGCGAGGCACAGGCGCTGACACTGTCTCCCTTCACAAAGGACACGTCCACGCCCCCGATCCTCTGCAGCCCCGAGAAGGCGGGGTCCCGCTGCCACGCCTCCGTGTCCCGGTCCACCACGAGGGCCTTCAGTCGGGCTTGCTCCCTGAGGGCAGACACAGGTCCAGCGGGCCGGGAGGCTTGAGGCTTTCCCCCGGGGCACTCCCGGTCTCACCTCCCCACTTCCCGGGGAGCCCGGCCTCGGGACGCGCCCTCCACGGTCTCACCGCGCGTCTCCTTGCACCGAGACGCGGCACCGGAAGTGAGCGCCGCGAACCCCGCAGACTACAACTCCCGAAGGCCCTTTCGTCTGCGCGCCGGGCCCCCCCTGCGGCCCCACAGTCGCTCCAGCCCCCGCAACTTGGCTGTCATCCGACCCTATTACCGTTTCCAGAGCGACAGGGTCTCCTCCGGAGGCCGCTCCGCCGCCTCCCGGGCCATGGCTCGGCCCCAAGCGCCCCTTCCGGTGCCGTCCCTTCCTGGTGGCGTCACTTCCGGCGTCTCGGGGGCAGGCGCCCTGCTGCTTTCGTAGTGTTAACGCTCCCGGTTGGGGCTCGGGGTTTCGAACGCTATCTCCGCGTGGCTGGAGGGCGGCCGGGAGTCCTGCCCGCCCCTGGCGGTACGCCCGCCTTCTGATTGGTCCCCGCCGCGCGCGGGCACCTTCACCCCGGCCGGGGACGAAGGCTCGAGCGGCGACCAGAGCAGCTTCTAGACGGCGCGGGCTGCCGGCAGGAACGGGCGACGGCCGGGTTTGCGCGCAGCCTGCTCGGCGCCGGGTGCCGGGGGATGGGGAGTGGGGGAGGCCGGCCGGCCGCGTCCCGCGCGAGGTGTGCAGTGCAGGGTGGGCGAGGCAGGGTAACCTTCCACGTCGGGCACTTCGCGCGCTCCGCCAGCTTCTGGCACCGGCCGTGCCGAGGCGCCCGAACCCTATCACCGAGCACCTGCCCTCTCCGTGGCACGTGGTTCTAGGTCCAGTGACTTCCGTAAAAGCTTCGAGAGCACGACGCAATCCTTAGTGGATCACACTCACAAGTTCGGGTGGATCCTGGTGGGCCCACAGCCCCGCCCACCAGACCAAATGCGGAACCACTTTTGGCATATTGACTCTCACCCCAAGCACTTCAATTTAACGAGCATTTATTCCACGCGCTCTTCGTGCCCGGCCTCGTGCGGGATTCCGTAAAAATCGCAGGAATGCCTTCTTTACACTGGCATCTGAGGAAGTTAAGAGGAGCCCTGGGAGATGAGTGGGAGACAACGTTCCACAAAGGGCACAGCACATGTAAGGGCCCTGGGGTTGAAAAGAGGTTGGTGTAGTTGAGGCACTGAAGGCCGCCAGTGAGGCTGATGGGTAGCGGTTTGACCCGTGGTTTTTATTCTCCCAGGGGAATTCAGAGACGTGTGTGGATAAGAACTGTAGTCTGAATATAGGTTTCAAGAGGAAATATGGAAGTTTGAGGTTCAGGAAAGGCTTCTTATAGCATTTAATAACCTGCAGGTGTGGTGCTTAAATGGGATGTCTTTTGTTGGGATGGGGGGCCCCAAATGTGGGACAGTGATTGGTGGGAGTGGGTGGCACAGGACGTGGAAGAATTCACCTGAGGCAGAAAAAAGGACGTTTACTGAATACGCTACAGGGGAGTGGCTGTCTGCCAGGAGGCGGTGGGAGGGGGCTGCTTTGATAAGGAGAGAAGGTGAGGAAGGGGCTTGCGCAATCCATGGAGCTGGCCAATGGGAGAGCCAGGGCTTACACTGGGGGCCGCCTGGGCTGTATGGTGTCGGCCTTGTCGTGGTCCAGGGCGGTGAGGATGAGGCGGCCCTTGGCTTGAGTAACTAGGGGCCACTGGTGGGCCTGTGGAGCTGGGGCCAAAGTTGCTCTGGGCTGAGGCTCTGCCGCGCTTGGGGGTGTGGGCAGTGGCAGCCGGGGTGCGGAGGATGCGGGGGGCCTGGGGCACACTCATAATCAGGATGGGTGCGGAGGAAGCGGCGAGGTTGAAGGCAGGCCTGTATAGAATGTGCAGGGT
The DNA here is from genome assembly GCA_030068075.1 of Paguma larvata. Lineage (NCBI taxonomy): Eukaryota > Metazoa > Chordata > Mammalia > Carnivora > Viverridae > Paguma > Paguma larvata. The sequence continues at coordinate 25,628,963 of CM057843.1, forward strand.
CCTGGGGCAGTTTGCATAGGCTCCGGCTAGGTCCTTCCCTCCATTGGTGGCTCGCCCAGAACCTCCCTCCAGAGGAAGCAGGGCCCCGCTGTCCCTAGTACCCGGATGAGGTGTGAAACGCCCGGCATCTGCCCTCTCTAGTTGGAAAGGGAGCCTAGATGCGTGTACATAAGCTTAATTAGTGACTAAGGAGGGACCGGAAGAACGCCGGGCGCAACGTAGACCTGCCGTGGCTTGGATGGATTGCCACCCCGCTCGGGGCCTCAGGTTTTCTCCCTCAGCCCCGCCGAGTAGCTCTCCAGGCCCCGCCCACACCGCAGCGTCCCGCCGAGCGCGTCACCGGAAGTCCAGACGTGCCAGGGCCCGAATGCGTGCCCGGACTTGGGCAGCTTTGCCAACCCTAGCAGGGCCTTGGCCCTGGTGTCGTGCTCACAGTGAATGCTTATCCCTGGAAGTTCGTGTCTAGGTTAGCCTCGCCTGGATCTAGGAACAACCGACGTAGCGCACGGCTGCCTCGGTTAGCAAGCGGGGTGAAATCCCGCAGTCCATGAAAAAGATAAATAATTTACACACACAGTAAGGTCTCAAAGAGACAGCGGGGCGCCTGGGTGGCTCAGTCGGTTGAGCGTCCGACTTTGGATCAGGTCATGAGCTCACGGTTTGTGAGTTCAAGCCCTGCGTTTGCTGTTGACAGCCTCTTACGTCGGCCTGGAGCCTGCTTGGGATTCTCTGTCCCACCCCCCCTCTTCGCCCCTCCCCGTGCACGCTCTCTCTCTCAAAAATACATAAACGTTAAAAAAAACAATAACACAAAGAGGAGACTGATCAGTTGTGAAGACTTTCAGGCAAGTCACCGCCAGCCGAGCGCCGTTTCTGCCTGGGCGGGAAGCGGAAAGGGCTGCTGGGAAACGTGCAGACAAACACGTGAGCGGAGACGGGACCGGGGAGGCGAGGGGGCGGCAGAGATCGGCCAGGGGGCCCAGGACGGAAGCTGCGGGAAGAGGAGTCTGACGGCGGGGACCAGCCCTCCTCTGGAAGCCCCCAGTTTTGAGGAGCCTCTCCATTGGGAAGAGAAAGTTGCAGTTTCCGCCTCAAGTGGGATTTTCCCGCTCAGGTTTAAGTGGGCTGCCGGGAGCTCACGGTTGATCCTTCGTTAGCCCCGGCTTTCCTTCCTCAGGGGAACGGTTTTCTCCGTCTCACGACCCCGCCCCGCGGACAGAGGTAGCTCTCCCACGGGGTGAGCTGGAGCGCGCTGTCTTCCGGCGCAGGCATCTCGGGCGGGGAACGGGGCTTCGCCCTCCGAGGCCGCGGCAGAAGCTTCTGGCTCGGAGTCTGGAGGCCGGGGAGGGGTGGCCAGCTGCGGATCCCCCGCTCTATCATTTTGTCCCAAGGCAACGTTTACCTCTCACCTTCCACACCGGGGCGTGCGTTTTCTGTCCAGAACCTTCCGCCACGTGGATGCGTCTACATTCCCACAAACAAACAAGCAAACAAAAACACCAGAAGCATTTCCCACAGCAGAGCTGATGTCTGCTTGCCACCACTGAAGCTGTGCCCTCAAAGAGAAGGATTCTTTAGCAGCAAAACTCAAGTTTATTAAAACAGGTATGACAAGTATAGTAAAATCGACACCTGCTTGTGCTAGGCCAGTGTATTTCCATATACACGAATTAGCGCTAGGTAGGACTGTTAAGGCTTTGAATGTATAGCATACAAAACAAAATATCTTAGTTAAAAAACCCTTCACTAAAAGGCGGGGGGGGCGAGGGGGATTCCCAGCCCCCAAAAAAGGTTTCACAGCAAGAGACTGACCCCCGACTCCCGCTGCTGGGGCGTGGCACGGGGAGGACCCAGAGCAGCACCAGGCGGCCCCACCAGCTCCGTCCTAGCTCGGAGGTATCAAAGGAATTCCAAGTGCAAGTCGTTGAGCAGGGCCCTCCCTGCTGCGCCTCGATCCGTTAGGGGGGTGGGGGGTACCTTTGCATAGACTAGAATGATATAACAATCATGGGTTATAAGTGCAAGTGGGTGTTGTATCGGATTAATTACTGAGGGGGCCCGGGCCACCATGCTCCCCTCCATCAGACGCTGAAGAACTCGGAGGGCGGTCCCCCCCAGGTCCCTCTACTGTGGCTGCGCGGTGTTCAGTGTGGTCCTGTTTCTGCGGCTCTCGCCCTGCTGGCCCAGTCTCCAGCTGTCCACGTGGTTAACTCACTCCGAATGTATGTTAAGGACGTTTGCCTCCGACTTGTAAACAGTAGTCCCCTCTGACTTGTAAACAGTAGTCGTCTCAGTGCCGATGGGTGCCTGGGAGCGGGCGTCAGTCCAGAGGCCGCAAGTATCCAAGGAGATTGTGCAAAAGAGACCCCTCCCTCAGCAAGAAATGCGGTGATCGGGGCTGGCCGACTATTCTCTTTTTCCTTTTGCAGAAACGTAGCTGGTTCTGTATTCTCTCTGAGTCTGTTTTTTATGCCTTGGCTGAGATTCAGAGGAAAGACCAGAAATATCCAGAGGAAGGACACATTCATTTAGCACGATCCCGGACAGTCAAAAAGTTCCCACGAGAATGCCGGAACCATGCCTTCAATCCAAGTTTGCATTGATAAGCTTTCATTTGGAAACGTCTAGAATGAGAAGCAGTCTGGCCATCACTCCAGTCTCTTCATTGTGTAAAAGAGGAAAGAAGGCCCGAAAATGCCCCCAGCTTAGCCCTACGCTCTCCACAATGAAAGCTTCTCAGCTCTGACCCTCGAAACCCAGCAGTGACTCTCCATGGGGGCCGGGCAAGGTCTTGGAGGTTCGGCCTCAAGGCACTGAATGATGCCCTGACTTGTATTTGGGAGGGCACAAAAAAGGGTCTGGCACTTTCTCACGCCTTCCTGGAAACTTACAAATATTTGCACAATACTCAGAGTCGCAGGGAATGGAAGAAAGGATCAAGCTGGATTCTCTGTGAGTGCAGGACAATTTAGAAAATAAGGGCAAAAGCCGGTGACCCGTCTCCCCTCCCTCTCATCCTGCAGCGAGAGGGGCCGGGCTGGGCGTGTGCCGGTCTCCAGCCGGCGAGCCGAAGCCACAGACGGCTCCTGTTCCAGGAAGCTGAGGAGCACCTGCTCGGTACCCCGGGCAACGGAAAGGCGGTCTGTTCCAGCTTCCCAGGGTCTCCAGTTCCCGCCTCCCACCGGGCAGTATCCATAACCCGATGGGAAAGATGTGGGATGCGCACGTGCTCCGCGGCATGGCGCACGGAGATGGTGAGTTCGGTGCCATGCCCTCGTAAGCCCTGGCCCAGGCGGCAGCAGGTGACAGAGGAGGGAAGAGCTCGCCGTCCCCCGTCGCGGGCAGAGCGCTCTACCTCACCTGCCGACCCCGCTTCAGCTCAGCGGCCATTCTCCACACGGGGACACAGCTGGACAGCAGTATCTTCTCTGGGAACTGAAATTCCAGTTCGGGAGGAACTTCACCCTCTTTGGTTTCCATGTAACTTACTAGAGTTTCTCTCAGGCTGAAAAACCAAGGGACGAGAGACAGAAGGTTAAGCACTCTCCCGTGTAACACAAGGATGCCATCAGTGGTCGTGGCTGCTCCCAAGTCAATAGAATCAAAGTGCCTGTTGAGACCAGAAATACCTTGGGTCGTCCTAACGTCAACCAGTACCGAGTTACGGGACAGGGACTAGAAGCTGGGGCTCAGGGGTGCCAGCACATGCCTGCCGCTTCCTACACTGAAGTATACGAACGCCACAGAACAGAGCTGACCTTGATAACAGCCAGGTCATGTCCCGTTAAGCACTCTGGTAATGTGAGCTGCTCCATAAACACAAAGATGGGAAATTCTCTAGGAAAGGGATCTTTTGTTCTCTGTACTAAAATTCCCAGATAGTGAAGCCTTGTTCAGTTGTGTTCCAAGTATAACCGTATGCAGGTGTACGCCCGCCAGCGTAATGGAAGAAAACAGCACCGACGACATGTGCCGGCCAGTCTACTTAGGGAAACAGGACTGGCAAATCCCTACCTCACGCCACACAGCAAAATAAACCGGTTAACAAGGCAGATGTACAACCTACAACCATAAAAGCACAAGAGAACGTGGCTTTTTCTATCAAATTTAGAATGCACGTCTCTCTCTCTCCCTCTCCCCCTCTCTCTTTGGTGTTGAATTGTGTAAGTTCTTTATATATTTTGGGTCCTAATCCTTTATAAGATACGTTGCTTGCAAACATCTCCCATTTGATAGGGTGCTTTTCGGTTCTGTTGATAATTTCCTTCACTTTGTTTCACAAAAGCAAAAGCTTTTTATTTTGGTGGGTTCCAAATAGTTTATTTTCGGTTTGTTCCCTTTGCCTGAGTAGACATTTCTAGAAAAATGTTTCTATAACTGATGTTGAAAAATTGCTGCCTGTGTTTTCTCGTAGAATTTTATGGTTTGGGGAGAAAAAGGAACCATGGTGCACTATTGGTGGGAATGCCGAACAGTGCAGTCCCTGTGGAAAACAGCATGGAGGCTCCTCAAAGAAATTAAAAATAAAACTACCTTACGATCCAGCAATTGCACCACTAGGTATTTAGCCAAAGGACACAAAAATACAGATCCAAAGGGGCACACGAACCCCAATGTTTATAGCAGCGCTAACAACAACCACCAAACTAGGGAAAGCGTCCAAATGCCCATCGCCTGCTGAATGGATAGATGTAGTGTGTACACACACACACACACACACACACACGAATATTACTCAGCCATAAGAAAGAACAAGATCTTGCCATTTGCAATGACGTGGATGGAGCTAGAGTATAATCCTAAGCAAAATAAGTCAGAGAAAGAAAATACCATGATTTCACTCAAATGTGGAATTTAAGAAACAAAATGAATGAGCAAAGGTATGAAAAGAGAGGCAAACCCAGAAGCAGACTCTTAATTATAGAAAACTGATCATTACCAGGGTGAAGGGGATCCACTTACCATGGTGAGCACTGAGTAATGTATAAAATTGTTAAATGACTATATTGTAACCCAGAAACGAATATAACAAAACTGTATATTAATTATACTTAAAAAAGAAAAAATTTCAAAATAAAATGCACATCTCTGACGTAAATACACTTGCTACAACGAGAATATTGGACTTCGGTCATTATTTTTAAAAGCCCAACAAGGGCGCCTGGGTGGCCCAGTTGGTTAAGTATCTGACTTTGGCTTAGGCTGTGATCTCGTGGTTCCTAGGTTCAAGACCCTCTGGGCTCTGCTGTCAGTGCAGAACCCGCTTCGGATCCTCTATCTCTCTCTCTCTCTTCTCCCCCGCTCTTTCTCAGAAATAATTAAACAGTTTTTAAGAAAAGAAAGAAAATCTCAGCAGAGATCAAACCCAAAAGGCCAGCCTGCTGAGGGGCCTGGAAAGGGTAAAACAGGAGGGCACCGGCTTCCATGTCTGCGGAAGGTCAGGGGACAGACCGCGGGCCCACCCGCCAGCGAACCCGTACCTCCACTCCGGGTTGAAGTTGCTCTCGGCCTGGGGGCTCTTCAGTTTCAGGATTATCATCTCGTGAAGCTCCAGGAGGAAGGAGTCGAGGTCAGCCTGGTTCAGGAAAGTGCGAAGGGCCTTCGCATTGTCCGGGCTGAGACCGACTTTGTAGCTGGCACTGATTTCCCTGAAGGGTTCCTAGAACAGAGGAGAAGGGAGGCAGCAGGAGGCCGGGAGGACCGAGGGCGGCTCCCGGCCCAGCGGGGCAGGGCTGCACCTACCTTGTGCAGTCTGAGCAGCTGTTCCGACCGGTGGGCCGACAGGAGCTGCCACAGGGCGATCGTGTGCTTCAAATGGCATCTGTGTAAGGCCTGAGAGAGCAATAGGATCCTGAGCAGGTGGCGGGGCTGGGCAGGGACAGAACAGGAGGCGGGGCTGGGCGGGGACAAGAACAGGAGGTGGGGCTGGGCGGGGACAAGAACAGGAGGCGGGGCTGGGCGGGAGGAGGCTCCCGAGCAGGAGGCGGGGCTGGGCGGGGAGAAGCGGGGCTGGGCGGGGACAGGAGCAGGAGGCGGGGCTGGGCGGGGACTGGCTTCAGAGCAGGAGGCGGGGCTGGGCGGGAGGAGGCTGCCTGGCAGGAGGCGGGGCTCGGCGGGGACAGGAGCTGGGCGGGGAGAGGCGGGGCTGGGCGGGGACAGGAGCAGGAGGCGGGGGGCGGGGGGGACAGGCTTCAGAGCAGGAGGCGGGGCTGGGCGGGAGGAGGCTCCCTGGCAGGAGGCGGGGCTGGGCGGGGACAGGAGCTGGGCGGGGAGAGGCGGGGCTGGGCGGGGACAGGAGCAGGAGGCGGAGCTAGGCGGGAGGAGGCTCCCGAGCAGGAGGCGGGGCTGGGGGGGACAAGAACAGGAGGCGGGGCTAGGCAGGAGGAGGCTCCCGAGCAGGAGGCGGGGCTGGGCGGGGCTGGGCGGGGCTGGGCGGGGCCAGGAGCAGGAGGCGGGGCTGGGCGGAGACAGGCTCCTGAGCAGGAGGCGGGGAGAGGCGGGGCTGGGCGGGGAGAGGCGGGGCTGGGCGGGGAGAGGCGGGGCTGGGCGGGGAGAGGCAGACGTGGCTACACTTCTGCTCCTTGCTCCTGTTACTCTAACTGGGCACCAGCCTCTGGCCTCGCCTCCCGGGCGCGAACCCCCGCCACATCTCAGAGCCCCTTCACATCGCGAGAGGGTGGCTGGTGTGCTGGGCACGGCCGTGACATGAGCCTCCTAACCTTTCTGGGGCCGCCCGGGTGGGGACTCCGTGCGTGCCACTACTCCTGGCAGGCAGTGGGGAGGGCAGCGTGGACTAGCCTGCAGGAGAGCCCCACCAAGACCCACCTTCAGAACTAGCGCTGTCTGGTCGCCCATGCGCAGCATGTCCTGGACGTACACGTTCAAGGGCATGTTGGGGTTGCCGCCAGCCGTGCTCAGGAATCCCAAAGTGACTTCTATGAGCGACAGAGCCTCACAGGCATCGCTGTAGGACTGCAGCTGTCCGCAGATGGCGCCAATGGCTGCGTTGGGGAGAGGTTTCTAGAAAATCAAAGGCAGGACAGGGGTCCATGGCTGGGGGGGCTTCTTGTGCCTCATACCCGCCAAGAGGACTCACCTTCTTCACTGCTAAGGCCTTAAGGTGGGACGACCTAACTATCACAGTCAATGCTCAGTGATTCCTAAGTGGGAGCAGTGCCCCGGACACTTTACAGAAATCGACATGAAGTCACGGAGTCCTCAAAGCAACTTTGTGAGGATATTCATTCGGCTGCATGCATGCGCACACACCCACCCGAGTCCAAAGAGTGGGAATAAATCAGTTCTCTGGGCCTTTTGCATCAGCACGCATGGTCCTGACATCATGACTAAGAAGCTACCACCACCAGGTTTCAACAAGAGAACTCTTGGTGATTTGCTCTCCTGCTGGCCTTCTGGAAAGAGCGGTGGGCTCAGGAAACTCAGGGAGGTGCTCCCGACAAGGCTGAGCGGTCCTCTCAGGACGAAAGCACCACCATCAGGTAAAAGCACCGTGCAAGCGAGAAGGTGTGTCGTGATCACCTGTGGCATTTTGCTCTTGATGTCCGCGAACAGATGCTCGTAGTTCCAGTCATGTCTGTACACCAGAGTGGGGATTCCCTAAATTGACAAGGAAAACAGCCTTTGGAGATGGAATCCACCATGGAGGCTTCCGTCTGATGACAACTGTGTTCCCCAGCAGTGACCCAATGGCAGGACTGTGCTACTCAGCAAAGTGTGCCGCTCTTGGCTGCCACGTGAGGTCTGTGTTTGACCCATGGTCAACAGAAATAGTAACACAGCAAGGGACCGGGCCTCGCCTAGTTGGCCAAGCAGAGGCCGTCATGCAGAATGCTACAGGCTTGCCAGCAGCTGGGGGGAGCAGGTGTGTGGGGACCTCCCGTTCCTGCACTCACCCAGCCACTCTGGGGCACAGACTCAGACAAGGCGGTCGCTCCGCCAGACAATGGGGTAGCAGAGGGAGTTAAAACAGCCCTAGGCGCAAACAGGTCAGAGCTTAACTGCGGGCAGGAGGGAGCACACACGCTGAACCACAGTGTCCCTGACTGGACCCGGCAGGGACAAGAGCAGCCCAGGTGAAAGGACAGAGACGTGGAAGCGCACAGTGTGTTCAGGGAGAGAGGGTGGCTTGGTGTGCGCGGTCACAGGACTCAGCTGGCCGGAGACGGCTGCGACAAGCGGTGTGGGTGTTACCCCGTGCGCACTGGGACGCCCGTCGGGGTCGGGGCCGTCACCACGGAGCAACGGGGGCCGGATCTGGCTTGGGAATGTGGCCTGAAGACTTGGGAGGCAGGGAGCAGTGGGCCCGTGGCGGTTACGCGGGCACCGTGGTGTTGGGCGACAGGCTGGGTGTGGAGAGTGAAGGAGGGATGGCCGCCAGGGGCTGTCAGGGGCGGTGGCAATGCCATTAACGACACAGAGAAATCCAACGAGTCCACGGGGACCCGAAGATGCCCAGTGGGATGGAGGCACGGAGGTGGCCCAGAGGTACCGACAGGACCCAGGTCCTGGCCTCTGCAGGGACTGCGCAGCTGGACGGTCATCTCCGTGCCTCTCTTGTTTGGAAACAGCTGGGACACAAGGCCGACTTTCAGGAAATAGATGTGCCGACCCGACAAATCCCCGGGGGCAGCCTCACCTTGAGGGTGAGCCTGGGTTTGCCCTGGAGGAAGCGGCTGGCGACCTGGCGTTGCATCTTCTCCAGGTCGAGCTCCTGCAGGGTCTCCCGGCCCTGCTCCACCCTGTACTGGCAGTTGGAGAGGATCAGGGGCAGCAGGTCTCGCTCGACCTCGTAACGGATGACGTGCAGGTCCGAGACCTCGGAGGCATCGACCGTGTAGCTGAGGGACACACAGACGCGGTGCTCAGGGTCCTGCCGCCACGCGCACGCGGCCCCGCTGGAGCCGGCTCCCGGCTCCTGCTCTCCGTCCCAGCGGGCGAGTGTGCTGCCCGGTGCACCGACAGAGGCAGGGAACCGCGACCCCGCGGGCGCCGCCTCAGAGACCGTTCCCTCGGCCGCCGAGCAGCAGCCCCTCCGGCCGAGCACTCACCCCTTGTTTTCGCCGGAGAACTCCTCCACCGCATGGACCATTTCGTTGTGCAGCCTGATCAAGTAGCTGACCAGGGCGGTGGAGCAGAGGCCCCGGCCCCGGCGGCGCGGCAGAATCACCTCGAAGTCGGTGTCCTCGTCCAAGTCGGAACCGCAGTATTCTTCGGGCAGCTTGATTTCGCCTTGCGAGGACAGGGTGCTTTCAGCAGAGAGGCCCCCGCTCACATCCGCCCGCCGCTCCCACCACGTCCAGGCCGGCGGGCGCTTGGCACGCAGACAGCCGGAGCCGGGGCCGCTCTGTGGGCTCCGCTGCCTGCCTCCCGCCTCCCGCCGCCTCCCGCCGCCGCCCTCACTCGCCCGCTGGTCTCGAACGACCTCAGCTGCTCTCCCGAGTCCACATCGACAGATCCGACCTGACCCACGGTTGTTTTTTCCTCGTATGTTATTTTGCTTCCCCAGACACCTCTGCCCGGAGACTCACGGACCGGGCTCAGGCGGAAGGCAGGGAGCGTGGCACCTACCGCTGGTCTGCAGGGTCGTCCGCAGCTTGTTCCACGTCGACAGAAAGATGCGGACTCTCTGGCGGAGCAACTGCTTCAACCCATCTGTCCAACAGAACGCTCTGCTAAGGGCCCCCTGAGAACACCTACCCGGTCGGGCCCAACCAACGTCGTCACACGCTCTTGGGAAGGGCCCGGCTTTGTGCCTCCGGGCTCACCAGCGGGTGTGAGCTCGGACGCCGCGTTTCAGCCGCAGCAAAGCCTCTTTCGGGCTTTCGGGATTCACGAAGGCTGCGGGACAGAGGCCCGAGTCCCGGGCCGGCTGCAGCGGTCCGCGAACCGCCAGACGGTGCTGAGTTCTTACTAGAGCGCAGCCGTACCTTCCTGGTGACTGTTAATGAAAGCTCTGATGGACTGGTAGTCGGCTTCCGGAACGTTCTGGAACCGCTTCACTAGATCCCTCTGCAGGGCCAAGATCTCAGGCAGGGATTTCAGCAGCCTGAGCTCCGCCTCCTGTGAGGGAAGACCGCCAGGCCTCGGGTTGGTCCCCCTGTCCCACGTGCCTGGGGAGACGGACTTCGGGGCTGGCTCCGGGCCGCCCTTGCCCGTCAACGAGCCCTTCTATGCGACGCCCCGTCGGGCTCCTCGGAAACAAGAAAAGGCCGTTCCCGTCTTTCACAGGGGCCTACCGCCTGCTTGCCGGATGTCCCGCACACTAGGGACGGAGACGCCAACAGGACATGGTCCCTGCCCTCATGGGGCCGACACGTCACGCGTGTTTGCCAAAAACTCAGCAAAGAAACCGGCCTCCTGGCCCCCGCGACGGGCCGGGTGTGCAGGGACTCTGCCGAGAGCGGAGGCCGGGGGTCCGCGCAGCGGCGCCCGCGTGTCGTCCGAGCGCCAGGGGACCCTCCCCACCGAGCCACTGTGCCCGCCTCCCCGCTGACCAACAGACATTTCTGAGTCATCCCGCTTGTTCCGACTGCCGACACTGGTCCCCAGAGGGGACGGGGAGACAGACGCTACCGTAGGAAGTGAAATTTCACATGGAACGAGGCTGAAACGGGGTGTATTTCCGGTCTCACCGTCCCGATGAGACACTTTACTGCTCCCTTCCCCCCACCCCCAACACCCTTCTTCCTTCTAAGGCCGAATCCAGAACACGGCAGATTTTGTCTGTTTGATTCTGGTTATGCGTTCCCAGCGAAAGATTTTTTTTGTTTTTTCAAAAGACCCTCATGGAGGGCACTGCCCGGGACGATCTGAACTCTGCTCTTTCTGGCTGAGTGACTGGGGACATACCGTCCTGGCCCCCACGCTCTTTACTGATTCCTGACTCCTGCCAACTCCGACCCATGTTTTTCTTCTGTGACTTTATGGTTCAAACTGCCTCACGGCCTGGATGAAGAACCTACTCTCCCCTGGGGTCTCCTGCCAGAGGCGGTCCATCAAAAAAGCAGACGCTCGGGCACCCGGGTGGCTCAGTCGGTTAAGTGCCCGACTTCGGCTCAGGTCGTGATCTCACCGTCTGTGGGTTCAAGCCCTGCATCAGGCTCTGTGCTGACAGCTCAGAGCCTGGAGCCTGCTTTGGATCCTGTCTCCTTCTCTCTCTGCTCCTTCCCCTCTCACACTCATGTCTCTCTCTCTCTCAAAAACAGAATAAACATTAAAAAAAAATTTTAAAAAAGCAGAGCGCTGAGGTAGTCGTTAGATGCCCTGTGTGACTGAGTGGAAGCCGCCCTCCGAGCCCACAGGGGCTCACGGGCGGGCGGTCACGCCCGGGCGGCCTTACCTTCTGCAGGAACTTCCGGAGGACGGGCACCGTCTCTTTGTCAGGACTCTGCTCCACGACGTGCTGCAGGTGCTCCACGGTGACCCTCCTCCGGCAGGCCCACATCTTCGAGCAGTGCACCACGCTCTTCTGGGGCAGGCGAGGCAGGAAGGCCCCCGGGTCGCCGTACACGATCCTGGCCACGGGATTGGAGCTGACCCGCTCGTCCTGGCTGATGTGAGCCGTGACCGCCTGCAGGGCCCTCTCCAGACGCTGGTGCTGGGCGAGAGGGCGGCACAGGGTTCCGGAGGTGAGGCGCACGCGGACCGCCACCCTGTGGCTCCGCGGTGGGCAGACTGGGAGTCAGGCCTCCTCGGTTCAGCACGGGACCAAGTATTCACATTTGTTCTCTTTCGTGACGCCTTACAGGTCCTCGTTTGTGGGCTCCTGTCTCCCCAGATGTGAGACCCAGAGACCGGACTGTGCTCCCGCCTTTTACTGACTTTCATTTCCCGCTGGGTTATTTACTTCCAGGACTGTTCTTATCTGACAGAGGCGTGGTGAACCCGTGACTATTCACGGATTTTTGCTGGGGGATTGTCTACCTGTCACTCTCACTATAGAAAGTAGCGGTGAAAAAGCCACCCGCACTTCCCGACTCACAATAATTCCTCAAGCTGCCCGCCTGGCCTCCGGGGCCGAGGGCACGGGGACAACAGGATGGTGGAGTGGCTGGGCGCCCCGCACCTGTGCCTGGGGCTCCACCAGGGCACCCCCCCCCCCAGCCCTTGCATGAGGGACCACGGCCCGAGCGCCCAGGACACACCCAGGACACCCACCCTCGGGCTCCCGGCTGGCCGCCAGCACTGCGTACCTCCAGCTCAGGGAGAATGAGGGTCTCCATGGCCTTCTCCCAGCTGTTTCTGTACTCTCTGGACGACAGCGTCTCATTGAAATTGAAAATTCCTACAAGGAAACACGCGTGTGTTACCCAAGGAAAAAGAAACCGCAGCAGCTCCGTAAACGCTGACTGAAGGCCAGACCAAAATCACACTCCCTTTCGGCAGGGAGACGAGGCGGGAGTGGGGCACTTCTTCCGAAATTAGTCTGAGGGTTTAAAAACGGTCCCTGCTGCTCCCAGCAACCCCACGACCGTTACGGAGATACAAACAGAAAGAAAAGAAAGTGACGTCAACGCCACCGCTCGGAGATAACCGCTTTACTAAGTTTTCTTTGGTAGACCTTCCCTTTCCGTGGATTTCCGTTTTTAAAGTGGGAACATTAGCCCGGTGACCACCGTGGTTTATAGCCCCCTTATCCATGGAACCAACTGTGGACACAGAAACACAGGCAGGGAGCCCTAGACTGCTGTGTCCGTAGGAGAAGCGGAAAGGGCCAAACAGGCCAGGGGCCAGAGAGGACAAGTCCCAACAAGTGACCAGACGCTGGTCTCTGGATGGCGATGACTCACACACACCGCGTCCTGGATGACGCACGGCCTCCCCGCACGCACGCACGCATGCACGCACGCACGCCACCTCTGTGCACACGTCTTGACCCGGCAGGGGAAACGCAAAGACCAGAGCCGCCCTCCCGTCCGCCCGTCCACACACCCCTCCCTGCGTCCCGTTATCCGTGTCCGGCGTCGGGAGGAGTGACCCGCCGCCCCCTCGCCCCTCGTGCTCACTCTGGCCCGAGGGGTGGCCCTGCCCCCCCAGGAGGCTGCACAGGACGAGGTGCACGGCGTTGACGGCCTCGTCGGCGCTCCTTCCCAGAGTCTTTGTCAGCTGCTCCAGGTTCCCGCCGGACGTGCTGCTGCAGAAACTCCCTGGGGTCCCTCACCGGAGGCTTGATGATGTTTCTCAGAGCCTGCGAGGGACACGAGGCCTCGTCTGCGGGGAGCCGGTGCGAGCGCGCGCACATGCCCCAGGAAGGCCAGCCGCGCCGGGTCAGAGGGCGCTGGGGAGCGGCGGGGCAGCGGAAGTGACCCTCCGGCATCGTCAGCGTGACAGAGTCCGCACGGCCCTGCTCCCAACGCATCGAAACCACGCTGGGCATGACGCGTCTTTCGAGGAACATCGTCATTCGCTGAGGTGCGTGTTTGTACGGTTATGTGGGGAGCACGTGGCAATGGCCTCATCCCTCGCTCGTTAAAGCTACACTGCATGGAAATCTCAAATAAATAAATAGATAAACTCTCAAAGACCCGACGTTTTGCCGTCACGGTTAATTAACTTTGAGGAGACGCGCTGGGCTTTCTTCCCCAGAGCGACAGTGGAGACACGGGTAACATCGTGATATGGTAGCCTCTCCGCTCCCAGCGCGCACCCAGACGTGGGCTGTTCGTTTCAGACTTTTATAATAAAACTTATTTTGTGAGGGTGCCTGGGTGGCTCAGTCGGTTGAGTGTCCGACTCCGGCTCAGGTCATGATGCCATAGTTCGTGGGTTCGAGCCCCGCATCGGGCTCTGTGCTGACAGCTCGGAGCCTGGAGCCTGCTTCGGGTTCTGTGTCTCCCTCTCTCTGCACCTCCCCTTGCTCGTACTCTCTCTCTCTTTCTCAGAAGTAAACATTAAAAAAACTGAAAACAAATAAAGTGGATTTTATGTACCCTGACGGAGTCGCCCACCCCGTCCGCGGGGAAACGAGGGCGTGTGCACCTTATGCTACTGTGTGGGTTGGGCAACGGCGACGTACCCCTGAGCCACGGGAGGCGGCCAGCACTTTTTAGGCAAAACGAGTCACAGGACGTTACAGATTACCGACCGAAGGCTCGGCTCGGCGGCAGCGGGCCGTACCTCAGGGCTCTGGGCCGCCCCCAGGAGCAAGGCCAGGTGGGTGAGCAAGCGTATGAGCAGGAAGATCGCGGGGGCCAGCTGTCGGTCAGACGCCGCCGCCTCGCCTCCGGACGGCGCAGCTCCCAGCACGTGGCCGGTCTGCGTCCTGTCGGCGTAGTGTCTGGAGAGGGCGAGAGAAGACAGGGTGGGGACTGAAGACGGTCACCTCGCCTCGGCCCCGGGGGCGCGCCTCGGATTCCCGGGACGTGGATTCGAGGTTTTGGAGAACACGGTGCCACGGCATTTCCCACGCTCATGACCCCGCACCTCTCGCCTCAGGGCCGCCCTTCCAGCCTCGCCCTCCTGGCTGACCAGCAGCCCGTGACACTCTCGGCGCAAGGCGGCGGACCTGGGTGCCCCCGAGCCGTGGGTCCAGACAGGGGTCTGCGCCTGCTTCTTCCGCTGAAAACATCGTGGGGAGGGGAGCAGGCGGACCAAGGACGGCCCGAGCTTGGGACGGGTGACGTCGACATCGGGGCCACGCGCACCCCGATCTCACTTTCCCCAAATAAAAAACGGGGATGGAAGGCCTGGCGAAGAATTTCCTACCACACCCGGGTCGGGGACCCAGAATCATAGAGACGCTCGCTGCAGAAATACTGGAGATTCCGGGACGTTCTGACCATTTGTGGAGATAACGGGCGAGGATATTCTAAACTGTAAAGGGCAGCAAGCTAGTGAAACTGGGAGGACCGCAGGAAGGCCCCAGCTGCCCTCTGGGGGAGCACGGAGAGCCACGCTCCTCTCCAGAGAAGGCGGGGTCAGGACACCAGCCTGGCGTGTGGACACAGAGCTATTTGATGAGACGGCTCTGTCCCCTTCACGTCCTGCTAACTGCGGTGGCAGCCGAAAGTCCCCAAGTGAGACGCCGTAGGCTCACATAGAAAAATACCCACTTTGTGGCTTCGCAGACAAATGTCCCTCTGAGTCAGGGCCCCTGTGTATGGCAAGCGTGTATCTGCAGGGGGCACACCCCAGGCCCGAACGGAAGACATCTGAATAGCATGTATTAATACAAGTATGGAGTAACGTGTGGTCTCGCTTCACATAGAAGAGGCCAGTCCGGGGCGCCCGGGGGGCTCAGTCGGTTGAGCGTCCGACTCCGACTCAGGTCACGCTCTCATGGTTCATGAGTTTGAGCCCCGAGTCGGGCTCTGTGCTGACGGCTCAGAGCCTGGAAGCCTGCTTTGGATTCTGGGTCTCCCTCTCTCTCTGCCCCTCCCCTGCTTGTGCTCTCTCTCAAAGAATAAGTAAACATTTAAAAAAAATTTTGAAAAAAAGAAAAAAAGCAGCAGCTAGTCAGCCAATGACGGATCACACGCCACTCGGTTCCGTACCACAGGGCCCTTGGCGTTGAGATCCGGCAGGACGCGGGCCCAAATGCACAACAGGAATTAATACTGCATTTAGTATTAATTTACTCGCCGGAATAGAAACGGCTCCGAAACCTGTGGTCTGATCACTTAGAAGGGAAACTCGGTCTTACTTACTTGACAGCAAGAAACCCCGCCTCAGGTCTGTGGTTAATCCCGCCGATTAAAGCCCCACAGTCCACACAGCGGCTCTGTTCCATCGGCCGGCCACACTAGGACACACACAGACGGGGCCCCGCTCAGTAGTGGAGGACGCTCTTGCGGGCACACACGCCACCGCCCATGCGAGAGCGCGCTCCGTGCAGGAGGCCGAGGACCGCGCTGGGACAGCACGCACGTGCCGGGGGTGCCGGAGCCGTGGGGCCCGGGCACATGCTCGGTGCGAATACGGTGTGCACCAGAAAACCAGGCTCCGTGAGCGGGACAGACACAGGCACGCTCGCTGCTGCTCCCCGCCGCCCTGACCGTCACACCGCAGCCCTGTCATCTAGCGCCGGGGACGCTACTGCTGCCTCCGAACCCATTTCCTGAACTCTGTTTGGACTTCTTTTATTAAAAAAAAACAAAAACCGTATGGTTTACTCCTTCCAAATCCTCATTGTTTTTCCAAATCAAACTGGTGCTACTGGAAACTGCGCCTCAAGCCCCAGACCTCAGAATGTCGGAGCTGAGAGCAATCTCGTGAGGAACACGTTTTCTCTTCTAGATGTCTCGTTTCCTTCGTTCAACTCAAGAGCCTGCTGCTGAGTGAGCAGGGAAGACCCCACGAAGGGCCCCAGCCGGATGCCGTGGGAGGCAGGGACGGGGCGCACACGCCCTCTCCCCCGGGGATGATGATCCAGACTGTCTAGACCACATCTCCTCTCTGGGCTGGTAAGCCAGCCCAGGGGCCCGTCAGCACCTCACCGTCACAGAAGGACACGGGTCGCTCATGCCGTGCGGCAGTGGCTGGGAAGGACGGCCAGCAGCGGTGTGCCCCCCAGAGGGACTTTGGCAACGTCCGGAGACATTTTTGGTTGTCACGCCGGGGACATGGGTGCTACTGGCATCTAGGGGGCCGAAGCCTGGGACGCTGCTAGACACCGAACCCATCCCCAGGCCCGGGACAGCCAGCCCCACGCTAAAGGCTCCGTGTGGAGACCCAGGGCGCCATCTGGGCCTTAAGTTGGAGCACCTTCAACAGCCCTCAGAAGAGTCTACGGTCTCCTAGAGGTCAAGACCCTCGTTCACCTCCTCCTCCAGGGCCCCCAACACCACCCCAAACCCCGCGACTCACCTCTCCCACAGAGCACGGGTGACCGTTGGGACACACTGTGAAAAAGAACAAGAGGACGCACGCTGGCTGCTGAGTTTTCACCCGATGGCCCGAGGGGAGAGAGGGGGCCACCGCCTCCCCTCCGGTCCCACCAAAGCAGGACGGAGAGTCCGCGTGCCGAGCTCGCCAGAGAAAACGTGTGTGAGCCCGATCCGACGGAGACAAACTCCTGCCACGGGCTCGTGCCAGGGGCTACTTCGGGGGGCGGGGCGGCCCTCCTTCACACCCTTCCTTCCTCTTTACAGTTTTTTTGTTTTTAAGGAGCGTGTTTTATAACAAGTTTTAAAACTAGTTTAAAAGGATTCTTTACTCAGGGGCGCCTGGCTGGCTCAGTCGGAAGACCGTGGGACTCTTGATCCCGGGATTGTGGGTTTGAGCCCCACCATGGGGGGGGGGAGAGGGGGAGAGAGAGAGAGAGAGAGAGAGAGAGAGAAAGAAAGAAAGAAAGAAAGAAAGAAAGAAAGAAAGAAAGAAAATAAATAAATAATAAAAGGATTCTTTACTAGGGGCGACTGGCTGGCTCAGTCGGAAGACCGTGGGACTCTTGATCCCGGGATTGTGGGTTTGAGCCCCACCATGGGGGGGGGGAGAGGAAGAGAGAGAGAGAGACACAGAGAGAGAGAGAGAGAGAGAGAGAGAGAAAGAAAGAAAGAAAAAAAGAAAATAAATAAGTAAATAAATAGGTAAATAAAAGAGGGAGCTGGGAAGTCTGGCTTTGTCTGTTTAAAACAATAAACAGGGGCGGGCCTGGGTGGCTCAGTTGACTGAGTGTCCGACTCTCGATTTCGGCTCAGGTCAGGATCCCAGGGCTGTGGGATTGAGCCCCACGCTGGGCTCCATGCTGAACATGGAGCCTGCTTAAGACTCTCTCTCTCTCTCAGGGCCCCTGGGAGGCTCGGTCAGTTAAGCGTCTGACTCTTGACCTTGGTTCAGGTCGTCTCATGGTTTGTCGGTTTGAGACCCAACTTGGGCTCTGTGCTGACAGTGTTGGAGCCTGCTGGAGAGTCTCTCTCTCCCCCCGCCCCTCCCCCACTTGTGCTTGCTCTCTCAAAATAAAGAAACTTGAAAAAAAGATTCCTTCTCTCCCTCTCTGCTTCTCCCCAGCTCTCTCTTTCTCTCTCAAACATAGATAAATAAAAATACAAGCATGAGTTACACGGGCAACAGCACAGTTTACGCAAAGCACAGAGACATTGCTCGGGCTCCCAGGTCTCTGTTCTGAAAAGAACTCTCTCTGGGTCAAAACCTTGGCGATAGCGTGAGTGGCCCTGGGCTGAGCCTCCGGCGTGGCTCACGTCCCAGGGAGAGGAAGAGGGTGCCCAGTGCGCCCTCCCCGGGGGCCTCAGGAAGGGGCGGAGGTGCCTGGCGTGCAGTCAGCAGGCGTCTGGGACCTGCAGGCACGAAGCGCGTGGGCCCCAGGCCGCGTCGCAGGAACCGACACTTACGGTACCAGTGCACTCCTTCTAGGCCCTTCCAGCTCTGAGCCTGAGCCAGCAGGTCTTCGGGCATTGTCGGAAGAAAAGCGTTCTGTAAAACCACGGAAGCAGAGAAGCTTCAGGAAGGGGAGCGTGTGGGCCGGCTGCCACCGCCTGGGGCCAGGAAGGGGGTCGGGACCCCGCCTCTTCTCCGCCTCCACGCTCTCCAACCGGGAAAATGGAACCAGGGGTCCCCATGCGACAGCACAGGGCAAGGATTCCGCCATCGCTGTGGACTCGGGCGTCAAGTGGGACAGGGAGAAGACCGGAGGACAACCGCAGTTTCCACGGGTGTCCAGGGACACGCTCGGTCTCTGTGGTGACAGAGACCGCCACTCCCCGGGCTTACCGCCATGCTGGCCGGAGAGAAGGCCAGATTCCTCAGGGGTCCCAGGACTGCGCCGTGTCCACACAGGAGGATGACGGCCATGTGGACAGCCATTTCTGCCACTGTGCCCTCGAGGCCGCCGTCCTGGGCGCCCGCGCTCAGCAAGGGCAGGGTATTGGCCACGAGGGATGCTGCAAAATGTCTGATATCCCGATGAGAAAGGACCTCGCTCTCCTCGATGAATTTGTTGAGAGCCTCACGTTGCTGGCGGGAGAACAGGTCGAAAAACACATCAAAGAAGCTTACGAGGTGAAGTCAGACGCTGGCTCTGCAGTTAGTCCTACATTCGACCCAGACACATGTGAGGTGGGAAGGAAAGCACGGCTGACCCGTCACCGTCGGGGGGGAAATTATCCAGACGAGAGAATTTCCTTCTGCAAACATGGCACCACACACCCAAGTGCTAACTCGAGATTCTACTCTGTAAACATGAGCTTATATTCTTGCCTTTTCTTTTTTTCTTTAATATTTTATTTTTGAGAGAGACAGAGAGACACAGTATGAGTGGGGGAGGGGCAGAGACAGAGGGGGACACAGACTCTAAAGCAGGTTCCAGGCTCCGAGCTGCCAGCACAGAGCCCGATGTGGGGCTGGAACTCACAGACCGTGAGATCGTGACCTGAGCCCAAGTCGGCCGCTTAACCGACTGAGCCCCCCAGGCGCCCCTGTGGCTTTTACTTCTTTTCGGGAAAGTCCCTCCAGACATCGAGACTGTGAGCTCTTTCCCGACGTGGACACTCACCTCTGGCTTAGGATGGAGGTTTGCGTCAGGGTGTGCGTACAAAGTGGTGACCTCTCTGAAAAGCGCCAGCAGCACGAGGGCCGCCTGCTGGGGGCCGGGGCTCCTGCACACCTGGAGAGGCAGGGACGTCACTGAGGCTTCGTTACGCACGTGCGTCTGAGGGCCGGAGCCCTGCTGACCTCGCCCTTAACGCAGGGGGCGGCGGGGGAGCCCGGACGCCTGCCACCCCGCACCTCGAGGGCCGCCCCTGGCTGACGGCGCTGACGCCGCACGGCGCACGGACATGCCGCCATGCAACCCAATGCGATTTCTCAGACGGCTCAGCGCCCGCGTGACAGGAAGCACCGGCCGTTCCCTTCCTGACCACTCCGCCGTCCCTGGACGCTCCTCCCGAGCAGAGAGAGGCCGAGGACCTACTTCCTCGATTCCCGGCACGGCGCCGGGGTAACCGGGGCCTCCGAGAGGAAGCAAGGCCAGAACCGCTCGGAGGTGAGATTCTAAACTCCCTGCCTCGTGATGGGAACAAGCACCCACGTCAGCGCAGACGGGAGTCACGCACGTGGCACAGGTCGGCGTGTCCCCAGTTCTGCCCGCCCGCCTCCCATCGGGGTGACCTCGGAGGAAGTGAGGTTCGAGCAGGGTCTCACGGCGGGAAGTAACGGATGTGAGCCGTCACGTGGGGGCTGCCGATGGCCCCGACTGGGCGGGTCAGTGAGGTCGAGCAAATCTGTCCCCTAACTCGGTTGCTAACGTCCTCCTGTTTCAGCCGGGCGGGCCGAGGCCGCGGACACGTGACGTGGCGTGGGGCGCCGTTTGGTACTGCGGGAAGGGGGGGCGCTGTCCTACCTTCAGAGCAGCCACAATGGCCAGGGGATTGCTCTCGAGGATGGCTTTGCCCACCGCGTCACGAAGGGACTTGTATTTGTCCCCATGCACCAGGTACCGGTCCATCTGGCTTGGATGGTCCTCCTGCAAGGTCAGGGACACGGGCCCATCACGGTGGGGACGTGGGAGGACACGGTTAGCAAAGAACCGCCCCGACAAGTAAAGGCTCAGGTGATCGTTAGAGGTCCAGCCCCAGGCAGACGGTCCCCTGCTGTGGCGCCGCCTCCTCCTCGTTCCGCGGAGGGGGGAGTGGGTGCGAGGCCGGGGAGGAGGAGGCGGCGCTGACTGTGTCGCTGCGTCCTGTCCCCGCCGAGAGCAGAGACCACGGTGCCTGGGAGGACGTCCGCTCCAGGCTCCCAGCGGTGGCAGCACAGAAAGCCGGCCGAGCGCCATTTCTGCAACCCCGGGGGCGGGCCACGAGGGGCCCCGGAGCCAAGCCTGCTACCATTCTATTCTCAGGCTTCCCGTCCCTGCCCGCACAGGAGAGAAAGGTTGTCTTCTACAAGCTGGCTTACTGTGCGTTTGCTGAAGGCAAAAGCCACACATTCCTTCTTCTGCCCTGCCCACATCACACTGGATCAAAGGCGAGGCCGAAATAAGCTTTGTTTGCGGGGCGGTGGCAATCGGGAAGCGCACGCACCCACCCGTCCCCTAGGGCAGGCCGCCTCGACGCCACCGCCACGAGAGCGCCACCGCCACGAGAGCTGGCCGGAGGCCGCGCCGCTCACCTGCTGCGCCAAGACGGCCTGGGGGAAGACCCAGCGTGCCGGGTGGCCCGGCCGGGAGAGCCGCTGCACGAACTCCATGCCCCGCTGGCTGGCGAGCTTCCGCACCAGGTACACCCGGAACCAGTCGTTCCCCGCCTGCCTGCAGAAGCGCTCCACCTGCTGCAGGTACCGCTGCCGCTCCTCGGCCGTCTCTGCGGAGCGCAAGGGACAGGCGTCAGGGCCTGGCGGCCGGCCGCCCTCACCGCCCGCTCACCCGGGACGTGGAGCCGGGCGCCGGCCCTGGTCTCCAGGAGCTCACGGGGACGATCACCGAACCAGAAGGAAGGGGACACAGTACAGACCAGGACCGCTCTGAGAACCGGCCTCCCATGCTTCCCAAATTTCTACGGGACGAGGTCTCTAAGCCTGGGGTGGAGAGGGGTGCAGGTAAGACCTGCCTGAGCCCTCCTGGAGCCCGGAGAGGAAGTCAGACGCCCTGTCGAGACAGAGGCGGATCCTGGCCGTCTCCTGCAGGTACTCCACCGAGGCCTCGGCGGCGGGCTCTGGGGCGTGCCGCCCCGCGTAGGTCTGCAGGAAGGCCCCCTCCTCCCTCAGATGTTTCTGTCCCTCGCTGGTCGAGAGGGCGCTAACCTTCTCGTAGATGGAGTCCTAGGAAACAGAGAACCAGGGAAAAAAAGGGTGTACTTTTTTTTTTTTTGGCATTTATTTATTTTTGAGACGGAAACAGACAGAGTGCAAGCAGGGGAGGGGCAGGGAGAGAGGGAGACACAGAATCAGAGGTAGGTTCAGGCTCTGAGCCGGCAGCACAGAGCCCGACGCGGGGCTCGAACCCACGAACCGTGAGATCACGACCTGAGCCGAAGCCAGAGGCTGAACCGACCGAGCCCCCCAGGCGCTCTGGGGTGTTGTTATTTTTAATAGGTACATCCCGAACCTTCCAAAATTCCCACAGCGTGACCACGGAGAACAAGACAAACATCGTAAGTTTGGGGGCGCCTGGGGGGCTCACTCGGTTGAACATCTGACTCTTGATATCGGCTCAGATTACGATCTCACGGTTTGTGAGTTTGAGCTGAGTTGGGCCCTGTGCTGGCAGCATGGAGCCTGCTTGAGACTCTCTCTCTCTCTGCCTCTTCCCCACTCATGCACGTGCTCTCTCTCTCTCTCTCTCAAATAAATAAACATGAAAAAAGAAATCTCATAAGTTCGAAGGTAACTTTTGAACCATGGAAAACAAACATCTCCTGTTTATTTTAGGGGCAAGAAGGAGGAAATAGAAAACCTTTGACAAAGAAAAATGCAGACTCTAATTTTCGCACGTGCGTTGTAAAACTTCCGGAAGTAGCAAAAATACGGAGAGAAGAAAACCGACAATCCATCATAGCCTCGCCGCCAGCAGGTGAGGATGCTGGACCTGGGGGGCGTGGGGCTTGCCTCTCGCCCAGGCCCGCGTGCAGGACGGCATGCAACTGCTGGGGGCGGAGGCGGCGTTTCGAACGCTTTTCTGCGCGTGGAACGGAGCATCCGGCAGTTTCAACGACTAAAATCACATTCTGTAAATTCTCACCTCCAGGCAGGTGCTAAACAGGATGTACAGCTCGGTTTTATCTTCGGTCAAGAACTCTTTCTTCTCCAACAGGGACAAGTAAGCCTGGATGTAATCCTTCATTTCTTGGAAGCTGCGGAAGGAGGAACACGGCCCCTGGTGATCTCAGGTCTCGTGTTGCCAAAATAAATAAAAAGTATCTGTCTACCTGCCTACCTAGGTATACCTAGGTATCCTTCTCTCTCTCTCTCTCGTCCTATACAAATATATATGCACCCATGTAGGTACGTACATATGGTTTGTAACATGGTTTTATTGAAAATATTTTCTCACAATATTAGAGGCATACAAAGTTCTGCGTTTGAGACTAGCTGTTCGCGGACGTGTTGGTTTTGGAACTCCTTTACGGTCTTAACAATTACAGAGACGCCCAAAGCGTTTTTGTCATGTGGGTTTTATCCATGCCCATTGATGGTGGTCCAAATTAAAGCTGAAAACCATTGAAAATACTTAACAAGTTTAAAATACAAACCCATTACACGTTAAAAATAAATAACGCTTAGGGGGCGTCTGGGTAGCTCGGTCGGTTAAGGGTCCGACTCTTGATTTCAGCTCGGGTCATGATCTCGCAATTATGAGATCGAGGCCCGGGTCAGGTCCTGTGCGGGGCGTGGAGCCTGCTAGGGATTCTCTCCCTCTCTCTGCCCTTCTCCTGCTCGCACGTGCGTACGCTCACTTTCTCTCTCTCAAAAATAAATAAATAAATAACATGAAAAGAATGATTTTCCAAAACAAAGATGAATTTTTTAAAAAGGAGAGGGGCAAAGAGAGGGAGACACAGAATCGGAAGTGGGCTCCAGGCTCCAGGCTCCGAGCCGTCAGCACAGAGCTCAGCACGAGGCTCGAACGCATGAACGTGAGATCATGGCCTGAGCCAAAGTCGGATGCTTAACCGACTGAGCCACCTGGGCCCCCATCTGTTGGAACTTTTCTTGCAGCACCTCGGTTTTGCCATCACCTCGAAGTATGCTTTGTCCGGTCAGAGCACAGACTGAGGACGTCAAGTGTCCTCTGAAAGAAGCCTTGGGACAGAGATCAGCCTTCTAAGCATTTTCTAAAATACCATCATTGGACAAGACCAGTGACCTTCGGCCTCAGGTGGGCTTCCCCGTCCGTTCACAGAAGCAGAGAAATATAACTTCAGAAACAAAACGTAGGTGACATCTCGGACAACGAGGGCGGGGGGCTGCTCTCAGTCACTGTCCGTCCCCCAAATCCCAAAACGAGGAAGCTGTGCGAGGAGCTCAGAACCGCCGGGCCCCTGGGTTCTTACATGGGACACGGCGCCCCGCTCCTCCCCCCGAAATCTGTCTTCTTCCCAACAAGGCGCCTCGTAGCTGCGCCCAACCCATGTGCCCACAGCTGAAGACGTCACGCAGGCACCCAGGCGGTCCCTCCCTGAAACAACTTCCCCAAAGCAGTTTCTAGAAGCACGCTCCAGGCCGGCTGGGCTTACCTGTACTTCAAGAGCAGTTTCAGCACCACCGAGCGGATGACCGGGGTCTTATCCACGACGTCATCGAACGGGGAGAGAGACTTTGTGTGTTCACGATGTCCTTAAACCAGAGAGAGAGAGGGAGGCGGCTCATTGCTCACAGGGGACACAAAAAAGTCAGACGGCGGAGCGAATCCTTCCGTCTACGGGAACGAGGCAACTTACTCTGGAAAGTATCTCTTAAGAGCTCCTTTTGCACGAAGAGTAAGTTTAGCAGCACGTCTATCACCTCCTTCTCCGGCGGGGCGCTATCCTTGAAGCATATGGTGGTCACCAGGTCTATGAAGAAACCGTTGCACAGTTGCCGGATACAGGCGTGCTTCCTGACGGCGTCCCTGGGGAAGGGCGGGAGGCGCGGTGAGTGCGCTCGGAGCGGGCGCTCCAGGTCCCCGCGCGCGGGCCGGGCATCTCGTGTTCGTCAGTAAAGAGACACACGCATCTCCGTACGGGGCCGCGAGCCGCGCGCCAACTGCCGGACGGTGTGCAGACTCATCCGTCTCTAGGGGCACGGTGATCATTCGCACCTGCCAGCAATGCCCTTTCTTCCTAAAGTCTGCAAGGACCCTGCCCGCTGGGCTGGCCGTGTGCCCGCCTTCGGGAACCATCGGAGAGCGGGGGGAGGGGAAGGTTGCCGAGTCAGGGATAGCAGAGTGGAAGGCTGCCGAGCCCACAGAGGTACCACTACCACGGAGAGCAAAGAGCAGGCAGCCAGGCACAAGCTGGCTTTGCCCTGGGGTCGTGGGAGGCAAACTCCTTTCTCTCCTCGGGTGTCTTGTGATGGTTTTATCTAACTTAGACTCTGTGGTTTATTTCCTCTAATCACATTATCTCTCAAATCTATGCTCCCGTGTGTCTTGGGGAGAGAATCATTTTGCGACACTGGGTGCTTATGAAGTTACACAAACGGCCGTCTCGCTTAGGAGGGTTCTCTGAAGTCAGGTGTTCAGGTTTTATTTAAAAAAAATTTTTTTAATGTTTATTTCTGAGAGAGAGAGAGAGAGAGAGAGAGAGAGCGAGAGAGAGCAGGGAGGAGCAGAGAGTGAGGGAGATACAGAATCTGAAGCAGGCTCCAGGCTCTGAGCTGTCAGCACAGAGCCTGACGCGGGACTTGAACCCACGAACCATGAGATCATGACCTGAGCCGAAGTCAGACGCTTAACCGCCTGAGCCCCCCAGGCACCCCTGAGGTCAGGTTTTCTAAGGTTAATACCGTTTATATTTATGAATACTGTACTTGCGAAAAAAGGAAGAAAGAGGAAGCTTCTTAAGAGAAAGGGCGATTACCTGTGCTCTTGGGACGGGGCTGGAGAGAAGCCTTCGGGCAAGTCCGTTAAGCACAAAGGGCATCTCAGCTGGCCTGTGATGAGCCAGAACTTGACGCAGGCCAAGCAGAACACGTGGTCACAGGGCAGGCACACCGGGTCCTGCGCGTCCCCCAGGCAGACGGGGCACGGCTGGATCTCAACCCTAGGGCGCGAGAAGGGGAGCGGTTCTGAAGCCACAAGCACCGTGTGTGCCGAGCTGTCCCCCGCAGGGACCCCGAACCGGAGGTCTCACCTGGCGAGGGTCTTGCTGACCTGGTCCTTACACTTACGAAGAGTGGCCATCACGGCGACGAACGGTCTATACGTCTTGATGTCGGAGCTCTCCTGCAGACACTGAAGGACGGCGGGCGGTGACGAG
This sequence comes from Paguma larvata, assembly GCA_030068075.1. Taxonomy (NCBI): domain Eukaryota; kingdom Metazoa; phylum Chordata; class Mammalia; order Carnivora; family Viverridae; genus Paguma; species Paguma larvata. The sequence continues at coordinate 25,654,828 of CM057843.1, forward strand.
GGCGTCAGTGAGCAGCGAGGAAGGGCTGCCACCCCGACGTTCCCCGGGGTGACACGGGGCACACGCCGGACACCTCGGGCCGCTGGCTGGAGTTGGGCACTGGGGTTGTCGTTCTGCCCGCGGGGTAAGGCCTTTCTGTTTCTAGCAGTTTCTCTAGCTTTGAATGCCCTTTATCGTCATGCCATTTTTTTGGGAGGGGACAAGACTCACAGCTGGGGCTTCCCCCCCTCCCTCTCTCTGTAAGGTTTACACTTCCGCTCTTGTTCTGAGAGATTTCCAACTTTAAACGATAACATAAAGACCGTGTGGGTCCACCACCAAGCTTTAAGAGGTCTTAGCATTTTTCGAATATCTGCTTTAGATTAGGTTTTTAAGAAACCAACCGCGTGGCAGATACAGTCGCGTGGCAGATATAGCCGTAACTCCACGCGTGCCCTTCTGATAACATTTCCCTTCCCCGCGCACAGAGGACCACCTCCTGAGAGTCCTACGTCTAGCACATTCGCACGCGTTGTTTTGAATGTTTTTTTTTTTTTAATTTTTTTAATGTTTATTTATTTTTGAGAGAAAGTGACAGTGTGAGTAGGGGAGGGCAGAAAGAGGGAGACACAGAATCTGAAGCAGGCTCCAGGCTCTGAGCTGTCAGCACAGAGCCCGACGCGGGGCTCGAACCCACAGACCGTGAGATCATGACCTGAGCCAAAGTCGGACGCTCAACCAATTGAGCCACCCAGGCACCCCTTGAATGTTTTTAAACGCTGCCTCAGTTACATCGTGCCGTGCCCGAGCCCGAGTTAGTGTTTAACGGGGACAGACTTTCAGGTTTGCGAGATGGAGGAGCTGTGGAGACGAGAGAGTGGGGACGGCTGTGCGACAGGGTGCGTACTTCGTGCCCCTGCGTCGTACACCTAAAGGCGGTTAAAATGGAAAATTTTATGCGATGTGTCTCTTACCACAATGAAAAAAATGGCAGTAGTCTAGGGACTGGGCGGTGGGTGGTAAGGGTGGGGTCGTTACAGACGGGAAAGTCAAGGAAACATCTGGTGAGACTGTCATCTGTGACACCGTGGAAGGCGAATCACGGAGCAGGAGAACGACCTCCCTCCCTGCCTCTGTCTGTCCGTCTGTCTGTCTCTACGTATCTACCTACCTCTATCCACCCATCCGCCCATCCACCCATCCATCTTTTGTAACAAAACTGAGAAAGCTCAGAATATCCACCTTTTTGCAGCTTTTACCAGAGTCCGTGGGAGCCTTTGCTGCCTGTTAGCGCCTGCTAATTGTGGGGCTGCCTCATGAGCAGAGAAGGGGTGAGGCCCCTTGCCTTTCCCGCTTAAGACTTTCTTCCGGCCAGACCACAGGAGTCGGCCTTTCGGGCAATGCGAGTGGCCTCAAGGCTGTCCTTGGAGGGGACGAGCAGAGCCGGAGGCCATCAACGCAAGTGTCTTCGGGTGTGAAAATGAATTCGAGAAGGCCATGGCCGGGGCCACTTGCACTTGGGGCTGACTAGAAAGAAACCAGCCAGAAAGCCACTAAGTTTCTGAGGAACACAGTCCCACAAGCCGGGCCTGATGAAGCCGGGGTGTGTGCACACAGGCGTGCAGGGGCCGGGTGACTTATCTCTTGGCTCTCTGGTCACCCGGCCATCAGGGGCCACGCGGGCCTGGCCTTTGTGCGGGAAGAAGGGTGCCACGCGTGCCTGGACGGCCGCCCGGGGTGTGGAGGCCAGCGTTTTCTAGAGTTCTTTCCCACTCTTGCCTCCATGAAAACAGCTCCAGGCTCTACCTGGCCGGAGCACGCCACCAGAGGCCTCTCCGCCTCCTCGGCGGCCAGGCAGGGTCATGACTACGCTCAGGGCCCCGAGCCGAGACCTCAAGAGGGCGGACACGTTCTGGGCTGTGCGCCCAGACCTGGCGCTCCCGAGAGGCAGGTGATCAAACAACTGAACACACAGCTTAACGGCCGAGGCGGGGCGATCACGCCCCTCTGCACTTGCAGGCACAGAGCCGGAAGGAAGGTCGCCCTGCAGGTCAGGGCAGGGGATGCCGGGAGCTCCCGCGTCCCGGGAAGAGGCGCGTGCGCTGCGAGCTGAGCCCGGGCGCTCACCTTGTTCAGCAGGAAGACGTACTCGGTCACCAGCTCGCGCAGCTCAGGAATCTGGCTCTCGATTCCCAGGAGCACGTGTTCCACGAACAGGGCCACAGGGAAAATGCGGTTCCAGTGGGTTCTGTAAGAGCGGCGGTCGGTCACTGGGCGGGGACAGTAGCGCCTGAGACCCCAGGACGAGGGCGCAGGCACCGTGAGGGACGCAGTGAAGGCAGACAGAAGATTCCAGGAGGAGCCCTTTGCCGACCCTGGGACCGTAGGATCTGCTGCCCCCCTTTCCACACGCCCCCCCACCCCGCACCCCCGGTGCTCCCCAAATGCCCTGTCATCCATTGCGTCTCCAGCACCGGCGCGACGCCTGGCGGCAAAGAAGGCTCAGCGGACACGAAGCGAGTGAGTGAGGAGAGGACCCTCTCCTGCGGCAAGAGAGCGCCGTGAGCCCGCGGGGAAGGGGTTGGTGGGGGCCGGGCGCCTGGCCTCACCTGACCTCCCGGATGACGTCTCTGGCCACCGCCCCACAGCTCTGCAGGTACGCGTCCGAGCACAGGAGCTCCAGCGGCATGGACAGGCTCTTCACCGTCTGGAGCCAAGCCTGGGGGCTGGGCTTCAGGAGGTCTCTCGTCAGCATCTCCGTGCAGGCCATCGCTGCGAAGGCGTCCAGAGTCTGGCGGAAGGGGGCGGGGACAGAGGACAAACCCCTGACTAAGCAGCGCCCCTCCCGTGGCTGCTCTGGACCCTGAGCCCAGGGGTCCAGGCTGTGAGCCCAACGTGACCTCCTGTTCGAGGCTCATTGTCTCTTCCTCCCTCTGTCCCGGGTCAGATGTGTTAGTGGACACGCGGCCGGGAAGGGGTCTCCTGCGCAGGACACGGCACCCGAGCTTTCCTGTCCCCGGCGGCCGTGGAAGCACCGTCCACCCGCCCTCCGCCGGCCCGGGAAGGCCAAGCCCTGACCGCGAGCACCGCCGTCCCCCGGAGAGGCCGTACCAGCTCCGGTCCATCCAGTCTGTCGTTCCTCGCGGTTCCCATGATGTTGTAAAGTAACATCTGCAGGATCTGGGGGTAGATGGTCAGGATTCTGGAGAAGTTCTGCAGCCGGTTCCGGAAGTGCTGATAAGCGAGGTGCACCCAGGGTAAGGAGACCCTTTCCTGCGGCCTCGGGGCGTGCAGCTGGCAGATGCAGGACCACAGGGCCACCTGCAAAATCTGGGACGAGAAACAGGCTTTTAGTGCATCCTCATGCATGGAGAAGCAAAGCAAAAGCAGCATTTTCACGGTGGAAATTCCAACCGCTCAAAAATGACAAAGAGACACTTAAAAGTCACGCATACTGTGACCACCCCTCGGTAAGTTTGGTGTCACCCCGTCTAGGCATTTTCTTATCCATACCCTGTCGCCGTTTTGTCCTTGAATTATGACCACGGCATATTTCTGATTTTTTTCCCCACTTAGCTTCGCACTGTGAACGCTTCTCTGTTGTTAAATTCGCTAGCAGAATGTCACTGTGAAGGTGTGAGCCCGTGAAAACAGCCAGTCACCAATCAGACGGCTGTAACTTAACCTGACCTTTAATTACGGACAACTAAATGGTTTCTTTTTTTTTTTTTCCATTTGAAGAAACAAGCTACGGATGAAATGTTTGTCCGCGTCTGTCATACTCCTGGGACAAAACCAGCAGTTAAGACTTTCTAAGGGTCTCAGTCCCACCTTCCAGACTCTTCCAGAAGCACGTGCTGGTTCACAGCACCATCTGTAATGGTGGGGCTTTGGCGTCCAATTAAAAACCAGTCTTGGGACGCCTGGGGGGCTCAGTCAGTTAAACGTCAGACTGCAGCTCAGGTCGTGAAAGTATCCTAACTTCCACTGGAATTTCAGTTAGTTATTACCTGTAGTGGCCAGTTAAATATGTATCTAATTTTCTTCAAGAGAGACTCCACATTTGGAAAGAAGGTGTTAAAAATAATAAAGTAAAATAAAAGTTAAGTAAGAAGGTGTTACAGGGAAATTGGAGGTCTCTCTGGAGTGAATGGAGAGTCCGTGATCCAGGGGCCCCCGGGCAGGGGGACGAGGGTGGAGGAACGGCCCCCGAGTCTGTGGCCCAGCGCAGGACACCAGCGCCCCTGTCCCCACCGCCCCAGAGCGAGCGCTTACCTTCAGTTCTTCCCACGTGGACACTCTCATCGTCAAGAGCAGGAAGTCCTTTATGTAGCACCGGAACAGGTCCTGCTGCTGCTCCGCGCTGAGCCGGGCGAGGAGGCCGCCCAGAGGCGTCTGCTCAAAGATCTCCACCAACTTCTTCGATAGTCCTGCAGGGCAGGGCAAAGAAGGGCACGGAGGGAGAGCATGAGGCGAGGCTCCCGGCCGGCGGTCAGAACGCCCAGTGTCTCCTGGGGAAGGACGAGGCCCCGCCGAACGGCAGCTCCCGGCAAACGGGAGTGGGCCGCACGGTTTAACAGCCGTTTCTAGACACCTCGGACGTGTTTCCAGCGGAATAACAAACAAAGGCAGGAGCCCCACTCGACGTATAGGACACATATTTGGTTTCGGTCCCCAACAGCCTGGCCGGCCCCGAAGGGGTAAACCGATCAGAGACAGAGGAGGCTGCACGTGTAGCAGATGATGTCTCGCTTCGGGAACCCTAGCATCCAAGCGGGTCAGCAGTGAGGGGGCTGCCCTCCGGGGGCTGGGCTCGCACTCGGTTCACACCAGGAAGAGCTGCCTCCGGGGGAGAGTGCCGGCCCGCAAGCCCCACGGGCTCACGGGAGAGCAGGGTCAGTACGGGCACGGCCTCGAAAAAGGAAATACTCCTTCCTCAGGACCCGGACTGCTTCGGTTTGCTCCGCAAACATGGCAGCAAGTAAGTTCATCTTCAAGTATTTTGACCTGTTTTTTTTTGTTTATTTTTGAGAGAGACAGACAGACAGAGCATGAGCAGGTGAGGGGCAGAGAGAGAGGGAGACGCAGAATCCGAAGCAGGCTCCAGGCTCCGAGCTGTCAGCACAGAGCCCGACGTAGGGCTGGAACTCACAAACCGCGAGATCACGACCTGAGCCAAAGTTGGATGTCTGACTGAGCCACTCAGGAGCCCCTGATCTAGTTTTCTTAAAGGCAATACTATAAGCAAGCTTTGAAAAGACTACTTCATGCATGAACGATGGAAAGATGACTTTTCCAAAGCGTGCATTGTCCCTGGTTTTCCCAGGATGCCTCTGGCCAGGCTGCTTGACCTGTGACAGCAGAGCAAGGAGCCGAGCGGCTCCCAAGGACGCTGACCGCTAAGTTTGGAAGAAGCTACTCCACTAAGGTGGCTGGCGCTGTTGGGAAAGGCTCAACTAGGGCCGTTTCCTGAGTCCTGATGCCCGAGTGTCCGGAAGCTTCCAAATGGGAATGACGCACTTACGACGGGGAGCCAGCACACGTCGCGTGTCACCGCACCCTCGGGGGCTCACCTTCAGCTCCGGTGGCGTACTGAGCCTGCGCCCGCAGCTCCTCCAGGAAGTCTCTGATTCTCCAGCTAAACGGCACATCGTTGGAGACGTCCTCCGGCGGCGTCGTGTAGTTCTGCACCATGATGTAGGGCATCTCGCTTTTAGATCTGCGGCCGGGCAGAGGGTCCGTGAGTTGTCGCTCAAGAGACAGCCCCGCCCCTGGTGCCACTTCCCCTCCCCGCTCAACAGCGCATGTGCCTACAAGGCTACGGACAGACGGCCCGGTGGCCTGGACCACCGCCCAGGGCTTGTGTTACAGACGAACGCAAGCACGTCCCTCTGTGTCATCTCTGTTTCCCAGACAACCAAAGAAGGCCGGGAAGAGTCAAGCAGGCTGCCCAAAGTCTGGGGCAGAACCCGGCCGTACGATGCCCGGCCCTCCCCTGGCTCTCTGCCTCTGCACACAGACCCTTTCCCTCGGGGTCCACCGTGCCCTGTCGCCTAAACAAGTGTTTCCACTCGAGCTCCACAATCCCACGCACTCGCCTGTTCTTTACTCACCCGGCCTCCAAAGCTGAAGCCCCTGAAATCCACAGAGGAAGCTTTTGGGAGGCCGGCTGAGAGCGAGCCGTGCGAGGGCAGGCCCGGGGCAGGGCAAGCGGGTCCCGCCACGGGGCGAGGGACAGGGAGGGCCGCACGGACCAAAGGGCTCTCTGGAGCACAGCCTGGCCGATAGGGATGAGGCCGAAGCTGGCCGTTTTGCCTGGGACGGGACGCTGAAAGCAGGGCCACGAGAAAGGGAGTGAAATGAGGAATTCTCAGAACTTTCAAGAACCCTCGTTTCTTACAGCAATGCTGTCTCCCTTCGGCTGCAAACGGACCCAGCATTTTTTAATTTTTAATTTTAGAGAGAGCGCATGCGCACACGAGAGTGGGCAGGGGCGGAAGAGAAAGAATCTTAAGCAGGCTCCGAGCTCGGCACTCACAGCCCGACGTGGGGCTGGGTCCCACGAACCGTGAGATCGTGACCTGAGCCGAAATCAAGACTGCGACGCTTGACCGACTAAGCCCCCCGGGCGCCCCAGATCCAGCATTTAAAATAAATGTGATTCTGAAGCCGATGCCTACACGTCACCAGCCTCTCGGCGGGGCGTACGAAGCCTGCGGCCGCCTTCCCACAAGAAAGAAACTCTCCTATTCACCTCACGTCGGCTGTCACAAGAGGAATGTTCAGAAGCTTGACGTCACAGAAAATAAACATCCAAAGATCTCTCGTCCAGGACGGGGTGTCCGGTCTGACCAGCAGCTCGAGGTTGCTGTCTCTGTCGAGGACGGACACCATGCTCGCCAGCAGCGGGGTCACCACACCCTGCACCCGCTTCCAGAGGGCGTGCCTGCAGCGGGGGAGAGAGGAGACGGCGGTCCCGCTCAGCGGGGCAGGGTGGGACCCTCCCCCCTGCGGACATTCGGTCCCTCGTCCCCCAGACGTCTGGTCCACCGACCCCACACCCCAGCTCTGGAAGCACACGAACGCCGCCATCGTTTTTAACCGCCGGAAGCAAAAGCCACAGGTAGGAAAGGACTGGAGGCAAGGCCGCGATGGCCCTTATTCTGCGCTGAATCGGTTTCCCGGAGTAGCATCTGTTGTATTTTATTAACTAGCTATTTCCCCAGAGCAAGTCATCCAAGCTCTCTAAAGAAAATCGGGGGGCGCCTGGGGGACTCAGTCGGTTACAAATCCGACTTCAGCTCAGGTCATGATCTCACGGACTGTGGGTTTGAGCCCCGTGTTGGGTTCTGTGCTGACGGCTCAGAGCCTGGAGCCTGCTTCGGATTCTGTGTCTCCTCCCTCTGTTCCTCCCCCACTCGCATTCTCTCTCTCTCTCTCTCTCTCTCAAAAATAAAGATAAAAAAAAAACAGAAAAGAAAATCGGGACCACATTCATTTGGGGAAAAAAAATAAACGTTATTTTAAGAAAAAAACAACAGTTGTAGGGAGCAGATAATAAGGTACAGGGCAACACAAACGCGTTCCGGTCAAGTTAAGTGGGAAAATCCACGCTTCTCTGAAACCCGGCTTTTGTTGGTGTGTGGGTACACGGGACGCAGGAGTCGTTATTACTACACACATCTCCCTGCTCACGCTGCCTTTGTCGTACTTTGTTACAATGATGTTTATGCCTACTCAGAAGCTCTGCAGTACGCCACAAGGAAGCTACTGCTAGGTAATTAACACTGGGGAGGAGTCAGGCTCCAGAGCAAAGAGAAGAGCATGCGGCGTGCAGGAACCTGCGGAGAATTCACGGGCGTCTGTGCGGACGCAAAGCACGCTAACGGTCAAGACAGCACTGGATTCACGGAAAAAACGCCCCAGTAGAAAGCGTGTAGGATTCCCCCGGAGGAAAGGCAGAAGCCGGCCTCGGGCGGGAGGCGACGGTGTGTCTGGGCAGGAATGTAGACTTCGGGTGTCGGGGAGAACCAAGACCATCACGACCTGGATTTTTTTTTAATTTTTTTTTAATGTTTGTATTTTTATTTTTGAGAGAGAGAGAGACAGAGCAGGAGCAGGAGAAGGGCAGAGAGAGAGGGAGACACAGAATCCGAAGCAGGCTCCAGGCTCTGAGCCGTCAGATCATGACCTGAGCTGAAGTCGGCTGCTCAACTGACTGAGCCCCCTGGGCGCCCCTGGATTTTTTTTTTTTAATGTTTATTTATTTTTGAGAGACATAGAGGCACAGCATGAACAGGGGAAGGGCAGAGAGAGAGGGAGACACAGAACTGGAAGCAGGCTCCAGGCTCTGAGCCATCAGCACAGAGCCCGACGCGGGGCTCAAACTCACAGACTGCGAGATCATGACCTGAGCTGAAGTCGGCCGCCCAACCGACTGAGCCACCCAGGCGCCCTGGATTTTCTTTTTTAATGTTTGTTTATTTTTGACAGGGTGGAAGGGAGAAAGCGGCGGAGGGCCAGAGAGAGAGGGAGACCCAGAATCCGAAGCAGGCTCCAGGCTCCATGCTGTCAGCACAGAGCCCGACACGGGGCTTGAAATCAGGAACTGTGAGATCATGACCTGAGCCGAAGTCAGACACTTAACCGACTGAGCCGCCCAGGTGCCCCAATGATTTGGATTTTAATCCTGAGAGGGGAAAAGACTTAGGTCCCAAGGACACAGACAGTAAAGAGAGCGGCCCCCAAAGGCTTGTGAGAGTGGGCTAACAGCCTCCAGAGCCCTCCTGACTCCGGAGGCCGGTGAGCCACAGCTGTGGCCCGACCACTCCACCGGGTGCGTTCAGACACCACCAGTGACTGCTGAGGGGTGGGCCAGTCTCAACGCTACAGCCAACAGCAGAGCAGTGACCAGTGGGCACCCCAGGCACCGATCTGGACACCTGGCAAGTGTGGGAAGTTTGGCAGTTAGAGGGGTGATATGAAGGAGAAACCAAAAAAGCAGCTTCTAAGGATTACTGATGTGAAATTAAATATAAGATGACATCAGTGAGGGGCGCCCGGGGGCTCGGTCGGCTGGGCGGCCGACTTCGGCTCAGGTCATGACCTCGAGGTTCATGGGTTTGAGCCCCTCGTTGGGCTCTGTGCTGATGGCTCAGAGCCTGGGACCTGCTTCGGATTCTGTCTCCTTCTCTCTCTGCCCCTGCCCCACTCGTACGGTTTCTCTCTCAAAAATTAATAAAAATTAAAAAAATTAAAAATAAATCTGTAAGGAATAACCAAGGGAAATGACCCACATTAATATCTGATCTTATAAAATCCCTAACTCAGAAAGTGTTAAGTGGGAAAGAAATTAAGGACAACAAGAGACAAAAATAGAAGCAACGAAACCGGCACCAGAACTCGGGGGGCTCCCACATTTCCCACCAGCCCATCGCACAGAGGCAGGGTCCCCGAGGCCACACCGATCATGGCTGGGGAAGACTGGACCCGTGTGAGTTCAGATGAGCGGAACGTTCCTTCGGAAGCGAGGAACTGGGGCACAAGGATGTGTGACCAGCCTAAGAGGACCCTGCAGACCCGGGGCAGCTGACCCTTCCCTGTGGGACCCGCCGTGTCCCACCTCCCTCCATGACACCGGGTGCCTTGGCTCGGGCCTGAGAAAATGGTCCCGGATTTACGGAAGAAGGACCTCGGGCAATTCGGGAACACTCCCGGACCCGACGTCTGCATTACCGAGTGACCTCGACTGAGCAGCAGGCCTGGGAAAACCACTCCCCTCCTGTCCCTGTCTGTCCCCTTCTCCAGAACCTACAACAGCAGCCATTCCTGTGCACGACCAGGCCCGTCCGGGTTGACGCCCTGCAGGGGACACACGCTCTGCTTTGTAAGTTCGGTGCTGTTGCCATGCCGCACCGTGAACACACAGATGCGGAGACGAGAGTCTAGGGAACCCCATCTGACCTCCGCCCAGACCACCTGCCCCTTTGGGGAAAACGAGCGACCGCTGCGAACCGCTCGGAGCTTTGGGACCAAGCGTGTGGACGAGCGGGCCTCGGCCCCCCTGGCGCCCCCGGCTGTACCTGAACGTGCCGGCCTCCTGGAGGGCGTCCTGGTTGGAGGCCTCCCGCGTCACCCACTCCCTCATGTTGAACAGGCACCGGTCTTCCTGCTGCTTCAGGAGCACGTAGAGGCGCGCCTTGGACGCCCTCGAGAAAGCGGCTGCAGCGGGGCAGACGACACGTGTCTGGGGCATCCCCACGGGCACCGAGTGGCGGGCTCTGCCGGGCGTCCCGGCCCCGCCCCCAGGTGCTGCCCCCAGGCCCCGTACCTTTGACCTCGTCGTCCCCGTCCAGGAGGCCGAGGAGGATCTCCACGCGCCGCATGCTGCGCTGGCGGCCGTCCTGGTCGCGGAGCATGCCCACGGCACTCTGCACGCAGCTCCGCAGCAGGCTGGTGGTGTCCACGACCTGCTCGGGCCACGGGGACGGTCAGGCCTCCCCGTCCCTGCCAGGGGCTGTGGGCGCCCGGGGACCCCGCCGGGTCAGATCCCGCCGCGGCTGGGGGCCTCGACCCCAGGAAACAAGCAGGAGGGGACTAAGCGTGGGGCAGCCCGGCGTCCCAGATGGCCGAGAACTAGAAAGAGCCGGAACTCACCTGGCTCCCGCCCGGCTCAGTGCTGCCCATCACCTCCGGGCCTTCCGTCCCCAGGAACTCCTCTGTCGCCTCCCCTGACCCGGCAGCTTCAGTTTCCATCGGCTCCTCCCGGCGGTCTCCGGCCCCGTGTCCCGTCTCCACTGCAACAGAAGCACGACAGGCCGCTGAGAAAGGGAGCTGCATGCGGGCGCTTCCCCGCCGGCCTCCCTGGACCCTCACCCCTGCGGCGGGTCACACAGGCTGGCCTCCGACAGGCCCGGGCCACGGGCTCCACCAGCAGCAACCCTCCCTCCTGTCTTGGGCTTGTGCGGCCAGCACGGGGTGCCGGCGACCAGAATCCGACACTCGGCAGAGGCCCCGTGTCATAGCCTGACGCGTCCACCGTGACCCACCTTCCCATGAGGGCATGATGACCTGAGCCTGGCCTTGGAAGCAGCGGACGGCACTCTGGGACTTGTCCCCCGTCAGGGCAGGGGGACCCGAGGGGGACGAGAGCGGAGTCTTGCACCTCCCTGCTCCCCCGTGCCCCCGAACACCACTCCTCCCACTGTCCCGCCTTCGTCCCCAAAGGCGTCCTCCGGACTTACACCCAGAGTTCTCTTCTGGCTTAAACAGCTGGCTGATGGTCACGTCCTGCAACTTCGTCACGTCCGAAACCATGACCGTGGACTTGTGGAGGTCGTCGATGTGCACGGACTGCCACAGCCCTGTGAGGAGGAAAGCCGCTGAGAACGTCCCCGTGTCCCACTGCTTTTCCTGCTGTCCTCTTGTCGGCCACAAGCAGGGACACGCCACAGGTCCTGAAGTTTAAATACACTGCTGCTCAGGGGCGCTTGGGGGGCTCAGTCAGTTAAGTGTCCGGGTTCGGATCAGGTCACGATCTCATGGCTCACGGATTCGAACCCCGTGTCGGGCTCTGTGCTGACGGCTCAGAGCCTGGAGCCTGCTTCGGATTCTGTGTCTCCCTCTCTCTCTGCCCCTCCCCTGCTTGTGCTCTTTCTCTCTCTCAAAAATAAATAAAGATTAAAAAAAATTTTTAAATACACCCGCTGCTGAATGACTTGTACCCTTCGGTCCGGACTCTGGCTCACACGCAGAAACCACCCGACCCTGGTATCCGTGCCAACAACCGTAACGCAGACGGCAGTCGTAAGGATGAAAAGAGCTACTTTCTTTAAGTTAACTGATTAACTTTGAGAGAGACAGAGAGTGCATGAGCAGGGGAGAAGAGAGAGAGAAGGAGAGAGAGAACCCCAAGCAGGCTCTGCGCTGTCAGAGCAGAGCCCAACGTGGGGCTCGAATTCACAAACCCTGAGATCACGACCTGAGCCGAAACCACCGAGAGTCGGATGTTTAACCGGCTGAGCCCTCCAGGACCCCGGGTTTTGATTCTTTTTATGTTTGTACACTGGCCGCATCATAGCTAGTAGAGGGGCGTGGGAAACTGGCGGGCTCAACCTCCCGTTACCTAGGACACCCCTAAAGTAAACTGTCATTTGCCAATTTCTAGAATGCCAATTTTCTTATACACAAAATAATCGGAGACCGGTTCTTCAGAAGAAAAACAGAGGCTTGAGATAGCATTCCCTGCCCCCAGCCAGAAACAGGAGTAAAGTGTCAGTGCTTCCGGAACTATGCCAGTCGGGAGGGTCTTCTCTGGGCTGTCCAGGTAGCGAAAGGCAAGGAGCCAGGGAGAGTAACCGAGTGCTTCTCTCCCGGTCAGCAGGGGTCCTGCGGGCTGCCGCAGCAAGCCAGAGACCCGTGTTTCCTGCGGCGACCCGGGTTAAGAAGTTTAACTGCATCCGAACCGCGTCTTGTTGGGACCGACACCGGCGCTCTGATGGCGGGCTTGCACGCCGCAGGCGCAGGTCAGGAAGAACTCACACGTCACCCGCACAAGCAAATTCACTGCGGTTTCCAGCCTACCCCCGTGGAAGCCCACGTAAGACGCTCCGCTCTCTATCCGGGACAGTTTCGTGATGAAATAGACGAAGACGCAGTCCTGGTGGCCTTGGGTCTTGTTGATTTCATTCATGGCAGAATACCTGTTTGAACACAACCAGGCAAAGACGAAGCAGGTCAAAACAAAACAAAACGAAACCCAGGCGAATAAACGAAGCCAGCGCTGGGGAAGTGCCGGACGCCCCTGAGAGCAGTCAGGTTCAATCTTCCCTCACTTTAGCTTCATTCATTTTTTAACGTTCATTTAATTTTAAGAGAGAGAGAGGCAGAGCACGAGCAGGGAGGGGGAGAGAGAAGGAGACACAGAATCCGAAGCAGCTCCAGGCTCGGAGCTGTCAGCCCGACGTGGGGCTCGAACCCACGAACTGAAGTCAGATGCTCAGCCGACCGGGCCACCCAGGCGCCCCATCGTGTCTTGTTAGCTTTAGGTACATTTCGTACCCTTCTGCCCGTGCGTCCTCTCAGCGGGGAAGAGGGCAACCTCCCTGTTCCCGCGTCCCCCTGCTTGGAAGCGACCAGGAGCCTGTTCTTGCAACCCTCCGTGGGCCTGCTCGGAGGCCGCTAGGGGTGAGGCTGGCTGAACTTCCATCTTGAGAAACAGAGTTCTGTGAGCTCACGACCGTGCTATCCAATACAGAAATCACTTCTCCCCGAACTTAAGTACTAAGGGAACCACAGTTAATTCCAAAAGTACCAGATTTCCACTATACTAATATCACAAAAATGTCCAATAAATACAAATGAAAGCTTCTATTTACCACAATTGCCCTTGAACTTGCGAAACATTCAAATCATGTAATTTAGGGGCCCCTGGGTGGCTCAGTCCATTGAGCGTCTGACCTCACCTCAGGTCATGATATCACGGTTCATGAGTTTGAACCCCAAGTTGGGCTCTGCGCCGACAGCGCGGAGCCTGCTTGGGATTCTCTCTCCTTCTCTCTCTCTGCCCATCCCCGACTCTTTCTCAAAAATAAACATTAAAAAATTTTTTTAAATCATGTAATTTAAAATTAACAATTAACAAGGCATGTCTACAGACATATGCTTCTAGGATATTCCTTTTTTTTTTTTAGTTAATTTATTTTTTTGAGAGTGCACACACACACAAATGGGAGAGGGGCAGAAAAAGAGAGAGAATCCCAAGCAGGTTCTGTGCCGTCAGTGCAGAGGCCAACTTAGGGGCTTGAACCCATGAACTGTGAGATCGTGACCTGAGCTGAAATCGAGTTGGACGCTTAACCAACTGAGCCACCAGGCGCCCCGAGGACATTCTATTATAGCCTACCAATATCCTATTATTTTCACCTCTTGGCATTTTACCATTGTTGCCTTGTTTTAGCCTTTTCTGCAGCCCACATTCCGCGGGGAATGAAAAGTGAGAACCTCTTATTTTTATTTTTTTGTTAACTCTGGCACTATGCTGTTGGCAGGGAAGAAACTCTTCAGGAAGTCCTGGATAAAAGTTGGGCTTTCTGGGGAGTTTCTGAGCAAAATAACGAGCACGTACTTAGCTGAGGCAATGAGCTGGGCACTGCGGACTCCGTCTTCAAAATCCGTTTGGACGATGAGGATCTTACACCTGGCTGCATCGGTTAAGCAGTTTCTGGAAGAAAAAGGAAGTTATCCCTCCTGAGAGATGGACGATGAATCTCCCCCAGACCGACGGGAAAGAGTGACTTGGGGGAAGTTCTCCTCTCCTCTGTGTGAGCGGACGAGCCAGGGGAGAGCGAGTGAACCCCGGGAAATGCTTCCCTAATGAGATCAAGGGACACTCCCCCCCCACCGCTGCCCCCCAGAAGGATGCCTACGCAGAAGGCAGAGAGACGAGGGGGGACCGGAAGTATGGAACAACCACCCTTTTCGGTCACGCGTTTTTGGCGTTCGTGAACCAGTGCTGGTGACAGCCTGGTGGCCCCTGCAGCCACGTCAGGGCTGGAGGTGGAGGGGACAGGGAGGGAAGGCGGGAGTCTCACTGGACTTCTCTGAGGAATGAGCCCTCGGTGTCGAACTTCTGCAGAGACAGGATCGTGGCCTTCGGAGCTCCGTCCTTCCCTCCGGATTCCAAAATTTCGCAGTCACGGCTGGTCAGCAGTCTGGAGAAAGTGGTGATCTAGAGAGGCAGGAAATGCAAGTTCTCTGAGAGAGTTCAAGGGCAGGTTTGCAGGTCCGCCGGGTTTAGGTCCTAGAGCCGTGAGGAGGTTTAGCAAAACTTTCTACGGGCTCAGCATGCGTCGTGCGGCTGGTACACAGAAAAGAGTCCAAACCCAGAGGAGGTTTTAAAAATGAAGCGGTGTTGAGGCAAACAGAACGCGTGGGATCAAAAGGTACTAGAGAGAAGACCCATCCTGTCCCTCGGGGCCTTCACGTCTCCTTGGATGCCTGCATCTCCACGCTTGGCCCCTGGTGGGAATTCTGACGATCGCTTAGGGCTCCGCACGCCTGCCATTTGTCCCCCACAGTCGTGCTGCACACACCCAGGTGGAGTGCACACAGATGGTGCCCTTCTGTCCTACGGCGGTCACCAATTCCCCTCTGACACCAGACCACACGCGCACAGAGCAAACCCAAACACTCCTTATGGGCACGCCGACATCGAAGCTCCCGAACTCCAGGCTAGCCTTGCAACCGAGCTTCTGCTTGCTACATCCCAGCCGTATGGTCCCTCCGCCTGGATGTCACAGGGGCACCAAAGTCTGTCCCGGATGGAATTTGCCACCCCTTGTTGCTCGTTCCTGGACGGTGATTAACCACACCTCCGACCTTCCAAAGAATGACTGGGGGCCATCCCTGGTCTTCCATACCCCCCGCCCAGAGAATCAGTCATGAGCTCTGCCCAACTGATACCTGAACTATTTCTTCATTCTAACCACCTGCTCCTCCCTTTGACTAAACTGCTCCAGCAGCCTCCTGACTGCACTATCCTTTCTGTGACGGGCTTTTTTTTTAATTTTTTTTTTTATGTTTTATTTTGAGAGCAAGAGAGACAAAGCACGAGTGAGGGAGGGACAGAGAGAGAGAGGGAGACACAGAATCCAAAGCAGGCTCCGGGCTCTGAGTCATCAGCACAGAGCCCGACGTGGGGCTTGAACTCACAGACTGTGAGCCGAAGTCGGACGCTTAACCGACTGAGCCACCCAGGCGCTCCTGTGATGGGTCTTTCATCAGGCTTTCTCTCCCTCCCCGCCCCAGGCAACGGGCACGTCTCAACACACACTCCTCCATCTCTCCTGTCTCTACAGCAGACCCAGCTCGGCGGCGCCGCCAGTAAGACCCTCTGTGCAGTCCCTCCAGTGACGTCTCCTCCCCACGTCCTGTCCTCGCATCCTCGAACTTCGGGCCGCACGGTGACCAGTTCCTGGAGCTATTTCACACCTTGACGCCTCCGCTCAAGCGGGCTCTGTGCCCGTAACACCTTCCCAGCCACACTCCACAATCGGCTCGAGGGTGCTCTGACCTCCCGCCCCGATGGGCACCGCCCCCTCCTGCCCCCGCGGAGAGCACCGTCTTCTGAGATCAATGGCGCCCGTTGGCACGTCTTATATATGCTCATATATATTTTACATTCTCAGCGCCCTCGGCACGGTACGCGAAGGAGTCCCTTCATTTGTTGAAGCGAACGTGGCATATAGCGTTACTGTCAGCACGGATGACTGGGCAGAAACAGGCACTCGAGACTTGCTTGGCTCAAACTTTTTGAGTCTCACACTTAATGGAGAGAAGGCAGAGTCTCGACGTATCTATCTGCGATCCCTACGCGCTGCCTCAAGAAACCTGCATCCTCGAAACCGGGGATCCAAGGCCTCTGAGGGGAAAGGGGACCGGGGCAGAGCCGCAGAGAGACACTCACCTCCGTGAAGACGACACGGCGTTCCGCAGGGCGTTCCGGACCCGCCGCGCGCAGCTGGGCCCGGAGGAAGTCCGCGAAGCAGTTGTGCTGCTGCCCGTGGTAGTATTCTCGAGACAGCGCCTGGGCGGTGAACAGGCCCAGGGAGGAAGCGCCCAGCCGCACCACGGCGTCCAGCGTGGCGCAGCCCAGCAGGATCAGCTTGGCCTCCTCGCACACCTTCTGGTACAGTTCGTCGGTCAAGGCGCCGTGACCGAGGCTCTCGGTGACCTGCAGCACCACGGAGGCGCACGCGTCCGAGTGGTAGCCGATGAAGACCTCGGAGGGGCTGTATTTGTGTCTCGCCGCGAACTGCTCCGCCTTCACGTCCACGAATCTCTCCGCCCACGCCTTGAGCTCCTCCACGATGCTCTTCTGCCACGCCTCCAGGACGGTGTTGATGTCCAGGTAGTGTTTCTCCAGCCGGTTGACGAGCGGGATGGGGAAGTGTTTGTAGACCACGTCCTTCTCCTCGACGACGATCAAGCGGAAGTCCGGGTGGACCCGACACTTGACGCGATGGGTCCCCAGACCGAGGTCCACGTACTTCTGGCCCCCCAGGTAGACGTAGTACTGGTTGAGGGCGTCGTAGAGGCTCTCGTAGAGGCTCTGGAGGTTCAGCAGCACCACCATCTTGCCCGTCTCCATGCAGGTCTTCACGCGGTTGATGTCTCTGCAGATCTGGGTGTACTCCTGGTCCCTGGGGAAGCTGGAGCCGAAGATGATCTCCGGCTGCTGGTCGTCGCCGAAGAACAGCTGCTGCAGGACCTGCAGCGCCGCGTAGTTCCGGGTCAGCACGAGCAGGTAGCGGGATTCGGAGTCATCCGGCTCCCCGCCCGGCGCCTTCTGCAGGTGGCCGTACATGTTCTGCCTGATCAGCTGGATGGTGCTGACGTCCTCGGAGCACCTCGCCTCCGGCAAGCTGGCCGTGAAAATGTCCAGAGCGTGGATGTCGTCTTTGCCGCTGAAGTTGCGCAGCACGGCCTGCGCGATGTCCTGCGGGGAGGGCTCTCTGTCGGAAGCCTTGGCCTTGGCGAAGACCATTTTGATGAGGCTGTAGTAGTCGCGGAGCCCGAAGAACTCCTTGTCTTGCTTCTCGCACACCGTTTCGTAGGCTCTGGCAAAGGGCGCGAAGAGCCCCTGGACCCTCCGCTGAACCAGCGGCTCCGAAGAGCAGATGCCCTTGGCACTTTCTATGAGCTCCTTCTTGTTGGGGCTGCCGCGCGACACGAAAATACCCCGGTTCATCTTGGCAGGGTCGAGGGCCCAGTTGGAAATGCCTATGAAGCCAACCTTCTTGTGGGGGGCGGGGTCGTCTTCGATGCACCCGTATTCCAACAGCGGGTGCAGGGCCTTCAGGGGCATCTTGGGTGAGTCTTCGGCCAGTCCCACCTCGTCCAGCACCACCACAGAGACATACTGCTGCAGGTCCTTCCCCTGCTGGAAGCGGGCGCACTGCTTGAAGGTGCTAATGATGCCCTGGGGCGTGGAGTGAGGGCTGCACTGGAACGACACCAGGTGCACCTGCTTCAGGCTCCGGAAGAGGTCCGAGTGGGCCGCCGGGCCTTGCATGGCGTCCGCCACGATGGTCTTGGCGAGAGATTTAGAGCTGCCGGGCTTCCCCACCAGGAAGAGAGGAATCTTCAGCTCGATGCAAATGACCATCATGAAGACATTCTCTTTCAAAGCCAAGTTCCTCGCAATGGTTTTCCGCAAAGACACGCCACTCAAGAACAGATCCTGCGTCCGAGTGATCTCCTCCAGGATAACCTTGCTGTCGCGATAGGGTTCCGGAAAGAGCTTGCAGACGGCTCTCCAATAGGACTCCTTCTGTTCTAAAGAGGCGTGATAGCACACCCCGACGGCCAGCACCAGGGACCAGAGGACGGGATCTCTCTCAACGTCGCTCTGGTCAACGTCGGACTCCCGGAGAAAGGACTCCAGCTTTGACAGGAGCATCTCGCTGTGCTCGTAGAACCAGGTGAAAACCTTGACGCAGCGCTCCACGTCCCTGAGGCTGACAAAACCGCACTCGTCTCCTCTCTTCCTCATGAAACTCTGAGAGGCGGAGAGCACTTCCGTGATGACGCGGATCTCGGCTTCGTCCACCCCGACGGAGTCCACCAGCCTCTGCACAATCTGTTGGATGTAGAGCTTCTCGGCGGTGTTATTCAGCTGCCCGAAGTCCCACACCAGGGGGATGAGGCTCGGCGGCAGGGCGTGCACACGGTACACCAGCTGCCGGAGGGGGATGGAGCCGAGCCTCTCCGCCGTGTCCTCTGCGCTGACCCTGTACCCCAAACCGGCCGCCTCCAAACGGCAGATCATCTCCTGCGAGTGCTTCCGGTAAGGGTTGCAGGCGGCTATGATGTGCAGCCCCGAGTCCTCGGCCAGGGGCTGGCCGTCCACCGTCCGATCACACAGGACTTCCTTGATACAGCTTATGGCTTCTGTCGTATTGGCTTCATCGAAGAACAAGATGGTGTCCAGCTGATACTGCTCCTTATTGAAGAGGGCAAGCTCCTCCGCCTCCCGGACTTTGGCGTAGATCATCTCTGCCGTCGTCCCTCCGTGGACCTTGACCAACCTCATGGTTTCCGCTTCGGCACTCCCACGCCGCAGGTCGCTGAGGAATCTAATGAGTCTGGTCTTCCCGCAGCCGGTCTCTCCCATGATGATCACAGGGATCCCACACCGAAACCGCATCTCGATGGCAAGGATCTTAAGCATGTTGTCCATTGTGAGCTCATAGGTTTCATCGGGGTCCACGGGCCACTGGATCCCTAGTGCCAGGCAGAGCCTTTCAAGTTTCTCGTGCCTGGGCAGCTGGTCAAAGTCGACATTGAAGGGCACCCTCTGGAGCGACAGCCCCCGGTACAGTTCCATCGCCATGACGTCTCTCTTGATGACCCTCCTGCTGGAGAGCTCCACGGCGTCCAGGCTGCCGTGCTGGTTGGGCTGCATGTGGAAGCCTATGAAGGTCATGGACGTGTGGTCGCCGTTGAAGAACACGTACGGGTGAGGCTCGGACTCCCACCTCCTCCGGAGAGTGAAAGGGGCTAGATCTTCTTCACTGACCCCGTCCATGGCGACCGCGAACCTCCCCGGGCTTTGGTCGGACGTGTGAAGGGTGGGCGTGGCGAAATCTCTTGCCATGAAGATCATGAAGGTGACCACAAAGTTCTTGAAGCCTCTCAGTGTGTCCCCAGTGATGGTGGGGTTGCAGAAGAGGGAGGCCTCACAGTCCCTGAGCTGGTAATTCAGGAACCCGGCGAAGTTCCGGAGTTCCGACCAGGAGGGGTCTATCAACCCGCAGTAGATGAGGAAGTACTGGAGGCATTCCTCAGGGGTGCCTTCGACGCAGCCTGCTTGGTACAGGAAAGAGTCCAGGTTCTCGTTCTCGTGGAACCGCTTCAGGTACTGGTAAGGCCTTTGGAAAGTCTCGCTTTGGAACACCCTCTGGTCCATGCCTGGGTCTCCGGAGCCCTCCTCGGGACCCAGCTCCATGCCTATCACTTCTTTGGGAGGCCGGCAGGTGACTTTCGGGAAGACGTCGAGAAAGCTGAACTGGGGGCCGTGTGTCCTCTGCAAAGGGGAGACACAAAGAAGACGCTGACGACCGCGCTCTCCGAACAATGCCTCTCTGCAGCCTAACCCTCCGCGTGACCTGCACTGGACGGACCGTCACGAGAAACCACTTTGCATTAACTGATTTCTGGAGACTCGTTCGTGCACGGGTTGGTTTCTTTTGTATCTGGAGGGATCATGGGAACTAAATTCTCAGCCGGCAAGTCTTTTTCTACCCGCCTTCCTGAAACAAAACCTCTCTGAAGCACGTGCGTGTGTGCACACGCGCACTGATGCCCTTTCGCTCAGAAGTGCATACGAGAGGGGCACCTGGACGGTTCAGTCAGTTGAACATCCGACTTTTGATTTCAGCTCCAGTCATGATCCCAGGGTTGTGGGATCGAGCCCCATGTAGGTCTCTGCACTGAGCACAGGGCCTGCTTGAGATTTTCTCTCTCTCCCTCTCTCCCCACCCTTCCTCCATTTGCATGTGTTCTCTCTAAAAAAAAAAAAATGTATATGACAAAAGCCTCCTTCCATGTCAGCTGGTGTTAAGGAAGACGGACTGCGTCCAGCAGACGAATTTATTGCATGCCCAGCGCTGCTGGCATTGAACACAAACAGCACGAATCCTGAACTGAACAAAAGAGACGTAAGATACTGCTAACTAATAACGGTATTTTTATTCCAGACATTATTTAAAAAAATAATTATAAAGAATGATTCAGGGGCGCCTGGGGGGCTCAGCGGGTTGAGCGTCTGACTTCGGCTCAGGTCATGATCTCACTGCTCCTGAGTTCGAGCCCTGCCTCAGGCTCTGTGCTGACAGCTCAGAGCCTGGAGCCTGCTTCATGTTCTGTGTCTCCCTCTCTCTCTGCTCCTCACCCACTCACTTTGTCTCTCTCTCGAAAATAAATTAAAAAAAAAAAAAGCATTTATGGATTGATTCTTCTTTACGAACACCGCGCAGCTGCTTCGCTAAGGCAGGAGTGGGGCGTGCTGGTGCAGAGACGTGAAAATGCCCCGGGGTACGCACCCGTTTGGACGGCGTCTTGGCCAGCGCCGGAGTGCGTTCCATGATTTCAATGATGTATAAATGACACGGGTTCCGGAGCCACACTTTCCCATTGATATCCATCAAGTACTGCAGGACGAGGAGCTTGAAAATGAACACCCAGAGTCCAGTCTGCACCTGAAGACGGAATCACGCAGGTGTGTGAGTGCTGACACAGCAGACGGCCCGTTCTCCCAGCCGCGGGGACCGTCGCACTCTGTCCTCGGACGCGGTATACTGAACACCAAGACGCGTAGAAAGAGGACCTTCATCACCCCGGGGAGGCAGGGCGGGAGGCAGGGACCGCGTCTTTCCCGAAGCGGCCGTGCGACCGGCGCCCCCGGGCACTTACCGAAGAGGTCACATCGAAGTGGAAGATCATGGGTCTCGTCTGGTAGCGGGCCTTCAGGAAAGGCAGGAGGGAGCTCAACACTTGGCTCTCATCCACCTGGGGGTCAATCAGTCGGATAACTTTAAGGGGCACCTTCTGCCCTCTCAGCTTCATTGTCAGTTTGTCGTGTAATCTCTCCACGTAGAGAGACTTTCCTGCAACATCGGAATACAGAAATTAGGTGCCAGGGCGATGGAGCCAGAAATAAAAGAGTACCCAGAAAGATTTATTACAAGCCATTTCTCGGGAAATACATCTCCATTTCGGAATGGAGGAAATATAGCATCTCGGGAAAGAATGTACTTCCGGGGCGCCTGGGTGGCTCGGTCGGTTGGGCGTCCGGCTTCGGCTCAGATCATGATCTCACAGTTCATGAGTTCAAGCCCCGCGTCAGGCTCTGTGCTGACAGCTCAGCACCTGGAGCCTGCTTCGGATTCTGTGTCTCCCTCTCTCTGCCCCTCCCCTGCTCACGCTCTGGCTCTCTCTCTCTCCCTCCCAAAAACAAACGTTTAAAAATGATTATTCTTTTAAAAACTGTATTTCTGAACCCTCAAATGTCCTTGCTGCTGCCTGCTCACTATCCCCCGCCCCCGGGACTAAGGTGGCCATCTGAAGGACAGCGGCCGCCCCGCCCGTGTCGGGGGAGGAGAGACCAGGTTTTCCACGCAGACAAGGTAGTGCTGTCGATGGGACAAAGTCAACAGGAGAGAAGTCGAGGGGCACTTTCCTTCCCAAGACGAAGCTATCACACCTCCCTCTGCTCTCCAGACCCACATCGACCCAGAAGTGGACAGCGGAGCTTACAGACTGGGGGCTGCGGACCGGCCTGTTTAGAGGTGGCGGCTTGGCTCCCCGCAGCCGCCCGAGCACGAAGCTCGGTGAGAAACGGCGTCCCGTTCCCGCACGGGCCCTGACTCACAACTTCAGAGAATCAAACTCTCCCTGAGACTCGGTTTCCCCAGAGGGTTCCATCCGAGCTGCTCCCGCTGTTTGGGGAAGGGCCACCGGATGGTCCCCACCACCCGAGGGGCCCCACCCGCCCCGGCAGCCGCCATTACCGACGCCGGCTCGCTTGGAGGCCACGACGCCCACGCACATCCGGTCCCGGAAGATGTCGGCGGCCGACGGCGTGTGCTCGGGGACCCGGAAGTGCTGCGCCAGGTAGGCCTGGACGTCCTGCAGGGGCGCCTGGGGGGTGACCAGGACCTTGTGCTGGCTGAAGGCAGAGGGCAGGTGGCAGTGCTCCCGCGCGCTGTCGCACACCATCACCAGCTGGAAGTCCTCGTGGTGCGGCTGCGAGCACAGCCGCGTGAAGAGCGCCTCCGCCTGGCTGGCCACCTCGTAGCTCAGCAGGTCCGCGTACAGCAGGCTGTAGACGCCCTGCCCCCGGGAGCCGGGGGTCAGGCAGCGGCGCAGCAGCAGCGCCACCTCCTCGAACGTGGTCCCCTGGGGTGCAGAGCAGCACCTCGTCGAAGGTGGGCAGGGGCTGCTGCGGGGCGTGCATGTAGACGGCCAGCGCAGCCGGCAGCACCTCGGCGTGGCCGCAGACGATGAGGTTGGGCTGGCCCGCGTGCAGGCCCTGGGGCAGGCGGCGCTCCACGGGACAGCCGCGCATCCACCCCAGCAGGGCCAGGCAGCGGCCGAGGGCCTCCAGGTCCAGGCAGTGGGGCAGGAAGGCGCTCACACACGCCATCGACTGCTCCAGGACGGCCCGCAGCTTGCCCGCCAGGCTGAGCTCCTGCAGGAGCCGGGCCTGCAGCCCCTGAACCGCCGTCCTCTCCTGGAGCCTGGCCGCCTCCCCGTCGGGCTCCTTGAGGGCCTTGGCGACGTCCCTCGGGGTGCAGTTGCTTTTGATGAAGGAGAGCATGGTGAGGGCCGCGTCGCTGGGCGTCGGTTTCCAGAGCTCCGTGCTCAGGTACACCAGCTGCTCGGCCGTGTAGTAGTTGAGATAAAAGTGCTTAGCTCGCTTCTCCTCCACGAACGCCTCCCAGCGGCCCAGGAAGCGCTCCATCTGCCTGCTGACGGCCTCTAACTGCTCTGCCACCGGCCCGCCGCCCTTGAGCTTCAGCACAGGCTCCAGGCAGAAGTCCATCTGAACGGAGACGCCGTGTCGAGGGGAGCAGTGCACCTGGGCCGTCCAGGTCCTGAAGAGCATGTTCCCGGCCGAGTACAGGTTTATGAAGGACTGCACGAGCCTCTGCACGCTGCAGAACACCTGTGGCGAACGGAACCAGGAGCCGTCTCAGGGGTGACGCAGGGGCCGAGGGTGACACGCATGGTGTGTAGCGTGAGGCACCACTGGCTCAGGCGTCCCCATGCTCCACCATGTGGCCTTGCGCGCACGGGGCTCATCGCGGAGGCCTGACCTCCTCTTTGCACGATCAGCCTCCCGAGAGGACTCTCTTGAGGAGAAAGGCCTCTGCGGTAAAGCACAGACACCCTGACGGAGAAAACCCTCGATACAGTGCAGAGACTGTCACGAAAACGGATGCTCCTCTGTCGCTCTGTTCACTTTTACCTTCGACCAAGGACTACTGTCTAAATCCTCCAGTATCTGGGGGTGCTTGCTGACTGATTTACAGCGATCGAAGCGACAGAAGTCTCCTTCTGGGACCCGCCCGCCGGGCCGGCCCCTCTGTGATGCACAGGCCTAACACACACCTCGGTCTGCGGACCTTAAGACAGGACAACCGACCGAATGTGGCTGCCACTTGGGGTCCTGAATTCGGGTTCCTGCGTCCTGCAGACCCGCTGGGCCCCCCTCTCCACGGAGTTAGAGCGGAGTGCCTCCCACCGCTTAACGCGAACTCAGACGCTTCTGGGTCCGGCCGCCGGGCGGTGAGGGTCCTCACCTTGGAGAAGACCTCCACTTGAACGTTGCCGTGATCCTTCTTGCCAGACATCAGCATCAGCTTGTTCAAGAGCTCCTTGAGCTCTTCCAGCGAGAAGTCCCGCGTCTCCTCGCGGCCCCCATGGCTCTCGGGAAGGGATAGCTGCAGGACCGTGTCTGGGGAGATCTGTGGAATGCGCCGGTGTAGACGCTGGTTTCCTGAGGCAGGACCCCCACCCCCCGATTGACAGCAGCCTGTACGGGCCACTGCCGGCTGTGCCAGAATGTGGAGAGGCTCACCTTTTGGCCACCTGTGGGGGCCCTGATGACATAGAGGCCTTTGTCGTTGATGGCTGTTGCCAGAGACAGGGAAGAGAGCTCTACTGAGCCATGACTTTCCTTCACCGTTTTCAGCCACTCTAAGTTCCGGGCAGAGTCGCACTGTTGGGACAGGAGGGAAACCTTCTTTCTCTTCTTCCCGTGGCTCCTCCTCCCTGTGTCCCGCTAGGGGTGCCGTCACCCTCGCGGGGAGGCTTTCCCCGCCCGCTGCCCTCTCGTCTGTCCCTCTCAGATCACGTGCCCACAGCGTTGCCCTTTTTGTAACGGCTGTGTGTCCGCATGCCCACCAGTGGCCGCTGCCCTGGCTAGCACGCGGGGGCATGCGGACAGGATGGCGGGAAGGGCCCCAGGGGGGTGATGCTAGATGAAGCAAGGGCCTCGCGTTCTAACTGTACTTCTGGGGACCCAAGTCCAACCAGAAGCACTAATGAGAAACCAGGACAGAGTTTTCCGTTCGCGTGTAAGCTTCCGGCAGCAGAAAGAGGTGCTTCGACCTGGTCATTCTGTTTCTCCTTTTCTCCCCCGCCCTTGGTGGCTGCAGCTGGGCAGACAAGGCCTCTGCGCACTAGCCACGTGAGGTGTGGGTCGGCTCGTACCCTGGTGCACGTGGTCCGCTTAAACTACCATGTTCATTTCTCTTTTTTTTAAATAAAAATTTTTTTTAATATTCATTTATTTTTGAGAGAGAAAGACAGAGCGTGAGCAGGGGAGGGGCAGAGAGAGAGGAGATACAGAATCCGAAGCAGGCTCCAGGCTGAGCTGTCAGCACAGAGCCTGACGCGGGGCGTGAACTCACAGACCTTGAGATCATGACTGAGCCTGAGTCGGACGCTCAACCGACTGAGCCACCCAGGTGTCCCCCCCGCAAAAAACACCTCATCTTAAACGCCGCACAAACCCCCGTCGTCCAGGGGGGATAACTCGCAGTCCCGTCCCTCGTGTGCTGAGCAAACCTCCGCACAGCTTCCTCTGCTTGGATGAGGCCAAAGTGAGACTCACCAGCTTGTGGGGCAGGTACGGGTCGTTGTCCAGCGCCCTCCACAGCTCCCCGAGGTGGGTCATGAACGCGTCGAACCCCGCGCCCGCGGCCAGCTTGTAGAGCAGGGGCGCGTAGCCCTGCACGGCGTCGTGGAAGCAGGCCACCCGGTCCACGTCGATGTCATTCTCCCCCGCGGAGATGGAAGCCAGGTCCACGAACACCTTCAGCTCGTTGAGGCCTTGGGGCCAAGACGGACAGATGAGCGGGGGGGGCGGCTCCAGGGCGACCCGACACCCTGACCTCGAGCGAGAGTCCTCGGTGACGCATAAACGCATGAATGGATACTGCTGCATTTTTAGGGTCTTTCTTATCTACTTCCCGCCTGTAGGACAAAGCCTCGGTGACCGTTGGCAGTTGACGTGGACGCCACCGGTCAGCGCCCGGCCAGACGGAACCGCAGCGACATCCAGGCACCGCGCCAGGCGTGTGCCTCGTTTATTTCATCTACTCGGCATCGCCGTCTCATGCAAAAAGACATGGGCTCAGCTGGTGAATACTGTGTCGACAGCCGACTGTAAACAAATGGAGACGCCTCTCCTCGGGCTACTTACAGATCTGGGGACGGGCGCCAACGCCGGCCGAGGGGCAGCCCACGCTCGAAAGTACAGAGGCTCTGGATGAGAGACGGCCTCCCCCCTGCACACCAGAGCCGCCTCCCCTCTTCCCTGCTTCCTTCGCCTCTCTTCCACACACCCCTCCTCCCCTCTGTGCCTCCCCTCTGCCAAAGGCATCCCAGCCACAAGACGACAAAGGCTCCCGAGCCCCCGGCCGAAAAAGAAACACACAGAACACCAAGGAGTAGACATAATCCAAACTCTCCGAGGACGAGGGCTTATCTTGTTTTGTAGCTACAATTAAGCCGAGGAAAAAACCTTTCAAAGGGAGCAAGATTTGCCAGCTAACGGTCCCCCACTGCCCGCAGCAAGCGTCCAGAGCAGGGGAACCAGCGGTAAGAAACACTGTCCCGAACAAACCCGGTCGACAATCAGTTTGCCGATCGCTGCACACCGACTTGAGTGAGGCAGGCACGCGCACGTGAGCGGGGGCGGGGGAGTTGCCTGTAAGTTTAGGAACCCTGCCCCCACCCCGAGAGCCACCTGACGCTCCCTCCAGACGCCGCGTGCAGCCTCAGCGAGCAGTACCTCCGAGGGCCTCCTGCACCCAGCCGACGAACTCCTTCCGCAGGGACAGCTCGCTCAGACACTGGCACCGGGGCTCGGTGACCTCCTGCAGCAGCCTTTTGGCCTGGATGAGCTCCCTGCTGATCCGGTCCAGCTTCTCGTGGCGAAACTGGTCGAAGTTGTCCGTCTGCAAGACCAGGCTCTACTGCACGCGGGACGGGTTACCCGGAGCCCGCCGACCGTCCCGAGGGCCCCGTCCCCGCCCCTCCTGGCCGGGCGGGAGCCCGGGGCAGGTGCACCAAGCCCCTGTCCCGGAGACCCTAGAACCACCCCCCGCCGACGCTGTCCCCGGAATCGGGGCGCAGTCACTACCCCCGCTCTACCCCTGGCATCCTGCTCAGCAGCGGGTGCAAGGACGCTGCCGGGTACAAACCGCCACGTCTCCTACTGTACGTGTAAGGACGCGGAGCCCCAGAGCAGCGCTTCCTCGAGAGCACGCCGCTGGGGTCCAAGCTTACGTGCGCCTTAGTTCCAAATTTCGTGCTACCTTTTTCATGCTACCTTTGCGTCATCGTCGTGAACGTCAACACTAGACCACAGGGCACGGATGCCCTGGAAGTGCTCGCGGAGAGCGACACGCGGCAAAGCCCGCTGCCAGCTTCCCCGCAGCAGGCACAGCACGCTGCGGACCGCTCCGTGCCGGCGCCGGGGGACGTGAACAGAGCGGGCGAGACAAACCCCTCTTTTGCCCTCCAGCCCCTCTCCAGCGCGATGAGGCCAGGCCACTCCTCGCAAACCCCTGGCTACTGACAGAGGGTCCTCGCCCGTCCCCAAGTTCTCGCAGCTCGTGCCGACCCGGGAAAACGCTCCCCTCTCTCGCCAGCAGCACTCGCGCTGTTCGCGAACGCCGGTGGAAGCGAACCCTTGGCACGTTCGGGCACCGGGTAAGATGCGACCAGAGCTCCCGGGGGAGGCGTGGAGCCATCCCGTCCGGCGTCCAGAGCCCCGAGAGCCCAGGAGACACCCCACGCCCGACTGCCTGGACTCCCGCCCCCGGGGTCCCCGGCAAACAACTTACGAAGTTCAACAACGTGTGCAGAACACTGAAGTCTCCAGTCAGGCCCAAATTCTCCTTGACTTTCAGGATGACCTTGGCCGCGCTGACGGCCTGGTGCAGGTGGTGGTACTCCCTGATCTGCCCGACGCGGTCCTTGATCCAGTCTCCTTCGTCCCTGCCATCCAGCGCACACATACGCTGCAGCTCGCCGCTGAGGTTGCTGTATTTATTCACAAAGTCGTGGAAGACGACGTTGACCTCCTGAAAGGTGACCTCTCCCGACTTCAGATTCTCGTAGAGGTCCAGATACTTCTGGAAGCAAGGGCAGTACAGATACTGATACGCTTCTTCGGGCTCAAGGACCTGCCTTTCCGGCTCCTCCTCGGCCTGGCTCAGCGCCTTCGCGGCCTCCGCCCAGAAGACCCGGAAGATGTGGCTGTCCTTCAGCGCCTCCATCTTCTCGGCCATCTCCTGGACCTGCGGGCTCAGGTCGTAATGCGTGGTCCTCATCCCGTCCGGGGAGGCGGGGGACAGCCTCACCGTCACGGCGTCCCTCAGACTCTTGCCGTCGAGGTCTTCCTTGTGTCTTGCCCCCACCTCTTCCAGATCCACTTTGAAACCACAAAGAAACGTCACAAGTCAGACCTCTGCTCGCGAGCCCGTTTTATCTGCCCCGTGTTTCCCGTCCTCGCCGCTCGAAACACAGCTCACGTGGGCGCGTTTGCTGTCATTTTTCCTCAGTGAGGACCCGTCGGTCTCCCCGCAAACCGCCTCCTCAGCTGGCTCATGACTTTTCACAACAAAGCCAGCACGGTCCCTTCTAGGCGCTTCTGGGTGCACGTGACGGCGTGGACACGGCCTGCTTCACTCCCTCCCCACCCCGCCGCCCGGCTCCAGGGCCACAACAGACGCGGTCTTGGAAAATCCACAACCCACGCGGTGCTGGGGAGAGCGGAAAAGATCACAGCCAGAGCAGGGGTGGGGGAAGGCAGCCGTGCAGCCACGGCCAAGGCCGAGTCGAGCCTCAAGGCGTGGACTGCCAGCCCGCAGCGGGAGGGGGGGTGCTGGGATTCCCTGGTGGTCTCCGCACTGGTCGTTGGGAGGTGGGGAGAGGTAAGGAGGCCTGGCTTGGAAGGCTGGAGAAGCAGGTCCGATTTTCACACCCACCCCGTTCTAGACGGCAGGCCGCTCGCCCCTCCCCACCCCGGCCAGCGGCAGCTGCTGACACAGCGGGCGCTTGGGCACACGGGAGAGTCGAGGCGTGCCCGGACACCCGTGCTCCCTGGGGAAGATGACGGAGGAAGGACACACACTGTGGGTAGCGGGCAGCAGGGGAGGGGAGGCGGGAGCAGGATCCCAAAAAAGGACCCGATACGGACGGTCCTCCTGCCCCTTCCGTCTCTCCACCCCAGGACCCGGCAGCCAGACCAACCCCTGGGACAGGACCTAACGTGCCCTCGAGGGGCCCAGTCGCACCACCCTCAGGGGCTACCGCCGGTTTGTTTGCCCCCCGCTTCGCACAGACGGAAGAAGAATTCCCAGACACTCGGGGAAAGTCCTTAACTTGAAAGACAGACACAAAAACATCCCCGTAAGGACAACTCGGAGGAAGCAGGAACCCTGGGGGTAAAAGGAAGAAAACCTCTAAGCCGAAAGACAAGACAGTGCAATTGCGAACGAGAAAAAGGGGTCGTTTAGAGAAAACCAAACGGAGTTCTGGTAAGTCAGTGTGACAACTGAAACGGAAACGTACGGGAAGGGCGGACGCCAAGGTGCCAACAGTTCTCGGAAAGCAGAGCAAACCCCAAAGGGACAGAAAATAGCAGAGGAGACGCACGGGAGAACCCAGCTGCTGCGGGAAGTCAGGGACGCGGCGGGGCGTGCGCCGGGAGCGAGTGCCAGCGAGACGGCTCGCACCGATTTCCCAGGAGCCGAGGGCGCGGATTCCTAGACTAGGAGGGCCGAAGGATGCCCACAACGATGGGGCGGAAGATCCACCCCGACCTAGGCACGCCGCCATGAAGGTTTCCAAGAGCGGGGCCGCGATGACCTCCGGAGCTTCCAGAGAGACAGACCAGGGGTCAGAGTCCCCTCTGAACTGTCCGCGGAGACAGGGACGGTGGAGCTCACGTCGAGATCGGGCGCCGTCTCCCCTCGGCAATTCTGCACCCGGCCCGGCCCGATGGTTACTCTGGCCTGAGGACACACGTCCTCAAGGCTCAAGGGATCCAGAACGGTTGGGCAGCGGGAGGGGACGGATGGGGGTGTGGGGGGAGGGGACAGATCACAGACGGGGTGGGCAGGGGGGAGGGGACAGATCAAGGTGGGCAGGGGGAGGGGACAGACAGGGGTGGGCAGGGGGGAGGGGACAGAGAACTCATTCCACTAAACCACAGCAGTAGGAGACAGGGAAGTCAAGGCTTCCAGGACACAGATCGGACCTGGGAGATAAGGAAAGGAAAACCCTAGGCCGGCGAAGGAAGGAGACTCTGTAGTCTACAGCCCTCCAGGGAGGGGGAAATCCTTCCAGAAGATCAAACGCATTGCCCGAGAGGAGATTCTAACTGTGGGTAAAGAGCCTGGGGTTGAACGGAAAACAAAGCACAGGCCAAGACCAAGATCTTAACCTGAGAGAAGACAAAGGCTATGCAAGAACGCGGAGTGACGATGGTCGGGGGCGGGGGCGGACGGCGTGGCGGCGGACAGACACAGTCGTGCTCGCTGAGCCCCGAAAGTCCGAATGGAACCGGGCGTAACCAGGAGACTGGCAGGGCCGTGCGCGGCGGGCGCACAGAGACCCAGCCCCTCCCCTCCCACAGCGGCTAACGCCTGGGCCTGGGACACCAAGGGGACGCCATTTGGAAGCACAGGGACAAACAGCGAAACAACCAAAGCGGCACGCGTGACCCGGTTCAAAACGGACACGTCACGAAACGCCTTCCCCTCCGAGGCAGACGCAGCTGTGTGACGCGTGGGGACCGTCCCCGCCGCCCCGCCCCCCGGGGCACCCTCCCTCTCGTCCACGGGGCCCCTCCGGGGTGTCACCTTGTATCAGGTGCTTCACCTCCCCGCACAGCTTCAGGAGACTGTGGACGCATTTCTTCTGCTTCTTCAGAAACCTCAGCTCCTCCTTCCTCCAGTCCAGCACCTCCCTCAGGTCGTGCTTTTTCTCCTGGGGCGAAAGGTACTTGCTCTCTGGAAGACGAAAGGAACCCGGTAGAAGGCGCAAGCGGATCCTTTTCCGCAGCGACCCATCTCTGCCGTCTCCCCTCCTTTTCTAACGTTAGTTAATGCTTAATTATTTTCCACACAGGGAGAACAGAGCGTGAGCAGGGGAGGGGCAGAGAGAGAGAGAGGGAGACACAGAATCGGAAGCAGGCTCCAGGCTCCGAGCTGTCAGCACAGAGCCTGACGTGGGGCTCGAACCCAAGAACCAAAAGATCATGACCTGAGCCGAAGTCGGACACTCAACCGACTGAGCCACCCAGGCCCCTCTGCCAGCTCTCTGTGAGGACGCTCTGAGTTCACCACGGCCATGGGAGGGACGAGGCGGCTGCTAGGTGCACGGCCACGCCGTCCACGCACTCGCGAGCCCAGCCTCGTGGAGAGAAACAGGGCGGTCTCACCGGCTCACTGTTTGATCACTTTGCCACCCTCTTCCTGAGGATTAGAAACCGTCCCCCCTCAGCTCACTGACGGGAAGAGCCACTCATCATAGAGAGTCGCCCCCTCGACAAAATCCACGGACGCACGCAGGCCTCGCCCACGAACCCCAAGTCCGGACCCCGCCCCGACACTCACTTAGCTGCCAGATGTCCAGAAACTGATTGGTGTGCTTCACGAGGAGCTCCAGCTGTCCGACCCGGACGGTGCCGTCCAGGAGGTCCCCGGTGACCTTCGTGAACACAGAGTTGGCAGTGGCCAACAGCTTCCTGCTGTCCTCGGTCATATTGGCCAACACCTTCTCGTCGCTTTCTGAGCAGGACGAGGAGCCCAGAGTTAAAACGGCGGGTGCCTGCTTCCGCCCCTGCCCCCCCCCCACTCCGTGCTGCTCTGCCCCCACCTGCACCCGAGACGAGCCCGGGTCACCCCGAGCCTCCAGGACACTTCTCTCCCTTAGCCCGATTCTGCTTTCGCCTGGACGGTTTCCCGAATGACCTCGCTCCTAAGCTGATTCCTACCACGAGGGCTGCCCTTCTCGGCTTTTCAAACCTGTGCCCCGTTCGGCGTGCTGGGATCTTTCCTGAACTACGACCTCCTTTAAGCACCACCTCCTGAGAACCCTGGCAGCGGAATGGTGGGCTGCACCAGATACACGGGTGCCCGGCGAGGGGGACCCCAAGGGCTTTCGGGGGGCATTTTCACGGAGAGACCTCAATGCCAGGATTTGCTATTCTGCACGTGGTGGCTCTCTTGCAAAAATCTGAATTTGAATTTTAAGGCCCATTGAGAGGACAAAATTTTTGTTTACTTTTTATTTTTTAAAAATGTGTATTTACTTTTGAGAGAGAGAGGGTGGGGGGGAGGGACAGAGAGAGAGGGAGACACAGAATCTGAAGCAGGTTCCAGGCTCCCAGCTGTCAGCACAGAGCCCGACGCAGGGCTTGAACTCACGAACTTCGAGATCATGACCTGAGCTGAAGTCAGCCGCTCAACCGACTGAGCCCCCCAGGCACCTCCAGGGCACAACTTTAAAATATGTTTAGTTGAACCACCAGAAGATTTCCCTCTCAGGAATTTTAGGGGTGTACTGCACGAGCAGGAGACCAAATTTCTTTGTGCCGTTAACAACACGTATCGAAGCTTCATTCGTAACTGAGACATCGTGGAAGCACCAAGGTGTCCAGCGGGTGATGGACAAACCGTGGTTCGTCCAGACTACAGAAAATTCTTCCGCAATAAAAAGAAATGCGCTAACAAGCCACACAAAGACATGCAGGAACCTTAAATGCACGTCACCAAGGGAAAGAGGCTGACGTGACTCTGACTGCGGTGCCGTTCGGGGAAAGGCGGAGGGGTGGGGGAGGGGCGAACAGGTGCAGCGCGGGGCGTTTTTAGGGCAGTGAGACTAGTGTGTCGGATATCGCGACGGTGGACACACACCATACCTTCGTCCAAACCCGCGAGTGTACAACACCAGGTTGGGCCCTGACGTTAAAGTGGACGTCAGTTAATAATCAGGCACCGCTACTGGTTCATTACTGACACCAACGTCCCACACCAGAGCAAGACACCGCTGGCAGGAGGCGCCGTGAGTTTGGGGGGGGGGTACGAGTGGGAGCTCTGCACTTGACGCTCAATTTTACCGTCACCCCGAAACTGCTCTAAAAACGTCCATTAATTTTACTTTACTATTTTTTTAATGTTTATTTATTCTTGAGAGAGAGAGAGAGACAGAGACAGAGAGTATGAGTGGGTGGCGGGGGGCAGAGAGGGAGACACAGAATCGGAAGCAGGTTCCAGGCTGTGAGCTGTCAGCGCAGAGCCCGACGTGGGGCTCGAACCCACAAACTGCGAGATCATGACCTGAGCCGAAGTCGGATGCTTAACTGAGCCACCCAGGCGCCCCTCTAAAAGTGTCCGTTAATTTTAAAAGACACAAATGTAATCTTTTCAGGTGTAGTTTTCAACAAGGTACACAGAAACCCCACATCAACAGCCGTGTTTGATCCTCGCAACAACACTTACACGCGAGGCTCTCCCAGGCACCCGATGGGACAGACACTCCGAATCCTCTAACTGGGATTTTTAGTCCAAAGCCAGCCTTTCCCCTAAATCTGAATCTAATGCCTTACACGTAAACTCGAACGCGATGCTTTTTGGGCAATACGTATCTCCGCCTCTTTGGTCACTAACCACTCGGGACGTGGGGGCGGGGGCGGAAGAAACAGCGGGATTTAGTTCCTCGTCAAAAGTCACCAGCACTGGATCGGACGCTGATGCTGGTCTCAGAATGAACAGAGTGGTTTTCGGAGCCAGACACTGGGGTTTGTTTGCATTCTAGTTCTTGGTATTGACCTGTGAGACCTCGGCGAAGTCACGTTACGAGCCCCCTGCCTCGGTGTCCTCGTCTGAAGGACGGGGATCTTTCAGGACTGTTTCAACGATCCTACGTGGGCACTGACGCTGGGGCGTGGCAGGCATTCAGGGAGTGGGGGCTCCGGAGCAGGACCCCCTGACTCCTCCCGGGCTCCTCCCTCCCGTCTGCTTCCTCGGTCGAACGCCAACCCACCCCGAGTATCGGGTCTAATGCTCTGAGCCCGCCCCCCCACCCGGGGTCAGGAACACACGGGCAGCCGCGGCGGCCGCCCCCCACTTCCCCCACAGACACACCGCACAATTTGAAGAGATGCTTGACATCCGGCCACGTGAGCAGGTGCTTTAAGACCTCATCCAGGTCGTCCACGGCCTGCCCGTCGCTCCTCCTCGGCCAGGACCTGGTGATCACGGCCGACACGAGGCTGCCAAATTTCCGCAGGTCGTGATGGGGGATCCTCTCGAGAACACTGGTCTGAGACTGCGAGACGACGAACCAAGAGAAGGAAACACAGGAGGGTTTGGGTTTTTTGGGTTTTTTGGTTCGCTTGTACATATTGTAAAGAATCGCTAGCATCCCAGAAGTCCTTTGTGCCGAGTTTTACGAAGCCCTCCCAAACAGCAAGAGAATAAACACTTCACTCCTCTTAGGGCACTTCGGGTTCCCGGCGTGCTGAGCCCTCACTTGGCGAGCAGCGGGGATTCAGAAACGAGCGAACAGAAACACACACAGACGCGCCTGCGAGTCACACCCCCTTTCCTTGGGCTCCCGGCGGCCTCCTGCGGGTTTCCTGGACTTGCCAGACGTAATATGAGAAAACCGTTAATACGTCTACACCGCGTCATAAACCATGATTCCCAACTGTGATGCGTTCAAGGGCTGCCTGCACGCAGCCCATACGTTTTAATTCTACTTCCGATTCCCCCACAGAGATGGAACGTCCTTCTTCCTCAGGGGCAAAGTGTTTATAAAAAGTTTCAGTAATTAGGAAAAAAAAGTAGAGATTCGCTTACAATACTTTTTGATATATTTTTTCTAAATTAAAAATTTTTTTTAAATATTTATTTATATTTGAGAGAGAAAGGCAGGGCAGAGAGAGGGAGACACAGAATCCAAAGCAGGCTCCAGGCTCCGAGCTGTCAGCACAGAGCTCAATGTGGGGCTCAAACCAACAAAACTATGAGATCATGACCTGAGCTGAAGTCAGATGCTCAACTGACCGAGCCACCCAGTCATCCCTCAACATAGGACATTTGTTAATATGACACACCCTCCACAGAGAAAAAAAACCCACCCGGTCCTCTCAGTAGACACTGAAAACTTTCAGACATCCAGTGCCATTCCATGATACAAACTCTCCGCAAGGTAGGAATAGAAGGAAGTTTCTCGACCTGACGAAAGGCATCTATGAAAAGTCCACAGCCAACGACACGCCCACGGGCGTAAGATTGAGCCCTCCACCCTGCAGATGAGGCGCAAGGCAGCATCAGACCAAGTAAGCGAGATAGAAAAGGCATCCAGGTTGGAAAAGAAGAAGTAAGACCATCTCTATCCGCACGCGACGGGAGCTGCTGTAGAGAGAACACAGCGGCTCCCCCACACGCGGAGTGGAGGCTGTTCCTGAGGGGGTGAGGGCAGGCTCTCTTCCCACTTTGCAGAAAAAACCCTGAGCGAGTTGCTAGAATCTTTTCAAACTCGTCTTCATCTTCCATAAACGCTCTGCCTGCGGAGCGTCTGAGTGCACACTCGCGAAGCAAGCGTGAGCAGGCGGCAGAACGAGCCAGCAGCAGCCAGGGCGCCTTTGGCTGCCAGGGCGTCCGGCCTTTGGTTTTGGCTCAGGTCATGATCTCATGGTTTATAGGTTCGAGTCCCGCATCGGGATCAGTGCTGACAGCATGGAGCCTGCTCGGGATTCTCTCTCTCCTCTCTCTGCCCCTCCTCTGCTTGCTCACGCTCTCTCTCTCTCAAAATAAACTTACAAAAAAAATTAAAACAAAAACCAAAAACCAAAACAAACAAACCAAAAACAATCCGGCACAACAATAAGCCCGCAGAGGAGTACGGGGCTGCAGATTCGGGGTCCCCCGTGAGCAGTACCTGTAGCAGCAGGGGGCCGAGTGGCATCTCAGGGTCAAGGGCACTGAATTTCGGGACCCTCCCTCTAGGCTCGAAAGGGGATGCCCGGCGCCCACATCGGCCCTGGCAGCAGGGCCTGGAAGCAGCGGGCCCCGAATGGCCCCTAACTAACGATGTGGGAGGACCGCCATGAGCCCGAGCGCGTCTCCCGCGCGGCAGAGGCGGCTCACCTGGCAGGCCGTGCTCACTGCTTCGATGGCGCACTTCTCGAAGCACTTCGACACGCTGTCTTCGAAGCCCATGGCATCCCACTGGCTGCTGCAGAAGGCAGTGATCTGGGCGAGAGGCTTCTCCTGCGACAGAGGACCGCGGGGTGAGAGCTCGGGGGCCGCGCCAAGGCTCCGCGCGCTACAAGCACCCTCCCGTCCCTCCCTTCCCCGGACTGCATTGGGTCCCCAGAGGCTGACTCCCCAGCCCACCCCGACCGTGTCCCCGGCCCCCGTGACTGAAGCGTTAGACAAACGAGGCCCACTTTGCAGGAAAAGCACCTGGGCCGCAGCTTGCAAAAACAGGGAAACTTTGACAAAGAAGTGCTTCCCCCTTGCTTCCGCTTTCCTGAAGAGACCCATTTGACAGTTACATATAAAACTCTCCTATCATGCAAAATCGAGTCCCAATTTCTCTCGGGTCACAGGCTTTAATTAAAAATGAGGACGCAGGGGCGCCTGGGCGACTCAGTTCGTTGAGCGTCCGACTCTTGATTTCGGCTCAGGTCATGATCCCGGGGTCGTGGGATTGAGCTCCAAGTTGGGCTCAGAGCTAAGCGTGAAGCTTGCTTGAGATTCTCTCTCCCTCTCCCTCTCCTCTCCCCCCACCCCCGCTTGCATTCTGTCTCTGTCTCTGTCTCTCTCTAATTAAAAAAAGAAGAAGAAAAAGAAATGACAGTTTCATTTCCCCATGTGTCCCTGGAGTTAGTAAGGAATCTGTCCCCTTAGGAGCTCCTGCACACGGGAGGGCTTTACTCCACGAACCTAGGGTTTCCCTGGTGGCAAGACCCGTTCCCTTATTTTTCGCTAGAACATCACCTTTGTCCAAACTATTAAGGCCGGATCAAAAACGCAAGGTCAGGGGCACCTGGGTGGCTCAGTCGGTTGAGCATCTGACTTCGGCCTGGGTCATGACCTCGTGAGTTCAATCCCCGAATCGGGCTCCGTGCTGACAGCTCGGAACCTGGTGCCTGCCTCGTTCGGAATCTGTGTCTCCCTCCCCCCCGACCCCTCCCCTGCTGGTGCACTCTCTCTCAAAAGTAAATAAACATTGAAAATTTTTTTTAAAAACGCAAGGTCGTGTTTGCCCCACGCCCTGTGCACGCCGGGGCTACCCATCGGATGCACATTCCGTGTCCACGGGGTGTTATGGATGATCTGGCTTCAGCCACTTGCGCCTGAAAAGAGCATCCCGACTTCCGGTACCTGCTTGATTCTTCCCTCCAGGTCCCCCATCAACGACTCCTTCCAGCCGCACTCCGCGGGGAAGCTTATTTCCACCAGCCGCCTCCAGACCTGCAAAAGCCCTCATGTCAGTGACAGCCACGTGCCCACCAAGTGCCCCAGTGAATCCTACCAAAAAGGAAAGACCGTTCTGGCTGTCCCGGGGTGCCGGACGCTTGGGTTCTGACCCCATCTCTGCCCCCCTGAGCGGTATCGGAGGCGAGGCGGGGCTCCCCGTCCCTGTCCCAGTCTTTGAAAAGGAAGAGCTTCGACAGGCCCGGGCAGCCAGGACGCGCCTTCCGCCGCGCCCCCGGTCTCTATTCTGAAAGTATTTCTCTCTCGTTTTATCTCAAAAAACTCCCAACCTAAAACAAAAGCTGCAGGAATGGCCCGAAGAAACCCACATTCCTTCACCCGGGTCCCCAGTAGTATCTGACAGCTGGTTTTCGTGTCTCTTTCGTGAAGCATTTTTCTCTGCTGAACCACGGGGAGAGAAGGTACAGGTTCCACGCCACGTGGTCTCCTCAGTACGTGGGAAGGAGTCTCCTAATATCTCGGCCCTTCTGCCGCACGATCGCGGTGCAAGCGTCACACTCGGGCGGTTCGTGTTGGCGGGACCCCGTCCTCTGACGGGGGCTGGGGGGGGCGTCCGTTCTTCTGTCTGTAGACTGTCCCTTGATCTGACTTGACTCATAATTCTCCAATGAGGACACGCAGCTTCCTTTCTTTCTTTTTCTTTTTTGGCGGGAACACTATTCAGCTGGGCCATATGGAAAATGGACTTTCTGTGGGTCCGGCAGGACGGAGAATCCGCGCCTCCCCATGGAACTCGGAGACGCTGCTGCATCAGAGACTTGCACGCGGAGACCACAGACCCTGGTTCCGTCGGGTCTGCTGGATTTCTCCACCGTGCCCTGACCTGTTTTGTACTAACTTATGACCGGACACCCTGCGTCCTGACGCTCATACCCGCCGAGTTCAGCACGCGCAGATGAACCTCGTGTTACAGATGGCGGTTTTGATCACGACTGCCCCTTCCACATCCGTCGGTTGGATTCTCCGATAAAACCAGGAACTCTCCTCTCCCTTCCCTCCCCGCTTTGTTTCCGCAAACATGTGTTAAGTACTAACGAACCGTCGTCCAGTCCTGGCCCTACTCACTTGGATGACCCGATTGTCCCAGAGTCGGCTAGCAGTCCCTTCAGACGACCCTCTGTCTCCTTTTTTAAAAACGCAGAATGACGTTAGACTTATAGAAGTATTGCAAAGAGACGACGGAGTTCCCGCGTGGGCTCGACTCGCGTCCCCCTAAAGTGCATGCCTTACTCGGCCGCAGCACAGCTGCCACAGCTCAGAAACTGGCGTCCCGGGGGCGCCAGGAGCTAAACCAGCAACGCCGTCAGCTTCTG
The DNA here is from genome assembly GCA_030068075.1 of Paguma larvata. Lineage (NCBI taxonomy): Eukaryota > Metazoa > Chordata > Mammalia > Carnivora > Viverridae > Paguma > Paguma larvata. The sequence goes on from CM057843.1 coordinate 25,693,718, forward strand.
TCCCGTCTGGGACGCCAGCCGCCACGAGCCCCATGTCTCCCCCTGGGGGGTTTCAGGCCGTGGAGCCCGCGGTCCTTCCCGAGCCCCGGTTTCTTTCAGCGGGGGTGGTAACGCCACGCCTGGGGGCGCTCACGGGCCTGGCCGGCATGATTTCCAGGCCTTTCGGTGGAGAGGGCTGGGAGTCGTTCCAGCCCTCTGGGTCATGAGCTCACGCCGAAACCGCCGGGCCCTGGCCCTCCGCCGCGTCTCCCTGCTCCACGGCGAGAAGACGCCTGGCTTCCAAATCCCTGCCCGATGCGCTCCCACAAACAACTCCAGGAGTGCTCCGTCCATCCCACTACCAACAACGAAGTTCCTAGACCAAGTTCAAGACTGACGTGCGTTTCCTTCATTTCGACCCCAGACCCTGCCCCTCCGAGGGTGGGTGGCGGGAGGTCTGTGCTCCGGGTAGTCGGATTAATGCTCTTTTCCCCTCCGGGTGGAGGAGGGGTCAGTCCGAGACGGACGAGGGTCCCGAGCCCTGTTCACGCACAGTGTCGGCTGTGCGATTTTATGACTGTCCCCTTCAAGGGTCCCTGGGAGGCAAGGCCCTGCTGAAACCTGGTTCAGGGGGGTCAAGGGGGCCATCTGGTCGGGGGGCTCATCTCCTCTCTAAAGCCGTGTCCTGGCCGCTGGCCAACAGTCCCCAAGAACACAGCCAGGTTCACCCGTGTGGCTCTGGTGGGGAGTTCCCGGGGTGGGACCGAGCTGTCCCCCAAACCTGTCACCTCTTCTGTAAGACAGTGCTGACAGCCACGCCTGCCTCAGAGGAGACGTCCGATTGCATTTTAATTAGTGTTATCAGTTTCCCGTTATTCCTGCGTTTAACCAAAAACCATTCTCTCGTCAACGGCCCACGGGCCATCCTTTAGTCATTGTTAAGGCTTGCGGGATTATTCTGCCCAGTTTCCCCTTCAATTAACTCCCGCCTCCACCGTTTCCTGCCTTTTCCAGCCATACGGCCCGCCACCCTCCTGGCTGAAAAGGAGCCCCCTCCCCGCAGACCCCGCGTCTCAGCACCTTCCCTCGGGGGCCTGACTCGGGGGGACCGATGCAGACCCAGCGGGGTGGCCTGTGCGCAGTGTGACCGGCACTGGCTCGCCCGTCCCGCGGAGGGAGCGTGGGCCGGCGTGTCACGTTGGCGCCTCGGCCCCGCACCGCGTACCTTGATCTCCTCCTGGTATCTGAACATGACGATCGAGAAGTAGCTGCTGCAGAACATGCTCTCCTGAAAAACGCTCTGAAGCCACGCTCTGGTCTTGGCGACCGTCCCTGGAAGACCGTTTTCACGGAATTCTTCTGCCTGGTCTCCTTCCCTGGGCCTTCAGCTGGATCCTGCTGCTGAGTGAGAGAGGGGGGTGTAGGGGTCCCCGCTCGTGACTCGGGCCACTCTCCCTTCCTGATCCACGGCGGGCGCTCGGGAACCAGCGCGTCGGAGACCCCGGCCTCGCCTTCGTTTCCAGGCGCTTCGGGTTCCCGCGACTCTCTGACTTTGCGCCGAGAGCGGGAGGCTCGGGCAGAGCGGGGGGTTGGGAAGGATAAGCCTTCTGTCCTGTGAATCCCCCAGCGCAGTGACAGCACGGGGGACTCTGCCTTACGGAGGAGCAGGCCGTGCCGGGCCACCTTCTCCAGTATGGCTGGGAAAGGACGCGCCCCAACGGCACAGCCTCCGGCGGCTCAGGAAGCCCCCGCCGGTGCGCCAGGCAGACCCCTGCTCCCAGGCAGGAGGTAAACCCGGGGCCCCTCCCGTCGTGCTTTCTTCCCACGAGGTCTCCCCTACCCCAAAGAATCCGTTCTCCTGGGGTCCGGGCTCTGGCGACGCCTGCCCCCCACCTGGCACGCTCACGTGAAGCACAGGGGCGCAGAGCCGCACCCAGCAGGGCCGCCCCCGAAGCCCGAGGAAGGCCCTCGAGCTCGGCGGAAGTGTCCGGACCCACGCCTGGATCTGCCGCCCCTCCACCCTCTGGGGACGCTCCCCGAGAGCCACACGCCCCCCCGCTCCACCGCCCGATGGCCAAGCAGATGCTGTTCCTGACATGTGAGCTGGGGCTGTGGGGGAGCAGGCAACGGCTCACAGACAGACAGACAGACGGGCAACGGCTCACAGACAGACGAGCAAGCACCTGCTCGTTAACCACATAGATGTCAGGTGGGGAAAGCACAAGGTGCCCTCTGGACACATGAGGGGACTGTACCCAACCTGGGGCAAGAGGGGGCTCTGCCCATGAGGACGAGGGGCAGGGTAGGGAGAGGCGCGCCCGGCCAGCACCCTGGACCAGTGGATGGCAAGAGGGGGCGATGGTTCTCAGCTGAATATCGGACACGCCTGCCCTTGCTTGAAATCCCCGAATGGCACAGCACCTTCGAGAACAATCCAGAAGCTCCAGCCTGGTGTGCCTGCCCTGCGATCTGGCCTTGTCTAGACTTTGGCTGCACCTCTAGCCACGCTCTGCTCCCTGTGGACCCTTGAGAACAGCGAGGTTCCTCCTCCCTGACCCCGTGGGGGCCGTTCGCTCCTCGTCGGAATGCCAGCCCTGCCCTCGGTTCCCTGGGGACCTTCTGGACACCCCAGCCCACTGCCTATCGCCTGCGCTGCACTTACACGAGACCTTGCTGAGACCGGGGCCCTTCTCTTTTCCATCCCCCGCCCCTGCTCCCGGCACTGGGCCATCCGGAGACGGGCCGCAAGTGGACAGCCTGAGGCGGAGTGCTAGTCCGGAGCCTTCGCGGGCCCCTGCCTTTCGTATCTGGTGTCCCGGCAATGCACGCAACCCTCGGTCAGGACCCATCCGAAAGCTTGTGAAAAACTGATCATAGACATTTAAGTTCAGTTTGGCGAGGCTTTTGGTTTCTACAGCTCGGGTAGAGTATTTTCACCACATTGTAGATGACATCGGTCTGAGAGTCCAACCAGCATGTAAGAGGTTTTTTCTGTGGGAAAAGGTATATATATATTTTCCCGTGTATTTGTGGAAGTGAGCGCCCGCCCGTGATGGTGTAAAGAACGGCGGTTTCAGCGGAAAGCAATCATCTTACCGACGACGTGTATTTTAAAATGCGTCTCTGGTATTTGAAAGAAGAAAAAGTGAGAAGAATGAAGTTAAAACACACGCGGGATTCTTTTACGTCGCGAGCCTCACGGCTCTGGCTCCTACGACGGTGAACAAGCAGACGGGCAGTGTAAGCAAAGTCTCATGGCATCTTCAGGGTGGAGGTCAGGAGCTCGAGCGTGCTAAGAGTACGATGCGGAGAAAGGAAGAAAGTTCTGCCACGGGCAGGAAGGGTGTGAGCCCAGACCTGGGGCTGAGGGAAGCGGGCAGACGCAAGAAGCAGAGTGTGCGAAGACGGGAGAAAAGCAGCTCACCTCGGGTGGCAGGAAACAGAAGGGGGCCCCTTCGGGAGGCGTGCGGAGGGAGGGGGGACAGGGTGCTGGGATTTCCCTGCAGCTCAGCTCCAGAGGCGGTGCGAGGGCGCACACCCGTGTGGAAAGGCACTGAGGCGGGCATTTCGGGTGTGTGCGCTGCGCCGTCGCTTTCAAGCAACAGCGTCCGGGAGACGAGGTGGAGTGGGAAAGACCATGCCTGGGCACGCACGTGCACTGCTCGAGTTAACCCCTGCACTGCCTGCCTCCCTCCTTCAGAACAGAACCCGGCGTGGGGCAAGTGCCCGACACATATTCTGAGGACACCGTCACCCACTCTGTGGCCCCCCGGCAATCCCAGAACCAGCCGATCTCCTTTCCGAATCGAGGCCGCTCGAAACCCCATACTCATTGTGCGTACGGGTTCCACTTACCACTAGAGGTTTCAGCGTAATAATTCTGCAGACGATCTCGGCGGACAAGGCAGGCAGCTCATAAAACCTCGGGTCTTTTGTGATTCTGCAGACGGTTTCGTGAAGTTTCAGACACACAGTTAAGTAGGACTGTATCAAGGGCTCCTCAAGAATCCTGCCCCGCAAAGAGTTAAGAGAAACGATTAGAGTAATTTAGGAGGAACGAGACAACAGTACCCGTTAGCCACGACACGTTCCTTCCCTCCCAAATCCCTACGCGAAAGGCATGTATCTGCTCCCATACGGGGTAACATCTCGAACATTTGACAGACCCTGAACTTATGACCAAGACAAAAAGGAAACGAGGTCCTTCTGGTTTGCCTCCAAGGTCTGAACTGTCTGAACAAAAGCAAGTACAACTACTTCCAAGTGTAGTCCCTCATCTGAAAAAGAGAAAAAAGCCAGCGGGGACTATCGCCGAAGAGTAAGATGCTACATAAATCTGAAAAACAATCAGAAAGACACAGCGAGAGAGGCAGGGAAGAAAGCGTTAGAACAGGTACGGTGCACACGTCCCTTCCAGCTCTGCAGGGACCAGGCCTCGCGGTCCCCGGCTGGCACGTGGCCAGAGCTGACGGGAAGGAGGCGTGGCAGGTGGTGTGAGGAAGGCACTGTGCGGGTGCTTCTGTGAGGGGCTCGGGGGAGGTCCTGAGGCCACCGGGGCTTGACATGAACGGGGACCTGACACCCCCGCCCTGAACACCCTAAGAATCCAGGGGAGGCGATACCAGGAGCATCCTGAGAATCTCAGAAAACACCAGACCCCCGTGTGTGTCTTTCCCTGCGGGGCCCTTCGCGGAGTCAGAGGTCGTACAGACTCGTCGAGCACACGATTTCGGGTAACTGTGTGAAGCCGCCTTCGAGTTTTATTTTCAACCGGCCCGACTTGCAAAGGCCAAATGTTAAAGAAACGTGGACACAGGCACGGATGTGCAACGCAGCGGTCGTTCCAAAACAAACGGGAGACAACGTGTAGGAAAAAAGGAGCATCAGCAGCTTGAAAGGAGGCGGGCGAGGCCCTTGCGATCTCGACAGCGAATACGGGACATTGGCGGTCGGTGGGCGGGGACCGTGGGCAGGAGAAAGACTGCATTTCGCTTTTTCTACTTACCTGTCCTGATAAATGTCCAGGAGGTGCAACAGCATTCGAAATGTGTTCTCAGCGTTCTAGGGTGGCGTGGAAAGAAGAAAATACGAGAGTGAAACGTGACGCCAACCCGTTTACGAAAACAGAACTGAAAAAACCCAACATGAATAAGGCAAAACGATGGATTCTTCTCTTTCTACCAACGAGTCTTAAGGTGCTCGGAAACCAAACTTCTATCTTTCACAAATAAAATTCAGGGTTTAAAGTTCTACTATCTCCTGGGCCCCACAAGACAGGAAAGGAGGGAGCAGCTGTGACGAAGCAGTGCCCAGGGGAGCGCCCGACCCCGCCCGCCTGCCCGCCTGCACCGCGTGGCCTGAACCCCAGGGGGCCTGAACCCCAGGAGGCCGTGGCTTTCGGGAACTCTCCGGAAGCAGAGGCACCGGGCCGCCCGTAGCCCTGGGAAACAGCCGCCCCACCCCCCAGGCCTCTGGCTTCCGAGCGCTTCTCGGTGTCAGGATCGCAGAGAAGAAGACTCAGGCTCCAAATGTCTAGTTTTTGATCTGCTTTTGCCAAGCGAGGACTCCAGAGCCCGCTCTGGACAACACACCTCCGGATCTCTGAGGGAGAGTTTCGGGAGCCTTTGAAGCCGGTACCAGGTCCCTAGAAGACAGTCCAGCACGCGAGTGGGGAAGAGACTCAGGTAGTGCACGAGGCTCTCCATGTAGTGAACCAGGTTGCTCAGAGGCAGCAGACTGAACCAGGACCGGAACAGATATTCATCGATGTTCAGCAAATGGCTTTCCTTTCCCATGAGCTCAACTAACTGACTCCTGCGGAAGGGAAGACGGGGACCGAGAAGCAGGAGCGGCGGGATCAGCAAACTCAGACGGAGTTAGGCAATGTCAGAGCAGACAAATGAAGTACAAACTTTAAAAATAATTTAAACGTTGGGGCGCCTGGGTGGCTCAGTCTGTCAAACGTCCGACTCGATTTCGGCTCGGGTTGTGATCTCCCGGTTCACGGGATCGAGCCCCAAGTCGGGCTCTGTGCTGACAGTGCAGAGCCTGCTTGGGATTGTCTCTCTCTCTCTGTCTCTGCCCCTCCCCGTCCCTCTCTCAAAATAAATAAATAAAACTTTAAAAAGTATTCATTTAGATGTCAAGTAGTGAATCAAGCGGAAAGCAAACAATAACATCAAGAATTCACCAAAAAAGGGGCGCCCGGGTGTCTCGGTAGGATCCGACTTTGGCTCAGGTCATGATCTCAGATTATGAGTTCGATCCCCGTGTCCGGCCCTGTGCTGACAGCCCAGAGCGTGAAGCCTGCTTCAGATCCTGTGGCTCCCTCTCTCCCTGCCCCTCCCCTGCTCATGCTCTGTCTCTCTCTCTCTCTCTCTCAAAAATAAAATTAAAAAAAAAAAAGAATTCACCAAAACGGATGAATGTTGAAGACAGGATGCTGAGGGAAACCAGCCCATCTCAAGGGGACAGACACGCTGATTCCGCTGACGAGCGGTCCCCAGCTTGCAGAGAGTCATGGAGGCAGACACCAGGACGCGGCTTACCAGCAGGGGTGAGGGAAAACAGAGTGGTTGCGTAAGAGGGACAGAGTTTCAAGGCGGGAACAAGGAGAAAGCTCCGGACAGGCGCGGCACGACCGTGAGCGTGTGGCGAACGCCACTGATCTACACTGCAAACGGTTAAAAAGCCAGATCCTAGGACGTGCCTCTTGCACCACGGCCAGGAATTTCACCAAGAATTAAGCACGGTCTCCAGCTTTACGGAGCTGTAACTGGCATAGAACTCCTGCGTACAAGCGTACAGTGCGCTGATCTGATACGCTCACGTACTGCAAAGCGACCACGGCATACTACCGAGCGCCCGCGTCAAGTCCCAGTTACAATCCCTGTCTCGTGCTAAGAACACTGGAGATCTACTCTGTTAGCACGTGGAGTGTACACAGTACAGTCCTACTAACCGCACTCGCCACGCTGGACAGCACGTTCCCAAAACGTCTTCGTCTTCCACCTGGAAACGTCTTCCCTGACCAAGGTCTCCCGGTTTCCCTGACGCCCCAGCAACCCCCACCCTACGCTCTGTGTCTCGGAGTCTGACTTTCTTAGACGCCGCCTCGGCGGGATCACGCGCAGCCTACTCCTTCGCGCGTGTCTGTGTGCCTCTCGCAACTTCCCCCTCCGCGCACCGGGACACGGGCACTTAGGCGGTCTCCGCAGCACGGCTATTGCGAATAATGCGGCAGCGGACACGGGGGCGCACGTGTGTCGTTGAGACCCTGATTTCGCGTCCGTGGGGCGGAGGCCCACGAGTGAGGTCGTGGGAAGTTCCACGAGGAACTTCGTAAGGAACCTCCACGCCGTTTCCACAGTGAGTTACGGATGAAGCATTTTGATGAGCGAGGAAGTGCACGGTCCAGGTCAAGTGGGGCTGTGAAGGTTCTTAAATCATGACATCGTACCGCGACACTGTACTGGACACTCCAGGAGGGGACGACTGGAAGACCAATAAAGCCAGGTGCCACCAAAGTCACAGAAGGGCTACGAAGACCATCTGAAAAAGGATCACGACCTACCAAAGGCCGTGTCTGCCCGAAAGACAGGGTCTTTAAGACCAAGGCTGGTGTTGGCCATTTTCCATTGTTAACAACTGAATTTCTTCCAGACGGTCCGTACGTCGCCGAAGGGTATTCAAAATATATATAATTAATACTTTTTAAAACATTTTAATGTTTATTTATTTTGAGAGAAAGAGAGAGCACCTGCAAGCAGGCTCCAGGGGGAGAGGGACAGAGAGGGAGAGAATCCCAAGCAGGCTTTGTGCTGTCAGCAGGGAGCCCGACGTGGGGCTCGGTCCCGGGAATTGTAAGGTCATGACCTAAGCAGGAATCAAGAGCCAGATGCTTAACCGACGGAAGCAGGCAGGAACCCCTGAAGAAGTAATTTTATTTTATTTTATGTTTTTAATTTTTAATGTTTATTTTTGAGAAAGAGAGAGAGAGAGACAGATCACAAGTGGGGGAGGAGCAGAAAGAGAGGGAGACACAGAATCTGAAGCAGGCTCCAGGCTCTGAGCTGTCAGCACAGAGCCCAATGCGGGGCTCAAACCCACAAACCATGAGATCGTGACCTGAACTGATGTCGGATGCTTATCCAACTGAGCCACCCAGGCGCCTCTGAAGAAGTAATTTTAAAAGATGGGTTGCCAGAAGCAGGCAGGCGTGCCCAGGGGAGCCTGCCGGAGGTCCCAGAATCACAGCCGTCATCCCAAGATTTACAGATACACGTGCGACTCTCCAACTTACTGATCCGGCCTTTTTTCCCGAAACTCCGAGAAGGGGATTCCTTCCAGGGCTGCCCAGGTGTCTTCAGGCTGCATCCTAGAGTCCTTTCCTTGCGGGGAGGGCGCCAGGCAGTGGTGCAGGACGGGCAGGGTGAGCACCCAGAGGTCAACCGTCCTCTCCATGCACCTCCGACACAGGTCGACCAGGAACGCTCGCCAGCTGGGAAGGGAGCAGAGAGTGCGAGGTGAGCTGAGGACGGCCGGGGGCTTGCTCTGGGGGTCTAACGACACCTCACAGGGGGTGGGGGGTGGGGGGGGACACGGTGGGCAGGAGAACACAGCGGTGGCCGAGAGGAATGACTAGCTCCGGGAGAAACATGGTTGCGTGGGACGTAGGGGCGCACCCTCGGCACCCACCCCGTCCAAGCATCAGGCCCTGGGCAGGCCCGCACTGAAGCCCGGCAGCCACCAACCACCCTCCCTGACAGCCGAGGGAACCGAGGTTTGGGAAGGCCACGTGATGGGTGAGCCCAGGCCCTCTGGCGACAGTAGCCCAGATACCAAGCCGCTCAGTAGTGCAGACAATATAGGGCATCTTCCCTGCACACACAAGATACTGACGCGTGCCGGCTCTTTGATTGTCACACTTGCACAAACTGAACTCGGGGCCGCAGAGACTGCAGGGAGAGTGCCCCTGTTGCTTCCGTAGACGTCCTGGAGGTGAGCCCCTACCATCTTTGAACCCTCATCCCTCGAACACACGCACGCAGCGGTGAAGGAAATTCTCAAGTTTCCACGCTCACGGACGCTGCTCCTGGGTTCCCTGGGCAGCTACACGGTGACATTCACCAGGTTCGAGATGACTCGGCACTATCTCAAAGCACGGCTCTGTTTCTGCACCCAGCACACAACGTATGTTGGTTTTGTTTGAAAAAATAAATAAATAACTGGGGGCGCCTGGGTGGCTCAGTCGGTTAAGCATCCGACATGGGCTCAGGTCATGATTTCACAGTTTGAGGGTTGGAGCCCCGTGTCAGGCTCTGTGCTGACAGCTTTGGATTCTGTGTCTCCCTCCCTCTGGCCCTCCCCCACTAATGCTCTGTCTCTCTCAAAAATAAACATTTTAAAAAATCTCAAAAAATAACCAGAAAGGAGCATTCCAAACATAAAAATAAGAAAAAGAAAAAAAATATCTCCCTGGTTGCCACAAGTCTCACACACACTAAAAACATAAAGTCTGGAACTTTCTGGAGAGGCCTGATGATCTGTAACTCTTCGTGTAAAAACCGCATACAGCCCTGCACCACGCCCCCTCCTGGGGCACACGTGTTCTCCTGGCATCCGGGCATCTCTTCCAGCGTGGGCTCCAATAAACGCTTTTCTGCTTTTGTCTTTTTAAGAGTTTGTTTTTAAATAAACTCTATACCCAACCTGGGCTTGAACTCACAACCCCGAGATCGAGACTCACAGGCTCCATCGACTGAACCAGCCAGGCGCCCCACTTCCTTTTAATTTTAAAAAAGGTTTGTTCATTTTGGGTCGATGGGGGTAAGGCGTGAGACACCACACAGCTCGAACACACAGTACTCAGTAGAAAAAGTAATAAAGTGAAAACAACGCGGACATGAGGAAAAACGCTAGACAGGAGAATACTGAAGTGACCGACGGGTAAAATCACGAATGGTCTTTCTTTCCTGGACGTCGGCACCCGATCTGGGACAGGCACTCATTCCTACACGCAGCACATCACGACGGGCAGCTACAAAACCACTCCACACACTCACGCCCACACACGCCTACGCACATACACACGCACTCCTACACATACACGTGTGTGCACATACGCCTACACACATACACACTCCTACACATACACACATGTGCGTATACACACGCCTACACACATACACACGCACTCCTACACATACACATGTGTGTGCACACACGCCTACACACATACACGCACTCCTACACATACACGCATGTGTGTACCACGCCTACACGCGTGCACACGTGTGTGCGCACACATGCCCCACGCACGTATACACACGCCTACACGTGCACACGCACACATATACACACCTACACACGCGTGTGCACAGCTACACACTCACGTGCACCCTCCTACACATCCACACACATACACCCACACATACATACACGCACACTCCTGCGCACATATGCCTATGCACCCACACACGCACATGCCCCCCACATACACACACGCCTACACACATACACACATGCGTGCACACACATGCCCCCCCCCCCCACATATACACACATACAATACCTCGGACATGTTTCAAAGATGTGGCTGAGGTCACGGTGAAAGTCACCCGGCGAACAGGGGTCAGGGCAAAGAAGGCCACAGAGCAAAGCCAGGTCACTCTCTGCCACGGGTAAGTCAAACCTTTCCACCGCAAACAGGAGGATGAGGCCCGTCCTCAGTTTACTCTTCACTGGGAGGTGTTCGGGCCGAGGGTCCCCACTTGTCTCCAGAAATGGCGCTGACTGCTTTTTCAAATACCCCCACAGGTTTCTCTTCACCTGACCCCAAGAGAAAAGGAAGACACGACCGTGGGGTTGTGACCATCAAGGGTGTGAGAGCCGCCCCGTCATCACCCTCCGTTCTGTGTCACCCGGGTAGGGGGCCAAGGCCCAAGAGGGGCGGACACAGCTCTGTGGAAGGGTCACCCCGCTGCCCTGCCTCCCCACAGGACGTGAGCACCCCCACTTCCCTGGGCCTTTGATGGGAGCCACCACCAACGGCGCAGTCCAAAAAGCCTGTATGGTGGAGGGGTCCTCCATGCTTACAAGGGTCCAACTGTCATCTCAGAAAGAGCCCCAGGTCAGTCTCAAAACTGCCAGAGCCACCCCTCAATAGCTCATTCCACTTCGCCAGAGGCCAGGTAAGGATCTGGGGCCAGAAGTGGAGGAGGGGTGGGGTCAGGTGGGGAGGAGGGGTGGGGCCAGGTGAGGAGGAGGGGTGGGGCCAGGTGAGGAGGGGAGGCCAGAGGTGGTAGAGGGGTGGGGTCAGGTGAGGAGAAGGGGCCAGATGAGGAGGTGGAGCCAGAGGTGGAGGAGGAGGTGGGGCCAGGTGAGGAGGTAGGGCCAATGGTGGAGGAGGGGTGGGGCCAGGTGAGGAGGAGGGGCCAGGTGAGGAGGTGGGGCCAGAGGTGGGGCATGGGTGGGGCCAGCGGTAAGGCATGGGTGGGGCCAGAGTTGGAGGAGTAGGCGGGGCCAGATGAGGAGGCGGGGCCAGATGAGGAGGTGGGGCCAGAGGTGGAGGAGGAGGCGGGGCCAGGTGAGGAGGCAGATGCAGTGGAAGAGAAAGAAGAGCCCAGGCAGCAGCGCTGGGAGAACGGAGGAGGAGGTCCACCCGCGCACGCGCTCCTGGGGGCAGCCCCCGGCCAGTGGGAAGTGGGGTGGCGCCGACCGCCCGGAAGGGGAGGACAGCTGCCAGTGGGAAGTGGGGTGGCGCCGACCGCCTGGAAGGGGAGGAGAGCTGCAGGGGAAGCCGGAAGCCCGGTACCTCCTTCTCGTCGTACTGCAGAGCGCTCCAGGGCTGCGCGTGGCCCTCGTAGATCATGGGCACTCTCACGACGGAGTAAAACTGCACGAACTGGATGAAGAAGCTCTTCAGGTTGATGGCGTCCCAGGTCTGCAGGATGCTGAAGATGCTGTCCAGCATGACGGTGGCGGCCATCTGCTTCCCCTTCACCAAGTCGCGCCTAGTGCCGTCGGTCAAGTGGTCCACCATCCTCTGCAACCGCCCCGGGGGCCTCATACAAATTATATCATCGTACTGGTGCCAGTCTAAGGACAGGAGAAGGAAGGCGCTCTAGTGCGGGCCGCCCGAACGCGGGCACCTAGACGCCCCTCCCCGGGAGGCTGGCCCACGACGGGGGAGGCAAAGGGAGGGACGGCAGAAAGGAAGGCCGAGAAGCATGGGGAACGGAAGGCAGGCAGGAAGCAGCGGGCCAGGTACCTGCCTACCGACAGCACCAGGGAGCCCGGCCCCAGGCGGGAGACAGCGGTGTTTAGGACGGACACCCTAGTCGCCCCACGGGGATCAGAAGGGGCCCAAGGTCACACGATTCGGCCATTCTGAAACTATCTGAACATGTCTTTATTGGACCGGCTGGCTCAGCACACTCAGTACGTGAGTCCTTAGAAAATGATTACACCGGGTTAAGAATTTGATCCCGAAACGGCCCTCACTACCAACTGAGCACTATTTTGGTTAAGTGACTTCGTGCGAGTGCTAGTTTCTTCTGTATTGGGAACCACGATGCCCGCCCACGAAGGACAGTGTGGGCCCCCTGACAGTGTGGGCCCCCCGACAGTGTTGCACCCTGGACGCAGGGCCTGACGCAGGGCAAGGGCTGAGCCCATGGCTGCTCCTCGGGTGACTAGATGCAGAAGACAGGTGTGTGGACTAGAAATAACCCAGCGAGCCAGCTACAAAAGTTAGGAGACCAAGAGGCGGCCAGGACGGCCAGAGGCGGCACAGATGCATGAACTCAGCCGTGAAGATCGGAATGTGGAAGTTTCTGGAAGAGCAGGTACTTTGTGCCTCCTGCTGTCTGCACGGAGGTCCCCGCTCAACCCACCCCTGCTCCGTCCCGGCCTAGTGAGGAACTTGAAATTACTGCCCGGAATTAGGGCTTTTCCTGCTCTCTGCATCCTGCCTCCAGGGGCCCAGGTGGGCCCGTGCTGGGGACACAGGGAGTCCCTCAGGTTTTCAAAAACGCCCTGCCAGACAGAAGGTAAGGGGAGAGCTGTCGGCCTGGCCAGGCCCGCACCGTGGACAGAGAGGGGCACCCCGGACCCCGGGACAGTGGGGCCGGGAGAGACATCTCAGGGGTCTGTCTCTCAGAATCTACCAGAAGAAAAGAAATGTTTAAGTTCCAATCCGCTAAAGAAAGAAAACCCAAAAGTCAGGAAAAGTAGAAAACAAAAACAAAACCGAAGAACAAACCCCAACACGGAAACAAGGTGAACGGAAAAGTCAGCCTTCCGCCGGTGTCGCGACTGCGCTGCCGGGCTCACAGTGCCCCGTGCTCACTCCCAGACGGAATGAAAAACCGTGAAACAAAACCAAGCGACGAAAGCCCAGCAGACACGAGGGCGGGTTTCAGGCAGGACGGCACAGGCCACGTCAGGGGACAGCGCCCAGGCTCCCGGAGGCCAGGCTGCCGGCACGTGCTCCTGCCGCCTGGGTCTCTCGGGGTGCGGGCTGCAGCCGGGAACCCTCTCCCTGGCGGCCTGGCCGCCGTGGCTCGCGCTCTGCGGGGACGCGTGCAGGGAGGAGGGGGCAGCCACCTGTCCCCACCTCTCTTGGGAATCGGGAAACTTGCCGCTACTCAAATTAGCACAGATAAGCTATGACCATGCTGCATGGAGCCGAGCACAGACCCTCGGTCACCATTCTTCCAGCACCTTCCAGACTCCCTTCCCAAATCACTGGCAGGGACGCCGTCAGCCTCAAGGGCACTCCGACCCGGCTCCAGCCATGACCTCCTGACTCCCGGAAAGCCAGCAAAGGCCTTCCTGTGAGCCCTTCTCTGGGTCACCAGCACTCAGCTCCAGCCCCGCTCCCCCCCGCCCGCCCGCCCGGCTTGGGTGCCCGTTCCCCAGAAGTGCTGACGGTCAGCCGGCCACCACGGCGTCTGAAGACCCACCGCCCTCGTGGTCGGGCAGCAGAAGAGCCGCTCAGACGCAGACCAAGGCCTCTCAGGAGCGAACATGGTACCCTTGCTGAGAAGGACCACGCTATGAAATAGGCTTTATCTACCACGTGCAGGAAGACACCCCCCCCCCCCCCGCACACCGCGGGCGCTCGGCACACGCACACTCCCCTGTGCGACCAGGCACCGGGCCACAGAGAGGTACAGGCCACGGAGGTCATCCACAGAACACACACGCACACACACATCACTCACACCGTGTTTGCACACACCACACGCTGCATGCAATGAGTGGAAAACAAAACAAAAAAGGAAAGAAAATATAGGAAACAAGCAGGCATAAAGAAGAGAAAGGAGAAGGGACAGGAGGGCGGCCAGGACGCCGAGCAGCAGGGGCGCCTGTGGGCGGGGGTCTGACTGTTGGGCTCCGGGGCAGGGGGTCCTCCCGCCCTGCACCTGCTCGCCAGCCACCCTGCGGCCCCTCCGCCCGGCGGCCCTGCCTTCCGCCCTTGCCCTTTAGTCAAACCCCCTTCCCTGTTTCCGCTCAGATGTGAGCCTCGCGTCACGCTGATCAAAACTGTGCTTCCGAACTCGGGTTTCTTCGACACAGAGCGGGGGCCAGGGGATGGGGGCGTGTGAAGGGGACCCACGCGGGCCCCGCTCTGCAGAGGAAAGGCTGCACCCCTGCGCCCAGCCCCGGGTCGCGGCCGCCGACTCACCTCCCGAGCCCAGGAGTTCGGACCTCACGTGCAGACAGCGGTTGACGAACTCGCCGTCCCTCTGCTGACGCTTGTAGATGAACTCGTACTCCACCTGGTCCTTGCCTCGCACGATGACGTACTTGTAAGGAATGGGTTTATCCAGGTGCTGTCTGGAGAGGGTGGTGCTGCCTTCCACGAGCGACCCGTTCTCGTGCAGCTCTCTGACGAAACAGGACACCGGCCGGTTACCCGAAAACACTCCTATTTGAAAACGTCCCTTCTCCTCAAACACAGCACGGAGTGCAGACCCAAAACTATAAATCGACATCAACCCAGAGGATGCTTCTAGAACGAGACACGGTTTCCGGACAGAACCCGCACGCCGTGGGGACGGATGACAAAGAAGGGCGTGGCGGGGAGTGTTGGTTGGAAAAAGTCAGTTTCCGAAAGTGTAAGCGGGTGATGGACGTGGAAAAAATGATCAGTCGAAGAGGGCCCGTCCTGCGCGTCCCCCCGGGGCCTCCCCGCGCGCCCGGGCGAGCTCACTTGGTGTGGTGCATCTCGCAGACGTTACGGCTCCACTTGGGCTTCCCAAGCTCCTCTCCCCCCCTGACGAACACCTTGTGGACGGCGGGGTCGAACCCGAAGTGCTTCGAAATGATGGCGTGGAAGTACAGCGTGACTCCGTCCTGCAGACTCGGCGGGCTGGAGCGACGCCGCGGAAGGAAACACCGACCGGGCTGAGAGGCGCCTGCGCATGCGCGCACGCACGCACGCACGCGCACAGCAGGGTCCCTGCTGCTCGACTGTGCGCGAGCACGCACCCCGGCAAAGTCCCAAGAGCGTCCACACTCCGGACCGACCACGTGCCCTGGGGGTCCCTCTCCGGAGGTGGGTACCGTGGGGACTGTCTCCGCCCAGCTGTGAACGGCTGGCGGCGGTGGGGGGAGGGGCTGCCGAGCATCCCGGGTCCTGCCAGCCTCTCCCCGGAGTGGGCCCAGGGGGGCCCCCGGGGGCCGTGGGATGGAGCACATAAGCGAGCACATGACTCTGCCCCCCCCACCTGCCTCCCCCCTAGAAAAGGGCAGCCTGGGAATCTCTGGCCCCGCCCCAGCGTGGGGGTGGCGCGCGGCTGCGCCTGTGCCGCCGGGGCGGCTGTGACCTTGCTCCCAGGCGCCGGCTCGCGCCCTACCTCTGCTTCACTTCGCTCACTCCGGCTTTGTGGTTCCTCTGCTCCTTCTCGTTCTTCACGGCAGCCGCGTAATTCCGCGTATTCCCTTCCGGCTTCTGCGGCCCCTCGGGCTTGGCCTTCTCTGTCTTCCCTGTCTTGTCTCCAGTAGCGGCCGTCTTGTCCTTGGCTTCCGCTTCCTGGAACAAGTAACCAAGCCCCAGCCTTTAGGACCAGCTTCCACATTTGCCCCCTCCGGGCGATGCTGCTCACGACAGTCAGGGTGCCCACATCTTTCCCTGCTCAGAACCTTCCAGTGCCCTGCCCCCGGGCCCACCCACCAAAGCCTCCAGGAACCCCTTTGCAGATCCTGTCAGTGGCCCCTCTTCCCTTCACTCGATCCTGGGGCACTGGCTTCCTTACTCTTCTCTAAACAGGCCCCCCACACTCTGCCACGGGGCCTTTGCACCTGCCATTTTTGCTTGGCTTGCCCCTCGCTCTTTCAGATCTCTGCTCCACCTGCACCCCCTTGGAGAGGCCTCGCCCGGCCACGCTCTCTCAGCGCCCAGCCCCCGCACCCTCCATCCTCACCCTGCCTTCCTCCACCGCACTCCCACGCCTGATTTTGCTTTCTAAGTCTTTCCCCCTGGAGAATGTGAGCCATGAGGGCAGGAGCCAGGCCTCCTTCACGGGTGCATCCCTAGCACCCAAAAGAGCGTCACCGAACGACTGAACGAAGATGGGGCCGAGAGCAGCGGATGGGGGGACAGATGGCGGGACGGGGCGGCTTCCAAGGACGAGACGCTCTACCTGGCGGTGTTCTGGGGAAGCAGGGGTGCTTGCTGGCGGCTGTTTCGTTTTCTGAGTCTTGGCTTTACTTTCCTTCTTGGCCCCTCCCGCCGGCTCGGCTGGCTGGGCTGCAGCCGCACCCTCCTGGAGGAGACAAAGGCCCCAAACGTCAGGGCGCAGGCGCCGCGATGGCGCGAGGGTCAGTGCCCCCCCCCACCAGCCCAGGAGGGGGCTTGGCAGCTCCCGGAGCGGAGGGCACCATCCCCGGGAACAGGTCCCCAGTGTCCTTCCCGGGCAGGGAGGCGACCTCGGGGCTGCTTGGGAGGGCGAGCAGTCTCCATGACCCCGTAGCGACTCACCCCGGAGGCCTGGGCCCCCGCCTGCCGCCCCACGCTCTGCGGCTCTTTCTGTGGGTCGGAGGCCCCCCGCGGGTCAGGCAGCGGGCGCTCCCGAACAGCATCTTCCTTCCCGGGCTGCTCTTTATTGGCAGAGGTGGTCGGGCCAGTCCCCTCCTGGGGGAGGCCGCCGCCCTTGGAAGGCTCCGGGGTGTCGTGGTCCTTCCTGTTCGGGACGGCCCCTCCTGGAGTCTGGGTGTGCAGGGGGCTGCCGCCAGCCTCGGCGTGCCCCACGGGCCCTTGGTGGTCACTGCCCTCCAGTGGCGTTGGGTCATCCCCTGGGGCCTGGCGTGGCTGGCTGGTCGGACCACCTCGAGGCTCTTGGCTTTGGGGTGGGGCTGCCAATGGCGTCGGGTCGGTGCCCGGGGGCTGGCGTGGCTGGCTGGTGGGGCCACCTCGCGGCTCTTGGCTTTGGGGTGGGGCTGCCAATGGCGTCGGGTCGGTGCCCGGGTCCTGGCGTGGCTGGCTGGTGGGGCCGCCTTGCGGATCTTGGCTTTGGGGTGGGGCCATGTCCTGGAACCCGGGGTTCGCCAGCGAGCTGACGCTACAAGGGCACAAGGAGGCTTCCGCCAAGGACTCCGGCTCCACGGAAGCAGAACCGTTCTGTTTCTTTCTCTTCTTCCTTCTCCTCCTTTTGCTCTAAACAGAAAAAGACGCTAATTTTAGTTCCTGGGGTCACTATACTCTCCCAACGTTTTCCTCCAATTTCAGTGTCTCAAGTCTGCAAAGCTTCACTTGACCAAACCCCCCTTGTATCTGTTAAATCTGCCATTTCTTGACCTTGGAAAGACGGAAAGGGAGACACAAATGGACGGGAGTGGTGGGCAGAACATTCTGCCAAACCACAGCCGAGACTCTCACCCAGAACTCCTTCCGATGGGGCATCACCCCTGGAAGTGTGGTGTGGCTTTTTTTTTTTTAAGTTTATTACTTATTTTGAGGGAGAGAGAGAGAGAGGGGGGAGAGAGAGAGAATCCCAAGCAGGTTCTGCACTGTCAGTGAGGAGCCCAACGCAGGGCTCAAACCCATGAACTGTGAGATCACGACTGAGCCGAACCCGAGAGGTGGACATTTGGCGGCCTGCACCCCCCAGGCGCCCCTGGTCGTTGAACGTTACGAAGTGTGAGCCTCCACGTATCACACTCCTATGTCACCCGTATTTCGTACGTGACACTAAAAGAGAGAAAAACACGAGACGGAAAACAGACGAGAGTGTCCATAACCGTGTCCCGCCTGGAGGTCCCTGCTCCGCGGCCGTACTTCCTGACGGCTCGTGCGGGGGGGGGCTGCGGCGGGACCCTCCGCGGACCGGGCGGGGGCTCGACGCCCTACCTCACCGAGGCACCCAGCTCTGGCGCAAATGAAAATCGGTCGTTGGTTCACTCAGTGCCAGCGGCCTGTAACCCCTCTGAAACCCGGCGTGGACCCAGGACGCCCCGCCCGCCCCGTATGCCCGGGATGCGTCGCCAGGGACAGTGAGGGACGCGCCTGGGGTCTGTTTGCACACGGGGCAGGGCGGCCTCGCTCTGCGTCGGCTCCTGGGTTTTCTCCACGCATCCTGACCTAACCTGCTGCAGACGTGCTTCCGGCCGGCAGGACACGCAGGGCCTCCGGAGGGAGCTTTCCTGGCCCGTCTGACAACAGACACCAACTACCGTCGTGGGGCAAGAAAGAGGCTTCAAAGAGGTCATTGAAGGCGGGAACTTCTCCAGCCTCCCAGGGCCTGGGAGCTGTCGCACGCCCGCTACCGCGCGGGCGGCGACCGGGCAGGCGCGGGGGACCTGGGAGGAGTCTGCACCTCCGAGGGGCTGCTGCGGGGCTGGGGAGCAGCAGGCCGGCTCTGCTCTGACGGGGCCCCGGCAGCGGCCTCTCCACCAGGCCTCCCGAGTGTTCTAACCATGGCCCGGCTGAGAACCGCTGGTGCGGCTGAAGGCGGCGTGCACGGACACGCGGCCCACGGCCCTCCGCAGACTCTTCTCCGAGGCGGCTCGAGGCTTGCTTCAGCCGAGCTGCACGCTGATCGAGGGAGACACCTGGAAGGAACCCTGTGCCGGGCACGAGGAACGAGACAGCAAGACGTGTTCCTCCCCACGAAGCCAGTGGCTTAGTACGAGCGACAGACTACTGACCGTTCGAGCCTGCGGGAAACGCCGACGACAAACGCGCTCGAGGGCCTGGGATCTCAGAGGTGGTCCCTAGCCTGGAAGGCTTCCCGGAGGAGATGGCGCAGGCTGAGTGGGTAAAGCCTACTAAGATGGCTTGGTCCATTCCACAAAGAGCTCCTGGGCCCGTACCATCTGCGAGCGGCCAGAAACCTGCTCGCCCAGAACCAAAGCCGAAGCAGGGCGGGAGACCTCTGCTCACTGCCCGCGTGCCTCGTCCTGGGCCTGCCCTGCTCTGGCCTCTTGTGCGAATCCTGCTTTTGATTTTCTGGAGCTTATAACCCTTCGACAGTTTAGGGGCCTTGCTAATCCTGGCGACTGCCCCTCCCAGGGATAACTCATTCCCAGAGAGAGCGGGAGACTCCCTTCCGCAGGCAAACCAACCAACCCCAGAGCCCTCACCCCCGCTCACCTCCCTCAGCCACCACTCCTCAGCCCTAAATCACCCCGGGGCCCGGTCGAAAGGACTAGAGACACCCCTACAGCCCAGAGCGCACCGAGATTATGCACAGTAGCCAAGCCTCGGCTTGCTCAAACGTGCCTTTCACCCCATCATTCCTCTGCTTCCTGACCACCCAGGAGCTCCCCCAGGTGGCAAGGCCTTAATGAAATCGCCTCCAGGCCAGGCTCTCCTGCGGACACCTCCCTCCTCCCTCCTCCGCGTCCCGACCCACTGTAGGAAAGCGGGCCCTCCCAGACCATGGCCCCCGGGCACGCTAGACGTCCGTTTAATTTCTCCGGCTTCAGAACAGAAGTCTCTGTTTGTTCACGGCCACGCCCGCAGTGTCTAGAATTCCTGGCCCACGGCAGGTCCCCAGCCATTTCTGTTTCCTTAAACACATTCCTCGGTAAGCCCCGTGCGTTTGGCTGCAGCAGCTGGCCGGTGTCTCCCCCCAGGGGACCCACACCACACACCCCTCAGCCTGGGGTCCGCGCTCAGATCCTACGGCGGGTTTTGACTTTCCCAATTTGCGACGTGTCTTTTCCCTCTTTACTCTGCTTGTTCCTTTCCGTATTCGTATTTTATCGTGCTCTTTACAAGCTGCTCCGAATCCTTCTAGAAGATGATGTATGTTTTGCACAGGTGACTTCCGGTTCCCTCGACAGACATTTCAGGGGTGGGCGTGTGCCAGGCAGCCGCCCACGGATCCACAGCGGGGGAGCCAGCACGGCAGAGACAACAAGGCTCAGGCTAAAATCTGAACCGCTCCCCTGCCAGAAATCGAGTTTTTATACATATGCGTTCCTAATTATCAGGGCCTGGAATTCTGCGAGTTCTGATGCAGACATTTGCCTCAAGACAAAATTAAAGACCACAATAGTCAGGGACACGCACACTAAAATTTAACACTCCTCGGACTGGGAACACACACAGACGGTGGACCGAAGTGGAGGGCATGGGTCACGACCTCTGGGTGTGAGGAGCGGGCAGGGAGCAGACCCCAAGAGTTCCGCTGATATCCGTGTTTAAGCAGTGGGGGTGAGTGTTAGCCCTGAGTCTATGTTATAAATGTCCTTTGTTGTAGGGTTAACGTTTAATTAAAACATTTTTTGCGGGGTGCCTGGGTGGCTCAGTTGGTTGAGCATCCGACTTCGGCTCAGGTCATGATCTCGCAGTCTGTGAGTTCGAGCCCCACGTCAGGCTCTGTGCTGACAGCCCAGAGCCTGGAGCCTGCTTCACATTCTGTGTCTCCCTCTCTCTCTGCCCCTCCCCTGCTCATGCTCTGTCTCTCTGTGTCTCAAAAATAAATAAAAACATTAAAAAAATTTTAAAAAAACATTATAAAATAAATAAATAAATAAAAATAAAACATTTTTTGCAACAAAGAGTTTTCTGACCGAGAAGGGAGGCTAAGAAGTCTTCTGGGGCCTGGAATGTTCTGTCTCTGGGTGCAGAGGGCGTCACAAGGCTATATAGAGAGCCGAACGCCCGGTGGGCTCTGCCCTGGAGTCCTGTGCATCTCACTCGATGCTAACACTACACCACGCCAGCTCGGCACGCACACACAAAGGCTGCTTCTATTCCTGCCCAAAAAGAATTAACTAGGAAAAACTTAGTTTGCTAATTCTTGGATTTTTTTTTTTTTATCAAAACACGCCTCTGATGTTACAACGCACACCCGTTATTCCTCCATCAAACAAACCACAAGCCGCCCAGACACACAGCACCGAGGAGGGCAGGGTCTTCGGGGAGGCAGCCCCCTGTCCACTCACCCAGGTGCCGAATCAGGATTACGCGGGGTGGGCAGGTGCCGCCGGGGACCCCGGAGAGGCGCCACGGCGGGTGTGGGGGCGACAGGTGGGGCACTGCAGGGGGGACCTGGGATGAGCCCCACTGGTTGGATAGAGGGCCGAGATGGTGGAGTCCAGCCTCAGCCTGAGCTGACTCGGGAGGGAATTAGGAATTCAGGCTGACAACGGCGTCACCATTCCACCTGGCCGCTGGCCGCGCACTTCCTTCTTGGAAGCCGACGCTGCCAGGGCCATTTCTGAACCCTGAATCCCCGTGTTCTCAGCCATCGGGTGCAAGTAGGAATTGCCTCTACTCCAGCTCCCGGGCTAACTCATCACCCTGGCCACAGCGATGGGCACTTGACCCAACCGGAGCCACCGGGGTTTGAGGAAAGCCTCCCCTGGGATGGAGATACTCCCTCTTGCTTCTGTAGAGGCCGCTAAAGGAGGCGTCCTCTGGTCCCGGCACACTGCATCGGGAGGTGGGTAACAGTGGAAGCCATGACATAGTAGAAAGGCCTAGAGTGCTAGTGGCAGCCGCTGAGGCGCTAAGAAGGAAACCGACATCAGGAAGCGGCAGTGCAAAGACATAGCGACACCTGGACTTGGAGACTAATACCAACGTGCCTGGATCAAGCCTCGCCTGCAGGCCGACCTGAGGGTTTCCTAGTTATGTTAGTGGCAAATTCTTCTAATTGTGGTAATTCATCCAAGCTGGGCTTCCAGTTATTTGCATCCGAAAGATTTCTCATAGTTAAAATATACGAACTTCGAATTCGGTTGTTTCTGTCTTACAAAAGCCCAAAGGAAGTCCAGGTAATCAATGTTCTAGCAGCGTTGTCCCCTACGCTGTCAGACTGCTCCAGACTGCTGGACTGGGGCATGGTCCGGGAGGACCCCGCTGTGGCAGGCGCCAAACCCTCCAGGCATCACAGAAGGTGGCCGGAGACATCTGAACTCAAGAGCAGGTGCCCGCTGCCCTCCCCGGGGAACCCCAATCAGGCCTGCCTTCTAGAACGAGGGGTGCTGTCAGCAGGGAAGTGTTAAAAAAGAAACCACAAGCCCAAAAAGGAGTCCCTTGTGCTAAGTTCCCCATCAACAAACCAATTCATACCCAACCTAATTGCAGGTTTTTTTTTTTTTTAAGTAGGCTCCATGCCTGACGTGGGACTTGAACTCAAGATACTGAGGGGCGCCTGGGTGGCTCAGTCAGCTAAGCATCTGACTTCGGCTCAGGTCACGATCTCACCGTCGGTGAGTTCGAGCCCCGCGTCAGGTTCTGTGCTGACAGCTCAGAGCCTGGAGCCTGCTTCGGATTCTGTGTCTCCCTCTCTCTCTGCCCCTCCCTCACTCATACTCTGGCTCTCTCTCTCTCAAAAATAAATAAACATTAAAAAACATTAAAATAAAAAAAGATGCTGAGACTGAGTCGCGTGCCCATACCGACGGAGCCAGCCAGGCAACCCGCTACCGCCGCTTTCCCCACCAGGAATGTAACCTTTAACCACTCAACTTGGAATTACCTGGTCGGCACTAGTGACGTTCTCTGCCCAGTCGCCCCTCCTGTTCCCCGTAGGAGGGCAACCTTGCCTAGAAATGCATTCTTCCCTCATAACTCCCTTTGCCACCCCGTTTCTGCCTTTAGAAGACCGCCATTCCGTACAGCCCTTTGAGCTCCATCCCGTGGCTGGATGGGATGCTGCCTGATTCGTGAGTCGTTGGATCAAGCCAGTTCGATCTTTACACTTCCGCGGCTGAAGTTCTGCTGCCTAACAGACTGCCTGAGGGAGCCAAGGCAGGTGGCCGAAGTCAAGAGTCCAATAGATGCTCAACCGACTGAGCCACCAGGCGCCCCGACTGGTATATATTTTTACGTATAATATGACCGGGGGATCTGGTGTCCAAACAGTGAGGCCGTGGTTCAAACACCGCCTCCTCACCCACCGACCGTGATGCCACCCCGATCACGTGCCGAGCTGTCACACACGCACACGTGTGTCCTTGCCCGTCATCGCTGACGGCTCTCCGTCCCTCCATTAGAACGTTATGCTGCTATATGTTTACAGCTTGTGAGCCATTAGGTCAAATCTGCCATTATTTTTCTCTTTTTCTCTGTTCTTTATAGATCTTCTCACCAATTTATACTTCGGATGGACTGGAAAACACTAGTTTTGCTCGCGCATCGGTTCATGTAGTGGACAGAGCTGAGGACATCTTTAAGATCTTAAAACTACTGCTTTCCTCTCAAGGAAACGTTATCGTGCGGGTTGGTTTTCCCGGTTCCGTGGCTCTCGCGAAGGGGCTCTCCATCTGCTGTGTTTTCTGTCTAGGCAATTCTCCAGGCCCTGTATCGATGTCCCTGTACTTAAACATCTTACATTTTTTTAAGTTTACTTATTTTTGAGAGAGCAAGAGAAGGAGGGGGGGGAGGGACAGAGCCAGAGAGGGAGAGAGGGAGAATCCCAAACATGCTCTGTGTTGTCAGTGCAGAATCAGACTCGGGGCTCAATCTTGAGCCCAAACCAAGAGTCAGACGTTTAACTGACTGAGCCACCCAGGCTCTCCTAAAGATTTTATTTGCAAGTACTCGCTACCCCCAGTGTGGGGCTCGAACTCACAACCCCGAGACCAAGAGTCGAGTACTCTCTGGACTGAGCCCGCGAGGCGCCCCTTGACGTCCCTGCATTTAGAAAGTTAATCAATGAACAGATCTAAACCTTCCAGGCAAAGACCACACCTGCTGTGCCAGCCGTCCACCAACACCTGGCGCCTAGTGCCTAGCGGTCCATAAAGCTTTGTGAAATTCATCGACGACGTCGGGGAACGAATTTTGCCGCCTGCAACTATGCCTCTTTGGCATATTGAATATTTTAAGCTGGTTATTTTTAAGAAGCTGCAGTCAGAAGTTCTGAAAAACCGAGTAGAAATTACCCTTTTGGGAGAAAGATTTCTGCGTAAAAGGAAAGCTCTGTGAGTAGGGGTGTCTCCCTCTCACCAGGGAGAGGGGCGTGACTGAATTCTCTAGAAGCTCTCAGTGGAGAAGGCGGATGTCAGTCTCGCCTTACCCACGGGGCTTTTCCTGATAAACTCCCGCAACCGACCCCCCACCCCAGCATCTCCTGCGGAGGCGGTGTTTAAGGCGGTGGCCTCGGCCGCTTCGGGGAGTCACCCCATCTTCCCAGGTCTCCCCCATTCTGCAGGAGGTGCGTGTGCGCTGCGACTTCTCTCTGAACCTCTCCCTTTAATCCTTCTCACGTCGGTCTGATCCTTAGACCAGCCGAGGAACCCAGAAGGGCAGAGGAAAACCGTTCCTCCCCGACAGTGCGCATCTCACTCGGGAAAGAAGTTACCGCTCTCCGCAAAGAAGCGACACATGACAAACTCCACAAGCGTCGCTCTTCGGTGTATGAAGCCTCGCTGCTTGTCCTCATGAGCAAAAATGCTTACACTGCATACATCAGCCAGTTTCACTTTTTATGTCAGAGAACCCTGCCGGACTCCTGAAATACCGTAGAAAATTAACAGAGTCAGGATTTTAACTCCCAGAATCCAGAAACTAATTCAGCAGGGCATCCGCTCGACCCCAGGGCTTCAGAGCACGAGCCTATAACCTCAGGCGTCGAAGGCAGCAGTGACAGTCACCTGCGACCTTCTCTAAGCCGCAGCAGGGGCTGGGCCTAGATCGCCCCCCAGCCCAGGCCCTCCCGCTCTTTCCCACGAAGAGAGTCTTGTACGGCTTATGGAGGTTTCGGCAGGCGAAAGTCCCCCATGAGCCAGCAGTAGTTTCTCGAGAAATAAAACGATGGGCGGAAGGACTGGGGGGCGCGTGGGGGGGTGCACACAATGAAGCTGAAACTTAATGCCCACAAAACGCCTCAGTCACAAGAGCCAAAACCAAATGGTATCACTGTCGCCGAGACTCGGAGATTATCCGAGTTTGGTTCCAGCCTCCCGAAATAAAGCAAACATCTCCATAAGGCGAGTCGAACAGTGCATCAAACATTTATCCTCACACCACGCCGGCTTCTAAGTGTGCAACGGCGTTATGTCCAAAGAGCGAGTGCATTAATTTTAAAATACTCTATTGCTCAACAACGCAAACCATCATCTGAGCCTCAGCAAGTCACAATCACTGATCACGGGTCACGGTAACAATCCGAATAACGGGAAAGCCTGAAATATTCTTTTTTTTTTTTTTTTAACGTTTATTTATTTTTGAGAGACATAGAGACAGAGTGTGAGCAGAGGAAGGGCAGAGAGAGAGGGAGATACAGAATCTGAAGCAGGCTCCAGGCTCTGAGCCGTCAGCACAGAGCCCGATGCGGGGCTTGAACTCACAGATCGTGAGATCATGACCTGAGCCGAAGTCGGACACTTAACTGACTGAGCCCCCCAGGCGCCCCTGATTTATTCTGAGAATCACCAAACCGTGACACAGAGACACCGAGGGAACAAACGCTATTGGAACAAGGACGCCAACGGGCCCGCTCGGCACGGGTTGGCCACGAACCCGGCATTTGTGAGAAACAGGAAACATGCCTGTACCTGCTCGGGGCCTGCAGAGAACGCGTCCGAGACCCGACACAGGGCAGCGTCCTCTTTTCTTCTTTTGCTGGGAGGGCGACCAGCAGCCTCCAGCTCATCAGATGTGCTGTCGGCCGCATCTACACAAGCCTCTGCGACAACTCCCTGTTGAAACACGACCCCCTTCAGACACGGCGGGAGGACCACAGGCCGCGTGCAGGCAACGCTCTAAGGGACCCCAAGCTCAGGCCGAGGCGGGGACGCCCCCTGGCAAGGGCCGAGCCGGCTCCCCAGCTGTCCGGGACTGGCAGGCAGAGTGTCCGGGGGTAGGGAACCAAGAAAGGGCCCCGTGGGCAGGCCTTCGAGAAAATCTGGGCGAGAGGACCGCCCTACGCCCGAGCCGGTGTCCTGCCAGGAGGGCGCGCCCACTTTCCCCGCGCATGCAAGCCCAGGCCCTGCTTCCCTAGAGCCTCCCTCCCCAGGCCTGGCCAGGGGCCCCCAACACGGATGGAGCTGCAATTCCTTCCCGGGAAGGCAGAGCCAGGCCAGGCCTCTAGGGCCTCCCAGGGACCGGGGCCAGCCCCCCGTGGCCCGCACGGCCCAGGCGGCAGAGCTGGCGTGGCCTGGAGGGCACCCACCTCCCCTCCCTCCGGCCTCCTCCTTCTCCCCAGGAAGACGTCAAACCCCAGAGGGGCTCACTACGTGTCCCAGGCCACCAAGCCACACGAGCGGGCAGGGCGGTCCTGCTGCTACAGATGAGGAAGCATCTGTGAGGACCTCGGGTGCGGGGCCTGGCCTCAGCCCTGCCCAGGGCATGGGGGGCACCTGGGCCTGCCGGGCACCACCTGCAGGGGGAAGGACAAGGAGAGAGGCCAACAGCTTCTGGACCAAGTGCTGGGGAAGGCAGAGGCTCGGTGTGGAAACGAAGGGCTATTTCTGCGAGGGGTACCTGGAATGGGACCCTCGCGCAGATGGATGGGAGCACGCAGATGGCCCCGGGGACCAAAGCCCAATTCAGGCAGTGCTGGAAATCCAGGCGGCCTCTGTTGCCTCACAGCGGGGAGCTGTGGGAGGGAGACACCTTGGACCCAACTCAGCCTGGCTCAGTCTAATAACACCCCTCCCCCTCCCCTCCCCCTTCAGCCAGGGGAAGCTACCCCAGGGAGAGAGCCATCCAACAATCTCTAGAAAGGAAGGGAGAGTTAGCAAAGGCACCCCGTTAGTCCGCAACCAAAGGGTCACCAAAGGAAAGGCCAGGCAGAGACGGTCACCCCAGCTGACAGGTGTGGCGGGAGCCCCACGCCGTCCCCATTAGCCACGACACCCCCAGCACACCCACCCGCGGCTGCTGCAGGAAGGACTCCCTCCCTAGGTGGCCGGGCTGAGGCCAGCCAGGGGGCTCCTGTCCCGGCTGGGGGCCTGTCCGTTGTTTCCCTGGCAGAGTCCCCCGACCCCATCAGCACACCCTGGCTGCACACGCTCGCCGCTTTCTGACGGGGGGAGGGGGAGGGGGGGTTACACAGGGTCACCACAGGGCGGGTCCAAGCTCGAAGCCCGAGCGAATCACCAGCCGGCCCCGCCAGCGTCGCGGCTCGCTTCATCCCGGCTTCCCTTCGCTGCATTTAGGCGATTTGAATCCCCTTCCGCGACAGTACCATCCGCGGCTTTCCACTGAGGCGCAGATCGCATAACGTGCAAGGAATCATTTTTAAGCGCACCAGCCAGGGGCTTTTAGCGCTTGCTGCGCGAGCACCCCGCTACCTCGCGAGCACCCCGCTACCTCGTTCCGGACATTTTCATCCCCCTGCACCCAAAAGGAACCTCATGCCCTCCGAGCAGTGTCTCCCCACTCCCCTCCCCGGGCGCACCCCCCTGGCCGGGAGCTCCCCCACTCGGCGGCAGGTGGTCAGAGGGTCACCGGGTCACCGGGTCACCCTCACAGATCCCAGGTGCCTTCAAGGCACCCCAGAGGTCAAGACAAACGTGATTCCTCGGGAACTCCCTCCCAGTCAGGACACAGGCCGCCACCACCGGACACCCCATGCCCCGCGGGGGTGCCATCAGGGCCATCAGGCACCTGTGCTGGGACCGGGTGCCTCAAGGCTGAGATCGGGTCCTGCAAACAGCCAGGGCTAAGTCACCACCGTCACTGAGGTCTTCCAAAGGTCCAATCGACCTGATTCTTGCTCTTTTGCTCAGTTCGTGTTGGGGTTTCTCTGGAGGCGCAGGCCCTCGGCCTCCCCTTCTCTGCCGTTTTTGGCCGGTATCACTTTACTCGGGCTTGTTTGGGTTTTTTTTTTATCTTTTTATCTGGTTAGTTAGTTACCTGACCCGATGGCAAGAATTCCCCACCTCTTTAGTCTTCGGGACAGTAGCAGTTGGGAGGCCACAGTCCCCTGGCTGTAAGGATGATGCAAACGGCCGGCCCGTGAGGGATAGTCGGGCAGATTCCAGCATGTGGCCGCGGGAGCCTCGGGCTGTGACAAAACCCTGTCCCGACCCTGCAGGCGGCTCTCTGGGGTTCTTCTCTTATGATGAACTCAGAAGGGCAAATCGGAGGCCCCTGTGTGGCTGTGGTCCCACCATGTGACCCTCAGGCGCAGGGAGAACTCTGTCCCATCTCTGCGAAGGCTCACTTTAAATCAATCCTTTAATCTGATAAGTTTCATACAAAAACTTGCAGTCCTGTTTATGTTCGCCGTTGGAGCGCAGAGGTCAGACGCTTATACGTTGACTCTCTTACCAGTTCTGGACTACGATCTCTCATCGACCCACTTTTTTCTACTGGTTTGTTTACCGTCGTCTTCTTCATTTCTAAGAGCTTTTGACATATTGAGGCAACTCATCATTCGCTAAAACTATGTTTATGTAAATACAAATATTCCTCTATTTTTTCTAGATTGTTTGCTCTTTGCTGTGATTATCCTATTCTATGAGGTTTTTGGTTCTTGTAAGACCCGTCTGGGGTCAAAGATCCCCATCTTTTGTTTGTACTCTTTCCTCTTGCTTTAATTACTAGAAAATCTTTCCCCCTTCAGAGATCAGAGCAGTTTTTATGTCTCTCCCCCCCAGCTGTCCTCCTCCACACCAGCTTCTGACTCGGGGCTGTCTCTCTGGCACAGCGATCACCCCCAGAATTGTTTTGTCAGCTATGGCTTTCGTACCCCGTTTTTGTTTCACTTAGTACAATAAGTCCCACACAGGACTTCTCTTTTTCACAGCATTCATCGTTCTTGCCCACTTTTGTTTCCAAAACAGCCTTAAACTCACCCTGTTTCCTTCAAGGTTAAAAAAGAAAACTCGGGGGCCCCTGGGTGGCTCAGTTGGTTAAGCTTCTGACTTTGGCTCAGGTCACGATCTTGTGGTTCGTGAGTCCGACCCCCACGGCAGGCTCTGTGCTGACAGCTCGGAGCCCACTTCGGATCCTCTGTCCTCCCCTGCGCCCCCCCCCCCGACTCCTTCCCTGCATGTGCTCTCTTTCTCTCAAAAATAAATTAAAAAATTAAAAAAAAAAACCAAAACGGTCCTTCTGGGCACGTACTGTTTTCACTCACAGAGCTGCACGTGGGCTCCTGGGCGCCAAACCTCCAACGTCCCACCTCCTACTCAGGACCGCAACTCACCAGAGGGAGGGACACACACTCTCTCTCTCACACACACACACACACACACACACACACGCCCCACACTCGCACACATAACCACACTGCTGCCTGCAGCACTTCCGCCCTGGCCCGACCACTATGAGGAATAACCGAGGAACAGGCAGGAATCCAGTTCCAATCCAGACACAGAAAGACAGCCCCCGCCCTCGGCAGGAAACCCCAGCCCGCTGGGTCTGGACTCCAACATGGCCAGCTTCTCTCCCTCACCCCCTGAACCTGTCATCTCCGGGCCTGAACCCTGCAGGGAGACGGAGGGACCCTCTGCAGGGGCCCCCACCTCTGCGGGGACGAGTGTCCTTCCTGAGCACCCGCCTGTCCCTGTGGTCCCGAGACACCCCCAAGTCCGCACCGCCAGTGGGCAGAGGCCCCGGGAGAAGCCAGGCAGCCATGCAGCAGAAGCTCAGGTACCCAGACCCCGTCTCCGCTGGGAGACACAGCGGCTGGGTCTGGCGGGAGGAGAAGGCAGGTGGCGACCCCGGAGGGACAGGAACCCAGAGACCGCGCAGCCGCCCAGGCGCACAGGAGGGGCAGCCCTGCCACTGCTCAGCGTGCGGCCACCAGTGGGCCGGGCAGGGAGGGCACCGTGGGGGCCACTGCACAGTGGTACCATAAGGACAGGGAACTTCGTTCGGCCACCAATGCAACCACAGCAGGAAGCGGCTTCCAGGCCACGCGGTCCTTCCAGACCCACCCTGCCGGGCACCGGGCACACTCACTCTTGACATGGTCCCGGAGACGTCCGAAGGGGGCTCGTCCAGATTTTCCTGCTCCAGGTGACTTGAGCCCTGGGACAAGAAAGGGCCGCCGTCCTCCCTCAGCTCCTGTCCGTGCTCCATCTCCTCCTCTGGGGCCGAGGCTACCTTGGGACCGCCGTCCTCCCTCAGCTCCTGTCCGCGTTCCGTTTCTCCCTCTGGGGCCGGCGTCGCCTCAGGGTTGTCACTCTTGGAATCTACAAAGGCACACCCACACGGGTCAGATCTCGGGGAAAAGCAGGGGAAGCCGTGGGGGGGAAAGTTGGATTCCTCTCCGGGCACTGTGGCCAGATCATCCCTCTCCCCCGTCGCGCACTTTCCCTGGGTACATTTTCTGCTCTCGAGTGGGCGTGAGGGACCAGGACCCCGGCCCCAGCCCCAAGGACGGAGTGCGTGCAGTCTGGTGTCAGCATGGGCAGGGTGGCCTGGCCCTCCGGTTTCTAAGTCAGAACATGCCACACCCCTTACCCCTCCCCCCAACACAGGGGGCAGGTGCCCTATTCCCAGCCCCTCCCCTGGCTGGACCCAGGGCCTCCCAGTGCCTCCCTGGCCCCTGCCTTCATTCATCCTTGCTCCCCGGCTGGTTTGCTTAGAGAATCACACCTGTGTAGGACCGTCATCCACTTAGCTCCCAGCACCTGATGCCAGGGCCCCTCGCAAACTCAGCCCTGCAGGGGACCCTATTTTCAAACCTGGGTCTCCATGCCCCAGCCCACCCAACACTCCAGATGGCTTTCTGCCTGGAACCCTCCCTTGGCCTGGCCTCCGAAGCCCCAGGCCCACTGGGTCTTCCTCCCAAAGCCCCTTTCTCTTCCCTCTCCAAGGCCTCTGTAAATTCTGGAAGCCAGGGACCAGCGCCTTGCTCTCCTGGCGTCTCCGGCACCTGGAACGCACAAGGGCCTCAGGGGCCAACCTTTGGATGACTTCAATTGACAAGGACTCAATAACAAATGCATTAAGTGTCTAAATACACACACTTAAAACTTGAACTTGCCCCAAGATGGGCCCCTTTGGCATGCAGATTATTTCGAGCTGAAAACAATCAAGGCCCAAAAGACTCAGGAAGAAACTCTGACCTTCCCCCTAACTGCTTACAATTTAGATGGAGGTCCCGGTCCAGGAAGGGAGCCATCACTACAGATACCTACGTTATACTACGAACTACGGATGGCAAGGCCTGTGTGATCGGAGTCCTCTCTTTGTCCCGCGGTTTCTGGGCGGCCCAGCATTACCACTTACTCTTTTTTCATCTTTCTGTGAAGTGCCTTGATGTCCCAGACGCCTCCTTTGGTTTGTCTTTGGAATCTCTCATCATGTGGAAATTAAACTTGACTTTCTCCTGCTAATCTGTCTCATGTCAACTTAATTGTTAGACCAGCCAGAAGAATTTTGAAAGGTAGAGAAAAATCCTTCCTCCCCAACAACCTTAATACCAAAGAACAGGAAGGATATCATAACACAAAACTGCCCAGGGTCACTTTCTTTCGATGATAAGCTGGAAGTATTTTGACCTGCCTCTCTTCCACCACCCTCCACTGTGGGGAGGACCCGATTAGCCTGATCCAATCAGAGCCCGGCCCCGGTGATTGGCAGGAGGTGCAGCCGGCCTCCAGGGCTGATTCCTGGTGTTTCAGACTCCATGTCGCCCTCCTCCTGGTCAGGCAAACAGATTGATGCAAGAGAACTACAGACCGATTTGCCGCCTCGAAGGCAGCGGCCTGAGGGCGAAGCCGGGAAAACGGAGAAAGACGAAGAGACAGAGGTACTCGGACAGAGAGGGAGCCCTGTGTAAACGCAGACCCCTCAGTCTGGAGTTGAGTGTGTGCGGCGTGTACACGGGGCGCTGGGTTAGTTAGCAGTCGTCTTCATTGTAAACCGCCCCAATGACGGTGAAAATCAGTGGGAATTTTTCTTTAAAAAAATGAGCTCCCCAAGAGGAAAGCAAGAAGCAGTTGGAGGAAAAAGAAACACAAATGGCCCCTTAGCCCTCAGAAACAGACTTGCCTCCCTACTGATCAGGGAAGTGAGAAAGAAATCCAAGAGATACCATTTCTACCCACCCGGTTGGCATCGATGAACACGATCGGTAATGCCCGATGCTAGCGAGGAGGTGGGTGGGCATGAAAGCTCGAAGATACCAGGGCGAGAGCGGCCAGCAGGAGCCTGGTGCAGGGCGCTTTGCAGAGAGTCTCCACTGCAGACACACCGGTCTGTCCTCCAGGTAGACTGGCTTGGGGGGAGGGGGGCGGGGCGCAAATTCTGGCCCAACAAATCGGCGGAACAAGGCAAGTGCCCAGGACCGGGCTGGCCGTGGAGTCAGTTTGGGAGGTGAGAAAGTTCTGGAGGTGGACGGTGGTGATATTTGCACAACAGCGTGAATGTAACCACCGGAACTCTAACAGTTACACACGATTAAAATGGTAACTTTTCTGCTCTAAATGTTTCACCACAATTAACAAGAAGTAAAACCCGGTGCACTGAACAACACAGCCCTCCAGGTCCGCCTCTCCTCCACCGCCAGCTAAGGCAGGGGCCAGCACAGACTCTGTGGCCGAGTCAGGGGCCACAAGCACAGACCCCGTGGCCGAGTCAGGGGCCACAAGCACAGACCCCGAGGCTGAGTCAGGGGCAATGAGCACAGACCCCACCCTGCGCAGGCGGCCACGGGAAGATGCCCACACCAGCCGACCCACGGAAACAAACAGGCAGGATGGTTCCGTCCCAGACTAGGGACCCTCCACTGCCACCCCAACGCCCCCCTGTCACCCCCGCACGTACCCCGCCTGCCTCCCGAACCACCCCCCCAGCGGCCCCCAGCCCTTCCCCGGAAACCTTCAGGGTCTTGGGCTTCTCATCTTTTTTCCATTATAAAAACATCAAGGAAATCTGGAAATAGCAACACTTTTTAAAATAAATAGGCTGCCCACCACTTCATCCCCTGAAAGTAACCTTCTAGCCCTCAAGGAAGAAGTCCCACCTGGGTCCCCTGGCACACGCTACCCTCCACCCTTGGACTGGCCCAACATTACCCCTGGCAAAGGGGGCCACCCTCTGCCCAAGATGGGCTGGGGCTCTCTCCCTTCCAGGCTTCTGCATGTGCCCCCTCCCATCCCCCCAGGACCCAGGTGTCCAGTGACGAGGGAACAAAGGCAAAAGAAACGTAGACAAAATTAAATTTCCCTATAACCTGCAGCCCGTTGACAAATACTCGAGACCAGCAAAGTCTGACCTTCCTCCAGGAACTCCCAGCTGTCTCCATGTTAAAGTTCGGCCAGAGGGAAAAACTGCCCTAGCTTGACCACAGCCAGGCCTCCAGAATCCAGAGTCTTCTTTAAGTTCCCTTTAGGAACTTCCTTTGTCTCTACTCCTCTGAACTCAAAGTAAGTATATAATCAGTCACTCCTCACACGCTGTCCCTCCTCTCCCCCCTGCAGCTTTTTTCTCCCCAGGGGTCCTGACCCCATGCCTTAATAAAACCACCTTTTTGACACCAAAAATGTCTCAAGAATTCCTTCTTGACCGTTTACCCCAAACCCCATAGTAAATCACATGGTCAGCACCTCTGAACAGCTACACCAGCCTCTCCAGGCCCCGTCGGGCTCCTGAGGGACCAGCCCTGTCCGCGGCCCCGGGTCCCCAAGCCCTAGGTCTGGGGTTGCTCAGAGCTCACAGGCTGGGCCGCCTGGAGGGCCCAAGAGTGGCTGAACAGGAAAGATGTCCCCGCCCCCCCAGCCAAGCCTTGGCATCTTGGTTTCAGTTTGTTTTCCTGTAAATAGACAGGCACGGCCAGGGTGTGAGGGAGCAGAGAGTCAGGGAAGCAGGAAGTGATGTACTTGGTGGGGGTGAGAGGGTGTCGCTCCTTAGACCCCAGGCCCTTGGGGACCTGGCAGAGTCTCATCCTCCCGTGTGCCCCTCCTGAGCGACCAGGGCCCCGCCCCCCAGCAGCAGGGAGGGCCACCCACGTGATCCGGCGCCACCGCCACCCGTGGCTCACCGAGCAGCCAGGGGACCACCAGCAGGTGCCGGCATTTGGGAGGCGGGAGGGGGGCGGGGAGGGGGCGGGCTTCGATCCGCTCTCCCTGCCGGCCCAGACGGGCACGGTGACCACGAGGGGACCTCGCGGCCCGCCCAGGCTCTCCCTGAGACCTTCCGTTTCCCCTGCTCCGCGGGCAGCCACGTCGGATGCCCTCAGCGGCGCTCTGCGGGCCCCTCACTCAAAACGAAAGGAGGGCAGAGGTACCGTGGCCTCCCACGGAGACCCCCGAGAGGAACGAGGTGCGTTTCCTCCAAGACGTGGGTCTCCGGGAGGCGCCGGGCGCCGGAGCCGAGACTCCTTCTCTTGCCCTGTCCATCAGGGCCCCCCCACCCCGCTGCTTTACCGGGTTCAGTAATTAATCTGAAGCCTGAGGCCCATGCTCAGCCCCTGCCTCACCCTGACCCCTGACCCCCACCCCCACGACAGGCCGGTGCCGGGAGGATGGGACAAGATAGGATAAAATAGACAAAGAGGGAAAGATGAGGACCCGAGGCCCCGGGTGGAGAAAAACACATACTTCGGAACAATGCCAGGAGCACCTGACCGCAGCAAACCCCCTCCGGCACCAGGCTCCTCTTAAGAATGTGACAGACCCCCCTCCCCCCCCCCCCCCGGGGTCCCCTCAGGAACTTGACAAAAGACCTGACTACAAAGAAATAGACCGTGAAGCTTCCCACAAGGACCGGGGTGGCCGTAGACCACCCCTCACAATGGGAACAGCCAATTGGGAAAGGACACCCCCTAGAGCTATCCGGAGGAGGCCGGGGCAGGGGGGGGGGGAGGGGGGAGAGGAAGGGGTGGGGGTGGGGGCGTCTGGGACCTTATACCGCCTAGACCCTGCCTGGTCCCTCCTGGCCTTCCCTTCCGAAAGCCCCCCTCGCTGTAAAGAGAGCTCTCCTACGGGTCTTACTCTGACCTTCCGCCCTAACGAACCGCTGTCTGCTGCTCGCTTGGCGTCCACCCCCAAACCCCCCTCATTCCTCGGGGCGGAGAGGAAGCGAGCCCCGG
The DNA here is from genome assembly GCA_030068075.1 of Paguma larvata. Classification (NCBI taxonomy): domain Eukaryota; kingdom Metazoa; phylum Chordata; class Mammalia; order Carnivora; family Viverridae; genus Paguma; species Paguma larvata. The sequence continues at coordinate 25,729,102 of CM057843.1, forward strand.
GCGTTGAGAAAACCAGCGCGAGCAGGGGCCGGAGCTGCCCATCTGCCCCGCCCGGGGGCCGGCACTCCGGAGCAGACCCGGGGGGCCGCCTGCCAGACCGGGGCTCGCTCCCAGGACATGAGCTCCGGGGCCGCGGGCGGGGTCCAAACCCGGGCTCTGCCGGTTGCGAGCCTCGGGCCTGCGGATACTCAACCTGCCTGCGCTCCGCGGTCGGCATCTGTAAAAGGGGAATTCATGACAGCTCCTCCCTCACCGCTCGGCAGGGCGCCGGGCTCAAGGCAGTTAAACCAACAGGTCTGACTTGGTGTGTGTGTGTGTGTGTGTGTGTTTAATAATCTCTGGGGTCCCAAAGACCCCCACCCCCTCGCCAGGTCTCCCATCCAGGGGCACGTACTAGCGGCCCGGGACGGTGCGGGGGGACCCGCAGGCGGGAAATTCCAGCCGGACACCAGGAGCTCAGCTGTGCCGTAAGTCCACACCCAGGCAGCCAGCACAAGAAAATCGAACAAAAATGGACAGCAATAGCAGCCCCCTCTTTGACCTCTTGCGGTCCCATAAAAGCATCTGTGACGTGAGCACTTTGTGCAAAGACTGTTGGCAGGAAGGACCAGGGAGGACGCTTTGGCAGGTTACCCAAAGGTCAGAGAGTACGAAGGGCCGGTATAGACAGCGTTTCCTGACACGCGCCGCCTTCGTACTTAGAAAATACACAAGGCCGGTCGGTGTGCCTGGCTGTTCTGTCCCTACGGCATCTGACTCTGAATCTTGGGGTCTTGAGTTCCAGCCCCGCCTTGGGTGTAGAGCTCACTTAAAGAAACAAAACTTTTTTAAAAAAGAAAGAAAACACACATGGCCTTCTAGAGACCTTCTTTGGTCCCGAAATTATTGATTCAGTACCTACTGTGTGCAAGGGACTCGGAGAAAAGCGGCTAACAAGAGAGCAAAGGTCACATGCCACCATGATCCAAATGCTGGAAGGCAAGCAGCCTAACGAAGAGGCACCGGGAGTGTGGGGGAGAAGCCGGGTCTGGTTTCCACCCGGCGGTCGGAGAGGGCCTCCAGGGAGGAGGAGACAGAGGAGCAAAGACTGAAGGGAGGTGAGGGGGTCACGGTGCTACCCTCGGAGGAAAAGTATGTTCCAAGCTGAGGGAACAGGAAGTGCAAAAGTCCTGTGGTCCCAGAATGCCTAAGAAGGGAAGGAAGGCAGTTGGAGGTCCCAGACACCAAGAGAGTTAAGTACCAACCTGAGCTGGGGCTGAGGGCCACCCAACACGGTTCCCCTTTCTTACACCGACCTGCCACCCCTCCCCCGGAAGGAGCCTGTCCAGGCTGTGGGGACCCCTCACCCCATCCCGGTCCCGGGGACACCGCTTCGACACAGCATCCTCTGAAATCCGCTACAATTCCTCAGCTCAGCCCGACACTCCCCATTCCCCAGGGGGCGGAGAACCCCAGAGTTCTCTCCAAGAAATGAAATTGAAAGTTTTAAAAAGCAACAGACGCCTCCAGCAAAGCATCCGCTGAAACTGCTCTTTTCACAAAAGTGCTTCTTCCGGTAAGAGTTCTTTGGCCATGGAGGACCTCACTCTGCCCGCCTGAGCTGCCCACTGGCGCAGGTTTCCGCGTCAGGCAGGGGAAGCGGGACGGAGCTGGTGCCCGGCCCGCGGCCCCCACTCGGCCCTTACCTGCCCCGGGGGCTGCAGGAAGCAGCTTCTGTCCGCACTGGCTGCAGAACTTGGGGGCGTCCTCTTTGGGGACATGCCCGCACGAAGGACACTCCATTCCTCCAGGGATGGGTCTTCTTTCTCCAGGCCGGCAAGCTCCTGCAGGTCTGGAAGGAAAAGGAAGGGTCCCAAGGCAGCTGACTATATACTGAGCCACCTGTCATGTGACCAGCCCTGCTTCGGTTTCATTTTCTGGGAAAGTGAAATTACAGCACCCAGAAGTTCCGAGGCTCAATCAGCTCAATCGAAACCCGTCCCTAGCACCTTCCCTGCCCGATTCCTCACCCGGCCCTCCCCCCACTCCCTCCAGCCCCGGGGGGTCTCGCGACCCCTGCCCCCACTTTGGCTCCAGTACTCCGTTCACTCAGGCTCGCCCCTCCTGGGCTCTCCATCACTCGGTGAGTCTGAAACTGTCCCCCCCGCCCCCTGCTGAGACTGGGGGCTGGGATAACTGAGAACTACGTGTGGGCAGAGGGGGGATGGTTTCAGGCAGAGACACAGCCGGTGCAAAACCCGGAGACAGACTTGGGATAAGGATGCCTACCGTGTGTCCGGAACGAGAGGCTCAGAGACAAAAGCACCTGGCTCACAGGTGACATGAGAGTTAGCGAGGCAGACGGCACGGCAGAAATGCCCGCGGACACTGGCAGAGTCAGAAACCGCCCACCACAGGGACCGGCTTGCACAGGCAGCCCAGGGACACCCGGCTAGCGGTCAGGATTCCTAACAGGGCAGGCAGGCTGTGTTCTCTTCCTCAGACCCTGCTGCCCGCCCCTGCCTCCCCCAGACGCGGCTTGCTCTCCACTAGATAAGAAGCTCTTGGGGGCAGGGCAGGGCTAGACTGGTACGAGCCAGGTTCCCTGGGGCAGCCTGCCAAGCCCTGCCCCCAGCTCGCTCCTTACCCCTACACTGCCCTGAAGCGACCACCCTCCTGGTCCCGGCTCTCACTCCAAGACTTTCAGAAGTGACTCCCCACGGTGCTGGCCTCTACCCCTGAGTCGTCCTCCTCTGCAAGACTCTGCATCCCCACAGGCCAGGAAGGTCACAGCAAGGCACTGAAACCCACCCTGAAGTGTCCTATCCTTTCTGCCGGCACTGAGGACCTAAGGGCAGAAATGAGAACCCAGACACCGGACGCTACTCGCTCCAGCGAGCTTCCTGGCTTTTCCCTTCTCCTTTCCCAACTTGAGAACTGCGCCGGACTGAGAGCCCATCTCCCCCAACCGCCACCCAACAAAGCCTGGCGGCGGGGTTGGGGGGCAGGAGAGGGGCACGGACGGCGGGGGGTGGGGGGATGGGAGTAGGGGCGGGTCAGGGGCGGCTGGCCGCCCCCATCTCCGCACTCGCTCCTCCTGCGGCCTCCCCGCGGCCACCTGCAGGTGGCCCTCGAGGCCGTCGCGGCAGAGGTGCCCACCCTGGCCTGGGGACCCTGGCCGCGGGCGGTCCTAGAAACCCGGGAGGACGCTGCGCTCCGGCGCGCGGTTACGGGGGCGGGGACGCCATTCTCTTAAAAGTGACTGTGGAGACACACGGGGGCGCCCTTTGGTGACAACAGCGCCTCGTTGCTGCATCCGGAGAAAGCGAAGGACTCCGCTCCGGGGGAGGCGCGGCCCCGGACATCAGGCCGGCCACTGGGCTCCTCCTCCGCGCGCGCCCTCCGGCTGCCGCGGCCCGGGGGCGGGGCCGCACGGCGGGGGGCGGGGCCGCACGGCGAGGGGCGGGGCCGCACCCCGGAGCCGGAGGCGAAATCGAAACTGAGCGCCGCCGGGAGAGGCGGCCGGGAACTGACCGCACGCAGCACGCAGGCGCCGAGACCCAGACCCACGGCCCCGCCCCCGCGCCCCGCGCCCCGCATCCCTGCATCCCAGCATCCCCGCACCCCGTCGTCCCCGAGGCCGCGCGCTCCGAATCCCGCGCCCCGCGTCCCGCGCCCTGCGTCCCGCGCCCCGCATGCCGGCACCCCGCCGTCCCTGCGCCCCCGCATCCCCGCATCCCCGCATCCCCGCGCCCCCTCGCACCTACGGCGCCCCCGCGCCCGTGCCACCGCCGGCCGGTTTCGTTTCTGACGTCCGGGGCCTGCCGCTCCGCCCGCCAGAGGGTGCGGCCAGAATGCCCCCCATGGCGCCCCCCAGCGGACCGGGCGCCCGGCCAAGGGGAAGGCGCCGCCTGCCGCTGCACGCGGGGCGGGGCTCCCGGAGCCCCGGTTCTAGCCCGGCAGGGGTCCGCACTCGAGTCTCCCCAGCATCCTCCGGCCCTGGCCACAGCACCCCGAACAGGGCCCACCTCCCTACAGAGCCAGCAGAGGCTCCGGGAGGGCCACAGAGGACGCGAGGCGGGTCACTAGGTGCAAGGTGGAGGTCACCAGCCCCGTCGCATGGGGGCCTTGGGCTGATTAAGTGACCACAGATGGCAGTAGAGACTTCATAGCCCACGCCCAGCCCTTCCATGGTCAGTGATAACCAAGAGGCCACCCCAACCTGCATCCGCACCCGTTGGCCTCCAACCCTGTTTCTCCCTGTGTGAGCTCATTGTCTGGCATCCTAGGGCTGGGGGAGAATTTATTATTAATGATAATAATACAGTACATGCTGGTGTTCCGGGAGTATTACTGACTCCTCACTGTCCTCTCCCCCGGAACCAGTGCAGGGCTAGTGTCTGCATCACTGTCCGAGCTCAGGCAGTGCTTCGGGGGTGCTCAGCACAGGCTGCCTAATATGATTTCACGTGTACTTGGGGCCACCAACCCCGACTCACAACCAGCCACCCCCACTGTCTAGTTGGTTCATCTGGATCTGGGCAGGATCCAGGCTGTATCCAGTGCTGTGGCCTTTGACCTTGTGCTGATCTCGTATCCGGTGCAGGAGAGAGAGCTTGTCCTGAAAGAAAGAGGCTCCAGGCAGGGTGGCAGGCTGGGCAGGCTGGATGCGGGGGGAACAAAACCCGTGGCGAGAGAGTGGCCCACTGCACCGAGGAGAGGTGGCTTGGTCAGAATCCAGGGAAGACTCCCAGTGCTCACTGGTGGGCCTCCTGTAGCAAGTGAAGGGAGCCCGGCCCTCCCCCGTCAGATTTGGGGAGACTCCAGAAGAGCAAAACCCACTCTTCCAGGCCAGTCACAAGCCAGCCCTGCTGGCCAGGCGGCACCCGTCCTGACGGGCAGCCACGGCTCACGGGCCCTGCCGGCATGTGCACCAGAGCCCCGAGCCTGCCCACGGTAATGGAGTCGTTGAAGGGCCCACACAGCGGGCACTGCGGGCGGCCTGGCAAGGTCAGGAAGCAAGTCCTGGACAAGTCGTACGGCTGAGGAAACACACCTGACCCAGTGGGTATCGGCGGGCCACCAATCCGTTCTTTTCTCAGACCTAGGGCGTGGGTCCCCTCCGGGAAAGGGCCTGGCCTAGGGTGAGGGCTGGGCCCCGGGAGGTGTCAGGGGCGGAACCAACACCAGTTCAGCGATCTCCCTGGAGGGCCGGGCCGAGGGCGTGTGTTAGGGTGCGGGCCGGCTTAGGGTTCGGGTTCAGGGACCGGCCCAGGGTGTATTCCAGGCTTAGGAACATTCCCTAGTCTGTATTGGTGTGGTAAGTGTATACATTAAAATACGCACACAATAAAATAAACAGTATAGTATAACAGAATACGTAAATGTAATATATGATCTAATACCATTAAAAATAAGACAAAATCACAAAATACGAGCCAGGAACAGAGGCTGACTATCGGCGCAGGAGGAGGGGTGAGGTCCTGGGAGGAAGGGAGGAGGGGTGAGGAGAGGCGTCAGGTTTGTCCTCGAGCACATGGTGATGTCGACCCCGACTCTCCTCATGGCCCAGCGTTCAGGGGCTCAGCGCAGAGGGGAGGGGTGGGGAGGGCCGGGAACGAGGGGGCCTTATGAGGAGAAGCGGTTCTGCCGCTGCCCACAGCGCGGCTCTGGGGCCCTGGTCCGGATCGGAGCCTCCAGCCATCTCAAGGCACAGCCCGTGTGAGCAGGCAGGGCTGAACCAAACCCTCTCCCTTGTCCCAGGGCTGTGCAAATAAAGACCGTGCCGAACAAGAGGGGCTTTGACCGGATCTACTCACCGGCCTGCCTTCGGATCTCGTTTTCGGCTCCGGTTTCCCCGTGGAAAGACAACACGTCCATCTGAGCGAGAGACCCGGTAGTTCCTTCTGGGGGGCAGATTGCTCGGGGTGGAGTTGGGCTGCTGGGAGCCAGTTTTCCAGGCCTCAGTATTCTTTTTTTTTTTTGTTTAATGTTTATTTATTTTTGAGAGAGAGAGAGCATGAGCAGGGGAGGAGCAGAGAGAGAGGGAGATACAGAATCTGAAGCAGGCTCCAGGCTTTAAGCTGTCAGCATAGAGCCTGATGTGGGGCTCGAACTCACAGACGGTGAGATCATGACCGGAGCTGAAGCTGGAGGCTTAACCGACTGAGCCCCCCAGGTGCCCCCCGGCCTCAGTATTCTTGACTAGGCGTTGTACTCTTGACCCCGTGGGGTAAAAACTGCCCTAGAGTCCAAGTCCTTCAGGTTGAAACCGTGGGGGCCAGAAACACCCTCCAGTCTGAGTCCCGGACCTGGGCCGCCGGCCCCGCATAGATGGAAGAGGGAAGAGCGGCCCTCAGGGAAGGGCGATGGGCCCCTGCTTGTTTAGGGGGCGGGGGCCGCAGAATTGAGAAGGTGACCGAGTGGCTTGGTGGCTCCCCGACAGCATTCTCCTCGCATGCGTCCCCATCCCTGCAAAGGACGCCAGCCATCGGATTTAGGGCCACCGTAATCTAGGATGAGCTCATCCGAACACACCTCATTACATCTTCGAAGACCCTGTTTCCAAATAAGGTCACAGTCACAGGCGTCTAGGGTCTAGGGACACACACAGTCTAGGTGTCTAGGTGTCTAGGGAATTAACTCTGTTCAGGAGGGACGCAATTCAGCCTTCGACAGGCGCCTGCTCCGTGGGCTGTGCCGAAACTCCTCTGAAAGACGCAGCCATCTGGCACGCCAGAAGGCTCATATGGTTTGGATAACAAACTTGGGTCCTTCCGCAGGGTTAAAATTATTTTAGGGGCGCTTGGGTGGCTCAGCGGGTTAAGCCTCTGACTTCAGCTCAGGTCATGATCTCACGGTTCATGGGTTTGAGCCCCACCCATGTTGGGCTCTGTGCTGACAGCTCAGAGCCTGGAGCTGCTTCGGATTCTGTGTCTCCCTCTCTCTCTGCCCCTCCCCTGCTTGCACTTTGTCTCTCTCTCTCTCAAAAATAAACAGGGGTGCCTGGGTGGCTCAGTCGGTTAGGCGGCCGACTTCAGCTCAGGTCATGATCTCATGGTCTGTGGGTTTGAGCCCCGCATCAGGCTCTCTGCTGATGGCTCAGAGCCTGGAGCCTGCTTCGATTCTGTGTCTGCCTCTCTCTCTGCCCTTCCCCTGCTCATGCTCTGTCTCTCTGTCTCTCAAAAATAAATAAAAGTTAAAAAAAATTTTTTAAAAAAATAAACAGTAAAAAAAATTTTTTTAAATTATTTTAAAGCTGGAGGGAGGGGACAGGTTCTCTGCCAGCATCATTAGCTGAAGTTACAAAGGAAAAATAGATCTACACAGAGAGATTTTATTTTTATTTTTTAAAATTTTATTATTTTTTTTAATGTTTATTTTTTAGAGAGAGAGAGAGAGACAGAGTACGAGCAGTGGAGGGGCAGAGAGAGAGGGAGATACAGAATCTGAAGCAGGCTCCAGGCGCCGAGCTGTCAGCACAGAGCCCCACGTGGGGCTCCAACCCACAGACCATGATGAGATCGTGACTGAGTTGAAGTTGGACCCTTAACCGACTGAGCCCCGCAGGCGCCCCAGAAGAGACTTTACACAAAGAATCACATTTCAGACAGAAAAGGGTTTGCTGTTCACTCCAGGGAAGCCCAGGGTAGCCCAGGTCCCTGCCACGCTAATGGGGACACCCACTGCTCCCCACGTTAGCACGCAGAGCACCCTGGCCCGTGAGGAGGCCTCGCTGGGCATGGGGCCTGCAGGGACTTGGCCGCCGAGCCTGGTGGCACTGGAGACCCTGCTCGACGGTGGCTTCAGGCTGCAGAGGAGGCCTGATGGAGCATCATAGGGGATCACACCCCGATTTATTTCCCCCGGGCAGGGCAGGGGCCTGGCACCGCCATTGCAACCTGGGCTCCCCTTCCGCCCTCTCCTCCACCCTCCCCTCCACCCTCCTGGTCTCCGTTCCACCCTCTCCTCCACCCTCTCCTCTGCCCTCCACCCTCCCCTCCACCCTCTCCTCCACCCTCCACCCTCCCCTCCACCCTCTCCTTCTCCCTCCCCGTCTCCCCTCCACCCTCCCCTCCACCCTCTCCTCCACCCTCCCCATCTCCCCTCCACCCTCCCCTCCACCCTCTCCTTCTCCCTCCCCATCTCCCCTCCACCCTCCCCTCCACCCTCTCCTCCACCCTCCCCGTCTCCCCTCCACCCTCCCCTCCGCCCTCCCCGGTCTCCATCACCAGAGTCCTGCAGCGAGCCGTCCTGTGCCTCCTGTCGGGGACTGCCCCACAGCCCTGCTTATCAAGGAAGGCATTCGGTTTGTAGCGGGGAGGGGAGAACGGGAGGGAGAAATGACGCCAGGAGGTCCGGTTCCCAGCAGCGGCGGCCACTCGGGAGTGCCTGACCCACGCCAGGCCTTCCCCTGCTCTTCAGGCAAACCCCGACGGGGCTTTGGAGGATGTGGAAATGAAGGATCGGAGAGTTTAGACAATTGTCCCAGTGTCACGACGCAGTGAGAAATCAGGACCTGGACTCAAAACGGCTCCCTGCAGGTTGGCCACGCCACGCTGCCTCCTCTGCGGTCACCGTTTTGGTTTCTTACAACGACCTCCGGGGATAGGGACGAACGCCCATGTGAGCTAGGAGCCGGGACAGCGGGAGCCTCCTGACCGGCTTGGACTCGGACATTTCAAATCCGGGTTCTCTGACTCGGCAGCCACGTGACCCACGTGGCACGAAGCACTCCAAGCCTGGCTGGTCTGAACGGAGATGTCCTGAGCGTACGACCCACGTTGGGTTTCGAAGGTCTCATATGAGAAAAGTAACGTCGGGCGTGTGGTCAGTGAGTTGGGTATAGGACACGGGCTGAAAGGGCAGTATTTCGGACGTCGTGGGTTAAATGTTTATTTCACCCTGTTACTTTCTGCTCGCTCACTAGGGCCGCTGGCAATGTCGAAACGGCACAGGGAGCTCGCGTCTGTGGCGCAGGCTGCGTTTCCATCCACGGCGCTGTTCTGCGTCACGGCTCCCTGTGTATCCAGGGCTCGAAGCCGCCGCGACGGACGGGCAGTGCCGGTGGGCGTGTGCTCAGCAGGTGGCCCAAACGCTGCCCTTCTCAGGATGTGACTTCCCAGGGCACCCACGAGGTCCCCTCTGCAGCAGCCAGCCAGAAAGGAGCGGGGAGACTTGTAGGAGCCAGCACTGAAGACGTGGCCGGCCGGCCAGGGCGGCTGTAAGGAGGTAGCACAGCCCAGGCGGGGCCCCCAAGCCCAGGCTCCGGGGACGCAGGCCTGGTTCCTTCCGAGCGCAGGCGGAACGTGTGGCAGGCCCTCCCCCGGCTGCTGGCGGCCTGCCGACACTCTCTGCTGTTCCTCCACTTACAGAAGCGTCACCCACCTTCTGCCTTCCTCTCCCTGGGCGCGCGTCTGCACTCAAGCTCTGTTCCCGAGCGCGGAGCGATACGGACCAGGGCGCGTCCGAATCCAGTATGGACTTGTCTCAACTCGCTACACCTGCAATGATCCTACTTCCAGATAAAATTGCCCGCTTAGGGTACCAGGAGTCAGGTGCTGCAGTCCACACGCGACACACACCCCCGCCTAACCGCCACGGTGCTGGTGGCCCGTGACCTCGTCGGCCTGCTGAAGGCGGCACACCAGCCGACGCTGTCGTGAACGCAGTCCCATGGGCCCCGGCTCGTAGGCCAAGGCCTGGAGGGGGCTTAGCTGCTGGCGAGGGACGCTGGGGCCCAGCCCCGCATCTTCTGATGCCAAATTCCAAACTCTTTCCACACAGTTGACCACACTGGTCTTTTCTTTTTCATTTAAATTAAACTCTAATTATAAATCAATTATAAATTTATTAAGTTCATAATTTAGTAAGTTATAAGTTAATTTTACACCCAGTGAATTTATAATTTAATTCTATTACAAATTATATTGGTATAAAATTAAAATATCGTCATTTCCCTCTTTTTAAGTTTTTTTATCTTAAGGAGGCTGCGTGCGTGCGTGCACACACACACGAGGCGGGAAGGGGCAGGGAGAGAGGGAGAGAGAGAATCCCAAGCAGGCTCCACACTGTCGGCACAGAGCGCGATGAGGGGCTCACACTCGTGAACCGTGACATCCTGACCTGAGCCGAGATCAAGAGTCAGACGTCCAACCACCGAGCCCCCCCCAGGCGCCCCCGCAAATGGTGTCCTGAGACGAACGTCACCCCGCAGCTCTTCCTTCAAGCATGCCCTGCCCATCACCTGCCCCACGGCGCTCCAGCGCGCGTGCCTCGCGGCCAGGACATTCCCAAACGGAGACACGTAGCTCACTTTCATTCTTTACCACCACCCGCCAGGCTGTGAGACGCGTCCCTGGCTCTGCTCCCCGGAGAGGGTTCCGGAAGCGGACCTCCAGGCTCACAGGTGCAGCTACGGGAGAGGGTCCCGGTGCGTAGGGCCAGCCGCCGGAGTGGACGGGCTGGCCCGCTCTGCGACTCGCCGGTCTCTCGGTCCAAGAAGGGGGGGTGCTTGGTGTGGGGGCTGGGAACGACTGGACTGCTGTCCCCCCGGGCCCTGGGCGGCAGTGGTCGGGCAGACAGGGCTCGAGGACATGTTTATGTAGGAGAGGCTGCGGGACTCAGGGCCGGGGGGTGGTCATCAGGAGATCGGGGCCCGGGACACCCGGCCAGAATTGGCGGGACCCCCGGTGAGCTCCAGGGGTCCCTCTGCACAGCGAGTTCCTTCAAGAAGGTCAGAGAGCGGGGCGGCCGGGCCGGCAGGGGTGGAGGAGTGAGTGCACAGCGGGCCAGGCGGGGTCCACGTGCAGAGGCACCGAAGTCGCCGTGACGCGCGCGCAGAATAAAACACGACCGAGCCGGTGCGAACCACGGTTCTCTATTTATTCTCGCTGCGAGTCAGTCACAGCGGGGACAGCACGAAGGGACGGGTCACACAGCACCACGGACGAAAGGACCCCGTCGCCGCGAACACACGTACCCACGTACTGACGCACAGACACGTACGCACGCCGCGGGGGCGGGGCACCGCCGAAGTGGATGGAGGAGCTTTTACGAGAAGCGTTCACGAGTTTTACAAAAACGCCGAAGCCGTTACGTGTTTAATTTAAAAAACAGCAGCAACAAAACTATTTTTAACGAGACGCTTCGAGGTCGTTTGGCGCACCTTGGTTTTCTCCCCGATGACCATGCGGACGCCGCCACCAAGACCCCCCGCTGAGCTGCCCACCCCCCACTTAGCCTGTAACCAGGAAGGTGCTGGGGCACGAAGACCCTGCCCCTGCACCAGGCGGAAGTCCCGCCCCTTCCTTCTCAGTGGTCGGTCATTCTAGAAGGCTGTCTTCAAACCACTCTTTAGAAAAAGGTTCGTGCCCAGGGAGCAGAAGGGAGGTAGGTAAAGTTTCAGTCACCCCCAAATACAGGCAGTGGGTCCTGACGTGTGGCTTCCCTCCTCCTTCGGGCTCACTTGCTCAGAGCCCTCAGCCCAGCGTGCTTCAGGGCGGCATCCGGGATCGCATCCTCAAGAACCTTCTGCGAGACTGCCCGAGCATCGGTCGCCCCCCGGTGCCCCGTCAGGCCTTCAGCAGGGCGACCTTGTGTTCCGGAACAGAATCCTCGCTGATGTTGTAAGGTTGGGTCCCCGGTTCTTGCCTCAAGTATTTCTCTGCAGAAAATACAAGGTTTGCAAGCACTAAAAAAGCGGAAGTGAGGAAGGGTCACTTCACGGAATGGGACTAAAGGCTGGCACCTCGGAGTCCTGGGGCACGGGAGGCGGGGGCCCTCCGCTGGCACCCCAACCCCAGGCGGGCTTCCAGCTAAGTCCCTGGTCAGAGCCTCATCACTTTCCACGCCCTGATAACCCTTCCTCAGTGCCGGGCGGCCCCCTGGCAGGGCCCGGCCGCAGCGGTCCGCCTGTGTCCCGCGGCTCGGCTGTTTCCAGCAACAACGTGGATGGATCCCAGGCCCCGCGCCGAGCCAAGAAATCAGACACAGAAAGAACCTTTACGATCCCTTTAGGTCAAGTTCTACAACGAGCTAAGCTGGCCTACGGTGGAGAAACTCAAAACAGCGGCTAACGGAGGGGGGGCGGTGGCAGGTCATGGAGAGGGGCTGAGGGAAGCTTCTGGAGCGATGGAAACGTTCCCCATCTCCATTGTGGACACCTGGCTGTGTCCACCTGTCAGAACTCGAGTTGCACGTTGCGTGATCACCGAATGAATACTGTACTTTAATTAAAAACGCCCCCCTAAAATAAATCCCCGGAACAAGAGGGGCCCCCTGACTCTGTGGCCTCTGCCTCATCCCCTGTGCCCACGCTCCCCTCTCTCGGACTTGTGCGTCTGCCTCTCTGATCCCGGAGTTTCTGTCCTGCCGTCCTGCCCTCCTGCCCCCGAGGGCCGTGTCTCCGAGGACCCTGCCACACCCACCGGCCTCTTCCAGCGTGGAGAAGTACTGGACGCCCTTCAGGTCGGCGGACAGCAGGACACGGAGAACGGGGGCCTGCAGGGCGACAGACTTTAACCCTGGGCGGGGGTGCTCCCGTCTTGGCACTCGGGCACACGCGGTCTGGGCGGGCCCCCAGGTCCAGTGCCACCGGCCAGCGTCGCTGCCTCCCCCGAGTGTCCGGGTAATTACGACTTCACCTCCGCTCGGGGAAACGGAGGGAAGAGACGGCCTCCCGGCTAGGCCAGAGGAGAAGTATTGGGAAGTCGGTGCTCTAGGAAGGACACGAAAGCGAGCCCTCTGCCAACAGGACGAGGAACGTGACGGTTGTGAGCGAGCTCCGGGGGCAGGGGCCACCGTCCTGGCCGCGTGACCTGGGGCAGCTTACTTAGCCTCGTGGGGCCTCGGCGCCCTCGTCCTCACGTGGGGACGGGAGCAACGCCGACGCCACTGGCAGGTTTGAGAGGGAAGAGGGCCGCCCGTCACGACACCCACCTGCAGACCGACGAAGGCGAGGGCGACGCCGTGCCTGTGGAAGTCCCCCAGGAGCTCCCCGAGCCCCAGCACCACGGTGTAGTCAATGCTGCAGACATGGGTACAGTCCAGCACCGCACAGCGCGGGGGGGACGCTGCAGAGACAGGGGCCAGCGGTCAGGGGCCAGGAGCCCTGGCCCGAGGCAGGGGACACGGCGAGGCCACTGAGGGGAAGGTGGGGGCGGGGTCAGCAGAAGCGAGACCACTGCCGTCTGGAACCAGTAGCAGCAATTCCCGAGAAAGAGGGTGGACGGGCCCCCTTTCTCCCTTAAATACCGACTTAGGAGAAGAAAGGATGGTCCTTAGGACCAAACCTGGGGGAGCACCCTCTCCTGCTGCGTGCAGATGGCAGGCACGCACTGGACGCCCCTCTGAGGCACCCCCAGACCTCCCGGGCCCAAGCGGGTGAGCTCCCCGACAGCCGAGGACCGGGCCTCAGGGTCCCGCAGGAGCAGACGGGGGTACAGAGAAGGTGGCATGGAGCCGGGGACTTGGGGCGGTGGGGGACCGCAGCCCACGCACCTTCCAGAGCCCGGCTCAGTATGGCCTCCCGGAGGGCCTCGACGGCCGGGAAGTGCAGACCACTGGCCGGCTGCAGGACCAGCACTGGCCCCTCTGACACCTGGGGACAGAGCAGGGTACAGAGCAGGGGACAGTCAGTATGTCCTGGAGACAAGTCCGACCTGGCAGTTCTGAGAGGGCGGCCCCTCCAGCAGGAGGCTCCAACCCAGGCTGACAGAACGGAGTGGGGGGAGCACAGCTGACGGGCCCTCACCCCACCCGCAGCCTCACGTGCGGCAGGGGGGAGTAGGGGGGGCACAGCTGACGGGCGGTCACCCACCCACAGCCTCACGTGCGGCAGGAGAGCTCTGTGTTCACGGCACGAGGCTGACACCTGTCCACTGCCTGAATGGTCACTGGGTGCCACGGGCCACGGTCGCACCGACGCAGTGCAAAACAGTTGAGCCAAGGGCGACTGCCCAGGGCACGCTTCACCCCGCCAGGCCCCCCGAGGCCGCTCGGCGGGGAGGCCGGGCCGGTACCTGCATCGCGGGTCGGGCCACAGAGTGCAGGAGCGTCAGAGCGGACACCAGGGTCCCGGCCAGGATGCCGTACTGGACCTCCCAGAAGCAGAGCAGGAATGTCACACAGAGCGGCAGCAGGTCCAGCCCTGGAAGGGAGGGGTCCGACTGAGGGGCGGCCCCCTCGGTAGACCTGGCTCCGGTGAGCCCGAGCCACAGAGGGACCTCTACACGGGGAGTCAGGCACTGACACGGGCGACGGGCCACGCCGGCCGAGACGTGTCAGGCGCAAGAAACCCCTCCCTGCCTGGCTGAGGAGCCACGAAGCCAGGCGCAGGCCCCCCGCCCTCTCGGAGGTCAACCGCGGGCACTTGTCAGGGGCCTGAGGAATGGACTCGGGGAGTCCTCGGGCAACACCCATGACTTCTCTGAGCCGCAGGAAGAAGGGTCCTGGGGCAGGCGGGAGGGCTCGGGGGTCAGTCTAGGATTCGACCCTGCCGCGTGTCCCTCGGACGGGGCCCCATCCTCTCTGGGCTCCCGTGTGGGCGGGGGGCACCTGCCGGACCCACGCAGGCACCCCCAGATGCCCGCACGTCTCAGGCCTGTCCCAAAGATGGCGGTGACACAGCAAAGAACTGGCACGTGTGGCACGCGATAAAGTCCCCGATCGCTCTCGAGGACAGACGGGGGAAACCAGGTGACCCCGTAAATCCCTCCACTGCTTCAAGGCACGAAACAAACACTTGAACGCTGGTTACATCAAAGGCACTGTAGACTCCAGGGAGCCCCGAGAGGGGCCGGGGGCCGCTGCGGTCGCTGGTCACCCTGAAGTCTCTCATCGGTCCCCAGCTGGGCAAGGCTTGTGGCTGGGAAAGGGGAGGAAGAGAAGGAGAATAGAGGGGAGGGGAGGAGACTGGGGGGGGGAGGGGAGATAGGGGAGGAGGGATGGAAGGAGGGGGGGAGAGGAGAGACAGAGGAGAAAAAGGAGGGATAGAGGGGAGGGGAGAAGAAGAGACTGAGGGTAGTGAGGAGGGGTGAGAAAAAGGGGGGGAAAGGGAGGAGGGAAGGAGGGATGAAGGGGAAAGGGAGTAGGGGAGAGAGGATAGAAGGGAGGGAAGATGGAAGAGGAAGGAGGGGGAGGGGGCGGAGGGAGAGGAGAGGAAGGGGAAGAGAGGGAGGGGAGGAGGGGAAGAAAGGGTGGAGGGGAGAGAAGGAGAAGGGGGAAGGAGGGAGGGGAGAAGGAGGAGAGATGGACGGGAGAGGAGCAGAGGGAAGAAGGAGGCATGGGAGAGGAGGAGGGGGAGCAGGGGCAGGGTAGGAGGGGGAGAGAAAGGATGGAGGGGAGAGGAGGAGGGGAAGGAGGGTGGGGGGAGGGGGAGAGGAGGAAGGATGGAGGAGAGAGGAGAAGGGGAGCAGGGGTGGGAGGAGGCGAGCAGGGTGCCCTGTGTGTTGCAGACCCACTCAGCGCTACACGGAGTGGGGCTGGGGCGCTCTCCGCCCCCCTGACCCACTGCCGGCAGGCCACCTCCCGGGACAACAGTCACCCCCAGCTGCAACCGTGCCCCGTGGGTCCCGGAAGACGAGTGGGGAGAACCCAGGACGCGTGCGTGTGACAGGCGAGGACGCGAGGACGCACATACTCTTCACGCGCCAGAGCGTCCCGAAGATGGCGGCGTCGAAGAGCGGGGCCACGGCCGTGATGATGACGGCAGCCAGGGCGGACTTGGGGATGTAGGAGAAGAGCGAGGTCAGGTATTCCAGCGACAGCAGCACCAGCGCGCCTGCGGGGGCACAGCGCGTCACCGGGACCGCCGGCCCCGCCCCGCACGCGCGCCGCGCTCAGTGGGGGGGGGTGCTCACCTGTCACCAGGCCCCCCGCTGGCGTGCACGCCCCCGACTGCGCGTTCACAGCCGTCCTGGAAGGAAACACAGACACCCTGGTGGCCGAGGGGCCCCGGGACGGGGGTGCCTGGAAGGGGACGTCGGGGCCCTGCGGACACTGGCACCTAAGCGGGGACGCGGAGCAGCAGCCAACCCCGCAGCGGGGGAGGAAGCAGCCGTGCCCGGCCTGTGGCATTTTGTCACGGCAGCACCGGCAGAAACGTCACTTGTGTTCACGGAAACGGACGTGCCGGCGACACCACCCAGTGGGGGGACGTCCCTCTCACCGCACACACGTCTCCTGCACGCGTGCACACGTGGACAGAAAGAGGCCCGGAGAGAGAAACCCCGCGTTCTGGCAGCAAGCCTCGTCCCAGGGGAAACGGAAGTGAACTTGGCTGCTCTCCTTTCTCGACTTCCCTTTTCCACGTTGCCGCCTGGAGCGCCCGGGCCCGCGTCCCCGGAACAGCCTGCTCTGCCCGAGAACTCGTCCGGGGCCCACGTTTCCCTCTACCCCCGCGAGGACCACGGTGGAAGGGCCACCTGATCCCAGCTCCCGATCTCCCCCACGGTGGCCTGTGCCCGCCTGCGTGCCCCCAGACACATCAGTATCGGCACGTGTCCACGGAAGGCCTAAGTCACCTTTTGCCTCTCCAGAGCTAGGCAGAAATTTCATTCCTCAAACAGTCACTGATTTTTTTTCAGTTCCCATTATACGCAAGGCACCGCACCAGACGGGGCCCGAAACCTGTGACCTTACGGACAGGTCACGTCACAAGAGCGGGTGGAAAGTTAGATTGAGGAAACACGAGGTTTTGTTTCCCAAACCAGCCCGATGTGCGCGCGGGCTGCTGGCTTCGTTCAGCCTCCAATAACTCTGACGCGGGCCCCGCTGTGATTCCCGGAGCGTGTCCCATGGCCCCTTGGATGCGGTGGGTCTGGGGGTGTCGCGGAGGCCCGGTACTCAGACGGGGTCGGGCCGGCAGTTCCGGGGATGCGGCTGCTGCCGGCTGACGCCCCCAGTTCTCCTTCCGGCACGGGTCACTCTCTGGCCTGCCCCCCGGCCTCGTGGGGGGCCTTCAGTGACAGCACGCGTGGAGGCCGCGCGTGACCCACGCCCCATTTCTCCACGCAGAGCGCGGGGCTGCCCATCCCCTTTAGGAGTGCACTCCGGCACGAGATGCGGAGATGTGTCAGGAGGGAGCCGCGGCGCCGGCGATCGGGGGGACCAGGCGAGATCGTGAAAGACAGCAGAGCAGCCCCGTCCTGCCTCCCACGGACGCCACCGATCTAGGTACCCAGGCCGCCGCAGGCAGACTTCTGCCCCGGAGGAGAATGGAGTGGCAGGGGCCCGGCAGGCTCTTTGAGCCAGATGTGGGCCCTCTGGCCTGGGCCGGGACCTCCCCCACCCAAGGCACAGAGAAGGTCGGGCGTGGTCACTCACCGTCCGAAGCTTCCCGTGACCGGGTAGGAGGAGACGAGGGAGCCCAGCACGTTGGTCAGGCCTGCGGAGAACACGGAAGGAAGAGGTTTACCCGGGAGGGAGAGGGACAGAAAAACAGACGGGAGGTTGTGATGAAACGGAGGCCAGAAGCCAGAGAGGAAACAGAAAGATTAGAAGGTGGGAAGAATCCCCCGGGGTGTCCCGTGACTGTGTCTGTGTGTCCGTCACAGGGAAGGAAACACAAATCACGATCACTGCCAAGTCCACTGGGGTTGACCCCAACTTCAAAACAACTCTGGCCCCGGGCTTGCCCCGGAGCACTAAACACGCCTTGGCCCACGTGCCCGGGGGTCAGCTGCCCGCCTCCTCCTTCAAAACCACACTCCTTTCCTGAGGTGACCAGCTGGTGCACAAGGTCGTGGCAGGTAAGTGCTCCACCCTCGTGACACTGCCTCACCCGTACCTGAGACCCCGGCGGGGACCTACGAACGGAGGTAACTAACTAGCCCACGTTTGCCATGGACGGCCCTCCAGCACGTGACTCGCCCCGGGCCCTTCACCAAGACCATACTCCCGCACAGTCCATAGTGCCACGGCGGGCTCCCAGGTTCAAGTACCTGCTCTGGAGACAGCTCGGGGTGGGGCCCACTCGGAACCAGGCCCTCCTGGGTCCCACGGCCCGGCGCGGGCCCCGAGAGCAGGGCCAGACATCAGTGGGTGTGGCAAACGCCGTGCGCCGACCACACGTGGTCACCCTCGCTCCATGTGACGGCCCCTCGAGACTCGGGTCGGGGACCTGAACACGTGGTGTGGGCGTTCCACGGGGCCCGTCCGCCAGGAGCTCAGAGATGAGCCCCCCAAAGCCCCTGTGACCCATCCTGGGGTCCCATGCCCTGTGCTGTCAGGAAACTCAGTGGCTCGAGCGAAGTAGCACGGGCGGGGGCGGGGGGTGGGGGGGGCTCCTGCGGACGCCCCCGGGAAGGCACCTACCGGTGCTGCCCGGTCAGACCCGTGCCCACCTCGCCAGGGGCAGGAAGGAAAGGCAGAAGAGGCTGGTGTCTACAAATTAAAAACAGTCGTGATAACCGAATTTAACATTCGTGTCACGCCCTCAAAATGAATCACCAGAGAGGCCGGATTTGTGGAGACAAAATAAAAACCAGGACACCCGGCACAGACCCAGCCACCAGTGGGGCCTGCCCGCGGCTTCGCCGAGCTGCCGGCCCGGCCTGCAGGGTGGTCACGGGGTGGGGGCGAGGGCACACAGCGTCCCCGACAGTCAGCAGGCTCACCCGGGGCTCTGCCTGCCCGTGCTGTCAGCGATCTGACCCCAACGTGGAACATTCCTGGCATTGCCTGACCCAGAACAAGGCTCCAGACCTCAGGGTCTGGTACACAGCAAGCACTCAATAAGCGTCAGTCACAGTGGACCCCAGAGTCGGCCGCCTGTTCCGTGTGATCACACGTGGAACCATCCGGGGGCCGCCCGCCTCGGGGCCGCCTCTGCCCCTTGTTTCTCGCCACGACCGTCACCACGGTCTGCGCGGCCCAAGTGGGACGCACGGACGCACACGGACCTCGGGAGAGCCGCCGCCGGGGTCTTACCGATGGCCAGCAGCTCCTGGTTGGCGTCGATGCGGTAATTATTCTGAGCAGCTACAGAGAAGGAATAAAAACACTATCACTAGGTACACGACATCACGGGGGAAAATGTCCATCAAGTAAGAACACAGATTATAAACGTCCACGCACAGCATTGTGTGCGTTATATAAACTTGTGTGTAAACGCGTATAAAACACATGCAGGTGTGCAAATACGTATATGTGTCTACGTGTGTCTCACAAGACGCGGCAGGAAGACGGGCAGGAAACGTGAGCGGTGGCTAACTTCGGTAGCGAGCGCGGCGTCTTCGCACGCGTCTGCCGTTCCCGTGTTTCCACGGCAAACGCGAGCTGCTCTCACGGGACGGGTGAAGGCTGAGGCGAAGACCACTGTGATCACGAGCGGGGAGGACCAGGAAGCCGCGGACGAGGCCGTTCAGACAGACGAGCCGGCAGGTGCCCGGGGGACACACGGTGGCCGTGAACCCGAGGCGGCAGCCGGCCCCCGTTTCTGTGAAGGGCCGGCCGGGAACGTTCCAGGCTCTGCCGGCCATGCTCTGTCGCGACGACTCGGCGCGGGTCACAGCCGGAAGCAGCCGTGGAAACCCGTAATCTTAACCGTGGGCAAGACCGCATTCTGGAACACCTTTTTTCACATGAATACTGAGATGATGAATTTCATGTGCTTTTTGTGCGTCATGAAATCCTAACCTTCTTTAGAAATGTTTTTTCAACACTTAAAACCGTACCAGCCACTCTCAGGCCGTGGGCGGGAGCATGGCTTCTCTGAGCCCGTTTCAGAGAATGACAAGCTTACGGTTTGGACAGGACATCAGCTTCGAAAGAAAACAAGTTAAAAAAAAATTTTTTTTAAGTTTATTTTTGAGAGAAAGAGAGAGAGGGAGAGAATGAGCGGTGGAGGGGCAGAGAGAGAGAGGAAGACACAGAATCGGAAGCAGGCTCCAGGCTCCGAGCTGTCAGCACAGAGGCTGACGTGGGGCTTGAACTCACAAACCATGAGATCATGGCCTGAACCGAAGTTGGATGCCCAACTGACTGGGCCACCCGGGAGCCGCAGAAAACAAAGTTTTAAAGTGAGGCAAGAGGCATAAACTCTGTAAGATGCACACTCCAGAATGCCCCCAAATCCCCCCTGCCGGAGAAAGATAATAAGAGCCACACAGAAAGATTTGGTTGGAACACGACCTCCAGCCGCTTGCATCTGGAAGAAAGTGTTCGTTGAGACTCTCCTCGGAAGGACAGAAGGCTCAAGCTGCTGGCACCCAGGACGAGGGAATGACATCCCGGCACAGCCAGAGCCGATCTATGCAGTGACAGCGACGTACACACCAACCATTACCAGGCTTCGTCTTTAGAATTGACTATACCCCGATGCAAAGAGAGATTCGCCGTCAAAAAACGAAATGAAAATGCCGTCCACACGGACAGCCCAAAGCTGGACATCCAGCAGACCAAAGGGAGGGGACCCCAGCAGCCTCAGCTCAGAGGGAGGAATGAGGGCCACAGAGAGATATTTTAGTAGATTAAGGCTTCCCGGCCTCCCTGGGGGCAAGGAGGGGACAGGCCAGGTGTGCTCAGCCAACAGGAAGGAGCACATTGTTAAAATTTTTCTTTAAATGGTTTTTTACTTATTTATTTATTTGGAGAGCCAGAGAGCATGAGCAGGGAGGGGGCGGGGGGGGGTAAAAGGGGGGAGAGAGAGGCAGAGAGACAGAGAGACAGAGAGAATCTTAAGCAGGCTCTACACCGAGCAAAGAGCCCGACACAGGGCTCAAACCCACGACCATGAGATCATGACCTGAGCCGAAATCAAGAAGTGGGCACTCAACGGACTGAGGCACCCGGGTGCCCGACATTGCTGAACTGTTAGGAATTTTGGGAACCTGTCATCAAACACAGTCATTACTATCTATTATGTGAAAACTTTTAATGAAATTACATTGAAAATAAAGATATACTTAAAACTCCTCCCTTCCGGATGTGCTAGGTTTTCCTAGAATGAGGAGGGCTGGTCACCGCAAGTGCAAGAGGGGGCGTGGCTACCGCATGGGGCGTGGCTACCGCACGGGGGCGTGGCTGCCACTCAACGCATCCCAAGACACAAACTCCCGGTCTGCTGGGAACCAGCTGGGTGGGGGGATCGTTTCCACCAAAGAAAAGGCAAAGGCGAAATGCAGGACCTTCGTTTTTCTGGAGAGCAGGCACCAGGGGGTGAGGTGTTTCATTGTAAATCCACTTTCACCACAAATTTGCCGCTTAAAGCACAGACATGGACCGCTTGGATAAAAATTCAAGTTGTGAAAAATCAAAGCAGAGAAGAGAAAGCAAAAGAGCAGGCGAGCAAGTCAGGCTCCCGGACAGCCCCGGGGGGGGGAGCGTGGTCGGCGGGCACCTTACCAAAGGACTTGGCCACCGCGACGCTCTCCAGGAGACCCATCAGGGGCACCACGGCCAGCCCGGCCCCCATGTCCTGAGAGAGGAGAGAGGGACAGGAAGTGACCCTCTGTCTGAGGAAGGAGAGCAGGGGTCTGAGCGGGCAGTGACCCGTCCTTCAGCTGCGGGGCCGGGAGCTCACACAGGCCAGCACGGAGCCGGACACACAACAAACCCGCCCTGCCAGCGTCCACGATGCCAGACGCACCTCTGGGCTCGGGGCAGGAAAACAGAGGCAGTGTCCCTTGAGGTCATGCCTGTCCCTGCACCCAGAGGCACTCTGCCCTGAGGACTCAGGGGTCCCAGCCAGGCTCAGGGCTCCTCGTCACGAAGCGAATGCATCAGAGCGCAGAACCAGGCACAGAGGCCGCCGCGGCT
The DNA here is from genome assembly GCA_030068075.1 of Paguma larvata. NCBI lineage: Eukaryota > Metazoa > Chordata > Mammalia > Carnivora > Viverridae > Paguma > Paguma larvata. Next base: position 25,750,840 of record CM057843.1, read on the forward strand.
CAGCCCAGCAGGCCTGGCTCCCCGCCTCTGCCCACCTGCACCAGCTCGATGAAGGAAACCGTCCCGTTGGCCGTGGTCACTGAGAAGGGCGGAAGGCGGACCGGAGGGAGCCCCGCGGCCGTCTGCCCGGTTAGAACGAAAGGCTGGTATCCGGTCACCTCGAAGGAGTATGCGACCAGGGCGGCAAAGGAGACCACCAGGGCGTTGCGAGCTAGGAGAGAACGAGACCCGTCGGTGACACCCGGCTCCTCTGGGCAACCGTGGTGAATACACCCTATCCCGGCCACGACCTGACACTCACGCCCGGGAAACGGCTCGGGCACGAGCGACCGTGGGGCAGGCCGTCTCCTATTGGTTCACCCTGGGTCCCGCCCCTCGGGTCTGGCCCAGGCTGTGCTTGAAAGGAGGCGATACCTCTTCTCGGAACATGAGCCCCAGCGTCCGGCCAGCTCTCCAAAGCCTGCCTCAGGTTATCACACCGACGTTGCTGTCGTTACTACAATCGCTTGAGATTGTCTACAATCTTCCATGGCATGGAAGCCCGGGGCCCCGCTACCCACCGGGTGACGGGTGAGCCAGGCTCCGAGCTGCACGGCTCAACGGGCCCAGGCGGCCATCAGCTTTCCTCCCCCAGGGACCTGCCAGGCTTCCTGGCCGTAGCATCGCTTTCATTTTGGACCTGATCATTCTTTGCCGTGGGAGGCGCAGCACGGCAGACGGTCAGTGGCCTCCTGGCCTCTCCCCACCAGGTGCCATTACCAGTCCCACCCGCTAGTCTCAACCAGAAGGGTCTCCAGACCTTGCCAAACCTCCCAGAGGGGGTCAAATCGCCCTTGGTTGAGAACTCCAGCTACAACACGGCGCCCTCCACCCTGGCTGCGAATCAGAGCTACCCAGCAAGTTTCATATCTCGGCGCCCAAGTCCCACCCAGATCAGAGACAGGAGAATCCCTCAGGGTGGGACTCCGGGGCCCGGGGTGAGCGCAAGGGGCACCCCTCACCCCCCGCGTGCTGGACGGTGGCTCAGCTTCCTCGGCCCGGGCACCCCTCACCTGTCGTGGCCGTCCAGACCAGCCCGTGGCTGAGCCGCACGCCCGGGGGCATCTCGGGGTGGACGGGGGGCACGTGGTCCCGCATCAGCTTCAGCACCAGCAGCAGCGCCATGCAGACCAGCCCCAGCACGGCGTCGCCCACCCTGCAGACAGACACCGGTCACGCCCGGCCCGGCCCAGGGCGCACGCCTCTGCCCGTCGGGAGCCCTCCTGCGGGAAAGCCTTTTCTCCTCTTTTCGTCGTCTGCTAAGAAGCACCCTTCTCTGTTCTATTTCAAAAGTTTAGTCGAAAGTGAGTGAGCACACAGGCCAGCGCAGGCCTGGGAGCCGAGGCCCGGATCCCAATGGCAGTGGGGCCACTAGCTCACGTTTTTCCGTCACGTAGCCCTGTGGCCTCCAGATGCCTTGACTGTTCCAGAAGGTTCCCCTGCAGGAAAAACCTCCTAGAGAAATCCGACTGCCCGTGATGCTCTCTGGGCGGTCAGTCTTCAATCCTCCTGCACCCCCCGCCCCGGCCTTCTGGAGGCTACATGTCCCAGGCCAGGGAGCCCCCAGCTTCCAGTGGGTTCAGCCCCGGGAAGCCTCACAGCAGATGAGAAGGGGAGCAGAGGACAGCCGGTTACAGGTCTCCCCGTCTCCCTCCAGGCCTCGGCACCGGCCCCACCGGGCGGCGCCCCCCAGGTCACCGTGTCCTCCTGCTCCTCTGGCCAGGGACGCATCCGGACTCCCAGCTCATCTGGGACCCTCTCCTATCCATCCCTTTACCCTGCCTGCCCTCTGGGGGAGGCCCTTCGTCTGAAGAAGCCCTATGACTGGCGCCCCGGCCCTCGTCCCCGCTGCCTGCCGTACCTGTACCCCCGTCCGCCCCTCAGGCACCCGCACTCCCGGAGCCCTGGCCCTCGTGCCGGCTGCCTGCTCCCTGTCCCTCGGGCACCCACACCCCTGTCCGCCCCTCGGGTACTTGTACCCCCATCCATCCCTCGGGCACCCGCACCCCCGGGGCCCTGGCCCTCGTGCCGGCTGCCTGCTCCCTGTCCCTCGGGCACCCGCACCCCCGGGGCCCTGGCCCTCGTGCCCACTGCCTGCTCCCTGTCCCTCGGGCACCCACACCCCTGTCCGCCCCTCGGGTACCTGTACCCCCATCCATCCCTCGGGCACCCGCACCCCCGGGGCCCTGGCCCTCGTGCCCACTGCCTGCTCCCTGTCCCTCGGGCACCCGCACCCCCCTCCGCCCCTCGGGCACCTGCACGTTGTTTGCCTCCCCCGTGGCCTGTGTTCTCCTTACTGGGCCACAAACCTCTGGAGAGACTGCTGCTCTTCCCCTGCGTGGGGCCCTCCCGCTCCTACCACCCGAGGCTCTGCCAGGGTCCCAGGCCCGGCTTCCCGGGGCCCCCGCTGAACGCCGGCTGCTCGAGCAGGTCTGCGCACGGCTGCGAGTCTGCGTTCCTAACCGGCTCCCCTGTGAGGCCGGGTGCCGCTCTGGGACCCCTGTGTGCCCGGACAGGCCCCAGAGGTCGGGAAGAAGTTCCACCCGGGGGTGGGGCCTGGGAGAGGGGTTCCGGGAGGAAGGGCTTCCCTACACGGGGCAGGCCCGCACGGCCTCCAGGTACCTGGTCTCTCCGATGTTGCGGAAGGTGTGATACACTTGCAGGAAGAACTGCCTGGGGATACCCTGCAGGCCCAGGAGGTTCTGTTCAAACAGAGGTTCCGATTAGACGGCTTCCCCCAAAGCGAGGCCTGAGGCCCGCCCCAGCAGCGGCTCGGTACATGGCAAACCCAGAGCGGCCGGCAAGGGTCCTTGCTGGGGGACCGTCTGCCCACTCCCAGAGCCCCCAGGGGCAGGAGATCAGAGCGAAGGAGCTCAATGACAGTCTTGGAATAATTCTCCCTTGTGAGAAAAGCCAGTCTGTGATCTCAAAGCAGGGAGACCTGTTCGTGCCTGGTAGAGGGTCCAGGGTCACTGCCAGCCACCCCGCCCTGCCCTGCAGGCCCCACTGCCCTTGGCTCCGCCCTTTCCCTCAGCAGTGCGCCCCCCAACCCCCTGCCACTGGCCCTTAGGCCACCCAGAGGGCCCCCCCAGCCAGGCACCGCCTCCCGCCAGAGGGAAAACCAGGTGGATTTACAGGCAGAACCACCGGGGGCTCTGAGGGCCTCCTGGGAAGGGGGGACCCGGGAGGGGGAGGGGAGAAGGGGCCCTTCTCTGCGTTTTAATTCTTTATCCACTTGCGACCAGGCGGGGAGTGCTAGCCAGGAGGCTGAGGCCCAGCCTCCCAGAATGGTCAGGCTGCAAGGATCCCAAAACCTGCACACGGTCCCAGATGGGGACAGATGCTGGGGTGGAGACACACGGATTCTGTCACCCAGGGGCCTCCTGCCAGGGCAGGTCAGGAGGACCCCTACTCCCAACCCCCCGCCCCGCCCCCAGCCTGGTCAAGGTGTTAAGATTTGGGGGACCTGGGACTGCCGAGCACAAGTGCATTACGAAGTGGCCCTCTATAGGGGCGCCTCCGTCGGTTAAGTGCCCGACTCCGGCTCAGGTCACCGACTCATGGTTCGTGAGTTCGAGCCCCCACACCGGGCTCCATGCTGACAGCTCAGTGCCCGCTCGACATTCTCTCTCTTCCTCTCTCTCCTAAAATAAATAAACTCTTTAAAAAAAAAAAGAAGCAGCTGCCCTCTCCGTATTGCAGTCGCATAAAAGAACATTCCTGACGCTGAAAAGGAAGCGTGGTGTTTCCGGAATAAAGGACAGACCATCCCACGGAGCCGCACTTGCCAGGCTTACCCTGACATATGTGTGTACAGGACACATCAACCGTGTCCGCCCACCCCTTCCTAAGGAGCGGCTCCTCTCCAGTGCACGCGGTGAACCTGCCTCCCAGGAGCAGCCTGAGCATCGAACACAAGGGGGGGTTGAGGCCAGCACCCGGCACGTAGCAAGAGCGCAAAAAGCGTCCGCTACGTTCCTCTGGCTCCCGCCCTCCTGTCCCGGACTCTCGCTCCAGCTCCAGCTGGGAGCGGAGCCTGGCCGCGGGGTCCATGGCCTTAGAGAGGCCTCAAGGTGACACACAGGCAGGGGCGGGCCTTCCGTCTGCCACCAGGGGCTTCAGTCCTACGCTCTGGCTCAGTTCTACTCCACGCGCCCCGCTGGGTACTCACTTCCTTTTCACAAAGCACGGGGCTGGGCGACCGCAGTCCTAAGCAAAAATGCCCTTTGGGAACTTGAAACCCAGGGGAAGGGCAATGACTGACGTCCTCAGATAAAGGATGACGACTGGTTCTAGTTTTTCTTACAGTGTGTTTAACACAAGGATTAAAAGCATGGCATTTGAAAAATACCAAATGGACACACCTGGGGGGCTCAGTCGGTGGAGCGTCTGACTCTCGATCTCGGCTCAGGTCACGATCCCGGGGTCGTGGGATCAGCCTCACGTCAGGCTCTGTGCTGAGCATGGAGCCGGCCTGGGATTCTGTCCCTCCCTCTCCCTCTGCTCCTCCCCAGCCCCAAGGTGCGGGGGTGCTCGTGCACACTCTTTCTCTTTCAAAAAATAAAATAGAGAGAGGCACCTGGGTGGCTTGGTCAATTCAGCATTTGACTCTCGATCTCGGCTCAGGTCATGATCTTTGTTCGTGAGTTCGAGCCCCGCGTCGGGCTCTACGCTGACAGCTCAGAGCCTGCTTGGGAGCCTGCTTGGGATCCTCTCTCTCCCGATCTCTGTCTCTCCCCTGCTCACTCTGTCCTTCTCTCTCTCACTCAAAAATAAACTTTAAAAATGTATACGCACATGTATGAATAAGTTTTTAAAAGTTAAAAACAAAGAAAAACACTGAACAGAAATTGGACAAAGAGAACCCCACTAAGAGCGGACTGTCGTTACCGGTCACCCAGGTCACCTCCTGCACGGTCCAGCCGTCACTCAGCGTCTCCCCCGAGGGCTCACGGTCCTGACAGAGGCCCGCTTGAGCGCCCTGTGCTCTGAGCTCAGGAACAGCAGGACACCAACTGGCCCACACGCATCAACCCCAGCCCACTACCCAGGGGGTGCCCGGGTGCCAGCGAGCGGGCCTACCTTGATCTGCCCGAAGCCGATGGTGATGGTGGCAGCGGATGTGAAACCTTTGATGACGGGGCAGGAGATGAAGTCCAGCAGAAAGCCTGGCCGCCCGAGAGAGAACACTAAGCCGACCTCAGCTCTGCCCGGTCCCAGAGGACATGGCTGGACGTGGGACGGGACAGGCGGTCTGGGCGGAGGGAGGCTAAGGACTGGGGGCCACACGCCCTGTCCGAACTGGTTTGGACGGTGGGAAGGGAGGCTAGGATCTGAGGCTCCGGGCCCTTCTCCAAGGAGCATGGTGGAGGGCTGAGAGGACCCCCCTCACACACACACACACACACACACACACACACACACACACAGAGGAAGAGCCGTTGGAAGGCAAAGAAGGAAAGGCTGAGGGCCGGGGCATCCCCGGGAGGCAGGGGCCTGGGCGCCCCGCGGCAGGAAGGCCCAAGAGTCTTACCCAAGCGCAGGAAGCCCATGGCTAACTGGATGCAGCCGGACAGGAAGGCCAGCAGCACGGCATAGGCAGGCTCGCGGAAAGTGTAGAAGGACACCAGGAGGGACATGATGGCCGTCGGGCCCAGCGTCACATCCCGGGAGGTGCCCAAGAAGAAATACACGAAGCATCCCATGAAGGCAGAGTAGAGGCCGTACTGGCGGGGAGACAGCCCTCAGCATCGAGGAGGCCCACGGCGTGCCCGCGGCATCCCGTGGGGAGATTTCTAAGCACAGGACCTGTGGCGGGTGGCTGCCGTGTACTGCGGGCACCCCAGCGCACAGGCGGGGTAAAGTCCTCGCCCCGTTAGCCACGGGTGTGGACCTACGGTGACTGGGGGCCTCTTTCCACCTGCTTCCCGGTTGGGTGCCCGCAGGAGCACGAAGACCTGAGCCCTTATCTCAGTCTCGGAGTCTAAGAAAACGTTCTTAGGGCCATGGCGAGTCACCCTGCGGGCCCCCATCAGGCAACCCGGCACTAGCTCAGTGCCTGTGTGTGACGAGAGTGACAAGAGCGGTTACAGGGGCGCGTGTCTGTCCCAAGGCAGTCACATGCTGTAGATTGCACACCAAGACTGCTGGGGCCCCACGGGGCTGGAGTTCTGGGGCCCCGCTCGTCTGGAGAGGACGCTACGCACTTCTCCCCGACTCCCGGGTAGGTGCTGAGGCCGGAGTGGGGGCAGCGGCCGGCGCCGACATCTCACCTGGGGCGGGAGTCTGGCCACCTCAGCATAGGCCAGTGCCTGCGGGATGACCGTGAGCCCCACAGAGAGCCCAGCGATGAAATCCATCTTCAGCCACTGCACGGAGTAGTCCGGCAGCCAGGCCAGGATGGGGAGCCACCTGTGCAGGGCTGCGGGGGAGCAGCAGCGGGCCCGGGGGGCCATGCCGGCACCCGAGGGCCTGGCCTGACCCAACGCCTTCACAGAAGAGGGCATGACTGGGGTGGGCCTGGGGGGCGACACAGAGCAGCAGTCAGGGTCTGGGCTTGGGAGAATCCAGCAACAGGGCAGGGGCCGGGGCAGTGGGGAGGGGCACCTCTGCCTCCCCCCAGGGGCTCTGAGCCACATGGATTAAATCTGCCCTTTGCCGGTCTCGAAGGAAGCCAACAACCAGTGCAGAGGGGGCCTCGACAAAAGATAAAGCCCCCCCACCTTGCCCCCTGCTCGCTGCCCTCCCTAAATCCCACCTGCCCAAACCCCAGCTGCTTTCTTTCCATGGCCACTGGACAGAAGGAATGGGATAAACAGTTTCTCAGCGAGAAACCTAAACAGGAATTAGACTCCACATCTCTCCTGAGATAATTTGCTGCTTCTTTTTCCCTCGCCAAGGAATTTAACGGCAGCGGCGCGAGGACTAGCAGGGTCCACGGGGGCTCCCTGGTCTGGCTGGAGGCGTGTGGGTGGGGGGACTGCAGCCTCGAGGGCCCCGAGGCTTTCCGAGTGCGCAGCACAGGCGAACTCCACCCACTACGGCTGACTGCGGCGCTGGAGGTGGGGGTCTCGCATCCTGACGCCGCGCCTCCCGCCACCCCCCACCTGTGGCATTCGCGCCCCTCCAGGAGCTGCAGGACTCTGGTGGCCGCTGGGGAACGCTCAAGTCCCCTCCATTAACCCAGCATGCGCAGCATCCTCTAGGGGGGCCTAGCGCCCCCCACCCCTCGCGCGCTGAGCCAGCCCCAGACCACCCCTCGCCGCCGGACCCGGACGCACCCCGCTCCCACCCTCGAAGCCGCTTGCCCGGGACCCTGGGTCTTAGAGTGGGCACCCCACGCCGGCTGACCGTTCCAGCAAGGCCGAGAGTGGCGGGGACCTGGTGGCTGGGGACACGCTGGGGACGCGCTGGGGACGAGTTGGGGAAGGGTCTACGCGAGAGGAGCCCGCTCCCTCGGGCCCCGAGCCTCCCGCAACGACCCCAGCCCGTCCCCTGCAGCTCGCCCACCCCGCCCGAGCCCCACTCCCCGCCCGCCGCGGACTCACCGGGCGCCGCAGCTCGGGGTCTCCGGATGTCGCCGCAGCCGCGTCCGCAGGAACCGCAGGGGGAGACAGAGGGAGGGGAGAGACGGGAGGGGCGGGGGCTGGAGGGCACGTGACCGACGGGGCGGGGTCTGTGCGCACGTGACCGCGGACAGGGGCGGGGCGGCGGGCCGAGAGCCGCCATGGGCCGCCGGGGGCCTGCCTGCTGGGTGCTGCTGCTGGCGCTGGGGCTCTGCCGCGCGCACGGGGCGCGCCCCCGGAACGTGCTGCTGCTCCTCGGTGAGTGCGCCCCCGGCGTCCCCCCGCCCCGCCGGCGGGCCCCGCAGCCCTCCCCCTGTGCCCTCTGCTGCCCCCAGACCCTCCGCGGTCGGCTCCTGGGAGAAGGAGGCAGGGGCGGCCTCGCCCACCGCGGGGTCCGCAGCGGTTAGGCCAGCATCCGGCACCCCACTCCTGCCCCCTGGCTGTGACCCTGCACCGCGACGCGTGCCGGGAGCTACCGAGGTCAGCCCCGGGGCCCCCAGCTCGGGCAGCTGGGCGGCCTTCCAGAACTCAGTGGTCCACAGCCCCCAGAGGGGATGCGGTGGGGGAGCCGGGGCCCAAGTCTCCAGAGCCGCGGCTGGGTGCGGGGGGGCGGCTCGTCTCGCCAGCGGGGAAACCCGTAAGTTTGCCCTTCCCTTTGCAGACCCCGGAGCGCTGCGGCTCAGCTCTGCTCCTGGCTGAGAAGCGCAGCCCCCCACCACTCAGCTGCCCTCTCCCCTGACCCCAGCCCCTCGCGGATATCCCAAGTTCTTCTAGCGCTCTGCCGTTCACGAGACTTGGTGACCAGAGCGGGGCTGTCACAAGACAACCCTGTTCTTTCCTCTTTTGAGGTTGGAAGCTCTGCCAGATTCACTCTTTCTGATTAACTTTGTGGTCTCCAACCGGCCCTTCCGCCGATTGTAACATCCAGCCGCTCTCGCCTGAGGGCTCCCATCCACTCCTCCCTGCTGGGGACACTGGTGCAGAAACCACAGCTCCCGCAGGGTCTGCGGAGGGGGGGGGAGGCTGCGCGGTCACGTCCATTCGCTAACGTGGCCACCTGAGCATCGGGTCTCGGTATCTTGCCTGCCTGAGTACCCATCCCACCCGGTTTTAGGCCACCTGAGTTTCACGCCTGCCTACTGACACGCTCGCCCAGTTTCCATGCGTGCCTGGTGGCATTCCCACTCAGGTGGCACGCCTGCCCAGATAACATGCCCACTTGGGTCATGCTGCCTGGGTATCACCCGTGCCTGGGCACCGGTGGCCCAGCCCGCCACGGCCTCAGTGCCTCTGCCTTCCTCAGCGGACGACGGGGGCTTCGAGATCGGTGCCTACAACAACAGCGCCATCGCCACCCCGCACCTGGATGGCCTGGCCCGCCGCAGCCTGGTCTTCCGCAATGCCTTCACCTCCGTCAGCAGCTGCTCTCCCAGCCGCGCCAGCCTCCTCACCGGCCTGCCCCAGGTGAGGGCGGCAGGGGTGCAGGAGGAGGGCAGGGGAGAGCGAGAGTCCCTCCCTGCGCTCCCCTGGGGATGTGCCCACGCTCTTCTCCCCACTCCCAGCCACGCGGGTTCAAGGGTGGGCCGGGGGCACGGACTACCCACCACGAGCCCTCCCCACTGCTCTGTGTGACCGCGAGCAGATCACGTACCGTGCACCTCGGTCTTCTTACCTGTTAAATGGGATCTTGATAATACCTCGTTCATGGGATTCTTACGGGATTGGCCAACCTCATACTTTATACGCAAAGTGCAGAGCGAGGTGCCCAGGGTTAACCCTCGCATGGCGTCATCCCCGAGCTTGAGTGATGGTAGGAGCCGTCATATAAACGCTTATCTGTATTTTGTGTGCGTGTACTAGGATAGATACAGTGCGAAACTTACCGTTTTAATTCTTTTTTAAAATATTTTAAAATATTTTTTTAATTTATTTTCAAGAGTGCACCTGTGTCACGGTGTGGGGGAGGGGCAGAGAGCGAGGGAGACAGAGGATCCGAAGCAGCACTATGCTCACAGTGCAGAGTCCAACGCAAGGCTCAAACTCCCGAACCGTGAGATTGTGACCTGCGCCAAAGTCAGGAGCTTAACCGACTGGGCCTCCCAGGCGCCCCCATTTCAATCATTTTTAAGTGCGTGGTGCCCCGGCGTTAGGGACCCTCACATTATGGTGCAGCCTGCCATCCATCTGCCTCCAGAACTTAATCCTGTTCCCAAACCGGAGCTCTGTGCCCCCCAACTCCCCGCCCCCCTCCCAGCCCCTGGTAACTTCTATTCCACTGTCTCTGTGAATGCGGTCACTGCAGTGTCTGTCCTGTTGGGACTGGCTGCTCTCACGGGTGTAGGGGCCTCGAGGTAAGGTTGCAGCAGGTGTGTCCGAATGTCCTTCCTTGTCGTGGCTGAAACGCCGAGTAACATGCCGTCTTGTGGACAGGGCATAGTTTGCTGACCCGTTCATCCGTCGACGGACGCCGAGGTTGCTTCTACCCCTGTCTGTCGTGAATACTGCTGCTGTGAACTGGGGTCCATGAGTACCTACTCCTGATGTGTTACCCCGAGACGCCATCCTCTGGGGGGCTGGTTTGCTCTGTGCGTCCCCATCAGAGAGACCGAGGCCATGCATAGGTGGCCCACGTGCTAATCGGGCAGCTGTGAGTCTCGCTTCCGCCTGGGCCGTGGGAACCAGGAGAGGGCTGTTCCAGCTTACCTTCTGCCTTTCCAGTCCCAGTTTGTAATGTGTGCGACTGTTGTCTTACGCTATAAGAAATCCAGTTAATTGGGGCGCCTGGGGGGCTCAGTCGGTTAAGCGTCCAACTTCGGCTCAGGTCATGGTCTCACGGTTCGTGGGTTCGAGCCCCACACTGATGGTACAGGGTCCGTTTGCGATTCTCTCTCTCTCTCTCTCTTTAAATAAACTTGAAAAGAACCCAGTTAATAGTGCTTTGCCACCCTCTTTCACACTGTGGTTTGAGCTCATCATGAAAAAGCTGGAAAGTCCAGGTAGATGAAAAGAAGCAAATAAAAGCCACCCTTGGGGTCCATCTCTCCTGTGCACTGTATTCCCTGCCGATGTCCCACGGTAGGGGCCTGAGGGAAGGGCCGCAGAACTCTCCCTGGGCGCTGGCCAGCCGAGTCTCAGAGGGCCCCAGGAAGGCCCGCCTGAGGAGCGGTGGGGAGAGCAGGAGACGCGGGGCCCCTCCTCACGCGGGTCTCTGCCACAGCATCAGAACGGAATGTATGGCCTGCACCAGGACGTCCACCACTTTAACTCCTTCGACGGGGTCCAGAGTCTGCCGCGGCTGCTGGGCCAGGCTGGCATTCGCACGGGTGAGCGGCTCCCTGCCACGACGGGCACCGGACAGGCCCCCGAGGGGGGGGCCCTGCGTCGCCTGCTCTGAACACCCAAGGCCCTCGCCCTTTCCCCTGCGCCCCGTGGACAGGGACCGAGCCGATGCCCTAGAGCCCACGCCAGGGCAGGGGGCTTGGGAGGGGTGTGCAGAAGGGAGCAGAGCGGGGCCGGTTGCTCCAGGGGCTCTGGAAGACCTGTGTCCCCACCTCCAGGCATCATTGGGAAGAAGCACGTGGGGCCCGAGCCCGTGTACCCGTTTGACTTTGCGTACACGGAGGAGAACGGCTCGGTCCTCCAGGTGGGGCGCAACATCACCAGAATTAAGCTGCTGGTCCGGAAATTCCTGCAGACTCTGGACGACAGGTGCGAGGAGGCCCCGCCCCCGGCCCCCCGGCCCCGTCCCCCTCGGCCAGGCGCACCCTTAACAGGCGATCCCAGAGTCTCCAGTTGGGATTCTCGGAGACCCCAGATGGAGGAGCTGGGGAGGGGAAGAAGGTTCCAGAGACTCAAGTTAATCTGGTCAGAGGAAGAGGGGGCGGGGACAGTCCTGAAGGGTGTTCCCTCCTAAAGAATGGGGCTCCGCAGAGTAGAAAGCCAGGTGGCGTGTCAACCAACTGACCTTGAGACTCAAGCCCCTCCTCCCCCCGCCCCCCGCACCCGCCCCACAGGCCCTTCTTCCTCTACGTCGCCTTCCACGACCCCCACCGCTGCGGGCACTCCCAGCCCCAGTACGGGGCCTTCTGTGAGAAGTTTGGCAACGGGGAGAGCGGCATGGGGTGGATCCCAGACTGGACCCCCCAGACCTACGCCCCACAGGACGTGGTGGTAGGGGAGCCCCTCCCGCTTACCCTTCTTCCTTCTCATAAACTGGGGGGGGACTTAGCAGCCCAGGCCCTGGGTGTATGACGTTAGCACGTTTAAGAAGAGACCCCCTGGCCCCCTGGATCCAGCTCCCGTCCGTGGGGTCGGCAAACCAGCGTTACCGGGTGGAGTGGCGTGTCTGGAAGCGGGGATGTTCCGGGCCGCACCGTTTGCTGGTGGAGTGGGGTCTCGGGCCCCGGGAGGGAGGCTGGCCCCTCGTCTCCCCCCGTTCAAGGACTGGCCACCCCTTCCCCCAACCTGTGTGCTCTAACCCCGGCTCCACACCCGCCTGCCCCTCCAGGTGCCCTACTTCGTCCCCGACACTCCCGCAGCCCGAGCCGACCTGGCCGCCCAGTACACCACCATCGGCCGCATGGACCAAGGTGAGTTCCGGGAGCCCGGACGGCCGGGCGTGCTGCAGCTTGCGCCCTGTCCCAGACCAGAGGTCTGAAGTCTGTGTCAGCAGGGCCTTGTCCCCTGCGGGCTCTGGGGCATAGGACAGTCCTGCCCCTTCCGGCGTCCGGTGGCCCCGGGTGTCCCATGCCTCGTGGCTACATCCCTCCGGTCTCTGCCCTCAGCCTCACACGGCCTCTTGTGCATCTTCGCTGTGTCCCTCCCTGTAAGGACACTTGTCACAGGGTTTAGGGCCCACCCGGGGACCTCAGGATGAGCTGGAGACCCCTGATAACGACACCCGTAAAGGCCCCTTCACCAGCTGCGGTCACGGTCATAGGTTCTGGTGGGTTACCTTTGCAGGGCCACCAATCAGCCACCACAGGAAGTTGGAACCTTTGTCGTTTGGTGCCATTAGCGGGTGGTGACCTGGGAAGGGGGCAAGCGTAGAGGGACTCCTGTCTTCCAGCCATTGCCCCGTATAGTCCCCGCTACCCACGCGGGGCAGGCATGAGATTCCAGAAAACCAACTGGCCGTGCGGGGGCCACGGGTGTGCTGCGGGATGGCGGCCTCCCTGGCCCACTCCAGGACGGGGCGCTGGGCGAGGGGCGGGGGGTGGCGGGGGACACAAGGTCCAGCAGGTGGATGGAGAAGTGTGAGTGCCCCCCGCCCCGTCCCTCCACGCCCGTCTGCGGCCGAGCTCTGCTGTCCCCTCCGCGCCCCCAGGGGTTGGGCTCGTGCTGCAGGAGCTGCGTGGAGCAGGCGTCCTGAATGACACCCTGGTGATCTTCACATCGGACAACGGAATCCCCTTCCCCAGTGGGAGGACCAACCTGTACTGGCCGGGCACCGCTGAACCCTTGCTGGTGTCGTCCCCAGAGCACACGAAACGCTGGGGCCAGGTCAGCGAGGCCTACGTGAGCCTCCTAGGTATGGCTCTGGGGCTCACACTGAAGGGGGCCGGGGGGAGGGGGAAATTTAGCGGCACCCCCGTGTCCAGACAGCGCTCTACACCCACAATCTTACGTGGTTCCTGTACCACCTGGGCAGGGAAGGGACGGCCACCCCATTCCACAAATGCAGAAATGAGGATCAGAGAGGTAAGAGAGGTTGCCCAAGGTCTCACAGCACGTAAGCATCAGGATAGGGTTCTAGCCTGGGTCTCGCTGCCTTGGAGACTGTCGCTTTGCCGCCAGCCCAGTGCTGAGCATCAGGGCCACCTGGAGTGCCGGGTAACGTCCACGTGGCAGGCCCCATCCCCAGAGCGTCCGAGAATTTGCTGACAAGTTCCCGGTGATACTGGGGAAGCTGACTTTGAAGGGCTGGGGCAGCAGGGCGCATGCAGCTTGGGGCCCCCGTATCCCTTTGGCCCCAAAGCACCAGCTCAGTAGCGCTGTGGCCACAGCACAGGACAAGAATAGATGAGGCCCACTGTGGGGGCTTCCTCACCGATCTAACAGATTTGACCAGGATCCCCAGTATCACCGAGGTGGGGGCCTCTCGTTAAACCACGAAAGGCCTCACGCCCTAGAGGTTTGGGGCGACGCTGGCAGGTTGGGCCCACCGCGGCTCCCTCGTGGCGAGTGTGCGTACCAGGTGGCCCGCCAGCGTGCCAGAGAGGCTTGGCTTCCCCCTTCCGTGGTGGGGGCTTTGCGTGCCCCGGAGGCCCCGTGCCGAGACCCTGCCTCCTTCGCAGACCTCACGCCCACCGTCTTGGATTGGTTCTCCGTCCCTTACCCGAGCTATGCCATCTTTGGCTCGAAGACCGTCCAGCTCACCGGCCGGTCCCTCCTGCCGGCACTGGAGGCAGAGCCCCTCTGGAGCACTGTCTTCGGCAGCCAGAGCCACCACGAGGTCACCATGGCCTACCCCATGCGCTCCGTGCACCACCAGGGCTTCCGCCTCGTGCACAACCTGAACTTCAAGATGCCCTTTCCCATCGACCAGGACTTCTACGTGTCGCCCACCTTCCAGGACCTCCTGAATCGCACCGCGGCCGGCCGGCCCACGGACTGGTACAAGGACCTCCATCACTACTACTACCGGGACCGTTGGGAGCTCTATGACCAGAGCCGGGACCCCCACGAGACCCGGAACCTGGCCGCCGATCCCCGCTACGCCCCGGTCCTGGAACTGCTCCAGGCCCGCCTGGCCAAGTGGCAGTGGGAGACCCATGACCCCTGGGTGTGCGCTCCCGAGGGCGTCCTGGAGGAGAAGCCCTCTCCCCAGTGCCGACCCCTCCACAACGAGCTGTGAGGGTCGCTGGGGGCTCGTGGGAGGCCTCCCCGACCCGGTCTCCACCTCGTCGGCTGACGTGGGGGGAAGGGCAGGGACCGCAGCATCCCGTCTGAGGACGGCTCTCCCTGATGCTGGGGTCGTTGCTGTCACTGCCTGGCGGGGCTTGTGCCCGGTCCCTTCCTCCCCCGTGGGGGTGGGGACGCGGCCGTGCTGGTGTCTGAGTCACGTCTCAGCACAGGACTTCCGGGGGCTCCTGGAACAGGGCGGGATCCCCAGCCCGTGGCAGGTGGGGATGGTCTGGGTGAGGGGGGCTTGTTTCCTGGGTTCGGTTGGGGACCTGCCAAGAGAAGGGGTTGGGACCTGGGGCTTGAGACCTTCATTCTTTGCAGCCCACAAATATCCCTGCACCCTTCACCCGAGAGGAGACGGGGCTCCCAGGGCCCCCATGGGTGGCAGGCGGGTCCAAACTGCACTCTGTGTGGGAACCCAGCGTCTGGCTTTTGTCAATCCCTGGCTTTGAAAAAATCTTTGACCAACCCTCGGGCGTGTTTTGCTTCCTTTGCTTTGCCCCACGGTCAAGTTCCCAACCCTGGCCGGGTTTCCACCAGGCTACTGACTCGTGGCAGGCTTCCTGAGTGCCGGGTTTCGTTCTGTGGTCTCATCCTGGTGACTGTCCGAGCGTGGAGACCCCATCCTGTGGCTCGGGTTCTAGCACTGTGACCCTCCTGTCGCTCGTGGCTACTACAGACCTGCCTGGCTCCCACCTGCTGCCCTCTCTCCCCTGCCGGCTCCGTCCTGGGGGCGTAGGAAGAGAGCCACGGTCCAGGGCACCGTAAAAGCTTTATTTCAATAAAGTACATAGAAGTTCATTTTCTGACCTTGGTTGTCACGATGGCAGCCTGAGTTCTAGAGCAGCCACCTGAGGCCCTCAGACCACGGGCCGCTGCTGCCGAAACTCCATTCCATCTGTGACCGTGGGAGGCAAAGCCAGGGGGTGAGGGGACCCCAGGGGTCCTTGCCCAAGCCATGCCCAAATGTCTCCTGAGCTCTGGAGGTGGGGTGAAGGGGCTTTACTCTGGAGAAGGAGCCGAGGGGGGCACCCGGGTAGAGGGGGCGGTTCCCAGGCTCGGGGGGGGGGGGCCCAGCTGGCCTTTGTGCAATGTGGCTGTGGAAGACTTCTCCGGGACCCCCTCGTGGGTCCCCAGAAACCGCCAGGCACCGCTGAAAATACTGTTTCCCTCACTGAGGAACCAGGTTTCCCGGTTTATACACACGTCTCTTTAGACTGGAGTTACTGAGGCACGTGTCAGCCACCAGGAGCCGAGAAGGTTCACCAGGACAAGCTTACAAGGGGGATGGTATCTCTGCTCTGGGCAGGGATGGGAGTGACTGTGGGGGTCATCGGGGCTACCAGCCTGCTGCCACCGTGGCTTTGGAACGAGCCCTTTGGCGCGTTGAAGTGCAAAAGAGAAGTGCAGCGATTCGGGTTGGACAGGTGGTCTGGACATCCGGGGCCTCCAGCTCTGGGAGGGCTCAGGGGACGCCCCCACCGCGGAAGGGCCCTCAGGGTCCCCGGTTCCAGGCCGTGCGGAGCCTTGGAGGCGGAGGAGATGGTCGGAATGCCTGTCCTGCCCTGCACGTTGTGCGGGTTCGGGGCTGGACCCCAGTGACGGGGGTACCAGGTGCCCAGAGAGTGGGGCTTGTCTGATGAGCACCCCGCGGCTGTGCCTGAGAGGCTCCGATCTCGAAGCACAGGACTGCATCATCAGGGGCGTCTGTGGGGACTCAGAGGTCCCCACAATTCCTGGAGGGGACTCCGGGGGTGTCAGCAGGGGCTCCGCTCTGTCCACACAACCTTCTTCTGCTCGTCTGCGACGGCCGAGCGGACACAGCCGAGCAGGGTTTCCAAGTCACTCCAGCCATCGGGGGCCAGGCTGCTGTACAGACAGGGCAGTCCGTCCAGCGTGCCCTCCTCCTGCCTGCCCGCCTCCAGGAGCTGCTCCTCCGAGGTGCCGAGCCGCTGCAGCGCCTTCCTGCACGGGCCGGACACGGCGGGGCACGCTCAGCCAGCGCTGCGTGCGGCCCGGCCGCCGGCGCAGAACTCCAGGGGACGGGCACACGGGCCGCCCACCGCGCACAAACACCCCGCTTTGGGGGTCCGCGTGCCTCGTAAGGAAGACGGGAGTGAGGCCCCGGATGACGCCGCACTGGCGGGGGCTCTGGGTCTAGTCTACAGCCTCAGCCGGCAAACGGTACGGGGGCAACGGCACGTCTGGGTTTGTCGCCAGCCACCCACCCACGAATGGCTTTCGGCTCCTGTCCTCACCTCGTGCAGACAGACCGCGGCGAACACGCGGCCTTAGTCAGGGCACGCGCCAGGCCTCCCACACCGTCTGGGCTGCTCCCCCAGGTAGGGCCGCAGGTGCCCGGAGACCGCAGGCCGCGCCCTGGAGGCACCCGGCGCCAGGTTCAGACCCCCCGCCAGCCCGAGGGTCGCACCTACTTGAGCTTCCTTGCTGCCTTCTCGTTGACGGGGACGTGGATGACGATAGGGAAGACCTCCATCCTGTGGAGGGCGCCGACGCTGTCCAGCCGCACGTCCAGGAGGGCGTGGGTGTTCTGCGGGGGACGGGGAGGTGGCTCAAGGTCCTCGGCCTCGGAGGCAGCGAGAGGAGCCCCCACCCAGGAGGGGCGAGGGGGAGAGAAGCCGGGGCTGCCGTGTCAGGTACCAGGGAACTTGCTCTACAATCTTAAGTGTGTCCGTTTGGTTTTTCATCAGCAGAATCTAGGGACTGCGAGCCGTTGGGGTTGAGGGAGACTGCGGGGGCCAGAAGCCTCGCGGCCAGAAGGCTCCGCAGCCTCTGTGGGCGGGGTTGGCGGGGGGACACGTGCCCCTGGCTCACAGCTGGGCCTGCCCGTCTTACGTCCACATGAAACTACACGGGTCACGGTGAGCTGCCTTTCATGTATTCGTGTGAGCCTTAGGTTAGGTGGAGGCTTACGTCCCTTTTATTCCAAATTCTAACACGTATTGTTGAGCGTTGCCTGTGCCCAGGAATCCGGCTCAGGGAAGTTAGCAGAGCCCAGGCGGCAGAGACGGGGCTCCGTCTTCCCGAGCTCTGCCCTCTGCATGCTGAGCCGGAGTTAGCTGAGCACCGGCACCGGGCGTCCCTGGCCTGCAGGTTGGCCAGCAGCGTCCCTCTGATCTCAAGTTCAGGCCTTCCTGCCCTATCCCGCCACCGGCCTCTGGAGCCGGGGTCCCCAAGCCCCCAGAGCAGCCCCTGGCCCCTCCCATTACCTTTTCCATGAGGGACTCCACGGCCCGGCGGGTCACCCCGCAGCGGCCACCGGGGGCCTCCTTCTCTTGGATGATGTCCCCTCTTTGGCTGGCGGCATCGTACTCCTCCTGGCTCAAGTACTCTGAAGGCGACAGTGGGCGGGGACATGAGGCACCCAGCTCCACGAGGTCCTGAGGGAGCTCCGTGCTGAACGCTCTCCCCTTCCCCCCCGCCCTGCCGTGGACCCCCGCCGGCTCTGGGGAACGCTCTGCCTCGGGCGGCCTCTGTGTAAACCCGGCCCTGCTCTTCACACTCAAGAGGAGTCTGCGCCCTGCACATGCGTCTTGGACCGTCAGTCACGTGCTCGGCCAGTGCCAGGGTGGGGGGGGATGGATGGAAGGAAGGGAGGGAGGAAGGCTATGGATAAGCCCCTCCCCCGTCAACCCCTAAGCTCCAAACGTTCGTGTCCAGCTTCTCACCCCTAGGAATCCATTAGAGCCCACGGGTCAGAGCTCCTCGGCCGGGGGCGGGGAGCCCCCAAGCCAGACCTGACAATGTCTGGAGGCATTTTTGGCTTTTACAGCTGGGGGTGGGGGTGGTGCTCCCGGCACCTGGTGGGGGGTGGCCAAGGATGATGCTCAACACCCTGCTCTGCCCAGGCTGGGGCCCAGCGCAGTGTGAGCCCCCCCCCCCTGCTGTCAGTGCCCAGATGGAGAGCCCTCGCCCTGAACAAACCAGTCAAAACACAGCCCCGCTTCTGCCACTCTCAGATCTGACACCCATGCTCTGGAGTCAGAGCCACGGCCCCAGAGCGCCCCGAAGGTCACGGCGACCCCCGCTCGCAGACAGCTCCTCTCCCTGGGCCTTGCCGCACGCACCTGCAGCCGCCTTGGCCCCGGCCGCCCGGAGCCCCACCCCCCCCCACCCCGCGCGTCTGCTCCCTCACAGACTCCGGCCCCGGCCGGCTGTCAGAGCCCCACGCGCTCGTGGTCTCCGGAGAGCCCGACCGCCTCTCTGGGCCGCCCGTGGGGCCTTCGGCGGCGTCAGGAGGCTGTCTCTCCAGCTCCCCGAGCAGAAGCTGGCACACGGTCCGTGCCCTGCGAGAGGAGCCACACTCCTGGCCCCGTGCGGTCTGTGAGCCCCAGGGGGTGGTGCAGAGCCAAGCCCCTCTGTAGCCAGAGGCCAGCAGCCAGCAGCGAGCCCATAAACAAAAACTCCCACCAACCCTGTGCCCGCTCTCCAAGCTCAGAACCGTCTTTTCTGCTGTGCAGACGCTCGAACCCTGTTCCCTGTGATCGGGGGCACCAGACGGCTGGTTCCTCTCCGTGACTCTCCCCTGAGCAGCTCCGGAGGCCAGCAGGTGGGTGGAGCCCTTCGATGGCCCCGCCCCCGCTCGGTCCAAACCTCTCAGCCGGCAGTGACTGCTCTGGGCTGAACAGCATCCCCCCAAAACGCATGGCCACCTGGAACCTCGGAATGTGACCGTATTTAGAAACAGGATCTTTGCGGATGTGATTAGTTACGATGTCGTCGTCCGGGAGCAAGATGGACCCTGAAGACGGGTTCCTTGGAAGGAGACTCTGAGGGGCGCCTGGGCGGCTCAGCGGTTAAGCATCGACTCTTGGTTTCGGCTCCGGTCATGAGCTCACCGTTCGTGAGCTCGAGCCCCACGTCGGGCTCCGCACTGACATTGAGGAACCTGCTTGGGATTCTCTCTGCCTCTCTCTCTGCCCCTCCCCAGCTTGCATCCTCTCTAAATAAATAAACCAAAAAAAAAAAAAAAAAAAAAGACTGAAGACAGACAGAGAGAGGGGAAGTCGCATGACAAGGAGGCAGCGACAACAGTGACTCGGCCACAAGCCAGGACCCCCAGGACGGTGGGCACCCCTGGAAGCCAGAGGAGGAAAGGATGCCTTCCCTTAGAGCCTCTGGGCAGGGGCAGCACAGAGACACCCGATCTCCGCCTTCGGGACGGCATCACCCTGGGAGAAGAAATCCCTGCCGTTCCGAGTGGCCCAGATGGTGGCCCCTGTCACAGCAGCCCGCTCACACGGAGCCTCCACGAAAGACCAGCCCTCTGCCAAGGCCTCGCTCCATCACCAGACAGTCAGGTGGGGCTCCCCGGCGACCGCGTACCTGCCGGGCATTTCTTAAACCCCTGGAGGAGGCACAGCTTCTCGCTCAGGATCCTGCCGACCACCCGGGGCACGAAGAGCACGGGCCGGGGCCGGCCGGGCCTGTGGGGGCGCACCAGGCTGTAGGGCAGCAGCGTGAAGCAGCTCTCGGCCCAGAAGCACGTGGCGGGGGGCTCTGTGGCGGAGAGGAGGCGTAAGCGGGGCCCCCCTCCACCGCCATGGCCCAGGATGCGCTGTGTCTGTCTGGGGCACGGGCTCCTGCCGCGACACAGGCGCACGCTGGCTCCCGCCGGCGACGCCCGCCTCCCACAGGCCCTGCAGGCAGCTCCCTGTACCCTCCTATTTCGGGGCTCCGCGTCCCTCCAGGCGCAGCTCCGCAGGACCCCAGCAGTCGGAGAGACGCAGTTCTCTGCCCTCCCCATGGTTGGTCCAAGCCCCGGCCCCGGGGTCCTCGCCCCTGTCGGACCTGCACCCCGACTTCCCTCCCTCCGGGTCACTGGCTCGCCCGGCTGTCCTGTCTCCAGCCGTCATGTTATGCACCCAAAACACTTTCCAAAAGAAGAAAGCTAACTGGAAACAATCCACTTCCACTGTCTTCGTTGGCACGGTTTGAGCCGATAGGGGGGCGCGCCGTGCTGACCTCTGTTGTGACCTCCCACCCACGCCCGGCACGAGGGGGCCATCAAGGGGCACCCTGACCCGCTCCGGCTGCCTCACCTTCTGGCCTGCTGCGTTCCCACGAGGCCCCATCGAAGGATGAGCGCAGAGGGCCGGCCTTGGCTCTGTCCACGCTGACGATGCGGACCAACTTCTGGGGTCCCCCGGAGGGCTGCCAGAGGAGGGCGGGGGGACGAGCAGGTGTCCAAGCTGTCTGCACACCGCCACACCCAGGCTGGTCCCTAGACCGCCAGCTGATGCCCACCGAACAGGCAGGTGGCCCGGGCCCCCCGCCAGAGGGCGGGAGATGAAGGGAGGCAGGGGGGGGCCTCAGGTGGGGCACCCCTGAGCAGGGCAGCCCGAGTGAGGCGGGAGGGAAGGGTAGGAGCCCTCACAGCCTGGCCCTGCCCCAATCCCAGGGAGTTGCCCTAGCTCCCTGCCCGGCCCAGCTGAGGGTTCTGTGTCAGGACCTCAGAGGAAACAGGGTGGGGCTGCAGGCAGGCAAATGGGATGAACGGGGAGCGCGACCGCGACCGAGACGGATGCGAGACGCGTCTGTGCATACTAGAGGAGCCTGCGGGCTGGGCGCGGCCTGCAGACCCAGGGGATGGGGAAGGGCCCCCAGGGAGAGACACGCCGGGGTCACGCCCATGGGGTCAGCAGGCCAGCACCCCCCCCCCCCGGCCCTCCAGGCGGTGCGAGCCGGGAGGAGGGCCGGGGGAGAGAGGAGGGCCCGCCGTAGCAGGGGGCCCGTGTCCGGACGAGGTCGCCCGTCTCACCCCCTCACCTTGCGGGCGGCGGCGCTCTGCAGTGCCATGTCCCGGATGAGGGCGACGAGCCGCTGCTGAGCCCTGCGCAGACGAGCGAGGCCCTGACCCAGGGGCAGGGAGCACTCCGAGGAGAGGTGGGCCCCTGCCCCGTCCCTGTGGCCCCACGCAGCAGCCCTCCACTCTGGTGGCCACCACGGTCCGCTGGGGCTTTGGAAAAACGGCAGAGGCCCGGCCCGCCCCTGCAGCCGCCAGCTGAACTGTTCTGAGTGGGGGCCCAGGGGGCTCGGTGTGAGCCTGGGTCTGGGCCCCGTTCTAGAACCTCGACAGCCAGGTACGGCCGAGAGTAGTGAGACCGCGCAGTACCGGGCGAGACACCTGCTGTTGGTGCCCTGTGCTCGGTCCAGGGCACGGTTCTCCGCAGGTGTGTTGCTGCTCCCAGGGAGGCCGGCCCCTGTCCAGGTGTCCCAGCACTGAGGGGTGCCCCAGGACGCGGGAGTCACTGTGCTTAAACCAACACAGTCCCGGACACACCAGGAGACACTGGGCCATGTCTGGAGACCTTTTTAATTGTCACAACTAGGGGGCAGAAGGACCGCTGACATCCTGCCGTGCCCAGGACAGCCCCGATGTCACGCTGGTCCTCAGTGCCCTAGAATGCTCTAGGACGAAGGCCATCCTTCTCACAAGGAAACCCCACATAAGCAGTAAAATTGAGTGTGCCATGTTGGGGGTTCCATCTACTTGTGGGCGTCTCATCACACCCACCCTCTGCTCCTGGGCAGTGGAGGGAAGCTCGGGGAGACCACACGTCCTCCCTGGCAGGAGGGGTCGTCCACGAGAAGCCAGGCCAGGCCCCGCCGGCAGCGCCCCGGCCCAACCTGGGGACGGCTGCTCACCGTGCGTAGTTGGGGATGGTGCCGTGCTCGGCGCCCTTCGTGCCGTGGGGGCCCACGCGGTGGGCGTGCCAGCAGCCACGGCCCCGGAACATGGTGTCGGTCACGTGTAGGATGTCGTTGCACTGAACCTGCAGCTCCCCGCTGGCCCGCGCCTCCAGGGCCAGGTTGACCCGGATGTAGAAGGAGTCCCCCGAGGTAGCCACTTTGGCCTCCAGGTCCCGGATCAGCTTCTTATAACCTGATCAGAGATAAGCCTGGGGCTATGATCTCACACGAGGAAGGTTCTGGAATGTGAGAGCAAGGGAGAAGGAAGGAACTCCCCGCTGCCCCCTCCCCCCCGCCCCAGTCGTAGGAGCCATTTCAGTGCTGGAGTCCATGGGCGGGAGATCCCAGCCTCCCCGGGGTCCTCGGCAGACTCGGGCACGGTCCGGTCCTGGGGCGGGCGGGAGGGCTGGCCCCCGCGCAGCCAGGGGCCCGCAGACCCAGGACGCGGCGGCTCAATCCCCGGGGTGGCCTCGCGGGCGGGCGGTGTGGGGGAGTGTGTACCCTCCAGGTTGACCTTCACAGACAGGCGGCAGAAGCCGTCCACCCTCTGGAGGAGTCCCACAGCCTGCTCCAGCGTGGTGTCCTCCAGGGCGGCCTTGAATGAGGGCTCCGTTGCCTCGTAATCCACCTGAGGGCAAATCACGAGTGACGGCCTCTTCCGACCTGCATTCTGCAGTCACGGTCTGAGTACACGTGTGCGCCACACAGAAGGACCCGCTCCCCCCTCCCAGCCGTCCACACACACCCATCGGAGCCCTGGTCACCCGCCCCGTTGCAGGACATCTGGACGTCGGCTCCTCCGACCACACATTCCCGACCAGAGAGTCAGCCGCCACCCCTGCTCCGGCGTGCAGAAGGAGGAGACTGGACCTCCCTCCGGCACCGTACGCAAAAATAAACTCAAGCGGGATGAAAGACCTAAATGTGAGACAGGAAACCATCAAAGTCCTTGCGGGGAACACAGGCAGCAACTTCTTTGACCTTGGCCGTGGCAACTTCTTACTAGACATGTTTCCAGAGGCAAGGGAAACAAAAGCAAAAACGGACTCTTGGGACCTCATCGAGATAAAAAGCTTCTGAACTACAAAGGAGACAACCAACAAAAGGAAAAGGCAGCCCGCGGAGCGGAACGGGAGAAGACATTTGCAAATGACTTATCAGAGAAAGGGTTAGTCTCCAAAACATATAAAGAACTGATGCAACCCAACACCCCAAAACCAAAACCCAGTTAAAAAATGGGCAGAAAACATGAACAGAGGTTTTCCCAAAGAGAACATCCAGATGGCCAAAGACACATGAAAAGTCACTCGCCATCAGGGAAACACGAATCAAAACCACACTGAGACGCCACCTCACGCCTGTCAGAATGGCTAAAATTAACAACTCGGGCAACGGCCCATGCTGGCGAGGACGCAGAGACAGGAGCGCCCTCCCGCACTGCTGGCGGGAACGCAAACAGGTGCAGCCGCTCTGGAGAGCAGAGGGTCCCCCGAAAGTTACAGATAGAACTACCCGACGACCCAGCAACTGCACTACTGGGAATTTACCCAAAGGACACATAAATACAGGTCAGAAGGGACACACGTGCCAGACGTCGACAGAGGCCAAATTGTGGGAACAGCCCGAGTGTCCATTGACTGATGAAATGGAAACAGAAGATGTGGTTTTTATCTACACGCGCGCGCACACACACACACACAGAAGGGGATAGAACTCGGCATCAAGAAGAATGACATCTTGCCATTTGCAGGGACACGGATGGAGCTAGAGAGTATTATCCTAAGAGAAATAAGTCAGAGAAAGACAAACACCATAGGATTTCACTCTTATGTGCAATTTAATAAACAAAACTAAGGAGTAAAGGCAAAGAGAGAGAGAGAGAAACCAAGAAAAGACTTTTAACTGCAGACAACACACGGATGGTTACAGAGGGGAGGTGGGGGCGGGTGAAACAGGCGATGGGGACGGAGGAGGGCACTTGTCTCGACGAGCCCTGGGTGACGTATGGGAGTGTGGAATCCCTCGACTGTCCACCTGAAACTGATCTCACGCTGCGTGTCAACTAACAGGGATTAAAATTAAAACTTAAAGTAAATAAATAAATCATAAAAAATATACGATGATCTATTTTTATGCTGTTATTGGACGTCGGGACTGTCTCCCCAAATGTCATCAAGGGCTCCTGTCGCTTTAACCACAACGTAGGCTGATGACTGAGAATCTTAAGGGGTCTGTCAGGGACGTGAGGAAGGGCCGTGTGTGTGTGCATGTGCGTGTGTGTGCATATGTGTGTGTGCACGACACACTTCCGCCAGGAGCTCCTGCCCCTCGCACGAAGCGGCCCGCCCCCCCAGCCCCGGCCCCCGTCAGTACTGGCTCCAACGCGCTGTGCCCTCCTCACCCCTGGGGGGAACAGGCCTCGGGAACAGGGCGACACTTTCCTGCTTTCAGGACGTCACCTTCCTGCCCCTGTATTCCCTTGACAATAATCAGTTAAGGACTATATTTGCGGGTTTCGCAGTTTAATGAATATTTTACCATGAAAAAGCTTTTTTAAATGCCCCCAGTGAAACGGCGCATCGACCTGGGAACAGGCCTGTGGCCTCGTCACCTGACTCCCGTCTCCGAGTGAGGGTGACCTCAGCCCGAGAGGCGGCCGGGGCTGCCCGGCTCACACGTCCTCATCCGGACGGAGCTGCGGCTGCCGACCCCGCTGGGGGGGAGATCCCGGGGGGCTCGCCGGCCCGGCGCCACACTCACCATCGTGATCTGCGTGCCCGGGCGCAAGGCCATCCCGTCCGCCACGGAGCCCGGGGTGACCCGGTGAATGAAGATGCCCGTGAGGTTGCCGCCGATGACGCTTATCTGCCCCAGCAGTGCGTCCCCCTGGAAGGCCAGCGTGGTCACCTGGCTCAGGATCTTGCGGGCCGGCCTCCTCCGCACCGGGACGCTGCTGCAGGAGGGAGGTGACAGAGCCCACGGGCCACCCAGGGCGAGAGGTCAGGCAAGGCTCTGTCCCAACGGGCCCCAGCATTCCGGAATTCTCACCGCCCCCCACCCCCCCCCCCCGGCCACGACCCCATCCTCAGAGAGACTGTCAGCTCCCAGCCGTGACAGGACACAGTCCTCGCTCTGCCCTGCCGCCTGCCGGCCCTGGCGCCCCCCCTACCCCCCCGGCCGCTCACCTGGCTGAGCCGGAGAGGCCCCCAGAGGACGGCTGCAGGCTGCTCTCACCCTCAGGAAGGTCTGGACGCAAGCAGAGGGCTCAGACGCTGGCCAGGCCAGCCCCGAGGTCACCGCCCCCCCCCCGACGGAGCTTCTGCTCACCTGGGCGACCTCACCCTCCCCAGCCTTAACCACCCCCCCCCCTCGCTGGTCTGTCTCCTTCTGCTGAGACTAAACCTCTTCCTCTGCCCTTTCTCGCAGCTTAGAACCTGGTTTCACCTTCCCCCAAACAGCGGTGGAGTTTGACCTGCAGCGTGATCTTATGTGACAGCTGAGTTGCCAACATTTTACAGGACAGGGCACTAGAGTCTGGATTTCTGGCTCCATTAAAAATCAAATCTAGGGTCGGGGGGATGAGTGACATAGGAGGTGAGGGCATTAAGGAGGGCACTTGTGATGAGCACTGGGTGCTTACAATAAACACATCTAAAAAGTCCAACCTGGCAGAACCCTGGGCGCGCATTTCTGCATGGACCCGCATTTCTGCGTGGGGGCAGTTGCCACCACTAGCCAGCAGCTGCCTGGTCAGGTGACCCACAGGGAGCCCGGGACCCCGCCTGCCCTAAAGATGTGGCTGTTCTGAACAGAGCAAGGTGCGTGCGCCCCCTGGTGGCCACTGGGGTGACTTCCAGACGGGATGCTAAGCACCTGCTGGGTGTGTGAGGCTCCCGGCGGGGGGCAGGTGAGCAGCGGTGGACGAGGTGAGGAGGCTGTCCCTGGGGGGCCCATGGCTTGAGAAGGAGGGGAGACCAGTTAAATCACAAATATGAGGAATAGGCCACAGGAGGTGTGGGAAGGTCTCAGGTGTCAGCACCCAGAGGAGAGAGGCTCCTGGCGGGGGTCTCTTCCTGGAGCAGGGAGGGCTAACCCCCTTTGCCTTCTGATCTCACTGGGAAACACAGGTGTGACAGGGAGGCACAGGGAGGGAACACGTGTGAATGCCGACGCTGAGCTGGACGGGAAGATGAACACAGCTCTCTCGGCTTCTCGGTGACAGATCGAAGGACGCCCAGTAACAGGGCACACCCAGGCATGGGCTCGGGTGACCAGGTGGTCTGGATTTCCCAGAGGCCAGGGGCGACGCAGCGGTGAAGCTCACCTCCCCGGCCCTCTGGAGAGGTTCCGGGCTGTCTCACCCGCCTCCCCAAAGACCCCCGTTCTCACTTCTGCTGCTCAGCCGGCCCAGGCCGGGAGAGGTGAGCCGCTGCCGGGGGTGGCGGGGGGAGGGGTGCACTTACCTGCCCAGTCTACAATCTCATAGTCCAGGTCTGCGTCACCTGCCTTCGCCCCGGGGGACGGTCCCCGGTCCACCTGCAGGGTTTCTGGGAAGCTGCTGGAAAGCGTGGGAAGATTGCTTGCTCCCTGACTCAGACCCAGAGCCCCTGACACCTGCCCAGCCCTTGGCCCGCGTCCCAGAGGGCTGCCGGGGCCCGTGCCGTCTGAACCCTGTTGCCAGTCCCTTACCCGAAAGACCAGGTGTCTTCCCAGAAGTCCTCTGCGGCCCGCTTGTACAGGGACTGCTGGCTGGGGGGCACGGGGCTGTGGGAGCGGAAGCTGTCCACCAGCTCATGGGCAGACGTGGCGCTCAGGTCAGAGCCGAGCTGAGACTGGAGGGGTGGGGGTGGGACAGAGGTCGGGGCAGGGCTCACACGGGGACCCTGCTCGACACCTCCCCGCTGCTCCGCAGGGTCCCTCACCATCAGGGCAGAAGAAGGACATAGCACAGAGCAAGGTCACACTGACTGAACACCTACTATGTGCCGGGCACCCTACTAGCTGCTTGCCATATTTCGTGTGGCTCAGTTCTGATAGATAAATCCACACGGCGGGGGTAGTATTGTCCCGCGTTACACACAAAGCAGCTGAGGCCCAGAGAGGCCAAGTCCCTGGCTGGCGAGGGCCACGTGCGGAACGAGGGACTGGAAGACAGCAGGTGTGCCGCGGGGATTTGAACGCAGCCCCCCACCCCCACTCCCGGGTTCGCTTCGCAAGTACTTCGTTAGCACCTGCGGTGGGCCAGGCCCCGTCTATCCCGGTGGGTGGAGGCGCGCCTGGCCTGGCCCCAGGAGAGGATGCGGCAGCCGCCGTACCTCCGCGGAGCCGGGGCAGCCGCCGTCGCTGTCGTCCCGCGGACAGATGGCCAGCCTGCGCGCGAGCCGCTGCTTCCCCTTCGGACGGGGCTCCCAGGCGCCCGCTTCCTGCTCAGGCTGCCAAAGACGGGCCACAGGGCTGCTCCGCACGGGAAAGCTTCCTCTTGATGCTCCCGGCGGCGGGGGGGGGGGGGGGGGGGGGCGGGGTTCCAGCGCGCCACCTCCCTCCCGGGTCCCCCTCCTGCTCCACCTCCCACCACCTCCTTCTGGGCACTGTTCCCTCATCAGGCCCCCTCCTCCGAGCCTGGGACCCCCCCCCTCATCCTGCACTGCAGGAGCTGAGCGCCGAGGAGACAGAAAGCACCCAGCTTGGTGAATGGGGTTTCAGGGATTATATCTTGTTCCTGTCATTCCTTCCGGGTTATACAAACAACAGATGCTAAATGTATCACGGCTACACTCCGTGCAGAGTACTGGGGGCAAACAGAATCGATCAGAGGAGAAAATAAAATCCACGCATGTTCCACACGCAAAACCAAGACCATCAGCATTTTGCTGCCTGTCTTTATATACACGCGTCTGTTTGGAACACGGTCGGTGTGGGGAGAGCGACGGAGGAAGGGGCTGGGGGCCCTGCCCAGGAAGAGGAGGGTGTCCACCCAGTCCCCGGCGCCTCCGAAGAGGCTGACCGCCCCCTCCGGGTCCAGAGCAGGAGCTGTGGGCAGATCGTAACGGGGAGGGAGGAGTTATCGTCATTCCAGCTCTCGGGGAACCCAGTCACGCGTGGAAGTCAGCGCTCAGACGCTGGACTTGCGAACTTGGAAAGCGTCCTCTACAAAAGCCAAGGGCTGCCTGCCCGGGGTCATAGGCCTGCTTCCGTCATCGAACACCCCGTACCTCGGAGGCTACAGAGCCTCCCGCCAGGCCGCCCCTTTCATGACACGCATAAGATCGCCACGAAAGGAGAAGCAGACACAGACTCGACTTGCCCAGCTGTGCATCTGCCAGGGTCCGGCGACACGGTTCGCCTGCGAGAGCCGGAGTGCGGCGGCTGCGGCTCGACCCGACGACCCAGCCTCTCGTGCATCCGGCTGTCCTCCCAGCCCCGCCGCCCGCATCCCTGTAGGGCGGGAGGGAGGCACTCACCCCTCGCAGGGACTCGGCCTGCGGCTGGCGAAGCCGTCGGCGCAGCTCACAGACCTGGTCCGTGAGCTCGAACACTTTCCTGCGGAGGGCGTCCTTCTCCGCCAGGCTCTGCGAAATCTCCATCTGGGCCGCGTCTCTCGCGGAGTAGGCCTGGGAGCCAGAAAGGCGAGGAGGGGAGGATGGCACACAGCGAGCGAGCTGGTCGGTGGGCGACGGCAGTGGCGGGGACTCGGCCGGGCGGTGCCCCAGGACCCTCCCTGCCGGGTACCTGGTCCCGCTCCTTCTGCAGCTCGAGCAGCTGGCCCTGCAGGGCATTCGTCTTCTCCCTGTAGATGTCGCAGTCCGCCTCGGTCCTCTGGAACCGCAGCAGGGTCTGCTCCTTCTCCTTCCAGTACTGGCCGGGGGGACAAACACAGCCCATGCAGGCCAGCGGCTCTGGGGGCGGAGGACGGGGTGGGGCCGCGGTGCCTCAGGGAGGGACGGCCGGGGAGGGGTGGGGGAGGGGTGGGGGGGTGGTCCAGGCGGTAAGCCTCGTTCCTTTTTTTTTATTTTTTTATTTTTGAAACACAGAGACAGAGTGTGAGCAGGAGAAGGGCAGAGAGAGAGGGAGACACAGAATCCGAAGCAGGCTCCAGGCTCTGAGCTGTCAGCGCAGAGCCCGACGCGGGGCTCGAACTCACAGACCGCGAGATCATGACCTGAGCCGAAGTCGGCCACCCAACCGACTGAGCCACCCAGGCGCCCCAAGCCTCGTTCCTTAAGTGCCAAATTTCAAGGCGCACCTATCCACAGAGCGGCTGTGCTGACAATAATTGAATTTAGCCGGTGGAGCCTGCGACTCTTATCTTGGGGTTGTGAGTTCGAGCCCCACGTTGGGTGCAGAGATTACTTAAAAATAAAATCTTTGGGGCGCCTGGGTGGCTCAGTCGGTTGAACGTCCGACTTCGGCTCAGGTCATGATCTCGCGGTCTGTGAGTTCGAGCCCCGCGTCGGGCTCTGTGCTGATGTCTCAGAGCCTGGAGCCTGCTTCCGATTCTGTGTCTCCCTCTCTCTCTGCCCCTCCCCCACTCATGCTGTCTCTCTCTCTCTCTCTCTATCTCAAAATTAAATGAACATTAAAACAAATTAAAAAAAAATAAATAAAATCTTTAAGGGGCGCCTGCGCGGCTCAGTCAATTGGGCATCCAACTCTGGCTCAGGTCATGGTCTCACTGCTCATGAGTTCAAGGGCCATGTTGGGCTCTGTGTTAACAGCTCGGAGCCTGGAGCCTGCTTCGGATTCTCTCTATCTCTCTGCCCCTCCCCTGCTCGCTCTCAGTCTCTGTCTCTCTCTCAATACAAAATAAAACATAAAAAGAATTTTTAAAAATAAATAAATAAAATATTTTGAAAATGCGCACCAATGTTGCACGTACACCTGGGTTTCGTTTATTCCGTGCCCCCAAAGACATACATACTTTCCCTCCACGTGGCCTCACTCTCTCCCTCTGTCTCCTTCCTCCTAGGCCTCCCCTGGCCTGTCGTAGCGACTAAATAAATCCCCGGTGTTCACCCCGGGGCGCCCCCCCTGGAAAGCACCCTCCGTCTTATTGCTCGTTTGTCTGATTGCTGTCGGAACACCACCGACCCGACGGGACCTCCAGCCTTGCGTCCGAGCTCCGGAGAGCTTCCAGGAAGGATGAGCAGACAGGACCGGCGCGTCCGTGAGGCAGAGCGGGGTTTAAGCTTAGCTCGGCGCGGCGTGAAGAGCCCGCGTCGCCCACCCCCCAGCGCCGTGCGGGACGCCCCCCGGAAGGGTCACCTGCTCCCGCTGCCTCTCGGCGGCCACGGCCCGCGCCCTCAGGGAGTGGATGCGCTCCACCAGCTCCTGCTTGCCCTCCAGGGCCTCGTCCAGGTTCTGTTCCAGGATGTCCTTCTCCGCCTGGGGCAAAGAGAGGTCAGCCCGGGGGCCCGGACGCCCTGCGGCGCCTGCCCCCCGGCCTCCTTCCCCGAGAACAGGCAACAGGAGACTTCGAGGCCCGGCGCGTGGATGGATTCGGCCTCAGCCCTGCACGTCGCACAGAAGGGGCGGCCGGGTCAGCAATCAGAACGGGAAATGTGCATTTCCCGTCTACTTCTGTGCGGTCGAGGACGGAAAGGAAAGGAAACTGGAAGTCTCGGGGGGTGGCAGCCCCGCCCCCCCAGGCAGTGTCGGGCCGCTCGGTCCCCAAAGCCACCAGCAGTCTCCGAGAGACAGAACGCCGATGGACGCGCCGTTCCCTCTCCCCTGCCCTGCGGGAAGCGGCTTAGGCGTGACACGCGGCGCCCGTGCGGCCGCCTCCCTGCGCCCGGCGAGGGTCTCTTTCCAATCAGTAAATGGACATTTTATTGATTGAAAGGAATCGAAGAGGAGAGGCAGAGGGCTCGGGTCATTCTGGGGCTTTGGTGTCACCAGCACGTGCGTGGGCAGGACAGCAGGCACTCGGCAGGTGGAAAGCTTCCCCCCACAACCCTGAACCCCATCATGTATAATTAGTGCAGTGCTCTCCACACCCGCAGGGCAGGAGCTGACCGGCCCAGGGGGCACTGTCGCGCATGGCCGCCAGCTGTGCGTCCCCCCACCCCCCCTGGGAGGCGCAGGAGGGGAAATACAGGGAATCTAGACTGCAGCAGCCCTCGGCCCCCCTTCAAGGGACCACCTGTCAGGAGCCCCCCGGCCCGCGGGAAACTCCAGCTGGCTGCCAGGGAGGGGACCCACCAGGCTGAACGTCAGCGACCGGAGCGTCTCGTTCTCCTCCTTCAGGCGGCTCAGCTCCTCGTGCTCGGGCTCCGGGCCGCCGTTCGTCTGCAGGGACCGCTCTCGAAACTCCCGCTCGTGGGAAGAAGACACCTTCTCGCGCTCCAGCTCTTGCTTCAACAGGTACAGCTGCCGGCGGGAGGCCAAGGGGAAGGACCACGGAGCGACTGTTGCCCCTGTCAGCCCAGCAGCCAGGTCCGCTCGCGAGCTTCCTCCCAGCGAGGCCGCTGCTCCTACTCGGAGGGGCCCCTCCCCCAAGATTTCAAAATCCGTTAAGACTTTTACCTAGTGAATCATTCCGGTTTCTCTGGAGGAGAAAGACATTCTAGCTGAATTTGGTAAAAAATTTTTAAAATGTTTATTCATTTTTTGAGAGAGCGTGAGCAGGGGAGGGGCAGAGAGAGAGAGGGAGACACAGAATCCGAAGCAGGCTCGGGCTCTGAGCTGTCAGCACAGAGCCCGACGCGGGGCTCGAACTCACAAAGCATGAGATTGTGACCTGAGCGGACGCTTAACCGACCGAGCCGCCCGGGCGCCCTCGGCTGGATTTTATAGATGAGGCACAGCAGTTAAATGGCTGGGCTGGGGCCTCGGGAACAGAGCAAGGAGCCCGGGCATCAGCTCTCTGACCATCTCGCAAAACTGAAAATCTGACAGCTGGTGGTGAGTGGGCAGGGACCGAGGGTCCCCCAGCACGCTCCCTGGCTCCCTGCCTGTCCACACCTGCTAAGCCCATTGCACGAAGGGCACTGGGATTTGTGAAAGCCAGTAAGTGTGAAGAAAGAGGAAAATCAAGTCAGTCAAACAGAGACGCCCAGTCTACGCAGATGCACTTGTGATCCACGTGCAAATATGTGCCCCCCCACCCCCCCGCCGCGTGTCCAGGGCTGTGCTTCTCTGGAAATCACACGCCTGGCCTCCTTCTGCCGGATGGCGCCCCGAGAGAAACTCAGATCTGGAACCAAGGGCCTGCCCTCTTGGAGTCGCGGGGGTGTGGTACCCCCGGGGAGAAGAGAAGGGACTTTCCCCAAGAGGCGAAGCCGGGAATCTGGACGCCAGGGTGGAGTCAGCACTCACCCCGGGGTCAAGGAGAGAAGGAAGAACCTTTCCGCTTGGACTTTTTCCCTTCCGACGTCTACTTAGCTAACTTTCCGTAAGCAGTGACCAAGTTCCTGCCGTGGGGTGGGCGGGTCACGTTCTGCATATTCAAGAAGTAAAATTAAATCAAGATCAGAAGGGTGGAAGCACCCGAAACTGAGGGCAAACCTGAGCAAAGGAACCTAATTCTATTTCAGACACGGCAGCCACAATCCGGGAGAGGGAGGGGGAGGGATTGAGAGGCCAGCAGCCACGACAATTGCCGAACTCAGGACTGAACTCCAAACCCTCCACATTCCTTAGAGGCTTTGTTTCCCCGCGCCGCTGCGGGCACAGCTATTCTGAAAGTATTTTCCATGCGCGCCGTAGGGCCGAGCCGGGGAGTGGGCGGGAGGATTCTCACCAGGGAGGAAGGGGCGCCCGAGCGCGGGATGGGGGAGGCCGGGGAACGCGCCCTGGGGCGCGCCTGGAATTTGAGGTGTGGGTGGGACCTCGCGGCTTCTGAATACGAGTCCGCGTGTGGCTGTGCGTCCGCCCGCCTCTGTGTGTGTGCTCGTGTGTTCACGTGCGCACCCCCTCGTTCTGTCTGCCGAAGGGGCCAAGGAGCACGGGCGTCAGGAGCAATGACTCACCTAGAGCCCTGCTCTTGGTCCCTGCGAGGAACCGGGGCCCTTCGGGGAAGTGGCCGAGCCCAGAGCTGGCGCTGGGTGGGGACCAGATCTGGACCCCGGAAGGGGACCAGACGCCGGGAAGGGAGTCCGTGCTCAGAATAAGAGGGGGCGTGTCACAGGACGTGTGTGTGTGGAGACACAGACACAGAGACACAGAGACAGAGAGCGGGACAATGATAAAGTAAGGGTCCATGAGTGTCCTGGGTACTACCGATGACCCTTGAGGAACACAGGGTTAGGGGCGGCCACCCTCTGACCCCCCGTGCAGCTGCAAATCCGTGCGTAACTTTTGACTCTCCCCAGAACCGAACTACTAACAGCCTCCTGGGGACTGGAAGCCTTCCCAATCACACGGTCCACTAACCCATTCCGAGTGTCACCCGTGCCATCTGCGGCGTTCCTCCCGTGACGTCGGCTAGAGAGCAGGCCACGCGGAAGGTCATACACTCGCAGTCCCGTCCTTACAGGGGAAAGGACCCAGGGATGAGTGAGTCCCTGCAGTTCCAGCCGTGTGGTTTGAGGGGCGACTCTTTGTATTTGTAGATTTGCTCGTAAATTTGTAATCATGTTCTCAATGAAGTCAAAGTTTAAGACCCAAAACCAAACACACGCAAGCCACAGTTAAAGGCACTGAAGTGACAGGGAACGCGTGTCGTCGGGTTGAGAGAGTTCCTACGAGTCAGAGATGGTGGCCTGGGAGCCCGGGCGGCTCAGCGGTTGAGCGTCCGACTTCCACTCAGGTCAGGATCTCACGGGTCGTGAGTTCGAGCCCCACGTCGGGCTCTCTGTTGTCAGCACAGCTTTGGATCCTCTGTCCGCCCCCCCTCCTGCTCGTGCACACTCTCTCTCAAAATAAACATTTTTTTAATTAAAAAAATAAAATAAGTTAAAATATAAAAAAAGAGACGGATGCCTGGGGGGCTCAGTCAGTTGAGCGTCCGACTTCGGCTCAGGTCATGATCTCACGGTTTGTGAGCTCGAGCCCCGCGTCGGGCTCTGTGCTGAGGGCTCAGAGCCTGGAGCCTGCTTCAGATTCTGTGTCTCCCTCTCTCTCTGCCCCTCCCCTGCTCACGCTCTGTCTCTCTGTCTCTCAAAAATAAACATTAAAAAATTAAAAATAAATTAAATTTAAATTAAATTTTAAAAAAAGAAGGTAACAGCTGGCGGCCGAGAAATGAGCAAAGGCGTAGTTGGTCTGGGGGCCTCGTTAGTGGCACCCTGCTCCCTGCTCGGACCCAGGCCCCACGGAGAGAGACCCAGGAGGGGAGGGCAGAGGTCCCCGGGCCCCAGGTTCCTGATGTCGCTGGAGAGAGGTGGCTCCCAGGTGTGTCCGCCAGAACGGTGGCCCCGGCAGGGGTGGAGGGTCAGGGGTGGGGCATCCCCGTGCCTCCTCCTGCAGGCCCCGGCAGGGGTGGGGGGGCCAGGGGTGGGGGGTGGGGGGTAGGGGGTGTACCTCCTCCTGCAGGCCCCGGCAGGGGTGGGGGGTCAGGGGTGGGGATCCCCGTGCCTCCTCCTGCAGGCCCCGGCAGGGGTGGGGGGCCAGGGGTGGGGGGTGGGGGGTAGGGGGTGTACCTCCTCCTGCAGGCCGCGGCAGGGGTGGGGGGTGGGGGGTAGGGGTGTACCTCCTCCTGCAGGCCCCGGCAGGGGTGGGGGGTCAGGGGTGGGGCATCCCCGTGCCTCCTCCTGCAGGCCGCGGCAGGGGTGGGGGGTGGGGGGTGGGGGGCGTACCTCCTCCTGCAGGCCGCGGCAGCGCGAGGCCGCCAGCTCCTTCTCCCGCAGCGCGTTGCTGTAGTGCAGGGACAGGCCCAGCATCTCGTCCTTGAGCTTCAGCACCTCGTGGAAGTGGGCGCTGACCTCGCGCTTCATGCGGTCGTGCTCGGCCTCCAGCGGGCCCAGGCTCCGCGCGCGGGCCTCCGCCCGGCCCAGCCGCTCCTCCAGCTGCCCGCAGCGCCGCCGCAAGGCCTCCTTCTGCCCCTTCTCCTGGCTCAGCTCCTCCTGCAGGCTGCTGATGGCCCCCGCCAGGCACTCGGTCAGCTTGGACGTCTCCATGAGCCCTGTGGGGACGGGCGGTGGGTGGGTCACCTCCCCCCTCTTTCCCCCCCGGGGGTCTTTGCTTCCCAGCCCAGACTCTTGGGCCGGAGCCCCCACCCTGATCCGTCGGTCTCCTTAAAAATGTGCGGGCTCAGGGCGCCTGGGTGGCTCAGTCCGTTGAGCGTCTGACTTCAGCTCAGGTCATGATCTCACAGTCTGTGAGTTCGAGCCCCGTGTCGGACTCTGTGCTGACAGCTCAGAGCCTGGAGCCTGCTGCGGATTCTGTGTCTCCCTCTCTCTCTGCCCCTCCCATGCTCTGTCTCTCTCTGTCTCTCAATAATAAATAAAAAGATGTTAAAAAAACAAAACAAAAAAACATGCGGGCTCAACCGAACTCAATGTTTGGTTAGGTAAATAGCGACGGCGACTTGGTACCAGGTCTCCCTCCCTCAGTGTCCCCGTGGCCCCTGCTGTTCAGACTCGACTCTCTCTCATCGGCTAAGGTGTGCTCGATGCCGACTCACTCGAATGTCCCCCTAGGAAGACCCGACAAGGCCTGCGGCCCCGGGCGGCGTCTAGCTGAGCTCTGACACACACACCGACTCCGCGGCCAAGCGGGCGGCAGCGTTTCCTTGCCCAGTTCTGCGTGACGTTAGTCCTGCCCTTTGTGCAACACGATCTTTCAACGGCTCCTCCGGGGAAGCCTCGAACCGCTCGACTGACAAAGACGGCCCAGTCGGCTGCGTCTCCCACCAGGCCGCCTAGACCTTTCCTGCGCCCGCTGAGCAAACGTGCAGAAGCCCGCGGGCTCCCCTCTGGCTCTGCTTCCGCCCGGGGCCTCTCTTCCTCGGCCCCTCACAGCCCGAGCCGCCCAGGACCTGGCCGCCTCCTCCCCTCGAAGTACCCTGCCAAGGCCAAGGCCGTCTCAGGAGCTTTTCCGGGGGAAGGACATGCTCCCCTCTGCCTGCACCTCTCAAGTGCAGGTTCCGTGCCCCGAGAGGGGTCTGCTCTTGGCACGCGGTAATCAGGGACAGCTCTTTTAGGACCAAAGGTCACAGCTCCTTCTCCTGCACCGTGGTTAGTGGGGGCCTCCTCGCCCCCCATGCTGGGGCACCGGGACGGGAGCCTCTGGGTGGGGGAGGGGGGGTCAGGAAGAGCGTCTGCAGGGGCACGCAGGCACCAGGACCCAGAGGCTCCGGGGAAGTCACCGGAGAGCCGCTCTCACCACTGAAGTTGCTGAAGTCCACTTTGGGCTGCAGCCCGGTGACCAGGGTGTACACGTCAGGGTTGTGGAACTTGAGGCTCTCCAGGAAGGCGATGGCTCCATTCTTCCCTCGGGTCTTCAGCAGGTCCAGCAGGTGCCCTAGGACGACAGCGCAGCCTCAGCTGACGGGGCTCTGGGAGGGCTTCCCCCGGGGATGCGCGGTGGGCGGGGGGGAGGATCCACACGCATCTGGGAATCGGGGTGAGAGCGGAGCTCCGGGATCCCGGGGGGGGGTGCATGCGACGGCAGCCCGTCTGCAGAAGGGCCAGGCCGACACGCCCGGAGTGGCACCACTAGCCGAGCGCTAAGGGCGGGCCGTGAGGGATGGAGGAAGATGACCTCTGCTCTTCCTCCCGGCCTGTTGGCGGACGCGTGCAGACATTGCGTATGAGCCTCGTGGGACAAAGGACACAAAAGGCAGGGCCCCGGGGCCCAGAGAGCCCACCGCGACCCCGGAGCTCTCGGCCCGACTCAGCGGCTGGGATCCCTTTCTCCCGTACCCGAGGTTCACAAGGAACAGGCAGAAATGAGATCACAACAGTAGCTTCCACTCACTGCCCGCCTCCCATGGCCCCAGTCTTGAGGTGGGTCTCATCCGGCCCCCCGACAGCCTGACAGGGACAGGCTTCCCTGTCTTTGGGTGAATAAACACAGCCAGGTAGACGGTCAGAAGCGGCTCCAAAGACACCTGGAGCGTGTCGAATCGCGCCCCACTCCCCGAGGTACATCCACCTGGGAACTGTCGGCAGCACCTCATTTGGAGAAAAGCTCTTTGCAGACGTGATTACAGTAGGGGTCTCGAAACGAGGTCACCCTGGGTTACCCAAGGGGCCTTAAATCCTGTGACAAGTGTCCTCATGAGAGACAGAGGAGAGGAAGACCCAGGGAAGTCCGCGTGATGACAGAGGCAGACGCTGGAGGGATGCGGCCACAAGCCGAGGAACGCCCGGGGCCACCAGGAAGAGACAAGGAAGGGGGTGCCCCTGAGCCTTCGAGGGAGGGCGGCCCTGCCCACACCCGGCTTCCAAACCCTGAGCGAACGCATTTCTGCAGGTGTAAGCCGCCCGGTTTGTCACGGCAGCTTCTGGAAAGCACGACCGTGTCTTCAAAGTCCTGCACTCGGCGCCCGGGCGCGGGGCTCCACTGCACGGCGGGCGGGGCTGGGGGGGTCCTCACCGACTCTCATGACGGTGTTGGTGAACCTGGGGCTGTGCAGCACCTCCTCCTCGTCCAGCTGGCCCAGCACCTTCGCCTGGCGCAGGTAGGGCGTGAGGCGGCTGGGGCAGATGCTGCTCACGATTCTGTGGCGGTGGCTCTCCATCAGGTCCCACAGCGTCTCCTCGTCCAGGGCCGTGAGCGTCGAGTCCGTGCGGCGCAGGGCGGCCATGACCGCGAGCGGGGGCACGCTGGAAGGAGAGGGCGGCCATGGGGGGCTGGGAGCGGGGACGCGGCCTCTGGGCCCCGGGAGGCCTTTCCGGCCAAACCTCCTCTCCCCGGGTTGTGTGCGCAGGGAAGGAAATGACCCGTCTGGAGAGGGTGGCGACACTCGCCCTGGCCCTGGTGTCCCAAGACCAGCGGGGGAGGAGGAGGAGGGTTATCCATCCTTATCTTCGATTTCAAACCAATCCCTCTACTTGGACCAGAGCCAGAACGGACTTCTTTTGGTTTCAGGACACAGCATTTGCTTCAAAACCCGGGAAGCTGCCCTCCGCGCGGGGAGCTGATCCGGGAGATTGATCTAGAAAACGCATTCTCAAGAAGGGTGACCCCGAGGGGCTGAAAATTGGTTCCTGAGCAACGATTCATACTCCTGTTCCTACAAAGCACGGCTGCGCATGAACACACACTCGGGGCCCTGGGGACCCTCGGGACCCTAACGTCTCCTAGGAACCTGGCAAGGGAGACGTCTAGCAAGTCTCTGCAGGGGCGAGGATGACAGAAGACATACGGGACACCACCCTGGAATAAACGCGAGGGTTTGGGCGGCCCATCCGGCAACCCAGCAACCAGAGCAGGCGCCCACGGCCCACGGTGAGGGCGTCGGGGGCAGTCAGGTGGGAGCCAGGCAGGGACAAGCGTGCTCCCACGGGCGGGGGAGGGGCGCGCTGACTTCACTCGGCGAGGCAGACGCCTGTGACTTTTCAGCAGCCCCAGGACACTTGCGCTGAGACACGCAGGAAATGTGCTTAGAAATGACTCTGCCAAAGTGAATTACAAAGCAATTTACAACTAAAACCAGGGACTCAGAGCAGGTAGGGAAGGCCACGACCTCTTGGCCGGTGGGGCGTGTGGATTAAAGGCAGGCGAGTCCGGGCAGACTCCCCAGCTGAGGCCACGAGCTGCTGGTCTGTCTAGGCGAAGATCCTGAAAGGGCTCCTGTTGAGAGTACCGCACAGCCGCCCTGGGAAGGGGGTGTTGAGGCCGACTGATCTGAATTCCAGGACCTTCTGTTGGGGGGACCTTGGAGGGTGCCACCCAGCCTTCCATCCACGGAACACGGAACACGCCCTGGGTGATCCCAGCTTTGCAACAGGCTACCGCCTCCGTAGCCGTGTCCCCGCCTGACTGTCTCAGCCCTGCCACAAGGTCATTAGACCATGAATCCGTCGAAATCATTCTAAAATGTTTTCAAACCCTGCGCTGGTTCGAGCATATTTTAAAACATTTTTTTTTTTTACATTTGTTTATTTTTGAGAGACAGAGCGCAAGCAGGGGAGGGGCAGAGAGAGAGGGAGACACGGAATCTGAAGCAGGCTCCAGGCTCCGAGCTGCCACTATAGAGCCCGACGTGGCTCACACAAACGGTGAGATCATGACCTGAGCCGAAGTCAGACGCTTAACCGACCGAGCCCCCCAGGCGCCCCGGGTTCAAGCATATTTAAGAAGTCCTGCAAATATACGACACACCCATGTACCCATCACGCGGATTGGACATTTTGCGCTCGTTAAGGAAACGCATTGTTGGAGACAGACAGCTCCGGCCGGCCGGCTGCAGCCTGCCCTCCTCCTCGCCCAGAGCTAGCTGCCCGGCCGTGTCCTGCCGGCGTGCGTGTCAACAAATATACACCCGCTTCTGCACCACGCTTTGTGCACAGAGTGACGGGAGATAAAGAGTATCCTTACTGCCGACTCTCACAGGGTCCGGCTGGGCACGGCGCGCACTTGTCGAGGGTTAGCACATGGATACACGCGGCTTAGACACACACCCCCTCTTTTATTAACGGGGGCCGGGTTCGGTTATATGAACAAACGGCGGCTGAGCGATCGAGGCCCCTGCGGGCGAGCAGTAGGTCATTGCCGTTTGTCCTCTGTTGCACTCAGTGCTGTGGTGACTTCGTGGGCACGGGCATCTCCCAGACCCCTGAACTCCTGTGATTTGGTCCTTCTCGTTGGAGTGGTGGGCTGGGCCGGCTGGGGTCGAACGCCCCTGAAGAGGTCTGGGCAGTAAAAATGCTGGGGCCAGAGCGAATCAGCCCTGGTAAGCTGAGAAACCGGGGGATAGCGGTTGGAGGACCCCGTGCCCGTGAGCGCCCCCCACGACCCCCGGGAGGACCCCGGGCTACGGCAAATGCTCACCGGGGGACGCTCCAGTCTCGTTTCCACGGGCGCTCCTCACGGCGGGTCGGGACCCGGTGTCCCCTCCGTGGCCAGGTGTAGCAGCGGCTGCCGGTCTCTTTCTCCGCGGGGTGCCGGGCAGGACGGACGGGGCTGGGCGCGAGCCCCCCAACCAGCGCCGAGAGGGCCTGCCTGCTCTCAAGCCTCGAGACCTGCTCCGAAGCTCAAAGCTCGGGCGCCGAAGACTAAGGCAAAGGAGGAAAAGGAAAGGCAAACTCGGATCCAGGAAATAACTGGACAGGTCTCTGACCTCCGTGGTTTGCTCAGTAACGACAGACGCTTCCTCGGGGCGTGGAAGCAGGTGCCTCGAAGGAAGTCGGGTCCCGAGCCTTAGAATATCAGGGGCCCCTGACAGGTGCGGCGGTTACCCACAGCGCCCGGGCCCCTCTGGGACTGTGGCGCCGGGGGCTCCTGTCTACGAATACGCTAAAAGTCATAAATTGCACCCCTTAAATGGGTGCATTGTCCGATATATGAATTATATTTCAATAACGCCTTTTTTTATATATAAAAAGACACGGAGCTGCTA
This sequence comes from Paguma larvata, assembly GCA_030068075.1. Lineage (NCBI taxonomy): Eukaryota > Metazoa > Chordata > Mammalia > Carnivora > Viverridae > Paguma > Paguma larvata. Next base: position 25,791,508 of record CM057843.1, read on the forward strand.
GCAACCATGCCCTGCTTCCCTCTGGCTCCCTCTCTGCCAGGTTGCAGAGGGACCCTGGAGAACGGCCTGCCCCTGCCTCCCCGAGGCCCCGAGGTGGTGCCTGCCACCCCCCCTCCCCCACAGCATAGGGGATCCCAGCCCTCTGTTCTCCTTCTTTCTTTCCGCGCCGGCTGGGCCCGCAGACGCCCCGACTGTCCAGTGCCCTCAGCCAAGCTCCGCCCTCTGCCCTGGACGTTCCCTGAAGGCCCCTCCTGTCTGTCCCCTGCGCTTGCTCGGCCCGGCATCCGAGTCCCCTCAGCTGCCCCGCGTCCCCAGGATCCCTCCTTCAACGACAGCGGTGACGCCCCACGAGTGTGGCTGCCTCCCACCCCGTCCAGCCCGGACTCCGGGTCAGCGGAATGGTAAGGGTGCCGCACAAAGGGACCCACAGGACCGCTCTGCCGCAGCGCCTCACAGAGCAAACCAGAACTTTGTGTATTCACATAAAGCTGCCACCAACCGAGGAAAGTTTTCTGCCAAAAACTTTGAAAAATGGCCACTGAGCCCCGACGAGTTGGAGGGGCGCGGGGCGGCCAAGAGGGCCGGGGGGACCCCGGGACAGGACCAGGGGAAGGGTCTCAAGGACCCTCCCCACTAATTGCTCGTCTTGAGAGAAAGAAACTTGGGGTTAGCCTGCAGAGGCGGAAGCAAGCACCCCAAACTCCCTGCTAACCTCTCTACAGAAAGGCCCACAGAAGCGGGGGAACCTTCCCGGGGGTGCGCGGACCCTGCACCGACTGGAGGAAGACACCCTGGGCCCTGGGCCGCCCGGGCCTGGCCACGCGGAGAGCCCTGCACCTGTTAGATCGCAGATCCGGTCCGGACTTTCCGGGCTTCCCATGCGGGGCGCGCCAGTGCCTGACTGTGCGCAGACTCCTGCCCCGTCGGAGAGAACGCCCGAGGGTCCGGGCAGCGGAGGACAGAGGTCTCTCCGGGACCCTCCACACCCCACCTCCTGGGACTTCGGGCCTCACCGGGGTTGGGGAAGGGGGCGTAGCCGGGTGGTAGCCATTCTAGAACATCCTCCGTGCCGCGAAGCAGCTTACGGTGAAGCCCCAAACGGCAACAAAACGTGTAGGAGCGTCTTTGCAACTCGGTTCCGATTTATTCTATTTTTTTAAAGTTTATTTATTTCGCGCGCGCGCGCGAGAGAGAGCAGGGTAGAGGCAGAGAGAGAGAGGGAGCGAGAGAATCCCGAGCAGGCTGCACGCGGGGCGTGGATTGACGCGGGGCTCAATACGACGAACTGCGAGATCACGACTTGAGCCGAAACCACGAGCTGGACGCTCAACCCACTGACCGCCCGGGCGCCCCTCGGTTCCAACCTGAATCGGGCTTAGTCCCCACGGTCAGGAAAACGGTCCCCGGACACCCCTCCGGATATTCTGAACTCTGTAAAGTCTCCTCTAGCCCTAGCGAGCCCAGAGAGCCCAAGCTTCTTACAGCAGCCGAGACGTGGGCCCTGCCGTCGGGCCTCCCGGGTCTCCTCGCAGCTCAGGGCTGCCTTCCCTCGCCCGAGACGGAGGGGAGGAGACGGGCGTCCACGCGCCAGCTCACGCCCGCGCGCTCACGTGCACACGTGCTCTCACACACACACGCCCACACTGCTCACGCGTGCTCACACCCACACACGCGCTCACACGCACGCGCAGGACCCCAGAACAGGAGGCCGCAAGTCAGCGAGGGCTTAGAGAATCCGGTGACCAGCACACGTGGCGGGGGAGGCAGGCGGTCACCTCGCGAAGAAAGAGGTGCCTTCTTGCGCCCCTCGGCCGAGGACCCGCCCCGGTGCCCCCATCTCCGCATCTGGCGAGCGGCCGGGCGTAGAAACCCTCCTTCCCCTTCTCTCATCGGGGCAACGGCACGGAGACCCGGGCACGTCAGAGCGTCTGCTCCATCATGGCCCCTGCCGCCGAGGTGTCGCCGCGCCGCCAGAGTGTGCCAGCAACATCACCAAGCAGGCTGGGACGAGCCGTTCCCGCCTCTCGTCCCCCAAGCCGGCACCTCCACCCCCCACGAGGCGCGAGCCCTCGTCCCCCCGCCCCCGCCCCCACCGAGGACGGTCCGGACCCCGTCCCGGCCTTCCACCCCCCTGCACGCTGACCTGCTGTCTCCGGGACGGACTCCATGCCCTCGCCTTCCTTGTCTGGGAGGAGCGGAGCCACCAAGGCCGGCCCAGCGACTGGGCTGAACAGCCGCCCGGCAGGTCTGACAGGTCCTTCCGTCGGGGCCCTGCCCACAGAGCCCGGGCCTGGGCCTGCAGATCTCCGGGGCTCCGGGACCTTCTTGCCGCAGGGGGACGCTCGAGTTTGCCAGAGCCCCAGAGTCCACAGGCAGCGGCGATCGAGAGGGCGATGGAGGATCTTGGGGTCCTGGGGTGCCAGGAATCTTCCCTCTGTGAGCCCCTCAGAACATCCCGGTAAGGTCGGGAGAAAGCCTGAGTTTTCTCTGGTTCCCACGATCAGTCGCGGGGAGTGGCTCAGCCGTTCCGAGGCACCCGCCTAAAAGCAGCATCCGATAACTCCTACTTAGGGCTCGACGAAGGTCTCTTCTCGCCTGCCTGAACCGCGGAGCCCGAGCTCCGTGGGGACCTCCCCGCCCACGGCCACTTCTTAACACGGCTGTTCGAGGAGGAGCCGGGACGGGTCATTTCCTTCGGTCCTCACGTCCTCGCCGTGACCCGCAGCGCCCTGCGTATCTCGCACTTGGCTGACCTCATATCCATGTACCTGCTCCACACACAGGGGCCTGCTCAAAAGCCTTTGAAAGCCCCAGGCACACCCCAGCCCCAGGACCTTTGCACGTGCGGTTACTTCTGCTCGAAATGCTCTCTCCTTCACTTCCTTCAGGGCGGCACTCAAGTGCCATGTTCCCAGAGAGGCCTTTCCAGGCCGTTCCATTTAAAATCATGGACTCCTCACTCTGGTTCTCCCTTCCCTTTTCCCTGCTTCTTTTTCCTCTGTTGGACTCACTGCTTCGGAATATAGGAAACACTCCGGTTCCTTGTTGGTTTCTTGCCTGCCTCCCCACCACGAGCCTGTAGCCTCGAGGACAAGAATCCTGGTTTCTCCTGTTCTCTGCTCTGTCCCCACACCCGGAACAGTGAGGCTCCAGACGCACGGGCTGGGTGAACACGTAAACACTGGTTGGGTGTCTGGTTCCACCAAGGCAGAGACTAGAGAGGAAAGAAGAGACATTCACGGCTCCGCGGGCTGAGCGGGAAGGACCTTAAAGATCATCAGCCCGACAGACGAGGGTCAGCTCCCAAGGTCACACGGCTGGCTGACGGCAGGAACAGCACCAGAACCCAAACCTCCCCGGGAGGAGAAGGAGGCGGCGGCCGTGGCCGCCTGGGAAGAGGGGGCGAGAGCACAGGCCTGAGGCTGGACTCGGACGCGAGCTCTCGGCTGGGACTCCGGCCCCACCACGCATCGGCTGTCCTTGTAGGCAGGTTGCTTAACTCCCACGCCCTGGCTTTCTTCCCCGTCTGGTGGGGTTGATAGCGGCACCCGCATCACGGTGGGAAGGCGCTTCTCACCAGGCCTGGTGCACGGAAAGTTCTAGACAGTTATACAAAAAACTCAAGGAAACACCAGCATTCTAAGTGAAAGAGGAGGCCGGAGAAGGTGCCTGAGTCCTTGATAAGCCTCTGCTTCTCTGTAAGTTCTTTCGGCAAAGAGCAGAAATGCCAAGGGGCGCCTGGGGGGCTCAGTCGGTTGAGCGTCCGACTTCGGCTCAGGTCATGAGCTCACAGTTCATGGGTTCGAGCCCCGAGTCAGGTTCTGTGCTGATGGCTCGGATCCTGGAGCCTGCTTCGGATTCTGTATCTCCCTCTCTCTCTGCTCCTCCCCCTCTTGCCCTGTCTCTCTCTTTCTCTCTCAAAAATAAAAACATATTTAAAAAAGAACAGAAATACCAAGAGGGCGTAGGAACAGAGGTGGGGAAGCCCCCAGTTCCCAGAGGCCATGAGCTCAGAAGGAGGCCAGAAACGTTTCTTCGTCACCATGGCAACGTCAGGGGGACCCCGACTGACAATTCCCCCACACTTCCAAGGTCAAGAAAGCATATTTGTGCTTTGGTTGAAAGAGCGCGCTCTGGAGGAAACACCTAGGAGCGGGTTGGGGTGGGGCACCCGGGAGGCATGGGGACGGCGCCACCTAGCGGCCACACCCCGGAGTCGCGATCAATAAAGGCTCCTGGAGGGACCCGCGGTCGCCGGGAACCCGGTGGGGCCAGCCCTGGAGCACCTCTGGGGGACACTTTTATCCGCAACACGCGGGGAGTTTGAGTGGGGCCGCGTCGGGCTTGCCTCGCAGCCGTGACGTTGACAGCGGGCGGGGGGGCGGGCGCTGGGTACGGGAAGGTCCTATCCGAGAAAACCAGACCCGCGACAGAGGAGGCCAGAGGACAGGAGTCCGCGTTCCGGGGGCCTCCAGCCCACTGCCCTCGGGGGCGGGTTCCAAAGAGGGGGTGACGTACCTAACTGGGGGCTACGCCTCTTCACTCTTCCCACCAATGCTTGGGAGCATTCCAGAACTTCTGCTGGGCAGGTGCTCCACCGCTGAGCTGGAGGCAGGAGCGGGCGTCCCAGGGCGGGGTGGGTGCGGCCCGAGGCCTCTCGGGCTCTGAGCTGGCAGCGTGGACCCCACACCCACCGGAGCCGAGAGTGGGCCGCGGAGGGCAGGAAGCAGCTCTTTCCACAGGAGCAGGTGAGACCGGTCACCCTCCGATATTTGTCACATTCCTACGGGCAACCGCCTGCCTGACAGTCCCACTTGGGTGTCTAGGCGTCTCAAATCCAACTCAGCCATACCAGGTCCATTAAAACTTTTTTAAATTTATTTTTGAGAGAGAGAGAGAGAGAGAGAGAGAGAGCGCACGCAGGGAAGGGGCAGAGAGAGAGGGAGACACAGAATCAGAAGCAGGCTCCAGGCTCTGAGCTGTCAGCACAGAAGAGCCTGACACGGGGCTCGAACCCAGGAACCGTGAGATCATGACCTGAGCCGAAGTGAATGCTTAACTGACTGAGTCACCCAGGCGCCCCCAAACCAGGTCCATTAAAAAAATTTTTGTTGGGGCGCCTGGGTGGCTCGGTTGGTTGAGCGGCCGACTTCGGCTCGGGTCATGATCTCACGGTCTGTGAGTTCGAGCCCTGCGTCGGGCTCTGTGCTGGGGGCTCAGAGCCTGGAGCCTGCTTTGGATTCTGTATCTCCCTCTCTCTCTCCCCTTCCCCTGCTCATACTCTGTCTCTATGTCTCTCAAAAATAAATAAACGCTAAAAAAATAAATTAAAAAAAAATTTTTGTTAATTGAGGTGAAATTCGTACAACCAAAAAATTGTTAAAATTAACCATTTAAAAGATATTTTTAACATAATAAATGATAAATAATATTTAAATAATTTAAATAATATCAAATAATATTTAATTTTTGAGAGAGTGAGAGAGAGAGAGCACACAAGTGGGGAGGGGCAGAGAGAGGGAGACAGAGGATCCAAAGCAGTCACGGCTATGAGCACTGAGCCCAACGTGGGGCTTGAACCCAGGAACTGTGAGATCATGACCTGAGCCAAAACCAAGAGTCGGCTGCTTAACCAACTGAGCCACCCAGGCGCTCCGTAAAATTAACCATTTTAAAGTGAACTATAGTGGCCTTTAGGGTTTTTGTTTTGTTTTGTTGTTTTGTTTTGTTTAGAGAAAGAGATAAAGAGAGCACGAGCAGGAGAGGGAGAGAGAGAATCCCAAGCAGGCTCCGTGCTGTCAGCGCAGAGCCCGACTCCGGGCCTGATGCTGCAAACAGTGGGATCACGACCTGCGCTGAAATCAAGGGTCGGACACTCAACGGACTGAGCCCCCAGGCGCCCCTCGTGTGGCACTCGGTTCACCCCGAGTGCGGTACAAACGTCGACCTTTGGCGCCTGGCGTCTTTCGCTCAGCGTGATGGCCGCTGTGTGGACAGACCCCTTCCTGTTTATCGTTCGCCCCTCGCCGGGCGGCTCCCGCCTCCCGGAAATCGTGGGTCCGGCGGCCCTAAACCCGTGCGACCTTGTACTCTCGGGTCTGTTGACTGCGCCCTGGGGGCTGCCACACGCTGCTGTCCCTCGGCTTCCCCGCCTCACGGTGCTGCCACTCTGATGCTCGGTCTTTGTCCTCTTGAGCCCTGACAGCCCCGTCCCCCGCCCCATACATCAGCCCTGTCCAAACCCTCCCGAGCACTCCTCTCCCCATCTCCCCCTGCTCGGGCAGCCACCGCCCCCCCCGCCAGCGCAGCTCTGCAGCCCTCAGACCAGCCCCTTGCCGCCCGCCTCAGTCGGCTCGGCTTTCTAAACCGCTCGTCGGAAGCATCCCTCCCTTCCCAAAGGGGGATCGCCCTGAAGCGACTCCTACGGCAACCAGAATGCATTTATTTATTTTTGAACTTTCACTTCTATTTATTTATTTTTCAAATGTTTATTTATATTTGAGAGAGAGACAGACAGACAGTGCGCGAGAGCAGGGGAGGAGCAGAGAGAGGGAGACACAGAATCCGAAGCAGGCTCCAGGCTCTGAGCCGTCAGCACAGAGCCCGACGCGGGGCTGGAACCCACAAACCGTGAGATCGTGACCTGAGCCGAAGTCGGCCGCTTAACCAACTAAGCCTCCCAGGCGCCCCTAGAATGCATTTTAACTCCACTCACAGCCTGTAAGACCTTTTATGATCTGGCCCTGCTCACCTCGTGCCCCACCCCTACACGTGCCCACGCTCACAATGCCGCCACCACCTTGGCTTTCCGCCCCCCTCTTGTGCCAATCCCCGGCCTGTCCGGGAGCGTTCACACCCCTCGTCCTTTCTTCCTGGAACGCTCCTCCCTGGGGTGTTTCCTCCCTTAACAGCTGGCACCGCACCTTCCTCCAGTCGCCCAGTGAATCGGCGACCCACTCTCTTCCGTGTTTTTCTCCTTGCATCACAGCCATGATAAGACCTGCGAGCATCGTATTGGTTTGCAGGTTTGTCGGGCCTGCCCTCCTAGGGAGCTCCGCGAGGCAGCGCCGTCCGCCCCGTCCACCCCGCCCAGCGCCTGGAACAGCAGCGCCTGCTCCGGAGACGCCGGCGGGGTCGGGAGCTTAGTAAGGGAGGCCGCTCCGGACGGGGCTCTCTGGCAGGAAGTCCATCTTCGGGGACAGCCCCTCGGATTCAGGGCGACGGCTCCTAGGGTGGTGATGCTCGGGAGCCCAGCCCAGCCCAGCCGCGCTAACCCAACCCCCCGGCTGCCCTCGGACAAGACAAGCCACTTTGTCTCCGCTGTGAGTCCAGCACGGGCACAGGGAAAGAAGCGGGTGGGCTCCCGTGGCGCGGCCCCAGACCTGTCCCTGTCCTCCCCGTTGCTCCGGGACGGGCTCAGGGGGCTCCTGGGCAGCCGGATCTGTCCTGCGGCCCTCCTGCCCCGCACACCCCGGCCCACCTACCCTGTGAAAACACGGGCGCGGGGCCCTGCCCTCCCTGACAGTAGTCTGATCGGGTCGGGTGGCCTCCCTCCCCCAAACATAAAGGGTGTGGGAAGTGAGGCGCGGGAGACAGAGGGGGCACTGTGCCCAGACAGAATGGGCGGGTCCCCCGTGGGGACAGGAAGTCCTGGGATGAAGGGCCCAGGGGTGAGAAGCCAACGAAGTCCGCTTTTTAGGGGCTCAGGGCGGAGCCGTTTGTGGTCCACGCCTTCCAGCCGCACCGTAACAGAGGCGTCTGTCAGAGGGGAACCCCTAATCTGCACGTTCGGGCCGTGGGATTGTGTCCTCGTGGCCAAGCCGGGCTGTCGATTCTTTTCTTTTTGACGTTTATTTAATCTTGAGAGAGAGTGTGAGCAGGGGAGGGACAGAGAGGGGGACAGAGGATGGGAGAGCTGGCGAGCCCGATGCGGGGCTCGAACTCACGAACCTCGAGATCATGCCCTGAGCCGAGGTCGGATGCTCACCTGAGCCCCCAGGCGCTCCCGCCCCCCCCCACCCCCCGGGTGTCCACTCTCACTTTGTCAGCAATGCTTACGTGCAATGCGACGCAGCGACATGGAGCCGACGGTCTGACAGAGCGAGTAACTGAGGCCTGTTCTCAGTACACAACCAACTAGTTGTATCCGCTCTTGGTGACAGAGCAAAACGCGTCTCAGATCCCGCTGACGCTTCGGGGACACGGCGTCAGAGCAGGCGAGCGTCCCCTGAGAGGGACTCTTCCTGCCTGCACGTGCCAGGAGCCGCCTGTCCCCCGCAACAAAGACACCCTCTGCTGTCATCTACCGAACCCGCTTCCAGCTCCAAGCTCCCCAGCGCGGGTCCCCCCCCCTTATTCTCCCAGAGGCCTCCTGACGCCAAGGGGGGGGCCTGCCCAGGTATGTTCAGGTGCACCCTGCTGTGCCCCGCGCCTCACCTCGCACACCACGTCTTGGGGGAGGGTGTCATCCTATCAGATGACACAAACCTCAGGGACAAAGACCAGGTCCGCCTTGTCCCCCCATTGCTCCCTGGAGAGCACGGCTTATGAGAGACGGCACTGACCCCCCCCCCCCACTCTCCCCCTACCTCTCGTGCTTTTCATGACTCTGGCCTAAAATGTTAAAAAGTTATTGGCCCCCAACGAAAGGAAGAGGCTTTGAAGATGTGTATTCAAACAGCGAAAGGGCATTGCGGGGACAATGGCATAAGACGCCACGAGAGTGTGAAGACAAGCGAGGCGGGTCGCGAATGAGATGAAAAATCTCTGAACGGGCAGAGGCCGTTCGCCCCTTCGCACTGAGCAGGAACGCAAGAACTTTTTTCTTTCCTCGTTGCTGTCGGAATTCGGAAAATCTTCTATTTATTCTCTCGCCCACTCCGGCAAGGCGGTCTCATGCGCTAAACACCTAGAGCAGCACTGGCCAACAGGAGAAGCATGTACAGCGAGACTCAACACTCTAGGAGCCGGGCCGCCTGGGGGCTCACTGGGTTAAGTGCCCGACTTCGGCTCAGGGCATGATCTCACGGTTCGGGAGTTCAGGCCCCGCGTCGGGCTCTGTGCTGACAGCTCAGCGCCTGGAGCCTGCTTCGGATTCTGTGTCTCCCTCTCTCTCTGCCCCTCCCCTGCTCATGCTCTGTCTCTCTCTCTCTCTCTCAAAAATAAACAAACATTGAAAATAAAAACGAATGTTCTATGTTAAACCAGCCTTTCCTCTTTGGGATAAATCCCACTTGGTCATGGTGTATAATCCCTTTTATATGTTGTTGGGTAAGGCTTTGTTTCATCCTTTTAAATATCAAAAAGTATCCGGGCACCTGGGTGGCTCAGTCAGTTAAGAGTCTGACTTCGGCTCAGGTCATGATCTCCTAGTTTGTTGGTTCGAGCCCCGCGTCAGGCTCTGTGCCGACAGCCCAGAGCCTGGAGCCTGCCTCAGATTCTGTATCTCCCTGTCTCTCTGCTCCTTTTCTGCTTGTGCTCTCTCTCTCTCTCTCAAAAACAAATAGCAATTAAAAATAATAATTGCGATTAAAAATAAGTGAAATTAATGGAAATAACATGTTATGGAACTCAATATACCAAAAATACTACCATTTCAACATAGAGTCAATATAAAAGTTATTAACGAGTATTTTACACCCTTATCTTACGGTGCCTTTGAAATAAAATAGAAGTTGCTATGTCTTCTCCAGAAAGGAGTATCCAGTGCCCTCTGAGGTTGTACAGTTTCGCAAGCTGTGCTGTTGTAAGATACATACGGATTTCAAAGCCTAAGAAAGAAAATCAGCCTTAGAAATACTTAATATTTGACTAACACCGGCGTTCCTATGAGGCCCGCTTATCAGACCTACTATCTTGAGTTTGGACATATCCTGCCCTAGGGCGGGCGCCTCACTTACACCGCAACCCACTGCGCGTTCCACGCGGCTGGTGTAGTGGAAGAAACGATTATCCACGTACCACCTAACCTTCCCCACGGGACAGCGTTCCAGCACCCACGGACAGAGGTCGTGGATTAAAGACTTGCCCAGTGATGCGAGCCAAGCCAACAATGGGGAAGGGAGTGTAAGCCTTACAAAATCGAAAGCACGCAGAATGAAGCCAGGTCGGGAGGTGACGCCGGTCCAGGGCCTAGTGAACGAGCGGGGCACTGGAGGCACTTAGGCAAGTCTAAGGGTCAGACGCAGGACTGGCTGTCGTGTACCGGGCGACAAAAGCCAAGCCCTCCGGGGTCCCCCTCCTACCGGGCAGGCGCGGTGGCGCACGCGGGGCCCGGGAGCTGCAGGTGCAGCGCAGCCTGGGGGTCGTGCCATCACACACCCGACCCGCGCAGGGGTTCAAACCCGGCCACCTCACTGGAGCCGGCAGCGAGGCTTTCCAACAGTAGACCCTTTCCATCGGGGGGCCAGTGACACTGAGGGGCAGCGCTGTTTCCCGCGGCGACCGGACGCCCTCCGCCCCGGCCGGGGCCTCAGCGGAACGAAGGTGCGGCCACGGTGCCTGGCTCTGCGGCTGCCGCCGGCGGGGGGGGTCTCCACGCCCACGTCCCCGCGCGAGGGCTCCCAGGCATAGCAGTCAGGGCCAACAGCGCAAAGCACCGCAGCTTGAGTCCTATTTATAGGCGGTGGGCAGGGCCCCGCCCCTCGCGAGATCCCGCGGCAGCTTAAACCTCGCGAGAGCATTGGCAGCACCGCCTCTCTCCCCAGGCCCCCACCCTTTCCCTTTTCACGTGAAGAGGAGCTCCGCCGCCCCTCCCCAGACGCGGCCCCTCCCCGAACCCCCCCCCGCACGCTCGTACGCACGCGCGCTGTGGCGTCAGTTCCTGGCGCCGGCGGCGCGGGACCCTGCTTCCGCTTTCTGCTGCGGCGCGCACTCCGCTCTCAGCCGGCTTGGGATCATGGCGGCCACGGCCACGATGGCGACGTCGGGCTCGGCGCGGAAGCGGCTGCTCAAAGAGGAGGACATGACCAAAGTGGAATTCGAGACCAGCGAGGAGGTGGACGTGACGCCCACGTTCGACACCATGGGCCTGCGGGAGGACCTGCTGCGCGGCATCTACGCCTACGGTCGGGGGCCGCGGGGCGGCGGGGCGGCGAGGGCGGGGGCGCGGCCGGGAGGGAGCGTGCCGCGGCCCCACCGTGTCGGTGTCGCAGGCTTTGGCGTGTCGTCCTCTGTGCACGGCGCGGTGCTGGGCCGAGCGAAGGCTGAGAAGTCTTCCGGGCACTTGGGAGCTATTCACGCGTTGGATAACGGGCTTGCACTTGGCAGGTACTCGGGGACCCACGCTGCCCTGGGCAGTAAGGGTTTGGCCACGAACCCGGCAGGCTTGTGCCTGGAGCCGAGGCTGCTTCAGGCAGTGGTGATGGCTGTGACGGGGGGAGCAGGGGGAGTAGTGGGGCTGATACTTGAACTGAGGTCTGGGTTAAGGAGCCCGTCGTGAGGGGACCGGGCACAGGGGAGAGCTGGTGCCAGGACCCTGCAGCACTGAGTCTGTGCATTCCAGGCACGGAAAGAAGCCTCTTGGGGTGGGAGCCCAGGGGCGACTTTGGAGGGGCAGACGGGGCCAGACCTTGCAGAGTGCCGTGTGAGGTGAAGAAAAGTTTGAGTTTTATTTCTAAGTGCAGCGGGAAGCCATTATAGCGTTTTAAGCGGGGGTCAGGTTTGCAGTTAACAGACGTTATTCTGGGAATCCGTGAATTAGAGGGGAGGGGAGAGGCGGGGCTGGAGTGGAGGCAGGGGAGAGGTGATGATGTCGTGCGGGAGGTGGGTTGAATGTGAGCAGCAGAGGAAAGAGGATTCCTGGGTGTTGTGAGCAACTGGTGGGTGATGCTGCTGTGCGCTTAGGTGGGGAGCACGGGAGGGAGGCAGAGTCGGGAGCTCTGTCTTGGACGAGGTGACTCTCAGGGGCCTTAAGCCATCCAGTTGGAGATGTCAGGAGGCAGTTACCTGAGTTGGGGGGCCTGGGAAGAGTGGGGGTGGGAGATCTGTGCTTGCTGCCTGGGGCGGGGCTGGCTTTGACCCAGCGGCCCTTGATGAGGCTGACAGTCCTCCCTGCCCAAAACAGGTTATAGGTTCCCAACTGCGTGCTGGGTCACCATGAAGGTTTTAAGTCCTCTGTTACAGTTTTTCTGTTGGAGGGAAAGTTGTGCTGTTATTTTATTTTATTTTATTTTTATTTTTTTAACGTTTATTTTTGAGCCTTTTTGAGACATAGAGACAGAGCATGAGCAGGAGAAGGGCAGAGAGAGAGGGAGACACAGAATCCGAAGCAGGCTCCAGGCTCTGAGCCGTCAGCACAGAGCCCGATGCGGGGCTCGAACTCACAGACTCTGAGATCATGACCTGAGCCGAAGTCGGCCGCTTAACCGACTGAGCCCCCCAGGCGCCCCTGTACAGTATTTTAAAAGACTGCCCCCGACTAAAATATTGTTTCTTGTATGTCAAATTTTGTTTACTTGGAAAATACTTTCGCTCCTTCAGAGTAGCCTCGTTCCTCGGTAACGGTCCTGGAGAGGGATGGAGTGTAGTTCGCGTAGCTGCCTCTCCATGGAAGGGGCACAGCGCGGACCCCCCGCAGAACGACCCAGGCCGTAGGGCAGATGCAGTGTAGACGCTCAGACAGCGCGCAGACCGATACAGAGAGGGCAGAGGGGTCGCTGCCGAGCTACGGGACTCCCGTTTCCTTCCTTGTAGTTTAAAAAGTAACGCAAAAGAACAGGACGCGCTGCAGGTGACTGTAAGTAGAAGGAATTGGAGTAAAAAGCGGTGTTTTCTTAGTACAGTCTTCGTACACACGAGATCCGTGTTAGTATAAAACCACAGTTCAGCGCCATCCACTCAGCAGCTGTGTGTCCAGAGCTTCCGGATGCTGGACTCTGCGGTAGGGGGGTGGAGGGCAGGGCTAAAACAAAGATACGGTCTGTGCCCGGAGGAGCTTCTGTGCCCGGAGGAGCTTCTGGCGGGTGGTTGTAAACACGCTGTTCTCGCTGTTCTCGTGGTTAGAACTTTGTTTCTTTTCGCAGGTTTTGAAAAACCGTCGGCCATCCAGCAGCGAGCCATCAAGCAGATAATTAAAGGGAGAGACGTCATCGCTCAGTACGTCCTTGACCCAAAACGGGATGAGGCTCTAGTTAGTCAGCCGAGTGCAGAGTCCCTGGGGAGGACTGGTTTCCCCCCTTTCCTTGACTTTAGCCACATGGTGTCTGGTTTGTTTCTTTTTCTGTTCTGTGCCCTCGAAGCCGCCATATTTTTACCCAGGCTTACTTCTCAGTTGGCACACAGAATTTATAATTTATAATAATTTATAATGGTTTATAATATTCTCTCAGTGGCTTTATCCACCGTTTGCCTAATTTTTAAAGACTTGGTACAAGAAGAATTATTTTTGGAGGCTAGGTTTAGTCCAGAATTACAGAAAAGAATTACATTTCTATAGAGGGGAAGCTCTCCTTTTCTGCCGCCCGTAACACCTGTCGGGGCCACATACCCTGCCGCCGCAGGGCCGCCTGGTGGTTACGGCGTTGGTCGGCCCCGGGAGGTGGGGCATCCGCTCAGAAGCTGCCCGGGTGCCCCCGCAGCGCCCCCATCCCGGCGCTGCCTCGGTGGGCGTGCTGGGAGCGGGAGCCCGTTCTCCACCCGCGGTCTGTGCTTTCTCCCACAGGTCTCAGTCTGGCACGGGCAAAACTGCCACCTTCAGCATTTCCGTCCTCCAGTGTTTGGATATTCAGGTAATTTGCACCTCTCGTGAAATACTTCCTCTTCTCCTGTGGTTGCAGTGTTCAAAAAGGACAAGTTTTAAAAACGTCTATTTAGTCTTGGACTGCCTCAACTAAATCTTTAAGAGATTTTCAGCTGCACACTAATACGGGAGCTGATACTCTGTCATAAGTTCCTTGTCGTTTAGCCGAGAGATCTCTTAGCGGACCTGCTTGTCCGCAGGCAGCAGTAGCCCCCGTGATTGCTGGGGTCACGCTCGATCTCAGTTCGGGTTCTCTCACCTCCGTCAGGCGCCACGTGTGCGGTCGACACGAGAGCGCATTCCATCTGGACGAGGCAGTCGACCTTGAAAATACTGAGGGCTCTCTGTTTCCCGGCCTTATTTTACCAGGTTCGCGAAACCCAGGCTTTGATCTTGGCTCCGACGAGGGAGTTAGCCGTCCAGATCCAGAAGGTGAGCCCGTGGGCGGTGGCGCCGGACTCGCCAGTGCTGCTTCCCGGCCAGTGCTGCTTCCCGGGCGGCAGCGGCAGGCGGCTGGCTCCGTCCGACTTTGTTTTCTGATCCCTAATCTTTGTTACGTGAATTTGAATTTGTATTAAATCATTTTTAGCGTCACTGGTGTGATTCCACTAGCTTTTTGCAGTTTTAGAATTGTAATTTTTTTCAGCAAAAAATTCGTTTTAGTTAAAACGAATATACTTTTATACTTAAAAAGAGTATAACTTTTAATAATGTTTTTGTAACATTTTTGTAATGTTTTGTAATAGTGTTTTAAATAGTGTTTAAAATGTTACGATAGGGTTGTAAGTATAACTTTTATGCCTGGAAGCACTGTTAACACCTGGTGTACAATCAGGTGTTCGTGTTATCTCTGGGCGGCCAAGATTAGGAATCTTCTGTATTCCTGGGGTATTTTGTAATTGAAGTGTATTTCTTTGTACTGAGAAAGCAGCAAAGCTAACCTCATTTTGGCACAGAAAAGAGTGGAAGGGGGAGAATGGGTCTTTTTGTCGTCTCCCACGTAAATGACGGGTTAAATAGTTGTTGGTGTTCATCTTACGTCGGAGTAGAAACACCTTCGTCTCAGGGAACCCCCGAGGCCTCTGACTTGGCACAAACGCGAGCCTTGTTCGGATCTAGGGCCTGCTCGCGCTCGGCGACTACATGAACGTGCAGTGCCACGCCTGCATCGGCGGCACCAACGTGGGGGAGGACATCCGGAAGCTGGACTACGGCCAGCACGTCGTCGCGGGCACCCCCGGGCGCGTCTTCGGTGAGCGCTTTGCCTGTAGCAGTCGCGCGGCGACCGGCGCGCAGCCGCGGTGTTTGAACGGCCGGGTCCCTTCGCCGCGGCGCTGCGCCCGTGGGTGACACGCGGGAGGTGGCAGAGGTCTCCGAGATGCGGCAGAAACCAGCCGGGGTGGCCGGCCCTTGGCCGAGGCCCGCGGGCTGACGGTCTCCGCCTGCTCCGCAGACATGATTCGCCGCCGAAGTCTGAGGACGCGCGCTATCAAGATGCTGGTCTTGGACGAGGCCGACGAGATGCTGAATAAAGGTACGGGCGCCGGGGCTCGAGTCCCTCCCGACACTCGCCCTGCGCTCTCGCGGCACACGGTGGAAACGAGCTGACGCGAGCGAGCGAGCTCCGTGAGCGGGCGCCCTCGGCTCCGGCGCGACTCGGCCGTAGAACTGGCAGCCTGTCCCTCCCGTGGTGGGGGCGGGACCGCTGCGCCACCACTCCCCGCGTATCCGGGGCTGGCGCAGACGGGGAGGCGTGCGGCCGAGGCGGGGCGTGTAGGGACGCCTGCTGCGCACGGGTGAGGGGGGGAGAGCCGGCGGCTGTCAGGGAGGCTGGTTTGTGGAGGCAGGGTGTTGGCGTTGTCTAGAAGTTCTGTAATCCTAGCTGGCCGTGCTGGTGGTGGTTTAGGTTTTTAGTTTTTGTTTTTTTAATTTACATTACTTACTCACATATTTTTAAATGTTTACTTACTTTGAGGGAGTGCGAGAGAGCGAGCAGGGGAGGGGCAGACGGAGAGGGAGACAGAATTCCAAGCAGGCTCCGTGTTGTCAGCACTGAGTCCTGCTCGAACCCATAAACGGTGAGATCATGACCTGAGCCGAAACCCGGAGTTGGGACGCCCAACCAACAAAGCCACCCGGCTGCCCCCCTTTTTAAAAAAAACTGTAATATTTACTTTTGAGAGAGCGTACCTGCACGCGAGTAGGGGAGAGGCAGAGAGAGGGGACAGAGGCTCTGAAGCAGGCTCCGGTCTGTCAGCACAGAGCCGATGTGGGGCTCGATCCCACGAACCGTGAGATCACGACCTGAGCAGAAACCAAGAGTCGGACACTCAACCGACTGAGCCCCCGGGTGCCCCGGGCTGATCTTTTTCCCAGTTACGTTCTTAAGGTAAAGTTTTCGATTCAACTTGTACTCTCTAGGATTTTCCTTTGGTTTTGTCAAAACACACGAGTACAGATATGAGATGTCCCCTTGGCGATGGCGGCCACGGTGTTAGTGCAGGGACGGGAAAGTGCGTCCAGACAGGGGCCTTGAGTCCAGGGCCCGAGAGAGGGCCTCTCGTGCGTCCACGCCTCGGTGTGTCCACACAGCCTCCCCTCAGCCCTGCCTCCACACGGGGGGTCACCGGGGTGAAGGAAGTGCTCGCTTCTCGCCGGATTTCCCGGGGGCCGGGTCCTCTGCGGGGCTCCTGCTGTCCGAGGAGCTGTCCCCCGCCCCCTCTGTCCGGACGCCCTGCCTTCTCCTAGGTGAGGGCACGGTTTCCACAGTGAACTCGGGCAGCTTCCTTTGCGTTTGAGGAAGCGTCGCCTGCGGGTGGCTCCTTGTGCGGCGGCCCCTCGGGTGGCTGTTCTCACAGCGGGGTCTCCAGACCGGCGGCATCCGCGTCATCCAGGGGTTTGTTAGAAACGTGGGTCTCGGGCTCTCGTCTGTGGGGTCACAGTCGCGCGGTCTGTTACGGGGCCTTGGGAGGCCGGGGACCCCCTGTGTGGGCATTCTCATGCACTCGCCTGCTGTCCCCGTCCCGTCCCGGGCAGCAGAGGTCGTGGTGCGGTGGCCCGTGGGCCGGGTCCCACTACTTGGGGTCTGGCTGACAGATGGCGCGCCATCGGGACCCTGCGGACGCGGGAGAGTGTCTCAGCTGGGAGGGCGTGCTGCGCCAGTCGGGGTCTCTGGGCTCTCCTGAAACGCGGTGGGTCTGGCCATGTCAGAGGCGCGTCCTCACGGCAGCCGGGCAGGAGCGGCGACCGCCAGAGGCGGCTGAGGTCGTGGGCAAGCTGGGGCTGGGGCGGCACCCAGGCCTGCCGGGGCGGGGCCTGAGACCCCAGGGACGGCGGCGAGGGGCGCGTGGCTTTCCCGGCTCCGCGGGAGACATTGCTTGTGAAGCCGTACGCGCCGCAGCCGTGCCTCCCGCGTCGGTGTGCGGCCCTCAGAGCCCGCGTCTCGTCCCCGCCCAGGTTTCAAGGAGCAGATCTACGACGTGTACAGGTACCTGCCCCCGGCCACGCAGGTGGTGCTCATCAGCGCCACGCTGCCGCACGAGATCCTGGAGATGACCAACAAGTTCATGACGGACCCCATCCGCATCCTGGTGAAGCGGTGAGTGCGCCCGGCCCACGCCGCGCCGCTCGTGGCCGGCTCTTAAAACGGGAAGATTGTGTCTTACGTTCTGTTTTGGAAAGCCAGCTTTGGGGGACTCGCTGACTTGGTGGGGTGTGAGACTCTTGGTCTCGGGGTTGTGAGTTCGAGCCCCATGGTGGGTGTAGAGATCGCTTAAAAATCAAATCCGACAAAAAAGAAAAGCTATCCTTTTCACATGTCCTGCCCTGCGGCTCCGCGATCCCAGGTTTATGAGCGGCGGGTGGTGCTCGCCCATCGCTGCCGTGGGAGTGAGACGCGGGGTAGGAGGCGCACCCGGTGTCGAAGGCCAGGCCGGTCAGGCCCGCGTGGCAGGGGCAGGGGCCGCCTTGGGCCGGGCCGGCGCCGGGAGCAGCGCGTGGCTCGTGCGCCCTCAGCTCTTGGTGGCAGCGGGACTTCAGGACTTGCCTCTGTCTTCCAGTGACGAGCTGACCCTGGAAGGCATCAAGCAGTTTTTCGTGGCGGTGGAGCGGGAAGAGTGGAAGTTCGACACCCTGTGCGACCTCTACGATACGCTGACCATCACTCAGGCGGTCATCTTCTGCAACACCAAGCGGAAGGTACGCGCCCACCGCCGCTCCTCAGTGTCTTCTTTTTTTAAACGTTTTATTTTTGAAAGAGCACAAGACGGGGAGGGGCAGAGAGAGGGAGACATAGAATCCGAAGCAGGCTCCAGGCTCAGCTGTCAGCACAGAGCCTGACGCAGGGGCTTGAACCCATGAACTGCGAGATCATGACCTGAACCGAAGTTGGACGCTCACCCGTCTGAGCCCCCCAGGCGCCCCGGCCCTTCAGTATCCTTATGGCAACAACTGAAGATGGGTTCTCTTTGGAACCCGGGCCAGACCGCGTCTGCGGGGCTCAGAAGGAGACAGGCGGGCTTGGCCATGAAATGGTACAGAGTGTTCATGCTGGCCCCGGGACCGAAAACACGGGCGTCATGGGTTTTAGACGGGGTCCAGGGCAGTGATGGCCTCGGGCAGGCGGACAGGACAGCCCAGGGGTCGGCCACCTTCCAGAGAAGATTTGAAGTTAAGTTCAGATGAGAACAGGAGAGAGGGCCTTTTTTTCCCTCGAGAAATTCACCTGGAGCCCATAGGAGGAGTTTTGCCCCAGTACCTGCTGGGCACACACGTTTCCCCACGACCAGTAAAGATTCACCTGAGGGTTTTTTTTCCAAAGATTTATTTTGACAGAGACCAGAGAGCAGGTGGGGGAGGGGCGGAGAGAGGCGGGCAGAGGACCCCAGGCAGGTGCTGAGCTGTCAGCACAGAGCCCGACGCGGGGCTCGAACTCCAACGAACGCGTGAGATCATGACCTGAGCCGAAGTCAGACAGTCGGCTGACCGAGCCCCCAGGCGCCCCGGGATTGATTCGCGGGCTCAGAGCCCCGGCCCTAGGAGTGTCCACGCGGGCTCTGCAGACGCCCAAGGGGAAGTCGTCGCTCCCCTCTGGCTCGTCTCTGAGCTCACGGTGGCGTCTGCTGCTTGGCCGTGCAGGTCGACTGGCTGACGGAGAAGATGAGAGAGGCCAACTTCACGGTCTCGTCCATGCACGGGGACATGCCGCAGAAGGAGCGCGAGTCCATCATGAAGGAGTTCCGGTCTGGCGCCAGGTGGGCCCCGTGGACGTGTGCCTCGCCGGGTTCGCCCCACGCCCCAGGCGGCGCCCTTGTGGGAGTGGGAGCCCCTGCGGGGCCGCTAGGCTCAGGGGAGCCACAACCGCCTCCAGGGGGCGGGTTGGGGTCTTCATGGCCGAATAAGGGTTTTCTGGTTAGCGTTTGGTGATGGGGTTTTAGCTAACACCGCTGTGGTCGGAGAGCGTGTGGTTTCCGTCGTTTTAGCTCGTGCCCGGCCGACGTGGTGGCCCGCTCGCGCTCGCGTCTCAGACGCCCCCACGAATGCACAGGCGGGGCCCCTTCGGTCACTGAGCCGGGAGGCTCGACTGCTGCTCGTGTTCCGGACCCTCCGAGCGCTCGCCTGTTTCTCTTCACCATCCTGGCATCGAGGGAGCCGTGGGGTGGCTCTGGGGTTCCGCTGTCCTCACCGTGGCCTGAGGCCGTGGCGCCCGGTTCAGAGTCGTGGGTTCCTGCGGCCTTACCAGCCTTCTTCGCGGAAGCGGCCCTCCGTCCGCAGCAGCGCTTTCTGTCCGCAGTCCTGCTGGGAGGCCGGGCGCGGCTGCCCTGGGTGGGGGGTGTCCCCGCCGGGCCCCCCCCACGCTGGACCCCCGGAAGCTGCAGCTGTGCTCGGTGCACACGGCTCGCAGTGGGTTCTGGTTTGGTTTCCTCGTCCGATGCCGGTCGCTGTCTCGTGAGGCGGTTCGTGCCGACGTTTAGTGCCGACGACGCTGCGGGCGCTTTTGAGTTAACCGTCTCGTCAGTGCGTTTTCCCTCTCCTGTTCCGGTTCCTTTTTTTAAATGTTTATTTTGCAAGACAGCATGCACACATGCGGGGGCGGGGCGGGGGGGGAGAGAGAAAGAGAGAGAGAAAGAGAGAGAGAAAGAGAGAGAATCTTAAGCAGGCCCCTGCTCCCTGCAGAGCCTGACACGGGCGTCCGTGAGGTCAGGACCCGAGCGGCCCGAGCCCCCAGGGGCAGATTTCTCACCCTCCTTCCTTTCCCCGGGTCTTGTCTCAGGAGTTTGTGCCTTTGTTACGCAGCAGTCTCCTGAGAGAGTACGTCGCGCTGTGTCTCTGTCCTCCACACCTGTCGCGATTGTCACGTGGGCCGTCGTCCCTGCCCTTGCAGAGACCACCGAGACCTCAGTGACCCCCACGTTCCCGTGGTGGCGGCCGTGTGGTTTATGTTGTCACGGACTCCGCAGACGCCTTTGCTCTGTGTGGCACGGCTCCTGTGCGTTCAGACACGCGTTGACCGTTTCGTTATTCTTTGCCTCTGAACTTCCCTCTGGGAGGTGTTTCCTTCTCCTCGAGGAGTGTCTCCGGATTTGGTTTGGGGCTGCCCGTGGCGAGTGTCCGTTTCAGTTTGTCGGGAAGTGTTCACCTCGAAATGTTTCCTTCCACGTCTCGAAGGACAGAGACCCTTGCCGACACAGAGTCTGGGATGCCTCCTGCGGGCTCATTCCTGCCTCCCCCCCGCACCCCCCCCCCCCCCCCCGCCTCTCTGCTGGGTCTCAGTACTTCCTGTTCTGATGTGTCTCCGTGAGGCTCTCGGCTTTCCTCCCGTCTGGCAGGTGTCCGGCTTCCTGCCCCTGGTCCCACCCCCCAGCTGTGGCAGCGACACCCCCCTCCCCCCCGTCCTGCTCTGGGCTCCTTCCTCCTGTGTCGCTGGTGAGGCCGCTGCCTCGGTGCTGGCCGGGGGCGGCCTGCGGTGTGTCCCACCCTGTCCTGGCTGCAGGACAGCCTGCCGTGAGTCGCACTTCAGATTTGAACACACCGTACGCCCAGTCCAGAGGCCCCAGCCCGGACCCTCCTCTAGGGGGCGTCTTTCCGGTTGTCGACACGGGCCTGGCCGGCAGCCAGTCACACGCAGCGCAGGAGCCGACCCCGAGCTCCCTTATCAGACCGCGCGTGCGCTGAGCGCGGCCACAGACACGGGTCTCTCTGGTGCCGTCCCGATGGGCGACATCTGCAGGGTGTTTTCGCCTCGAGGCCCGCCTCAGGCTCGGTGGCTGCCGCAGTCGCCTCAGGCCCCTCTCTCCGCAGCCGCGTGCTCATCTCCACGGACGTGTGGGCCAGGGGCCTGGACGTGCCGCAGGTGTCCCTCATCATCAACTACGACCTGCCCAACAACCGGGAGCTGTACATCCACAGGTAGGCGGGCGCCCCGGGCCGCCGCGGCTCCGCCCCCTCCCTGCCGCGCGCACTGAGGGGCTCTTGCTCTGTTCTCGAAGGATCGGGCGCTCGGGCCGCTACGGCCGGAAGGGGGTGGCCATCAACTTCGTGAAGAACGACGACATCCGAATCCTGAGAGACATCGAGCAGTACTACTCCACCCAGATCGACGAGATGCCCATGAACGGTGAGCCCGCCCCCCGGCCCCGCCCCCCCCTCCGCCCCCACCCCCTTCCCCTGCTCCCCGCCCCCCTGCCCCTTGCCCCCACCCCTACTTGCCTCCCCCCCCCCACCTGCTCCCCTTCCCTCACACGCGCCTTTCTGTCTCGCAGTGGCTGACCTGATCTGAGGGACCCTGCCGCGCTGGCGAGCTGGCCGCCATCTGCCTGCCTCGTGCACCTGTTGGGAAGTGCTGGGGGCGGTTTCCGGGGGACAGGGTGCGCGTGAGCCTGGCGACAGCCCCCGGGCAGGCAGGCCTCTGGTGTTGTTTTCTTACCCGCGTGTAAATAATGCTCAAGTTTGTATTCATTAAACTTTTAAAACTTTTCCCATAAACTTTATGTTTTGGGTTTTTTTTAATATTTATTCTTTAAGCAGTCGCTGTACCCAGCACGGGGCTTGAATTCCTGACCCCGAGACCAAAAGTCGCACCCGCCCCCGCTGAGCCAGCCAGGTGCCCCTCCAGCTTGTATTTCCTGAGGCGCCACCGGCTTCTCCAGTGACTGCGGGGCCGGCTTGGGCAGCAGGCCGGGGCACCTCGCCCTGCTCTCCGTCTCTCTCGGTGAGCGAAGTGGCAAAACCGCCGCCTCTGCAGGCCTCCCCGAGTTGCTCGAGATGATGGAGGCGAGCGTCCGAGGCTCTGGGGAGCTGGGGACGCTCCTAGAGTTCCCCCGGTGATTCCGACCCCGCGATCACAGTCGGACGGTGTGTGGAAGGAACTTTCCGACGAGCTCCACCCTGGAGCCACGGCACAGGGTCGGATGCCGCGTGTGCAGGGCAGTGGAGACCGTGACCCCACGGCCCCGGCCACACGCGGCCACGCCCCGCTCCAGCCGGGGAGCAGCAGCCGTGCCTGGCGCCGGGTCCCGCTTCTCGCAGACAGGAGGGAGGGGGTTCGGCAGAAGTGACAGTGAATACTCGTCCCCAGCATGGCCTTGGGTCCGCACACTAGGCGAGGAGGGGCCGGAGCGGGAGCCCTGGGCGAGCCGCTGGAGGGAAGGACTCGTCCGCGGCCGTCGTCGTGCCGGCTTAATGGGCACTGAGTCACCGTGGAGGTGGGGCGCTCGGGGTGTCGTCCATGACTGGGGAGGAGGCGGCCGGAAGCAGGCCAGAGGGAGAGACGCGCGAGAACGGGCTAGATGCCGTCTGGGAAAGAGAACGATCAGCAAGACGCAGACAGTCAGGAAAACGTTGAGCCTCGCAGGCGATTCCGGTGTGACGTGTGACTAGGCAAGATGAATGACCAGCCTGGTGTCGAGCGGTGTGGGGATATCCGCGTCGGGGGTGTCCGTGAGAAAGCAGCCTGGCCCTGGTCAGTGGGAGCAATAAAGCGTTCTCTCTTCCGAGGGAGTAGTCTGCTTCAGGCAGTAGTCGGGGATGCGCACTGCACAAGTGGGTTCGCCACAGTGTACCGCAGCCCTGGGAGGGGGGCGAGTGCGGCCGGGTGTGGGCGGGGGGGCGCTGGGAGGGCAGCGGGGGCACTGGCGTCGCGGCCCAAACGGGTTCGGCTGTCCCTTGGCAACCTGAACACCGAGAGAAGCAAGGGGTCCGGTGTGCCCGGCCGGACAGAATGTTCAAAGCCGTTCCACCGTCAGTATTGAATATCGAAACATTCAGCGCTAGTGTTGGCTAAAGACGGGAGGCGACCCGAATACCCGTCAGCTGGAAAGCGTGGTAAGTGCGCGACGAGCGTTACCTGGCTCCGGAGGGGCGCGTGCCGACACCCGCCACAGCGCGGGGCCACGTGCTGTGTGAGTCCACCTCCGTGAAACGTCCCAGACGGCCGGGCCCGGGGGCTCGCAGGGGCTGCTTTCCCCGACGGGGGCGCGCGTGCTCCGGGGCGGGGTTCCTCTGGGGGGATGAAAAGGACTTGGATCGTGGCCACGGCCGCACAAGTCTAAGCAGAGGGGACGTCACTGAGTGGTCACGTTTCGAAGGGGTGACTCGTATGGGAGCTTCGTCTCAGTTAAAAGTCAGGTGGGGAGTCGACACCCTCCTCAAGAGTTCGGGCACGGGCGAGGGCAGAGGGAGCGGTCCAAAGCGCCCGCTTAAAAGGTGCTTAGACAGGGTGGTAGAACAGGGCCCAGCTACACACGCTCAGAAGAAACCAAAACGGTGCAGCTAAGCGGAGAGTGGAGGAACGGGGGCACAGACCACAGGGTCTCTCTGACCGCGGTGGACCTCGGGCAAAGGGTTTGCGAAGACCGATACCAGGGGCAAAGAGGGCCACCTCGTCCATGACGCCTGGAGAGGAGGTTCGTCGGAAACACCGGGACGGCCCAGCGTCCGCGCGCCCGGAGGAGCCTCAGGCTGCGGCAGAAACAGGCAGAGCTGCCGGGAGGACGAGGCGAATCCGGTTCCAGCCGCTCTCAGGAACCCGGCTGGGACGAAGGCACCACGTCCTCCCCACGTTCGGACAGGGTCAGCGGCAGACCGTGGCTCTGGCCGGTGCGGCGAGGCAACGAGAGGGGGTAAAAGCCATCCGTTGGGAAAGGAAGAAGTCTGTGCACGGATGACCCGACCCTTCAGGTCGAGATTGTGAGCAGTCTGCAGCGGAGCTTCTAGAGCCAGTGAGTGAGAAACCACGGCCGCACGCGAGGCCAGCGTTCAGGACTCACGCGCGTTCCCGGGGGCCAGCAGAGAGCACTGGAGAGGGGACCGGAAGCGCCGTTGACAGTAGCACCGAATAGGTGACATCCGGGCCCCGAAAGCCACTCAACGTTGCTGTGAAAAAAGTCCATAAACGAGAGGCACCGTGGTGACGGGTCTGCAGGGGTCGGGGTCGCTCAGGCGTCTCTTCAGCCCACGTTGTTCCACGGATCCGCACAGCCCCGATCACACTGCCCAGAGACTTTGACAAAATCGACAAGCTGATTCTAAAATTGATATGGAGGGGCGCCTGGGGGGCTCAGTCGGTCGAGCGTCCAGCTCAGGGTCATGATCTCACAGTTCGTGAGTTCGAGCCCGTCGGGCTCTGTGTCGACAGCTCAGAGCCTGGAGCCTGCTTCCGATTCTAGGTCTCTGTCTGTCTCTCTGCCCCTCCCCTGCTTGTGCTCTGTCTCTCTCAAAAATAAACATAAAAAATTTTTTTAATCAAAAACTAAAATTGATCTGGAGATTCAATGGACCCAGCATAGTCGGAACACCTTTGAAAACGTGAACAAAGCCGGATTCCTGCCCGAGCCCCAGGAAGACTACAAAGTTACGGCACAACAGCGTGGTGTTGACGTACAGACAGACACTCTAGATGCCCGGGACGTGGTACGTAGAGATAGACCACAGGTTTATGGGGAGGGGTTTTCAGCAGAGGTACTGAGGCAGTGCGGTGGGTAAAGACGGTACTTTTAGCAAACGGTGCCCAAACAGTTGGCTAGCCATATGCAAAAAAAGACAAATCCTTAATCGTTACTTTGTACCATGAACAAAAAGGAGCTTGAGGTGGAAGACCTAAAGTTACAAAACTTCAGGAAGAGAGCAGGAGACAAGCCTCAGTGACCTTGAATTCGGCAAAGATTTTTTTAATAGGACATAAGAAATAATTATAAATCAGACTCCGCAAAACTTAAACCTTTTACTCCTCGCTAAGCGTTGGTTGGATAGGAGAGTAAAAAGGCAGACCACAGACTGGGAGAAAGAATTTCTAAGCGTGTACCTGACTTTATGTGGGCAGTTTTTAAGCAGAGTCTGGCAAGAGGACTTTCCAGGTGGAATTGGAGAGTTTGAGACCAGATCATCCAGGGTTCCCAGGGGGACCCACATGAGCTTTTAAAAGTCAAGAATATTCTCGGCTTTGTGACGGGCTTGGCCCGCCATCACTGGCCGTGAAAGTGCCATCCCCGTGACGAGCAGCCCCTAGATGCCGAGAAGGACGTGTGGCACACGGCCGGCGGGGGACGGACCTCAGGCCTGCAAACCCTGCAGCTGAGTCGACCGACAGCCTGCCCATGGATGAGACCTGTTCTCCCCCCGGAGCCTCCGAGAAGGATGCAGCGGGCGGCCACTCGACCGTAGCCTCCCGAGAGCCGTGTCACCCACTGTCCGCCAGCACCGTGACAAAATAAATGTTATTTTAAGCCACGGTAGTAATTTGTTATGTAACTACAGAAAAACTATAGTATCCATAAACGGTATCTTTCCAACAACAGAAGACCCATACTCCAAGTAAAGAAAAAGGCAAAAGATTTGAACAGACACTGCTGTAAAGAAGATTCACGGGTGACAGATCTAAGTCCGTGAACAGATGCTCAGCGTCGTTGGTCTTCAGGGACACGCACGTGGAGCCGTGGGCGCCTCCTTCACCAGAAAGGCCGAGGGCAGGCGGCCCCACCCACTGTCACAGGGGTGGGTGAGGACTCGGGGCAGCCGCCTCACCGCTGGCGGGACCGCAAAACGGTGCGAGCACTTGGAGAGCAGCTTGGCTGGTGGCTTCGAGAACATTACTCACACCCACCCAGTATGACCTGACCGTGTCCCCCCCGCCCGGTAGGCGCTCAAGAGAAACAAAGGCCTGTGCGTTCACACTTCTCGGTGGCGGCTTGTCCAAGATACTGAAGACGGCCCCGAGGGCCGCTAAACAGCCGTGGCATGTCCACGCGACGGGAAGTACTTGACAGTGAAGCCGGACACGGCGCTGAGATCCACGTGGGTGAGCCTCCACCGTCTGGCTGATACTCGCGGGACAACGCATACGTGCTGGATGGTTCCGCTTCCGTGAACTTCTGGAGAACAAGCTGCCGACCACAGACAGACCGGCGGTGGCCTGGGGCGGGGGTTGGGTGGGGGCATGTCTCCCGCCATGTGCCTCTGGCGCCAGGCCCGCCTTCGGAGCATGCCCCACCCGGGAGTGCCGGGGACCCAGCGAGGACGGAGTGGCCGCCTCTGTCGCGACCCCGGGACACATCCTCCCCACCCCAAACCCCAGAAGGACCAGCAGAAGCTTGGCTGCAGTGCCCCCTTTATTAAGGATAATTGCACTTCAGAGCGAGGGTTTCCCGGCTCCTGCGAGTCCTCCGGAGGCCCCCGCAGCCGCTCTCGTCAGGCCGGCGGGCAGTCCACCGCTGCCAGGGCGCGGAGGGCAGTCCGCAGCAGCAGCCACCAGCTCTGTCCTCACACCTGGATGCGGCAGCAGCACAGCCGCCGCTGGCGTGACCTCGGGGTTCCAGTGACAGGCCACGGGGAGGGAAGCCCCGGGAGAGAATTGCAAACACAAGGCAAACAGGTGCGCTGCTGGCCCCGAGCCCCGGGGCCCTGGAGGTAGACACACAGGCAGATCTGGGCATCGGAGGGAAGTCCGCACAGTGAGACGGGGGCCAAGCGCTTCTGACCCTGAGGCCGCCCCCCCCCCCCAAGAGCACGCGTGCTGGGGTCACTGCGACGTCCGTCTCCTCCTGTGAAGGCTCAGCGCGCCGCGGGTCCCCGGTTACGACCAGCTGATGAGAAACTGTTTTCCCATCGTCAGCGAGACAGGGATGCCCAGGGTCTGCAAAAAGAGAAGACAGACACCGTGGCCCCCGAACAGCTGTCCCCCGAGGTGAGAC